>PUFA01000014.1:19130418-20531878 GCA_003508835.1 Eonycteris spelaea | reverse complement strand
GCAAAAAGGGTGGGGTGGTCAAATAGGCCTGGCCATGGGATCGGAAGAGGCGTGGATTAGTTTAACTGGCAGGGGCAGAATAACTTCAGAAACTGGGAGCTGCTCGGCCAGGCTGGGAGATGAATCAGACTGCTAGAGAGGAAAGAGGAGGCCATGTCGGCCTTGAATGTCATGCCTAAAGAATGTGGAATTGATCCTTTAGGCTATAGGGAGACATGGAAGGCTTAAAAAATATTTTGGCATTCATCATTTTTAATAAGCCCTCTAGAGGTTTACTTGAGCCACTCAGTTGCAGAAAATATGTCCTAGTGGACATGTAGGATTTATATAATGCTAGTGTTTGTCTGCTCTATGATGCTACATGGGGGAGCACCTAACAATACTCTTTGTCCATGAAGCAGAAAGAGCCCGTGTCCATCTGGAAACATTTAATAGTTATGAGAGGCTTGTGCTGTATTTTTCAAAATGCCAAAAATCCCTTGAGGACAGACATGTTTGAATGAGGAGAGGCCACATCTGTAACCTTGCGTTCCTCATCTCTGCCTGATAGAAAGCCTCAGCTGCTTATCAGTGGATATGGGTTTATCTGGTGAGGATGAAAAAAGGAAGGCTGATACTAGAAGGGGCTTCTACGAGGTGGAGGTGGTCTTGATCTGCAGAGAAACCTTTACATAATCATATGCCTCTGGGTTGGGCCTGAAACAGTGCATCTCCTGTTGCCATTACACCAGTGATCACTGTTATAAATCCCTCAAGATTCTATGCAAGAAGGGAGAGAGAGTGAAAAAACAGTAGTTTTCCTTTCTTATTTTTCTTCTCTTTCCTATGCTTCCTTCTCTTGTCTTAAAGAAAGATTAACAGCAAAGTACAAGCCAAGTAGGCAAGGAAGGCAAGGGAAATCTTGCCTCTTCTCAATATGTTGGCTCCTAAGGATGCACCAGTCTACCTGAAGGTGTGCTCCCGGCTAGGCTCTATGGACTGGACACTGTCACTTGCCTAAGCAGAGCACCTGCTTCCCCCCTTCATCCTTCTTAACACAACCCCAATATGGTAAAGGGAATAAATGCAGCCAGGATCTATCCCCAGCTCCTGGGGTGGATACTGATTCTGTATCCAAGCCAAGGATGGTTCTACAACAACCCAGATCTCTTATCTTAATCGTGCTCTTCTAACTATACCAAACTTCTCATGTTATGGTAAATTCCAAATGATTCCATGGTTTATTATACGATATTATTATAAAATAGAAGTTCCACTCCTCATTTGTATAGTCTGGTTATATCTTTACTTTTAAGCTCATAAGACTCTTGAAGTAAGTGTCTCAAATATTATGCTCAGATGCAGAAATAACACTCACTGAAATTAAGTGACTCAGCTTGGTCAAGAGTTTATGGTCTGGGGGAAAAAAGGTAGGTCAATCAATATCTCTCTTGAGCTATTTTGGAATCAGGACCCCGAAAGCCTTGAAAACTGTGGGAACCACGCCGAAGGCCGTGTGGGCCCTGGATAAGATGCAGATGAAAGCAGAACGATGTGGAGAAGAGAAGGCCTGTGGCCCTGGGAGAAGCAGGGAGAGCAGACGCCTTGTTTTCTGACGACTTCTCCGGTCTCATTTCCAGGCTGAAGGAGGTGCACTGGACTGGGGCTCCTGTGTGTAACATAGATGTTTCTGGGATCTTTTACTCCAGCCAATTTGAATTGGGTTCTGTTCCTTAAAGCTTTGACGAAACCCCTTTCCGTCCTTGTTGCTTGACTCAGCTCCCGCTTCCCTGAAATGCTTAGTAGTAAAATGAGAAGAGCACATGTGCTCGTCTTTGAGTAGTGTCAAGGCAGGGATTGGAGAGCCGTATCCCAGGCTCTGGAGAAGCGGTGGGACAAAAAAAAAAAAAAAAAAAAAATCTCATGAGCTGTAGCAGCCACTGAGAAGGAGAAGCATGGTCTCCATACCTGGGACACTCTGGGAGGAAAAAAATGAGAGGGGGTGACCTTGAAACTGTGCTGTAAGAATGTCACTGCAAAGTTCCTGATACATTCATTGGTAGTCATGATTTACAACCGGGGGTGATTTTGACCCCCAGGAACGATTAGGCAATGTTTGAAGACATCTTTGATCGTCACAACTTGGGGGTGAAGAATGCTATTGGCATCTAGTGGGTAGAGGCCTGGGACGCTGCTAAACATCCTACGAGGCATAAGACAGACCCACACAAAGAATTACCCAGCATGACAGGCCAATAGTGTCAGAATTGACGAACTCTGATTATGAGAATGTTTAGTTTCAAGTGTATTTAAAAGAATGTTAATCTTACCGACATTCCAATCTAGGAATTTTCCATAAATATTATAGGTAATTGTTTTATGACTAAAGTATGACCTACTCAGGATTCCTATCTCCGGGATCACTTCTGATTGCCACATAGAGCCAGGGCGGATCCTAAAGCAAAGATATTCACGTCTGGGCCGCTGGATGGATCAAAGAACTCACTCATGCATGTATCCAATGACAGATATATGTCTATGCTATTAGGTTCATTGATCCATGTGGCATGTTTCTACATGTCAGAAAACGAAAAAGGGAAAGCCTTTTTCTGTTGCATGTTTTTAGACCATCATTTTGTACCTTGTTAAGAACCTGACATATGGTAATGCTTACCACATCCACCAAGGGTTCGACCAACAGTGATTTCTAGTGAGGCTGCAAATGGTAATTACGTTTCTGAAGTGGTAGTTTAGATCTTATATTGCCAGTGGGAAAAAATACTAGTTTGCAGGCATGCCCCCAAATGGGCTCTAAAGAACTTAAGAGTTATTTATCCTCTGTAATGGAAAGGGGCACAAAGAGGAGTAAATCTGGGGGAAGGGGCGAGGGCCTCAGTAAAAGATGGGGTGGGCATGACAGCTCCTTTTTGTTGCTCTGGAAACCTTGTGTGGTTTCAAAAGTTCTCATGGAGCTTTGGAAGATGAATTTCTCTCATCTGAATCTCCTTTACCTAATGTGTTTGACACTGTGGATTAGCCCTGCCTCCTCCTTGTGAGTTTACTCCCTTGGGCGTTGAGGTTTGTGGTTGCCAAGGGGCTGCCCACTGTGAATTTGGAGCTGGGTACTTGGTTCACTTCAACTGTGATCCCCAGAGCCCTGACTGGCCTGAACACTCTGTTCTTTCTGGTCTGAGGCACAGAAAAAACATTTTTTTTTTTTTTTTTTTTTTTTTTTTTTTTGCATCTGGCAGATCCTTCCAGCTGAGGTAGGAAGGAAGATGAGGGTGTGTCTGTAAGATTCATAGTATCTTCCTGTCTGCCTCTTGGTAAAGAGTGTGTTTGTTTCAGACAACAGGATTCCAGCTGTCCCCAGGCTGCCAAGAGGCAGGCATGGGGCTACGGATCAAAGCGCAGTTTTGAATCCTAGCAACCAGAGGCTTAGGGGAATGGAGAGTATAGAGGAGGGCAGTGACTGTGGCTGAGCAACTGAGGGCTATTGAGGATTAAGTCCCAGAAATTGGTGGTGACCAGCAGAAAGAGAGTCATTTCGAAGCAGGAGACCCAGATCTCCAAAGGGAACCATGCGGCCTCACACTTTGGAGGCCCTGTCTGGATCATTCCCAGCTCTGACAGAGGCGTCAAACCCTCTTCCATGCCCTTCTGACCATTTTGGCCCAGCTGTCTGGTGGCCTGTTATACAAGATGAGATTGGTATTTTTTTTTTCTTCTTCTTCATGGAAAGTTTTAGAAGTTTAGAATCCACTCCAATAGTAACAACTACCATTCACTGAATGTTTAGTATATGCTACACCCTGCACATACGTGATCTTAGTTATTATGGTGATCCTCTCAGGGAAGTACTGTTATGCCCATTTTACAGAATAGGAACTGGTGGCTTAGAGAACCTTAGTGAGCTGTCCACTTTATAAAATGTCTATGTGGAAGAACCAGAATTCCATCTGAGGCCTCAAACATTTAACACCACTCACTGAACAATTTATGACTCTACAGGATAGTTTCAGCTTTCTTTTTGCCTTAACGCATACATCATTGGCTTTTTGAAATACTTTGTTGACAATAGTTAAGACACGCAGTGTAAAATATATACATTGTATAATAAAGCTGTCTTAGAGATAATGTCAAGAGATTTTTTTTTTTTGAGTCATATTTGAGCCTGAACTTACGCATAGCTTTCTCTCTCACACAAATGTTATTTAGGGCAAAGTGATGCATAGAGCATATTTTTAAGTTTAACCAGTAGTAACACACCCATCTAAATAGACATTTGAGTGTATTTTAATTGACTGCGTAATGGGATGTTAAAACGGGATGATCTTTTGTCTTAGGTTCAGCAGAGACTGAGTGCCAGCTACTTCCTGTTCCAAAGTGGTCTTGAGGCGCCTCTCACTCTCGCTCCTAATGGGTGGGAGTGGGGAGACCACCGGCAGTCTGCATGTGGGGAGGGAGAGGGAGAGGGAAAATGCCAACAACTTTCCTAAAGTAATTTCTGCTCTCCAGTCTCCAACTGCCCTTTGTCTTCTACAACCTCTGGTATAGTCTGGCAGCTGAAAATCCTAGCACTAGGTCCCCTCTTTTGGTTGCCCAGTAACCCCATTTGAAGTTACTGAGCAGTGCTGTCCCTTGGGTTTGGGGTGCAGTGGACTGGCGGCATCTGATTTGTGATGAAGACATCCACAGGAGAGGGAGTAGCTTATGGCAAATGAGACTACCTGTGGCAGAGTCAGCCTGGGGTCGTTTTAGGTCCTGCCCAAGCCGGGTGCATGGATGGCCAAGGAGACCACAGCACAAAGCAGCTGGAGACAGATCACCAGTTTCTCAGGGGCGAAGGGAGGAACTGTAAACACTCACCAGAGAAGATTCTTATGTAACAGCATCTGGTGACTGGAGGCAAGGGGTCCCCAACAAAGTCAGAAGTGCCCCATGGGAAGAAGAAACAGCTGTCAATTCCTGCCAAGCCCAATGAACCCAGATGCCAACTCACAATAATACCAGCTAGTAAGGCCTTTCTGTCCCCTTTACCCTTCCTGTCTGCACCCACTTCAAGTCTAAACACGAAGAGACTATCATTAGCAGCCAAGGGGAAGAGGGACAAAGGCGTAAGGCAGAGAAGGAGAGAAACCAATCATGCTCGACTCCCAGTGCAGAAAGCAAGCCTAGAGATGGGGGTTAGAACTTCACACTGTGAATTCCATTTTAAAGTTTTTAAGTACTACCTAAGTATTACATCCGTATAATGACTGAACCGAGATTGTTTGGGAGTATAATAAGAGCAAGGTCTTTTTAAAAACTCTAAGCATGATCTGAAATATTCAGATTTCCTCCCGGGCAGAGGCAAGAACTACCCACAGAGAGTGTGTGAGTGGGCAGTTGGTGACATTTGGGGGAAAACTGAAGAGCATTAGGAAGTCGCTCTCTGTGCCTGCCTGTCCAGAGTACACCCTGGATCTCCCTCCGTTTTCTCCTCACCCAGCCCACTCCAGAAATGCTGGCCTCCCAAAAGTGGTCCTACCTCAGGGCCTTTGCATTTGCTTTTCCTTCTGCCTGGAATGCTCTTCCCCAAGAATCCACGTAGGTTGCTCCCTGGCTCCCTGCACCTCTCTCTCAGTTTCAATGTCTCTGTATGAGACATGTATCTGACCATGCAATGCTGATCACCACCCACCTCTCACTACTCTGTCCAGCCCCCTTATCCTCCTGTCTTATGTTTTTCCCAGCCCAGGTCACCACCTGACCTCCTGTGTGCATTTGTTGATTGCGTGCTCACAGATTGGCAGCTCTGGGAGAAAGGAGACTATTTTGTTCACTCTTCTTCCCAAGCACATAGAATTATGGATGACACATGGCGGTGGCCCAATAAATATTTGTTGCTGCTGTCATCGAATGTTGTCTCAGCTTCCCTAAATTCCTTTCACCTTCAGAAGCACAGGTTTACTCACTATGTTATACAAGAGAGCCAGTCTGGACAAGTTGACTTGTACTTTTACAACCAGAACATGTTTTCTCTGGAACACAAAGGAAGCCGGAGGAGGGAATTCATTCAGTGCTGAGATGCCAGTGACCTCTACCCTTGGAAACTACACACTGGGTTCCCCCGAAGGAGTAGATTTTTTTTTTTTCTTTTTGAATCTGAGAAGCAGGAATGCAGAAATAGAGTTCCTTCTCGCTATAGCCGGAAGGGCAATTTTTATGAATTTTACCACATGTCCACACAAAACTTTCGTCTTTCTCTCATTGAGGGAAAGAATTTGAGAAATTTTTACTAGAGTCTTGTCAATGTAGTGACCTTATCAGAAAAAGTGATTTTTGAAGTAATCGGAGTCACATGGAAGATTCTTTCTGCGACTGGCTGCAAACTTTACCCTAGAATGAAGGTAAAGGACATCTTTTGGGGACTGGCTACTCGAAGGGCTTGACAATAATGCCTGCTCCCTGGCCTTCCCCCTGAGAGTCACGTCTTCGCAACACACCTGAAAAGCGATTCTCAATTCAGGAAGTAACCAAGAATGACAGAAATCTCCCCTCCTCCTTCCAAATAACCCCACACCTCCACTCTCCTTCATCATTATCAGTGTGGTGTCTCCACTTGTGAGAAAGATTACTTTTCTTCAGAATTTTACTTGGCTTGAAAACGACGTTTTCAGGGACGGCAAAGATTAATTTGGTGCAGTGACAGAAAAACCAGGACTTTGTGTCATTGTTGTCTGGTGGGTTAAGAATGTGAGCTCTGGACCTAGACTGCTGGAGTTTGAAGTTGAGCTCCATCACTTACTAACTGTGTGACCTCAGATGATTTGCTCTTAGTGCCTCAGTTTTCTCATCATTTTCCCAATCATTCTAATTGGGAAAGCAACAACCTTCCCCATATGGTTGCTGTTAGGATTAAATGAATGAATATATGAAAAGGGCTTAGGAGAGTGCTTTGCACATAAGAACAGCTCTGTAAGTGTTAGCAATTATCACTGGTTAATCATGATTGCCATCTTCATCCTCGTCATTCTTATCACCATTGTTTTGCAAATATGGCCATTTAGATTCTAATTTAGGACTTAGAGATAAAGCAACTGACTGAATCTCTCTCTGCAAGATGCTGTCTGTGGTTAGCCAGGGCTCGAGTTTTGGACTTCTTGGTAAAGGAACCGCATAGGTTTGTGACTGCCATTGAACTAAATTCTTCTAGGACTCCAGAAAGGAAGCAATTCTGTAATTTTGTTCCTTCCTTCTCTGCTTAGAGATCTGTAAGGATCTTTAGCCAATCTCCATGAACATCTTCTAGATGGTTGTAAGGAACTGGAGCACAATCAAATGGCCAAGGAATGACGTCCAACATTCTTAAAAAGAATTGAAAAAAAGCATCTAGCGAAGTAATGTGAAGCAGAAATGGACCTAAATATTTTTTTAAATCATAAGGCCAGAATGAAATACAACCAAAATATTCTCTAAACCTAATCTAAACCAAACCAATATGCATTTCTTTTTGTTCTAAGCCCCTGGCTTGTGAATTTGACTCAGGAAAGGATTTTGGCCTCTATTATCTCAGTTCGCCTTTCTCCCTCAGGACAGGAGCCATGGAATGTGGCAGTGGAGTTCAGCCGAGTCACAACATCTGCCGCGTGGGGGACTTGCCTTTTGCAGGCCGCCACAGGATATGCAGCTTTTATAAGCCTCAACTCAGAGCATCACCCGGTGTCTGCTCTGTGTGCTTCCCTGGCGGCCCCAAGTCTTTCAGACTTTCAGATAGCCTGTAAAGTCTGCAGTCTGTTGAAGAGAAAACGTTTTCTAGTTGATTAAAAACAAATTCTAAATCCAGTTCACAACCATTTGTTTTACAAATGAGGTAACCGAAGGAAAATGCAATCAACAAAACTGAAATTGTTCTTGCTCCATTGTGAACATGGGGCTTTGGGAATCTTGTTGGATCTTGGCCCTTTACCTCCTGGTCCGTAAACAGGAAGGCTGCTAGATTGTCTCAGACTGACTTAAATTTGTATGTGTGTAACTTTTTAATTAAAATTTTATTTACGGCTCACAAATTTGCTTCTTTTTTATGTTGTCTATTTCTTTAACTCATTTTGTTCTTGCATCGTTTTTCCCAAATTCATTAAATTGTCCTGTGTTCCCCTGTAGCTCTCTGCACATCTTTAGAACAATTATTTTGAATTCTCCACCAGGCGGTTCATGTATCTCCGTTTTGGGGGCTCAGTTGCTGTAGGTTTACTGTGTTCCATTGGTGTGGCACGGTTCCCTGATTCTTCAGGATTCTTGAAGGCTTGCAGACGTGTCTGTCTGCACATTCGAAGAAGTTGTCCCCTCTTCTAGACTTGATGGACTGACTTCATTCAGGAAAGAGCTTTACCTGTACTGTAGGTGTGGCACACTGGGGCATGCTGTGATCCTGGGCCTAGCAGCACAGAGCCCCAAGTGCAGGGACTTGTGGAGGCATGGCGTTGTGACAGCTCAGGCTGCCGGGGTCCGCATTGCCAACTACGTAGTCCTTAGTGAACACTGCGGGAGATCGGCAGTGGCTGAGAGGGCTGCTGGGGTCCTCAGTGATGCTTCAGGGTCCGGCAGCTAAGGACAGGGCAGGCAATGGTGATGGCTACAGCTGGAGGTGTGCGTGCACTCTTGCAGGGGCCGGCTGTAGGGGCCTGGGTCGTGCCAAGAGCCAGTTACAGACACACGTGTCGTGGTGAGGGCCAGGGCCAGCAGCAAGGACTGGGGCCACCTGCAGGTGCACTAGTAGCTGTGGCTGCAGGGTCTTGCCACAGGCTGCGCACAACAGTGGAGGCTGGTGACAAGAGTTGGACTGGCCGAGGGCAGATGCACAGCTGGAGGGCCTACCTGCATGTGAGCCCAGAGGGGCAGGCCAGTGATAGGAGTCAGGGCCGGATTTGGGCTGACAAGTGGCTGCGGAGGCCCTGGCTGTTTTGTGTGCACTGCTGTGTTGTCAAAATTTCACAACCGGCTCTATCAAAAAGCCATTTCTGAGGCCTAGCCTAAATTTTCCCCAGTATTGCTCATTGCTTGTCTTACTCTCTGCACTAACAGAGGCTGCTCACTGCCACTTGTTCAAGGACCTTTCATACCTGTAAAGAGTAGCAGGTTCTTTTTGCAGTTTCTCTCGCTCACACCTTGTGAACCAGGGAGCCAGGAATTCCACCACCTCCTGCAAACCACAGAGAGACACATTTTTTAAGCAGCAAGAGAGAGACCTGTGGGGTTTTCTCAAATTACAGACATCACAGAAGTTACCTCTCTTGCTTATTATTTGCTGATTGATTAGCTCAGATCCTCTGGATGAAGAGATGGCAACATATTTCTAATAATTGCATTAGTATCACATAATTCAATAAATCTATTTGCTTACCACAGCCAAAGAATTAATGATGAAAAGTTTGAAGAGGATTACAATTACTTAGTTTCACAGCTGATCTGATTTCCTCATCCAAGTCATATATAATAAAAAAAAATATTTGCTAACATTTGGGTGCTGATGGTGTGCCAAGCACTGAGGAAAGCTTTTTGCCACAATCCAGTGAGGTAGACACCAATAATAGAGTCCTTTTAGAGATGAGAGGACTGAGGCCCAGAAAGTTTAAGTAACTTGCCAGAGTTAACACACGTGAGAGGTGGCAGAGCCTCCTGCCTGATAGACTCCCACAGGGTCATAGTATAGGAGGGCTACTTTGCCCCTTGGCCTTTCCTGGAAGGCCTTACGTTTAGGTATTTGACATTATCTCCATGTGGTGTGTTACAGTCACAGAAGTATAACAGAGAACTGAAAGGAGTCTGTCATATAACTTGGACCACAATGCCTTCAACACACACACACACACACACACACACACACACACACACACACACGTACGTTACATTTATGTAACATAAAAATTATGTCACATTTATTTTTGTATGCATTAAAGCCTTTAGTTAGATAAACAGAAACATTTTAAATACAACATAATCCTGTAACCTTATTTTGACACGTCTTCATTTTTTGTAACATACAGAGTCTCAGCAATGAAATTGGCCTGGCCATGTCTTCACATTTGAGAGATCCCCGTGCACAGAAAAGAATTAGTAGGAAAACTTACAGACTATCTTGTCTAACTTCTTCATTTCATATGTGAGAAAATGGAGACACAGAGATGTCGAGCAACCTCCCAAAGTCACACAGCTAAAATGCCCTTCTACTGACAGAACAGTCTACTTGTCCTCTACACACTGCTATTGATACCTGGTTTTTGCCTCCCAACAAGCAAGAAGAGATGTTACATATGTGGACACGAGCAACAGGAATATCCAAAGGCCATGAAGCATTCATTTTAAGGCCAATGACTCCTTCCAGTATAATCTTTTTTTGAAGTTGTGCAGAAAATAAAGATTACATTTCTATAGAACTTTTCACATTTCACAACCTTTCGGAATCGAGATTCAATATTAAGCCTCATGGCTAGAAGGGTGTGTGCGCAGGCACTGCTATTTCTGTTTTTCAGACTAGGAAACAAGAGTCAGGAAATGTTACACACCTTTCCCAAGATAACACAGCTAGGTAGTGGCAGAGCTGTTCCTGTAATTTAGGACTCCTGGCTTGAGACATTGCCCTGAACCACACTGCTTTCCTGTATAACAACATGTCTCACAGGAATTACAGATGAGAACAGCATAAGCATTTTTGTTCTCCTGATGCTATTCATAAACCATTTTCAAACCCAGTGTACTTTCTCTGAAAGAAACTATTCTTCGTGTGATCAGTAACTTGGAAAAAAAAAGATAATTAGATCTTCTAAATGATATTCAGAGTAAACGGTATTTCAGGATAGATAGTAAGTGTTTCCAATGTTCCTGAGGTGTAAGATATATTTAAATGAAGCTTAGTCTGGGAAACCAGCATGTCGTCATTAAAAATGCAGCCCTTGTGGTCTTGCAATTCTTTGTCTAAAGTCCTTTTACAAAAAAGGGTATTTTAATTCAATAAATAAAAGGGGCACTTCCAGCTCCTACCAGCGGCACAGCTACCATTTGCAGCCCAACACACAACAGAGAAAATACACAAACAGTGTTTGATCTTGCCTTGCTGCAGGGCATTTTCATCTTTCAAGAGACTGAGGAAAAACAACCTCAGAACTTTACCAAGACTTCCAAATTTGTTGCAACACAAACGTAATGGCAAAATGCTGTTTCTTAGCACTCACATATTTTGAATAACCACCATGGCCAAGAATGCCTGGTTTTGCTTTTACAATAAACCCAAAGAAAATCTTGAATTCCACTCTTCAATTTGGAGATGGCAAAGATGCCGTAGGTTGTTTGGAGCAAATCATAGAGTCTAATAATTTAATTGTATCCTTTCTGTTTAACCTGTGCTCAAGGCATTTATTTCATGTTTATACTGGTTTGACGCTAATCACGCTTAAAAGAGATTTCATACCCTGTTTTCCTGTGCAAAGTTGAGCTACAATAGGAGGCTTACAGCGCCAGCCTTTTCTCGGGCTTATCAGTAAAAAAGCATTCAGCCTAAGAAAACACTTCCAGTGTAAACAAGATACAGAACTGCACATCTATCTACATTCTGTTGAGATGTGGCTGAATAGAGAGAAGCACAGGTCCACACTAAATAATTTCTCTTTTAATTTAGCATCAATGAGCCCATTTCTCTTACTGCCTTTGATATATTATTATAAGCAATTTGTTACATTGCTATTATATTCCATATAGGAAGTAAAGTATTGAAAATGCAAGATAATACACTTAACCATACTTTAAAGTGCTACACGCATGTCACACTTTTCCACTTATTTTAATTATAATTAAGTTCATTTAAAGATACAGTGAAAAGTCTTGTTCTAATCTTAACTAGTACAATTTATTTATAGTTGACATACATAGTATAAGTTGTTTACAAGGATGTCAACGATCACCCTCATCACCCTTGAGACTGAAATTCGTACAGACTGACTGACTGACTACTTGGTCAAGGTATGTAGGTATTGTAGTTTCTTCATGATAAATGCATGTTAATGTTTTCATGATAAGGAATGGAAAGCAAACGAGCTACATAGCTTGATAATTCATCGGACATACCTTGTTTGAAGAAAGCAATTTTTTTTCAAGAATTTTCCACCACACAGAATGGATGTCCTTTTTCCCTTAAGCTTTTCTGCATCACAAATTCCATCCAAATGATGCTAAAGAAGAAAGGAGAAGAGGTCCAAGCACCTTTTCTTCTCAGAGGAGTGAAGCAAACATTCCCAGCAACCTCTCAGCACTTGGAAAAGCACATTTTGCACCACGCACGAGCACACACGCGCACACACACACACACACACACTCACTCACACACACTGTTTCTCACACTGGTTTTAGTGCTGAATTAGGCGGTCCTCTCTCAAATTTCCACTCCCACTTGCTTTTCTTTGGGGGGGGGGAGGATAAGAATTTCTGAATAGTCTTTTCTAGCTTAAAGCACACGTACTCAGTAACAAAATTGTACAATTAGAAATTCTAAAATGTAGACTCGAAGCACCTAGATAAAATGAAAAATGAAAAGATATAATTTAAAAACAATTTAAGCAAGGCAATTCGATTTTCTCTCTCTTTTTTTTCAAATGCTAGTGAACAGCTGGATTAAACTGCTCAAAGAAAGACAACCGCAAAGCTCACCAAGCTGATTTAACTGGCCTATCGGTTTTGGAGTGAAAAAGACTTACTTTTCCTACATGTCAATGCCCTTGTTTTGGGTTTGCTTCTCTTCCATCCCTTCTGCCTTTTGGCAAGCTCAATGAAATGACTGTCGTCTATGCTGCCAGTAACGGGACACACGATAATAATAGTGCGAAGCAAAACCTGACTCATGCATGTTTTGAAAATCTGGTGATGGATAGCTCACAACGTTAATGAAATCTGCTGATTTGGGTTATTTACGTATCGTGTCATCAATTAAATAGAAGGGATTCAGAACCAAAACACTCATTAGCATGTCGCAGCGTTATAAAAACAGACCACAAAGAAGTACATCTGGCGCCCCTTGAGATTCAAACGTCTGTGAGAATGACAGAGCATCCTCGTTCCAGCAGGCGGGGAGGTAGCACAGAGCCATTCCTCCTCCTGCTGGGGAATGTGCACTCACGCAGCCCCAGCCCCGGGAGGAGCCACTTCCTCCCTGGCAGCCTCCCACCCTCCTCTGTGGGCCCTGGGATTGCTCCTGATTTAAGATTACAGTTGAAGTGTTATTTAATCTTTTTCCTCCTCATTTGCTGCTGCATTTAAATTATTTATCAATCCTCTTTCTTCTTCCATAAAATCCTGAGCTTGGGCCTGTTTGTTGGTGGTAAGAAAGGGGCTGCCACATGGAGGGTGGCCTGCCTCACCATTCGAGTCAGGGAAGGTCCAGAAGAAATGTCAGTCCAAACAGAATTAATAATATAGTACACTGATATTAATAATATAATAATGTTCATTGCCATTGTCAAAACTTATTTTTGCTAGGCATGGTGATTAAGCCTTCTACATATATCATCTCATTTAATACTTGGAAAGATTTAGAGGGGTCAGTACTATTACTTCTATTTTGCAGAGAAGAGAACTAAGGCTCATAGAGATAAAGTGACTTTCCCAGGGTTATCCAACTAGAAAGGCAAGAACTGAGGTTCAAATCCAAGGCTGTCTGACTTGGAAGCAATGGCAAGGTGCTATGTTAGGACTTAGTGCTTGTCTTCTCTTATTAGTTTAATTTGTTTTCTTATGATTAATAAGGCAGAATCAAATGTACATGTATTGAAAAACATATGAAGAGATGCTCAAAGAGAAATGCCAATTAAATAGCAATAATGTTTTCAGTGATGAAAAATTTTGGAAATAGTGATAGTTATACAATATTGTGAATATAATTAATGCTAATGAACTGATTAACTTAAAATGGTTAGAATAGTAAATTTTTCATTATGTATATTTACCACAAAAAATAAAGAATATAAATTCTTTTTTTAAGAAAAAAAATGAAATATCACTTTATTTTCTTCAAATTGCCAAAAATAAAAAGCCTGGAAAATGTCCATGGCACACATGTGGTGGCCCTGTGGGTTGTTGGCTGTGTAGACAAATGTGGCTATTCTAGAGAGCCACCTGGAAGTACCTCGTTACATTCATGTGTACCCTAGGACCTGTGAAACTCTGTGGGATATTATAGTCTTTCATGAGCTTCTTGCCCAGGGCCATGAGAAATTCATCCCTGGAAAATGAATGAGTTAAGTATGCATAGCATGAAATATTATGAAGTAGCTAAAAGAAAAGACTAGATGTGGGATTTAAGCATCGATCCCCAGGCAAGATCCCCTAAGTTGGACTATTGGTTTTAGCACCTGACATTTGGCAAAGTAACCTAATCTCTCTGTTTCTTAGTTTCTCCATCTCTAAAATGGGAAAAATAATAAAACTTGTATTACAGGGTAATGATAATTAAGGGAATGAATATTTGTAAAGTTCTTGGAACCTTGCTTCATATAAAGCAAGTACAATGTAAGTGTTTTTTAAATAAATAAAATGTGTATTGATACAACTGTATCCATGCTATATGACCAATTACCACAAAGTTACTGTCTTAAAACAACACACATTTATTATTTCAGAGTTCTGTAGATCACAAGTCTAGGTGCAGCAGGCCAAGTTCTGTGCTCTGGGTCTCATAAGGCTGAAATCAAAGTTGGCTGAACTGGGTTCTTATCTGGAAGCTCTGGTGTAGAATCACCTTAAGCTCATTCAGATCGTTGGCAGAATTCAGTTGCTTGCAGTTGTAGGACTGATGTCTCGGTTTTCTTACTGACTGCCTACCAAGGGCTGACCCCCACTTTTAGAGGTCACCCAGCTCCTTGCCACATGGCTTCCTCCATCTTAAAGCTAGCTATGACATGTTGAATCCTTTTATACTTGGATTCCCTCTGAATCCCTCTTCCACAACAACCCAGAGAAAGTTGCTTTAAAAGGGCTCATGTGATTAGGTTGGGCCAGTGGGAAAATCTTCCTATCTTAAGGTCAACTGATTAGTAACTATAATCACATCTGCAATTTATTTTGCTCTATGAGATGCCATCATCATGCTCCAGGGGTGAAGATCATGGGAGCCATCTTAAAATTCCACCTCCCACAGCTATTGATTTGAAAACATTTTTCTGAAGGAAAGTAAGAAACAGAATGAGAAACATAATACAATACTGCGATGATTAATTTTATGTGTCAACTTGACTGCAACTTGGCTGGGCCACCAGGTGCCCCGATATTTGGTTAACATTATTTCTATTTGTGTCTGTGAGTGTGTTTCTGGATGAAATTAGCATTTGAATCTGTAGACAGAGTAGAGTAGATTGCCTCCCCCAGGGTGGATAGGCCTCATTCAATCTATTGAAGGTCTGAATAAAATGAAAGCCGGAGTTAGAATTTTCTCTGTCTCTCTTCAAGTTGAGATATTGGTCTTCTCTGCCTTTGGACTAGAACTACACCCCTAACTCTCCTGGCTCTCTAACTTGCTGGCTGTAGGTCTTGCCTTTTCAGCCTCCATATCATGTTGGCCATTTACTTACAATAAATCTGTCCGTCCGTCTGTCCATTGTTCTTTCTTTCTTTTTCTTTCTTTCTTTCTTTCTTTCTTTCTTTCTTTCTTTCTTTCTTCTTTCTTTCTTTCTTTCTTTCTTTTCCTTCCTTCCTTCCTTCCTTCCTTCCTTCCTTCCTTCCTTCCTTCCTTCCTTCCTCCTTCCTTCCTTCCTACCTACCTACCTACCTATCTACCTATCTACCTACCTACCTCCTATTGGTTCTGTTTCTCTGGAGAACTGAGACAATTACAAATACAATGATAAAAATTAAAATATATGCACATGAAACAAAATACATTTTACAAGAACTCTTGTGAATGTATACTCACCATCCCCATGGAACTTCAGAGCCTTGTACTTGTTGCCTAAGGCTTCTCTCGGGTACCTGAAATGGCTCACATGTTCACTTCTGCAAATCTTTGCTCAAATGTCACCACTTCTTGGCCACCCTGTTTAAAATGGCATCCCCATCCCTAGCATTTTCTCTCCCACGTCTCTGTTTTATTTTTCTTCATAGTACTTATTATCTTTTAATAATGTTTTCTACTTCATTTCACATTATGAGTTCCCTACAAGAATGTACACTCCCAGAAGGCAGGGTTATTTTAAATCTGCTTTGGCTACTGATGTTATTTGTGACCCTTTGAACTGACACGTAATAGGTATATATACAATATGTATTAACTAAATGAATGATTACCAATACATTAGAGTTTTTACCTATGGGGAGACAGAATGAGAGTAAAGAATCGGGGTAAAACGGAATAAAAACGTTAAAGCATTAGTCTTGGAGCCTTGTGTGGACCCGTGATTATCATGCTGAGAACTAACTCAACTCTCCATACTCAAAGTTGGTAGCAGCAACGTTACCTACACAAACATAAAGGTGGTAGCCTGAGGGAAATCTTTTAACCTCTTTAAAACAAGATCACAGCTTCCTGGTAAGTGGCCTTAGCTTGCACCTTGGCGTAAATTGAACTTGTAGATAATTTCTAGTTGAGAACAAAAATTGCGATGCTTAGCTCTTCCTGCATTGCTACTTGAGATTCTGTTTTGTTTATAAATCACCTATGGCTGCTCCAAGCATCAGTTCTTTCCTAAATAACTGTTTGTCATTATATAAACTTAGTGTTTCAGTCTTGTATTGTATTTAGTACAAAAATTCAAATCCCTTTTAGAACATTCCCTAAAAGTTTTTATTATTGTTGTAAACGCTGAACTTGATGACTCTTTAAACTCTTTAAAATACTGCCTCATTTTTTTTTTTTTTGACTGGCTTTAGAGATAGAACTCAGGGAAATGAATGCACTCTTTATATCAAAAATCCATTCTTTTCTGTGACTTTTAAAAATGCAGGATGGCAATTTAAGAGTCTATGTAAGGAGGCAGCCTTTTCAGACCCTCCTGATACTTTTACTCTATGCTGATATAAAACACGAGTTACACCTTTCATAACAGAAGCTCACTGAAATGTGTAAAGCTATATTGTATTTGATGCTACATCAATTTTTCAAAGCAATTTGATTAACCTTGTATTCCTGTATAATAGTTTTTGAAACTTTTTCTCTGTGCACTTCTGTAGAAGCTTACTGCAATGATCAGGTGTTATTTTAGTTCTCTGGACACTGTTGAATGCCACTGCTAAGATCGCATGTGTGTGTAGTGTCAATGTGAATGCAAAATTGGCTAACAAAATTGACTTTTGTTAAATTTATGTAATCACTATCTGTTAGAAGCAAAAGTATTAGAAGAAAAACATACCTTTCAAAAAATTGATGGAGTCACATAGATAACTTATGAATAGATAGACTATATAGATTGACTATATCCAACTTTTTTGGCACCAAGCACTAGTGCTTCTATGAGAATTAATGCCTGATGATCTGAGGTGGAGCTGAGGTCATGATGATAGCACTGGGGAGTGGCTGCAAAAACAGATGAAGCTTTGCTTGGTCGCCTGCCACTCACCTCCTGTGGTGCAGCCCAGTTCCTAATAGTACTGGTCCATGGCCTGGGGGTTGGGGACCCCTGCATTGGAGAGCCAAAAGAAATTTTGCCAAGAAATGTAAAAGATCCATCAAAACTATAAGGAAGAGTTCTTAAGAATATGTCAGAGGGAAAAATTGATTAGAGATTAGGTAATAGTAATTGATTATGATGCAAAGGGTCAATTTGATGGTGCGAAGATGACAGTAGACCAATAGAATTCATCTTCTGCCTCAGGATATTTTTTTAAAAGAATGTTAAGAAGATCGCTACTCCCAAATGCTTCCCTGAAAGAAATGAGCTGGAACCACTACATGCTGGACAACACCCAAAATATTCTAGGCCAAATTGCCAAAAAAAAAAAAAAAAAAAAAAGAACAAAAAGAAAAGCAAAGAAAAAAACAGCAGATAAATCACTGTGATTGCAATTACACAAAAGAGATTTGACGGCCTAGAGGATGATACTGGGAGTTGGCGGTTATAATGTAGATGCCAGCATTGAAAAAGGCTGCTGGTCTGGCAGATTAGGAAAATACAAAAGGTACCTTATTCAAAACAAGGGCTCAAAATAGTTGGCAGGAGAGTATAGGCCTTATAGCTCCCTTTGATGCCGAGTAAGCAAATGGAGACTAAACTAAAGGATTGGCTCACTGAACACTGGTCAGCTCGGGCTCTGTTCATCTAAGCTGTGTCGTGCTGTGCTGTGCAACTCTGCTCCTCACTCTAGGCCTGTGGGTTCGCTAATGAACCTCTGTTCTCCAAGCGTTTCTTTTGGTGCCCGTGCTGCAGGGCAGCAGCTGTACCGCCAAAGAATGCCTCAGGGCAGCAGCAGCGTCAGAAGAGGGCAATAGGAGATATGTAAGGTCTCTTAAGGCTGAGTCTTAAACCTGTCATGCTGTCATTTCTGGCCCATTCCACTGGCCAAAACAAGTTTTATGACTAAGCCCAAAGTCCAGGGACAGGGAACGAGATTCTATCCATAAAGAGGCTATGGCAAGGTTGTGGATGAAGAAAGGAGTGAACATTTTTGTAGTTCATGCACTGGCATATTTTATCTGTGCCCATGTTTGTCAGAGTGTCTTTCTTTCCATGCCTTCTCTGTGGATTCAGATTTCTTCCAGCTGATAAAAATATTCAAGAAAATAAGAATTGATAGACCTTTTTTAAATTTATTTTTTTAAAGAATTGATGGAAACTTTAACATAATAAAATAAATATGCCTTTACCCTAAAATTACATCATCTTACTTAAGGAGGAAACTCTAGAGGTGTTTCTATTGGGATCAGAAACTCAGCAATGACACCTACTATCTCTAATATTATTCAACATTGTAGTAGAGATGTTAACTAATGCAATTTGACAGAAGAAGTCTATTAAAGAGAAAAAAAATTGGAAAAAAAAGAGTAACATTACGTTTACTAATATAGAAATTGATAACGATGCGTGTGTACATACATATATGTCTGAGTTCTGCTTGCTGAGAACGCAGAGAAGCAATGAAACCCCACTACTAATGAGCATGTGTGGAACAAAAGCTTGGTTTCTGAGTATCATTCTTCGATGAACAGAATCGGATATCCTTAGAAAATACCTGATTCCAGGACAGGGGATGGGAAACTACAAGATATGCTGGGAAAATTTTGGAGCCAGTAAGTGAGAAAAATGATGGCAACATGTCAGAAGAATGCAGGAACTAACTCGAAGGCGCTCTCAATAGCCAGATCTGGGACAACCTGAACAGTAAACTAAATAATGATGTTAATGAATTAAAAGATACAATAAAATAACAATTTGGGGTTTGTACTGATATAAACAAATCATGAATATAAGTAAATAAATGGGAAAGAGGGACAGCTTTTCTTTACAAATATGTTACCTAGTAAATGAAGACAGAATGGTGGGAATAGAAAATTACTATTGAGCGGATAACAGAGTAGTAGGTGAAAAGATGATATGAAACATGATATTTATGTAGTCTCAAAGTATCTCCTCTGAAAATATTAATTTAATAAGGGAAAATAATATCTTTACAGTGGAAACACTCGGAAGACGCCACACCACTTAACCTAGTGATTATAGTTTACATCATTGGTAATTAGACAAATTGACATCATGTGCCTCCTAATAGGATGTTCTGGGAAATACATACAACCTCACTTCTGTGGTATTCTTGCCAAGAAATGCATAAATGCATAACTGACCAATTATGAGGGCACATGAGACAAACCCAAATAGAGGAATGGGAGTAGTAGGGTAGTACCTTTCAAAAGTGCCAAATGTCATGAAAGGCAGAGTGAGGAACTGTTGCAGATTAAAGGGGACTCAGGAGATGTGACAATTAATGCAACATGTGGTCTTAGATTCAATCTTGGACCGGAAAAAAAGATGTTAATAGGAAAATTTATGAAATTTAAATGAGATCTGAAGATTAGAAAATGGTGTTGTACCAATGTTAATTTTATGATCTTGATAATTGAATTGTAGTTATGTGAAAGGTTTGTTTGGGGAAGCTGGGTGAAAAGAATACAGAAATTCTTTGTACTGTTTTTACATTTTTGTAAATCTGAAATTGCTTCAGTATGAAAAGATAAATTTTTGTAAAGGAAAAAGATAATGAGTGGAAAATTGGATTAGAAATAGATAAGTTTTAATAGAAATAACATCAGATTTGTGTCAGGAGACCTATCTTCATACCTTCTGGCTCTTTGTCTCGAACAAGTCACTTGAAAACCCAGATTCTTCATTGTAAAACTGAAGAAAACAATTGGCCTGACCATTTTGAATATCAAATGAGGTAAAGTTGATTTTAAAACCCCATAATCTGTAAACTCCTGCAGAAATTATTATTAATGATGGTTATTATATGGCCTTGTTCTGGATAAGATCAGAGTATTCAGAAATCAGAGCTTTTATTAATATTTATAGTAGCTCTGGGGGAAAGGTACATAGCACAGTTTACAGTTTTCCAATGGCACCCAACTGTGCTGGCTTGTAAAATCTAAGTGAATGAGAAGTAAATGGAAGCCAGGCCTTGGCGGAGAACAATGCAAGGTGATGCACCTGGAGATAAATCAGGTTCCTATCACATGCATAACAGAAGTGCTCAGAGTGCCCTTTAAACAACAGAAAAAAAGGGGCCTGGACCTCTTTATAGAAGGGATCCCAGGAATGCCTGCACAAAGCCCAGGTCACATAGATTAATATGGTTCTCATAATTTTGGGGTCTTAAGTAGAAAAAGATGGCAGAATACCATTTAGAAAAGTGTGTATAGGTAATCCAAATTTGGGTGGAGGTGGCCAGGGTAGTGGTAGTTTTGCCGTGGAGGGTAGTAGTCCTAAGAGTTCCCATCAGCTGTACAGTGAATAGAATTTCCAGTTGAACAGGCAAAGTCTGAGATGGTATGGGACTGAAACGGCATAAAAGCCAAGCAAGAAATCAAAAAAGGTTGATAGATTTAACAGCATTACCAATGAAACTGTAATAGGGTTTTTAAACACCCACAATGCACTATGAAGAAATTAAAAGACAAATGACCAAGCAGGATAACATGTTTGTAGTACATATGACAAATGGTTAATATTCATAAAATATAAAACGCTTAAAATCAATAAGAAAACCACAAAAGAACCACCAAATGGAAAAAGCAGGCCAATGATATAAACCACACACACACACACACACACACACACGTATTCTCTAAATGGGCAATATACATGTAGGGAAAAACCATTTACCCCATCTGGACATTCAATAAATACAAATTAAAATAACACTGAACCACCATTTTCAGCCTGTCAGTTTGACACAGGTTTTTTACGAGAAAGTATTCAACATTAGTCAGGTGCAGACTAACATTCTCCTGTACTACTCACAGCAAACAGTCGAGATTGTACAACCAAATTTTTTTTTTGTACCATTTTGGAAAGGAATTTGGTAAGTTGTACTAGAAGTCAAAAAAATGTTTGCCATCTTTGATTCAATAGTTCCCCTTCTAGATATCTATCTTAAAGAGAAAACCAGAGATGCGTTCAGTTGTACCTGGTGAAAGACAAACAGAGTTGTCCCCCAGTATCCACAGGGGATTGGTTCCAGGACCTCTGTGGATACCAAAATCCAAGTCCTTTATATTAAATGGCATGGTATTTGCATCTAGCCTGTACGCCTCCTCCCCGATACTTTAAATCATCTCTAGATTATTATAAGACATACTACGATGTAAATGCTCATAAATAGTTATTATACCGTATTGTTTAAAGAATAATGACAAGAAAAAAAGTATGTGTATGTTTGGTACAGACACAACTCTCATAGGCCTAATTACATAGTACAAGGCAGCGACAACGTAAGGTGTCTTTTTTTACTGTTTTCAGTTCGCAGTTGGTTGAATCTGTGGCTACGGAACCTGTGAATACAGAAGGCTGACTATAAACGCATCGTTTATGTTGCATCTCTGAGCAGGAGTTCACCCAGCCGAGAGCTTGGCCCTCATAGGGCAGGCTCTAGGCAGACACTGGTCTGAGTCCCTCGGTGATTCAGCACCCCTCAGCGTCCTCCTGGGACTTACTAATTTTGAATCGTTTCTTTGACCTGTTCACTGCAGTACTGAGTTGTACCCCAAAGCCTTGGTCGTTATTGGCAAAGTGGCCAAGTAGAGAGCATCTGAACTCCTAATAGACGGGGACAGTTATTTGAGTAGCTTTGCCTTTCTATGCCTCTGGTCTTGGGAAATGTTGATCATAATGCTATCTATTATATAAGAGTTTCCCTCTATTCATGCTTTCACTTTCCGCAGTTTCAGTTACCCACAGTCAACTGTAGTCTGAAAATATTAGATGGAAAACTCCAGAAATAAAGAAATTATTAGTTTTGAATTATGAACCATTCTGAGTAGTGATCAAATCTTGCGAGGTTCCACCCTGGTTGTGAATCATCCCTTTGTCCAGTGTATCCACATTACACGCCCACCCTTTAGTCACTTAGCAGACATCTGGGTTATCAGATCAACTGTCATGGTATCACAGTGCTGGTGATGGAGTAATCCTTATTTTACTTAAAATGGCCCCAAAGAGCAAGAGTAGTGATGCTGGCAATTTGGATATGCCAAAGAGAAGCCGTAAAGTGCTTCCTTTAAGTGAAAAGGTGAAAGTCCTTGACTTAGCAAAGAAAGAAAAATATCATATGCTGAGGTTGCAAAGATCTACGGTAAGAATGAAACTTCTATGTGTGAAATTGTGAAGAAGAAAAAAAGAAATTTGTACTAGTTTGCTAGCACACATTCACATAACTTTTATTACAGTATATTGTAACAATTGTTCTATTATTAGTTATTGTTAATATTTTACTCTGCCTAATTTATCAATTAGACTTTATCATAGGTATGTACATATAGGAAAAAAAGCATAGTATATATAGGGTTCAGGACTTTTTGTGGTGTCAGGCATCCAGTGGGGGTCTTCGAATGTATCCCCTGTGGATAAGAGTAAACTACTGTATCAACAACACGTATTGATCATTTATACCAGGCACAATTCTAACCCTGTTCCATAAATGAATTCATTTCATCTTTAAGAGACCCCAGCGAAGCTCAGTCATTCTAGAAATGAGAAAATAAGGGATAGAGTGACATCCCCCCAGGCCACATAGCTAAGGAAATGGAGTCGGGGTTTAAACTCAAGTGGTCTCTCTCCTGACAGAGGATCACAAAGAAAAATATGTGGAAGAAATGGTTTAAAGTAATAAAGCGGGACTTATTTATTGTAAGTAGGCCTTCTTATTGCTTGAAAAGTATAATAAGAGGCATAATCTGGAACACCTGCCCTGGCAGCACGTGCTGACAATTGCACATTTAAATTTGAATAAAGAAACCCTGACTAGGTATAAACATGAGTATTGAAAATCTTTATTTTTTTAAGCCATTAGCTAGTTAAGAAGGGATGCCTTGCTAACAGATAAAATGGAAGTAGGCATGGTTTGAGTGGGCTTATTTTTCCAACTTTTCTGAATGCAAAATTTGATGCAGATCAGAGAGTCAGTTTTTCAGCAAAGAGAGGTTTTCTGTAGCCTGATTTGTGTAGCTGTATTTCCTTCTATCCTGCTTTTACGTTAAAGACGCTTGATTTAATTTTCTAATAAGAAAAATGGTTTTTTCTTTCACATGTTCTGTGATGTATTGATGTATAAAGAGATTCATTAGCATAAAAGATTAATGTCAAAGCACTTAAACGAAATGAATGCTAACTATGATGAAAGCTGAACGTAACCACTTTATTTGCAGAACAGAGAAAATGAAATCTGCACGTTGAAGAGAGTTTGAAGGTCCCGACCACATGCCAAGTGAGGGAGGACTGGTACACTCTGTTTCGTGGAAGCACAGAAGCCTGGTGGTCAGTACTGGTCCAGTTAATGGGATGAGTCGCGGGGCAATGGCTCTCTTACAGAGTCCATGATGGGTGCACCTGAACACTAGACTCCCTGACTTAGCAAAGTTGTGTTGAGATGCTCCCAAGTATTTCAAGACACTGAGTTAGTGACCTGACTGGACTCAGTGGGCATTGCTTTCTGACAACTTCCTCTCACCTTCCTTTGAGGGCACCTTGTCTCCTCTCTGTTCCTTAAACAGGACTCTCCTTAGCAGTCTATCCCTGGCTTCTTTTCACCCAGCTGCCCTTCTTAGATTGTTGCATTCACTTCCATAGATTTAAGTACCAAGGATATGTTGAATTCTTTCAAATCTTTATCTCTGGACTCTCTCATGAGTTCCCCTAGCCCTTAGTGATCACCATCTTGATATTTCACAGGCACTAAATATCCAGAAAAATCCAGAAAGAAGTTTATCATCCTTCTAAATTTCCTGTCCTGATTTGGTGACCCCATTTACCCAGCTCTGCAGGTCAGAATTAGAGAATTATCCCCACTCTCCTTCTGGCCTTATTGTTTTTCCTTTAAAAACTATTGTTTTAAAGAGATGTAAATCACATATAAAATTTCATACTTTTAGAGTGTGCAATGCAATGGCTTTCAGTATATTCAGATTTGTACATCTATTACCACAATCAATTCTAGAACACTTTCATCTTCTTAGCCATTCTCCTAATCCCTCTTCCTTCTGGCCCTGGCAACCTCTAATCACTTTCTGTCTCTGTAGATTTGCCAGTTCTAGAAATTTTCATTTGAATGCAACATGCAATATGTGGCCTTTTGTAACTGGCTCTTGTCATTTAGCATATACTGTTTTGTGGGTTCAACCATGCTGTAGCATATAATAATACTTTTAATTCCTTTTATGGCTAAATAATATTCCATCGTGCCCATGGGTCCTCGCCTGGCAATCGTTACACCTTCTTATCTCGTTTCTTTGCTTCTAGTCTTATCCTCTCCAGTCTATTCTCTGCACTGCTTCCAGAGGACTCCGTAAGCATATATCAGATTATGTACTTCTCAAAATTTTTTGGTGGCCCCCACTCCCTTCAGGAGGAGGTCTAAACTCCTGGGCATGGCATATCAGTTTTGCAGTGCTTCCACTGACCTACCCTCTCCTTCCGTATCCTGCACACAGCCAGAGGGGACCATCTGCTCTGTTTGTTCTGTGTGGAGTGGCATCCTTCCTGTCTTTGCAGGTGCAGCTCCTCTGCCAGGAATGCTCTTCTTCGCAGACTCCATCCAGCAAAACCTTCATCCTTCTCTATTTATATATCATCTCCATTTTGAGTTTCCATAGGACCTTGAAGGCAATTTAAGGTATGTGTCACCTGCAGTAATTATTTATGAATGTCTGTGAACTTGAATCCAGGAGCTAAGTTTTGTTCCTCTTGTTTCCTCGGGCCTGGTACTAAGCCTAGAATATAGGCAGAAATTGATAAATGTTTGTTAAATGCTTGGAGTTAGAAAGAAATATAGTATTTTTCATATTCTTTGTAGTACCTTACAAAATCATAAATGATATGAATATTTTTGTCTGAGCATATATGCCATAAATGAGATTATTACATATCAGTCTGTTCTGGGAAAATAAAAAGCAAAGTTACAATTAAAAAGATTAGGAATTTTATACACTGAAAATGGTTTAATTTATTTATCAAAAATTCTCTATTCAGTGGTGACCACTCTATTTCACTCTGACCTAATAGCTCAAGGATTTCAGTAAATAACTGGTTTATAGAAAGAAACTGCTTTCGAATTTCAATGTGCAAAATGCCTTGTCCCCAGACACCGTGAATTTAGGATCATGAAATTCTTGCAGGAACTGAAGGCATGATCAATAAATGCAGGTAGCAAAAGGCTCCGTTGCCACACACGAAATCTAAGAAGCCAAAATACAATTCCTTTTTTTTTTTAGGAAATGAGTGGTTGACTCAGTGACTCGATCAGCAGTCTACATGTTGTTCTGATACTGAAGTCAATTCCATGGTTTGTGTTTGATATTTTTGAGGATTTAAAACTGATTTCAGTTTTATAGAGTTCTTGCTCTCTTTAATTCATAAGAACAGTATGAGAATGTCCTTTTGGAATTCTCAATTGAAGATGAAATGGTAAAGCTACCTGACTGGCTGCACAGGTTCACAGGTATATAAATTCAAAGGCAGATCAGAGCTTTTCTGTGCTAAAGTCCCCTCTCTGGCTTCGCCCTCCCTCACCAACTCCTTCTCCATCTTCTTTGCTGCATTTCCTCCTTTGCATTTCTTCTATTTATTGTGTGCCCAGGTATGAGTCCTGGGCTCTTTCATTTACTCCCCTCCTAGGTTTCTGTGGTTCCCCCTTCTCCGTATGCCCATAACCTCTGTTCTGCACGCGGGAGTCCCGAACCCAAGCACTAGACTTCTGAGGCCAGTGTCAGGGGGGTTGATACACTTGGATTGTGGTCTCTTCCTCTTTATCATGACAATGGCTATCCTACCTAGTTGGCAAATTAAGATATGTCTTGAGACCAAAAAAAAAAAAAAAAAAAGGTAAAATTTATGATTTTCAAAAGCTATTACTTACCACTAAAGATTTCTTATGATAAATTATTTTATGATCTCAGTGTAGGAAAACTCGTTTCCTGCCACATACATTGCAGTTTGTTTTAGTTTCAGGCTTCCTGGCTCTAAATTTAAAAGTGAACTCCAGTCACCAGAGTGCAAATTCTCCGTGTGTGGCCTGCCCTCCCTTTTCACCCAATTTTGTAATTGGAAATACCTTAAAAGGAAGAATAACTCCCCTTTGGGCAAAGTGAAGCAAAAATGTAAACCGCTTATATGCTATCTTGAACAAAGTATGTTTCCTATCATTACACTTCATGGTTAAGAAGAGGCTCTTGAAAGAAAATGGGGAAAAGAAATAGAAAAATATCAAGGCACATGCGTAAAATCATAAAAGTAAAAGAGAGGGCTGTGTGAAAGCTTACTGGAAAACAACAACAACAACAACAACAACCTGATCTATTTAATTCTTATGCCAGCTAAATTTTTAGTATCTTTAAGAATAGGTTGGTAAGAATAAAAAATGGGATTCCTCCATCAAGCTTCCTAGTATCTACAGATTCGGGTTGCTGTTTATTCTCTATCTCTTTGCACTGGACAACTAGTTCAACCCCCACTCAGTCCTCCTGTCTAGAGGACTTATTTCAGCAAAGTTTCCCATCGCTCACCACAGTGCAGTTGCCACTCTGCCCTCTTGAGGCAAAGGAGATAGCCAGTCTGTCTGTCTGTCTGTCTGTCTGTCTGTCTCTCTCTCTCTCTCTCTCTCTTCTCTCTCTCTTTCTCTCCTCTCCCTTCCCTCTCCCGCCTTCTCCCAGATCTGCTCAAATGCCTATTTAATACTCTGGAAATTTCTGCAGACGTGCCCATACATAGAAACTACAACTTTGGAATAGCTATAATTATAAATCACTGTGGGGTTGTAGAAGGCTCGAGAAAGAGAAGTAGGGAAGGATAGTACTGAGGAAGTTGGTGTTGCAGAGAAGAAGCTGATGTACTTTTTTAAAAACTCTGGTTTGTATGCCGTCCCCTGGAAAATGTCTTTCCCAATTTCAGAGGTGAGTTGGGGAGTGAAGAAGGGAAAGAGAGGGTATTTCTTAAGTAAGACCAGATAAGTTATGTTTCATTGTCTCTGAGATAACTGACAACATAAGTTTTTCATTCAATTTATCATTCAAGGTTTGTGTTTTACAACTGCAATCTGTGAGGTTATAACCTTTAAGCTATATGCAAAGGTTCATGAATACATTATATAAGTGAAAATCTCTCTCTCCCTGCTCTCAAAGACTTACAAAGAGGCAGGCAGCGTGAAGAAAGAGGCTGTTAAAGAAACAATGGAAGTTTGAGGAGCACATATAGTAAATTCCTCTGCAGAGCAAATAGTGTATGATCAGAAAATAGGGTCATGAATGAGACTGAAAATGGGTAAATCAATGCCAAAGTCCATAGAAGTGAAATCAAACAACAAACAAAACAACAAAAAGCTGAGGAGAAATAATAGGGTGCACTGAGCTCTTTATGAAAATAGTAATTAACGGAATGTGGAGTCTTATAAAGAGAGTAAGGCCAATAAGTCAGCCCTCTTTTTCATTCACTCTCTTTCTTACAAACAGCTTTATTGAGGTACAATTTGCATCACAATGAAGTACTCATTTAAAGTGTACAATTCAATGATTTTTACAGACTTGTGCAACCATCCCCATAATTTCATTTTAGAACATTTTTATCATCCCCCAAATCCTAGTACCAATTAGTAGTCACTCCCATTCTCTCCTCACCCCGGCCCCTGGCAACCACTAATCTACTTTCTGTCCCCATGGATTTGCCTATTCTGGGCATTTCATATACATGAAATCATATGATACTTGCTCTTTTGCGACTGGCTTTTTTCACCAGGCATAAGGTTTACAGGGCTCATTCATGTTGTCACATGCATCAACTTTTCAGTCCTTTTACGGGCGAATAATATTCCATTGTACGAATATACCTTATCTTGTTTATCCTGTCATCAGTTGACAGGATTTGGGTTATCCCCACTTTTTGGCTATTATGAATAATACTGCTGTGGACATTCACGTAGAAGTTTTCGTGTGGACGTATATTAGCATTTCTCTTGATTAGGTGCAGAAATGGAATTGCTGGTCACATGGTGACCCTCTGTTTAACATTGTGAGGAACCGCCACATTATTTTCTAAAATGATTCCCTATTTTATATTTCTGTCAGCAATGCGTGAGAATTCTCATTTCTCCACATCCTTGCTAATACTTGTTATTGTCTATCTTTCGAATGTAACCGTCCTAGTGGGGATGAAGTGGTACCTCGTTGTGGTTTTGACTGACATTTCTACAATGACTAATGGAAATCAAAATTTTTTCATGCATTTGTTCGCCATTTTTCCTGTCTCTCTTGCCACCAGGCATTCATTCATTATTCCCCAACCTTCCATCCTTTCCTCTCGCTGGAGATCCAGCGCAAAACCTGCAGGGCCTGCATTGAGAGGTCATTTTCTGTGCTAAAGCCAACTTCCAAGGACACTCAAGTTCATTACTATTGATTTCGAACCATTAAAATGACTAATTTTGCTTTAATTCAAGCAAATAGACTTTTATTATGTGCTTTAGGGGTATTTACCCTGAAACTAGTGGAATATTATAGATTTACTGACAAATCAGCCTTGAAATCTAGTAGAGAATATAAAGTAAGTCCATCAATAAGTATAAAACAAGGAAGAATTAAGTGAATCTCATAAGAAAAGTACAGAAGTGTGTTATATATGGAGGAAATGAAAACCTTCAAAGTGTGCTTACCCTTTGACTCATCAATCTGCAACTAGAAATCTATCCCAGGGAAATAGTTGCATATTTCCATAAAAGTTTAGGTACAGGATGTCTACTGAAATTGTTATTTATGATTGTAAAAAATCAGACAGTTCAACAAGTAGGTACATAAATTGCGATACATCCTTAAAATAATTATGCATTTATTTAAAACGACTTACAAATATATTTCTAATAAAACATGCAGAAAGTATGGGAAACCTCCAGGGGCAAGAGAAAAGAAAGAAAGAAAAACTAGAGTAGTGAACAGGTGCACTGATGCTGCAGCTGCTCTGGGGAGTAAGTCTTGAGAGGGGCTCTTAGTCTCAGTTACCTAAGGGTTTAGGTTTTGACGTTCACGTGGGGACAGGAGACAGGAGCCAGCTTCGACTAAAGGTCCCTAACTACCCATCATGCAGCCAGACTCCTTGAAGGACTACAACGTCAGAAAGGCGGTGAATTAGGGAAGCTCCCACTCAGCAGCAGAAGTGACATGGAATTCTGTCTTGGTTAGTGTCTGGGTAGAAAAAATAAATTAATTTTGACAATTTATAATCGTGGACCTATAAATCATGTAGGATTGGGGCCCAAATTATACTACCTAAGTTCAAGAAGAAATTTTAAAAATGTTCTCCTTGCCAGAGGCCCTAGAGCACCTGTCAGAAGAAAACTGTTCTGCTCTGGGACACATTCTCGCAATGTTGATTGCATAGATCACAACAGATCAAGTTCAAGGAAGATAAACACACAAGCCACAATTCAAGGTCTGTTTTTTTCCACTTCATAGATTTTTTTTTCTACAGCATTCTTCATTTTTCAAAAGTCTGAATAAAAGATCCAAATTCATTTGTATCACTTTCATCTTTAAATGTTCCTTCTTATTTCTTTCTGGTAGCCTGCCTTGGTTAAAGTGTAAAATATGACAAGTATATGTCAGCAAGGATGATTTCTGAGTGAAACTAAATGTGCTATTTTTATTTGCTGAATAATAGCACGAGAAAACTACCCTTTAGATCTGAAAATCATTTTCTGTTTTGTTTTTAAATTTCCCTGCTTATGTTTTCTTTGTTGTTGTTTTGTGATCGCCCCATTATTTACAGTTGCAAGTAGCCCTATTTCTTATCAGCTTCTTTGAACGGCTGCCATCTATTTGATTAATTGCATGGCAGTTTGGCTTGGTAAATGCCTACCAGCATAACTGTAATTCTTTGCTTGCAGCATCCTCTCAACTTTTTACCAGTTACATCCATCTTTGATTTCATTTTCTCCTTCGTATTTACAAATGCTGCACATTCTGCAGGTATCGTAGCACATTCTGCTTTAACTATAATTTTTCTCTTAAAGGCGTTAGTGCCATTGCATTCATGACTTATATAAAAATGTACTGTTATTATTATTGTCACAATGAGACTACCACCACTTTTCTGCTCTATTTCTGCTGATTTGCGCTTCTTCAATGACAGTGTCACATATTTTAAAGAACACTAATTTTTTTTTGAAGATGTGTTCATTGCTTTAGAAACTCATCTGGCTATGTATTCTTATTTTTATTTCAGGTGATTTTACTTTTAAGTTTGTTTAAGCTTGGAGGTGTGTCCTGAATAACAAGTGTCTTCTAGATTACAATGAGGGGAAGAGAAACAGAGAAACAATGTCTTGGGAGAGAGTATTTAAGATCATGAGGAAAATTCACCTAAAAAACAGAACACCCGGGAATGCCATAAGGGCTGTCCCCAAATATTGGGATAATAGGGAAGAGGGGAATCAAGGGAAGAAGTTCTAGCTTTAATTTACAGAAGAAAAATGTTCATTAGAACCACTCAACAACCAGATGGACAACTTTGCACACAGAGTACTTTTTGTTGGTGGAGTTTGAAGGATCAGGCACAGTCTTCAAGGCTAAAACCCAGGCTTTGCTCCCTTTTAGTCCTGCAAAATACACATTCCGTAATAGAAAGAAAAAAAAAGTGTGTGAATTATCTACACAGTTCTCATAAAATTTAATTGATTTAATTAGGAGACGAAGCTTGGAAATAGGGTGCCATTATATTTTATGCCCACTTTTGTCTCTTATTTTTAGGGAAAGAGAATTCTGTGGTGTCACCTACGTACTTTTTATGATTTAAATGTCCTTACATTGGGGACATCAAGTGAAAAAAATAAGAGAATAATTTGGATAAGTAGCTTTTATTTTTGGAATAGTCTTTACAATATATACAAGTTAGGAAATATGAGAGATATTTCGTTTCTGTAATATGTGTATTAATGCACCCATGAATATGATAGTTTCTTTGCTTTTGTCCACTCCTAAAGCAATTTAATTGTAGCTTCTAAACCAGAGAAAGTTTCTCTTAAAAGAAAAAGCAGAAAGAAAAATAGTAAAACTCTGATTAACTGTCAATTGTCCCACAGTTCCACAATGGGGCACTATTGAGTTTTGTAAGATGCCCTTTCAATGGGCAGAAAGGGAACCTTGATACAAATGATCAACAAAAAGGTGATGCTTTGTTTTCTCATAGATGAATTATGTAACATGTATTTTTCTTAAGTGAAGATAACATATCCCCCACTGAATTACTGAGCATATAATTGTATAATCTCACTTCAAAAGTGCCACAATCTCCTGTTGAATGGCATTAATTGGGCCTGAATTCTTTGGAAATGTAAACAAGCACAGAGAAATTTAAAACCACACAAGTGTGGTGCTATATTGAAAATTATCTTCTAGGCTTTGCATTTGTGAATATAGAAAGAATAATTTCAATGACTAGATTATTTTTAAGTATTCCAAACGCCCTGAAGTCCTATCAACTCTGAATCTCCTCAACTATAATACTCTGCACCAATATTAATTTCAGGTGGCATAATATGCAGCTAACCTGTGATTACAGGTAATTCTGTGAAGATAGCAGACTGTTTGGCATTGTATATATAGGTGGGATGATTAATTTATTAGTTCTATTCTTTCACAGTTGTTCTTTATCGCTATTAATGAATGTACTTAGGTATGTATTTTTCTTACCAATGTCTTTATTTTCTTTTAGATGAAATATCTCTTGCATAAGAACAATCTTTTAAAAAAAGGGGGGGGAAATGAATATATTACATAAAACATGTTTTCATTTCTATACATCACTGCGGAAAGGGGACACATGTATTCTGGTGACATCTATCCATCTTAGTCTGTTGGTAAAATCACCTGCCTCAGTGATGAACACATTGCAGAAATACATGGTATATTCAGGTAGGAGAACAAATGAAAATCTATCCTGAGAAACAGTGAAAACATTGCATAAGTCTTACTTCCTCCCATAAGTCTTTTCTAACTCTCCCAGTCCTTACTGATTTTACAGAAGTATGACATTTAGAGACACAAGGAGTTTCAAAGGACACTCGATTTAAACTTGTATCCCGTGAAAGCTAAAGTATCCCAGAAAGAAAGCCATTTGGCTTCTGCTTACCTACACTCAGGGAAAGACAGTACTCTGCCTGTCAGGGCAGCCTATTCAAATGGCAGCTTCTTAAAGATCTTGTCCCTGTGGCCTTGAAAGATTGTATGTCATTTTTATACTATTTCAGATATGCTGGTCTCTGGGTGCCATTATAGCTGTAATAGCCCTACCACCTCTCTCCCCTATTGAATACAACCTCCTGGAAGACAAGATAGTGCATTAGTCATTACCATATCCCTGACAATGCCTGGAAAATAACAGCCATTGAAGCAATGTTGGTTGCTGAATTAATATTTTGGGGACTGGAATGGCTTGTGATTCCAGCCTTTTCATAAATTGTTCTGTTACTATTCTCACTTGAGCACAATGGAACTGTTCCTTAAAGAATAGACCAACTAGAGCTAATTTAATGAGTAGAAAGAGAGCCAAAGTTTTTTTTTTTATTCCCCAGGGATTTCTAGATTAGTTTGGATTATTAAAAACCGCCACTTTTAAAAATGAAGACCAATTTTTAATAATCCAAATTAGACTTTTTCCGGAATGACTATCAAGCTCATCTGTCTGTGGCTTCTGTACAATGTTTCATTCTCCTCTGTGAAGTTCAGGCTGCCTGAGACATTCCTCTCATTGTAACACTTACTTTTGCTGGATTTCTTCTGCTCTCTGGTCGTTTAAGCCCGAGACCAATTCATTTGGGGCATTACTTCCTCCTACCTGTGGAGGGCGTGTTTTCCATTTTGAAAAAGATGCCACTTAACTGAAGAACAAGGAATGACAAGGTAGTCTATATAATAGGCCTGGCTTTTCCCAGTCCTCAGAGTTCCCCATGGAGTCACTCTGAGTTTCTTATGTTTTTCTGTTCCTCTCCCTTTCATCTGCTTCTCTTTCTTTCCTCACTTCTGTTCTTCAGTCCTTTTGGAATTACAGAGGATCTTACGGTCAGATTTCAGTTTTTGCATTTATTTCTTTGAAGCCTCATACTCCTTGAGAAAATCTAGGCATCGGATCTTCCCCCTCTTTTCTCCGATTTATTTGAAATTTCTCTTAGTATAAACTTACTATTTTTCCTGAGCATGAAAGTATATTTGCTCCTTGGCAAATATTTAGAAAATACAAAAGTACTGAGAATAAAATAAAGCAATTTGTATCTGTGTCCCTTGGAGGATCCCACTTTGTGTTCGTGTGTGTGTGTGTGTGTGTGTGTGTAAGTGCTGAGAATATGCCTTGCGTATCTCCTTGAGTGTGTGGACCTTTGTTTTTGGGAAGTAGGAGAATGTGAGCCAACATAAAAAGTCCCATTTAACATTCTGTTTCCATACAAATACGTATAATCTATATATAATATAATAAGACAATATTTTAAAGTATCGATTTATTTTTTCTCCCCACACTTCTTTAACCTCTATAACATTTCCCCAGATGGGTCAAGAGACCAAGAGACAGGAGGCCTTCTTTGTTTCAAGGGAAGCTGTCATGGTACAACCAGATAACAAAGGCTGTAAATTATTGGTTTTTAATTTCAAAAAATGTTAATCCAGGTGTGAGACTGAGGAACTGGGAAAAATAGATGATCATCTCAATTCTCCCCAATATCTTTTCCCCTTTCCCCTGCAAATTTGAAGACATAAGACAAAAGTTATGTTAGGACATGTAACAAAAAGAAAAATCTCAATGACAATAGCAACAATAACAAGAATTATCAAGAAATTAACTTCAAAAGAGAGGTATGAAATAAATTTAAAGAAAATTATTATAAAAATAACTACTGAGGGTCAGATAAGTAGATGGGAATAAATATGGAGATATGCCTTAATATTGGATAATAGGAAGACTCAATATTACAAAGATGTTAATTCTCCCTAAATTAATTTGTAAAGTTTGTGCAATCCCAATCAAAATCCCAGCAGATTATTTGTGGAATTTGACAATATGATCTCGAAGTTCAAATGGAAGAATAAATGTTCAGGGATATTTAGGAAATTCTGAGTTGGGAGGGATGAGAAAACTTGCTCTACCACAAATGTATTATGAAGCTATGATTTTATACATATAGTATATGTAATATAATAATATATAATTTATATTACAAAATAGGAAACTATAGAAATGTTTTCAATGTGCTACTGGTGTGGTAATAAAAAATCAGATCAATGGAACAGAATAGGGATCTGAAATAGACTTCAAGGTATATGGAGGTTTTGCTTTTCTAAATTTACTGCAATGATTTCCCAATGGTTAAAATTATAATCCTCCTACTTCTTTTACTAGCCTCTTTCTATCTTTTTTCCTCAAAACATCCAGAGTCATCACTTGAAACCATAATGGAGTTACATAAACCTTCGACTTAAAAGCTTTCAACCATTTTCCATGCAATTGGAATGAAATCCATACTCTTACCTTGAATACCTGGATCCACTAGTCTTGCTTAACTCATCTCACAGCATGTCTCTGCCACCAGGGTCAGTTATCCCTTCCCCGAAGAGCCACGTTCTTTTACCCTGAGAGCCTTTGCACACACTGCTCCTTCCACATGATGTGCTTGTCCCTCGGCTCTTTGTAAGGCTAGCTCAATCTCATTCTACAAGCTCCAGCTTAAATTCAGTGGACTTCCTTCAAGTAGTCTACAGGAGGAGGCTGCCCTGCAGCTCCAACCCATGATTCTCTCCCTGCATGGTATTTTTTTCCTTCAGAGCACTTTGCAAGTTTTAATTACTTGTTTGCCTGCTTATTATGGTTTCTTTCACCATACTGTATCCTCCACTGTATGGCAGGGACTGTGCTCTGCTCACCACTGTCCTAGTATCTAGGAGAGTGCCTGGCACAGTAGGCATTTACTGACAATTCTTGAGTGAAAAAAGGAATGCATACCTAAATGAATAATAGAGGTAATTGTCAAATCAGTGAGTTGTTAAAAAATGATGTTTAGGCAATGGGATAGCTCTTTGGAACAACAACAAAAAATGTAGCACTACTGCTTATTTTCTTACTCAAAAATTAATCAAATTAAAAAATTTAAATTGTAAAACCATAACATTTTGTAAATAAAACAGAAATGAACATTTTTATATACCTCAAGCTAATAATACATGAGTATGATTTTATAAGATCTCAGTAATATCTAAGAAATTGCTTTTGTCCTATTCAAAAATGTTTAAGTCACTCCATGTTATGTTAAAATATATTTTGTGAACTGAAATATATAGAAACCAAGCCCCATTAATGGCATCATTGTCCCATGTCTTTCAACGTAAGTTGCTATAATGGAGAACCACCCCCAAGGCAATGGCTTAAACAGTATAGGAGCTTATTTTGTTCTTTAAAAAATTAATGAGCTAAGTCGTTCCAGGTTGGTAGAGTGATTGCACATCCTCAACTGCATCTCCCACTTCCCAGCCAATGGGAAGAAGGAGGCATAAAGGGAAACCCAGGCTATGTCATGCTATGGTCGACCCAGAGGTTAGTCACGCGGACATGGTGTGCAGCTTTTTTTGTTCCTATTCCACTTACCAGAAATGTCCATGCCCCAGCTACAAGGGAGGCTATTTAGGCTATTTATAGTCTTATTCCAAGATCAGAGTCAGTAGCTCCATTATTAAAAGACAAGGAGAACGATTATCGATGGACATCTTAGAGTCCTTGCTACAAAGATGCACTTGGCCCTAGTGCCACTGGGTATGTTCCTTCCTTCTCATTCATGTTTTGCTTTGTGTTAGTTTGAAAAAATCAGTTTTATCGGGATTTTTCCCCTTCCGAAACTCAAGATTCCAAGTTCACAGGGAGGGGCACACTTTTCTTGCCAGTATCGTTTACCCCAGTCTTTGCACAAATTTATTCGCCCTGTCTTGTGTGAGAAAACTCATTGCCCTTGGTGATATGGACTGAGTCAGAAAGACACACCGGTTATTGCAGCACCACCTAAGTCCCAGGTGTTCATTTCCAAGCCCCTTTCCCTTCTCCCCAAACTGTACCCACCAACCTGATTTTGTAGAGTAGGGATAGGCACACTTTTCTGTGGGTTGCATATGGTCTCGGTTGCATAGTTTTTTGGTTTGTTTTTCTCTCTAAAATGTAAGAATTATCATTGGCTTTCAGACTGTAGATAACAGGCTGCTGGACTGCATTTAGTGCACATGTCTTAGTTTGAGAAGTGGTAACGTGTGTCTGTATATTTCTCTCGAACACGGAGGGAGTAAACCTACAGCATCCTGCACCAAATGGCATGTATCACGGAACTACAGGGGACGTCTTACCACGTCTGAGCAATGACTCCCGATCTGCAACCCTGATATAGATATGTTTGCTGCTAGACACTGAGTTCGATGGCCACAAATTACTATATCGTCAGTATCATAAAGCTTTATGCCCTTTGTATATCATGTCACCAGAATGAAAATTGCGGTTTGTCACATATCTCACTGCCTTTTTAACTGTTATAAACATCAACCTATCTCTACGTACCTTTGTTGGAAGAAATGTTGATGATACCCTAACAGCTCAGATAATATAGCTAAGAAATGATTTTCTAATTCCTAATTTAAAATACCTACAGATTGCATTCTCTTTGAATATACATTAAATCATTCATTATACGATTAATCAACAAGTGTTTATTGAACACCTTTCACATATACCAGACACTGTACAAGATTCTGGGGATGCATGTGAACAAAGTCCATACTTTCCAGTAGGGGGTGCTCACATTCTAGAAGGGAGATATGGACAATAAATAAAAAAGCATATTCTTTTAAAACATGTTGGGTGCTAACAAGTGCAACGAAGAAAAATAAAACAGTGGGAGTAAGAAGATAGATGTTGTTCAAAGGGGCTATCTTACGGTAGTCAGGAATCTCTAAATATAGGTGAGAGTTGAACTAAGTCAAGAATGCATCAAGCACCAAGCTATGCAGGTATCTAGGGGACAAGCACAAAGGTTTTTCAGTCAGGAGTGGTCCAGAAGGGGCCAGCTGTCTGGAGTGGAGACACTGAAGGGCAGGATGTTATACGAAGGTCAGAGGGTTAATGAAGCCAGATAGTACAGGGCCTTGTAATTCATCGTAAGGACTCTGGATTTTCTTTTGAGTGAAATGAAAAGCTCATGGAGGGTTATAAGCAAAGAAGAGTTTTGATTTGTCTTAGATTTTAAAAGGACCACTCCAGTTGCTGTGTAGACAAAAGACTCAGGGCAAGAGTAGAGGCAGGGACACTGGATGAGATGTTTTTACAATTCTGCAGGTGAGAGATGACTGGTTGGACTGGGAGGTGATAGGAAATGTAAGTGTTTTCATGTGGCTCAGCACATAAGAATTAGATTTGTCTTTAATTGTATATATGTCTAATCCTTGAGGGATCCAGTACCACCTAATTGTCTATCCCAGAATAGATGTTGCTTTGAAGTTGCCAAGGTCTCTTTCGGTGGAAAACACAGGCTAATTAAACTAGGATTTATTATCTGGTTTATTTTTATATCTCAAAATCTAGACACTGCCATGTTATTACTAATAAAGAGCCCTGGCTATAAATTAGGATGACTTCATGAGGCAGTGCTTCCTTTACTGTTGAAGAGTTGAGGGAACTCTATTTAGAGCTGAGTTATGTAGAACACTAATCTTTCAGCGATGGCTTGATTTTCAATCCTCGGTTTACATCATGGGATTGCTTTGGTGCAATAGAGAACACAATCAAATGTAACTCTATGCCTAACAATGCAAGGCAACAACTGCATATAAACAAAGCTAAGCTCACAGTGGATTCTCAATTAATTACTGTGAATGACAACTGAGTGATGAATTTTAGCGTTTAAAAATGAACACATTCAAGTGTTGAGGACACCATAGTAAATTAGAGTACTATGAGTACTCTCCTAGTTGACATATTTTTCTAATTTACTGCTAGGGAGTGGCTTAGGTGCAGAGTAAATAAAGCTTATTATTTTACCTCTGCTTTCCATTTTCTGCCATTTTTGAAGTTCGCTTCAACACTGTTTGGATTTTTGGTTGTTGTTTAACATTCCTTGAACTCACTTATTGTTGATTTTGGGGTTGCAGCCTCTCTTTAAAAAAAAAGTGGGAGGGACTATCTTGTCAATGCAAATAGGTCCTTTTGCTAAAACTCTTTTACTTTTTTGATAGTTATCACCTATGTAAAGGAAAGTGTGCATATTTAAATAAACTATACAGATTAATGAATTTTCATGTACAAATACACTCATGTAATTACTACACAGATCAGATAGAGCATATTTACAGCATCCCAAATAACCTCTGTGACCCACCAGTCAATATTCCACCAATGAAATCACATTCTGCCCTTTTTTAAAACTTCGTATTAGAAAATCATAGTGTAATCTTTTGAATCTGGTCTTTTACTCAATGCTATGTATCTGAAATTCATCCACGTTGTTACATGTATCAGAAGTTCATTTTTTTTTCACTGCTGCTTACTATTCCATTATATAAATATGCCACACTTTATCCATTGTGCTGGTGATGGACTTTGGCAGTCTCCAGCTTTGGGTTATTACGAACAAAGCTGCTATGAACGTTCTTATACATGCCTATTAGTAGATATACATCCTCATTTATGTTGATTCTATAACTAGGGGTGGAATGCTGCATCAGAGGATCTATATAGGTTGACTACTTTTTGCATAAACAATGCTTTATGCTATCAGACAAAGAACAGATTAGTGCCAGAGAGACAATACTGTTTGATGATTGTAAGCAAAGAATTTGATAGTTTATTTAAGTAAATTACTTGGAATTGTTTGCTTAGTTATTATTTTTCTTTTTGTGAAAGGCAGTGAGGAACCATAATGGTACTATCACCTCACACCCATTAGGATGGTCAATAATAAAAAAAAAAAAAATTAAAAAAAAAAGCAGTAAATAGTGGTGCAAGCAACTTTTCATTCAACCTCCTCTGCACCGAGGACAGAAGTTGGGATGTCTGATTAAACTGATAATAAAGTTTATTCCTAATTATCAAAAAGAAAAAAAAAACTACAGTAAATAGCAAGCGTTGGCAGGGATGTGGAGAAACTGGAATCCTTGTGCACTGCTGATGGGAATGTAAAATGGCAGAGCTGCTACAGAAAACAATATGGCAAGTTCTTCAAAAACTTAAAAATAAAATTACTGTGTGACCCGGCAATCCCACTTCTGGGTATATACCCCAAAGAACTGAAAACACAATCTCAAAGGGGTATTTACATACCTATATTTATTGTAGCCCTATTCACAGTAGCCAAGAAGTGAAAGCAACCAAAATGTCCATTGACATTGAATGAAGAAAATGTGATGTGTATGTATACAGTGGAATACTATTAAGGCATAAAAAAGAAGGAAATCCTGTCAAAAGCTACAACATGGATGAACTTTGAGGATACTATGCCAAGTGAAGTAAGTTAGTCACAAAAAGACAAAACATGATTCCACTGATGTAAGGAAGTTAAGAATAGTCAAAATCACAGAGACAAAATAGAATATTGATTACCAGGGATTGGCAAAAGGGGGAAAAGGCAAGTTGTTGTTCAATGGATAGAGTTTAAGTTTGGCAATATGAAAAAGTTCTAGCTAGCTATTGCATAACAATGTGAGTATAGTTGTGTACTACTGCACTGTACACTTAAAATGGTTAAGATGGTAAAGAAAACACGATAAATGTTATTTTAAAAATCTTATAGCTTTGATTGAAAATATTTCTCTCTGGTTTAGGCAAACATACTTTAAAGAAATGAAATGTAGACTGGTGTGTACTAGATTTATATCTTTCATAAGCTTTTGTAAAACAATGCATTTGCTCACCCAGGCTCCTCTGCTTCCTTGTTACCACCTGAATGTTTTGCGTGTGTGTGGAATAAAATCCTTGAAATGAATAAAATTATATAAATAATTTTTTAGAAGGCAGTGAAGAGTAATTGCTGATCTCTAGAAATTAAGAATTTACAAGTACAAGGTAGTTAATCTCTACCTCTCCCCAATTAAATGAAACTATTTTTGTACTTCTGATCTTTGCATGAAACAAAAAAGCCCTGAAGTCACGGTGACTCCTAAATAACCTTAGTGAAGCATTCAGTCTGTGGCCTAGCAGGTTGCGGGTTGTCAATAGACGTGATGGAGTGTAAAGCCCTCTTGACAACAGCTGTCCTTGTGCTGAAAGTCCACCCCTGCAGAACGTATGCCAGCCTTGCAGCGGAACCGCTGCCTGTAACTCCGCTGTAGGCACCAGAACTTTATGAGCAAAGCTGAGGCTTTAGTGAGACATCATACCTTTCCCAAAATAGTTGTGAATTTAGGTAAGCCGGAGAGCATCATACGTATGCAATTGTTGATGAACAGCAGGTTTTCCAGCCAAGAATATTATTGGCCCTTATTTCTAAACTCAGGTTCCTGATTTGACCTTACTTGATAGCAGACGGGGTTATTGATATGGAATTTGTAAATAAGTTTTTATCTCTATTGGAGCAATCTTTGACCTTGGGCCACCTGCTACCTGACTTACCCTTGCCATGGGGCCTATGATCTATTTTCAAAGATTGGAAAGCTGCCTCCATCTTGCTACCTCCTAAGTAGACCCAGATAACAACATTTAATGGCCAAAAGAAAAACTATTATTTTCTCATTGATACTCTAGTTAGTAAGTAATCTAAATTGCAATGCTACATATTTTCCATGTGACTAAATACAACTATTTTTATGTAGAATGAAAAAATAGTGTCAATATTTTTCAATTTTTTCCCCTCGAACTTAATGTTTTTCTTTTCCCCTTCCTTCTTTCTTCCCATTCTTCCCTCCTTTCTTCCTTCTCTTTATTTCCACCTCTATTTCCTATCTCTACCTTTATCTCTATCTCTATCTCTGTCTCTGTCTCTGTCTCTATCATCTCCATCTCTATCTTCCTTTCTTTCAGTCCCCCTCTCTTTAGATAGCGATTGAGTCCATTTGGAATAGAGGTCTGGAGTTTAGATTCTAGACTCCAACGATCCCAACTGAGCTCTCACTAACTGTGTAATTCTTATTCCTCCTCCCCCAATGCATTTGTTTCTCCTCTTATACAATGAAGATGGTAATTGTACATCTGTTAGAGTTGCTGTGATGATCACATGAGATGTTTTGTGCATGATCTATAGTATGCACTCGATAAATGTAAGCTACTATATATTATTAATATGCTGGGGCCGTATAGCACAGGCAACATCAAGAACATATATTTGGAATAGGAAAGAAAGGGAAGGGTTTGTAAGAGCAACCAAAAAGCTAGATAATGGTGGCAAAACTGTTGAAGTAGGTCTTGAAACTTGAAAATTAGATACACAGAAAAAAAATGAGAAGTAGGAAAAATAGATAATTTTAGTCAATGAAATGAGAATAAGATTGTTGTATTAAATGAACAAAAATTAGTTCAGGTCATAAGTTACAACAAGAGAATTTTCCTAATCACGTGCAGCATTTATATTATTAGTAAGACTGTTTTAGGAGATGACATTTCTTTGAAGTATATAAGAGACCAGAAAAATTTCGAGCTTAACGATCACCTGGTCAACTCAGTCATTTCACAGGTGAAGAGACTGGGATTCCAAGAGCCTAAGCACCTTGTCTGAGGTTACACATCTCCTGATGAAGGAGTCCGGACCAGAACATGGGTCTCCTGACTGGATCCCAGGGGGCCATCCTACTGAAGCATACAGCTCTCAAAATGTGACAAGATCAAAAAGCCCAGTGACTTTTCATGCTAGAGTGAGAACAACTTTGCATTCACATCAGGGATCACTTTCATGCCTGGAATTCAAAGCATCTAAAAACAGATATCATTATCCCTGTTTTACAAATGGAAAAATAGAAACAAAGATAGGCTCTAGGTTGACAGGCTTTGTTGCCCAGCTTCAGGCCCCATAAATATGCTCCCCACGCCCAGGCAAAATGGTATGTTGGCCCGCTGCGGCTACCTGCCCCTCCTTCTGGGATACCTTCCAGCTTCCTTTCTATTGCACACTTCTGTATTTCTTCAACATTGTCCCCCTCCTTACCAAATGTGCAACTCTCAAAGGATGGGTACTTTTTATTTTTGTTCATAGCCAAATCCCCAATTCCATGAACAGTGCCTGGCATGTATTTGATGATCAATGAATTTTTCTTGAATGAATGAACAAAAAAATCAATACTCTGGGTTTCTCCACTTGGATTGGCAGATTCAATTTGGGCCATGTGTTTAGATGCTGATTTCGAGACCTCTATTATCTGTGGGCCAGTTCCATGCTCTGCAAACTTGGGTAACTGGAGCCTGCCCTTGGACTACACCCTGGATTCCTGAGCACAACCTCCTGAGGACATTCCTTTTTCTACCCAAGGCTGACAGAGTAAGACAGGACATACTTTAGAAGACTGGACTTCTGTATTTCAGAGGTGTAAAAGAAATCTTCCAAACCCTGTACACTGGAGAACTCTGCTGACACTTTGCTAAAGTTGCCCCTCTGAGAGAAGTAGCAAAACCAAATGCCCATATACATAAATATAGTGAATCCAAACAGGGCCTCTCTCCAGCGGGCTCGTCCCATTATGAAGGCTAACTCACCCTTCAGACTGGGCAGCTGAGGTTTCCTTTAACCTGAAGTTGCCCTTCATATTCATTTGAAGCATATCTCGTTAGCATTTGTAGACTGCTTAACCACTGTTGTCACCATGAGTTGGACAGCAAAACAGCTTTTGGCTTTTGCATTGTTTTTCTTTAAGCAAAACAACTTCAGTTTCTCTGATGAAGCTGTCCTCTGGTGAACAACCTGTATGTGAGAACAGAAAACTCTTCACAGACTGCCTTATGCAGAACTGTTAGATCTCCTGGCACCCAGACGTTGTCAAAAGTTCAAATTTTTCTACAGGTCCTCAGCGTGTAGGCTTAAGACAGGAAGTCCCAAGAAATGTTTTGCAAATAGCTTATGATCACAGGAAATGCCAGCTGAGTCAGGAGCATTGTTCTTCAAATGGACCTGGGGTTGAAGGGTTTAATTAGGGTGGATAGTCAAGCAGGACAAAGATGGTTTTTCCTTGGGGACCCATGTACTCTGTTAAAAGGCCAAAACAGGAATGCTTATGCAATGACTTTCTTCCTAAAAATTCAGAGCACTTCAAAAATTCCCACTGATTGTATTCTCACAATAACTCTAAATGTTAGTAAAATGATGATGCAGGTATGTTTTTAGGGCAGTTACAGGTATGCCCATAGCTCCTTTTATAGCAATTTATAATAATTAGAAAAACAAAATTTATTGGGTACTGTCAGCAAATATTTTCAAGGCTGCAAATGAAAACCTTGTGCTGAGAAAGGAAGGCGTTTAGAGATATTTCGAGGATTTAAAGAATGATCAGCCCACTGAGTCTTCCTACCACTTCTATTTTTTAATTTCAACATTTAAGTGCTGGATATTTCCACTTTTCCTGAATGGAGAAATTTTTAAATTTCTTTTATTATAGTGGATTTACATCATTCTCATCATTTCTTCTTTATGAAAGTAGATGCTATATTCTTTGGTACGTAGATATTTATAAATGTCACATGTTTGTTGTAAAGCAACGCTATCCAAGGGAACTTTCTGTGATATCCAGTAGAACCTCGTGATGATGGAAATGATTTCTGCACTATTTAAATTAATTTTAAAAAATAACAAATCAGTTTCTCAGTCACATTACCCCACATTTGAAATGCTCAATGCCTTCATGTTGCTCATGGCTATTGAATTGGACAACACAGTTATATAGTATTTTCTTTGTTTTGCTTAAAACTTTTTGGCTTGAGGTCTACTTCGCCTGATATCAAAGCCTTGACCTCCGCTGTCTTTTTGTTTGCTTTTGACTCATAAGTCTTTGCCTAACTTTTTATTTTCAACCTTTTTGGATCTTTTTAAGGCAAGTCTCTATCTAGTATAGACCATAGAATTGAACTCTGCTTTTAGGTTAGTTAAGGGCCAGTTACATTTATTAACATAATCCCTATGTTTGATCTCATTTCTTTCATTTTAAAGTACATATTATAAATACTAGTAGTCCATTGTCTCCTTATTTAATGTGTACTGGTTTTATGCTCTGAAGAAAATAAAATTAGCTTACATTCTCTTCCTTACTCATCTCTCATCTGCTTTCGAAGTTTAGTCAATAACATTATCTTTCTTAGTGTTTATCTTTGTTTCTTAGGCATCTATAATTCTGTTTGTCAGCATTAAATGATATCCTATGACTTCTTCCACCTACTCATGATGCAATTAATGTTATTCCACCTCTCTCATTCTCTTTCCCTTTTTTTCTCCAACATTTTATGAAAATTTCCAAACCTATTTTTATAGTGAGAGGATTATATCTAAGAGGTAGAGGAGAGTTTCCTTAAAACAAGGTTAGAATTCTAAAGCTAGAAAGACTATGAATAATTTATTAAGTTGATAACTCAAAGTTTAGATAATTAATTTCTTATGTAAACTTGGGACCTAGATATGAATTAAACCTCAATTACTGATTTTTAAGAAATCTTTGAATAATTATAAGTTGGATAACTAAGCTGAATTCATGAAGTATGCATTTTCCCAATTAAATCTTTCTACATTTGGTACTTTCTGATTTAGCAAGTCATATAGGAGTATATGAGGAATGAGGAATCCATGATCTGAAAATATGTTAAAGATTTTAAAACATTTCCCAAGAATAGTCAAGCACAGATACTAGCACCTGATCTAACTGAGTTAATGTGAGATAATCCATGGAATTCAATAAACTTCTCCATGTAATATGAACATCACAGTATGGTTTCTAAATATACATCACCTGAAACAAAATAAAATTATGCAATAATATAGAGGGAATTAAAAAAGAAATGTGTAACTTAAAATATGCTGGAATACTTAAATATTTACTTGTGTATAAAAACTGAATTCATATAACACTGTGTTGGCAGCAATGAGCAAAGAATAAGAAATAGGGGAGTTTTGCACCTTTCATATGAGGAAAAATCCTAAGGTTTTCCCAAAGATAGTCAGTTTCTATCGACTAGGGTAAAAAAAATAATTAAATGGAATCTTTGTAATCCAAAGAAATTTTAATTTTAAAATGGAAATTGATATATTTAATGTTCTTCTTATAAAAGTCTTACATGCTTCTAAAATATATTTTTAAAATTGTATATAATATAGAAAGTGAAAGCATTCTACCATCCCCATGATTACCCATAACTGATCTAATACCACAGAGAAATCACTAATAAATAATTTACTGTTTCAGACCTTCTATCAATGTTATCAATGTTATAAATAGTATGATTATATAATTTATATATGAATAGATGCTGTAATCTTACATCTTTTTCATTCAGCACCATACCTTGAACATGTTTCGTATAGATCTACCTTCTTTTAAATGAGATTTATAGTATTAAGCATGCTATTGTATGAATGTGACTTAATTGAGTTAATCAATTTCCTGCTGATGAATAGTCATGTCGTTCCCAGTTCTTTTATACTATAAACTCATTGTGATAAGAATTTTATACATACATTTATTTACTAGGAGAATCTATTATATTTTTTAGGAGTGAAATTTTGAGTTGAAAAGAAATTGCCATTTTCAATTTTGATACATAGTGCTAAATTGTACTTTTGGGTTATTATAGGCCTCAGGACTTTGCTTGGCTTGGAAGATGACTCATAATAGAAAATTAAAAATTTAAGATTGAGGCCACTTTGAAATGTTTTTATTAAAGTTTTATTTTTATTATGAGAGAGATAATAGTACCAATGAGAGAATTCAAAGTATTAATCAACTATTGTACAACAAGCAGAGGTAATGAAATGAAAGAGATACTCCTCAACTTTTTATAAAAAAGGGATACAAGTACTACCTCACAGGGCTTTTGTAATGATTTAATGGAATAATAGTTTAAAACTCCTAGACTAGTACCTGTCACGTAGTAGGTATTCAGTAAATTATTACTAATATTTCTCTAAAGAGAATTTGTTCTCATAGGACAAGCTCTCTGTTAGCTTTCAGAGTCACATTTTAAATAACTCCTTTTGTCTTCTGCTTTCATCAAACACTTAGAACTATGTAGTCTGAACAAGAGAGAGTTATGAAGTCTTTAAAACTGAGGAATCAAATTTTATGTTATGGGAAAGTAGGGTTACTAGTCAAGACAGAAGTTGGGGCCAGGAGCATCTGCCATATGCCAAAGGTCAGTGCCTAAGGGTGAGCGGTACCAGCACAAGCCCCAATGTCAGGAAGTAAAAGCAGGCCAGAGTCAACAAGCAAGGTGACTCACAGGTAACAGGACATCCAAATTTCAGGAGTCATAAGAAGCCAGAAGTCTGGCTCCACAACCACAGAAAGGCTCAAGCCCAGAGCTAGCTCAGGCCAAGGCGCGATCTGAAATTCTCAAGTTCAGTGTAGCCAGCCAGGGGCCCAGTGTGATGGAAGCACACCTCTGTGCTAAGGAGACTTGGCTGATAGCTGTTTCTGAGCCCTTACAAGCTTTTGTGGATCAGAGAGGGTCAGAAACCAACCACAGAGGAGTTTGCCTAGGTCCTACAAATAGGTGAATGGGGCAGCAGAAAGTTAGATCAGATAAAGGAAAAAGGAAGAAATAAACTTTCTGTGATAGTTTTAGTTCACTGCGATGGAACCCTCCTATAGCAAAGCATTAGAAAAGCTGTACATGCTTGTAATACCAAGCCTTGCATCTGCTGTCATCTCCTGGGGAATGAAATATTGCTATATTCTTTCCTTTGCATTTCTAAAATATCTAAAATTCATACAGCTTTGCTAAGATTTAAGCATTATGGCACTAAAACTTGCATTGTATGTTCTGACTGTATCTTATTTTTATCTCTGTTATCCTTGGAAGAGATGGGGGGGGTGATATTGGAGGGAGACATTGCTGTGTACTTCTATGAGGTATATATGGACAAGAACATGTGAACTATTTTAGAAGCATTGCTCTTATACTTGGAACCATGAGATATCTATGGAAGTATAAATAACTCTCTTGCCCCCATTCCCTAGAAGGAAGTGCCTGAAGCTAAACCTTAAAACATTTTATTGGGGAGTGCAATCCCATCTAGCAGGAGGAGGCAAAGGAAGAAAGTGAGTGGGTTATGAAGCTGTCCACAGCTTGTTGACAAACTGTTGATTCCTCATTCTTGACATGAAACTATCAAATTTCCGTTCGGATGTGTAAGGGTGAAGAATTTTCCTCCGGTTTCCGTTTCCAATCCATCAAAGCTTTTTCTGGAGGGCATTACTTTCCCATACTTCCAGGTTACACCACCTGGTCCCTCCCAGCTGTTGGAGAGGCTAGATCCAAGACAGTAACTGTGGCATCTGCAGCAAAAGCCACAGTCTTCAGGGCAAGCCAGAATGTAGGCTTGGGTCAGTGGCACACCCCACATCCCTGTCTGCATGTGCAGCCTCACAGCTGCCCCTGGGTGAATGCCCAATGGGTTCTGCAGCATTATTTAGCTCAAAGCCCCAGCGTCTCATGCCTCAGGAGCAAGGAGGAAGTCCAAGTGACACTGGCTGATCATGTCCACAAGTGTCACGAAGGATTGCAGCACGGACTGAGGCCATAACCACAGGAAGAACATGAACCATTGCTTAGGGTCACTTTAGCTGGAATGTGTCCAGAACTGGGGTGGCTCATCAGTTGAGCCCAGTATTAAGATATTTACATATTTCTTGTTATACATAATAACTAACACAACTGAGACTTACTATACAAAGCACTTTATATATAAGGTTATATGTGAATCTAATGAAATATATAATGTATACATTCTGTTTTTCCATTTAATTTTCTGAGGTGAAGATTTCCCCATCTTATTCAATATTATTCAAAAGCACCTTTCGCTGGCAACAATATATTTCATAATATGGATGTATAGTAATTTATTTCACTTTCCCATATAACTGAACACATTGGTTGTTTGTAATTCTCTGCTCTCATAAGTCATTCAGTATGTGTAAGTCAAATTTGTCTAGTTTATGTTGTTATGACAAACAACCCTTAAATCTTACTGGCTTAAAATAACAGATTTATTTTTCACTCACATATGGGGTTAGCAAGGGACTTCTACATATCATAGTCACGTAGGGACCAAATCTAACAGAGCAGCATCATCTCAAATGTCATCGGTCACTGTGCCAAAGAGAAAAGATTACTCTGGAGAGATTCACGTTGGCAATTAAATGCATCTTGGAAGTGACACATGGTATACCTGAACTCATTAGTCAAATCTAGTTGCAAGGTCTCACCCAAGCACAAAGGGTCCAGGAAGGGAAAAAGAACCAGACATGACAAATACTACTGAGTGTGACACCATTATAAATGTCCTTGTACATAAATCTTTTTTGTGTTTTGCTGCCTATTTCCTTAAACATTTTTTTAAAAATTGTTGTTATAGACGGTCTAAATATTTTTATATTGTTGATGCATGCACTGGAATTTTATATTTTGGCTTTCCAACCCCTACTTACCCTTTATACTCCTCTTTATAGAGGGCTAGGAGCTGCAAACTACATTTCCCAGACCCCTTTACCTGCTGGATAGAAGCCATTTCCCGCCCTGCTTCTGCCTCCACCAGCAGATGTGGGAGCCAACTGCAGGTGATTACAGGCTCCAGTAGCAGCCCGCCCAGAAAGGGTCGTGGTCTCCTGGCTTTCTGCTCAGAGCATGTGGTGGTGCTTGTGAACTCCTTGGAACACTACCTTCTCCCTTTTGCTTCTCCAGCCCAAGGGCTAGAGTTAGCATCCTAGAAACCATGACCTTTAGGTAGCATCATCTTCTCCTTTGGTTCCTTCAGTCTTTCTACCAATTACCTAGTCAATCCCTGTATTAAATTTCCTCTAAAATGCCTGACTGGACATTAACCGATATAGTACATATTGCCAGGTTGCCATCTAGAAAGTTTGTGTGACTTTACGGTTCAGTCCCAAAGTATTTGAAAGTACTTCTTCCCTTAGCCTTCACCATAAAGAATATTTTAATTTATAATTTAAAAATTATGTTCCAATTTTATAGGCACTCAATATCTCGTTTTTATTTTGTTTCCTTTTTTACTGTTGAGACTGAACTTTTAATGTATCAGCCATTTGTTCTTTCAGAAATAGATTATTTATGATCCTCACTAATTTTAGGGCAATTTTTAACTTATTTGTAAAAGACCTGATATGTTAAAGACTTTGATCTTTTGTCTCTTTTTTATGTTTCTAATATAATCCCAATTTGTCATTTGGTTCTTAATTCTGTATATGGTGTTTTAAACATAAAGATAGTAATTAAAAAATTAAATCAGTTCTACTACTTAGTTACTATATGATTTCTGCTTCGGGACAGGATTCTAAAGACATAATTAAGGTGAAAATTTTCCTTTGTAAAATATTGTTCTAACATATTATCTGTTAGGGAAAAATTAGAGTTTCATGGCTTCTTAAATGGTTTTATTGTTTTCCCTGTTCATACCACTGCTTATCTGGATAACAAAGGGCACAGAGCCACTTCACAGTGAGGTGAGATGCCCCACAGAATCACAGCTCCTCTTTTCACTGGCCTGTGAGCCCCACCCACAATTTCAATGGAAAGTGGTCATAAAGCCACTCTCCTGTGGGTATAGCTGTGGCATGAGAAGTAAAGGCCAGAAGCTCAGAACTCCAATCCTAGCTGTCTGATCTTCCTTATCTGTTGGATGAGCCACTTCCCTCGTCTTTATATTCCAGGTCTCTTGTCCTGAAAAGTATACAGAAACTTCTTCTCTGGGGCCTGCCTCACACTCCAAATTATGCTCAACATAATGCTCTCTCTTCTGTTCCCCCCACCTCAGGTGGTTTAAGGAGAAGAAATTATATATTAAATGGATATGTATCTATATAATATTATATATACTTTCTACTCAATATTTCACTGGAGAATGAGCCATTTTTTTTTCTTTCTTTGTTTTCATGCTTAAAAATTACTTTTCACCCCAAGATCAAAAACAATACAATTTTCTATCTTTTCTATTAATTTGGAGATAGTAGCTTTTACTCTGACCAGTGAATAATAATAGTTGGGCCCTAGAAAAATTCTGTAGTCAGTAGCAGTAGCTGGTATGCAAAAAGAAAAAAATAAACATATTTTCTTCTTATTCTTTTCCTGAAGACTTTTTTTCCATATGAAAAGCATAATTTTCCAATAATATGTTTCACTTCATTTCTCTCCCTACAGACTATTCTATGGAGCCAGAAATAAAAGGGGAGGCTGAGCAGGGTATCCACGATTCTGCATTTCTCAGTATCAAATACAGCCACTCCCTCAGGATAGTAATAGTCTCAAAGCTCTATCCCTCTAGTCCAGGAGTTGGCAAATGTTTTTTTTTTTTTTTGTAAAAGGCCAGAGAGTAAATCTTTTAGGGCATATGGTCTCTGTCAAGACTATTTAATTCTGCAGTTGTAGTGTGAAGCAGTCAAGGCAATGTGTAAACTAATGAGCGTGTTTCAATAAAACTTGATTTATAAAAACTGTGAATGCTGTAGACTCCTGCTCTAATCTCTGTGCTGCAGCAGGAGGTAATCTGGTATGATTAATGAACACAATAGTTTAATTTTAGTTATTTACTTTTGTGTGAGTTAGGAATGTTGACCAGCTTGACTCTTACAAGTTTGTTTAGTTTGGATGTTCGTCATTGCTGGTATGTGAGGTGATTGTGACTGGCATCATCATACCTTATTCCTCTTCCTTATAGAGCATTAAGTTCACCATCTTTCAGTCCAACGGTGGTTTCTGTGGCTGTGCATTCACTGGGGTACTATTTTTTTCTTAGAAGTGAAGTGAGGAGCAATCATGAGACAGGTCAAAGGCCTTGCCTGAGAAGTCACTGATTACTTCAGACCATGACAGTCTGTTCATTATCACAGGTGGAAGCCGTCAGACTTCTATTATTCGTAAATGTCTCTTCTCCCTAATGTCCCTGATCTTTGGGAAAGCTCCAGCTATTTCCTGACATGCTACAGTAGCCAGCTCCCTGTCCATCTTTTAAGTACTATACCTTATTACTGCATGCCTATCATTTCATTTTTCACAAAAGAAATAAACTGCTCAATTTTACCCTTTGTATGTATTGTTCGAAGCAAATTATAGGAGTCTATATTCTTCCATACTTTAGATTATTCACCCTTAACATTTTTAATACACATATCCTTGGGAAGAGGGATATAAATGATACAGAAAAGTTTAAAAATCATCTTAAAGCATCAGAATTGGACTCAATCTATATCAAATGACAAGCTTAAATCTTATATCTACAGATTATGTTAGCTGCTCAGTTTTTAGGAGTGGGTCAAATGAATGTGAGAAATGCTAGAAAAATAAAGAATCAAGAATATCGATCCTTTTTGTTTTTTTCAATATCTGATCTTATCTTCAACATCCTTTTAAAGAACTTCCTCCCCCTGTGATTCAGAAAGTAAATCAGTGAATAGACTCTAAACATCTATTCATACTGGCTCTCTTCCTTCTTTTCTTTCTTTCTAAAAACTCGATTTTAAGAAATAGCCCTTAGTTGTAATATAGTAAAATAAATATTATCTTTATTCTCATTTCAGAAAATATTTTATGTTCTTAAATATTTTTTATAGCCACTATGTTAGGGTCTTGAATTTGCCCAGACTTGTCATGAGGAAATTCATAGAAACATAAAAAGTACTGAGGGACCTATCCTTTTGAAGAATTAGGTATATATACCTTACTATATATAGATCAATGGGACCCCTGGTTTAAATTTATCATGCCTGAGCTTAAGCTAGGATTCCAGCAAGTCTAGTCAACTGGGACCAATAGAGACTCTCTGTGTGATGTTTTGAGGTGTCTCTGTTAGGAGAATCCATCCTAAGAGCAGATGGAGCCGGGACGAATGTGCTAGAGTAAATCCCAGAGTAATAGAGAAAGCATGTTTCTGAGGGCCATGAAATATGTATAATTAAAAGTATTCCCGACACAGCTCCATAGATTCATGTCTATGAATCCCTATATTTAAGGACTGGAAAATCCAAAGATATAAAAATTCAAGGACTTGTTAATTGGCAATTTCCTAAGACTCTAGAGTGCAACAGATTATAGAACAAAAGACTGAAAGGCATTTCTCCCCACCGACTCACAGAGACTACTTTGTCCTTTTAGAAGCTTGTGGGCTGCTGTGCCTTGGTCACAGTTCTCAAAGCAAGTGGCAGGGGCTTGGAAGAGGCAGTGCTGCCTATTGGAATTGGCAACGACAGCTCAGGGCCGCCGCAGTGGCATGCAGTAGGCATGATGGGGCCTTAGCAGATGTACCTGTGGGGTCCAGAAGCATGTGCAATGTGTCCTGGTACTGGTGTCCTGCAGATGTGGTACTGGTATCCAGTAGAAGCTGAAGTCCTCATAAAGAACCTCGGTTGCCAGAACAGGCAGAAATGAAAAGGACTTGATTCTAAGCACGTAGGAGGCATCCCCTAGCTGAAGGGGAATGCAAACATGGTGTGAGCTTAAGACCCGTATGGCCCAGTAAGAGCAAAGTGCAATAAAACACGGGTTACGATCATTAATTTATACTTAGAATGCAGAACCCAGAAAGAATCAGAGTTGACAAGGAACAATGCAGGATTTCTTTTGCTAGCATTCTTGGAAGATCTTCGCAGCTTAATATTGCTAACAAAGGGAAATTCACAGTCCTTCAAGATCTAACACACTGATGGATTGGTTTATGTCTACAGAATATGCCTAGCATTTCTGAGATTTGGATAGTAAATCTCAGAAATGCTAAGCATATACTGTAGACTCTTATTAACTGGTAATGTAAAATAGAACCTGTAAGAGAGAAATTATGACTATAGACATTTATATTTATATACATGTTTATACACATAAACACGTACATATGTTAATATACATATTTTTGTATACAAACAAGTAGGACCTTATAAAACTTATGCATAACAAAATTTTAAAAGAGCGTTATTCTTTTACTAATAAGAACAGAATTAGTTAAGATATTACTACTTGTCATAGCAGATAAAACCCTGAATCCCATTGGCTACATAGTAAAAAAGTTTATTTCTTACTAACCTGAGGATCAAAATGGATGTTCAAAATTTTTTTGCCAAATAGTGAATTAGAGGCCCAGCTTCCTTCCATTTCGTGGCTCTGTCATCTTTGACAGTGGTTTGCAAGGTTACTTTCCTTGTATGCATTCAGCCAGTGGAAGAGGAAGAAATGAAGGCTTATATGTGGGAAGTTTTCACAGGCTAAGTCTGGAAGAAGTTTACATCTTTTTTGTTCATATTCCATGGGCTAGAATTCATTCACATGACTGCATGAAGCAAGGGAGCCTGGGAAATATAATACTTATACATATCCAAGAAAAGAGAATTTAGGTTGAATACGGACTACATAGTGTCTGCCACAGATACCTTTCCTATTTGGCTTGAATAAAGTCACCTCATCCTCATGAGACATGTTGTATATACTGAAAGGTTGTCCAGTCTTTTTCAGTTTTAATTAAAACTTTAAAAATGTATATTTATGCATACTTGACTACTTGCAAGTAATGGTAAATATCAGGCCGTACCTCTCTGACTCCACCACCTCCTTAGTAGAGGCCACTTGATTATGGGGCAGATCCACACATCCTGAAGTTTGTATAATTTTGTAAAATCTGGTTAAGAAAAAAGATTACAAAATTAGCTATCAAAGAAAATATTTCATTAGAATGAGAACAAATTTATAACAAGTAATATACTTTCTAAAAATATGACAAATATCACAAACATAAAATCCAGAAAAACAACATAGTATTTTTAAATAATTAACTTTCTAACATTTCTTTAAAATACTTTCCCCTTACGTTTTGGCTGTTACTCTTAAACTGCTTCTTCATCAGACTGTGATTTTGTAACATCATTTTCTATAGACAATAGAAAGAAAAAATTTCATCTCATCTCTAACATAGTTTATTGAAGTATTTTTCTTTAATATTGATAATTTAGAAAAGTTTCAGGTTCATAACTTATAAGTAATACAATACAGCCAGGTAAATGTGTTAGATTATCGCCAAATTGGAAAAACTTCTTAAGTTTTTTAAGATTTAAGAGCTCTAAGATTTTAGAGCAATGCAGACATTTTGTGCAGTGACTATTGTTTAATATCCTGTGAACTGACAGTGCTCTTTGCTTTGCTAGGGCTCCTCCTCAGGTATTGTAAGTGCCTGGTACAAGTGGGGGTCCCTGGCACTTAAATTTCCTCCGCTTCTTGGTTATTCCACTTCTACACCAGATCCTATAAGCAGGCAGGCAGTCTTTCATCATTTTCTAAGACCTGGAGAAGCTGGCTATTTGCACTACCCTAAACTTAACATTTTTCTGCCTGACTGAGTTACTCTCTAGATATCTCATGATGTTGGTCCCTTATCACAGTGCTTTGCTCAACTACTCATACAGAATCCAGTGAACCTGATGTAGGTCCATATAGAGTTTATCGCTATCATGTGAATGCTTTGTTCTGCTAATAATTTGGATGCAGCTTCAACATCTGTAGCAGGGCATGACCCCCAACAATCCCCACCCCAGACTGATCTGATGCCAGTGGCAAGTCTAGTTGCAGGCCCTCCACTACCTCAGTGTACCCCTCCTTTGTAGAGCTGGTTGGCTAGGCCCTGTTCACCTTGATCACTGGATATGACTGTAAAATGAAGGTGGGGGAGGGGGTCATAGGTGGCTTATTTATCTTTTAAAATCAGGCTTGGGTTAGCCAGAAAAGATCACTTAGATAGGAAAGTTTCGAGTGTCTTTCTGAATAACAATGAAATTATTGGAGTTATTGGGAAAAGGCTGTTCTAAACACAGGAGTGGTTTGAGTCCAAGTTTCATGATTTTGTAAGGCAGAGAAAGTCAATGGGAGCAATTGAAGAGAATGAAAGAATGGATTAATAGGTGAGAAAGTGGAAAGTAGTTAAAATAATTGTAGATAAAGGAGACATAGAATAGAAAAATCTGAAGGGGCTAAAATAAGGTATGTATATAGGGAGTTTTGATAAAGAATAATATTTGAAGGCTGTAGTTGAGCTGAATGAGTGAATGCATGATTTTAGATCATACAACGGCATCTAGTAGTGTGTCTTACTCATCATTTCTTTTAAAACCAGGCATTTTCAAATTGTCAAAACAAGCAATATGATAATATAATTACCAACCACAAGAAAGAACTGTCTGTTTTAAAGAACTTCAAAGCCTAATTAAAAATTCCAAGGGTATAAATGAAAATATTATTATTCTATGAAATCAATTCAAATTTTACTTTAAAAAAATAGTTTATGCATGTTTAACCATCATTATTTACAAATGAAATAAATATGTCAAAAAAGTTAGTAATTCGATAATCCTTTATCCTTCTGACATGTTTGGAAGATGTATATGCCATATTTCCTTATAGTAGATATTCAGTTAAAGAATCTAATTTCAAAGAACTAAATATTTTTATTTAATTTTGACACTAGAAATGAGTCTCTGCTTCCAGGGTCATTTAACATTTATTATTAAACATATAAAACATATAAAAATCAATGCCTGCTTCAGGGAGTATTAAAAGCAAAGTCTTTAGCTTATGTCATCCTTGCTTATAGGAGACTCTTTTAATAACACTTTTAGATATAGAACAAACTTAGAAACAAATCGATCTTCAAAACAATTCATAGAAACAGATTCCTTTATAAATCACTCACAGGTAGGACACTGACCATAAAAATAGAATCTCTTGTTTGAATACAAGACTCTATCCATGTGCTATGGTTTCTATGTGCATTTTACTGAGATAAATGGAGAGATATTTTCAGTTCTCTGTAACCTAAAACATTTCTCCCTGCTAATTACAGAGGAACTGGTCTCTGCTGCTTCTTAAATTTTGGCTGTTTTTATCCCTTAAGTGGAAGATTATTGAACAAAGGAGTGAAATCTTATCAGTAGTGAGAGGCTTTAGAATAATCTTCTTACCTTTTTTCCTCCCCTTCTCTCAACGTTTTCCATGAATGTGTACCCTATTTGGAGTGCTGCATAGTTCAGGCTTGTGACAAAGCAAACTTGAACAATGAAGGAAAGAAAATGAATAATTTAAAAGTGATTTGACAAATAAAAGTGATGACATATTAGCATCAAACCAAGTACTTAGCAAAGGAGAAAGGATCCTTATTTGTCAAATACTGAAGCCCTAAACTTTGAGGCAGGAAGGATGGATGCATGTGCTGACCCAAATCAAAGCACCCCACAGCAGAAGGTAACCTTGTCATCTTCACATGAATAGCACTTTCTCCTGAACTTCCTTTATCCTGAAGAACTAGTGGTGGTTTTGGTCTCCTGTGATTTCCAGTAGTTAATATCTTTCATCCATCATTCTTTTATAATGGAAGCACAGATTTAGTAGGTTTTCCCCTTGATCTGTGACCTACTTAGGCAACTGCATTGTACACAGACTGCAGCCTGGAATTTTGGAGGACTTTTCATTTAAATCTTCTTCATCTGTATTTCCATCCTCTATTACCTATTTCTATTATCTTTATTTGAAGGTTTAAATGTAGATTAATTACTGCTATACTGGTGCCAAATGATCTCAGTGGAGGTTGAGTTTGATTATATTGGGATTGCAAACTCCTTAAGCATTTACATTTGCATGCCTCGATATTTATCAGGACACTGTTTCTTGTTGAAAGAAACTAAAAGGAAAATGACAAGGAATGAAAATGGGCAGCAGTGAGTGGGAACCAGCTAGGAGAGATGAGACTAGAGGGGCTGGCCTGGAGTCTGTCCAAGGTGGTTAGAGCTAAAGTTGTTGACTCTCACAGAGCTGCAGTATTGAATGCATTGAATTGTAGAGTACAATAAGGAAAAGGCTCCCCCCTACCCTCCTACCTCCATCTCCCACTTAGCCTTTAAATGTGCTCTATCCAATTTCTCCTCCATCTCTGGTTGGTATCTCCATCGGATTCCATGGCTTTTGAGTCACTTTGATAAATCAGAACAGTCTTATTTTCAGGTATAAAGAAGTCTGACTCAGTATAAATAATAACTTTCATCTTATAGTCATGTCAAATAGCTCCCCTCCTCTGCTCAGCAAGTGTTTCTCCGTTGTTCCATTACTGTCTCCGTCACATCCCCTTGAGCTCAGTACCCTCTCCTTCTAGATTGAGGTCTCCTTGTCAACCCTGCTAACACCCTTTCAAGATGACTTGAGTCAGGATGACCTTCTGGGGCATCCACTTGGCCCCTAGGAAAAAATCGTAACCCTTGCTCAACAAATGGTCTAAGAGCTGCTCCCTCTTCTGCAAGTCTCCCTTGGCCCTGTCATTATGGGCAACTCCTCCAGTCTCCTGCCAGACTCCAGGGATATACATCAGGCTCTCCCAAGTATTCTTCCTGGTGTCCAACTCTGGGCCCATGGGGCATTTGGGTCTGGGTCCTGCATCTCAGTAACTATCCTGCTGGAGAGAAAGACTGTTTTTTTCTTTTTGTTTTTCCCATACATACTCAACCCATTCTTCAGTTCTTGGGAAGCCCTCTACTTGGCATGAATTTGGAGCACCTGACCCCTCTCAATATGGCTGGCAGCTCTGCATCTCAATGACTCTAATCCTTCTTTATAATTTCTAATTTTCTCTCCTATAAATAAGTAATGGGGTACTCAGGAAAGATGTGGTTCTGCTCTTAGTAAGGCACCCACTTAACAGCTGCTACTGCTATTTATAGAAGAGACCAATACTTAGGGCTGATAAAGAAGCCAGAAGAATGAACAGGATCATATCTCTTCTGAGCTCAAGTGGGGTACCCTATAGAAACTCCAAGAAACCACCAGGATAACTTCGGGAGCTCTATTAGTTTGCTAGGGTGGCTATAACAGCAGATATTTATTTCCTCACAGTCTGGAGGCTGTAAGCAGGACCAGTTTCTTTTGAGGCCTTTCTCTCTTATAGATGGCTGCCATCTCATTGTGTCCTTACAAGGTCTTTCTTTGTGTGGGCATGCCCCTGGTGTTTCTTACTCTTATTATGGCACAACTCAGATTGGATTAGAGCCTTACTTACAACTGCCTCGTTATAACTTAATTTCATCTTTAAAGACTTTTCTCCAACTAGAGTCATATTCAGAGGTACTAGGGGTTGGGACTTAAACATGTGAATTTGGGGAGAACACAATTCAGGCCATAACAGGAGGAAAAGGTTGAGGCTGGGGTTAGCTGGCCCCTCTGGGTAGATACAGCCCTCAGCATGCCAGTACCACTCACTCACCTGCTGAGTTTAGGTAGCAGCGATGCTTGGAGTTTGAGTCACAGAGTTATGGATGACCAAGCTAGTCCATTGGAATTTCCAGGCTAGTGATACTCAGGGACATTCAGGGTATACACTAATTCAGTCTTGTAGAGGGCAAATCATCCTTGAGTTATAAAGTTACTCTCTACAACAAAGAATTCCCAAGACACCTACTCTTAACCCTCTAATGTCAGGTTAGAAACAGCGCACTTTTGTGTCTACTATAGTCAAATCAATCAGAAAATTGAGCAATAGTGTGTGCGTTTGCTTAAACTATGTAATCAATTATCTTAATAGACCACATAGTTTTGCTTTAGTAGACCTGAATTCAACTTGAGGTTTAATTAGATCCATATCATTTGCTAAGGCTGTTTTGATGCAGCAATATTGGTGTCAAGCAATTTTGATGTCAAGATATTTTGACCACTCTTAAAGAAAAAAAGAAGAGAAAGAAAAAAGCCCTGTTAAATTTACAGCTTTAAAATTTGTATGTGTAGAACAGACATCCCCACCCTTAAATCTTGTTCCATCTCAACCCCGCTTACAATGAAATGTTCCTTCTCTAAAGATAACAAGAGAGATTTTAATATCTCTGGGAATGAAACTTTGGAGAGAGAAAACGAATGAAAAACAAAGACCTGAAAAAATAAATTTCCAAAGGAGTCATTCTTCGTTTGCACCCTCATCCATGGAAATCTGGGGGAGTCCAGCTGATTTTGTGGAATATTGCTGAGCTATGGTTCTCTTGTCCTAATACTCTTGAGACTGTGGAAAATTTGAGACAAATACCTTTATAAGAAATTTATGTTAATAAGCAGATCAGAAAAATAAAATGTAATGAATATGACCAACATTAAATGTGTAACCTGGATCAGACAAAAAGTACAATCATTTACAGAATTCTTTTATTTCATCCAAACGTGATCCAAGCCTCCTGGTTTCTCCTCAATTACAAATGCTTCTGAATTGTCTGTATCTGTTCCCTTCTGTAAACATGGCAGAGCCTCTATTGATGCTACTTGGTCTCCTGAATGCACCTGTCTTCCACAGTGTCACCTTCTGACAGCCTGTCATTGTGCTCAATAGAGTTCTCCTGATTTAATTTTTTTACTTATTCCCTGTCCCCTTGCCTCCAATTCACTGGGAAGAGGACTTACTGTTTTCTTGAAAGTTAGCACCTTTCTTTTTTCCTGTGTGGGCCAGAAAGATTTTCTATCTCCACTGAATTTCTCCCCAGAAATTATATACTCAAACTCAAGTCTACAAATGACGGCAGTCTATTTCGTTAAATATTTTGTAACTCTCTAGTGAAGTTAAATTATATAACTGGTATAAAATACAGTTTCAATCAAAAGGTAAAATAGGAGAGATCATTAACAAGTTAAAAGTTCATTAACAATTACTATGGTATATGAATTCATTTTGAATATTTGATTTCAATCCACTTTTAAGGAAATTAGATATTAAATAAGTAGGACATATCTGTCCAGGGCAATTCTAACAAGCAATTCAATAAAGCCATACCTTTTTTGAAAAAATTTGTGCTTAAATATACCTCATATAAAAATTACCATTTTAACAATATTTAAGTGTACCATGGCCTTAAGTACGTTCACATTATGTGCAACCAGCACCACTATCCACTTCCAGATATTTTCATCATTTCAAATAGAAACCCTATGCTCATGAAATATTAACTGCCCTTATCCTTTACCCCAAGCCCCTGGCAGCCACCCTTCAACTTTCCCTCTCTATGATTTTAACTGCTGTAGGTATTTGATTACCCAGAACACAACAAGGCAAATACTTAACAGTGTCTTTCCCACCCAGCTATTTTGATACCTTGTAAGGCTGGGTCCCTAGCCAGTCAGTCACCTTGGCTCCTTTTCTTGGTGGCCTAGTGCTGCTTCTGCTCAAGGTGGTTCCACCTGATTCCAGACCCTGATCTGATCGTTGAAATCAAACTTGAATAATTAGAATTAAATATTCTATTCAAATAAAGGCTAAATTGTGATCTTTGATTATGCAACAGTTTTTGATAAAAAAAAAAATAGACGAAATGGAAAGAGCCTACCCTTTCCTGTTTTTGGCAAGCAAGCAAACTTTCCTTAAACTTTTGGGTCAATATATGAATTTCTAAATTCTTTTTACTTTTGTTTCATTAGCTCCATGTTTCCCCTTAATTATTGAATAAACTTAGTCATGAGTTTAGCTTTTCCCCAGAAGTATTAACTTAGGTTCCATCTCATTGTCTTTTGCTTTACAGTGCCTTTGGCATTTGCTATACGTGATACTTTGACAACCAGATATTTTCTGGTCCTGTATTCAGTAGTTTTCTTTCTTTCTTTCTTTCTTTCTTCTTTCTTTCTTTCTTTCTTTCTTTCTTTCTTTCTTTCTTTCTTTCTTTCTTTCTTTCTTTCTCTTCTTTCTCTCTCTCTCTCTCTCTCTCTCTCTCTCTTTCTTTCTTTCTCTTTTTTTTGTAGTTCTTATATTTTCTGATTAATTATACCCTTAGGTGGTCAATATGTTGAATAATTTACTTTCCACTTTTTGTTACTTAAATTTCCACTGTGATATATACTATATATGTCAAAATTTAAATATATAGTCAAACATGAGGAGTAACTTTTTCCATCTTAAATGATTAATGTAAACATAATTCTCAAGTGTAGTGAAACTGTCTTTAAAAGTACTCTATATTCTCTTTGTAGTTTTGAATCAAGTGCTGAAAATTACTTCAATAGATTAACTTTTCTTAATATATGAAATGAGCAAACATGTGTACAAATAAATAAAACTCTGAAATAAGTCAGCGTGGGTGGACAAATTAGTAGAATCCAGCTACGTGAGATATAATGAAGAGCAAGAACCTCTTCTTATTCAGAAGCCTTTGAGTGTTGATGGACTGATCTAAACAGGTGAGACTGGCAGGACGTCTGTTTTTGCCAGCTCTGTGGCAATGTTAGGAAGCTAGAATTTCCTGATGGGAAGGATTGTTGCTGGAAAATGGGCTAAGGTTTCCGTCAGGAAATATTAAGTGATGGCATTTATGGACTAGTACCAAAGGAGTACCCACAGTCTAAGTACCAAAGGAGCTAAAGAAAAGGATGAGCATAAGGAAATGGTGCCGCGACCTGGGTGGAACATAGTCCTAGTCTGAGCAACTTGCAGTTTCCAGGTACCACTTGGGAAAACAGGTGTGCAAAAGGCATATTGAGGGAATATATTGCTACTTTATAATTTTACCCAGTAGCAAGCATTCTACCATTCAAACTGTCTTATCCTATTACTCTTTCATGTTTACAGTAGTTATTTAAAATCTATGAAAGCACCAATTAACATTTTATTTCAGACTTTAATCTTGTTGCTCTGCCCCCATAAAGTAGTATAACAATTTTACTCATAGGCATCTTTCTTTGGAGCCCTTTTATAGATTGCGTTGAGTGCCAAGGTCATTATAGGTGCACAAATATAAATTGATTAAGTGATTCAAATCTTGTTTTGACGATGGAATATTCAAAGTGTCTGGGTGATACCAGATAATCTGCATTTAATTAAAAGTAAAAACATCCTATATGGGAAATTTGACTAAAATTCTGAGACCACTAAAGCTAACCCAGTAACATTTTATTTGTAAGCATGGGAAAAACTTGACAGTGTTATATTTGGGTCCTAAGAGTAAATAATATTCATTTCCATGAACACATATGCACACACCACATAGGTAAATGGAGATATGAATAAGAAAAAAACCCCACAAATTTGTTTTAGCCGTGTACCTAATTAGGAGAATCTGATTTTACTTGACAGTTTCACATAACTTTGTGTGTGTAGTCAAACGTTAGAGAAAAATAGATCTTTGATACTTTTTTCAGGGGTCCCCACCCCCCAGGCCACAGACTGGTTCTGGTCCATGGCCTATTAGGAACCCGGCTGCACAACAGGAGGTGAGCGGCAGGCAAGCTAGCAAAAAGCAAAGCTTCATCTGCGTTTGCAGCCCCTCCCCAGTACTAGCATCACCAACTCAGCTCCACCTCAGGTCATCAGGCTTTGGATTCTCATAGAAGCACCGGTCCCTGGTGCTGAAAAGGCTCTGGATCACTGTTTTAGAGCATCACTTTTGAGTAGTGTTCAGATGGGTGACTATCAGCTGAGCTGGAGTGTTTTTTCGTCAACACAAAAGCTGTTAAACATTGGGTAATTAGTTCTAGCTGTTGGCCAAGTAGAGCTCAACATCTGCTCCCTTCATGGTTTCAAAGGAAATAGAGGGGACAATATTATTTTTATCAACAGTTTCATAGGCTCAGACTATTTTGTTTAATATGGGACAAATCATTGAAATATGAAACAAACATTCATTGGCATAGTAAATAGGAAATTTTCATATTAACATATATTCTTGAAGATAGGTGTTCCATGCTGTCAAGACATGGACAAAGCATACTGAGAAAAGGTTATTTTTAATTATTAACTTCAGATTTATTTTTCAAATTACAAACCTATCTTTCATGACCCAACTACATCCCACTTCCCTAAATGAAGTATTTGATTACTACAGTCCAAACATATAACTCCTATCAACTCCTGTAATTGTAGACAAGCACAAGCTGGTCCTATCCTGTTTAACAAGACTCAGAACCAAAGTTTAAACCTTGGACACACCACTCACAAGTAACACTTGTGAACCCTTAAACTGTTACTCTACTCTGAATCCTGGATCAGGAAGATTTGAGCCTTGCCTCCTGTCTTCTTGCCAACCTACTTAAAAATGAAGCTCCTTTCTTCCCTCAAAGCCAGTGACACAGTATTGGTTTCTATGTGCTTCAGGCAGTGGAATCTTGTCCAGTAATACTTTTAGGTATTTATTGCCTCTACATATTCATATTCTCTTATAATCATACTTTTCTACCAATTTTTTATTATGGTAAAATACACGTAACATAGTTACTATCTTAACCATTTTGAAGTGTAGAGCTCAGTGGCATTAAGTACCTTGATATTCTTGGCAACCATCGCCACCACCTAAACTCAGATTTCTTTTTGTCTTGCAAAACTGAAACTTTATACCTATTAAACTCTCTACTCCCAATCATATCTACTTTTTATTTTGTACAAAGTGTTTCTTCTTAGTCTTATCACTATAACTACGTCATAAATCCCTTGTAGGGTGCAGCCATGCATTGCGTATATAATATACACATATGCCACTGTTAAGCACTATTCTAAGTGCTTTGCAAACATTAACTCACAATTATGTGTATGTTTCTGAGGATCTAACATGAGCATTGGAATACTTCATTTCCAAAGTATTTCTGGAATAAATTTCGGTATCACTTCAGCACTTTCAACTGATTCTGGTGGAAAGTTACAAAAGGACCAGATTATCCTGGGGAAATGACTTCGGGCATAATCTGACTCCAGGTGGAAAGTTTTGAGAAGCCCTCTATTTTAGCTATGTTTAGGCCAGGTTTCCTCTTAAGGAAAGCCTGGAGGGAAGCTATTCCTGACTGACAGAGACTATAGGAAGTGACTCAATGCAGTTCAGGTTTCCCTTTCTACAGGGACCGCCATCAACTCCCTAAATGACTCGGCAAGCGGACAACCGCGAGGTTCAGCGGCCCAGGACTAATCAAGGGGGCTTGGGCGGGGCGGGGCCTCTGCCGGGGCGGGGCTCCGGGGGCGGGGCCCGACGGCGGGGCGGGGCGGGGCGCGCGGCTGCACGGGCGGCGATGGCGGCGGACGGGGACTGGCAGGATTTCTATGAGTTCCAGGAGCCGGCCCGGAGCCTCCAGGACCAGGAGAACTGTAACACGAGCCCCGAGGCCGGGGCAGGGTCGGGCGGGGGAGGCGACAGCTTTCCAGCGCTGGCCTGCAGCTTGGAGGAGAAGCTGAGCCTGTGTTTCCGCCCCTCGGGTCCGGGCGCCGAGCCCCCGAGGGCGGCCGTGCGGCCCATCACCGAGGGCAGCCTCCTGCAGGGGGACGAGTGAGTGGCGGGGGCCGGGAGCGGGCGGGAGCCTCCCCTGCCCCTTGCCCTGTCCGCGGGCCCTCGGTCTGCAGCCTCTTTGGGACTCTGGCCGCAGGCTCCTCCCCTCGCCCTCCTTCCGCCTCCATCGGCTCCGGGTTCCCCGCCCCTCCTTGCTCTTCCTTCTCTCCTCCCCGGGCTTTCGGCTCTGCGCGGTCGGCGATTTAAATCCCTTGCCTCCCCCGCTCCCACACTCCCTTTCACCTCTGCCACTGCCCTCCTCTTTTCTAGAAAACAACCCTCATTGGGTTTAGAGGGAACCTCCTTGTACAGAGCTGTAGTCAGAGGCGGCACCTCGGGCACAGGTGTAGCCATTCATTCATTATTCAACTAGCATTTATTAAGCGCCTGTTAAGTGCCAGAGGCTGCTTTGCTCCGGGAATAAATACCAAAATGACTGTCCTCAATCTGGGATGGGAGCTAGATTTGTAAGCAAATATTTGTCTGAATGTGACAAATGCTCTAATGGTAAGATTTAGGAGATTTAAAAGGGTGTGTCTGTAGGAGAGGCAGGAAGACTTCAGAGAGAAAGAAATGTGAAAACTAGATCCTGATGGATGAGTGGGAGTTTTCCTGGCAGGTGAAGCAAGGTTTAGCTTTCTAGCTCGTGGATGTAGCACGTGCAAAGGTAATGTTGAAGCGGTATTTATACCGCAGGAATTTATTGGGTCCACCTGAGAGTGCAGGCCTCCCACAGACGCAAAAAGGAAGCCATCTGGTTGTTAATAGCAAGGATCTCCTAGTCTGGTGGGGAGACCAGTGCGTAAACAGGTAATTATTATAGAATCATCAGAGTACAATGATAGGAAATTCACAGGGATATATGAGAAATGGGGAAGGGAGGGATAGAGTTCCTGGGGGCACTTTATTTGACCACTTTGAACCCCAATTATAATTTAGTTAAATAAGGGTTGTAATTATGTACCACAGTGTTACCCTAAAAGGTGGTCAAAGAAATGGTGAGAGTGAAAAAATCTGTAAAGTAGGGGAGAGGAACTCCTGGAGAGGCTGAGGGTGAAATTAATGGAGCAAACACTAAGAACATGGGTAAGATGGAACATTGATGGGATGGAGAGATTAGAGGTTAGGGAAGAATTCTTGAGAGGGATCATCGGGCATAGAAAGAGGCTTGTAGCTGGATGGTCTCCATTCTTCTGTGAAGCAGATTTATCAGGAGGTAAGGGAGGAAGATTGAGAAGAGGACTTTGGGGATAGGTGCCTGTAAACATGGCTTAGCAGTGATTCAGGCCCAGTCATGCTTGGAGACCATATCTTTTCATTGGTACCTCTGTACGGTGTTCAGGTGTAGAGGGCAGACTTTATGATTGGGTTTAATATACACAGACATGCACGCAGTCAGTGGCAAACTATGACATTTTTTGAAAGTCTATTCCTAAAGATAAAAGTGTTATATATATTTACATATATATAAATGTAATTATATAATTCATATACTCTGAATCACTAGACCTAGGACATATTCTAGATTTTAAAATTATTATGTATTTGGGTTTATCAAGAGTTATTTCTCGAAACAGAATAGTAGTTTGTACACACAAAATTCCTTATTTTTTCTTTGTCTATACTGTCTGGAAAGTAAGTAGTGTATTTTAAGTAGTGTATTTAAAATGTTACTCTTGATAATGGTTTTTAGTAGATGGTATGTTGGTAATGCTTGTCGCTTTATTCGAGAATGCATAAAAAAATCTTTTTTCCAGGGCTAGGACTGGGGCCTGTCACCACTCTCATTATCTATCTATCTCTCCCCTTTCTATTGCATAAATCTGCTCTCTTGCTATATAGGAGCCATTCCTGCTTTCACCAGAGAGGGTTGAGAATTCTGTCACTTAGATATTGCCTTGCCTTAGGGCACTTTAACTTCTCTGAATCCTAGTTTTAGTTTTGCTTCTGTACAGAGATTGTACTTCTCTGCTAAGGTTTTACTTTAGAAGGGTCTTTTGTAGGATTCGGTGTCGGCAGGACTTTGACCTACTTGGAAAAGAGCTGTCTTGCCAGTTGTTTATGACTGGATGTAGTGTGGTATGATAAGGATAAAGGCAATTAAAATCTTGACTGGAGAATTCTAGAAATCTTTCACTTTAGTGGTTCCTGCTTTCAACTACAATTGTTCTGACCGTGGTGGGGATGATGGAGGATTCTTGATTGTCCTTCCCTTTCTTGGAAGATCAAATTCAGTCACAGTCACTTTTTCTGTCCTTCCCTTTCTTGGGAGATCAAATTTAGGCACACTTTTAGGTAAAGTAGGCTCCTCCATAAGTCCTATTATTGCAGCCTCTTTTAAGAAGGAGCAAACAAGCAGTCCCCAAAACTCTGGGCTGTCATCACCTACTAGAATATCCTACTCGAGTTTCTATTTAGGGTTAGGTGTATAGTCGGTTATTCAGTATAGGAAAATCATTTACCCAGGAAGGTGTGGGCTTGAATCCCAGGAAGTTTAGCAGTCTAGAAGTGTTGCCTTCAATTCGAGCACGTTGGCATTTGAGATTATGTTTCCAACAGAGAGGGGCTAGGAAAGAACTGTGCATATAGCAGATTTGCTGGGTAAACCTGTTTTCTAGAGCCTATGGGCTCACATTTTGATTAAGGCTAATGCGTGGTCCAAAGCCAAACATCATGTTGGGATTTTATGTTTTTGACAGTTGTCCCATTGCTTCATCTCTTTTGCACCAAATTCCAATTCATTATATCCAGTACGTCGCTGCTTTATTTCGAGGCTTACGTTATTTTTATGCCCCTAGTGGTCTTGCTTTTGTATACTAATGGTTTACATACTTGGGGGAAAAAAACCCTACCCAATTATTTAATGGCTTATTCTCAATTAGATTCCTGTTAATAATTTCATTTTTTTGGTGACGTGTGTGTGTACCTCTAGGTGTAGTATTCAACTTTACTTACCCCAATCAAATTTCATCTCATATCTCTGAACTCTTTTTTTTTCATACGCCGTCATGTTTATTATGCTGATTATTATTTAGCACTGAAACCTGAGTTTTAGTCATGCAATTGGAGTTCGCCGTTTTTATTTGGTGTGGTGGGTGACCTTTTTCAATACAACTTTAGTTAATGCTGAGAGTAATAGAGCTGGAAGGAATACCTGTTTTTCTTGTTCAAGCTTCTCATTTTATAGAATGGTGGCTAATATGTAGAGAGGTTAAAGGACATGGCCAAAGACTCATTGTTTGAGGAAGAATGGAGATGAGAGTGTGTTTCCCAAAATGTCGTGCTCTATTGCTTCCCCAAAATGCTGTTTGGTAATAGAGTGGGCAAGCTGCATTGAATATAACCTGTGTGCATTATATTGTGAGCTCCCTTTCTTTTCCTTTTTATTTTATCAGTCTTAGTTCCTAGCCTGTTATATTACAAATGAGATATTAAACCCTGAATTCACATTGCAACTGAAAACTTTGCCTAGAAAGGATAACAAACCTTTGGTTAGAAATTTACTCTGAAATGGTCCGTACGTTTGGAAGTTGCAGAAGACAAAGAAGTATAAAGCACAGCATGTTTGCTGCTGGTGTGGGTCTGGAAACATTGGTTAACCTCCCTGTGCTTTTGTTGCCCTCATCTGTAAAGTGGGGATAATAATGGTTTTTCATAATACCATTTTTGAGAATTAAGTGAGTTCATATATGTAAATTGTTTAGAATAGTGCCTCGCACTTAGTACAGTGGAAGTGTCTGCTATATCATCCTTGGTAGAATTTTCCATTTCCCTTCACCTCTCCTTAGGACTTGTCAGCCCAATTTTGTAATTTTCATTTAGTCTTGTTTAGGAGGCTCTACTTTGATGTTTTTCTGAGAAACGATAGACCTATTTTTTTTTTTTTTGCTTTGGTATTTTTTTTTGTTCTTTTACTATAATACTAGGTATTTGTTTAATGAAGGACTTAAGAATGTTAATTGTTATGGGCTGTGGTTTTCTTCTTTTTAAGGATTTGGAATGCCCTGACAGATAATTATGGAAATGTAATGCCTGTGGACTGGAAGTCATCTCACACCAGGACCTTGCACTTGCTTACTCTGAACCTGTCAGAAAAAGGGGTAAGTTAGAAATGAACCAGTAGTTTCTCAATAACTGATTCTGATAATGAAACCAAAAAGTAGCATTTCTATTGAGTTGCCTTTTATTGCCAAGCTTATAGCAATTAGGGTGGCCCGTTATTGTCATAATCAACTTGCTAGCACATTTCTCTAATTCTGCATTAGCCCATGCTCCCTTTGTTTATCTAAATTTCTATCACCTGTATATGAACGGCAATGACCAGCATTTTTTCCACCTGAAATAACAGCTTTGCTGTGTCGAGAGTACTTGGTGAGAATCCTAGCCTTTGTTTAAATATATAGTCATGCTCTATAGTGATGGGGCTACGTCCTGAAAAGTGCATCGTTAGGCGATTTTGTCTCTGTGCAAACATAGAGTGCACTTACACAAACCTAAATGGCATAGCCAGCTACACACCTAGGCTGTGTGGCATGGCCTACTGCTCCTAGGTCACAAGCCTGTATGGCATGTTACTGCATAAAATACGTGATTAAATCAATCAGAAAAATGATTCGATCAAGAGACACAGTAACGTGAGAAGTGAGAGACCTCTGCCGGGTTAACATGGCGCAGAGTTCTACAACAAACTTTTTTTATGAATAAGAGTACCATCTAAAGTAATGATAAAAAGTGTAGGATAGTAAATATATAAACCAGTGCAATAGTCATTTATTATCATGATCAGGTATGACGAACCATAATTAATTGTCTGTGCTATACTTTTATGTGACTGGCAGCACAGTGAGTTTGTTTACATAGCATCACCACAAACACCTGAGTAATGCATTGCATTCTAACGCTACTAGGCGATAGGAATTTTTCAGCTCCATTATAATCTTATGGGACCACCGTGGTCTGTTGTTTACCCAAGTTTTGTTATACAGCACATGAGTATATTAGGGATACTAGAATATCAACAGTTAACTTTCTGGTGAATTTAAGGACTTGCTGGACATGACGTGGTGCTCAGAGATTGTGTATTCTTGTGAGTATTAGGGAACCTTTAAAAGGCATTTTAATTCTTGGCTTTTTAATGTGTTCCCAGCTAACTGAGGTTTCTGTGTTTGTCTTGGTATTGTAAAGTGAAGATGCCTTGAATAATAAGTATAAGCACAGGTGATAGGACAGCAAAGGGGACAGAAAAGGAACTGCTTTAAGTGGAAAATCACAGTGTTGTTTAAAGTTGATGAGAAACATAGCTAAATTATGTCAGTGTCAGGGTCTGACTGTTTAAGTTCCTCATCAAATAACAGTGTGAATTCATGCCAGATCTTTTGGCATGCTCTGTATTTCATTATATATTTGTGTAAATACTGGGAGTTTAATGTAGTAGGGCTGTCTGTATTTTAAGTAGTATTAATATTTTGTGAAAATGAGTTTTCTCTTATTCCCAGTGATGTACACAACATCCCCATGACTTGTACCTGGAAGTTTGAAACTTTTCTTCCCCTTCCCTTCCTACCACCCCCATTTTTGATTTTTCAGTTACAGTTGACGTTTAATATTTTATTTCAGGTGTACAGCATAGGAAAATTATTTTCTTAAATATGTGATTCAGAAAAGCTTGCTGCCTATTATTTTCTAGTAAAGTATAGAATTCTGACTGTGTTTCCTAATATTCTAGGAGATACAGAATTTTTACTGCTTGCTCCAGTTATTAACCCTGTTAGGCTGTTTCGCAGACTAACCTGACATACCTGTAGTGGAAATGAATAAAACAAAATAATCCTATGCTCTGTCTTCTGTTTATTTAGCTCCTAGCTATCATTTTGAGCTTCCTCTCTGAAGCTTCCTATTACTATTTTAGCCTTTGCTGATCTCAGGGAATTATACAATTTTAGAGTTGGAAGGGACTTTAAAGGACACATAATCCAACCTCTCACATGGGGGGAGTACCCATCTACAGCATGTCTGGCAGATGGTCAGTTAGTCATGGCCTAAATTCCAGCACAGAAGGAAAATGCACTCCTTTCTGTGGGAATTGGTTACTCGGGGGGGGGGGGGGCCCGCGGTGTGTGCGCGCATGCGCAAACCTTACAGGACTTAGTCCCATAGAATTTAGCCCCATTGACTCCTGGGTGCTAGTTCCCACAGCACTTTTTATATCTCAGATCGCTACTGTGTTCTCTTATTAATCATGTTTCTGGGTCTGTGGTTAGAGTGTTACTTCCTGGTAGGTGTCTTTTGTCTTTTTAGTAACTACTACTGTGCCTGGCATGTAGTGTGTACTAAGACAGATGTTGAACGAATGAATGAATAATCTTGTTAGGACCATAATGGAAAGGCATTTAAAAAAATGTATTTTCTGTATTATTTAACATAATGCCGAATCAACAATAGCTAGACAATGAGTTTGACATATGAAAAAATAGCATAGAAAAGGTCTCTTTGTAGTTTCAAAGGGAAATACATTAGCGGCATGAAGGGGACACGCTAATCCAGTTTCATTGAATAACATGTATACCTTGTATTGTTCTTAGATTGCCTTTTGGAAAGTTCCTTTTTCTGCTTTTTGACTATTGTTTTCAATGCCAGAACAATGGTATAGTCAGAATAGTGATTACCAATGACTTGGAGTTTAGTTCTAGTACTCACTGTAAAAGCCTTACCTGGAAAACAGATTAAAATGAACAAGTGATCATCTGTCATCTATCTTGATACAACTGTGCAGGTGATGAATAGAACTAAAGTTAGAGCTATTCCTTGGGAGTGAGCAGCACTTATTAAGTTCCCGAAGAACAAATGGGTAACAAGGAACTATGTTAGAAGCAACCATGTTATTCTATTACATGTAGAATATAATTTACTTTTTAAATATTAATATTAACTTTTTAACCTGAGAAAGTTATTTGATTACTATTGCTAACTGTGTGCTCTGTTCTTTCCATAACTGAACTGTGCAGAATTTACCTTCTGGAAGCATTCTTTAAATTATTCCAATTATAAAAGAGCTATAGGAAATTATTTTGACAAAGGAAGAAGAAATTTCTTTTGCATTAGGATGAGAAAGACATTCAAGAAAACTGGTTTGCTAGATTTCAGTTTTTAGTTTTTCTTCCATTGATATTCAAGCTGGCACACTTCTAACTTTGTTGGGCCTTTTCTAGAGTAAGGCATCTAACAGTCCAAATTCTTCCATGGGCACATTTTTTCCATTTGAGGCAACTTTAGTTTCATAGAGGGAAACAGCACCACCAGCTGTGTATCTAACTCTGGCACAGGAAGGGGTGACTTGGGAATGCGTGGCAGAGAGAAGGCACATTGATGCCGAATGGGAGAGTGAATAATGATACCCATGACAGCCAAGGTTAGTTTTCAGAGCTCAAAAAAGATTCTAGCCCTTAGCATATGCCATCTCTGTGGGGAATGGGCTTGGCTCCCTGTCTGGAAAGATGATCTGGGGTCATTATTTCTGTTGTCATGGAAATTTATTCTAATGGCTTACTGGTATCAGTCATGTGTTTTGGCAATAGCTGTAAACCCGTTCTAAATCCAGTGCCTTTCTTGATCATGCTTATGTGATAGAATGCTCCTAAGTCATGTTGCCTTTGGAACATCTCCTATGCTGTTTTCTTCCTCCTATGATGAGCATTTTTTTTTTCAAGGACTTGGACTTTGTTTATGCATCTTTAAATCTTCAAGAGTAGAAACAGGAAGAAGGTAATAACATCTTCCTTAGGAGTAATTTCAAATTAAAACTTGTCTCTAAGGAGAAAAATAAAACCATGGTCCTCAAATTACAACATAGAAGAGTGATTTGGGGTGTGTATTGAAATTTAAGACTTGGTGATGGTAATTGTTAGGTCTGCTCTCTATCATCCATACACCCTTATGATCATATTGTAGAATTTTTCATCTCTATTTCTCCAGTCTTGAAATCTGACATCCTTTCTCATCAAAAGCCTAATCTCTTGCGCTTTCTTCTTATTAAAAGGATGACTGTCATAGTTTAAAAAGTAAGCTTAGAACTGTAGGACCTAACATGAAAAAGCAGCCTCAGCCCTGCTTACCCCATCCTGATTTCCATTTACCAGATACAACCACTTTCAACTACTTCAACTGTTTATTCTAACATAACATCCTCATGTCATTTTCCTTGATTTTATTTTTCAATTTTAGACTTTATCCGTTTACTTTCTACCCAGACAATGAGGGTTTAGCTCTCCCAGTGCTCCTTCCAACCACAAGAACATAACCTTCACAACAGCTTAACTTCCCTTATCTTCCCAATATAATCATATCAAAATAGTTGGTTAATCATCATTTATATCGACTATTTAAATATTCACAGTTGACACACTTTAGTATGATTAAATTTTCTCTTGTAATTCTTTTTCCTTAAGGTAATAATAATTGCCTTTTTGTGGTTTATTTAGGTTATCATTAGCTGACTAATGCAGCCTCAACTGAGCCATAAAACTCATTTTAGTAATTGAAATATACTTGTAGAATCTCTCTCCTCTTTGTATTTCTCCCTCTCAGGCTTTTCTTGACGCCCTCTGCAGTTAACAGTTCTAATCCGAACTGGTTACTCTCTAGTTAGCTTCACAGCCATCATTGTGGGACCTTCACTATCATTATAAGAGTACCATTCACCTCTTTCTTGTATTAGATCTTTTGTCGTCTTCCTTCTTGGGTTTCCTCCTGATGTTAATGGAGCATATTCTGCAGGAGCTTTCTGATAAAAGATGCATAAGAGGTAAATCTATGAGAATTGGAATGTCTGGAAATCTTTCTTCTAAGCCCCCACCTAATTGTTAGTTTAGCTGGCTATAGGATTCTAGGGTGGAATTAATTGAAACACGAAGTTACATTGATGGTTTTCCAGCTTCTGTTGTTGCTATTGAGAATTCAAGTGACATTTTGATTCCCGATCCTTTTAATGTGATGGTTTTTTCTCTCTGGAAGCTTTATGTTCTTTTTCTCTCACAATGTTCTGATATTTCATGATGTGTTGAAGGCTGTGGCCAAGCATTTCCTAGGCCGATGGCGCAACGAGAAATAGAATGAAGAGTTACGTCATCACTGTGGTACAGCATGAATTGTGCTGTGTGGAAGAGATAGGCCTTGGAGTGCTCATGCAGCTCCTCCCTCAGCCTAATGTTATGGAAGGCACCACATCAGTTTCCTTTGCTCATCTCACCTGCAGGTTTCTTACAGTGGGCTCTCCTCACCATTAAACTCTGGATGCTCCCGTGTGAGGACCTAGGGTGGAAGTAGAGACCTACAATACTCACTTGAATCCTCAATTTTATTTATATATCTATATATCTATATATATCTCTTCTGCATTGGTAAATAAAATAATTTCCTAGGTAAAATACTATTTTTAAAATTATATACTAAGAGAAATACATAGTTGTTTCTTACGTATTTCCTTGCTGCCATTTATTTGTGAATTCAGCATGTGCTACTCTTTCCTGAGGAGTGGAGTTTTAATTTCAGTTCTAGTTATTATCTGAAGTCACATTATGTTAAATAGGTAGATGCTCACCTGTCCATTTTAATCTGCTGAGTTTCTAGGTAAGGTTTGTACAATTCTAGTACTAAACTCTAAGTCGTCGTTAAGGGGCTGTTTATACTGGTATAGACAGGGCTATGGGACACCAGCTAGGCTTGATGTGTTACTCCGGGGCTGGCAACAACAAGCACTACTAGCACCCTTGGAATGAAGAGGTAAGCAGGGAAAGAAGAAGCTATCAGAATCTGGAGAGAGTAGCTATGGGGGAGAAGTCTGCTTGGTAGGAGCTACAGCCTTTGGCAGTCTGGCAGGGAGACAGAGACAGCAGAGTGAATGCCCAGCCCTCATCCTCCCACCTTCCAGTCCCCTGCTAGTGTTTGCCAGTGGTGTTTAACCAACTGGAAGCCAAACTCAAGGGCATCTTCTGATGTAGTCTATAAAGGTCAGCCTCCTGGGGCACAGAGCAGGTTGGAAAGTGGAGGTGAGGCAAATGGAAAATCTCCAGCACAGTTAGATTTAAAGATGTTTTTGGAATCCCAAATATTCTGCTTTTGGAAGAAGTGATGTTTAGCTGGAAGGGCTGTGTCCCTCATGGACAGTGGCTGTCTGCCAGGGAGTTACCCTTTACCTCTGAATGTTAGAAGTTAGTTCGCAGGTAACTGACTTTGTTGTCTGTGGAATTTTAATATATACCAATCTTACTATTAGCTTGTTAACTAAATGACATTTGCTGCCCACCCTGCCTCTTTTCCCTCATCTATTTGCTATCTTCCCTACAACTTCCTAACAAATGCACTATATTTTTGTACTTATCAGTCAACTTTTATAGCACTCTTCCTCATGGAAAAAAGTTAAGTATGTATCTGTATTGGGCAATAGGAGATTTTTGCAGCACATGTTAGCAGTTTCATATTTATTCTATATTCCTCTCATTCCTGTTTGAGGTGAATTTGTAAGGCACTTCACACACTGCCAGGTACAGAGCAATTATAATAATTTCTCCTTGTGGAGGGAAAGTTCTCAGCAGATGTGCCCTTCTGTAGTCTTGTTTACCCAGACACTTTGACTTTGTGGTGATCAGGTCCTGTTTTTAACAGTGGGTTATTTGGTTTTAGATAAGTGACAGCTTGCTCTTTGACACGTCCGACGACGAGGAGTTGAGAGAACAGCTGGACATGCATTCGATCATCGTGTCCTGTGTTAACGATGAGCCCCTCTTCACTGCGGATCAGGTACAGAGGAGAAATTCACCAATGAAAAGAAGGGAGCCTCCAGCTGAAAAACGATTCCTTATTTTGGCAACAAGTGATGTGTTGGAATCTACTTGTTTTTCCTATATTTTCTGGTTTGTTAGCCCCTCCACGGAGAAGAGAAGGGACTCAGTGTAATCTGAAGCAGATGGGATTATGTTAGTTGGGAAGATTTTCCAATGAGGCAGTTTTCCAAGATAAGCACTGTTAAAAGTACACCAAGTTTCTAAGGGAAGGTTATTGCTTACATCAAAATCAGAAAAAATATTGTGAATTTTCTTCTTTAAATTTAGCCAGACATGGGCAAACTATAATATATCTGTGTAGAAATTATCTAGTTTCCCTAAACCTTATGTAAAAATCATTAGGACTTATTAGAAGTGCATAGTGTGAACTTGCAAAAGAAGTGAGCATTATTCCTACAGAGTGCTCTAATAATGTCAACCCTGTGTTCATTTAAAACCAGTTGAATCAGCTTTCTCATTTTCTGAATACTCTTCCCACTTCTGTTGTGTTGTCAAAATGTGATGCAAGAACTTCTTCCTGAAATAAAATGTTCCATGGCTATTTGGACTGTGAATTCTACTACATTATATTTTTAGGCTGGAGAAACAAGGTCAGTAAAGAGATATAGTTTGGTAAAGTTGGGAGGAGTGCATTAAATCTGTGTCATTTTGTTGCTCCTTAGTCATATTTGTGGTTGTCATATTCTAGGCCTGGAGAGAGTAAAATGCTTAAAAAGCAAGATAATAGGTTAGAGGGCTGAGTGGGGTAGAGCATGATAGTGCAGGGAACATGTGACACTGAGAAGTCATTGACTCCCCAGTAATCTGCCTGAATGTCATAAGCTCTCTCTCCCTGCTTTCAAGACTTACGAGAAGTAGATTCTGCAGCTTATACCAGTGCCGCCGCCTCCGTTTTATAATGCCTGTTTTGGAAAATCTTGCTGATTAACATAACGACTACCTCCTTCAGGTTTACTTTTGTTTTTTCCTTAGTACAGGTGTTACATGTTAAGCTTACGGATTCATGTATTTTTTCTAACAGTTTTTTTTTTTTTAACTCTTATGTCTGTTTTTCTAACTGTTAAGTAATTTTTCCATTTTTTCCTTAAATTTTCTCCAAGTTCTAGATCCTCAGCTTTTGGACTCTAGAATAGGACAGTTTGAGCAACATTATGTATGACAGTAGATTCCCTGCTTTTGTGCAGCTTTTCCCTCTCTCTGAGCTTTATAATTTAAGCAATTTTTGAATATTCCTTTATCTTTCATTGAATTAACATACAACATTTCTTTTCTGCTGTTAAAGAAAAATTTTGCTGCCAAAGAGGTAATTTTTTGCCCTCTATATAAGTGTTTTTACTGTTGTTTTTTGCTAAATTTTGTGTCAGTTTGATTAAATGGCTTTAGATTGAGCACTTGCTAGTGGTATGTGGTAAATTTTCTGTCATTTGCCTTTATCTAGAACTATAATCTGGTTCTGGCATGTCTAAAGTAAATTATACTTTATGTGTTTGTAGCAAAATTTCTCAGATGTTGTAAAATCTGATAGAGCCTACTACTGAATCATGACGGACATATTAAATCTTCTTCTATTTAATTTCTTATTTAGTGTATTGTAAATTTTTTTAGATAAACCATGTTCACTCTTGCAGTCAAAATTAGATTATTCAGAACACCCACTCCTGCATACTGTTGGTTAATGGAGAATGTAGTGCATTTCTCTGCTTGACTCAGCTGAGCGCCTTGTTACAGGCGGATCATTTTTCCTGTGTAGATGTGATTAACAGCGGTATGTATATTTTGGAAGGTTATTGAAGAAATTGAAGAAATGATGCAGGAATCACCAGACCCAGAAGATGATGAAACGCCCACACAGTCAGATCGGCTTTCGATGCTTTCCCAGGAAATTCAAACTCTTAAGAGGTTTAGCACAAGCAGTTATGAAGAAAGTAAGAAACTACTTAAATCGGTGGTCTTTGTCCTTTTTGTATACCTCGAGCATACGGTGACCATCTCCAGAAATCTTTGATTCTCCCAGGCTAGGTTGCATGTCCTGCCCTGGTCCTCAGGAATACTCACGGCCTATTTTCGTCGTTGCCCAGGGACTGTGTCATATTCACCTTTGAATCCTGTATGAGTCAGCCCTAGCTGCTGTAACAAAGTCCCAAAGGCGAAGGGGCTGAAACGATGGAAATTAGTCCCCTGACAGTTCTGGAGGCTGCAAGTTCGAGATCAAGGCGTCAGTAGGTTTGGTGTCCTCTGATGCCTTTCTCCTTGGCTTGCAGATGGCTGTCTTCTCTCTGTCCTCACGTGGACTTTTGTCCATGCATCTGTGTTCTAACCTTATTTTTGAGGGTATCCGTTACATTGGATTGGGGCCCACTGTAATGAGCTCATTTTAACTTAATTATCTCTTCGAAGACCCTCCTCCAGATGTAGTCACATTCTGAGGTAACGGGAGTTAGGACTTAAACGAAGTCCTACATCTCACACGTAGAGAAGTGCTGAGGAAAAAAAAAAAAACTAAAATGGGGTTTCAGGGAATATTCTTCCCTTTCATCTTCCCAGTACTCAATAAAATTCACACATTGGGACATACGTGACTAAATATGTATTTAATTTTTTCAAGTGGGCTTTTCAGAAGTGTGCCAGAACCCTGCTAAATTGCCTATAATTTCTTGTGAGCAGGTAGTTTCTGTACTCCCTTGGCTTTCATGTTTGCTCTTTTCTTTGTATAAGCCTTGACTGAAGTATTTGTTCATGGGATGATTGATTTAGACAAGGAAAAATTTTGGTATACTTTTTTCTCAGCCATTTGAGACATAATTTTGCCTACCTTCCTCTTCCCATCAGAAGTTTTAAGATTCTGAGATCACAAACAATTGCTTAGAATGTGATTTTTGCTCTTTGGTGTAAAACACCTTGTTGTGTTTGCTTGAAACATTTTTTGTCTTAGTATCTGCGGTGCTTTGCTTTGGTCATAGGAGTAAAAAGGCTGTCAGTATCTGAGTTAAATGAAGTACTGGAAGAAATTGAGACCGCCATTAAGGAATACTCTGAAGAGCTGGTGCAGCAGTTGGCCCTGCGAGATGAACTGGAGTTTGAAAAGGAAGTGAAAAACAGCTTTATTTCTGTTCTCATTGAAGTACAAAACAAACAGAAAGAGCACAAAGAAACAGCCAAAAAGAAAAAGAAACTCAAGAATGGGAGCTCTCAGAATGGGAAGAATGAGAGAAGTCATATGCCCGGCACAGTAAGTGATGTTTGCAGGACACATTCCACACTGAAAATGGTTTCCATGGTAATCCCATTACTGTAGGGCAGCAGCAGGTGGGCTGGGCCTACATGTAAAGGAGTGGCGTGCCTCACCAGAGTGCTAAAGAGATTTTCTGTTCAAGATCATCACTGTGATCCTTCAGAAAGATGTTTCCTTGGTGGAGGTATGACAGTAATCAGGGTAATTCACTACTATAATGTTTAGTAAGTAGAAGGAAACTGGGGAATAAAAAAAGATGTCTTAAGCTATAGCAAGTGACTGTTTTAATACATTAAAATGTTAGTAGTGGTTTTTTATGTATGGTGGGCTTATGAATGGTATTTTAAATTTTTGCTTGTCTCTTATGAATTGTATAATAAAATATTGAAAGGGGATACATTTAGAGGTAGCTGAATGGTGCTGAGCCTAAAAGCACAGATTGATTTGTAAACAGCTTCCTCATTTATCAGTGAAGTTGGAATATGAAGATGTCAGTGGCACTTTTGTGACATCAGACATCTGTCTCAGTACTTGGTAGACTGTAATTTCTGACTGATAAAAACAAGTTCAGAATATTTGAATCTTTGACTCTTTGTATTAAGTTTGTTTTCTGATTTTTCATTTTCTTAAGTGGTCCTATTGCACTTGATGAAAATTTGTCATAAACATTAACTGCTAATTATATGAGATGCATTTCCTTATTCATTTTATGGCCTTTCATTCTGCCTTGATCAGTTGAGATTTTGTATGTTGCCACCTTCATTTTGTTTGTATGTAAAGGAATGTTGGCTTTTATTTTTAGAGTATAATGGTTGGGCAAAGGAATCCATTTTTCTAAAGGGCATATACTTTTTAAATTTATGATACAACATGGTAATACAAATCACCACAAACTAGCTATTATGATTTGCAATAATATAAATTCTATCTTTAAGTTTTGATTTCTTTTTTCTAAAGAATACTTAACAAAGAAATAGATCTCATTAACCAGACTCTGATGGAATCCAGGAAAGAGACTGCAGTTCTAGGTTGCTGGGCCACCAGTGAGCAGTTATACAAACAAAAAGAATCTTACCATACATAGCCTATTCATTGTATTGTTTTTGGCCTATGAGTAAATGGATGTTTCCTTAATGTAATGTCTATTTGTACATAGGACATAGCTTATAAACTACCTTTAAATAAGTTCTCATATGTGGTACAAAATATTTTTAAGAAATGGTAGTATTGATTGAATAGGCATTTACTTAGTCACTTTCAGTGACTATTCTGAAAAACAAAAATAATTTGTGTGAATATACAATCCAGAAAGTTTTCTTTACATATCAGGGACAATATATTGTATTTCATATTTTAAAACACTACACCCTTTAAATTGCCCTATTATACAAGTGAGATTGAATAAAATGCTAAGTTAAAAGGTTATATAGCATGATTGGTAATTTCTGCCTATCTGCTTTTAGGGATTACTTGTAAATCCTCCATTTGTTGGTTTTAACACTTGGCTTAAGAAAATAAATTTTTCCCTAATGGGGTTTAAAGGCTTCTTTTTGGAACTGCCACATAAAAAGGGTTAGAGTGGATTAATTATGTAATTGTACATGGCATTTATAGTGAGAAATGGCAAGGCAGCATTTAGGTCTGTCTTAAACCTTTATTAGCCTTGAATAGATTCATAATAACAGTAAATTTTTTCACAATATTTGGACTTGTGAAGTTGCCTCCTGAGTCCTGATCTACTATTTGTGTCAAAACCTTTCATCAGCCTCATAACAGCATCGCTAAGCTTGTGGTGCTCGTTCCCTTTAGCTTTCTCAAGCCTGCAATGCTAGAGAAAGATCGTTCCATCTGTAATATAAGGAGCCTGAAACCTACTCAAAAGAACCCTAAAGTGAAATGGAGAGACAGATTCCAAAAGGTATTAGCTCTGCAGACATTTTATGTAACATGCAGTTTTGGCAAGGCTTCATCTCTGTGCCTTCGCTATCATCAGTGATACTAATTTCTAAAATTTGAAGACTTTTTTTTTAATATATAGATAATCATGAATTATCTGATTTCTAATAGCAGTCACTTTTTTTCATTGTACTTTGGTTATTTGTTTTATTAGCAGGACTTGGACTTTTTCCTTTAATGTGGAATAGTGTCCATACATTTTTTTCCTAAGCATATTTCATTGAAACAGAACATCAGTTTGTAGTTGGTATAACACTTTATCCATTATTGTTAGCTTGTTCTCTTTGGTCTAAAGATACTATGATGAAATATCTAGGTGGGAATAGATCAGAGTTAAACTCTTCAGGTGTTAATTTTAGAGACATGTTTTGTTTCAAGCATTTTCTGTAATGAAAAAAATAGGTCTTAGAATTGCTATTTAGAGCATTAGAAATGTCTTTGGGGCATGAAAATACTATCAAATATGGAAGAAAATATTGAGTGTCTTGTAAAAGTGAAATGTTATCTTGATTTGTTTTAATTTTTAAAATCTTCTATGTGTTGGGTGAGATAAAACAGTATTTGTTCAGCAGATATTTGCAGAGTGTCTTCCTTGTGCCAGGCATGTTTTAGATTCAGTGGCCAGTAAAACAAAACCCGTGGCCTCCTGGAGCTTATATTCTAATGAGGGAGACAGGCAATAAACAATGAAAAGAATGAATAAACAGTGTAATTTTAGTAGTAGTGTTACCAAGAAAACAAAAGGCTGGGTAACGTGGTTGATAGCGACGCTGTTGGGGAGCTGTTTTTGATAGGGTTGTCACTGTGTCTCTGTTCTTCCTGATTGGCAAGGTAGGCTGCCCTGTCCCTTTCCAGCTTTCCTTTTGGAGGGGAGGTTGGAGGAGTAGATCTTCTCTTTGAACACAATAAGGCTCAAGAGAGCAGAAAACTTTGTATTGCCTTTGTCTTGGTCAGCATCTGGAAGAGCAGAGGGGTAGCGGGCAGAGACTGGCATGGTTGAAGGGCAGTGTCTGTTAATCAGTGTGGTGACTTCCATGCCATTGCCTTTTGTGCTGGTGTGAATTAGTGCTTATGTATATGCCATTGCCTTTTTGTGGCGTGGCCCTCTTTTCTTGCTTCCCTTGTCCACTTGGGGATTTTTTTTTTTTTTTTTGGACATCCTTTAAATTATAGTCAAGCATTGTCTTTCTTCTTAGAACCTTCCTCCAAGTGGACTACTCTCTCCTCCTTTTGGGTTAATATTCCTACTCAACTATTTCTGTTAGCACTGTCCTACCATATTGCAATTTTCTGTCTTCATGTCTCTGGTATGGTTTCCTAAGGATAGGAAATGCAACTTTATTTTCTTGGTGTCATTAGGTCCAACATTAGGTACCTAATAAATTTCTGCTGAATAAATGCGTGAAAGAAAGGTAAAGGTATAAATCCGTATTTCTACCTTGGATCTTTCTGCCAGGTGCCAAACCCGTGGAGGCTTAATAGAATTTTAAGAGCTTTGGGTTAAGAGCTATGTTTGAATCCTACTCCTGCCACTGGGTACATATCCCTTTGAGTTCTGGAGGGATCAAATGAAATAATATATGTAAGACTAGCACATATTCTGAGTAAATGCTAGTTATGTGTCCAGCTGCCTACTAGACATTTCTCCTTGAATATCTTGTAAGAATCTGAAATTTATCCTGTTAAACCAAAGTTACTATTTTCCTGAAGTTAAACCAATTTCTTGTATTTTTTCTTTTGGTTAGTCAAACCACAGTCTACTCATTCACTGAAAACAGTGGAATTTCTATGTCAAAGCTTGTGTCATTTCAAAGGGTTTTAAACAGCTTTTCAAATTGTTCTATGGAAATGTAACCCAGTAACAGTGTAAGTGAGTGGCCATTTCCCCACACCTCCAGCCAAAACCTGATCTGATAGGCAAAAAATGGTTTGATCTGACCGTTTGTTTCTTCTGTGAGTTGCCCGTTATGTTACATTTGAGATGTTTTTCATATATATTTGTGAGGGCTCACCTATCCTGATATCGCAGTACTATACTCTTGTAATCATTGGCTTAAGTTTGTCCTTAGAAAGACTTCAGTCTGCCCAAAGGCTCATTCACATTGTTTTCCCAGCACCTCCCCTAATTTTTGGTGCTTTATGTATCACTTAATACATATTTATTGAATTGAAACATTACTATAAAGGAATGGAATCCCAGAGGATTTGGATTTGAAGTATTTGAATTATTGTTGTTCTGTCATGGATTTTTTTTTGTCAGTCTTCTGTTTATATAAAATAGATTTCACAGGTCATTGAATTTCAGTGGCATTTCACATGAGTACAGGAATAAGCTGAAAAGTACACCAGTTATGTTTTAATTTATTGGTGTTGTCATCTAGAAGTTTGTGCCGTTCACCATTGGTGTTTATCTGCTTACATCATACCTTAGTAAGCTTATATGGATGAAAATGGACGTACTTCCTCCTTTAGAATGCAGATAATGCTTTTAAATGTCATGTCTCCTGTAAGGTGATTATTCTGAGATTAGGGTTGAGAAGATAGGAATCTATAGTATCTTTTCTGTTTTCCATATCACATTGAACTTTGAAGAGAAAGTTCTAGTGTGTTTTACTCAGCCACTACGGAAATGTGAAATTGCTTCAGTCTGAAGTTGATTCTGAAAACTTTTGGTATATTAGCAATCAGTACCTCAGCTGTAAAAAGAACACTATTACCTTATTTCATTTTGGGGGGTTGGGGAGATAACAGCTTAAAAAGGGGGGAGAGCTTGGACTTGGATATAGATACGCTCATATATATTTCTCTTTCACAGATGTATTTCTCCACCTGTTTTTATGACTCACTTCATATTATGACTAATAGTCTATTTTTTTCTTTTACATGCAGAAGTGCTCTAGTAATAGTTTTTTTAAAAAAATTTAATTTTGACCAAAGCTCACTTTAAGAGAAATTTATTTCTATTTAGAGCTACTATCAGTTCATTTTGAAGTTATTCTAATTTATGCTAGCTCTAAGCCTAGAAGCAACTGTTCTGATAACAAAAGTTTGAGTTTGGGGCTTTTGTTAAAAAACAAACAAACATACATATAGACTTGGCTCTTTTCTTTCCTTTTTAATTTGAAATTTTAAAACTTCACATATGCTAAGGTGATTTAGACTAGGGATTGGCAAGGCAAACTTCTGCCCGGGACCCAAATCAACCCTCTGGCTGTGTTATAAAGTTTTATTGCAACACAGCCACATCCGTTTATTTACACATGGTCTAAGGCTGCATTGGGTTTCAAGGACAGAGTTGAATAGTTGCAATAGACACTATGTGGCCTGTAAACTTAGAGTATTTACTCTCTGGCCCTTTTGTAGAAAAAGCCGCCAACCTCTATTTAGACTAAAAATATTAAGAATAAGAAAAAAAGATGAACTCCATTTAGTTTGTATATATAAAAAGATTACTATATTGTGCCCAAAATATATTATAAAATGTAGCTTTGTTTTATCTTAAGGATGTGTTGGGTTGTTGCTCTCTTTGGAGCCCCATCCAGCCACCTGATTTGTGCCCGCAGATGGTAATGCCTTGGCCAGGCCATCTCTAGGCCACTTGCTGCAGGCACCCTGCCTAGCAACAGATCTTCTGTGTGTGTGTGTGTGCGTGTGAGAGAGAGAGGGATAGAGAGATATTTTGGGAGGGGGGGGCGAGGGCGGGGCGGGGAGATGGGGGGGCGGGGAGAGAGATTGAGAGATTGAGAGAGAACACCATCAGGGCTATAAAATGGAAGGTTGCTGTAGGGCTGAGAGAAGCTTAGATGTGTCATGTTTATTTTAATTCACACCTATGAATTATGAAGTACGATTTTGAAAGATAGTATTGCCTAGATAAGTAAATATCCAGTTTTTGATATTTTTGTCATTATCCACTGTTTATTTCTTGCACTGATTTTTTGGTGTTTCATGACCCTGAAGTTAATGTAGTAAAAATCAGGAGTCTATTCTTGATTCCTTCATGTTCTGGAAAGTTTCACTAATTGTTCATATAACACAAGTTCATGTAAAAGCCATAGTATTCCGGGAAATTGTATTATTATTATGTACTAAGAGTATCCATAAGTATTAGGAAAGAATTTATACATTTCCACAGTTATTTTACTGTAGTTTTAGTGGCTCTGAAAATGTTTGACAGTACTTAATTGACTTACCATATTGGTATTACATAAAAATTTTAAAAGATCTTCAAATACAAAAATATTAAAGTGTTAGATATTATTCCACTTAACTCCTAACTTTGAAAATCTTCACATCTTTCTGCTCTGAGACTTATACAATAGTAGTTTAATATTCAAGACATTTTCAAATGTTTATCTGCTTTGGTATAATCTGTATTTTCTGATTTAGTTAGACAATTTTTTGAAAAAAATTTTTTTTGTAGAATTTGCATTTATTACTGCTTATAGTTCACATTAAAATTATTGGATTTGAAGAAATGTCAAAACAAGCAAAATCAATTTTTACAACCTAAGTTATAGCTTAGTAATTATTTGAATATTTTTACTTGGTAACTTTTTTACATTTAACTATTGCTTTCAATTCTTTTTTTCTCTTTTTTTGTTTTAAGAATTTTATTAAAAATTAAAGTTACTGTTTTATAAATTTTAGAAATAATTTCATTCAAACTATTGAAAAGGATGTGATTTATAAAGAACAATTATGTTTGAATTTCACTGTTTTGGAAAATGAATGTAAAGAATATTAATGGAGTAAGAGCATAGTTTAGACTAAGAGTCAGAAATAGATGAAATGCATTTCTTAATTGCTTTTCCTAACCTTTTTCTGGCATAGAGCCTTTTGGAGATTATTGGAAGACTTCCTGGCTACTGAGAGATCTGTATCAATTGGGGTCGGATGCTACAAGTTTGGTAGCAGAAATAGTCTGAATTTCCTGGCCTCCCAGCTAGTTTTGCTCTTTCCCATCTTGGATCCAGCTTTCTGCAGAATTAGTTGACCTGGTGAACATTCTTAGCATAGAATGAGTTGACGTGTTTTAGAACTCAGAAAAGAATGAACAAACTACAACATTATATCTGAGTCTAGTTGCCTTTCAGTTTGTGTAGTGTATTCTAGCTCTATTGTTTTTATTGTTCAGAAAGACCTTGACTTACCTAAAAATGTTACTTGTTTTCTGTTTAAGCTTTTTGGTTGATTTGTACGTTCAGTTATAGACAGTAGTGTCTCACATTATCTTCTGTCCTTTAGTGAGAGACTGTAATCAGAAATTTGTTATTTCTCAGTTGCCATTTCATTTCTAGAAGGAGGACTTGAAATGTTTTTACTGTCCTGGAGAAAAGTAGAAAGGTATGGTTACTTCTTTATGGGAGCTATGTCCCAAATGTTATTCAAACCATTTTAAAGGAATACAGCCCAGACATTTTTTGAATATTTATAATTGCTGAACACTTTGATAAGTGCTTTCCACATATGATCTCATTTAATCCTCACAGCAGCCTTACGAAATAGATAATACTACTGCTGCTTCATAAATGGGTAAATGAAAGCTCAGTATACATGTTAGATCCCATAACTAGTATGCACTGGAGCGAGGCTGTGCAGAGTTACACAGAGGCGTGTGCAAGGAACCCTTGACACCCCGTATAGTTCCGTTCTGAGTTATTCAGACCAGTTATGGATGGGGCTGGAAATCTTGGCTCCTTTCTTTGCATCCTTTTAGATTTTTATAAATTTTTAGAGAACTTTTTTTATCTTGTTTACACTTTGTTGCTCCTGGTTTGTCTGAGAAACGTTTCTAAAGAATGGCTGGAGACTTTTAATTACAGACTCACACCAGGGAAGGAAATGGTCATGAGAAAGTTGTGAGTATTCTCAGTATCAGTTATGTGATTGAAGCCGTGTATTGAACAAACCCCTTCCCTTGCCCCATTTACTTTGGCACTATTTTAGCAGTGAGGAGAACAATAAAGTGAATACTGTAATGCTTAATCATTTTCCTGCTTATAAATGGGCTCATATCAAAAATTCCATTCTGAGAAGGGTATTTTACAGAGCTGTTAACTCCTTCATAAAGATGATGGGAAAAAGATGGAGAGATGACAAAATAATTTTAGGCTCGAATGTCTAAACAAGGTACCGTATACTCGAAACTAATAATAAAATAAAAGAATAATGTTAGGTTCACAGAATCTTCATTAGATTTTCACTTTGAATTTGAATATTTGGATTTTTTACCTCAAATTTGGAAATGGTAGATTAACCGGAGGCAGGATTAGGATTTCTGACATACCTAATATAGCAGTTAAATTATACCAGATCTTTAATGTCCTTCAGTTCATTGAACATTCATAACCCTGAGACTTAGTTCCCTCAGTGCTTTAATGTGTCTGTGGTACTTTTTTCCTCCTTCCCTCCCTCCCTTTTCCCCTCCTCCCTCCCACTTCCCCTACCTCTCTCTCCTCTGTTCTCTTTACTTTTAAAATTTAAGCATAGAAAAAGTCGTCCCTCTGGCCCATTTAAGTACCATAAGCACCTAATAACGCCACACTGCTCCCAAGGTTGTAAATGTAGTCTTTCTAAACGAGGTGAAGGTTACTGAACAGTAAATTTAATCTGTCTCTGAGGTTTTATCTTTTTAAAATTCATTTTGCCTTCCAAAAAGGTGTATTGTTTTTGGGATTTATAGAGCATTTGTAAAACAGAATCTATTCTGTGCTTTTCAGAGCTCTTTTCCTATTTCTTCCTTGTCTCACTGCCTAGTCTTTCCCATCCTCAAGCCTTCTAATTCATTGATCTTCTACTTGCTACTCTTTTTATTATCCTAGGGGTTTTATCTGACTTAGTCACTCTTATTGTTTTACAAACCATGCCAACACACTTTATTTTATCTTTATTAATCTCATGCTCATTTCCTAGACCAGGTTCTTCAGTGGACTTTTTCAGAAGTCCATTGTTCACTCATTTGACAAATAACTTTATATCTTGTCATGTCATCTTTCTTCTGTTCAACCTCAGATTACTTTTGCCTTTTAGCTGTTTAAAAAAATTTCTGTCCTGTAAGATGTCAGGAGGCCTCGTGAAGGTGGTGATCACAGTCTCCAAGACTCTTGGGCTCTGGTCTTAGGAGTGTTACAACTTCGGCTTAGTAGACATTTATAGAGCCTGCTATGACCCAGGTACTATGCAAGTCACTGGGATGGAGAGGAAGACATAGTCTGTCTTCTTCCTCAAAAGTTACTCATTTCCTCATAAGAAAATGAAGCCATTGGAGTAGATAATCTCAGTGTATCATCTGGCTGTGCAATTCTGTTCTAGAGCACTTTTAGCCTTCCGTATATACTGCTATGTGTGTGTGCTTATGGGTATGCTTCTGATTTGTCTTCTTAAACAATAATGTACCTCGGTTAAATTATAGATTCATAGACTTTACGCATAAGACCTTTAGAAATGATATTTTAATCATCTACTTTACAGGTGAAGAAACAGGCCTTGGCAGGATTAGGGCATGATAACTGTGTCATGTCACACTGTTAGTGACAAAGTGGGGCGAGAACTCAGATCTCTGTTCTAGTTTGACATTTTTCTGTTCAAGTTGACTGTTGAAAAATTTTCTGATTCCAGATACTTTTGACTAAGGTGTCATTCCTGGTTTCAAATAAAAATTTGGAAGTATTTCATTGGCATGGTTAGTAATTGCTGAAGAATTTCGCAGTTTAAGCCAGTGACTATTGATGAAATGCCTCCTCTGTGCTGAGGATGAGCTTGTGCTTTGTAGGCATATAAAAGAAGTAGCTGACATTCTGTCCTTAAAGATTTTGAGAACTGAGTTGAATTTATTTTAAAAAATCTCACTGAAATTTCCCTTTTTCTGCTGTTTTTCTTTAAATCTTGTGCCTCATCCCATTTAAAACAATTCTTTATTTTACTACTATTCGATAAACACATGTTGATCTTTAATTATGTGCCTGACATGGTTGTTAAGGGTAGAGTAAATCCCAGCCTCCAGGGAGTGCTGCCTGTGCACTGGGAATCCGGATGACACACCAGCCAATGCCCTTTATGCGGTGATTCTCAGCAGGGCCGGTTTGCCCCAGGAGACATTAGGCATTGGCATTGTCTGGAAACATTTGTCATGTCATTGTCACAACTGGGTGGGGTAGGGGACAATGCCACTGACCTCCTGCTGAGTAGAGGCCAGAGATACCTTTCAGCATCCTACAATGCATGAGACTGACCCCACAACAAGGAATGATCGACCCAAAATGTTTGTAGTGTCAAGTTTGAGAAACCTAGGCTTAGTGTGATAATTGCTGTATTAAAAACAGCGGCAATTTTTAGTGGTGGTTTTGTGCCAGGCACTGGCCCGTGCTAGAGGAGTATGCATATTATTATTGTCCCTAGTTGGTTTAGGGGTCTGGGAAGCTGAGTTGAATCTGAGGACAGGAAGAAGGAGGAGGAGAGGATAGGCATACCGTGCAGAGGGAGTGTTGTGGGCAACCATCTGGGGGTAACAGGGACATCTGTGGATCTGCAGGTTGTTCATTACGATTAGAAGGGAGAACACTAGAAGGAGAGAGGAAGTCAAGAAGAGGGTGTGGAAGTAGCAACTGGAAGCTGGAAAATGGATGGCTTTGCGTGCCGTGATTCAGCATTTGGTGTTTGTTTAAAGGCTGCAGGAATCCAAAAAAGTTTTAAGTGGGCTGTTGCATGTTCAGATTGGGCTTTTGGAAGGGTATCGTCAGCGTTTTCAAGAGAACTAATTGGAAGATGATGGCTGGAGATAAAGAATTGATTTGGAGGCTGTGCCAATCATTGAGGGAAGAAACGAGCCAAGGAAGTGACAGTAAGGATGGGAAAACAGTTGAATTTCAGAGATATTAAGGAGGTCAGATCTGTTGGTTTGGGCACAGGGGAAGGGAAGAGTTAGGATCGGGTCACTGATTTCTGACCTGGGCAAGTGTAGCTAGGACTCATGTACCCCTTCGCCAAAGGGAGCAGCACAGTCAACATGACTGCATCCAGCCTCAGGGCAGCATCTCGAGGGGATGCCTGTCGTGTCCATCACCCTGGATGCGCAGTCCCTTATGGTGCAGAAGTTAATAAGCCTGCAATCCCAGTACGTCCATCACACAGAGATGAAGAGGGAACCAGCACTGCAGCAATAAAAGCCTCTTAATGGGAGGAGAGGAGAATGGAAATACTTAGTAGCTACTTGTTTCACATCCCGCTGGAGAATAATAGGACCCCTGGGAACCTGGCCACAGAGTGAACTCCTTGGTTGGCCAGTTTGGCTACTTTTGGTTTTGTTGTCTGAGGGGACTCTTCTTGTCTATTGTCTTTCGTGGCTCATCTGGCAGGGTGCGTAATTCATATTTCAGCTTAGTGTCACCTCCTCAGAGAAGTTTTCTTTGTGCTCCTGCATAAGGTAGGCATCCCGTTTTCAGTTGCTCCATCGTAGCTGTCGTCATAGCTATTGGCAGGGCACCATAATTATCTACAGTTATCTAGTTCATTTACTTGTTTTACTTTTTTCTGCCCTTCTCACTGGAATATCAGCTTATGAGGCTAGGAGGGGCCTTGGCTGATGATTTCACTTTGAATTAAGGATATTCAATGATATCTGGCCCAACATAGTTTTTGAAATAATGTGTAAATGAATGAGAGATAGAATGCTAAAGGAGGAACAGGTTTCTTTTATTTTTGTTTGATTTTTGGTGGGGGAGAAGAGGATGAATTCAGCTTTGGATCTGAGTTTTAGGAATATTTATGTACAGATGTCCAATAGGCATTATCCATTCAAGTCTGAGGCTCAGGAGGGAAATTAATTACAATATAGACAGATAACACTTACTGAGCCCTTGTGATGTGCCAGCCTCTGTTCTTAGCATTTTGCGGACCTTAGCAAAGTGGAGCTGTAGATTTACAGAGGCAGAAGTTGAAACTCTAGAGTGGGAACGTTCAGAGTGTGCATGAGAAAAAATAGGGAAAGCCCTGGGGGGCACTGGTATGTAAGAGATAAGCACAGAAAGAGGCACCTCTCAGAAGCAGCAGCCAGAGGGGCAGAGTGTGCTGTCTAGGAATCCAGGGAGCAGGGGCAAGGAGAGCTTACTGGATGTCTCAGGGCTGAACAGTGTCTGTGGACCTCAGCATCGAAGAAGTGACACCTGGGAAGAGCAGTCTCAGGAAACACTGGGGAAAGGAGCGAGGTTAAGGGTTTGAGAATTTGCAGATGCCATTGAGAAAGAGCTGGTAGAGAGGGAGAGTTTGAAAATGCAGCAAGAGAGAAAATGATGACTGTGTGACTTTGGGGGAGATGGGAGTTGATGGCAGCCAGCGCTTTGGTGGAGGATGTCCGCAGACATATCTTCTAGTTGGTTTCTTTGTATTTCCAGTGAATCTCCTGATTTTCTTGTTCTTTCATTTTCTCAGTGGGAAGGAGGCAGTAGAACCCTACTGACTGCCGTGTTCCTTGCATTCTCAGGGCACAGTGGGCCTGGCTGGCCGTAGCGACTGACATGGTCGCACGGGCAGAGGCTTCCTGCACGAGGGTCAGCTCTTAGTTTTGTAATTTCCAAGGTACTGGGGCTTCACATGTTGCATTTTCGTTTATTTCCACTCAGCCCCTAGGAAATAGGTTTCTAATTGGCAAAGTAAAAAGTAAAGATAGTTTTTTAGAATGTGTCATTCAAATATAAAGTATCCTCTAGTTTCTTGATATGTGGATTCTACAATTTTTAACCTTGAGATTTTTCTGAATTTATATCTAGTTTTAAAATGCCCATAGATAACGGAGTCAGGTAATACAGAAGATCATGTATTTTTTTTGTTGCTTTTGAAAGAAAATGCATTTATTAGAAAGAATTTTTTTAAAATGAGCTGTTGATTTATTTTTTCGAAGAATTTCCCATAATGTTATAGATTCCGGAGATTAGGAAGTCATCTCTTTTGAGAATCTTTTTGAAAAAATGTGAACAAATTATATGATGTCATGTGAAAAAAATCTACAAAAATAGATAGCTGTAGGTTTTTCTTTTAAAAGTATCCTACTTCGTCATAGGTTATTGTTATTCTGTCTGCAAAGTGAAGCATGTTGAGTATGATGACCATTTGGTTCTTGCTAAGACACAGTATATGCAGATCGGGGTGGGGAAGAAGGATGATTCAGGAGAACCGGAGTTGGTAAAATGTAACTCAGATTTTTGTTAATATCATTCAGTATGTAACTCAGCTCTTCAAAGATTAAACCTCTTGGTGTTTCTCAGCAAGACTTCTTACTCTAATGTTTATTGAAGACCTGAAAGAACTTTTATGTTATATTGATCAATATTTACTGTATTAGAATCAAAACTGATAAAAGTTTAATATCTATATTAACTCACTGAAAAAGACCAATAAGAGATTCACGAATGTTTACATAGTATATTTTTATGAAAGATAACTTTTTAAAAATTTAGTGAAAAAACGGCATTGCTGTACATTTTTGTCAATCTAATATCTGGCTTAATTGAATTCAGCTAGATTCTCAAATTGACTTCTGTATCCAATCTGTCATTTGGAATATTTCACTCTAAGTTATTAGAGAATGAGAGTAAAAAAAGCGGCAAAGTATGTCTTAGTATTTCTGAAAAGTAATTTTGACTCATGGACCCTTGACAGGGTTTCCAGGACCTCCAGGGGTGGGGAGGTGGTAAGGGGGTGCAGGGTTCCGTGGACCATGCTTGAGAACCACTGGGTAACTATACGTTGCCTGAGGGCAGACATCATTGCCTTGGTTTCCTTTCTTCTGTTCCTTGGGGCCTGGTGAAGAATTCTTTATCTCAACTCCTCAAATGTGTCTACTGATTCAACTTTCCCCATAAAATTCCAGGGAAAGGAACCATCCTGTGAATCAGGACCGAACTTCCTTTGCAGGATGCTTTTCCCCTTAATGAGTCATAGTGTAAGAATTCATCTAAGTCCTTTGACTCAGCAGCCATAGAGGTGCCACTGGACGGTTTTCATTGTCTGACAATGTTACAGACTGGCTACAAATCTAGATAAGATGTTTGGAAAAATATTTCCTTTTTGGTACAATGAAATCTAGGAAGTCTTGGAGGTTGCTGGGAGAAAGAAGCTAGAATTGTTTCCTAGAAATGGAGTAGATGAGTCTTTGCAGAAGTGTTTTAGGGGACCTGGCTGGCACATGGGCTCCACTCTGCTATTCAGGAAGCTTATGTGCTCTTTTAGTTTGCGTTTTCCGTACGCCGCAAGTGGCAGGTGGCCTGAAGAGGAGTGGGAAGCAATAATCAACTCTCCAAGTAACAGCATTTCATTTGCCAAATGTTATGTTAATGTTCTCCAAACTTATGGTAAAAATATGCAAACTTAAGCTGAAAATATGCATACTGTTAGCATTAAGTTTTCAGACTTTTGATAAAATGTAGGTAAACAGTATCAAAAGGTATCTTAAAATTATGTGGTAAATTTTGCATGAAAGTTTAAGTGTACAACTTACAATATTTCACTGGAGCAAATTTATTTATCTGCTACGTTAAGAAAAATATGAATATAGTAGCATAAAAGCAGTTGTTTTGCATTTGACTTGCAAAAAAATGGAAGCAAAAACATTTTAAAAACAGCATGAATTTGTCTGCTTTATCTGAATGAGTAGCGGCATTTTCTAACTGCTTGTCTCTTGGGCACGTAAGTCATCATGGTGTATTCTTACTAATAGTCTTTGAACTTCTTTTTCTGTCCTTTTCTTCTGGGGCCGTATATTGCTGCCTTTAGCGCTTCAGCATGGAAGGGATCTCAAATGTCATTCAGAATGGCCTCCGCCACACCTTTGGAAATTCAGGTGGAGAGAAACAGGTGCTCGGTTATCCTTATTTTCCTCATTCTCTGCTTTTTCATTATCTAAGTGAAGGGCTTGAAAGCTGGCCGTCTTACTAATTTACTAAGACTACTGCTTAATGAGAGAGATGAAAGTTTATTATGTTTATAGTCTTGGTAATGCACAGAATTTTCCTTAGAAAAAAACATTTTGCAAATTGAACAAAAGACTAAATGCATTCTTAATACATGTTTTAGAGCTCCATTTCACTCTTAGCTTTAAACAGATATTAGATCTTAACATGTTCATGTAATAAATTGCATGTGTAGAATATATAATGGTGAAAATAACTAGAATATGCTACACTGAAAGTTTAAGAAACATCCCATTTTGGGGAAGAAAACTAGATGTTGGTGTCTTTTAGACTAGAGTTCTAGGTCAAAAATGTCTACGGAGTATATCTTTTTAAATGATATTCATGTGTTTTTAAGGTGTATTATGTAGTCTGCAAACTCGTCTACCAAATCAGGCATAAGACACTACAAAATCAGACATTGATATGAATATACAGTCAAATGAATAGCGATTCACTTTTTATTAGCATTTTTGTATAATGATTTCAGGAATATCACAAACACGGGGAACACATCTACATTGAGTGTGCTTAAAATTACTTTTCACGGTTTGAATTTTCACTTCAATTAGAAAAGTCTTCAATTTAGCGTTTAAAGTGAACATCGGAAAAGTGTAGGTAGTTTATCAAAAGGCATTTGAGCCTAGGGTGTCTCTGTATTACTCAAGAAGGGAAATAATTGACATTAAATAATCCTTCATAAAGGGGCTCTATTGTGGGCTCGTTGAATTTTTAAAATTCTGGTGCTTTTCACCTCTCTCAAACCCACAAGATTACCACATAACTTCCAGACTGACCCAACACATGGGAGTGGGGCAGGAAGACTGAAAGTGCAGCGAGGTAGATGGCACGCATGCCACGCGCAGCCTCCGGCTTCCTGATGCTTCTCCAAGTCCCCGGACACGCATCTGACACATGCGCTGTTAGTGAAGCCCCAGGAGGGCATGTTTCGGCTGTTCGTGTATCCTTTCCCAAGAAACATTTCATTATATCGTAATCAGGCATCACCTTGGAGAGGTCTCCACTAAAAAGATGGAAAACTAAATTTCTTAAAATTAAACGATTCACTTTTGCTACTTTTCTGAACCGTGGGATCCAGTTATTGTTAAGTAACTTTATCTTTTTTTTTTTTTTTTAAATGGGATCAAAATCACTCAAAAAGGATTAGGAATAGAACTGAGATTTAGGGCAGGGCTAAGTAATATGTAGGGCTGAAGAGGTTCCAAGGAAAAACCAGTAGATCTCTAGATGAGTATATGTAGATTATACCTAAACTATGCATTTTTGGGGGGTGGAATGGCCAGAATAGAAAATCTGGATAATAATTTTTAGACTGTGCTTTCATGGGATATAACTCTGATACTGTGAGCTGTTACACTAGTGAACTAAGCAGTTGGTCTCAATTTCAGACACAAATTTTCATTATTTTCTTTTAGGCTATTCTTTCACTTTTTTCTTTTAATACCTTTAAACATTTATTACTACTCACACAATAAGTTAAAACAATAATAACATACCTCTAAAATTATATGGGTGGGGGTGTCTTTGTTAGTTTCTGGAAGAAGCTGGTATGTGTTTTTAAAGTTGTCAAGTTATTCATGTGACCATTTTGTTCAATCAGAAAAAAATTGTCTGAAACAATTATTTGGCTGTTGGGAATTACTTTATGCAGGACTGTTGGAACTGTGTGTTTTAGTTCAAATCACTATTTTAAAAGGTCGAAAAATATGTGACGATATTTTTAGATAAGACTCACTTTAAAAATGAACAAATCTCCCTCAGACCTACTTTTGTGAAATTTTCAATAACGGAAAGGCAAAAAAAAAAAAAAAAAAAAAGTATTTATGTAGAAGTGGGTAAAATAATGAGCTCTAGCTGAGACAGTAAGATGCCTGTGTTTGTTACTTAAAGTAACTTGTATTTCATGTTATAAAATAGACCTCGTAACTATCTAATTTTTGCAGATTTAAGTGACTCTTTTTTAACTTGGCAGTATTTGACAACAGTCATTCCTTATGAGAAAAAAAATGGACCACCATCTGTTGAAGATCTTCAAATATTAACAAAAAGTGAGTAAAGAAAAAATTGTTACCTTGTTTACTTTTGTGTATTCTAAAATATGGATTTTAGTTGGCTGACTTTGTTGCTGGTACTGTTTTGTCTATTTAAGATAGTAAATGATGGGCGTCATCATTTATTCTTTTGAGAATGAAACTGTAAATGGTTATGACATCAAACAAAACTGAATCTAGAGTTGATTTATATTTGTTTGATTTTCTTGCCTTTTAAAATATTTACAAGTCAAACTTTTGGGGAAAAAAATGTAACTTGATTCTTCATCACCTTTGTATGTTTAAGAACATATCCATTTACCAATAAATAAGTACTTCATAGATCTTATATAAATATAACTGTCAACTGAATAGGAAAGATTTAGGAGAAGTGGAGAAGTGTGGCCTGAAACTTTTTTTTTTTAAATGAATGTAGACCTCAAGGCAGTATAGGTAGAACATAAAGTGATAGTAATATTTTAAGAATATTCATTCAGCAAATATTTGATGCAGGTCCATTCTGTGCCAGGCCATGTTCTGGGTACTTGGGATACATTAGTGGACAGAACAGACAAAAATACTCTTCCTTCAGGGGGCTAGCATTTTAAAATAATTCGTTAGGCTTAAATATACAGTGTCTATTGAACATCTCTTAACGATAGCCATAATTAGCCCTGAATTCTGGTTCTGTCCCTGTTATTTACAGGGTATCCTTGAAATTCACTTACCTTCTGTGTCACAGTGAAAAATGAGGCAAAAAATAATTGCCCATTTACCTCATAGTAATTAAGTTAATGTTATATATGTGATTTGGGATAAGTTCAGCACTCAGCTTTGTTTTTCTTGAAGAGGTTGGATTTGCTGATCTTTTAGGTTCTAATTGTAAATATTTGTGATAATTGCTAATTAAAGGGGGTGCCAAACGAGCATCACATGAATAGATAGTGATGAGGATATCTGTTTTGGAAACGAAGTACGTGGAGGTATGGGTCCAGAGGAGCACAAGGCAAAAAGCGGGTGTCTGTTTGCTAGCCACTTACTTGGTAACCTGGGCTTTTATTGTTTATTTTGGTGAACAATACTTTCAGACATTTTATACTTAAATATGGATAAATCAAGTGATGCCAGCTAGTCTAAAATAAAGAATTAAGAGATTAACTCGGTGGCCAGCCCTCTAATTTTCAGGAAGAACTTTATGAAGTTATAAGTGTCCAAGATCACACAGGGGAATGGTAAATTATAGGGCTGGGTCTCTTTAATTCCCAGTCTGCTGTACTTTTAATGATGCTGACTTTTGGTGTGTGATTTTATATAGAAATGAAAACAAATCTAAAATACGATTGGAAGCAGAAATACTGAACATAGTGGCCCTCTTACGTCAAGAACATAAATGCTGCCTAGACGCTAGGAATTACTGAAAGACCTTGCCTTCTCAGATCAAGGACAGACACTTAGTTGGCCAAACCAAAGTCATAATTCCCACATCAAAATGTCCTTAGGCCGATTCTTAGATGATGTCTTCAAAGACTGACACACCTTGGACTCTTTGGGTGCGTGAACGTGTGTGGGGTGTGTGAATGAATGTCCAAGTTAGTAGAATTATGAGGGCAGGATTGTTGTGAAGACAGTAGTTGGAAGGATGATGACCTTTGGTTATCTCCTGAAAACTTTGGGGGAGAACCTGACCTGAGCCTCTGCTGTCACCACCTGTAGATGTTAACCACAGGGGAAGCCCTGTGGAGACAGTCAGTGCTTATGCTTATGTAGCCTTCCTGGTAAAAGCTAATGGAGGTGCAATAACAATAGTAATAAGAATTAGAATATTAGTTGTTAATAATTGTGGCTGTTTACATAGCAGTTATTATACGCTAAGCACTATTCTGAGTCCTTCACATCTGAATTAGTAACTGAATACTCACAAGCCTTTGAGACAGGTCTAATTATCATTCTCAGTTTACGGATGAGGAACTTGGTGCTTTGTGTGGTTAAGTAGCTTGTTCAAAGCCTTAGAACTAGGAAGTTGCGGAGTCAGGGTATAAATCCAGGAAGGCTGAGTTGACAGTTACACCATGCTGTATTGCCATTTGGGGAAAAGAGTGAAACATTTTCCCCAGGATGCTCTGGTGAAAATTTGAGTTGTCAGTTACGCAGAAATGCAGTATTTGTGGGTTTATCTGTACCTGGGTGATCTAGATTTTTTTTTTAACCACTATGATAGTAGCTGTTTTTCTATTTTGTCTTGGCTTAGAGATGAAATTGTCAGATTCCCTTGAGGATTGATTGATCTGGGTCCTTCAGCAGTAAACAGGAGGTGGTAGGTGGCCTGGCAGGTACTGCTTCATGGACATGTCGTCTTCATCTTGGTCTTTTCTTGAAGAGTTTCCAAGAAGCCTGGCAGATGTGCTTCTTGAAGAGTATAGCTAACTATTCATTTATCTAAGAGTTTCTCTAGTTTGTGACATCTGCAGCGCTGGGATTCTCTTCAGAATTCACAGCAGTGCACATTATAGAACGGCTTTCCAGTGTTCAGGGCAACTGAAGTTCTGTGTAAACAACCAAGTTTCTCTTTCCCGCTGCCACTGTTTCTTAAATCAGGGAAAACTCAGGTAATTGGATTATTCTTGCCTGATTAAGAACTTATTCAATTAAAATTCTTGAGCATTTGTAGTTGTATTTCCCTTGTCTAGAAAATAATAATTTGCCTGAATTGGTCATACCATATAATTAAGGCTACAGTGAAATTAAATTGTATTTTTGATCTGAATTTGAAATCGTTGCCTTTTCCTTCCATCTTTTATTTTGTAGTTCTTTGTGCCATGAAAGAGGACAGTGAAAAAGTCCCGAGCTTGTTAACTGATTATATACTGAAAGGTGAGTTTTATAATGGCTTATGTGCAATGGTTGGGAAGTTCCGGTTAGGTCCATAAGTGCATCGTCTTGCTAAGAGATTTAAAAATTACTTCCAAATGCACAAGTTTTATTTCATTTTTGCAGGGTGAGGGTACCTGGCTCAATTATGTTATCAACATTACAAATTATGATTATATAAAATTTATTTGAGGTCCTGGGCTGGAAACCATTTCACAGCTAAATGATAAACACTGAGACAGCAGAGAAATACTATGGAGATATTGCCATAATTTTGAGTTATGAATCTCAGTTGTCGACCCAGGGAGGGTTTGAGAAGGGTGGTCTCTGCCATGTTAGGGCCAATAGAAAGAGAAGGACAGATCAGTGAGGATGGAGGAAGGAGAGGACAGTCAGGTCAGTTAAAGTCCCCAAAGGGAACATAAAAAGGATTGGTGTAAGGGACAGGGATGAGAGGAGGAAAAAATGGAAAGAATGGACTTTCATAAACCCAGGAGAGTGAAAAATGAGCCATAAATCTTAGGAGCAAGATCAAGATCTCACAGGATGGGAGTAGTGATGAAGCAAAGATGATTGTTGAAGTTAATGAGATTGCCTGCTTTGCTCAGGAAAGAGGAAATGTTGGATGATAAAGAGACCAAAGAATTTAATTATAGGCAAAACTAATACTTTGCGATGAAATAATATTTTGAAAAGTAGCAGTTTTTCAGCGGACAGATTTTCAAAGCATCGCAAAATGCATATCCTGTAGCATTTGATCCAATTTTGAGAGCAATCTTCTGGTGCCTTTTTTCTTTTGGGTTCCCTCTCTCCTCCACCATTTGTTAGCTGAATATAGGAAGGTTGGCATTTCTGAGATGTTAGATAACTCAGGCTTTCCTTCAGCCTAGGTTCACAAGGAGCAAATCTCAGTAGTGTACACAGGAGCTCAAACTGAGTGATACCCAAGTATCACCTGTGAGAGACTTGATGGGGAGTCAGCCATTAGTAGACGGGCAGAAGTGATTAACTCAACATTATCGTTTTTTCATGAGCTGTTTTTCTGATGGAAGGCTTTTTCTTACTGCATTCTGAATTTTTTTTAATACCTGACATCTTTTTTTTGTGTTGTGCTAGCATTGGTATGAAAGCTGGATTGTTCTGAGGTTTGTTCTTAATACATGTGAAACAGGAATGAGATGAACATAAAGAACATGTCTTAATCTTTAATTATAGTGGGTTCCCTGGGCACTGCGCCATGAGGGCCAGAGATAAAATGAGCTTCTGAAGCATTCTGTAGCTATTTTATCATTTCACTGCATGGAAGAATTTTATGACCTAGAGAACAAGTGCTCTGGGGAAAAATGATTTTTAATTTTTTCTTCTAAAATCCAGTATGTCACTGAACCTATAGTGCATGCCTTAGGGAAGCAGCACCCATCAAATTCTGCTCCCATGTCAGGCCGCTGGCTCCAGTCTGTGAGCCCAGGTCTGTCTGTATTGTACCTGCTTTGGATGCGCTGCTTGTGTCTGTTTTGTGGTTTTGTCTTAGCTTTGTACTGTAAGGACTGGGTGGAAAAGAAGCGAGAGTTCAGACTAAAGTGATGACACTAGACCAAGAGAATGAAGAGGGAGCGACTTAATATTCAGGGGTGTTCAAGGGCATGGGGAAGTGCGGATGTTGGGTGATTTAAATGGTTCTTTTCCACCCATCCTGGAAACCCACAGCCAGTTGACGATTCCTCTCCCTCTGGGACCAGTAGAACATTTGCCTAGGAGCGGGTGTTGCTCAAGGGAGAACTTGCCTTTCCTTTTCTTGGTGGGCCTTTCTCATTGTTGTTTTAACACCAATGACTATGGCTTGGCTCCCTAAATATCACTATGATTTTAATGTGAAGGTGAGAAGTGAATGAATGTAGAAAAGTAGCTTCCCTCGGCCTGAGGAAGTTGGGATGAAAGTTGTATGGGCTACTTAAGCTTCTCCTTCTCACACCTGCTAATTACCCCACAGCTGCCTGCTGCCATCCCTGTCCTCAACAGTTGTACCAAAGGCTTGTAGTATAGATATGGCTGCTGATCCTAGATAGGAATAAAAATGTGCACCTTGGAGTTCACCAGGGAGCCTGTTCAGTGTTACGAGCCTCATGGTAGGGCTGGCGTTATAGGCTTCTACCTCTAAGTGGTACCCTATGAGACATGACCTTTTGGTATCTCATTTCTGGGCAATTCTAATGTGTCTTGAGAGAACTTTTCGTTGTTGGGTGTAGCCTTTTAAAAACTTTAAAAATTGCTACTATAGATCCTTGCATTTTTAGTTATTAATGATTTTTATATACATGTAAGATGTATATAAAATGTATATACATCTTGTGTAAATGTGTACAAAATATATTTCTATTTTTTTTCCTTCCTCCAGTTCTGTGTCCTACATAGGGGGCATCACTTCAGGAGTTTTCTTCTGTGGACAAGCTAGATTTCCTATAGCATTATTCTGAAAGCTGGCTACCATTACCTTCCTGCTATTGGAAACTCAGCACACTTGAACTTGGGTTTGTGATTCAGTATTAATAGATCATGCCTTCACTAATTCTTTATATTACGAACCAAGAGAAATATGGCACTGTTTTGAATTCTACAGATGGTTTTTTGTTAAACACTAACAATTATGAACTCTTCAACTTTGTAAAGAGGAATATTAATTATGCATGTGCACTTATAGTTTTCATTAACTGACAGTATGCCTATGTGAGTTTTATGGCTTTTTAGAGTTAAACTGCATTGAAGAACTGGATTAAAGCATTGAGAGATTTACACTAGAGCTATTCTTCAGTGATGGTGAAACCCAGCACAGAAATTTATGAGAATTGTAGTGTAAATATCACCTTAACAGTATTGGAACTAAACAAATGTGGGCTGTTCTCATAAGCAGCTCAACCGAATGTGTTATTTTGGCATAATAGTATCAAAACTGTGGTGGTGACTATTTTAGGTTTCACCATTGTTTAGCTAAAGTTGCCACTTTCAGAATCCTGTTAAAGTTTAGATGTTTGTGTTTGTTTCACATGTCTGAAGAAGTGCCCTTTCCTTATGGTGCTTGAGAAACTGCTGCAGCATTGCCCAGTTCCCACTCCTGTTATGTTTTATTCATGCCACTGTGTTTTCCTAAAGTACTAATTTTAGAAACAGCTACTCATGGCATACAGCACTACTTGTGAAACACTTTTGCCAGTTCTAATCAAGTCAGTGCTATTTAATAAATGTTGAAAACAGGTAACGTATACTTGAGAGCTTTATTTTGAGTTTTTGTTGTATTTTGTACTGATTTTTCTTCCCTTTCAGTGCTAGATTCCTCCCCTGTTCCACACATTGGCCATCACTAGAGGGTGTGAGCTGGTGAAACCCTGATTAGCCTCATGATGGTAAGGAGGGGAGAGGGAATCAGGCTGTGCTGAGCTGCTGTGGCAGGACAGAGGCCCTGCTCTTTCCTGGGTGTGTGAGACAGTCACACCAGCTCCATGGCGTCCTCCCTTAGGTAACCCAAGTGCAGTAAGTCTAGGTAGCTACTCGTGACCCTGGAGGGTCATCAGACAACCTGAAAACAAAAGGACAATTCATCTTTCTAATCCCAAACGGGGAATCTTTCTGAAAGTTACATGGTGTGATTTAAAGTGTTTATTTGCTGCCAAAAACCAAACTGTAAACAATCTCCCTACAGCTGTTTTTTGAAAAAAAAACAAACTGTAGAACTACAGTGCACTCCAAGTGCCATAGAGCTATTTTATTCTTCAGGAAATTATATTTGTTTTTCTTTTACAAGAGCACAACAGGAACCAAAGTAAAAGAGTAATAGATACAGCACTCAGGATAAATCATATCTTTAAAATAAAAAAATTTACACCTTGTCCTATATCCTGTTAGTATTTTCATAATATGGCCATGATTGAAAAAACAAAAAGCAAGCATTTACAATTTTTTGGATAGACTTTTTATGCCAGGAATGGATTAATTATCAACAAAATTTTATAACAATCAGGCTGATGTAAATCTATTTTGGTAACATTAACAAATTTATTCTGGAAATAGATAAAAATATTGCCCCTTGATAATAAATCTTTTTCTTTGATGCAAACAGCTAGAACACCTTTTTTCCTTTTTTGATATTCTAAGACAAAGAAAATGGTTAATCTTCAGATTAATAAATTAGGTCATTATAATAATAAATTAATTTTTTTTAAAGTTCAGCAACCTCTGTCCAAGTATTTACAACAATACTTGAAAGTTCCTTTACAAAACAGAACACATTTTCTTTTCACATTAAGCATACTGGGTATCTGTGTCTTTCACAACAAGCATTTTTAAACGAAAAAAAATCAATGCACAAATGGGTAATTAGTATAAAAGTGCTAAGAGCTGTTTGAAAAGTTAACACTATACAGTCAGTTATATTTGAGGCAAACTACAACAAACTTCCAGCTTATTACGGACAATATTCCAGTAGTTGTTTCAAACAGTTGTTTGAAAAAAAAAATACAGGAGCTGATTAGTGAGGCAGATAAACTGCCGTCAATGTCTCTGGCCAGTGAGGGAACTGAAAACCAACTGAAAGCAAAGCCAAATGAGGAAGATTTACTAAAGGAATACCTTCTCCATAGCAGGTGTGATGCTGACTGCTCAAGGCAGGTGCGTACACACGTATACTCAAACGCACACATCTTTCTTCCCAATTAACTTAAGTAGAATGAGATTTTGTTATTCAAAAATTTGTAAGTGATCAAAAGCATTGATATGGAATGCCTGTTTGTCTTTGTTCTGGTTAAAAATCTCATAAAAATACATTCAACAGGAAAACACGAATTGTATGTGTATAAATATATATGTATATATATATTATATACACATGCACACAAATACTTTTGTTTTTTGAAGCATAAGATAGTTACATAAATATTCCTATAATTGCTAAAGAGGCATATTTTTTTGAGCTTCAACAAAGGTGCTTGAATAAAATACAATGAAAATGAAGTAGTTTCTATTTTGTAGAATCAGTATATAATAAGGAAAAAAAAATCCCCAGTCTTTTTTAAAAAAACGTTTCTTCTTAAGCTAGAGCTTCAACAAAAACTATGAACAACCAACAATATAACAGAACAAAGCAACAACAAACATGAAGTATATAGCCCCTGGAAATACCTGGTGTCCTTCACCCTCTCCCTCCTTCCTGCCACGCTGTAGTCAGAAAAAGCTCCAGTGCTCACTTCGAGAAATGACTTTAGGTCCTGTGCATGTGCTGACTCTGCTAGGAACTGGCTGATTGGCTTGGAAGAAAATGAAAGCAGCAAAAAGTATAACTGTATATATCCTTAATAACCCGCTTTAGAGAAATGTTGCTCTCACATTTCTCTTGCTTCCTCATCACCTACTGCAGCTGTGACTGTATAGAAAAGAAACTTGTGGCTTTAGACCTGGGATGGCTATCAAGAGGTTCTGATGCGCTTGTCTGGCAGTTCTAAGGTGGTTATGGCCGCTGGATTGCAAGGCCTTTGTTTTGTTTCTTGCTCATTCACGCCTGAGCTTTGCCGCAACCAGTGCAGTCTTCAGAGCAACAGGAAAAAATATCCTCTGGGCCACTGAACTGCCTTTATTTTATGGGATTTCTTTCTCCCCGAGCCAAGCTGACCAATTTGTCTTCCCAACACCACCCTCCCACCCATTTCCCCAACCAAACTCACTGTCCCCACCCCCAAATATCTCTACAGCTATATTACAAGCAAATATATCTTAGCAACTTTAAAAACTTTGGTTCTAAGAAAACACTTGGTCAGTTATCTTGAGGAAAAGTGGGAATGCTTGTTCTGCACATGGCCGTAGCCAGAGCCCATCCCAGTCAGTTCTCAGCGCTGTACTGTACATCAAGTCACAATCCAATACAATCCACTAAGCAAGTGCACAAATTCTAGTTTTCTTTTAAGAGCAGACTTAATTGCTTTCTGTCTTCTAAAACCTCATCCAACTTGCCTTTCTTCACACCGTTTGGTAGAAATTGTCTGCCTGTAGATGATTCTGTTTTTGCATGCTGTAGAAGCCACTGAATCTTGCATCTGGTTCAGCAATTCTTAGCATTCTCTGGGCACTGTCCCCCTGGACTCTGGTTCCTTTCTTGCAGTCCACAGATACCAGCTGATTATTTAAGGAAGAAGGCTAGTGAAAAAAGGAAAACCACATAGAGTTAGCTGCTTCATGTCTCCCAAATTAACGCAAATGTTGTACCTAATTCAAGTGGGATAAAAGCTTCACAGGACACTGGTGGGCAGACTGTATGTGGAGTTTACGTCCTGTTATAGTACCTATGACAGTTTTATGAGGGATACTGACAAAATGTTTAAAGGTGAAATGTCAATAAATTACGTCGAATGGGGAAGATGAGGGAATTGTAAAAAATATTAGTAGAGTGACATAACTGCTTTTAAATCTTTGAAGTGCAGACTAGCCCTTAAGAGGGTTGAATGAGTAGAAGTTACCGAACAGGCAGATTTAAGATAGACAATTCTGAATCAGGCTGTATAACAGCATTGTGGGGTGGGCCTGCCCAACTGTAGCTAGTCCCTCCATGCACTTTATGAGTGGGTCTCTTCCTGGCTTCGCACAGTGAGGACTGTGTCTTGGTTAGTCCTTGTCTATACCTTTGCCTCAGTCTTGCCCTGCATCCTGCTCAATCACCTAGGCTGTGCCCAATGCTTACTTGGTCAAAAGAAAATCAGGGGCAGGATAACCGTCTGACGGGATTTTAAGGGAAGTTTTATCTAGATGGTAAATTGGATTAAAATAATTATTTAGTTGATTTTCAATTCTTAAGGTTGTATGATTTTCTTAGGGGGAAAAATACTACTTCAAAAGGTAGAATTAAAGTTGGGAGGAATCATGATTTTTCTCAATGAAAATGAATTTTCTTGCCATTTAAAATAGGCAAATTTGGCAACAAATTCATACCCTTCCTCCCCCAGGATGGAATTTGCCTGTCTGGTGTTACACAGTCTCTTCATCTTTTGCTCCCTTTCCCCACTGCTTGCCTCAGACACGTCTCCCTGTACTTTGGACTTCTGTACATCCTCAGTCATCTAGCACTCTTCTTACCTCTCCTGAGTTTCATAACCCTTCCTTTATGATTTCTTTGCTCTAATTCCAAATTGACAGATCATGGAGAAACACCAGATGACCAACTTTTAATTTCTCATATAAATGACAATGACTTAGTAATCAATCTAGAGGTACCTGTTTATTTGAAAACTAAAATAAATCCAGGAAATTGGGTCTGTGAAAAGTCAGGATTCATTAACCAATGGATGATGGATACTTCATCTAGTGATTGATCCAGCCCTGGGCTGTACCAGATATTGGACTGATTGTTACAGCTTGATATGTATTGAGGCTATGACGAGCAAAATAAAGTATCATACGATTTAAGGAAATAAATTGCTTTCCTAGTTTGATCATTCAAAAGACTAAACTTTTTCAGGGACATACCTTAGTTGGTGTTCGATACCAGCAAAGCAGGGGTATCCACTGTTTCTTCTGATTGATGAATAGGAATGCTATTATAATAGAAAGGCCTATTATGATGGGAACCACTACTGAGGCAATGGAGTCCAGCGAAGAGTCTTCGCCTGGGGGCCGCCTGTTGTTATCTCTGTAATCTACCTGGAGATGACCCATATCTAGGGAAAAAAAATTATAAGCATTAATTACCTACACCAGAATTTTTAAGGATTATTTTAATTACATTGCAAATACAAGTCAGCAACTTGGCTTTATTGATTCACGGTTCTAGGGCTAAAACATGATTAACATCTACCGTTGATCCAAAGAGGACTTATGAGAGGACCGAGTTCTTAGGAATGGATGTAAAAAAGGAAATATTAGAGTTGAGGAGGTTAATAATTGGGCAGGATGATGGTTTTAGCTAGTCAAGAAAATAAGAAAATTCTTATTTAGGCTTTAAACAGTGACTAAAACTAGACTACTGAAAATATTTTTATTAATAATTATACTGGCTTCTAAGATTTTAAAGCAGAAACATTAGCTTGGCTCTCTGCTTAATAGCAAATAAGAGACTAGGACAAAGTATATTCTTTTTATTAGTGTAATAACCACAACTAATTACCAGTGTAATAGTAAAAACTTAGCCAGAATCAAGTGCTTGGTCTTTTGATTGATACTTGGTTTGCTGAACTCTAAGCAAAAATGCCTTCCTTTTCATAAAATTGTTCAAAACTCACTAGACCAATGAGATCATTTTCCTATCTTATTTATTAATATACTTACTGCACAGGGGACATTTAATTTTGCGCTTATGAATGAAAGTCTTTCTGCTCTTTTTATCATCATTCTTGCAATGAATATTGCAGACAGAGATACAAAGGTTAAATATACACCAATGAGGAGCATGCCCTGGAAGTTTCTTTACCTTTATTTTGTTTCAAATAAACCACTGTAGTCAGGTTGTCTAAATACATCACAGACCAGGTTAGAAAGATGCAGGACACATACTGTCAAAAGGAATTGCTTATAAATTGTTCTGGAAACTCAGCTCACGAAGTTGCACAGACTGTATGGTTTAAAAATCAGATTTTTATGAATATGCTGCTTTGTATATGTAGGGGAAAGGGAAGAAGAGAACCATCCTTGTCATTTTAGCCAGTATAGATAATACGTCATAGGAGAACAGGGAAAAAAGGAACACATTTATCAGCATCAAGAAGAATACCAGCAGTAAAAATATTATTGATGAATTCAGGTTTTAAATACACGAAGAATAAAGGAATGAATTTTTGGCTTATCACATTCCAATGACATTAGAAATAATTTTAGGACTACATGTTATATAAGATTTTTAAAAGTAAATTAAGGAAAATCTTGGTGGAAAGAGAATGAAGTTTCAATTAAGGTCTGTTTATAAAATTCAGCCCTTAAGTTCTGTTTTAATGGTAAAAGGCCATAAAATTTAGCTTTGAGCTAAAGAAAAAGTGGAAATAGGTATCATCAGTAAGATTCACAATGTCTTTAAGATTAAAACCAATCTGTTGCTTAGGAGAAACATTTTCTTGCTATTGACACATGAGGAAATGTCTCCTTCGGGTCTTTGTAACAGAGCTACGATGTAATGCATAGGTCTTCAACGTGTTACAACAAAGAAGGCTGTTCTTATGACTAAAGCCCAGCATCCAGAAGTGTGTAGCACAGAGTTATCACTAATATTTATTGATCAAATGACTGTAAACATGCTAAGGCACCATTTGGTCAGACTAATAACAGGAGATAAAACACTGGAAAACACTGGATTCAGGAATTTGGTGCTCAGGTCATCTGATCTAAGCATGACACTTCAAATACCTAGGCTAATAGACCATTAATCTCTGAAGCAATGAATACTGCTTTTTCCAAAAGAAATATAAAAACTGTACAGCAATGATTTTGAGAATGTCTTGGAGTAGACAGGAGGCTAAGTGCATAGCTAAAAGCAAGGATATACTATTTTGACCAAGAAGTCTATGTTTATAGAGAAGGCAGGATTGACAGAAACTCTGCCTTGCTTTCTCACTTAACTATTGAGAGACAGAATAGCATTTCTATTATACACAACTGAAAGGACAGAGCAAGAAAAATAAAGCATGGAATAAACCTGGTGAGTGGAAAAATTAACACATAATAAATCGAAGTCTCGTGTCGTAAAAACTACCAGAAGTTAGAAAGTAACCTAATGCATAAATGCTTAGTACAGAATCCACAGGGGCAGTGAATAATTGATTATGACTCTGCTTACAAAGTTTATTCATATATAAATATCAGTGATAGCTTAGAAATTCCACCTAGGACAGGAACATATTTTGTTCTATCATCACTAAGTCTCTGAATGCGTGAAGCCACAAAGAGGCATTTACCCAGTTGCCTGCAAAGCTTATTCTAGTATTCAGGGTTAACTCTGTTAAAGCCTTCTCTACAGTATTATTTGAACTAACTTGGGCATGCCATTTAAAAAGTTACCCAAAGGAGGTTTTCCAAATTAAAGGAAAAACAAAGACCCAATATAAGAAAAACAGATCTCAGCTGATTTTGGTACTTACCTCTGGGGAGATGGATGTCATTTTCACTAGGTGTGGGCCACACAGGAACCTCTAGGTCGATCTCTCCATGATGATTTGTCTTCTCAATGGGTATATTGGTTGGTTCCGGGACATACATTTCTGAAAGAAGGGGACATTTTTCATAAGAGATGAGGGGCTACTTATTGTTGACTTTGTTTCTTCAATTCAAATAGATGGTGCATTCAGTTCAATACAGTCTGTCCTGGGACAGAAAGATCCAGTTACTGCATTTATATCATTAATGCCAGACGTTAGGCTGCAGAGTGGAAACATGTTTTAAAACCATTTAAAGGGGGAAAAACGAGCTTTCTCCTCCACTGGAGTCAGATACTCTTCGTCTTCATGTCAAATGGTGCTGGCTCTGAAGTTCTGTGCAAGCATTGGACTAGCTGATATGGAAGGATATTTTACTTTCCATCAACTAAATATTAAACTTTAACTGTTGCTCTTTAACCCATGAGTTAGTTACATGTCACAGGAAGTGAAACACATCTGTCACTCTTTATGCATTTCTTAGTTATTTCCTCGTCCAGTCTCGTCCCCTAAATAGGAATGGCTGCAGGCAGACCTGATGAGGTGCTGCCTGCTTCAAATCTTAAATGTCTGCTCATTATCACTGAATCCTGTAGATTGGAAATTGATCTTCAAGTATACTTTCAGTCATACGGACACTTTGATCAACGCCATGAAACAAAACTGAGAAGAATAATATTCTTTATCCCAAATATCAGGGTTTTTTGTTTTTAAGTCAAGTTCTAAAAGGGACTAATGAAAAGATCCAAAGCTTACCCTGGCTCCTACAAATATATTTGTATATCCTTACTTCATCTGGCTAACAACAAGTAGCCCAACTTTTTAAAGAAATAATTCTTAAGAACCTATATTTTCAAAATGAGACAATAAAAGTCTTCATCAATCACTTCCTCTTGGTCAGATCCTGCTATATTATTAACTGATTTTTATAATAAGGTTATTCAACATTGGTTAATACTAAACTTAACTAAATAGCCTAATTTATTCCAAATATAAAATACATAAAATACAAAAATAAGACATGATATATAGAAAGAATAATCCTCTCTGCTCCGAGTTATCATCGTCTATTCTAAGGTTACCAGCCTTTCAAGAAGTAAACCTTAAGATTGATTTGAGAGAAGGGAAAAGTGACAGAGAAGCGAGTATGGACTAAGCTTCCCTTGGGGAACAGATTGAGAGGTTAAGTAAACTGCCCAAGGTCATGCATCCAGGAACTACGGAGCTGGGATTCCAAGGTCCAGGTCTTCTCATTGTCTTCCAAGAATAGAGTCATTTTGGCCTTAGTCCCCCAATCTTCTGCTTCCTTAAATTACAGGGCCTCAGACACAGCAGGAACTGGATAGCCTTATAGTTTTGAAAAGTTCAGTGGGTCCCTGAAAACTCTAGAGATGAGAATTTACTGAACATATCATTTATAGCAGTGAAGGCCTGAGTTCAAAGCAGTGATTCTGACTTTTCTATCATTCCTGAATCACCCAAAGAGCCTATAAAACGTGCTGATTCTCACAGGTCCTAATTCGGTAGGTCTGGGCTGGGTGGTGCTGGGGTGGCTTTTTCAGGCGGGATGGAGTTTAGCCTCGCCCACTGAGAAACTCTGAGATGGGGTATGAATTCCCTGGAGGAATTTGGGAAGAAGACTACCTTGACACTAATGTGACATCTTTAAGTGTGACATCTTTAAGGGCCATAGCACCCCTAAACCCCTCTCCTGCCTGGTCCAGTGCACAGCACTGAACCTTCCTATCACAACAGGGCAAACATAGCGTTGAACGTGAGATCTGTTCCACTAAGCCTGCCACTGTTAACAGCTAAGGAGCAAAAGCCTCAGATGCTCTTGGCTGGACTCAGTTGTGTTTCTCCTCAGGTTTTCCCCTCCTACCTGCCTATGGGTAGATTTTAAGCGAAACCCTGCACATCAGTTCTCTTATTAGCAACAGCAGGGGAAGCGGGAAGGATCTACCTAGGATGGAAGGAGGATGTCTTCTCCAGGATTGTTCAGTGACTACTTCCTGAGCCCTTCCTCCGTGACAGACACCAGTCAGAGTTCTGGGGATACAGCTCTGATGGAGGCCAACCTTGCCGTCACGGGCCTCTCGTCCTGACAGCGACTCCTTGCCGTTCAGCAGCTCCTGGCCTGTCCTGTGTGCTGGTGTGCGCTCCTAAACTCCGTTCGGCTCTGATTAAAGTTCACCCACACCTGCCCCCCCCTTTTAATTGCAAAATACTTAAAAGTTTTAGTTCAGAGCCCTCAAGTCTAAGGGGAGGTCATTTCCCTTTAATTTGAATTTAAGAAGGAAGCTGCCTCTCAGTAGTTTGGCCAAAAAGGATCTATTTTTTTTTCAGGAAAAAACTTCACAGAGAAACAAAAAGAAGTATGAGTGCTACTGTTTCCATGACTAGACCCAGGCCTTCCGTGGCCAAAGATGACATTGACCCCCAACTGTAACCTACAACCCTTCTGGCGTTTACTACAGGAGCCCTTCATAGCTCCTGGCATTGTTAGATGACAGGGCCAGAAGAGGGACAAAACTACTTTTGGCCAGGCCACACAGATCAGAGGCACATGGTCACAATTAAGAATTACCCCTGTGGTCAGATGTGATTTGAACTTCAGAAGAACCCAAGACTACTTACTGGGGATACACTCTGCGTTCAGAGGCACCTGGCCAGCTGAGCCACCTTCCTCAACGTGTCATTTGCAGGACTGCTTGGGGCTCACACAAGCTGAGGACACTGCTCTTTTGGAGGTAGAACCTGAAGTCCACTGAGGACCCAAACTCCCAGGTCTACTGCTAACTAGCTGCAGGACTGGATAATTTGCTGAACTCGTCGGAGCCTCAGTTTCTTCTGTACAATGGGATAAGTACTAACCAGCTAAGCCGCTCGTGGGTTTTGCACTCACATCGGAAGACTGCAGAGGGGGAAGTGCTTTGTGAAGGGGGAGGCTCTTCGGAACGTTAGTGATAACGTCCAGAGGGCAGAGGGAGGCAGCACGCCCCAGCGAGGTGAGAACTGGAAGCCTGCAACTTGAGTGAAGAGCCCTGACTCTGGTCACCGTGTGCCGATGGGAGAGTGGGACAGGAATCCAACCTCCCTGGCAGGTGACACTTACATGTAAGGTGGCAAAAGCGCTACTGATGGCAAACTTTGCTGAGAGAGAAGATGGAGAAAGGATTCGTCACTAACATCAGATGCAGAAAGGAGAGTTACAGAAATTAAATTTCAATCGACAAACAGTAACTCCTAACTGAGAAGTCACTGGAGAAATATCCTGTAGTGTGAACAAGGATGTCAGCAATATCTACACCCTCTCCTCTATCAAATTCACAAACCAAGGAGAGAGAATCTTGGCCTCTTCTCCTACCACCATCGCCTGGATTGGGGTCCTTACTGACATACACCCGGGACATCTGTAGGCAAGTGACAGCTGTCCTGGCCGCTGTCCCCCTGCTTCAGCCCCTCCTGCATACCTCCGTGTCGGTCTTCCCAAGACACCTTTGTGATCGTGCCATTCGTCTCGAAAACGAGCCTCCTACTCCTTACAAAGGGCTCAGTTTACACTCTTCATGTCACAGTTAAGGCCCTGAAAACCTTGGCCAAAGCTATTTGTTCTGTCCTTAGCTCCTGAGCTTGTGCTTCTAGAACTCTCTTTTCCAGGGGCATTTCACCTTGACCTTTCTACCTCAGGGTCTTTGGTCAGATTACCCTCTCCATGCCAATGAAGAGAGCCCACCTGTCCTTCAAGATCTAGCTCAGGTCCTTCTGTGAAAGCCTCCAAGACTACTCTCCTTCACAGGAAAATCTTAATTGTGAACTTGGCCCTCATGGTCTGTGGCGGGGCTGTACAACCACTGTCTCATATTCACCTCCGTCCCTTGAAAGTATCCTAATTCGACTTTGCCTCCACCACTGTACTGAAACGGCTCGTCAAGATGATTAGGACAATGCTACCCACACAACAGTCAGTTCCCACTTCTCACCCGACTTGATCTGATGACACTCCTACCCTTCGCCATTTTGCATCCAGGTCACACACATCTCTGTTTCCTCCTGTGTCACTGGAGCTCCTTATTTCCTGTCTAGTCCCTCCCTACCTGCCCAGTCTCCCACGTGCTAGGTGGTCTCTGGGCTCAGTGTCGGGCTCTTCTTCTCTATCTATACTCACTCCTTGGTAGCCGCATCAAGGCTCAAGGCTAAAATACCACGTATGGCTGACAACTTCCGAATTTATAGATCGATTTCCAATCTCTCTTCTGAACTTCAGATCAGATATTCACTGTCTATTCATTATCTCCACTTAGCTGTCTAATAGGGATTTCCAACTAAAATGCCCTAAACTGAACTGATTTTACCACAGAGCTGCAACTCCATGGTTTAGTCCAAAAACTTTATCGTTATCTTTGACTTCTCTTCCCCTCACTCCCCACATCTAATTCAAATCCTACTGATTCTACTCTTATGACAGAATCAGAATCCGACCACTCCCCCCCCCCACGGCTTCTATGGTCCAAGCCACCACCCTCTTTCACCTGGAGTATGGAAAAGCCTCCCAATTGGTCACTCTGCCTCCACTCTTGCCCTCCACACCCACACTCCGTGCTCAACCCAGCACCAAGAAATCCCTGAAAACGGTAAGTCCCATCATGTCACTCCTCCAGAGTCCGTCTCGGGAAAATCCCACAATCGCCCACGAGGCTGTGCTTTGGCCGGCGGCTGCCTCTGCTTTCCCCGCCCCCCGCGCTGCTCTCCGGTCCCGCACGCACGGGCCTTCCTGCGGTTCCCCGACTGCGGCCGCAAGTGTTCACCCCAGGGCGTTTGCGCCGCCTCTACCTGCGGGGTGCTGCCTCTTCGCCACTGTTCTTGCGATTCGGCGGGGTCTCTATATCAATGCTACCTTAGCAGTGAGGTGTTCCCTTATCGTTCTGTATTAAAACAACAACACACCCACCAGTCCCCGCTTCTCCCTAGCCCCCGTCTTGCTGTGTGTTCTCCGTAGCCCTTACCCTGGTGTTATTTACTGTTTACTCGTTTGAGCCTCATCTCTCCCTACGAAAATGTAGGCTCCCTGTGGATGGCGACTTTGACGCACTGTGTCTCCCCAGTGCCTAAAACAGTGCTTGTCCATAGGAAGCACTAGCTGAATCTCTGTTGAATAATAAGGTCAAGTTTCACCATTTATTACTAGGAAAACTAGTGTGAAACATGGGCGACATGTACTAGTTAAAACAACTCCAACGAGAAATACATGTTTTCCCTCATTCTTTTCATTGAAAACACTAAAGGATTCCTTTTTTTTTTTCTCATGTGCACGCTGAGAGATAAACCACCACAGAAATGAACCTCAGCCTCTCGATCTACGCCTTAAACAATGTTAGTGAAGATTAAATTAGGAAGAGCACCCTTCATTTGGGGCCAGCCTCCTGACCTGGCAGAATACGCCAGGCTTTTTAGGGCATAAATGGACAGTTTTAGACGTGCTCTATTAGGGCTAGTCTGTGTAACACTCAGACAAAAGGCGGACGTGCGGATCTCAGTGAAACTGGATTTGATGACTGTCCCATTTTACAATGCACAGCGTAGATGCACCTCTCAGCTGGCCTGACACCCAGCTCACTGTTACTGCATGAAGCAGAATTCTCTCATACGCTGCAAGAAAACAAGAATCGGGTGAAGCAGGCTCCTGACTCACTCAGGACTTCAGCAGGCTCATAAGAGTGAGCCCTCTCTTCGCTCTGTGTGGTCTGCACGGCCTGTGAAGTCGGCGTGTTTAGGGCTTTAGACCTGGAACCCTGCCCGGGGGCTGGCCTGCCGAGAGCTCGGGCCTGCACTGCTGGGACCAGGGGCAGAGGATAAAGGAGCTGTCTTGGCAGGAGACACAGACATGGAGACCAGAAAGCCTGGGGAGGATCTGGGCAGCTTTAGGGACTTAGGTTTGAAACTAGGAGGTGGATTACTGAGCTGACGCGGAGGGTGGGAGGGATGGGGTTCCGACGGCCAGCTGGGGTGTGCTCAGCAGATCCACTGCATGTGGAAGAGATGCCGCGCTCGGCAGAGGGCCTGACAGAAGGCTGCGTGCGGTGGACTGAGTACTGCTGGAATGGAGGGACTCAAACCAGGTGGAACCAGACTATTCTTTCAATTCACATTTGGGTTCTGATGTATATGCACCTTGTAACGGCTACTGAGTGCATTCCCTCCCGTGTCCCATCTTGGACCTTTTCCACTAGGCGAGTCCAATGCCACACTAAACCTGTGCTACTCAGATAGGGCAGGTGGTGTTAACAGGCCTGTCATACCCATCAGGCCACAATGCAACTCAAGTTTAGAGAACGTGAATCAGAAGGACTAGGGCAATGAACCCAAATCACGCCCTCGCCTTGTGGGTCACAGTCTCTCCAGCTGCCGCCCTGCCCCTCCCCATATGTCTTTGCTCAGGGAGACTCTGGCTGAGCCCGACGCACGCTTGGGCCCCAGGGCCTAATGGATGGCTGAAGGAGGCTCTGCGTCTGCTTGTTTCACCGTACATTAGTATTATCGCTCAGGAAATGGCACGACAGTGGCTTAGATACCTGGACACATCGGGCAGCAACTCCCTTCCACATTGATGGGCTCGACACAGGGCAGCGGCGGGCAGCTGACGGTCGAGCAGAGGGTCTGGCCCTGCAGGCAGTAGCAGTGTGTGCAGCTGTCGATGTCCCAGCGTTCCTCGTCGGCGTAGGCCTTCCCACTGAAGTGGCACACGGCCTTCTTTGCGATGGTGTCCTCTAGTGAAAAGAACAGCACAGGGTGGAATTGCTTAATGGGACAAAGCCCTATATCCTCTTACGCCTGAGGGAAAGGGGTACCGCTTCGTACAATCCCAGGATGCTTCCGATTTCCAGAAGGTGGCGAACACTGGCTTCCCTGGTTGCTTAGTGACATTTTCCTCTGCTCAGGACAAGGTTCCGAACTCTAGTCTTGTGGCCTCAAGGGCCACTGAGGCTAACACAGGGCGGCAACTGTTACAACCAGACGGAAATGACACCCCTGGGTAAGTGTCATTAGATTGCCATCACAAAATGTAGAAATAAAGCCACTGTACAGCTGTCGAACATACTATGTGGAAAAATGAAAACTGACATACAACTCGGTAGAGACCTGTTCAGGTTCGGTTCGATGTGAAAAGACATTAAAAAAGAAAAAGTGCAGCTGAGTATGTTTATGGAGACAATTCAAGAAATTCCTAGTTTTAGTTACTCTTTTTTTTTTTTTTTCTTTTTTTTGGTAAATGATTCAGGGGAATAGTAAGGAATGATAATAGCACGTCATGGGGAACCAGCAGGCGCCTTCGGCTAGCCAAAGGGGAATTAGCATTGAGATAACCATTTCCTTCATTTTCCAGTGATGCTAGACAGATTTTCCTCTCATCAACAGACATTTCTACTTTAAAAACAACCTTGTTTCATTTCAATCCATTTTATCAGTAAACTATGGTTTCTGAGAACAACATATTATGAAGAGCTATTTTTTTTTGTATATGAATTTATAGCTTAAAAACATTCTGCTCTTTTTCTCTGTGTTTCCTCATGCCATCCTCAGTTCTTCCCTCCTGCAGCCTTTAACTTGAACGTTCCTGTTTCTCTGACTCTCCTCGTTTACCTGAACTCATAACTTACTAGTGTGGTCACGTTTCCTCTTGAGCTCAAGGCGACAGCTCTGAATGAGGCCCAAGTGACCAGCAAAGCAGAGATGGAGCAAACTGATGGACACATGTGGGGGACACAGCATTTCCTTGTCACCGGACTGGCCCATTACTGGATGATTCTTCCTAACCTGGGGAAATTTTATGCTCCGATTCTAAAGACAGCTCCACTCACCACTGGTTGCCAGAAGATGGAAAACTATAAAGGAATCCGGAAGCAAAGTCCCTTAGGAAAGGAGGGGGGTCCAGGGCCCTGGGTTCTTCCCGGATGGCATCGGAAGCTCTTGCAGGGATGCTCCTTGCTCAGACACAAAGGACAGAACCCAGAATGCCCGAGGCGCAACGAGAAAGTGTAAGCTACAGTGTCAGGAGCCACTTCCTCCCAGCTACCCGAACTCTGCAGCCTAGTGCTTCAAGGCGGCTGAAGCTACTTTTTGTGAAGACCTAGCACAAAGCTTCCCCTTGAGCTTTGCCAAAGGAGGGTCACAGACAGAAATGCTCACAAATCATAAAGAAATGCTCTTTAGTATCCACATTCTTTTCTTGCCAACCACTCAAGCACATCTAACTTATTAATTGACACTAACAATGTCCTATTACTGCAATATTTTGTATTTCCCTAGATTTAAGTCTTGGTCCATATCCCAGAGTGTTATAAGCAAGCATAGGAAGGAATCTGTCAAGTGTTAAAATGCGTACTTTGTTTCTCAACATTTTCCCATCATTTCTCTTACTGCTGCTGCTTAAGGTTCGACAAGGAATACTGAGTAATCACGAAAGCTCTAGTTGTGAACAGAAACCCTTTTCAATGTCTACTTAAAAGTGTACTTCACCGTATTTGTGATTGTTCCACAGAAAGTTTTCTGGTGCACTGACTGTTAAGCTTAAAAACTCATTTGGTGGCTTTCAAACCAAACCCATAATAGAAGTTTTTGCTAATATGGAATCCTCAGCATTGCTTTTAAGAAGAGAATCCTAGAATAGGACAATGTAGAGGACTAAATGAGGTAAGAAAGATGGGGATACGTTTTAAGAGGATGTGATATGGGACTAGATTAAGGCAGCGGTGATGGAAAAGGCAAGGCAAGGCTAGTGATATTTCTGAGAAATGGCTGTGAGGATATGGACAGTGAGGAAGAGGGGGCATGAAGGACACCCTGTTTCTTGCAGCTCTTGGTTTCACTGATCTTTTATTTTTTAGATTCTATTTTATTTCTACTCTGATAATTATTATTCCTTCCTTCTACTCACTTTGAGCTTTATTTGCTGTTCTTTTTCTAGTTCCTTTAGGTGTAAGCTTAGATTGTTTGAGATTTTTCTTGTTTTTGATGTAGTTCCATACTGCAATGAATTTCCCTCTTAGGACTGCTTTTGCTGTGCCCCACAGATTTTGGGTTATTGTGTTTTCATCTTTGTCTCAAGGTATCTTTTGATTCCTTCCTTGATCTCACTGTCACCCCATTCATTGGTATGTTATTTATCCATATGTTTCTGTGTTTTCCAGTTTTTTTTTTTTCCTTGTAACTAATTTTTGGTTTTGTACCATTGTGGTCAGAGATGATCCTTGATATGATTTCAATCTTCTTAAATTTATTGAGACTTATTTTGTGGCCTAACATGTGGTCTGTCTTGGAAAATGTTTCATATGCACTTGAAAATAATGTATATTCTGTTGCTTTGGGGTGAAATGCTCTAAAATATCAATCAATCAAAACCATTTGGTTTAGTGTGTCATTTAAGGCAGCTGTTTCCTTGTTGATTTTCTGTCTGGAAGATCTATCTAGTGCTGTCAGTGGGGGTGTTAAAGTCCCCTATTATGACTGTAGTACTATTGATTTTTCCTTTTATGTCCATCAATATTTGCTTTAGATATTCAGGCGCTCCTATGTTGAGTGGGTAAATGTTTACAAGGATTATATCCTCTGTTGGACTGATCCCTTTATCATTATGAAATGTCCTTCTTTGTCTCTTACAGACTTGTTCTCAAGTCTGTTTTGTCTGACAGAAGTACTGCTACCCCAGCTTTTTTTTTTTCATTTCCATTTCCATGAAACATCTTTTTACTTTTGGTCTCTTCTTTGGTCTGTGTCTTTGACCTGAAGTGAGTCTCTTACAGACAGCATACGTGGTCTTGTTTTGTTATCCATTCAGCTACCCTATGTCTTTTGATTGAGGCGTTCAATCCATTTACAATTAAAAGTGATTATTGATAGGTACATAGTTATTGCCATTTTATTATTCGTATTTGCTTTTTTTCTTCTTAAAGAAGTCCCTTTAACATTTCTTGTAATGCTTGTTTTGTGGTGACAAATTCCTTTAGCCTTTTCTTGTCTCAGAACATTTACGCTTTGATAAATTTCATCTGACCGGCAAAGATCTTAACACAGTCCTGAAAGCATGCGAATTTTGCCTAACTGGTTGAACTTGGTGTCCCCTATTTCTACATGTACATTTCTTTTTCTAGATACCACTTTCTTCCCTAGCATATATGGGTTAATCTGAGAAAGCTCTGTCAGGAAGTTTACAAAATACTTGGTTTATAGGGAGACACAGTGGTTATTCTATGCAATCTCAGGTTCTAAATAATAAATTAATAATACCACTGTAGTTTTTTTGGGGGAAACAGCATATTCTAATTGAAAGCACATATAAAAGCATTTTAAGCAGTCAGGCTAAAGAGGGATATAGAAATAGAGACATGGGGCTATCCAACTAAAAGTAACCTAAGTGGTTTATATTTGGCTATCGAGTGGGCTGTGCCATTTAATTTTGACTGTTATATTTACTATCCAACTTGTTTGCTTACACTGACAATGACCTCATTTTGATTCTTAAATACCTAATAATTATTATAACTTCCACTTATTGAGTGCCTGCTATGTACTAGGCACTGTGATAAGCATTTTACATGTGTCAATTCTATTTGATCTCCACAGCCCAATAAAACAGGGTATTATTCCGATTTCACAGAAAAATGAGGGACAAAAAGATTACACCATTTGCCCAATATGCAAGACTAGGAAGTGGTAGGGCCACACAGGAATTAAGGTGAGTCTGGCTCCACAGCCCCACACACCTTCTGCCTGCCACGCACCCCGTGGGACAACCTCAGGAAGGGCCACATTCTTGGGCAGAGATCCAGGCCACACAAACAAAAGTAGTTACTGTTCACTGACTCTGGAAAGTGGCCACTTAGATTTCCTACCCCTTACATTTGTTGAGTCTTTGTCCTCAAAAGTTCACCCTTCAGCTGACTACATCACATATCTGGCAGGATCCTAGCAATGGATGAAGATAAGGAAGTGGTTACTGAGGACTCATGGTCGTTCTTAGGCAAATCTCTATTTAGCACTCTGCCCCCACCCCTGTGCCGCCCCGGTCAACTCCCAAGTCATAGGAAGAGCATCAGAGAGAATGTTTCGAGGAAAACATGATGACACTGGTATAATAAGGCTTATTTTTAAAACAAACACATCTGGAATTATATACCCAAACAAGTGTGATCCTCTTCTAAGCAGTCACTACAGAGGGCTATGACCATATTCCAATGATACTGCCCTTGCTTCACAAAGCTTGGGACTTTTTCTTTTGCCATGTCATCTAGGCCCAGGTTTTGAAACATATACGGAAGACGATTACTATCTTATAGCCCCTCCTTGGTTTAGGTCAGCTTTGGTATGCTTTTCCCAGCTTGGCCTGTGTCTTATCTATCAGATTCAGCCTGATGTGACTATTGGCCTCCTTAAGAAACAAAGTTCCTACTAAGGAATGGAGATTTGCTTCTGCCAACATACTCCGCAGTGTGCTTCAGGTGTCTGGAGTGTTTGTGCCATGAGGGCTTCTTCAGTGGGATGTTTAACTCGTGGCTGTTCAGATACATCTAATCTTTTTTTGGATTCAAATATAAGCAACGTTATCTTGAACCGCATATAACTATAATAAAAACATGCACTGTCTTTCATTGTTTTTTTTTTTTCCTCCCCCTTTCATTTCCCTTGATTCTGCTTGATAGAAATGAGGAAGAAAAAGTGCCAAGGGCTTGAAATGTTAACTCCTTTCAAGCTGAATTTCAAATTCTCTCTTACTTTTTCTCAAGAAAAAAAAAAAACCTTAATAGGCTATCGAAACTAGACTCTCCTTTTATTCTTGAGCTGTTTTATTAATTATGCTATAAAGCTAATTAACATCTGGGGAAGACCTAGAATCTAGAATTGTGTTGTTTTCTTCCTCTCTAAATATCCAATTCAGTGTTTCAGGGGTAACTCAGGTCTTGCTCTAAATCTGACCATGATGAGCGAGATATATTAGCCCCATCTCCAGATTTCCCTCTGCCTCTCTTCTCCATGGAAGGACATAAAAACTAAAATCCACTCAAACCTATGTTCAGTTGGCTTTTCACAGTTGCTGCCAGGACACGACTTTGTTGTATAGATACTTCAGGCTCTAAATCTGGTTGCAGTGGTCATGAAGTCAGAGTCTTGGCACAGAAGTAACTTCCTGGGAGGAGGTTAGGCAGCTTTAGAAATTGCATCAGTTCTTTTAAATCTCTAGTGTAATATTTAGAGTCCTGAAAAGTAATTACTCTAGGATCTCAGTGGCCAAGAAACTAATTGTAGCTCTTACTCTCAGAACAAGTCCCACTGCACAGTAACCCAGCCTGGGATACCAGGAGTATAGTGAGGTGCTTGTTCATTCTACCCACCGCTGTGAAGAGTACCATTCTAAATACGGGATGCAGTGGTACCCAAGGCAGATGTGGTCTCTGCTCTTGAGAAGATCCTCCTAGATTTACAGGGTCTCATCAGTCTCAGTGATTCCAGGTCTAAATAGATGTGCCGAATGTTTTGAAAAGATGTACAAACTGCTGCCCTGCTAATGACATTGTACTTCGAGTTTGATTTCTTAAGTTTTGCGGTTGGAGGGATTTAAAGAAAATGTCAGTGAAGTCATTTAGACAGGTGTGAAAGGTACCAGGCACACTGTGGGTAACGTGAGATTTAGAAAAGAGAGTGGACAAGACAGCCAAGTCCCCCCAATGACACCGCTGACTTGGGTGAATACAGGGAAAGTATTTTAAAGTTTTTAGCTTATAAATGTAACAATGTATTACAGTATGCTTTCTCTAACTCACCAAAAGGAATAAAATGCTACTATTATCTTAAATTTTACTTTCTCTTAACTGACAGGACACCGACATTCCTGGCCTGTGATATCATCTTCATTTCTGCATTTCGAGTTGGGCGCATGCTCAGCACAAACTCCCCATTTGAAGGGTAAATAGAATGTGTGTGCCTCCTGTTTGAGAAATCAGTTTTAATGTTTTTACATAAACAGGAGGCAAACAGAAATCACAACAACTAAGAAATCTGAGCAAATAATTTGCGGGTCACTCAGAGGTGCAGAGAGACTCGTAGGCATGGAAGTTGATGACTGATTCTGAATATGCTGGCTCACTGGACCATCATACACTATAAAAGAATGTGAAATTGTAACTGAATTGGAGTCTTGCTAAAAATGATGCAGGCAGTCTAGACAATTTTAATGAGGCAGAGAGATCTAATACACAGTAATTCTATCAGCAAATAATTAAAGGTTTTTGGCTAAAAATGCAAAAAATGTTTATTGATTTAATTCAAAATTGAGCTCTTTATTTTATAACCTTTAGCTTCTAATAAATAAAACATCTGTTCTTAACTCATTTTTATAAAAAGGAAAAAAAAAACCGAGACCAGTACTGCCATGAAGGCCAGCTCCTACCCCATATAATGTCTTAACTGCTGTGACAGTGGATCTGACCACAGTTTTGAGGCCTTTCTTAGAAGTCAATTTTTGCTTTATTTTATTCCTTCTAAGTCTTAGAGTGTGTGTGTGTTGGGGAGGGGGTGGTGTCTGAATCTCCTTACAAAGGCTAAAAGAGCTTTTCAGGTTTCTTCAACATACTGGAAGGAATAGGTGATGACACAGGGTTCCCGGTTAATAGAAGAATTACAAATTTTCCTGAGTTCCATGCATGGACTTCTGGCTGATTTCTACTGCATGCAAAGAGGATGATTCCACAGAACAGAACTTAAGCTTGTATAAGCATCTATTATGAGGTAATTAACCACTTCCTGGATGAAAGTTGAAGGAAACATTCATCTTCAACTTTAAATGAGGTCTCATTTCTTACAAGGTCTACAATCCAAGGCACATCTATAGGTACATGGAGATTATACACAGAAATCATTTTGAAAATATATAATGTAGTCTAAAAGGCAGGTGGGGACAATGAAAGATTGAGCTGGCTCAAATAAAAAAAAAATCATTTGGGACTTAAAGCAAGCTATGAAAAGGCAGAGTACAGAATCCTGTGAAGGAAACTGAGGTGGAAGCCACTGGACTGCCCAGAGTGGTCAGTTTCGGCACCTACAGGAGATGTTTCATCCTGTCGCGGCCCAGGTGCTGTCAGGAGGACTCTGCCAGCCTCTTCCAGAGGCTCTGCAGACCAGCTTCAGATCTGATTACATTTCCTCATCAGAAATGCAATCCTCCTACAAGGGGTCTTCCCCCAAACCATTAGAGGGGGTCAGAATCAGGGATGGTTTCTTGGACCGAAATAAGAAGTGAAAGCCATAAGCTAGTGGATCTCTCTGGAAACACCAGTGCCAGCCTCCCTTCTGTACCATGGAACTCTTTAAAATAAGAACTTGGGGCTGGAGCCCAGATAAAGATGATGACACTCGGAGGTCCCCTCAAGTTAACTAGAACAACTTGAACTTCTGCTTACATAGCTGGGGGCCTGAGAAGAATACTGAAGTGAGAAAAGCAAGCTGCCTATGGAATAAGAAGAGATGCTTCCTAGGGTCTATGGGAGACCCAAACTGAAATCAAACACTGTTTATTTTTGCGGTGACAACTTTAGACCTGTTCCAAAGTTAGTACACTGCATGACAACCAGGATGTTTTTAGTCTTACACCTGATCAACAACGCACAGAAAAGCATCCGCTTTCCTTCTCGTTTGTTTACATCGCCTCAGTATGGGGCCAACGGGAACCGAGGGCTCTGAAGAACATGCCGGAAGCGTATCAGGTTTCTTCCCAACGAGTCTGCCTGATTATAACTGCCACGTACTGTTTCCAGGAGTCACAGTGAGTGGATCGTGTATGATAAGTTCACGGACTCCTCAGATGGGACCAGCCTCTCAAACAAAAAAACAAAGGCTTCATTCTCTCTCCCGTGGCGACATCCAGAGGCATGAAAGGACAGTGAATCTCTGAGGTTTGTGGGTAAGGCACTGCCACAACACGGCTACACGACCAACTGTTAGGAAGCATGCCCCGATTCACAATGAGTGACTGAAGTAGTCAGGGAACATTTAAGCTGAACGTGTATAGGACGAGGTACACTACCAAAGCAGTATCTGAAATATTCTCATCCTTCAAAAGCTTGTCATTGGGACGCTATATCTAGGACTTTCTCTTGCAGAAAGACAGGTGTTCTATTTCAAGTGAGACACCAAAATCTAATTGATGCATGTTACTCATATCAGCTACACTCCATGTTAGAAGAGCTGTAACTGTACTGAACTCATATATTCATTAGTGTTTGCCATTCATAAAGTACTTTCACCTACGTATATTATTAACTTTCTTAGCACTTAAGTACAGGGCAGTATTATTATTCTCATCTTATGTATGTGAAAACTGAGCTAGGGTTATGCTATTTATATCACTGAGACATACAGCTAGAATATGTCAGAAGTGGGATCATAACCCTTTGGCTCCAAAGTAAGTTCTCTTTCCAATACACAGAAGTTTTTAATTTTAAGAAAACACGCTGGAGAAACAGCTGTGAAAAATCTTCCAATGAAGATGCCAGTATCATAACATTATGGCTTAAAAATGTACATGTAATTCCATGGGTTGTATATCTTAAAGATGCTAAATTAAATATTTACTATGTTTGATTCCTTGGCTGAGTTAAATACACAATGATCAGCAGATGTTCTAAAGAGACACTATTTATATTTATCTCTAGGAAAAGATACCTAAACAAATAAACATAAATCTAAGCAAAAATGAACGCTGTATAACAGACTGGCTTGATATATAGACACTGCCCCTATTAAGGAGAAATAGTTATTAATCATTTGTTAGTTGAAGATCACTATGGAGAGGAAATATAATTATACCAAAACAACTAAGGGCAGAGCCAGCTTGAGCCAGCTCCATGTGAAAGCTCCATTGAAAATATCAATATAATGTATGTAAAATATAAAATATAGCCAACTTCTAATTAGGCAGATATGCAATCTGTAAGAAAATTATTTTTTTCGTACATAATCTATAACAGAACCCATTTTCACAGGTCCTTAAAGAGATAAAGACATTTAAAAGACAGCAAATGACTTGAAGACATGTAATCAGAGTATCTTAACTTTGTTCACATCAAGTTATGAAATATAAACATATATGTATATCACCCAAGAAACTATCATCTAAAAATAACTAACCTTTGACAAAAACTTCTTAAGTGAGAAAGATGTACTGACTCAGGGATTTTCTAGCCAACAAATATGACTCTAAATATCTGACCTCAAATATTTTCTAAAATAACACATGGTTACAAATAAATACTTGCCAAATTGTAAGTTTCAAAACAATATTCTATGCACTGAGTCATACTTCCGACTTGGCCAACACAAGAGCTGCTTATTCAATAACAGTCCTGGTTCACTTAGACTGCCTTGATCAGCGGACACATCTGAGCAAATTAATTTCCGACATCAATGCAGCAGCAATATGGGCTTGAAGCCCCCATAATTTAAATTTAGAAAGATCCTTATGTTAAAAGTGGGGCTCTTTCCTTATAATATTTGCCCAGAAATGGTGGAACCCCTGGACAGGGTGAGGTTCCACTGGAATGCTGACAGGCCCTTCCTTTACGGAAGCTGCTCGAGCCTGGCCCTCAGCGGAAGCACCGCCAACACAAACATCAGAGCAAGGGGCAGAGCAAGCATCCCGCAGGCACGGTAAGGGTAAGAGTTGCTGTCTTAATTATTTTCCACCCTTCAGGAATGATGGACTAAAGATCTCACTGAAGTACTGAAAGGTTCTGGAAGGCATGTGGCATGTGGTCAGTGATACGGCCACGGGGGCTCTCTTCCACGTGAAGAGCGTCACAGCGAAGGCATCTGCGGTTCAAGAGGAACCACGTATGGAATCTGCCATCACGCATTAGAATTCCCACCAGACCTTTTTTCTCCACCTGATTTATAGCCAAGCCACCTTTGGATTATTGTTCCCCATTCTTTCATCCATCATTACAGTCAAAAAGCCTATGAAAATAAAATCTAAGGTCAATGTATTAGTGTAGGAAGCCAGGATATAAAAAATTAGGGAATCAGATGTTCCATTAAAGTGATTGGGTAATTACTAGTTAGTGTCTAGTACAAGGATGAATTCCCTAATGATAGGTATTACAAGTAATTAGACAAAGCTGTTCACTCTTCAAAATTAATCATCAATCCTATTAATTATGTCTGTATTACACATTCTATTAAATTAGCACACATAATATGAGGCCTTCACACATCAAAGAGAAGCATTATCATTGCACATTAGCAACTTGATAATTAAGCTTAAAGAAACGCAAATACTCATAATTACTCTACTCTTAGAAGGATCACCACTTTTCAACTCTCTTATGGTAAGAGAAAAGGACACTTCATGAGGTGAAAGCAAGCATGGTTTTGTTTAGGGGTTTTATCGCCAAGAAAAGAAGTCAGATTAAAGGCAGGGTTGAGGTGTTTAGAGATATATATGTGACTAGGGAGACTATTCACTCAGGGAGGAGGCCTGCAGCCACGGTGAGGTCAGCACTGTGGACCGCAGTGAAGCACACACGATTCAGGGAACAGATCGTCTCGGTTAATAAGAGTTGGGTTCAAACTGAGAAAGCCTAAAACAAGAGACAATGCAAGCACTGGTCCTTGGTGCCCCTTGGAGAATCAATCAGGTGCTTTAAGACATGCAAAATGATGGCCTTTGCATCTTTTTCCTTTGCTAGGTGATCTCTGGAGGGTGATGCGGACTTTGCCACTGAAGCACAGCGGTAACTACCTGCAGGTGTGCTAGTGGTACCCAGGCTTGCTGCCTTACAGAAGGGCCACGTAGATGGGAAGCTGATGAACAAGTCTGGTGAGGCAGAGGAAGCAAACTGGAGAGTTAGAAAATCCCCATATCACAGTGAAGAAATGAACTTGACTCTCAGTGCTTGGACACACGAAGGGAGAGAGGCTGAAGGCTAATCTAGCAAGGCTCTTTGCAAAACAAGTATGATGCATACAGAAGGGGCTTCATGACAATTTCAATTATAAAACAACATGCATGAAGCATTAAGACGAATGGGTGAATAGGAGTACACAGTATTGCTCATCAAATGCAAAGTGTCCCCAGTATGTTCTCCTGAAGATAAATCATAGGTTTGTGTGATACGATTATATCTGTGTCAATACCATTATGAGCTTATATGAACCACAATTTAGTGAAAGTGTAATTTAATATCAGAAATCATAAATTTGGACCAAATTAGCATTTCCCTTCCCACACTAAAGAAAATGTATAGTCTAAATGAGGCAGGAATTGGAATAGAAAATATGGAGGCAAAAAATAAAAATAAAAAGACAATACTATGATTTGCAGATTTCTTGGTGTGCTTTGAATTTGTTACATTGCTTCTGTGAGAAAGAGAAATGATTTACTGTTATCATTTGGAAACAAATTTACTAGTTGGGCAATTTACTAATTATAAATTTATCAATTAAGTAGCAAAACGCAACAGGTACTTTATGGAAACAAATTAATCTGAGAATTTTCAACATATGAGAGATTCAGCGCCAGATTTTTTCCCCTGAAGGTAACTGGGATGCTTAGGCCTCTCAGGCTCTGGTTTCTCCAAGCACCCTGGCTGGTTCATGAACTGCTTGTTTCTTTCAGTCCTGAAGTTCTGATATTTAAATAGGGTGATAATGGCAGTACATCCTCTTCCCTCTACCCCCTGGCCTGAAATAGGGGCCCAACTATATCTTTCATTTAGATCTTACCAAAGCCAGTGCATGTTTTTGGTGAGACTTTTGGTCAGCACTTTGAAAAGATATGTAGCACCAAACTAGATGTATGCCTGGATACATTTTTGGCTCCATTTAGGAGAAACAAAGCTAATGGGTATTATAGGAGAATCCAACACTCCAGTCACTTACAGGTATGACAACCACATGTCCCACTTTGCTTGGGACAGCCCTGGTCTAGAGCTGTTGTCTCATCATACATTATTAGTAGCCCTCATTTTACTCTCAAAAGCACCATGGTTTGAAGATTGAATTACAAAGATGGTCAACCTGTTAAAAGAGAATCCGGCTTTCAAACATAAATATTCCATGGCCATTACAATGAGAAACATGAGCTCCATAAAATTCCTGAGAATGGAAATTGTTTTTAAAATATCTCTCCATCTCTAGTATACCACCATGCAGAATAAGAATCAGAGGAAGTGCCCCACCCCCACCTGTCTAGTGGCCAGAGGTCACGGTCAAGGAGAGGGAGCTGTCCAGATAAGCTTGAGTCATGGCCAATATGCACCTGAGCACCATTCATCAGCTGATCTATGGGAATGGCTACAAAGCTCTGTGGCCAGATCCCTCCTTCCCTCAGATATCACCCACATACACGCAATGCCTTTTATGTAGAAAGCATGCAAAAGTCTCCAACACAGATGCACAATACCTGCATTTAATCCAGCTTGCCTTTTTCTACTCGCTACTCTGATTAAAGGTTCACTGCTGGGTTGAGAGATGCCATGTCTTTGACTTTATGAGCTTTACTTGATACAAAAGCAATAAAGGAGTGCTAGAGCTTTGGGAGCAGGGACTGAGCCTTATTAGAGTGGCCAGCTGTCTGAGCCTCGCCTTCTGGACTCCAGGATAGCATCTGGCTCGTGTCCACAGAACGAGTTCTGTTATAGATGTTAGGGCCTAATATACATATGTCCCCTGCTCACAAGATGTATCCTCTTCGGTCACAAGAAGGAAAGCGCTCTGTCAGTTAGTTACTCAGGCCCCACTCTGTGTCCTTAGGTCCTGAAGATGGACAACTGCATGGGTGAAATGGAATCAACGAGGTGTCAGCAGATTAAGTCAGCGTTTCGAATTTAGTTGTTCTCAAGGCAGCAGCAAGCTTTCTGTGCCTAGTGTACCTTGCTATGGGGCATGGTGTTTCTACAAGGGACAAATGACCATCTGTAAACAACAGGGGAAGAAAGGCAGTTCTGATATCAGAAATCCTGAAATGACAAAGCAGCCAAACAGAACACGACAGTGCTGTAACATCACGACATTCAGAGAGCATTCTGTCCTTAATGTTTTATCATGGGAACACATCTTCCGCATCTTCCCCCTGCCTGGTATTACTACTTCGCATCTGTGTGACATGTCAGCTGGAAAAACAGATTTCAAAAACAGTAACTGATCTAGGCAAATGGCTGTCAGTACAGATTTAGTAGCCCCCAGTAGAGATGAAAGAGTTTTTTCTTGGTCTTACCGATGCAGTAAGGACAGCACTGGCCTTTTCTCAAAACAGGTCTTTCACAGGACACTGACGGGCAAGACTCAGAGTAACAGCTGATCACACTCTCCATGCACACGCAGCTGGTACAAACATCGGGCTTCCAGGACTCAGCTGCCAGGAATATATCCCCTTCGTCATTTTTGCAGTAGCTGGGCACGCTGTCATTATGAGATGAGGGAGTCTGGAGAGGTTCATCTGAAAAAAAACGAACAGAAGGTCAGCAGGGAAAAGAAGAGACTGCGGGCCACCAACTGTGCGACGTGGGGCGTTTCGCTGTGTGTCACAGAAAGCGCTCTCAGTCACTACGGCTTTGTGTGCCACGTTCCTTAAAAAGTATCGCAGTAACGAAACGGCATGTCTGATTCGGGCAGGGTCCTACTTTGTACAGCAAAGCAACAAAGACCAGCAAAAGAACTGCTGCAGAGCTTCTGTTCTCTTAGCTGCTCGCGTAACATCCACTCTGCTCTTCTTTCTCAACAAAATCCTGACCTCTGTGAGGGTGTCGGAGGACCTGGTTCGCAAGGGGTACAAGTCAAACAGGACAATCCCACCCCCTGCTTTTCCAGTCTTCCTTGCCACCAAGGGTGACCATGTTGTGGCTAATGGGACGACTGGGTAATGAGGGATTTCTGGGAAGGTTTTCACTTCCTTCGAAGAAGGGCGGATGGGATGCTCCTGCACCCTCCCAGTCTTCTCGCCGTGAGAGAGCGTGCTGCTGTAAGCCGCCGGATCCTTGCCCCACCTGTAAGAGCCTTGACATCGCTCAGACACTGAAATAATGCTAATAAGCAGCTGCCTCCAAACTTCTCATACATAATGCGTGTAAAAGAAACCTTTACTTGTTTAAAAACTGCAGCTGGGTTTTCTTACTTGCAGCTGCATGCAGTCTTAACCAATCAACATCCAGACAGATTTTCATTGCACCCACCAAAACACACCTACACGTAATATTTCAATGTTCAGGCATGCACAGTAACAGCTGAAAGATGATGGAAATCTCTATCACTCATAAGGATTTGCTCGCAGAGAAATCTTTTGCAAGTCACCTGTGTCTTCACCATTTGAAAACTCTGACTAGAGGGTTCCCGGATCTAGGTACCACTTAAAACAGAAAATGTCATCAGAAAACCCAGGTAGCCCTTTGTGTTTTTGAAAACTGTAACCTGAAGCAGAAAAAAACTGGAATTTAACAACAACAACAAAAACATGTTAGTGAGGTTCCCAGTTTAGACATTTCACAGTCTGCTGATGAAAAAGCACTTGTCATATGCCCCTCTCAGAATCAACTTCATGAATTCTGCTTTCAGCCATGAAATAGAAAGAGCTGAGACCCACAGGTAGTTACTACAGTAAATCACAAACTCTAAATGGATATAAGTCACATTGTCCTCCCATCTACCTCATGAATACACCCTACAGCCAACGAGTTTGATTTTACAATTAGAGCCTCTTTGAGGAGCAAAGTTGCTTTGTTTGGGGGGGGGGACAGAGGGCAGTCGGCCTTAATGAAATGGGCCTGCCCTTCCTTTAAATTGTGTAATCCTATCTCCCGTCGCCAGTCCTGAAGGCAGTCACGGGTGAGAAACAGCCGCTGGTTCCATTGCTGCACATGTGCTCCAGGTCCAGTTTTAGGTACAGTTCCATAGATCACATCCGATGAGTGAGAGATGGGGAGGCAGGATTACTTTCTCAGTGACCTTTCTGGGGTCCCCCACGTCCGGGGATAATGACTTTTGAGGCTGACCAGTGCTAACTTTTGCTTTGGCTGGAAATCAGCACAGCTCACACTTAGTCCTCACTAGGCCGGTGCTGTAAATCGGGGTTTCGGTGGGTTATGGTAGCTTGGTGTTTTCAAGCATGGCCGACCCTGGAGCCTAAAAACTTAGAAGAGGAAGCAGGGATGGCTTGAATAAAGCTACGAACTAATAGCTGAAATGAATATCCTGGAGTGTGGAGGCCCCTTATCAGGGCCTGGAGAAGTCCCAGAGCGTATCGGGGTGTGCTTGGCAAGGCTGGGGTGAGAGTCAGGGCTGACAAGCAGGCTCTGTGGGTCTTCCTCCCCTGGGAAGGAGGCGACCACCAAGTGAACCCTGACTAAAAATATCTTTTGGGAATCTTGCTCACGGGTTCCTTCTTCGTTGGGTCTCTCTTGCCATTTCTCCTGTCCCAGAAACCCCTTCTTTACATTTCTGCTTCCAAATCATAACTCTTTTATTTTGTTCTACCAGTTTTTTTTTCTGCTGTTTTTTACTCTAGCTCCCTCTTCTACACTACACTGCTTTACAACACTGAACAATAAAGAATGAAAAAGAATTTTAAAAGTTTTAGAAAAGCAAGCAATGCTACTCTACTTTCTCCCTTTTTTTAATTTGGTGAAGTGTCATCACCTGCGGGGGTGTTCAATCTTTCCTCATGAACGCATTTCCAGGTCTGGATCTTGCTTTAAACCAGGCTGGAGGAGAGGGGATGCTGAAGGACAGAGGGAATGACAAGCATCCTAGGAGAAGTAATTACCGTGAGGGAGGCAGCTCTGCAGAAGCTGCTCTTTCTGCTGTACACAGGTATCATTTTGAATTACCTTAGAACGCGAGTATCCAAGGTTAGAGGTGGTGTTTTTCTAGATGTGTAATATACCATTTGTCAATGCTGCTGCTGAAATTTACTGTGACGTGAATAAATTGTTTTGAATATTAAAGACTTATCTTTTTTTTAATCGCAGCAACACAATTATTGCAAAGTTCAGAAAGATCAACTATAAGGTGGGTGACTGACTTTAAAATATAGATTCCAGATATGTTCTTCACCTCTGTAATACTGATATATATAAACAAAGTCCTAGTGTTTAAGATAAGGGCTATCTCTGAAATCATTCTCAAGTTCTATACAAGCGAAGGAAGAATTGCCCAAGTGCACATTTATACATGAGAAGTCAAAGCGAGGCAAGCAGGGGTGCTTGGCCTCCTTAGGGACCTCAGGGAAGAAAGGAATGCCTTCGCCCTGCTCTGCTAGAATCGGCGAGACCTGTGCACATGAGCACCTGCTTTGAGAGCCGGCTCTAAGAAACCACACCTTCGCGGACTCAGGAGGTTCTTTCCCAGGCAGCTCCTGATCTTTGTCTGGTCTGAATCTTTGTGTCCATTCAGGTGTCCTGCCAATAACTTGGGCGAGTGGTTGTGGAGTAGTCCCTTCTCCCAAAATCTCACCTCTAACCAACCCCTGTGATTTGTCCTCAGATCCTAGTATAAGTGGACCAGAAGTATTTTTCACTTTACTTAAAACTTCCTGGGTTAGATGTGCCCTTAATTATTTCCTTTCCGGCACTCCTCTCACTATGTCATTATTTACGTAAATGTGGAATATTGGATTGTTGACTATTCTTCTGGATTATTGCTCTACAGGACAGGAGGTGTGTCTATTTTCATTTACGCACTTACCAGGGATCCCTACGGCTCGATACAGGCATTCCGTAAGTACTTGTAAAACGAATAACTAAATGGATATAAGTTCATGATCACTAATGAAGAGACCACTCAAAGTGGTTTCTACCAGGAGGATGAGAATAACCAAGGTTATATATTAACACAGAAACATCAGCAGGGTTTGCATCTGAATGAAACAGTGATAATGATAAATATATAGTCAGAACTAGGTTATGTATGTCCTAACGACATTAATAGACATGAACTATTTCTTGTACTAGAAAAGACTTCTTACAAAAATTAAGCTTCTCAGGTTAACGTAGCTAATTACACCAAAGCTTTTGTACTAAGACGATATATCTCCACAGCAATGCATGAGAGACAACGGCAAATAACGTGGCTATCCCTACTGGCTCATCTGATGCACTTTGAAAAATAGTATCAATATGAACCCACAAGAGTCTGGACATTGACTATACTGGATGTAATGACAGAACAATAGATTCTGGCCAGCTGACTAGATAATACAGTGGAAAAAAATAATAAAATACAAGGGTTTATGGTTTACTGAGTAGCAATGCCTCAAAAATATACATTTAGAAGGTAAATGGTTATTGATTTAAGTTGAAAAGATAAAAGACTAAATAAGCAGCAACAAAATAAAACTAGTTTGCTGTCATTCTGATAATTTATATATACAAATTAAATGCCTTTTGGAAAAAAGTCATAAAATTCTAGTGTTAATTTGAAGTGCTACTTTAGTTACAAAACCAGCAACTTACATTTAAGATGACAAAATTTGATTAATATATTTCTTTCATGACCATTAACTGGCCTGCTAAGGCCAGATTATCTGAGAACAAAGAAGAAAACACTAATACTCTTTGTACATGGGCAGTGCTAGTCACTTAATACTTTTGAATCTTAACTTATTAATCATCAGAGGTTTGAGGGGGTGAACATCCTGGATATTTTAACAATTCCTGTATTTAACATTCTCGAAGTATCTTCACCACCCTCATAGATTTTAAATAATTTTATTTACATTATTTAGCGATAACTGCTCTTCCCATTTGTTGAAGACAAAGATGACTTTTCACATGAGCAAAATCATCTGGCATAATCTGGTGCAGCAGGCCTGTCTCTTGAATCTGAAATGTAGGGTTAAAAAATGGCAGAAATAATTGCCTTTTTAAAAAAAAAAGTCACCTCAGGTACAAGGCATATTGATTGCACAAACATGTGGCCTATAGAAGGGAATGAATTTAGGAAGCAGACTGCCAGATGTTCCCGCCTGGGTAACTGGTGCCTGGGCTTGAGACACTCCCATGTGGGGCTCAACACGCTGGTCCTACAGAGTGACGACGCCTTCCCCGCCGAGCACACCCCGCCGGTTACCTGTGCACTGTGGGCAGCAGGAGTCCTGGGTGCGCGAGGGGTTCTGGCAGAGTAGAGGCGGGCACACCTCTGTTTCACACAGCACCCGCCCGCTGTGGCAGGTGCACTGAGTACAGGAGTCTATGTTCCACGTTTCTCCTTCCACAAAGTACTCTCCTCCAGGGGCGTGGCAAATGGAGGGGGTGCTGAGCTCTGGCTTCTGCACCACGAAGTCATCTGGGCAAGGACACAGAATCGAAACACAAGAAATCACTCGTCAGCAGTCATGCCAACTCGTGAAGGACCTGGTGCTGTGTGCTTCAAGGGACAGAGAAGAGGAATTGACAGTTGAGTATTTCACTTTGTTTTTATCAACAGAAAAGTGAAGGGGACACTCCATGTATAAAACTGAGGCGACGGCAGAAGAGTTAGTTTAAGGAAGTGAGGTTCAAGTAGTTTATTAATAATATAAGAGGATCCAATAAGAGAATTAAATTACAGGGACATGACTCCTATTATAAAGAACCAGGGCCTCTTAGGGGATCTCTGTAAATGTGTAAGAATTATCTAGAATGAAGATTTTTTTTTCATTACTGAATGCTTGCTATGGTCCAATTTCCATGCTAAGTGCTCTACATGTGTTATTTCATTTATTCCTTACATCAACCTTGCAAGGTAGGTGCTATTATCCTATTTTACGTAAGAGGAAACTGAGGGCTCAGATCGAGTATTAAAGGCAGACAAGGGATTGAACCCAAGCATATGTTTGTTTGGGTCATGGATGTACCTCCAGAGTAAACACAACTTCCAAGTGCTCTGTGCTCATCCTCTTCATTGTCTCTGGGAACCCTGAGTACTCTTACGCTTGAAAATATATCGTGCTGTGGAGCAGGTCACCCGCCTCCATCTAGATCAGCTGCCAGCAAACGGAGCGGGAATGTCCTCCTAGAATCAACAGTCTGAGAACCCTCACCTGAGACTAAACATTTGTTTGGCAACAGCAATGACCAAGATAGATGAATGCTCAGAGGCTGATGATAGCTATGATTTCTTTCCCTAGAGGAGAGGTGATTCTGGCCTCTTGGTGAGATGATAATGACAAGAGAGGGAATTTAATGTTAAAAATGTCTAGAGGTACTGGGAGTTGCCCTGAGTTGGGTTGCAGAAATGTGAACTATGAAGACATTAACCACCTTCGTGTAATCCAAATACAACAAGCATTTCAAGAAGGTGTTGACAGTGCCGAAGCCTGCTGAGCAGCAGTCTGGAGACACCATGGCTAGCTCATGCTTGGAGCTCAGTGGGACCAGGCCCCAGAAGAACCACCCTATCTGTGCAGATGCTCAGAGCTAATCGAAGAGCTCGCAGGCTGTTACTTTCAAACGGGCAGTCTGCACAAGAGTCGACGCTGAAGAGACAGTGGTGTGGGCTGATTTCCAGTTACGGAGGTAACTTTCAATACAGATCTAGCTCACGGGAACGTGTGAAGACCGGGACGTTGAGTGGACACATAACAGAAAACTGACGTTGGCCAATGCTTATATTCATAAGCAACTGGATCGAATTTTCCAGTGTACGAGGAAAGTGGAGAGGAAGACAATCAGAAAGAAAACCAAGCTGGGGCAAGACGACGAAAGTGCCTTTCCTGTGGTTTACAGAGAGAACAAAAAATTGTTCCAGAGAGCATCACTAACCTAATGTTGGAAAAAGACTCCCTTATTGTTTTCAAAAAGGACTTAGGATAGATGATTACTGCCCTTTTGAATGCTGACACGTAGGGAAGTGCTTAGGAAGAAACGGCGTGTGCTTGTAGGTCTCATCTCGCTAACGGCCCCCTTTGCTCTCTGCAGATTCCATGTTCCTTGAGGCAAAACATGAGAGTGACCAGAGAGACGGAGCTAAAATAGGAACCGAAAGACAGAAGGTGAGAGAGGAAAAGAAATCTAAGGAACAGTATCATTGGAAAATCTTCTATCAGAAGAGTTTAGGAGGTGCTTACTTAGCCCAGATAAACAAAAACAGCTGACCCTTGAAAGGAAGAGAGAAGAGTAGGAGTTTTAAGTAGGAGTCCATGAATGCAACCATTCTGAGGTCTCCAGCCAGAAGAGTCCACTCATGGCAATCCACTAAAGATATTTGGAAAAAATATATCTACACACCCACATACCAATGTACATGTGTTTTTATACATACACATGCACCCACAACAACACATCAATAATTCAGTGTGTGCTTTAGCACTTTCTATACCACGAAAACAGAGAAAACTAGTTCTGGTTCCACTAACTTCCAGTTCTTAGTAACTATCTGTTCTTAGTAATATCTTTGCATTTCTGTTGGCCTGACTCAGTCCTCACTGAGTATATGTTGGGCAAAGACCCAGGTACAGCCCACACTCTTCACACTCATGCCTATAATTAAAGCGGGAGGTCCTCATTGGAACCAATCTTTCCTTCCCCAAAGAGTCATCACAGAGTTCTGCGCATCAAACTGCTCATTTATCTTCCATTTCAGTGGATACTAGTGGTTTTTTCATCTTTAACTAGCACATCACGTGAAAAAGGAAGTGGTTTGCGATACAGAGCGCACCTGGCTGAATGATGGGGAAAAAAATAACACAAAAACAATCACTGTAATCCAGTCCTCTACAGGGTACGAGGGCTGCCTGTCAATCTGATCCCTTAGTTACTGGGGTGTGTAGACTCTCAGAGGTAAAATACTTCAAGTGCCCCTCCCCTAACCCTAAAGTACTTCAAGCGCCCCTCCCTCAGCCACTTCCCTCCCTGGCTGGACCTGCGTTGCAGCAAAAGGACCAGGCCTCAGGGTCCTGACTCATCCACAGGGAGATACAGGACCAGGACTGACCAGAGAGAAAAGAATCGTTAACTCCAAGACTGAACAGTATATTTCAGCTTTGAAACAAATCTGATGTAAGAATGGGAACCTTCACTTCTCCCTGGCCTTCCAGCCGACATACTATTTAACTTTGAGTAAATCTTTCTGTGCCTGTTTTTCCAAATGAAAAATGGCATAAGTGTATTTTACCCTAACTCTAAGTGGCTTGCGCAGAGGAAGAAATAATAAATATAAAACTGTGTAGAGCTCATTGGATGAAAGGCACTTGATGAGGTATTATGATAATAATTACAGCTATTGACAGCCATAATTCGGACCCCCAAGGAGTTATAATCTGTTCTGCTCTTCTGGTAACTTAACTTGATTGCCATTATTATATGACTTTACATGCTTTGGTTGTATGGCCACTCTAAATTTCCCTATTTGGCAAGAATGGCACATATCCATTAATTTAAAAAAAGCAATAGCCACAGACTTCAATGATTCTCTCCCTCTCCAATATTACTTTATAAATAATGAGCTTTTATGGAATAAAATTAGCACCAATCCCCTCCAATTAACTGACATTCAGCCTTAATACGCTATCTGTAAGATGGAGAGCTCGAGTTTAAAATACAGAAGCCCACAATCCTTTACATAATTGTAGTTCAAAGACCAAAATAACTGAGCAAACCATTCAAAAATAAGTAGTTTTAGAGCTTTAGAATTTTCTCTGGTCTTTGGCTAATCACTTATTGCACCCGGCTGATTTTGTTTTGTGGCTGTTGTTGACAAAAATCACAGAGAGCTGAAATGCGTTTGGGGTCATCGCCTGCGTTTCCCCTCGAGCCACAGATTTGACGAGGCCCTGCAGGGTAGAGACCATCTGATCTGCTTAGGGAGCGCGTACGATGGCGGCCAGCTTTTACCTGAACACGACGGGCAGCACTGTCCCGGATGAATGGTAGGGTTGCCACAGGCAGGCACTGGGCAGGTGATCAGAGCACACATTTCCCGTCCATTGTGACAGTAGCATTCCCGGCACCCATCATGCCAGCTTTCCTCATTTTTATGATGATGGCCATCCATGGACAGGCATGTGCCTGACAGGACAGGTGGCCCGGCTGAAGCAGGGACCTCTGGACAGACAGAAGGCAGCCTTGGTAAAGACGTAGCTACTGCACAGGAGAAACTGCTCAAAGCGTCCTTATAGGTCATGCTACCCAGCCACCAAATCTCATGTCTACAAAGGACAGTTCATGACATGGGAAAGGCTCATGAAAACAATTTAAGTTAATATGCTCTCTATTTTGAAAAAAGAAAAAAATAGGAAAAAGCTGCAAATACATTCCTCTCCTATTGGTGGAATCGTAGTTGATTTTGACTCGTTTCACTCTACTTTCTTGTTTTTAATAAACAAGCACTGACTTCATAGCAAATGTTCCACATACATTCAATATATGCAGAATAATCACTCTAGAAGTCTCTTGGGGTCGGGGGAATCCTGGGCCTCTGGGAACAGAAGGATCTTCGTGGAGCAGAACAACTGAAGCAGTGACTAGAAGTCTGTTTATTCTGACCCCTTAAAAACACTATTAATAAAGATGATAACTGTCCAACTTTGAAAACACAGAACAAACTCGAAGGACCTTTTATTGTTTAATCTGTGGACCTTGCTGACAACTAAAACATACCAGGGTGGGTAGCTGGGCTGGAGCAGGGCTAAGGGCAGACATGGAGGTCAGGGTGCCTGCTCACATGGTTTCAGGATGTCCCTGGAGTGGCACAAGGTATGTCTGGGATTCGCCCCTAGACGCAGCTACAGGCTGGCATGTGCTTGTTCAGCGGAAATCTAAATTCTCACGAAAACCTGTGTTGCCAGGAAATACATGAGCAAACTGTTCAGTCACACCCAATCTCAGGGGCTTTGAAAAGGGAACGCCGCTGTATTAATCGCTGTATTAATCGTATCCATCCACTGTGGGGCAGAGAGACTCTATGGGGGTCAAGATAAAGCCGCTTTAGGCAAACTGCGGGACTGAGAAGTCATCAATTTGGTTAATGTGCTTGTCCATTTATATGCTTACTTGAAATTTTATTGGGAGCTTTTAGTCTATTGAGATGATAGGAAAAGGGATGGTCCCATAGAGAGAGACAATTGTGTCAGAGTAGACAGCACTCACTGAAATTGTTTCATTTACATGATGTCCTTCTGTGTCTGTACCCCTGGGTGCTCGGAGCGGGGGAGGGTCACACGTTCACACTTACCTCTGCACTTGCAGATAAGACAGCCATGACTGTCCTGCTGGAAACCCAAGGGACAGACTTTACTGCATGGGAGCTCTGGGCATCTCTTACAGCGACAGATGTCACAGCCATGCTTATTCTTCCTGGAAAATTAAAATTTTGTCAGAGGTCAGGAAATCCAAAACTCTCAAACGATGCCCAAGCACCCAGATGCCTAGGGTCACTGAAGTGATGGCGGGCTGGAGTTTAAGTGCATAAGCCCACAAACCTTTACACGAATGCAGTGCAAAGACCAATATAACTGAGTAAAGCATTCAACAATAAGGAGAGTAGTTTTAAAGCTTTGGAATTTTCTCTGGTCTTTGCCTAATCACCACTTACAGTGTCGGGCTGATTTTGCGGCTGTTTTTTTACAAAACCCAGACCTAGGGTCACCAAAGTGATATGATTATTAAGTAGAATGATTTGGCTTTTTTGCTCTAAAGAACTCCTGGAGTCATGTGTAATTAGTTCCCTGTGGCCATGCCTGCCCCCCACGCAGCTGAGGTTTAGAATTGTTCAAGCACTTATGTGCTTCTGGGATGTAAATGTCAGAATCCCAATAATACAACAGTTGATTTAATTAGGAAAAGTGCCACCCCCATAAAAACGGATGACTGTGCAACTCCATCAACAGGATGGTGAAGGATACACTGATGGTCAATGCTGGAGGCTAGCGCTGCGGGCTAAAGTCCTTTTGCAGGGGCTACTGGCTGCTCCCACAGCCACGGTCTCTGAGAATCTCAGACACTTGTAAAAATTTTAATGAGATAGCCACTGGAACAGACAGAAGAAGTTAAGAATCTGTAGCCCCGGGAATGCAACACAGTGGTGATAAAGAATAAGAGCCTTGAGAGGTCCAGCGGTCAATGTGTAGTAGTTACTTCATTGCTTAGAAAAGAACATCAGTTGAACAATGCTCCCTCCACGAGTAGGACTGAAGCATATGGGCAAAGGAAAAAGGCTGGAGACACCCTCCCATCGCCCCTGAAAAGCTAGAGTGCCTAAATGTTGTGCCGACTGGAAAGATAAAATCAAATAAATGTATGTTTATAAGAAACAACAGTTAAAGTGGAGATTTTTCTGGATGAAAATTCTTACGAATAATTCATTTTTTTTTTTTTTCACTAAAAGGGAATGATATTGTCCATTACAAAAAAGCTCAACCGCTCTCTTTTGCTTTCTGTCCACTGGCTGCAGGGCTGAATCCTCGCTCAGGCACGATACCTCTCTACCTTCAGGTTTCATCCCAAGTAGCTCTAAGCGGCAATAGTATGTTCGACAGGAAACAAATCCCTGTTCTTCCTTATCTTGGACAACTTAAGGGGCTTTTGAAGAAGACAGCCCAATGGGAAACCAACCCTCTGTACACCACTGCCCAAATAACAAACCATACTTGCAGGTGAAATGGTCTACTTGTTTTTTAACACAATAAGAACAATGAATTAAATGAATTATGTATCTCATATCATGTACTGTGTCATTTTCAAGACCTACCAAGGTTTTAACTGATTTGTTTGTTGACTCATTTATTTATCCATCCATCCATCCATCCACTCACCCACCCGCATCACCTTTTACCCCTCCCTTCTGTAAGCATTTACATATAGTAATGATCCACGCAGCAGGTAGATACAAGGAGCTGCCTGCATTCTAACACTCCCATATGGTGTCTGGCCAAGATTTCTCCTTCAGAGGCTGTCCTTGAAGCACAGCTACTGTTCTGGCTGATGCAGTAACTCATTTGTCTACTGTGGTCAACTTGGTCCTCCCTGAAAATGCTTACTGACAAGAATATAAAGTAAAATCTATAATCCTCTAAGAGATTTCTCTCCAAGATGAAGATTGGACTTGAATGCAGCCTTGATTCTGAATTGTCATAACACTGCAGCAAGTGGTTATAGCTACTATGGTGATAATATTTTAATCTATTTATATTAATATTAGCAGTTAAGCTAAGAAATAACTATATTCTTATTGGTATCATATTCATATTTTACGATTAGGAACAATGATGATTTATTAGTAGCCTTGGGAAATTTTTAAGAATAATGTTCCCAACTTACTTTTCTAATTAAAATTAGAATGAAGATTTCTCCCTCCCTGCTACACTAGAATTTCCAAGAGGAAGAATAACAATAATGGCTTTAATAAGATGGGCAAGGGATGATGGATCTAAGTCTCTGGTTATTAGCAGTACTATATAAATACATCAAATTGAAAACGCAGAAAGACTAAAATGTAAGGGAACCATGGAAAGAATGATAAGGCAAGATTCTGAAAGGTAATTTTTTATAGGACCAACAAGATATGAAGATAGAAAGAGATGCTAATACAGACACTAAAGAAACAAATGTAAAGTCTATTTTCCCCCGGAACAATCTGATCTCATGGGGTCTGCCTCGATAAAGAATATTTGAAAATATAATTCATTCTCTACTTCCAAGAAAATTTGCAAAATCTACTGCTACATAAAGAAAAAATATTATGAACTATAGACTAGCACCAAGGTAAATTATCGAGGCATCGCAGGTAAGGATGCTCAGTATTGCAAATGAGTTCCTGTCAACTGATCTTAAGTATGGATTCAATAAGCTCTCACAGAATAGTCACTGGGACAGTGGTGAAAAGCATAAACACAACACTGGGACCTCACGACAATTCCAATTCCCCTCAGTGTCCAAAGGCCACTGCTATGGGGAAGTTGCATATAACAGGTCCCAAGACCAGTGTCATAACAAGGCTCTGACCTATCTTCATAAGAGAGAAGGGTAAAACTCGATTCTTATCTGTGGAGACACCAGCCTTTCCCGGCTTTCTGACTCACCGAACAAAACAAGCAGACTTTCTGGATGCAGGACATCATTGATTCATTCACAAACACACAAACAGAACAGCTGACAAAAACAGGCATGGCCGTTTCACCAAGTTACAGGTGATTAAGAACAGATCTTCTGAACCGAGATACGTACAGGTATCCAAGCGGACAGTACTTGTCGCAGATTATGGGTCTGCACTTCTTGGGCCGTGGACGGCACTGACAGATCTCACAGTTGTGGGCATCAGTGAGGAAGCCGAAGGGGCAGTCCAAGCTGCAGCCTCGCTTGAGGCCTGTGCACAGTTCCTCCCCTGTGAAGACACACAGAAGCACGTTTCTTCCAGAGATGAACAGGGCAGAACACGTTGAAGCTTCAATGCCTCCCCCACTAGTCTTCCAAAATCTTCCACAGATGCAAATTTCTCAGCTGTGCTATCAGGAATGGTTAAAAATTATAGTTTGTGCTATTTCATAGCTATCACAACATAACTCCATGTTTTGGTACTAATAGACAAAATACAGCCCGACTGCGAAAAATAGATTTCTGAAGTATACTCTGGGTGCTGAAGAGCAGGAGGGTGACCGGCGGGTGATTTCTATTTGAGGTGCAGGTGAAACTGAGAGAATTTTCTCATGAAACTTGTTATTAGTCACCTCAAACTACTGATTACTATTTGTTGATAAAATGAGAGAATTCGAAAATTACACCTAAAATTTTATTATATATTTTGTCTCTACTGCATGGCCATAATGATGCATATTCTTGAATGTTCACACAATGTTTACAATGTTTACAAGTTTTAGATGTTATCATATAATACTGCATATTACATGCAGCATAAAGGATCTTGCCCTTTCTTTAAAAAGTACATCTCTGTGAAATATTCAGTGTTTTGTTTAGTTATTTTTTCTCTGCTGCTGACAAATATCCACATGACTTAATGACCAAAATATGCATGTAACAAAAGACTATCTAGATTAATGTTGAATTATCCACTGCTGAAATGTTCAAACTGTCTCCTGTTAGTAAGTTTTAACTTACGATTTTAGAAGAAAAAAAAAAAAGCAGCAATGGTGAGTGGCAAAAGAAACTACTAGAGATGTTAGCTTAATAGAAGTCTTCTATAAAGATTTTAAAGGTGTGATATAGGGATTAAGAGCATAATTAGTAGGGAATAAAAAATGTTATGGTAGAAAAGCACGCTTAGTGGTGTAACTAAAACAAGCTGAGATTTGTCTAAATTAACTGCAGAATTTGAAAGACAAATTCTGATGGCAAAGTATGGCAATGTTTGATTATTGTTTTGCATGGACTGGTAAAATAGGAAGTAGAAATTTTTGTTGGAATAATAAATAAATCTTTATTGTATTTGAACATTACTTAAGCATAAATATTATAAAAATGTAAGTTACTAGGAAAAACGACACATTTGTTCTTTCCACACACAAATTTTATATTCTAAAATTAAAACCTAACTACAATTAATAGGTGAAATGGGCTCTTGTTTTACATAAATATTTTAAGATAGCATCTTTCATGAATCTAAGCTGGTAATACCCAAATAATTTGCTATGTTTTAAAAAGGAAAACGTGATTTATGGTATAATTTTCTACTTTGTCATTACCATAAACCTTTCATTACATGTATTTAGTATAACCTCGTGGGTCTGCATTACACTGTGAAGCAACTGATTACTAATTTGCATCCTGAAAAGCAAAATTCTCAACGGCTTATTTAAAAATCTATAATTGTATGACTTGAAAGGTCATCATTTTTCATCTCTCTGCCATTAAGGGAATAATGAAGAAGGGAGAAATTTTCATAGCCACATTTCTTTCTCTGACACTGAGATATAAGTTGTGAGTCCATTTTTCTATTACAAATATTTTTAAGTCACAACACTAAGTATATAATACTGGAAACAGATGAATTACAAAGACTCCAAGAAATTCCCAGAGTTGGCATCCTTGGGCATTAAATTCCTTAAAACTATAAAGCTTGAGCAATGTTGTGCCTTTATTTTTTCTAGTCCTATAAAAAAGGAGTTTTTTTTTCCCCATAGACCTTAGAGTGGTTTACAACCTAAAAGAAAACTGTTACATCACCAAGTTTAAGAATTTTAATAAAAACTAAATGTCTTTAACCACTTCTGCTTTGCGATGGAAGGGAATTTCAAGCAAAAGCTGTTTAAACAAAAGTCCAGGGCATTCGTGGACAGTAGGCTGGCTATGCCACCCAGAACAGGGGGCTCTGACTTGGACGTGCTCGTTGGGATGCTATGGCCTGGGCCTGTCTGGATTCCATTCCCCAGCAGAAGGGGGCTCTCTGCCAGAGACCTATTTATTTATGCAGTTCAGGTGTGAGTGTTCAATATCTAATGAATGAACCAATCAATGAATGTTCTTGTTATTTACCCTTCCACTCTCCTCAAGGATGCCCTATAACAGAAAAACAATACGATGAAAAAGCTTACTCTGATAATATTTAAAATTTCTGAAAATACTTGCACTTGCTAAACATCTAAAAATACCATCTTTACACTCAGAAATAGAGAACACTAAAGATCGACTGCAAAGTGATCCTAAATCCATGTGACAATTATGGACTTTCTTTAAGAGAAATATATCATCAAAGCAAACATTTACATAAAGAATAGAATAGACAGATTAGAAACATCTTATTCATTGAGGACTAGGGGTTTTCAAGTTTGTTTGAAAAGCTTCAGTACCTCACTCGAGGCAAACAGAGAAAGAATGGTGGCTCTGAATTCCTAATTTTTCAGCCTTATGACTTCGCTGTGATTTAAAAATGCTTTCTAATCCACAGGGGGAAATTACCATTGAAGAGAAAGGGATAAATAATGGCAAAGTACAGGGCCTGTGCATTACAGCTGGTCAATAGCAGCTACGAATAAACTCTGTCTACTGTGGAGAAAAAGAGATGCTTGCTCCCAGGGCCAACATGTGGTACAACTGTAGGGAGCATCATTCACACTTTAAGTGAATGCCAACTAACTTACACAGGGAACACAATGGACAGGTGCCCCCAGAGCTTGCTACATGTTGCTGCAGACTTCATACCTGGATACTGGCAATTCCCACCAACCCGCTATCACTTAAGAACATCATAAAGTTTTTGAGACTTTGAAATTAAAAAACGCAACACTGCAAAAGGCGGTCCCAATAGTGACCTGATTAAGTGTTCATTCAGAGTTGCAATGAAATGACAATGAGGAGCCTGCTTCCCTATATTTGATGCTGCAACCTTAGTTAGATGCTTGATTCAGCTATTTCATGAAAAATATGAAGGCTTTTTCTCCCTACCATTAACTGTCCATGTTTGCATCAGTTACTAGATAATGCATTATTAATTTCTAGAATTACAAAATGTTAAAACTGGAAGAGTTTATTCCAGTCAAATCCGCTTGATTTAAAGATGTAGAAAACAAGATGCCAAAAGACTGATGGAATTTAATTTATATAGATGCCACTTACTACGTACGGCTCATAGAGTAAGCTAAAGTGTACTATGTCCATTTAACAGAAATAAACATCTTTGGTTAAGAGTAATGTTAATAGCTTGTACCAATAATGTTAGGTTATTACTAGGTTATCTAAATGATTTTAGTTTTAATTTTCGTTGCGACTCTACTTTCTTAAACATTTTCTACCACATTTTTCTTTATTCTAAATATGTCCTTGAGGAAACGAGACAGGGATAATTTAAATTTCTGTATGCCCTTAATGCATTACTTTGCTTAGCAGTGTTATAAGAATGGTATTTATTATAGGTTAAAATAACAATAATACAAACAAAAGAATCCTTTATACACCTTCCATATACTTCTGAAGGGCGTGTTTCCACTGGGTTTTTATTTCGATCTGTAACATGCTTAATTATGTTGCAATGTCATTATAATGTATTAGCTTAATACAATATTAGTCAAGGATAAGGTCCATTTTTTATGTTTTTCATATCCCTAGTGTTTGGCATATAGTAGGCACTCAACAAATACTAGATGAATGAAACAAAAAGTGAACGAGCAAACAATAAACCAATGAACAGGTGAGAAGCATTTACTCGGTGCGGGTCTGATTTTAAGAAACCTTGAGGCCAGTGGTTTACCTAAACAAGGTCTAATCCCTAACAGAAAACTTAAGCATAAATAATTAGGACCACTGCATATGAAGCAGGTTTTTGGTGGGATACAGAAAAATAATGTAAGAAATTCAGAAAAAAAAAAAATCAATACTTATCAAGTAGTTGTAGCAGGAAAAAAAGAACATGCTTGGGCCATCTTTCACTATAAGGAACTTTCTTTTTTCTATCACTGGGTAAAAAAGAGCCGGAATATTCGAGGGTCAAAATTAAAAGGTAAAAGGAAAGTCGTTCGCGTGGGTATCCTCAGAGGACAGGAAGAACCGAAGGCAGGCGGGCGGGTGCTGGAACAAAGGCGGGGAAGCTGGGGGCTTTCCACGGCTAGCCTGGGCTGACTCAGAATCGCATCTGCTACAAAACAGCTACCACGTAAACAGCCGCCGTGTGTCAGGGAGTGAGGCCGGCTTTGCATTCACTCATTAATGTAGTCCTCAAAACTACGCGTGAATTAGGTGTTATTACTGCCCTTACAGATGCGGATGCAGGGACCTAGAGAAGTACAGTGACTTGCTGTGATCGCCCAGGTGCAGATCAGTCTGCTGCCAGAGCCTGGGGGGAGAGCTGGGCACGCACAACCACGGCGATCTGACAAACGAGGATCTGGCCCTTTGCTTAAATCCGACTTCCAAACGTGTCAAATCGCCAGGATTCATACTGGGAGTGGGTGAGAGCAGAATGCTCTATGACTAGCGTTCTGATAATGAAAAACTGATAAATTCCACTTGGTGTTTAATTATGTTTTTAGGTGTACGGGGGCAGTGAGTGAGATGGCCAAAGACTGAGGTGGGACAAGCATCTCGGTGTGATGAAATGGGATACATGGTCAGAACAGTGAGACCTCAAAAGGGGATCTCAGACAAGGATGTCCACTGGCATCCCTGATTCTGATGGTTCCCTGCTCACGCACTCAGCGAACATCTGCTGAGCAGTGAGCACAGCCCCGGGAGGTGGTCGGTGACTTCCCAGTCTGGTGTAGACGAGAGCCTGGGTTCTCCTACAGGACCAACGTGTCCTCTTAGGAGCATGTACTTTAGTAAGTTATAGAATTTGGCTTAAAATCATATTTCATTAGCATGCTGGGTACAGGAGGTTGGTTTCCTTAGGGCAGGTCTTGCATTTTATTCAGTTTTATGGCATTAATATCTACTACAGTATCTAGAAGTTGGCAGGTGCTTAGCATACCAGGCAGGAGAGGAAAGGAGGGAGGACGGAAGGAAGAAGACTAGGTATCCTTACGAATAGGTAAAACTTGAAAATAATAAATGGCTAATAAAGATTTATATGTAAAAAAAAAAAAACTGCTGACACAAAATTCAAGTCTCCTGTACATATTCATCCTGTTAATGAAACGTAGGTGCAAAGTGGGTAGGAGGCAGGGATGTTCCATTTACGAAGCCAGAATGCAACACTAACACAGACAGGCAGAGCAGAATTTTCCTAATAGTCTCAATTTGCAAAAAGCCAGTGCTATGGTTTTGACTTGCTTTGACAACAACTGAGGGAAATACTTCTTTGAATTTAGCCACAAAAGGCTTATTGTGAAGTGGCAGGGGTCTTATGTAATCGAGACCAGGTGGCCAAAAAGTTCACAACAGCAATGCCCAGGTGAAGGTGGTATGTCAGGGTCATTAAGCACAATCAAACCGATAGTTTTAGATTTCAATAAGTTCAGAAAAAAAACATTTAGGTACACTCCCATGATCAGAAAGGATGTGTAGCTTACATCCAAGAGAGATGAGAAGGATTAAAATATAAACTCTTCATGATGTAATCACTAATTAACTTGTTGTCGAAGATAGTCATTTAAGTAAACAAACGTGGCTGCCACGGCAGCTCCCCAACGAAGTCAGGTTTCCAGGGAGCTAGCTACGAAAGGCAGATGGATGCGTGACAGGGACTGGCCCTCCTCTCAACAGAAATAAGCGGAGAAAGACACGACAGCCCCAGATGGGCAGACGTTTATGGGAAATTTGAAGATGGCAATGCCCACAGTCACAACAGTTTTATAAACTTTGTTTCAGCGTTAAGTCCATCAGGCAGAGAGCACGAAGATAACATGGAACTGAGAAAACTGAATTACTCAACTCCTATTTTGGATCTGTCTTCTTCATGAAAGTATCCCTACAACAGAGAGTGCTGAACATATATGGTTAAGAGGAATACAAAGCCCAAGATCACTGATAAAGCAAGAGAGTGAGCATCCATCCACATTAAGTAATTCCAAGTCTCTGAGCCCACGGTAATTATACCCAGAGGCTCACAGAGAACCTACTTATTATAGAAGCATTGTCTACGTTTGGAAGTGATCAGAGAGAATACAGAGAGAGTCCAGAAAACTGAGAGAGGCCAAATGTCAATTTTAAAGGGAGAAAGGATTCTAAAACTACAGAAACTAACCTTGACTTTCACAACTAAAAGATTTGCAGAAAGAGCTGTTAAACATATGGTCTGTGACATTTAGAAAAGAAAGCAATGACCACGAGGAGCCAGCATAGGTTCATGAAGAAGAAGTCATGCCCCATTAACTTCATTTTATGTTTAAAATTGGGATTCCAGCAAAGGAATGCTGCAAATATCAGGTATTTTGATTTCAAGTAAGATACAGGCTGAGTGTTTCAAGACTTTCCTGTGGAGATGGGGCTGACATGTTGTTAGCTGAACAACTCCATTGAAAGAGTGAGGATCACGGTCCAACGTCATTTATCAGGAGAGTCTTTAGAGCCACAGGGATCTGTTCTTCATTCTGTACAACTTTGTTTTAGTTCAATGTTTTAGATGAAGACATGTAAGTTATGCTTATTTAATACAAACTGGAGGCATAAAGCATGAGATCACATTGTCAAGATTCAAAAATATCCCAACTAGTTGGAAAATGGTTTGAAACTTTCGGGATAATTTCTCATTAAATGTGGCCCTGCATTTCTATCATTAAAAGACAAAAAGATCAAATGTTCAAATACAGAATGATGAGAACTACCTAATGGCAGGTGACCTAAACAAAGCATCTAGTGGTTCTAGCTGTTTATAAACTCACTATGAGCCAACAGTATGTAATTTGAAGAGCTAATGCAAACTTAGGCCACAAGATAGCATTGCACTTGATCAGGCCAAATTCTGGAGTATTTTGTTTCTGGGCCACTCGTTTTTATAAGGATGGTGACATAATGTAAATGTAACTATCAAAAGATGGAAAGGACCAAGACAGTTCTAGAAACTATGTCACCTGGGGAATGGCTGAGGGGTCTGAAGATGTTTATTTTGGTAGAAGAATTAAGAGAATTCGAAATCATTTTAAACACGAAGAGCAATTATTTTCTGGTGGAAGAAATATACTCTGTCAAGTTTCAGAGGTCATGGTGTGGGGACATGACTAGAATCATGGTGTGGGGACATGACTGGGATCAACAAGGTGAAGCACATTCTAAGGATTATGGCTGCCATACATGGAATTTGACACCCTCTCTGTGAGTGCCGTCCTTGTCACTGGATGACCTGGTCGAGGGTGGTTGGAAAGATGTACCCAAAGCCCAGACGGCTGTACCCACAATGCAGCTGGGTATCAAGGAGCATCTGAATGCAAAGAAACGAAGGTGAAAACCAGAATAAAGGAGCAGCTCTTTCCCCCCAAATGACTGTGTATTTGTTTGTGTTCAGTACAAAATTCTTCTTCTCTCAGGTTGCCAAGGGAATGTCATTAACAGGAATTAAAAAGATCTTCAGTCACATAATATGCTTTGACGATATCATATCAGGCTCAGAGAACAAAAAATAAAAACAACGAACCTGTCTTTTATATACTTACTGTTTTTGCACTGACAAGTTTGACAACCATTGTGATCAAGTTTGAAACCATAAATGCAGTCCTTCTCCACCAGGGTGCAGTTTGATAACTCCCCACATGCAGGTGGATCAATTGTGATGTAGGTTGGTTCTAATAATAGAGAGAAAAAAAATGAAACATATGATTATCTCTTACATGCTAGTCAATCTTTGTAATCGCACACTACAGTAAGTTATGAAAAACTAATCAATAATTTTCATCAAATCCTAAACTTTTGTACTTTCATAATGCCTTTAACCTCTGAAAAAAGAAATATTTTTAGTTAGATTTTTAGACATCTAAAAATCTCTAGTTCTTTACATTTGAGCAATTTACGCATTTTTTGGTGTCCTCAGACAATACTTCCCTGAGGATCACTACTACAGAAAGCAGACGAGAGAGGTTAAAATGAATTCCATTTAAATTGTTAACTGTTCTTCTCTTTCTTCTTAATGTTTTGAGTGTATTTTTTATAATGAGACACTGCTTCCAACCGTCAATTATCTCATTCTCCATTTTGCAACACTTCTGAAATTCCGTTAGCGTTTTGTTTCAAGTTAATAAATCAGAGATGTTTATGAGACTAGTTTGAAACATCTGGATTTCTTTCATCTTAATGTGACAGTCCTTCCATTATTACAGATGATACAATGGATAGTAGTGACTAGGAGCTTATACTCAGGCCCTGGGGCTCATGGGAGTGCCAGAGTGAGAAACAAGTGTTTGAGAGGAGGAACAAGGAGGCATTCTGGGAAGAGATGCATAGAAGAAAGCAAGGCTAGAAGTGATGCTTGATCTTCCCTGCCATGTTAATAACAAAGAATTGTTCATGGTAATAAGAAATCACACTTACACCAAGTCAGTGTCTAGATGCTGTTTGAAGTGCTCTTCACTAACAAGCTTCATTATACTCCAATGAGATAGGCGCCATTAACCCCATTTTACAGATGAGGAATCTAGTATGCTGACTTGCCCAAGTTCACTGAATTAGTAAGTGGTGGACCCAAGATTCAAACCCCGGCATTCTAGCTCCAGCTCTTAGCTTCTGTGTAATACGAAGCCGTTGTAACAGTACCTGTTTTGCAGTGCACTGATAAGGGACAATTTTTATAATGTCAGATTGCGGTGAGAGTATTGTCAAAGGGAACAGAGACACTGACATATTTAGACAGCCTCTTTTCAACCAAAGGGTATTATGAAATTCTTCGGAGTAAGCTTTTGAAGAGCTAAGTACAGAATGTCTCTACCTGTGTTTTCGCAGATGGAAAATATGAGGTGCAGACAGAGTAACTGGCTTATCTAAGTTGACATAGCGACCCGGGAGCAGGCTGGGAATAGAACAGAACAGGAGTTACTGACCTCCTGTCCAACACTCTCTCCATTAGTCCACACTGTCTGCTCAAGTTTCATCTCCCGTTACCAAGGAGGAGAGACCAAAATATGTGTTTTAGCCACTGTTAAGATCAAGGGTTCCACATTTTTACCCAACTGCTAAAAGGGGCCAAGGATCCAACTCTTCACAGGTGGTAGGCAATATGAGTTTTTAATGAGATGCTGTGCTCAGCATTCACCAGTAAAAATTCATACGAAGAGGGTATAGCACATTCCCTATTTTTATTACAACACAGTTTGGAGAACATCTCCCAGAAATTTATATATATATATATATATATACTTTCCATTGCTTTACAATTTCTAATTGCATTCGATGACTAAAGTATCCTTTCTGTCAGACAACTGTCAACATCAGAAAGTGGCTTAAGTTTAGGCAAGTTTTCTGACATAGTGGATGGGATGCAGGAGTGCTGCTTTCCTACCCTCTCTTAGAATTTGCCACAAACATCTTTAGTTTCAAAACCTACCTAGTTTTTCTTTTATCACTATTCTTTAGTCTGCCAAAATAATGACTTTATTTCGGCCACAAGACTGCCCATGATTTGTCAAAATTATTCTAACCACGGACATAAGACAGAGAGAGCAGGGGACCTGGATCATGTTTAAGGAAGCCATGCCACAGATTATCCCATCGAGGAAGGCGTCGGGACTGTGCTCTTTAGCAGAGCAAGGATCAGAGGTGGATCCTGAACGCCCAGTGCTTCAGTGAATGGTTTACTGGTATAGAAATGTCCTGAACATATCTACTGACATTTAGATTTAGGAGAAACTTTTGCCTTCGGAAAATACATTATGGAATAAAATATATTTCATTGGTATTTACTTTCAGTGAATATTAGGGACTTGTTAAGAGAATTACTAGCGATGTGTATGCTATTTTGGGTACATATTATGACTACTGGATGGAATTAGGATTATGATCTTTTGGCTGGAAAGAAACATAAATAAATAATTGAGTTGTCTGAGGATCAGAACCCCAGTACTGACGCGAACAGTCGCACGCTTTACGCAAACAGCTTCATCAGCTAGGTATTCAGTCACACGTGTACGGCAAGCACGCATTTCTCCAGTGGGGGGAATACGTTCAATTTGTTTCCCTACAAAATTTGGGATAACAGCTTTTGCTTCAGTTTCATGATGGAAAAAAGTGCAGAGAAGGGCTGTTTCGTTGGGTGCTCTCCTACAATGATGCACTGTAAATCTTTTAGGTAAAACAAATCCCCTGGATGCCTTCTAGGCCTCAGATGATGTGGTAGAATGTGAGAAGCAAAAAAATTATTTTGTGCCCTCTAAATTAATATTTCCCCATTCATTTACGGTGTCCTTTAGATGGAAGAAATTGGCAGGTATATACATTTCAAATTCTGACCCCCTCAATATTTAATATTAAAACAGAAATATTCAACAAAACTCACAGAAAACGCCAAAATCCCACAAATAATTATTCATGAAAATTGTCAATTTACTCTGGAACTATTTAACTTCTCAATAGATTAGGCTGAAAACAACAATAAACACTGTGATATATTAAATATAGATAGGGGTTAAAAAAACATTTTAATACCTGTCATCTCATTTTATTGTATTTAACAAATAAGTACTGTTTTCCTTTTCAAATACAAACTGGAACAAACTTGAAAAGCCTTTGAGGGTGGTGATACATGTTTTGGGGGTACTTAACTGCTGTTGTCCTGTGCTGCTGGAGTTAACTGTTGATTTGACACACACACATGCAGACAACTAGGTGTCTCCTAACATCTTCTCCGAAGTCATACCTTACGTTCTACTTCCTTTTCTCATTCTCTCACATTCTGGTGCTCAGTGTCCTACCTATCAGGCCATATCTATATTAGATTTCTGTACGCACAGTATTGCAACAGAACTATGCAACGACAAATTATCTAGCAGAAATGTGATATTATCATAAACAGATCTAAGTTTGCTTTCGGTCCACTATATAAATACGTATTCTCAGAACCGGTCCTATTACTAACATCAGGGCAACTGCTTAAGAAGTGCCGTGAGATGACTGAATTCAGTTTCTTATGCCCAATAATGAATTCTAAGATGAGACACAATTGATATGATCCTGAATTAAAGTGCTGAAAATCAACATGCCATGTGTAGTCCTTAAAGAATAAAAGCTGGCTAGATTTTCTGCATAGTTTCTATTCAAGGAAGTTCTTAGTGGGGGAAGAGGTCATATTAAAGAATCCAGAATCAGGGTACCATAGTATGCTTGTTTCTAATCTAAGCAAAAAAGAAGCTTGAGGAAGTGTTAGTGAAACATGGGAAACATGCATTCTGCTTGTCGGAGCATCCTGAAATTTGTGTATCAGGAACTGTTATTATCCACACTTTCTCTAGTCTATGCAACAGTGTTCTGACTATGGAAAATACACGGATGGGTCTTAGCCTAAAGACCAAAAGATCCTCATTGAAATCCTGTATTTCTGTGCTCTTCTACTACATATGGTACTGTACTGAAATGACATGCTAGAGAGAGTACATGGCTTTTTGGAAGAATGATGGCGATGCCTGTCCTTGACGAGTTTGGCCATTATCAGCTACAGAGACCCCGCTAGGACATCTGGAGACACTGATACATTGCCGTATATGACGACTATTGCTTGGAGCAAAGAAAAGTGTGCCCTTGAAACTGGCTGGGCAGAGACACGTTAATGTGCCTCTTTCAAGGATAAAAAGGGTCTTGCATGTCCTAATTTAGGAGAACGAGAAAGCACTTGCACAAAGGTGGGGATTTGGTGAGGGGAAATTCAAACTGCTTACAGATCACCCTGAAATTCCATCTCATCTTGTATTGAATCAGCTGAGGAATTAAAGAAATACCTTAATGTCCTCCAAAGGAAGAAGGCTTGAAACTGCAGGAATTCATTGTCTTTGGCTACAACTATTTCTAAAGGGAACCCTGGAACAGCTTCTTTGTGGAGAATTCTAGAAATATTTTCTGAGCCTAGAAGCAATAAAGAACAAAAATGGGTGTTTGTTATGTCTACATCCGGTTCGCTGTTTCCTACCCTGCGCCTGGTGGAAACCAAGACTCTTGTCAACCTGGTGTTTTCCTGAATGATTTTTAAAGACTCTGAGCACCTTACACTGTCCAGAGGAGCTACTTTCACAAGAACCCTGGGGACTGTGTCAGGTTGCAAATGTTCAGCCACCAATTCTTATTCCACGTCTTAACGAACAAACTTCTGGAAGGAAATCTATTACAACACTAACAACAAAAACACTTTATCGGTTCTTTGTTTTACTGCTATTTAAAATTTAGGGAAGAATATTTTTTTTCATATCCTAGGAAGCTCAACAAACCCCTTATCAGTTAAAGCATTTCCAAGAAAAGATATTTAGAGAGTGTCAGGCATTAAGTTCCTAGAACACCAATATTTAACATTGATGTACAAGTATTTCCCAGGAGCAATTTTATCTACTCAAAGGGGATGATATTAAGGCACTGAGATCACAATTAATTTGGTTAAGAGCATAAAATTAAAACAAAAATCATTCTTCTAATTCCAGGGCCACAGCACTAGACCATAAAATAATACATATATGATTATTTAGGAGGTATAAATGTGTTAAGTAAATCCAAGCTTTCTACTTTCTTCCTTATTTTATAAAAAAAATTCTCCAAAAAAAGAGAAAAGAAAATAAGAAGTTGAAACTCAAATTCGACCTTTAAAGATGTTGACTTAAAAAATTTTAACATAGTCCTATCATCCTATTGAATGGTTTAACATGTTTGGGGCAGCGACAGAACAAAAAATATATATATTTTGACCTTGTTATTTAAAAATATGTAGTAATTATGTTAATTTGCTTTTGAAACAAGTTATATATAATACTGTTTTTTGTATTTCACGTAGATATACCTTAAGTGAAAATGTTAATAGATGTTTTTAACCTGGAGCTTCATCCATTGAACTTCTGGTTTTGAATTAATGCATGCAAGGTTCTCCTCGTTACCTTGGTTACTTCAAGCTGTTTATCTCTTACGAATAATACTAATTATCTCCATTGAGAAGTATGTGAAGCACTTTTTCTGATTAGCAACCCTGAGAACGCTGACAGCCACTTAGTAGCTCTTGAGTATGGGTGGGTGATTCTGGAAAAGCAGATTTGTGGAAGGCATACAGAGCCATCCCTCCTGGGTCTGTCTGCAGCCCTACCACTGTCAGGAGGGTAGGAGCTCTGGGTCCAGATTTCAGCCGTCTCTGGGAGTGCCTGTCACTGTGCTAGAGTCTGGGTGTGCAGCAGGTCTGGGGGCCTGGATGCGGCTAGCAGCTGTCTATCAGCACCTTGGATTCCTACAAATTCATATTAGTGCATGCAAGCACACACACACACACTCCATAAGAAGTCTAAGTAAACCTCACTATAGGCGAATTTCTAGAAAAAGTAATTAAGGCAGACACATCCTTCTATTGCTTTCATAAGTTAAAAAATATTTCAAGCAGAAGATAAATTAAGCTTACTCCTACCCGTCCCATTTTCTTATTGCCTCTCCTTGTGGACTTTGATAATGGTTTGCACACTTTACATAGCCCTTCTCTGTAAATTCACAAGCCTCCTCATCTGACTGTGAGAGACGAAGATCAACAATTATGTTCTCTTTTCATCAATTAGATTCAGGAACTCTCAAGATTTTTTGAGGGGGAGGGCAGGACGCTGGACTTGTTTATGCCATTTGAATCTCTAATGAGTGGGAAAATTCCAAAGCTTTGCTCACTTTACATGGCTGCATCTGTCAGGCCTCCTGCAGCCCACCAGTTATTGGTACCCCGTCCAGGGCCATAAAACTGGAGATAAAATTGGTCAAGACAGAACCAAGGGAGACAGCTGATCTACGTCTTCATATGTTATCCTGTTACCACAGTTGTTTTTCAAATGTGACCGTAACTAGTCATAAAACCATTCACCAAATACATCACCAAATTGTCAACATAATTGCAGCCTGGGAAGAGAAGTACCGTAAAGATGAAAATTTCCCAAATGAAGCTGGAGGGGAAACTCCATTAAGATAGACAGTAAGAAAAAAAATTGAGGATACAAAAATTCCCTAATCTGGAAGTGGGAGTTTCCGTGGAGTATGAATGTGTAGTTAAGAAAGTCTCATTAAGTCATGGAAAAATATCTCCTACAATTGGAGTTTTCAAATTCTTTCAGGCACTACACATTCAGTTTTCCTTTTTTCCTTTGTATATATTTCTCATAACAACACCTACATCCTTGTAACTTCTAAAGTACTTATCTCAGGGCAGTTTCTTTATTTTAAAATGAATGGTGTGAAATGTTCCCAAGATTTCTATTATTTTATGGTCAGACAGAGAGGCAATTATATATTTACTTTAGACCTATTTATTAACTTTGTATGCTTTTTCCAAGGAATTTTGGCAGTTGGACTTATTTTTCTTCCTTTACCAATCTCATATTTAATAGGAAAGGACAGTAGTATGATTCTGAGATTATTATTAAAAGACCACGAAAGACAAATTAAAAAAAACTTTTTTATATAGAGTGCGATATCTTTTTTCCAGGAATTCAGCTTGAGAAGAGCTCACAAAATGATTGCATTCCAAGAATAATCTGGAATTTTATATTTGTCTTCTGTTTTATTCCTGTATTTTTTCACTTTTCATAGAGAATATTCTTTGGTAACCTTTAACTGGAAATAACATGCTATATTTACAAATATACATGCATATTTTAACAGCTCTATTCAAGTGGGAGGGGTGTCAGGTAGTCGGAATTTGGTATCTTAACTCAACATTCTGAGAAATGGCTGATGACCAGGGAGGAAGGGTCTTGCAGTAAGGACAAAGGTTCATTCGTGGTTTATAATGTCAGCACCTAGCACAGTACCTGGCCCACAGTAATGTTTAATAAATGAACAGAGAGGAAAAAAAGACATCTGAGCACCTAAAGATAGGGCACACTTTCTGACAAAGAGTCTCCACTCAATATGGTCCCTAACAGGCTGATTCTCTAACTTCCTAAACTGGAGGATGGGACAGTAACTCCCTTAGGCTCCTTGTCCCTTGCACATAGTAGGTACTCAGTAAATGAGCTCCACTGGAGCAGCAAGTTAGATCAGAAAGCCATTGTGAGCCTGAGACCCTAATAATGAAAACTCATTGACAATCCCCAAACCCAAGCAGTCCAAAACGAGATACTCAGTTGCCTAAAACAGGTTAAAGTATGAACTGTACCTCTGGCTTAAGAAGACATGAAAGGACAAAGCATTTTAGGTCTCCTTCAAATTTCTTAACATAAAACCTAACTCCCCAAATTTCAGGTATCTGGAGAATTCACTTCTGTGACTACCTCATTCCTTGATGGTGCAAAATAAAGTGTTATTAAAATAGTCCGAAAATATCTGGGCACTCACTCAATTCAGCAACTTGTACTGGATGAAGAATGGGTACTTTTGCGAATGCTAGCGAATTTACCTCACGATAAAGCAAAGACTGGCAACAATCACAGGGAGAAGAGACAAGGGTCAGGAACAGAATGCACAAGTATTGATGTCAGTGTCTCAGTGCCTGGCACACTGATGCGGGCTGAGTAGCCCATTCCTTTACTCAGTGGGATGTGAAGTGCCAGGTCAGGAGTAGGGCTAGATGTGAACGGGGCTGGGCAGAAGGCAAGTATGAGGGCAGAGACGGCTGGGAGAACAGTCAGTGCTCTGGGTGGAGAATATCCCTACATTGTGGAAGCAAGAATGGACAGGGGAAGCAGGCCTTCCCAGAGGTCAAACAGCAAGGTCAAAATTCCAGGCAGAGGCTCAGAAAAAGATCCAAGGTCAAAGGCTAGGCCACAGAAGGTCAGAATAACAGTAACTGGGTGTCAGCAATGAGAACAGAGCCAGGAGTTAAGAATGGCTTTTGAATCTGAGCCATGATCATCAAGTACTTTCATGTTCACCACCTTGTTTCCTACACTCTTCCTTCTCACGCTGGAGGTTTAAAGAGAAGCAATGTGAAAGACAGAGTTGCAGTCGGAAGATGTAGCTTGAGTTCCTGCTTTCTCGTTATCTTGCACGTGGTGCTGGAAGTCTCGGGTGTCTATCAAATGGGAATACCCATTGTTCCTGCCTTGCAGTATCATGGTAAGGCTCAACTAAGATCATAAAGAGGGGACTTTTCTATAAATGCTAAGGGTTAGAGGAATATTTCCTTGTTGCTATAATTACTGTTTTGACAACTATGCTCCCTGCTTCGAACTGCAACTGGTCTCAGACGATGGCTGAGTAAAGGAATTATGTGCCCTTTTGCAGGCCTCAAACGTTCAGCTGATAATGAAATGCTATGACAACTGGTTTGGCATTCTGAACCCTGTCCATTGTAACTTAAGCATCGTTTTCTAGCTCCACTGATAACAAGAAAAGCATCTGGGATGTGGGTGGGTGCATGACATCCTTTCATATGGTCTGGTAAGCTTTGGAGCATGTTAGTGACCAGCCACTGGCGCCTTTCACATTTGCTGAGTAGCAGTCTGATGCCATTGTTTCACATTTTGACTGCGTCCGTGGTGTCTCGAAGAGAAGAGAAATCTCTTGGTAATCAGCTTATCCAACGTGGGTTGAAACAATGATTCCCTGTGCCTGGCTGACCCCGTTCTTCCTCTCTCTCATGTTGGGGTCCTTGCTGGATCTCTGGGGCTGAGGGCAAACTCATCACAGTGTCCTTTACTCTATTTTGGTAACTTTATGAGTAGTTCTGCCATTCTCAAGTTAAAAGAAGACACACAAGACCCATCCCTAAAGTTGTCTTTGGCCAGCAAATCTTAGTTTAAATGTTAGTAATCTAAAACTTACGTCAACAAGAAGAGATAGTTCAACTGGTACTTCCTTAGCAATACTGGGAGCATCTCACTCAGATACTAATGTTCTCAGGGTCTCTGCCACAGGACTGTGGAGTGCCCCTACTGAATTCATCTGGCATAAAATCTCCATGGAACCTTTTTAACGTTTAGTCCCAAGAAAGCATCAGAGAGTCGTGGTCTTGAAAATATCTGGCCTTGCTGATCCCTCTCAATACCCAAGGCCTGAGCCCATCCCAGACTGACAGCTTATTATGTTTGAACATTTTTTTAAGCTTCATTAAGAAAATAGAGACTCATTAAACTGTCTTATAAAGAGAGCTGATATGCAGGGCCATAGCTTTCTAATTAAGGTAAGGAAGAACATCATTTCACGTCTTCCTGTTGATGCCCAACCTACGGGCGGCCCAACCACCTGGCAAGGCACAAGCATGGGCAAATGGTAGGCAGTGAATATATAAACAGGCATTAAATATGCCCTGTTTGATTCCAAAGCAGATCCAAGGCGGCCTCAAATCATGTCATTTATGCATACTTTTAAAGTGAGAAATGAGGACCAAGGCAAATTTTAAGTAGAAAAGACTATGTTGCTGCCAGGGAAGAGGTCAGCATGCAGGGTTCAGGCATGAGGTTCTGATTGGCTGAGGAGGTGCATTACAGACCCAACTCTCAAATTTTTACTCCAATAGCTGAGGTAAAAATCAAACCCAGGGCACTGTATGACCTTCAGGGCCCCAAGGACCAGCACTTGTGGGCCTTAGAATTTTCTTGGGGACTCTTAGTCCCAAAGCATAATGGTCCTGCAAAGTAAGAGCTGGAGGCTTGAACTGAGTCTTCTTTCCCGTGGGCAGTTCCCATTAAATTCTGTGGTCTCCAGTGATCTGGACACCTGAATCGGGCTCTGTTTCAAACGAGCATGACAAATCAATCCATTCTCTCCGAGGTAAAAGTAAAATTCCCTTGATGTGCAACTAGGCATCCTGTAGATATAGATGGTGAAGCAAAAATCAGGCCGAACTGCTAATTCAACTCACACTCAAAATTGTGTAAAACAGAATGTATCACCAAATGCACTGACAAGGTGCACAGAAGTGCTGAATGTTCATCATCGCTCATCCCATATCAAACGATGGTATGACCCCTGACAAAGATCTGGCACCACTGAGCCTCCTGGTAACGAATTTCCCAACCCGCACACTGACAGATACAGTATGCATCTGGAATCTCAAACTGAGAGGCTGACGTGTGGGTCTGATCTAGGTGCTGACACTTCAGCAGTCACCTGTGTTGAGAGATCTATAAATGGGCAAGGGACATTCTTTACTAGATACTCTTATTCCTTCGGTCTGTAATGTTTTTTAATATCAATATTGTAGTAGAAATTTTATACGCTTGTGTGACATTTTATCTTCAATGATCAGATGGACACAGCACAAAGTGTGCTTCTAAGAGGGCCTTTAAAAACAATTCACTGGGTTACTATCTCTACTGCTGTCATGTATCAAACAATGTGAAGTCACTCTGTTTTTATAAGAAAAATTTAAGACTATACAATGAAACAGTTTAAAATGGCACAATCGGAAGTGGAGTTAGGTAAGTAAAATATTAGAAATTAATTATACTGGAATCACCACCTCTTTTAAAGGATTATTTCCAGGGAAATCACTTAACTCTAATTTATTTGAAAATATGTTTGAATGCAGTACCTGCAGTTTCACAAAAATGTTGTACCATAATATATAACCATTTAAATACATGCCTCAACCCCTAGAAATCATAAAAATACTATGAGGGAACTGATTTTAAAAGCAGTCACTTTGGGAGGCTATGTGCTTGTGCTAAAATGCTGTTCACGTTAAAATTCTACTTGAAACTTCTCTTCAGAGTTGCTCTCAGAGCAAATTACTATGTCACAGAAGACAAAGTGCCTTTATTTTACTGTCACTTTTTGCTTCCTCTGAACAATTGAACCCAGATAGATCACTCACCTTTTTCACCAGACTTAAGACGAGAACGACTCCGACTATTTCCTAGAGTCTGATAAACCTTTAAGAGTCAGGAGTTTACAAAGCTAAAAATATACAAAAGGATGTGCTGTAAGCTCTAACATCAGTTTCGACAGAGAGGTACCAAAACTATTCTGAATGATTATATTTAGGCAGTAACTGTAGTTTCCCCAGATAACTATTTTGAAAGGAAGAACACTCACTTGGATATGTAAATCTTGGTATGTTTAAAAATAATGTCATTATGTTTAAAAATAATTTCATTACTTTAGAGTTGGACCTTGCATGGTAGAAATAAACAAACTTCATATGGAAAGTGCTGTCATGTGCTTTAGATACAGGTTGTTGAGACCAATCCATCCCTTAGAACTGAGGCAAACAGCAGAGGGGGATCAAGAGAATTTTAAAATAAGAAGGCCTAAAACAGCCACAGTTAAGTAAAGCAGAGCATCTCTTGAAAGACAATATGATTACTGGTTAAAATATTCAATTCTATGAGGTTGACAGGAGCTAATAGGAAACCAATTCTGCTGCTTTTGGTCAATGTTTGTACCAGAAAAAGATGAGATCTTTCTTTTTAAAGTCTGCAAGGCTTTTCTGAAGGCCATGTCTCCTAATAACCTTCATTAACTTCTGTTTGGTTGCCTAAGAGTTGTCTCATCCAAAAAAAGTTTAACACAGTCTCAGTAGAGATTGTGTTTATTTAAGTTTGTTGGAAAAACATTCCTATCATTTCAAGAATGACTAAATATTTTTCATTCGCATAGTTAGCATTCCAGACTATGTTTTCCTGCCTCTGTTGATTAGATGAAAATTAGCAGGCCCGAGTCTGAACTATTAGCTTCAACTATTATCTTAGGAGAAAAATTATGAGACTCCCAGCAATAATGCCCTTTTAAGTATGGGAAGTGGCGAGCAGGGGAAATACAGAGGAACCTGTCTTCTTGCAATACCATTTCAACAGAAAAATACTGAGCAGCCAGGACTGCTGAACGCTGTACAATCAGAGGTAGAGGTTTTTCTAATTATGTGTTTCAGAAACAGCTCTGAACAATGACTTTCTAGCATTATGTGGGATATCTAAAGACATTTTAAATTACCAGAGAAAAACAAAACATTAGGAGATTTATCTATGAACAATGTCTGATGCTTAGGTTAAAGACCTAGGCTAACACACGGTCATCTGCTATGCATCTGCTACTCCACATATAACCTTATTTGGACAAGCAAAAACACAGACTGCTATATTTTAACTTCCATTTATGGAACTAGTTTCCAGGACACTTAGAGTTAAAGGATGAAACAACATGCCTAAGAGTCTTTGAGATATTACGAATATTTTATTACTTTTGGCCTACTAATAATAGCATAGTATATGGCACTGAAGCAATACCACCCATAAACTGAGTTCTGATCCCTGTTATGTACCAGAACGTTAATATCATGTGACCCTGTGGCATCTTTGACTTCAGTGCCTCTCAGGTCAGCCAAACTATGTTTGACTCCTTGCCACAGAAGCAGTAGCTTAATCATTTGAGATACTGTCCAGTTAGGAAGTATTATGGGCAGGGCTGGAAACATTTTTTTCTTTTTTTAAAGGAATTCCCACCCAGATATGTGCCTGGTACAGACTTTCTGGCAGCCCAATAGAAATGTCATTTGAAGGGAGGCTTGATTCAAACTACATTATCAGTATTTGTGGAAAAGAATATAATGCTCCTATGAAATTATGGTTGATGAGAAAGAGAGTAAATCTGACAGACCATGGACTTCCCGCCCTATAGAAGAGGGCATGCAATCTCTTGGGTGAGCTGACATTGAAGTGGCTTACTAAATCCATGTAGGTCAAGAAATGCCTAACACCCTCTCTTCAACACTGTCTCGGGTAGGACCAGAATTCCCCAGGTAAGGGATCCAAGAAAGCGAGGTGGCAGGAAGAAAGATAGCTGACTGTCTGGTTCTATCACATTCCATCCTAAATCCAGAGACTTAGAAATAATCCATACACAGGAAATCTTTTAGTCCTCCACTTCAAGAGTTGGTTAAGTGCAGAATTATTAGGTCGGCCTGAAAACTCAGCTTAGTTTCAGATAACAACTCGGTAAGTAACAGATTAAGTTTTATTATAGAAAAAAATTTTAAAAAATATTAAAGTATATAGACTAATATGATGGACCTTTATATACCTATTACCCAGCTTTAACAATCTACAAATAACTCTTTGATTTCCTGTCTGAGATGGGGAACGTGCTTTGCTTTTGTTTTGGAGAAACAGAACTAGAGAAAAGAAACTACCTATTCACCCAACCACAAGGATGGAAACCCAAATCATAATACTGAATGTTATAAAATGTTACCTATATTTACTGGATCTTGAAAAGTGATACTCTTGGTACTGGCTCTAAAATCACCAGGGTCATCAAAACCATCGACTCACCCCAGCAAAAGATAGCACAAGGTAGGGCTGAAGAACACTCTGGTCACAGTGGTCACCTGGCCACAGGCCAAGAGACAAGACAGCAGATCAATCTTGACATCGAGACTTCTAAGTGAAAATGAAATTCTTATCTTTTGCATCAATGTCGCACATAGCCAAGTTGGCCTCACACCTGTCCATATCTCTTGCACATGGGCATGTCACATACATCGTGAAACCAAAAAGTCCCTCTCAAAACCTCATCTTATCTTTCATTATAAAACAGATTTCTTTTTAATGGGAAATGGTACTCTGTCTTTTAGGGTCTCTCTGACATTAAGAATCAGCTTAGGGAGCACTTATACCTGATGTTATTAGGGGAAAAAAAGGATCAATTTACTCTCAATACCTAATTATGATATTAAAATAAACACTGCTGCCTGTATAAGTAGCTGAAAATACAATGCAGCAGCACCCGTACACTGACAAGGCACGTCTTAAGAGCAGTACATTAAATATGACAGCGAGCACTGGCCTCTGAGGGTCTGGGGAAGCCCACTTACACTGTGACTCTGGCCTTCAGAGGATGAACGAAGAGAGAATAAACCACACTTTACAAACTAGTCTTGGAAGGCCCCTGTGGCTGCCCCTGGAAGGAGGCTGAGAGCCGGGTGTTCACCTGGAGGGTGAGCCGTCGATCTGTAGCGAATTGGTCCAACTTGCCTCTAGATTGCTGGGCCCACTGTGTGCCCAACACCCCTTATATCAAACTCTGCTTTCTGTTCTCAAAGTGCATTTTCAAACATAAGCTGTCATTTTTTTTTTTTTTCCAACTGATCAGAGGTCCAACCGGCCATCAGCATTTGAGGCCTTGGTTAAGAAACCCTACGTCAGGGTCTGCTGCCCAACTTGGCCAAGGAAGAGATTTGTAAGGAGAGTTTGGCTGTGACTTCCTACTCTAGTCTCCACCTAACACACTCACTCGTCATTTATTCATTAACAATTTTTGAGTACCTACTTATATGTCAGGTGCTGTTTTAGAGATTCAAAAGAATATGGTAAATTCCTAGCTCAAGGGGATATGCAGTTTCTTTGAGGCCACAGGCCAACAGGGGGTGCAGTACACCATGCAAACCGTGCCCCTGTACTCCGAGCTCTGGGGACACACTGTTCTCCCACTCTTTTGGGCAAGTTACATGACCTCTGAACTGTGGGTTCTGTGATGGCAAATGGGATACAGTACCTGTGCAAAGAGGGAGGTTACAAGGATCAAATGAGCTGTTTGATGCTCTTACAGCAGTTAGGCCTGGTTCGTGTCAATAAGTGAGAAATGTCCTCAAAGGCTCTAAATAAGATGATGCAAATGGTGCTAGATGCTGAGGAAGACCTAATTCTGCTGCCCTCCTTTTTGGTTTCTAGTTTTTAAGGAGAAAAGGACGTAGCTTCCATCTGTCTGCTATTTATGCATTTCCATCTTAGCTCTGTACAAGGGCCAGAAAATAAAACTAACGTGATTGATGAACATGTAGAGAAAAGCCAGCAGAGCAAAATAGAAAAATACAATCAGTTAAAAGACTTACAGACCAGGATGGCTTATCTGTGTACGGGAATTGGGTGTTGACAATAACTTGGTAAGACTTAATCATGAGAGTACTTAAGTGCCAACTTAAAAAGCACTTAGGTACTTGTGAATCAAGTTAGCTGTCAAGTAACAGCCTACTCTTCAAGGGCCCCTGGGTTCACATCCCCGGTCCTCCAGGAGTAACCAAGCACATTATTTTGTCCCTTGGAAGGTCTGTATCTTTAATAACAAAAGCCACAAAAAGGTTCTTCTTCCCTGTAGGTCCTAACACACCAAATTTGGTGATGCAATGATTTATTAGGAAAAAAATCTAAAACCACAATCCTTGTGTGGGGTCCTTTCATATAATTTCGGGCTGACTATGTACCTCAAGACTGTAGCCAATAGGGCAAGGGCCAAAATTTGTTATGCAATTGTGCACAGAGGAATTTATTGTGTGTATAAACTGCACAAATACCAGTGTTTCTGTTTTTCTCTAAATAATTCTGGCTGATTGCTTATTACACATTTACACCTTGCTTTCTTCTAATTTCATCTAATCCTTTTGCTAGTCTGAAATCACTTGAAATACTCTCTATACGTGCTATTGAAAAGCTACTGAGAAAAATATTTTCAAATAGTTGAATACACTATCTTGGATCCTATTAACTAAGCAAAAAATGATTATTCACCTTATAAGTTTCTTACTTTAAGTTTCTTATGATATTAATAACTTTTCAGTATCATTATCTTAGCTGTGCAGTTTTTTGATCCACACCAAAAAGATCTTTCCATCTTCCTATTAGGTCTTAAAATGAGAAGGTTACTGGAGAGCAAACACAATCTTATTTGAAACTCACTGCTTAACTAAGTTAGAAACAAAAACAAGAAACACAAGATCAATTAGTTCTCTGAGAACTGCACAATGGAATCTTCTGAAAGTCTCGATGAAAAAGATAAGGGCCAGAACACAAAGGAGACAGATAGGAACTGGGACCAGTAGAACCTTACGGCTTGAAATAAAGATGCTGAGTTCTGGCAAGGTAAAGGATGTGGCCTGGACTTGAGGCTTCAGAAGCAAATCCAGGATGAGTCCCAAAGGCATCCTTCCTCTGAGGTCCCCAAAGTGGGATGAGCAGGCAGGTAGGGGAGCACATCAAAAACACCTGGAGTAGCTGTCAAACCACAAATAGTTTCCTCCCGTCACCCCACTCCCATCTCTCCCAGCACAGGCCAAAAACCACAGATGAAGAGGGATTAAGAAGGAAACTAGAAATAGGGGCATGAGTAAGCTGAGATGGCATTTGGGAGCAGGTCTAGCAGACGAAAACCTAGCCGAATCCACCAGACCTCGCTTTATCCTGGTTCAGCCACATAATGGCAATTGACCTTGGAGGAAATGATCTAAATCTCTCTAAACTTTAATTTCTCCATCCCTAACACAGACTAATTAGGGTGTCGGGACAGGGTTGTTGTGAGGATTAAATGAAATCAGGTACAAATATAAAGCACTTACCCGCAGTACTCAAATATGAACATTCCTTGTCTCCTGGTTTAATTTAAAACAGCCTAAATATTTGAAGTTAACTCAGAGCTGTCCCTTAGTTATCTTCCTGTCCAGAGTGACATTTGGATTATGGGAAGTGCTTAATAAGTATTTTTATTTTTTGGAATTAATAGCTAACCCAGACTGTCAAACAGTGGAAGATAGATACAACTCCGTGTGTATGTCGCAGACCCCAAACTGTAAGTGATCAAACTAGGGTTCACTTCCCACCCAAACATCAATATGATGTCAGAATAAATCCGTAGTTTCACATGTATATTTCTATTCGCCAACTGCTTGCTTCCCTTCTCTACTCACTATGATAAATATGCTAATGAATGCAAACGATGAGTACAAAAGGATTTGCCTTCTCCCCATTTACTTTCAGCGAAAGGGGCCTATTTTTTTTTAAAACAAGTGTTTTTAGTCTTTCCGTTTATGATCCGAGATGTGTGAAGTTAAAGGGTTAGTGCTTACTGGATCACATATTTCTGCTCTTAATTTTTCTTACATTATCAGGCACATGTATGTACTTAAATATTTCAAGCTGTCAACTTGAATAAGGGTAGACACAGTCCTACCTTTATCTGCTTCAGCAAGGCAGCCTTTCCTGTAAAGCTCTGTACTCTGCCACACATATTTCTGTGCATTACTTTTTCCAGGACTAAAATGCTGCCTTTAGGGGATGGGAGGAGTGTACATGTGAGGGGGTGGGTGATTTCCACAAAACTGGTCATCTGGAAGCTATAAAGTTTTGGAGTGTGGCAGCTGTGTTCTGTGTAGAGTTATGGTGAGGGAACTGGTGATGTCAATAGAACTGGAGTCCTCCAGCTTACATTTTTATATGATTTTTAAGGTCTTTAATAATGCTAACCCCTCAGAGGTTAACGAAGCTAGTCAGGCACACTCCAGAATTTGAGTTTATGAAAATTTAGGTAGAAGCAAAAGACTTTTCTTGATATAAGACTTAGTCTACTTAACTGAATTTCTGGAAAGAGCTGTCAGTTCCTTAATAGCCATTTAAAAAATTTCTAGAAGGAAACATCTTCAATAGAGATGAATTTTTGACCCACTTTCATTCACTATGCAGATATGCTTCTTAATGACGAATACTGTCTATCGGATCTGTCAGTATAAATATTCGATCTCTTTTCTGTACTAACAGACATGGACAGGATTAAGATTAAGTGTGCAAAGAATCTTCCCAGGATGGGAGAGATGGACTGAAATAGGGGCTTGGACATTAAGACGAGCTGAGGGTGCCTTAGTCTTCTCTCCATTAAAAAGAATGAGGCAGTGAACGTAGGTAACCAAGGCATAAGTAAAAGCCTGAGAGAAAGCCATGGCCATTGTGATATCAGCAGGAAGATGGATCTCAGAGTGAAGACACTAGGAAGTGAAGACTGCCTCTGACGGTTCCAGATTTTTCTTCTAGGTGCCAGGACTCTTGGGCTTATAGGAGCATTATAAGTCAAACATGCTATGTTTGACTCATGGGTCTTATTTCCAGCTTTATTCACTGCACTGACCTTCAGATATCAATCAGACTTGAAGCGAATTGAATCAAATGTATATACCCTCATAAAACATTCAGATAAGCGTATCTGCAGTGGTAAAATAAAAACCACACTGATTCTCACGGTGAATGTGCAACAGTTCCCCCCCAAATTACGAGTTTTGGCTGCATGATAAATTTCTCTGCAACTGGTAACAGCATGAAGCAGACATTACGCCTGAGGAAATAAACAACAAACGAGAATGTACTGGTAGACGCTTATCCAACACGAGACGTTCTCCAGGGACTCATTAGACTCTACGAGGTTTACCTTCACACACGGGGCAACACTCCCCAGGGACTTGACGGGGTTCATGCAGCTCTGTCCACAGGCTGTTGCAACGCAGTGGGGTTCTCCGTTGATGCACTGGCAGAATGTACAGTCGTCTTCCCGCCACCGGTCTCCATGGGCGCGGATCTGGCCGTTGGCGTAGCAGCCAGCAGGGTTATTAAAGGGATACACGGGATCTAAATGGAAACAAGAGTCTGGAGTGAGATCGAGGGCATTCTAAATCCTAGCTCTGCCTGCATCTAGAGACACGTTCCCCCACGTCCTAGCTATCAGCAGTCCTTTCCCAGCTGTGATCAGCAGAGGCTCAGGGTTTCATGAGGTGTCGCTAGGGCGACAGGGAAAAGCAGTTATCATACTGAATTTTTGTCCGCCCATCCTGACACTGCACACAGGACAGGGGATCTGTGGCATAGAAAGCCAACGTGCAGGTGTTATCACTTCCTAAAGCTGCACAAGTTCGGGCGTACAGCTGTGGGGTGGTAATTAGAAAACTCAGATCCATTTTAGGCTCTGACAACGTCTTCTGAGCTGTCCGAGTTACATGTTTATTAGCACAGCTCAATTTCACCACCTGTAAAATGGAAAGAATAATGCTGCCACCTGACTTCAGAGTGATACTGTTACTTCTAGGACTAACAGACCTCTATCTTCTGGCACGTGGAGGTCCAGTGGTGGACAGCAGTGAGGAGTATAGCAGGTTCTCACAGTGGCTTGTTCATGACAAGGCTGGTTGAGACACCCCATAGGTCTCGGCTTGTGCCCCAGAGGAAAGACTGTACACCTGCACTATATTTCTCCCCATGAGCTGAGCAGTCATGCAGCAGCCAAGGTTGGGGGGCAAAAGTAGCCAAGGCTATGGCAAAACAAAATGTTTTCTGAGGTTACCGACCAGGACACACAGTTCCCAAACATTATTATAATGAGAGCAACTAGATAAATCACTCGATTTCCTTTTTCAGAAAGACATAAAATCTGGTCTCAACAAGCAAGTGCTGCTGTGCTGGGAGGGAAGTCCATGCGGTGCTGAGCTGGGTCCTCTTTATGCAAGAGGTAAGAGGGTGTTACAAGGAGTTTAGAGGCCAACATTTAAAATCATGCAGTCACCGCTTTCGAAGGGCAGTGAGCCACACACGAATGGAAGCGGCCAAGAGACCTGAGTTAGATAAGACTTTTTAAATTTCTTTATAAAAAATATTACACTGCATACTTCATTTCTACTTTGAGCCTGAATCTGAATTCCAGGAAGTGAGACATAACCGGATCCAAGCCCAGACAACTCATTATGAGTATTACACAGAGGTTCGTATCTATGTTTTTACACCCCTAACTGCAACAAACTGGGGGTAGCTAGGGAACGAATCAGTAAGGAAGGTTAAGTTTGATGTGATTTTTCAAAAATCCTAATGACCCTAAAAAGTGAACCCTTTTCTCCTACATCGGCTAAAATCATTTCTAACAGGGGAAAGATTTTACTATCGTGAACTTGTTCGGGGTTAGGAATGTAGTTTATATACTTCAAACATTGTCAGATCTTCCATTTACTGTGGAAAATATAGCTCAAATATTGAAAAGGATTTTAGAAAAACAGAAAAAAGTATGGCACATGCCACAGGATTTTCCTGTGCAGAGATAAGGGCAGGATGAACTTCAGGCAGAAGACTGACATGTCTGACTCCAGACCGAAGGTCTGTGGCCAGGTCAGGACGAGAAGGTTCACATGCCTTCAGCAGGGGAAATGGCGTGGTGTGTACAGACCAGAGACACAGTCGGGCAGCGGGTGCTTCACTGTAAACTCAGACAAGTGCCTACTTTCCTGAACTTTAGTATCCTGATCCCAAAAAGGTGTGGGTTATAGTGAATGAAACTGAGTTACCATTCTGAAATGTTTATTATTTCTGAATGAATACCACACATGAGAGAGCAGAGCCTGTTGAAGAAACATGGAACTATTACTTCTTGGAAAGAAGAGAGGAAGACAGAGAAAACAGGCTCCTGAGAACCCTCTGCCTAGGCTCACACTTGACACGTGGCTGGACCTTGAGCCGATGTCACTACCATACCACATGACCCCTCTCGCACCACACATTTTCAGACAGGAAAGCAGCAGGGTCCTGACCCCACAGGAAGGGGCATGGGTACCAGAAAGGGGCAGGGCAAGCTCTCCTCTGAGCTGACTGGCGGAGACTGTCAGTGACAAGGGCTCTCCTGTCTCAGCTGAGCAATCTGAGAAGCGCAGGAGGTGGATTTTAACGTCAGGGTGAACGGAATGTCCCCAGGACTTCCTGAGGAACTGCTAGAACGGCAGGGCAGGAACAGAAAGCACCATGGGACATCTCACGCGGACCTGTGCAAACTGGTGACCTGCTGTCTACACCGGGGCATAGCTTCCCTGGGGAAGCATTCTCACACAGTCTACCTGGCATTACTGAAGTCCTAAAAAATAGACCAGAATGTCATAAAAAAAAAACCCAAAAAACCTTCAATAGTCAATAGTTCTCTATTCTGAGGTGAGACTGAACTAGGTCACTTCTGACATAAAAACCCGAGCCGTGAATATTCTTATTAATCTTCGGTGAGCGCCTGTCTTACCTTCGCACACCGGGCAGCACTCCCCTTCGGGTACATAGTACCGCTCGCAGCTCAGCTCCCCGCACTGGGCCGTGAAGCAGATGGACACGCCCCCCTGGCATCGGCAGAAGCGACAGTTGTCCATTCGAAACATGTCTCCGTCATTATATTCCACGTTGTTGAATACACAGGCCGGCTTTGTTTCTGAAAGGAATTCCACAGACAAGGCATAGTCAAAGTCATTTCTGAGGGGCATCCTTTTGCGTCTGTCTCAAGGTCATTTGTGAGTGGTGGTCTTTTGTGTTTTTCAAAGAGCCTCCCGAAAAATTCTGTCTGAGAGCGGGGGTTAATAATTTGATGGAAATTTACAAACTCGATATCATTTTTTTTGTACAATATTCTTATCTTCTTTACCCCGAGGAATCTAAACTCCCTTAGCAAAATCTACACTGACTTCCCCCTTCTCCCAATAAAGGGAGCCATCTGACCATGAAACTCACACATCTGACATGTGCTTTAAAGAGATTACATTTGTTTTGTTAAGCCATTCTCTACCCCAAATAAACGATCCTGTCTTCACATTAGGCTTCGTTCTGCCTCCAAAAATTTATCTAAGCCCTTTTGGAGGTGACAGCCTCTGTTCCTCTAACATCCTCTCTAAATGCTTTTTTCTCTCTATGAGATTTTGTAATTTGTAATTTTAATGGCACTTGGCCTTTAAGTCCACTGCTTCACGTAATCCCAATAACAAAGGTCTGATGTAGATATTATCCCAACTTGAGAAGTGAGGAGATCCTCGGTAATTTGCTCAAAGTCACATGTTTAGCAAATGACAGACACGAAAGCAGAAGCTCCTCCATTGAAACCTGGTGATCTTTCCTTTGTGCTTCACAGTTATGTTCTACTAAGAACTCAGAGCCCTGCATTTAGAAGTCTCATCATGATATCAGTGATTGAAAATGTGTTCTCTGCCCTGAAACACCTTCCCTAAATTCATCCCTTCTCTTTAATTTTGGTTAAAAGAACTCCCACCAGACAAAGATATCACAAGGAAAAAAAAAAAAAAACTACAGATCAATATCTCTTATGAATATAGATATAAAAATCCTCAAAATTAGTAGCCAACTAATTTTTTAACATATAAAAAAGATTATATATCATGACCAACTGAGATTTACTTCAAGAATGTAAAGTTGGTTTGATATCCAAAAATCAATGTAATATGGCATGTGAATAAAGGACAAAAAAAACCACATGATAATCTCAACGAACACAGAAAAATCATTTGACAGAATCCCTTTCATGATAAAAATTCAATTAACTCTGAATAAAAGGAAAAATCCTCAATTTGATAAATGGCATCTATGAAAAACTCACAGCTAATATCCTTAGTAAAAGACTGAATGCTTTCTAAGATGAGGAACAAGACAATGATATCCACTCTCACCACTGTGATTGAACATTGTATTAGAGGTTCTAGCCAAGGCAATTAGGCAAGAAATATAAAGTATGCAGATTAGAAGCAGTAAAACTATTTCTAGTTATAGATAGATGACATGATCCATTATCTTGTACACACACACACACACACACACAAATTCTATGGAATCTACTAAAAAAACTATCATACCTCATAAACAAGTTCAACAAGATTTCATGGTATAACTGTGGTACAAATAAATTGTTGGGTTATGAGAACTCTCATAACTCAACAATAAAAATAACCCAAACTGAAAAATGAACAAACTTCTGAAGAGACATTTTTCCAAACAAGATACAGAAATGGCCAATAAGCACATGCAAAGATACTTAACATCATCATTAGTTATTAGGGAATACAAATCGAAGCCACAATGAGAAACCACTTCATATGCTTAGATGGCTATAGAAAAAAAGATGCAGAAAACAACTAGTATTGATTGATGAGGAGATGGAGAAAGTGGAACTCTCATACATTGCTGGTGAGGATGTAAAAAGTGCAGCTCCTTTGGAAAACAGTTTGGCAATTCCTCAAAATATTAAATACAGAATTACCATATGATTCAATAATTACACTCCTAGGTACATACCTAAGAGAAACAAAAATATATACCCACAAAAACTTGTGTACAAATGTTCACGGCAGGATTATTTACAAGACCAAAAAAAAAAAAATGAGAGAGAGAGAGAAAAAAAGAAACAACTTAAAAGTCCATCGCCTGATGCAGGGTGCATGGAGAAACAAAATGTGGTTATACCCATACTATGAAATATTTCTCGGCCACAGAAAGGAATGAAGTTCTGATACATGCCGCAACATGAATGAACCCTGAAACATGATGCTAAGTGTAAGAAGCCAGCCAGTCACAAGAGAACTATTGTATGATTCTATGTATTTGAAATGTCCATAATAGGCACATTTCAGAGAGAGAAATAGATTACTGGTTACCTAGGGCTGGGGGCTTTGGGAGGAAATGGGGAGTAACTAATAGTTTCAGAGTTTGGAGGGGAGGGGTTAAGGAAAATGTTCTGAAATTGTGATGATGATTACGCAACTGTGAATATATTAAAAAACACTTAATTGTATGGCTTCACTTAGTGAATTGCACAGTGTATGTTTCAATAAATCTGGTAAAATCAAAATACTCCCAAGCTGAAGGAAGTTCTCCTGAACTAATGCACCCTGTTTAATAAGATGGGAAAATGTGGATTAAGATACACACTCTGTGCATGGGCTCCTCTCTCCAACATTATCTCTTAATGTGTCACCTGACTCCCACTGTGTTGAGTATATTTACATTTGTACTGTACTGAAGAACAATGCCCTCATCTGATTTCATAATAATTCTGAAGAGAAGCCAGAGTAAGTGTTAATATGCATTCTTCTATAAGGAAAATGAAATTTTAAAGAGATTACATGACTTGCCTAAAATCACATAACTAGTATGAAATGAGTTGCACGTATGTATACACAGGTATTAAATGTGCATGTTTGACCTTCTTCCTCCCTGCTTGTTGGATGTGATATTTCTTTTTCAGAAAATGTCATGTTAAAAAAAAAAAATCACATCGTAGCTCAGAATTCATCTACATACATTTAGCCATACTAATCTGAACTGAAATTGGAAGGATCTGGGCGTTAGACCACACGTTCCAAAACACAGAAAATGGACTGTTTTTACTCATCAAACTTGCACGCTGTGCAGTGAGGGAGAATATGATACTCCCAACACATTGCTGAGCATCCATTCAAACCAAAGAAAAATTTTTATAAGCCAACCAATACTAATTATTCCGTATTAATCAACCACGCCTACCATCTGCGTGAAGCCACAAATCTTGGTGCAAGATTTGAAGAAGACAGGAGGGAGGATCCTAGTTATGGATAAAGCTACTCCAGGTGCACTGGTTTTTATGGTGACACGTGCCGAAGGTTAAGAGGGAGGAGCTGGGATTGATGAGAGGACCGGGCAGCTGTTTCATCAGCCAACGCGCCAAGAGCAAAGGCGTGAAATTGAGAGAGATGGAGAGTCCCCGAAAACATGGCCTAGAAAACAGAATTCTTTAGGATAAAAAAAATCACATGACATAATGAAATTCCTGTTTGATGTTGAGGGAAATTTACAGAGGCTCTTTAGAAAAGTGCATGATAAAAAGGCTGGTCTTTGAGAAGCAACAACCAATGACTTCTTCACCTGTCGGGGATAGACGTGACTCTCAGAACAGAGTGGGGACGATCACTACCTCTACAAGAGGACAATTTAAATAAATGTGAAAAGGAAAAATACTGCAAATAAATAATTTATTATATAAGTTGTACTTTTCAAAGCGGCGATGCATAAAAGTGCACTTTTAGTGGTTTTTTGTTTTTGTTTTCATTTTTGTTTTTTTGTCTGCACTAAAATTTGTTTCTAAGTTCTGGAATCTCTTTTTTGCTCTGTAATATCGTCCAGAACTCCTGAAAAAAAGCCTGCTAGCATAGACTGTTAATAACCTCTACTGCCTGCCAAATTACACTGATTGGCAGATGGTGATAGGTATATAATTTCAACAAAGGAAAAAACTAAAATGTAGAACCTCACATCAGATGTGAAGATATCTAAACAGATATAGTTCTGTTGCTTTTTCTCTTCAATCCCCCAGGAGAAAATGGCTAATTTCTTGCCTCTGGTCTCATTTCACTGGAGAGGTGAGTGAGCGGAGCAGGAAGCCAAGTGGGTAGACATCAGAAGCCAAGAGAGAGAACTATATGACAGAAGGAAAATGTCTGAAAATCTCTCCATAAATCAACTGCAAATTGATATAATCACAAAGACAGGGTACTTGGATAAAAATCTTTTCTATGGGGGAAAGGGAGAGTGTGTGTACTATAGTATACCAAGCAGATACTACTTCAGGATAAGGGGAAGGAGACAATATTTCTAAAGAACTGCAAAAGATATTACTCTTAAGTAAAATTAGCTTGATCAGGCTCCAGGAATAGGAAGGGTGCTCAAAAAATACGTAAGTGGAACAGTGCTTTCAAAGTACCTTATTTTCTCCATTAGTGCAGGAATAGACAGTGTGTCCCTAGAAACAGTCCTGAGCATTACTGCTTTGCAGACAATGGATTCTCAACAGATGTCTTTGTACTAATTTTCTTATTAACTGACTTCAGGTCTGAGTTTTCTAGGCCAAACTTTTACATGAGGATCAAGCCGACTTTGGATAAGACTCTTCTGGGACTGATTCATTTTACAAGTTAGTGTCTGATGCTGGAAGAATCAGTTTATCGACTATCGAAATGTTCTATTTTATTTAGATATCTGTGCACATACATTGGACAGCTTATAATATTAGGAAACCAAAGGATCATTTTTACATTCTATGCCTGAGAGTTCAAACCCTAAGGCCTCCAGGAATGACAGAGGGGAGCCAGTGTAAGGCATTAGGGTGTCGTGGGACAAAAACGAGGCAACTAAAAGTGAAGGCTGTCACTCAGCTCCAGCTGGCTGATGACAATGCTTTGGTCGGTGGGCTGGAGCAGACACAGAACTGGTTTTTGAAGGAGGCCTGGGATTGTTCCATCACTGCTGTGAAGATCATACTTCTAAGTGATGCTTTTGATGACTTCTAAGTTTATGTACGAGGAGCTCGGCCATACCCTTTTCTCCTTTAGTTTCTAAACAGGATTCTCGTTCAACTAACGCCTTGTAAGACATGCCTTCAGCCCTGGTCAGAAGAATGCGTCAAAACTGTCACAATCTTGCTGACAATCTCCCACCAAACAAACCAAAGCACATAGAGAAGTAATATTTATGGAGAATGTTCTCTCTGTCTATTCATCCAGGTGAATCTTTTCAAAACTCAAGAGTTCTCGAATCCTCTGTGAACATTTTTAAATCTTGTTTTCACTTTAACGTGTATCTTTAAAAAAAATTACATAAGCGCACAGATCATCCGCGGGGCAGCTTAGGAACTGAGAGCTGCCATGCGGTCTCCCCGTCTGCACACAGGATTAGTTACGTTAACACTGTCCTCCGAACTGGGCTTTCTACATCTGCTCCTGCACACTGGGATGTTGTCAAAATTTAGACAGGATGTTTGAGGCATCTAGGTTCCAGCTCTACTGTCAAACTGACCTCTGAGAACTGCTTTTACTGAGTTGCATTTTAGTATTTTGCTTTGCTTTTCTAGTGAGAAGCATAGCCGCAGGAAACCAGTGTTTGCACTGGTGGTATTTAAGAAACGGAAGACATTACCTACTGCATTATCCAGAGCTCTTAGGTTTCCATATGAGAGGACTGTTGCCTTGTCCAGTGGGCTTCTTTCCTTTCGAAATAAGAACTGTGGATCTGACTCTTGCTCCCTTTTCTCCTTTGATGGCCAGGAAATTGGGGGCCTGCTTTGATAACTGCCTCCAGCGATCACACAGATAGATACTTATAGCCTGCATATCTGTGGGCACTTTCTTTTTGCTTTTTACTTTCAAATTCTATGTACAACTTTATGGTACTGATTCTCTTGCCCACTGACATTTTACCACTATGTTACTGTATCTGTTATTACTGTAAAATTGCCTGAAATCTTTTGTAGATAAGCAAGGCTTTACACACACACACACACACACACACACACACACACACACACACAGACAATAAACCTCTACTTTTCCAGGTGATGATTAATATATGAGTGTGGGGAGGAAGGTATGTGCACATGTGCATGTATGCATGTATATGTCAAAAGAAATAAAATATAGACTTTGAGACTTTGTAGGATTATGAATTTTCACTGTATTATAGTTTCTAGTCTCATCTATAAATGAATGACTAATACAGTAAAAGAGACACTATAGCAGGACAAGAAATAAGCAAAGATCACCCAACAAGTTTATGGTAACAAAAAAGAGCCACCACCAGAAACACTGACTGTGGTTTGTTGTCTCAACAATTTCTCTCAGTTGATGGCAAGTCACAGGACTTGAAGTCAGATCTCTAAAAAGTGAGGCTCTGAGCAGGGGCAGGCCCTGAAGGTTAATCAAATGCCACTGAGGTGGCGGTGCCATTATTAGCTGTCCAAGTCACATCATGTTAGTGTGAGATACAGAGTGAACATCCTGATAAGTCACGATACTTGGGTTTCTATTGGAAAGAAAAGGAAGGATCGATCTGCTCTTCATTACCCAGAGGACAAACAGCAAATTACATTGCTAGAGGTGGTATTTCTACAAAGGTTGTGAGCTTGAAGTGTAGGGCAGTAAAAGGTGGAGGATCCCCACGAAGTAACCTTCTGTGGGCTGGTATTAAACAGCCACTTCTAAAGGGAACGAAGATAGTATGAATCAGATGACTCACTTGCTCACTCAACAAAATCTGGGTGCCCTCTGTAAGGCAGGCTACACACTAACGTCCACAGACACAAGGACAGACTCCCAGTCCTCTGGCAGTTCAGATTCTAGGATGAGACAGGCATGAGGGTACCTGCAGCGTGGTCACTACTGGAAGAAATAACATCTGAGATGCTGGAAGCCCAGAGTAAGGAACGATACTTCTGTCTCAAATGGTACAAGTTAAATAATCACACCTCACCATCTACAATCAATTAAGCTGCAGTGGTGCCATGGAAAAAGGGTCTGCTTGGCCATTTCCTTATGTTTGACAGACACTTCTGTCCGGACAATACGGGTGGGGGAAAGCGCTGAATTTATTTTGCACATGGAACCTGTTCTGCACTTGTGCTTGTCTTTATAAGGTCTTTAACTGAAAGCCAGGGAGCTCACTTCACCGTCTCTATCTCCCTGGAATGTCCAGAACAGTGTCTTTGGATGAGAACAGGACGTGGTAATACAAAACAATAAGACTATTTGCTCTTGAGGCACAACTCCAAGTGCTTCACATATAAAGCCTCACTTAATTCACTGTTATTCACTCCATTTTACAGAGGTGGAAACTGAGGCCCAGGGAGACCAAGAATGGCCCAAATTATGTAGCTAGTGAAGTGGAAGAACCAGTTTTCAAACTGAGATCATGTGGTTCCAGTCTATGTTCTCTCTCAACCACAGAGCTACCCAGTAAGCAAAGCGAAAAACAAGATGTGGTCACTAGACTAAAAACTAGAGAACACAATGAAACAAGACTCGACCGTAATATAACCTTTCTTGTGGGAGAGGGAGGCTTGAGAGGGGGCAGATAATCTTTTGAACTCTAATTTCTTATAAGTAGTAGTACTATGTATGTATAATTTTATTGTATTTATCCAAATCCATCTTCATTTTCCTTGTGAGTCTGAGTACTAAATAATGTGCTCAACAATTACTGACACACCACTTGCCCGAGTTTTAGCTTTGTTCTTCTTCTGAAAACCTTGAAGGCGGGGCATGTTTTAGGCTCTCCTCCCTTCCTAGCCATCAAAATTCAATAAACACCCTGTCACCAAACACCAAGCCCTCTCGTGAAAGGTGAAAGAGAGAGGTGGATTCTATTTGAAGGAATCTTGTGACCAGAGAATCCTTTTTCTGGCCCACAAGGTGCAAGCTGAAAGCAGGCCAATGCTAATAATGGCCAAGCACAGGTCACAGATGTTCCCTCTAAGTAGGGAAAGGCTAGAGGAACGGTCTTTTGTTTCAAATTGTGGTAGCTCCAACGTGCTGTTAGTTCTGTAGATCACAGCCTGACAGCAATGGGACAAGGGGGTGGACGACAGTAGAAATATGATCATAGGTTCCATGATCCTTTTCTTGGAATCCTAAAATCGCTATACTGCTGAAACAGCAGGATATGAGGGCTACATGTAATCTGCTATTAGTTTCTAAAATTCCCTTTCTGATGGATGGAATGATGATTCTCTAACTTCCTTTACTGCGTAGTGGGAGCTTAGGCAAACCTTCTTTCTAAGTGAGTTTCATCAAGTCCCTGAGTATGTTGTCTGCCTTATAAAGACAGCAACAGCCAGACTGAACCCTCCCCGCCGCCTCCTCCTGCACAAATGTACACACTCTGAGAACAAGAGAAACCCCACGTACCATTAACACATTCAAAGACATCACAGCACTTTCCAGGTGTCCCATCTCCACGAGAGACTATGCGGGGAGTGGATCCCACCTCACACACGGGGAAACCACATAAGCCAGAGAGACACTCGCATCTGAAACCAAAGAAAAGGGAAGGAAAACCCCATGAATAAACAACGACACACAAGTTGGGAGACCGCAGTGTGGCTGTGGCCAACTGACGCCACTGTGTGACACCGTCCTGTTGATCTGGGGCCACTGGGGACCGGGGAGGGGGTGCCAGCGTAATGTGCATTCCACATAACTACGGCTCATCGCCTTAATACACACCCAGGTGTTTAACTTTAACCATTTTGACAGAAAGAGTCCTAAAATGCTTTACTTCATTTCTTACTTAAGTAGACCAGTGCCGAGCATAACATGCTCTTGATGACGCAGGGCCGTTTTTACATGCGTATGTTACTATGCTATTCCATAACCCGGTGATGCGCGCACAGGCGCCCACGGAATGAGTGCTTCTGAGTTTAATGGCTGTGTGTTGCTGCTTTGTTGCTGACCATTACGTATTTTTCAGAAATCTGTCCGACTCTTTTTTCAACTACTAAGTTACCAGCTTTTTAGTCTTTGTGTGTGTGTGTGTGAGAGAGAGAGTGTGTCATTAATTTATAATTGTGTATATGGAAAAAAATAGACTCTGACTGAAGACTGAGGAGTTCTTTATAAATAAAGGGCATGACCAGTGGCATATACGTGGACTCTGTGAAAGCTGTTTGGAAGATGAAAGTCTTAATTTGGGGATCTTCTTAGCTACACAGATGCATGTCCCTCTATATGCACGAATGAGGTATTCCATGTACTGTAAGCTAGCTCTGCTGGCTCTCACCCTTAACTTCAACTCTGCTGTGAAATCTGCCTAAACATAGAAAAATAAGAGGCGGGTAAAAATAAGAAAAGGAAAAAATGTTAACTCCCCGACGCTGATCTGTAAAAATAAAATAGGAGGCAAGAAGTGAGCAGCTCAGGGCAGCAGCGTGTCAGGATGTGAACGTAATACTAGGAAGGAACAGCCAGGCTCCTGTTCTGGGGATCCCCTGGGATGGAAGTGTTGTCAGAGGGTGGAGAGGATGACTAACGGGTTAACCAGGTTGACAGGAGTGGAAGGAGGGAGTCCTAAAATGTACAGTGGGGGTCAAGATCAGGGGGAGGTTGACAGTCCCAGCAGGAAAGGGCTATTAACACATTTCTTAATTCTGTTTTATTCCCGCTTCCTACATAAATGATTGTTTTGTTGGTCTATTGTTCTTCATATCATAAATAAAACGAGCCTGTGGTCCACGAGAACCTCAATGACCAGGCTCAGGTTTCATTACATTTACAGTTAACTATAGAACTAAAAAGGAAACAAATTTAAGTTAAAATTTGTACCAAAGATCATGAAAGCCACTGGGGAGGTGTGAATGACCTCCCCCAAGGACGTCCCTCCTCTCAGGCTTCCTGTGTGTGTGTGGGGGGCGGGGAGGTGGTTATATTGGATTACTGGAGAAGAGGGTGTGAGATAATTAAAGTTTTGCTGTAATGGTATTTCTGCCTATGGTTTAAAATAAATGTCTGCTTGTTTTCTGTGAGTGGAGCTGATCACCTTCTAGGACTGAGTAAATATGAACTGGGTTTTTTGGTCCCTAGTAAGGTTATCCTATAGTCTTTCATTTTTATGTGCCCACCCACTGCAGTATTAAGCACTTAATCATAACATTGTGATATTACAGTAGCAATGTACTGTTTATATTTATTACAACTGACATTCTAAGTATCAAGAGGCCATGCCCTGATCCCAATATCTGGATGTGATTACAACAAAAGCATCCTACAAGAATAGCTGACAAACCCTTTCTTCCTCATCTGCTGGGATTCATTCACATTTTTGCCCACTGATGTGTTCCAGGGAATCATTCCAATTTACACACCAAAGAGCATACATCCAACCAAAATACCCCTCTGTAGATATTGCCCTTCAACCCTTCAGCGACCTTCAATGAACACGTATGTGCCCTTATGCACCAGGCTCTCTGCGAGGCTGTCAGAAATCACGCCAACCTGAAAACCAGAACTAAGTCTTTTTTCCCCTTTTACATTTGATCTATTTCCCAATATTTAAATATCTCCATTTTTCCTAGATACCCACACAGGCTGCCTCCAGCAAGCTGCAAAAGACCTGAAACTGTACCCAACTGCTTATTCACCCACTTAGAAAAGGAAATCCCTTTATGCCAAAGTTTCGTTTGTAAAGCAGAATGACTGCATACTAAAGATCGAAGCATTCGGATGCCCTGGTTTCCTCTGGCGGGCCTCCTCCCAGCATCTGCCTCCAACTGTGCATCTTCCTTGGCGAGACCTCTCTGCTTGTCGCCATCCCCTCACAACCGCCCCTGAACCTGAGATGAGCAGATTTTACAGACTTTTAGCATCTTAATCAAAAAGAAACATACAAAGGAACCAGAAAAGGTGAAAATCTGGGTTCACGTCAGATACCCATCGAGCAACTAGCTACTGAGTGGAAACTTTACGAAACTGCGATTTTTTTGCAGGTTGAAAATAGTCAAATTGCAGTTTCAGATAGTTCGAAACAACTCCTCTGAATTACCTTTTGACAGATAGTGTACATTCACTCTGTCAGGTAACAAATGAGGGATCCCATCGTCATTTGCTAAGGAAATTTCTGGCTACCAATTAGGTGAGTTCAATATATTTTTTTAAAAGTCTTTAATAAAATTATTCTAGATTCTCTGGTTCACCAACATGGGACGTAGGTATCTTTCCTTTTTACAGATGAGAACAGGTGAGGCACACAGCTTTGGTAACTGACCTGAAATAAAATAGGATTTCCTGTCCTGTATTTTCCACTAGAAGAGAGTAGACTTTCCTGTATCGAGTCACTAAGTTAGAAAACAACGGAAGCATGCAAACTGTATCTCATCCTTACCCCCTTTTCTCTTCATTTTTATTTTTGTTTGTCTTCCCACCCCAACCGTCCTCCTAACTTGTACCCCAATGCCCGAAGAGTGAGCAAGGAAACGGAGAAAAAGTGGGTTAGTGGCAGGAGAAGCAGTCTCATGTGAGGGAGAGAGATGCTTACTGTTGATGTCACCACTTGCCCCTCCCTTCCGAAACCCTCCTTACCTCAGTTTCTAAGCTAAAACCTGGTCCCCACTCACCAGAGTCTCTCCTTCTCTCAGCCCATGCCATCTCCATCCTATGGCTCAGTTCCTCTACTTCCGTGGTCAAAAATCTTCAATTACTACTCACTTAACGGATCAATTTCTCAGCCTAGCATTTCCACACTTTCAGGTTCATATACTGTTTTTCCAATTCTCTCTTGAAGTATTTCTCTCCATTATCCATAAGCTAGCGCTGTACTCCTATTCTCCAAATAAGCCCTGACTTTGCTGTCTTTGCACAGCTTGCCCTAGTCCCTCCTCAACATTCCTCCTCTAGCCCTTATCTCCAGCGGTTTGTCTAGATACCAGGTGCTTCTCTAGGCCGACCTCAGATACCAGCTCCCCTCTGAAACCCCAAATACCCAATGTTTCTTAAGGCCCTTTTCTCACTGTTTTGTGGTGACCTGAGCACTCACCTTGCCGCAAGCTCTCTTAGGATTTATCACGTGTGGTCATTAAGTAAACACTTCTTAAATGAAACAGAACTAGAGATGAATAAAAAAGAGCGATCGTATGAGCCAAAGGACAGTGACAACAAAAACAAAGTGAGAAGGCAAGCACTGAGATTTCCACTGGTTAATTTGGGGGAAAAAAAAAACAAAAAAACCAAAGCAAGAGAGCTCTTTGCATGATAACTTGAAAGAGAAGTACTGAGGGCTTTAAAAATAATTTTAGAAAAAAATTAATTAATTAAATAAAATTCACCCTTTCAAAGTCTGTAATTCAGTGGCTTTATATGCACAGGGTTGTGCAACCATCACCACTACCTAATTTTAGAGCATTTTCATCACCTCAAAAAGAAGCGCTGTGCTCCATCCTCCCCTCCCCGGCCCCCTGGCAACCACTAATCTATGTTGTGTCTCCATGGATTTGCCTATTCTGGACAGTGCATATAAATAGAATCATACAATATATGGGCTAAGGGCTTTTTAACTTGAAACAAGAAGCAACCTGTATTTGCAATCCTCCGGGAAAATCAAGCCTCTCATGTTATCCTCGGTATTAAGATAACGATCAATCAAGGCAGCATATTAATAAATGTTTGCATAATGTAATCACAGCTGCAGCCAGGTGGGTTGGTTAAGCTGCCTTTTTTCTCCTGAGTAGGTAATGGATTCAGCTGTGTGGGCATCTGAGTGCCCGAGCACAATGAGGAACAAAACAGCACTCAGAAAACCATCCAAGCCCCTAGAGGGCACTCCCCTCCTTAGGAGGCCCATGCTGGCCAGTCTGTGAGTGGAGAGCAGGGCAAACTTATGCTTTCCCTTCTCATCATTTGCTTCCTGGACTACACACACAGTCCCAGGCAGGCTGGAGTCCTAGGAGAGCTCACAAGGTACTTCAAGTCTGGCCTCTCCTTACCCTTTAGCTTCCAGATTCTACTGGTTCCTCCTTATGTCCTGTAGTTGAGCGGTAATGGTCATCTGCCGTTCACTAAATCCACCCCACCCCTTATCACTCAGTGCCAGAACTCAGGTGTCCACTCAGCCTCAAATCCATGCCTGTCCTGCGCCCTGCTGGATTCCACACAGCCTTAAGACCACCCAACCCGCAAGGCCTTCTCTGATCAAAAAGCAACAGGATTAATCTTCCCTCCTCTGACCTTTAGTAGTACATGGTGTACCAAACTCTTGGAGGGTACATGTTTATCCTACAAAATCAAAACCCTACTGTTTCTCCAGAGGTTAGACCATGCATTTTATAATTTTTATTTTGACAAATTTTAGGTCGAGAGCTAACGGGTGCAGCACTTTTCAAAATTAGTGTGTACAGGGAAAGACTACAGAATTTGTTTAGAATGCAGACTCCAGGGTGCTAACCACAAAGCTCATTTTTCTGCTAGTCTGGGGCAGGGCTCCAGAGTCTGCCTGTATAATAATCTCTCCAGGAGATTCCACGAAAGGGAATCTGGGACCCAGTTTCTGAGGAACTCTCTCCTACGGGTGCAGGGCCTCAGTCGTCAATTTAATTTGCACTTTCCATTGGAAAAAGCCAAGTAAAACTAGTTCTAACATTTTAAAAAGAATGGTGATTATTAGCATTTGACCTCGATCATTTACAAACACTGCATCCTGCCTGGATATGGCTGCTTCGAAGTGACAGACCCGCGGGATGAAGAAATAAAAGCTTTATTTACCATCCAATACAATCACCGAGCAGAACATGTGTGACCTGCTAGCAAGCCACTTAAACTCTGGGATGCTCAGTTTCTTTCATTCTTAAAATGAGATGGCTGGACCATAACAAGCTTTCTTCTAACTATGAAATCTCACGATTCTATCACTGCTGTCACCAGCCCCATCACTGCCACAATCTGGTCCCGGCTCGTCCCCTCTCCTGCTTCCCAGTGGCCTGTATCATCATCTTGGAGCACATCACAACCTTGTGCTCCACACTTGCTCACTGCTCCTCCTTGCTGAGCAGCAAACCTTCACACTTGCTTCAAGATGGGCCTTCTCTCTGACGCTTTCTGGTGCTTTTATTTATTTTTTATTTTTTTGGAGAAGGGGGGTATATTTATAGATCTATGAGTCATTTTTTTCCCTACTAAAGAAGAGAGCATCTCCATAGGCTAGTCTTCGTTAACTGTTATGTCTTCATAACTAAGTTGGAGAATCAAGAGTTTGTGTCCCGGAATGACGGAGAAACTGTGAAGGATGGACTATATCAGGTGTTCCTGGAAGAAACTCTGGGGAGGGGAGTCCTCTTCGTCACCCCCATGCTATTCAGCACAGCACGGAGCACCCCTGGAACGTGCCCCTGAGGTGGGCGCCACGCAGAGCTGAGGGTGAATGTTATTCTAACATTCACCTACAACGAACTCCTTCTGCAGAGGAGGATATGCAGAAGCAGCAAACCATCAGCTTCCCCAAGCAGACCCACGCCCCTGCCCAAACCCTGGCGGGAAACAGGTCACTGAGGCCCTCTGCAGAGGACATCTCCCCACACTGGATTTATGCCACATCCGAACTGAGTGCTTGAGCCCTTCAAAAGGGAAGAACCATTGTCCATAAATCAAAACCTACTCTATGTGTGGGAGGGAGAGCTCTCCCTTTTGTCAGAAAAGAAGGATAAACGAGGAATTAAAAGGGCAAAGTATTTGTACTACTAGGATTCCACACAGTGTGTTAAGGAAATAACTGTCAGCAACAGAAATTATAATGACACATAAAACATTCCTATTCTATAAAAAGTAGCTTCAACTTTAATTAAATCTGATGCACTATCTTTCTACTAATTAAGTTTCTTAACTCTTTCCAGGAATGTGTAAGTTTTAAAAAAGAGGCTGCAAATAAAACATCTAGAAAGAAATAGGTTTCCCACCTGAGCGTCCAACTACCCGAACTACATGGACCCCTCCCCATGCGTGTTTCTTAGGGTCATAATTTTCCTCGTGTCTCACCATGAGACATTTACGACTTTCTAAGTCACACACCCTCCTTCGCCCTTTCCCAAGCGAATTCCTGTACCAGCTCCTTGCATTTCTCCCGCCCAGGCCGGAAACTGTGGGAGTCAGCGCGGCACAGAGGCCGGCTCTGGGCATCCTGCGCTTCCTTCCAGCGGCCATCGCTCCCCCGTCCACAGCGGGATGTCACCTGTACACTCTCTGCCTTCCCTTCAGAGACAACGGCGAAATCATTCTGCATTTGTTGTTGTTGTTATGTGTGTGTGTGTGTTTTTTTTTTCCCTCCTTGGGAGAGAAACTGATCCAAGATAGCAAAGATATAATTGAGGGCTAATAGGTAAAATAGTCTTTTGCGTTTCCTAATATTAGGAATAATAATAAAGTTCATTGTAAGCCCTTAATAAAGTGGTGATTATAGCTTTCCTTTTCCTAGCTTTCTTAAAAGGTGAATAATTATGGTTCCCTCCTTGAGGCTGGCATGCGGCTCAGGAAACTTAAGGTGCTAAGTTAAAAGACAAAGTGGTAGGAAATTGGAAGTTGCAAGCCCACACGGTTCCTATATGATTTATCAAATTGTCTTTTAGGATCATGCCCCACAGGAAGCAGGTGTGGTAAGGAGAAGCAATGGCACCGTACACACATTATTACCAGCTCGATGCGACTGGCTGGGGAAGGAAGCTGGACAGGTGGAGAAGGGACTCAATCCTGGCCACAGGGGAGCCAGACGCACAGAAACACGGCTGGAAAGAACCCCCGGGGCCAGTGGCCCTGCTGAAAATGTGACACCTGGGACCTGGCAGGCTTTCTGAGCCTTGCTCAGCTCAGCCCAACTATCCAAGAACAACCGAGTCCCAGGAATGGAAGGCTCGTGGTCAAAGACGCTGGCACTGGCTTTCAGGGTGGGCAGGATGGTTCAGAGAAACAGAGGACAGGAGCGAGAGATGCACAAGGAACCAGTTTGGAAAAGTAAGCAAAAAGGGAAAACTGGCACGCTGCAGGCGCGGGTTTGGATGTGGAGAGTAAGTTTGAATAAAGCAACAGAAGGTATTCCCGTTTCAGAGCCAGGAGGGTCAACTACATTAGAAATGCATGCTCTGGACCCTGGAATCTGCCTGTGTGTGAACCTGCAGTGATTTCACACCTACTGGCTGCGTGCGTACATGCAGTAGGGCACTAAGCTGCGTGGGGCTGTGCACACACAGGGTCCTGGCCCTCAGTTTAGGGGGTTTAGTTTATGGAGGTGTCAGACATACAGTTACAAATGGGAGCACAATGAGATGAGAACTATTCTGTCCCCTCCCTGGGGCCGGTGAGAAACAAAACCAAGGCCATTCTGACTAACCTTTGATTGGAAAACCTGAGCAAAGCCTCCACGGCCCGGGGTGCTAACCTTCCTCCAGAGCCATTGCCTCCTCAACAGCTGACTTGAACCCTGTGCCTACTTGAGTCCATGTGGGCTGTCAATTCCCAGGCCTCTCATCCTTGTCATCAGTACAGAGTGTCACGACCCTCTGGTCTCCTCGAGGGATTGTGCCTCCCCACAGAGTCCTGCTCCGCTTCCCAGGGACTCATCCCTCCGTGCCATCCTCTCGGCCTTCCCAGCCTTTCCTTTGCAGACAAACTCAACACCTAAACATCACCACAAGGTGCACCACTCAAATCTGTTCTAATGCCTAACTGGCTCGCCCTAAAAACAGTTTCCTAGTAGCCATGCTCACTTATTCACCCAGACTGGAAGGCAGGTTGACATTCTCTAAGTTGACCCCTAGCTAGCCTAGCCCTATGCTGTCGAAGAAAGCCCTCTAACATCTGTCTTAGGCTTGAGTTCTGGCTACTTAGGAGTTATATGATCTTGGGCAAGTCATCTCTCTCTGAGCCTTGACTATACCACATGTGGATGAAACAAACAGATATATATGAAAAGCACCCAGAATAATGCCTGGAACACAGAAGCACTCAACACCTGTTAGCTATTTTATGTAATTATAATTTGGAAGGTTTCAGTGTCTATGTGGACAACGTATTTTCACCACCCTGACCTCACTTGATCTTTTGAAATTCAGTGACCCTGAAGTCCAGTGACCCCTACACTTCAGCCACTCGCTCCTAGGGCCACAGCTCTCTGAAACGTCTCAAGTTGAACGTCCTACTCACTGATCACGATGGTTCCTCCATCCAGTCCTCTCGTGCCCAATAGTGTTTCCTGTTCTCCTCAGCGAGGGCACTGTCCCGATTTTATCTCCTTAACGACGCGGCCCCAAACCCATCGTGTTCTACCTGAGCCACCGTCTTCATGCTAACTTCCAACTTCCTGCCCTGAAGTTAAACCCAGAGATGAGAAACCCGAATGTCTCAGGAGTCAGGCAGGAACCCTGGGAGAGTACAGAAATACAGAGGCAACTCAAGAGGGTCTCGGCCCTCCGAGGCGGCTTCACTATTCCTTTCACGTGGAAACGGACAGTCAATGTTGCTGTATCTTCCAAATGCTCAGATAAACCAGATTTTTGTGTGAGGCCTCCCAGTTTTTAAATGTTGACTAATTTAAAGATGGCACACACACACACACACACACACAAAGGCAAATCAAAGAAAACATGTCTCAGGGTCAAATTCAGCCCCAAGGCTTCCAATTGCCAACTGTGATTCAAACCAGTTATGTCCTCTGTGCTCATACCCAAACTGCTGAGGGCCGCCGGGGGAAAAGCACACTCCTGGCAGAAGCTGCTTGCATCGTCAACACCGAGGTGCCTCCTGTGACTCACAGACCTCCATTCATCCCCAAGGATCACTTTTTCCATGAGGCTTTTTCTGACTAGAGGCACAAAGACAAATAGCTGACGCTGTGTGTACACATGTGTGTAGGGTGTGCGAGTGGGCACAGATTGTGAAGCGCCCACTTCACAGCATGAGGAAGTGGGGGTGGAGGAGGGAAGGCAATTCCAGGAAAAGGGATGAACCTGCTCAAATTTATAGAGGCAAGAAAGAGTACAGTGTGTTTAGGTTGGAACAAATGGTTCAGCACACCAGGAGCATATTACGTGTTGGGATGAGGACCGGGGGGGGGGGGGGTCTTGCGGGAGGGACTTGCAGGAGACATGGCTAGTGAGACAGGCCAAGGATGGGTAGTAAGGGGTCCTGCATATCACACTAAGAAGCATCTTTAGATGAAGGCAAGAAAAACAATACATCTTAAACAAGTGATGCAGTCTTGCCAAGGGGTGTTTTTCTGAAGAGAAAACCAACCTTTTCATATATTCTATTTTCTTGAATTGTAAAGACAGGTGGGATACTGCTAATGTTTTAAGCCACGAGACACATGAAAAGATTAAAAATCAATGACTACAATAGCCTAGAATGCCCTTTCCTCTTTCTCCATCTGGTGAACTCTGACTCATTCTTAAAGACTCCGTTCAAAAGTCAAATGCAACAGTTTTTCCAAATCGGAATCAGTACCTTTTTGCTTTGTTTTTGTTTGTTTGTTTGTTTGTTTTGCAAACTTCTACTTCTCAAGCAAGCAGCATTTTAAATGGCATTGATTTATATGTCTGTCTTCCCTTTAGAGTGTAAGCTTCTTGACATTGGTGACTACGTTTTATTAATTAATTAATTAGTTAATTACAGTATTGATTTCATTCATATAAATTCTAGGAAATGCAAACTATAGTGACAGAAATCAGATCTGTGGTTTGGGATGGAAGGAAGAGGAGGAGGGATTACAAAGAGACATGAAGTGATGGGTGTGTTTTTGGTTTTTTTCTTCTAAAAGAAAGGGTTTATTGAGACACATGCTAGCCAGCTAAAAAACCGGGTCCTGGGGCATGTAGTCTCAGCCATGAGCAGCAGCGTTAGGTGGAAAAAGCACTATGCTTGCCATTCTGGGGTTGATGGGGCTCTTTTATGTATCAACCTGGGCAGGAGAAAAATGAAAGTTGTTTTGAAAGAATTTACATTGGCTGCAGATAAAGGGGGTGGGAGAACGTGAGGCGGGGCTGGTTCTGGGATCAGTGCAGAGTCCGCAAGGGAGTGTGACTAGGTTTTAGTCTCACCAGGTAGCACATGGCTGGCACATAGTAAACACTCGAATATCTGCTCTGTGGGCAGCCCGGAAACACTATGGGGTTTTGATGCTAGGATGTACCATAGATGAACTATCTATAAATTTAATTAAAAGCATGTATCAAGTATTTACCAGTGCTATGCACTGATGAGAGAGATATGGTATATCCTTGTTCTCAAAAAGTATATATACTCTATTGTTGTTGGAAGACAATAGTCTTCCTAACAGTCTTCAAGAACCCGTAATCTAGCCATGGAAATCAAAGCATTCGATCATATTATCACAAGAGCTATGACACACGACTTCTTTCCTTTACAAAGGAAAAGCCAGGAAAAATCATTTAAAATGCATTTATCTGTGCGATACATTCACAACAGACTGAGCAAGAAGCCCAAGAGAAACTAGCTGTCTCCACCTCCCGGGCCTCAGTTAAGTAGTTACAAGAGTTCGCTGTGCAAACTGTATCTACACAACAATGAGGAGCCCTGCCACTTACGTGCAATGTAAAGGTACAAATGAAGAGAAAAATATTTTCCACGAAATTTTGGGTTGCTTTTGGCATTTCCAGAAGAGGTAGGATTTTAATGTTTTAGATTTGCTTATTAGTGATATAAATAAATGATATTTTTGCTTAACTCTGGAGCTGTTGTTCTGTTTGCCTGTGTCATGAGGCTGATAGAGTATCAATAAGAGTGAGTGGGGAAAGCCCGAGGTTCAGTATTAGCTATGTGGTGGGTTCTGCTTTCCAACTTTATTGAACATTTGATGGAATTCAGTTGAGCTTCTGTGTCTCAGTGAGAGTCAGAGGGCCATGTATGTAGTGTCTGGTGATGGCCAGGGCCACTCAGACCAAACTGGATGCCACTGAATGAGAGTCTTGAGCTTTGTTTCAGGACCGAAACCAATGTAAGACTAGACACTGTTCAGGTTCATGGAGAAACACAAAAGGCACAATAAGGCATGAACACAGGAAGTACAGGGCTTCCACATATGAAGTGAATTGTGATAAATTAAAGCCTTTCATAGGGAGACAGTTCATGTCCAGTGGGCAAGGGCTTTACTCTAGGAAAGCATATTTTCTTCACTCTGGGGATACATCCAATGACAACATGGAATTCCTACAATTATTTTGTTTTAAAAACATCAGAGTTTAATATAGACTCTGGCTTTTTTAGTTATGAGTTGATTTGCTCTTTTGGGCCAAAAATTACTGTGACAGAGGGCAACAGAAAAGATGTTCTTTTCTTAGTTGAGAAAGGGCTTCAAATACATTTCCAAATTTTTTTCTGCATGTGTTTTAAAAACAGAATGCTATCATGATAACATACCAAGACTCAGAAATGTTTTAAATTTGTACTACGCTAATACATATTTTATACAATGTATAATTTATTTATTCAAAAAGTAGCTGGATAAATTATCCTGATTAAAGGAAACCACCAAAAAGTGAATTGAATTAGAGAAATTTGTCTACTAACACACTAATCTTTAAAAATAAACACTAAATCTGTTATTAAGTGCCATCTTCTTTGAGATGATGTCTTGGGAACAGATGGACATGATAATTAATGACAAGGCCCTTATTTGATAATGTTCTTCTGAAAATGCACATTCAGGGGCAATTTCCACTGGCTATTCAAGTAGGTGTCTACAAGTAACTTAATTACCTCGCACACTGTTGAAAGCTTAATGACTATTTGATGACCTAAAGAACTTCACGCTGTCTCAAAGAACTGAAGAGTGCTCCCTGAGCTATGAGGAGAAACCTGGCAGTTCCAAGCCACCAAGAGGAAGTTTCAGGCTTTGACATATGTGTGTACTTGGGTGAATGAGACTGTGTTCCGGATCTTGTGTAACCCTCCCACCCGCTAAAGTCTTTAACCAGCAGAATGATGGACGGAGGCTCTGGAGATAAGAGTTGACTGAGGAGCTGAACCACCCAAGTGTTAAGTACTACAGCGAAGAGAAAGGCAAAGGACTCCTGACACGGTCATGCCAAGACTATCACTCAGAAGTGAAAAGATTACTCAGATGTTAATGGAGCAGAGGAATAAGAAAATCCACCGACTTCTCAATAAAATAGGAACTGTATGATGCCACGATTTGAAACGATAGGTAAATAGGGAGGGATGTGAAAAACGATCACCACTTATTCTGCTCGTGTGTGTGCTTTGTGAGGTCCTTGATCTCTTAGTTTAGATTTAAAGGTAGAATATTACATTATAGCTTTTTCTTAGAGTCAGTTTTCATTACTTGGTAGAAAGCCAGTCTATTAATTGATTCTGTTCTTGAAGGCAGATTACTCTGTGTGTGTGCCCTTCTTATCACCTTCCAAAGGTCTGGAACTTTTTGAAACTGGCAGTGGTGATATCTGTAAGGCACTGAGTTTCTTCAAGGTTGGGCCATACCTTATTCATCACCATACCCCATACCAAGCCCGGTGTTCTGTCTTCCATGGGGTCCCTCAGGGGAATTTGCCATTTAACTGAGAATTTTCAGATCTCCTCCTTGTTTTCACTCACTGCGGCTTTGTGGTTAGATTAATTTTTATTTAACTCCAGCACTTCAGAAGGGAAGGGACAACCTGCCAAAGATTCCATTCTGCTGGCCTCATCCTGTGTGAGTCGATTTCAGGCCGTGAATTCTGGAACCCCAGAGAAATCCTTTTCTAAATATCTACATCTATTCACACAAAACAGTGTGCTAGCAATCTGCTAAGATTCTGTTATCACAGTACAACATACAGCCAACAAGATGAATTTTCTTGAGAGCCCAAAGAAGCCAGGATTGAGAAACGGGAACTAATCATCCTGGATTTTCGACCTGCAACAGTAGAGTAGAATATCTAGATATTACAGTGAAAGTAAAGGAAATTCATGGTCATGGTCTCTGTATCTGACATATCTCAGAGACAACAGGGTTGAAATCCTTCCTTTTATCTTATTTCCCTTCCTGGATTACAGAGTATGTAGCTGTTATGATATGACAAGGTATGAATTGGAAATTGTCTTCTAAGGTCAATATCTTATGAGAGAGAAATAAAACCGAGGATCAAACCAAAAAATGGAACTTAATTCAGTAGATCATTTAAGGGGCATAGAAAGAGATGGTCTAATCAAAGTTAGAAATAAGAATTTAGAACTCTTCCATGAATATAATGTGTGTGGGGGGGGGGTGGTGCACGTGTGTTTAAGGTAGTGTGAGATACAGAAAAATACAGTAAGAATATGGAGGAGCTGGATAAAGAGTCAAAGAGAAGACAAAGATCCAGAACCTTAGGGAAAGCAAAGTAGCAATAGCTGGGAGAAACAAATACAATGCGGGCCCAGGAGGCAGCAAGCACAGCATGTAGTTCATGCCAATGAATGTGAGGAGGTATGAGGATGCTGCACACATCGCCCTCCCCTGAACACACCCCCCAAGGCTGGCTGACAGGCACAGAGAGCCATGTTCTATTAGAACACAGTTTCTAAGAATAAAGCCTTATCTTATGGATTCAGCCTTTGGCCAGATAGTCTCTCCTCCTGCTATATAAGGTACTAACTATTTATAGAGGCAAAAAATATGTAACAGCAATATTCAACCAGCCATTGAACAACAGGCAATGTATTTTACCGAATAATCACCCAGCTTTCACAATTCAATCAATGATGATTACCCTGGTTTAAATCATTAGTTTACTAATTTGTTTATTTCACTGTTCTTTCCTAAGTTTTGGAGAGAATGAAAAAAATAAGTAACCATAGTTCTTTTATGACTTCCTTTGGACTTTCTCCTTTTCCTATCACTATGCAAACCATATATTTCCCCCATTATATTCTGAGTTCTGGAATTTTCTAAAATTTTCCTTCTCCTTTCTCTCCCAGGAGTCTCTCTCAGCAGCAGCTTGGCTTCATTCCCCCCTGAAGAGTTTGGAGAAGGCAAAGAATTTAAAACTAGAAAGTACTTTTGAGATCATTAAATCCCTCCTCGTCCTCTCTCAGAAAAGAAAATAGATTTAGATGAAGTGAGAGGCCTGTCCAAATTCATGTAGAAATGGGCCTAGATTCTAGCACTCAGCATGATCTGAGTAACATAACATGCTCTCTCTGGGCAGTATCAGGTGTTGGATGGAGGGGTATTCTTTAGCTGCTGAACAGTTTACTCACATGTGCTTTGCTCACAGGCTACAACAATGAAGGAAAGTGTAGGACGTGGAAGGTCAGGTCTCCTGAGTGGTGGGGCCGGGGAGGGGCTGGCAGGTATAAGCTCAGGGACACAGGGGCGCAGGACTGCCCGGTGTGGTTCATAGTCACACAGCACAGCCTCGCTCTGCCACTCCCAGGCAGGAGCCTTCTGGCTCAGGATGCTCCATCTCTGAAACAGGGAAGCTATGTGACCCGCTTCCTGGGGGGCGGGGTGCAAGGGGGAGCACTAAAATTCAGGCTCATCTACATTTCCAGTGGAATTGTACCTAGAATCTAATGAGCTTTAGCTCTCCTGTAAATGTTTTGATGAAAACCAAAGTCACATATTCGTCAACATTTTAGCTAACCAATAATCTAAAGGTTTTCATTTTGTTTGGACTAAGGAGAAAAAACTTAAAAGTATTTCTAAATCTAGATTTAAAAATACAGGAGTATTTTTGTATTTGTGTCTCAGAAAGCAAGAGATTTAAATGTTCTGGATTCAGATTTTCAAAGAGAACTAGACCCTAGCCAGAGAGAGGCTGGAGCCAGGAGGGAGCTTGGGGACTGGGCTTGCTGCACTGTGCACGACCCAGGAGAAACCCTATTTTAAGTTTCTAAACATTATAAACAATGACTGATTTCCCCCACAAAATAATCAGATTGGATTTTTCTCAATAACTTTTAAGGAATGCATATTTATAACAGAAACTGATAACAACATTTCAGAACAAAAAGTTTGGGACAAATCTCATTAAAATAAATTTAGAATGGGTGACTGTCAGTAACATATTACATTCATTCATCTTCTTAATGAAAATATAAAAATAGTTATGTAACAAATCAAAAGGCATAGGGTACTGAAAAACTCATTTGACTTACAGCGAAAGTGAATAAAATAGCAGTATTACTGTCTGGATTTTTGACTAGTTAATGTCTACCTTGTAAGTCTATATCCAAAAAGACTGGTGAAAAATTAGAGAGGCAAAAGGAAGACTCTGTAAAATTAGGCACATACACTGAAGACAGCCAAGAGCAGTGTAGAGGCAAAAAATTGTGACCGTAGGAGCTGTCTTCTTGAGAAATAGCTCAGTTGGGCTGAGGTCTGGGCTGGCTGACACGGGAGAACACAGAAGGCACAGATGTATAGCCCAGGCTCGTCTACCCACCAACCACATCTGGTGGGTCCATGTTTCTCAGACAACCGCGATCTAATCAAGCATTATCGAGGAGAATTTCTAAGCAACATCCTGAAAGGTCGTTTTGTGTGTGTGTGTTTTTTAAAATTGACCTGGTTTTATCAGGCAGATCTCGTGGTATCCCAGAATGGGATTCCCTGTTGTGTGATGGGAGAAAAACCTCATTTAATTAGGTAGACGCAGCATTCCTTATGGGGAGGAGATAAAAATAATGAGGTGGTACTGAGAGGTTCCTCAGTCATGTGTCTACTTAGGTGAGCTGCTGGCTGGTAAGTGGAGAGAGAAGAGGAAGGGAGCTGCTTAAGTGGAAGAGGTCTGATGACCAGGTTGCCTAAATTACACTGGGGACCAGAGCCCGTGGGTCGGAAGGGCATTAGTCTCTGGAGAAAGGCCACATGAGCTGTTGCACTCCACCAACTTTCTACAGTCAGGAGACAAAATCTAAAGGGCACCTATTTGGATAAATACATGTTATGGTGGATTTAAAAATGGCCTGGAATTCTTTGTAGCTTCTCCCACGGAGAGATGGAGCTTACTGCCCCACTTTTTGAATCGGATTTAACCTGGCGATTTACTTTGACCGACAGGATGTGGGGGAAGGGATTTTGTGTGATGCCTTCCATGTCTTGGGCTCTTAAGGTTTTGCTGCTTCCTCTCTTGCCTCTGCCATCATGTAAAGAAGCCCAGGACGAAAGACCCTAAAGGGTGAGAGGTCCTTCCCGTCATCCTAGCTGAGTCCCCAGACATGTGAATGACGTCACCTTAGACTATCCAGCCCTAGACAACCTGCCAACTGACTCCAGAATAACCGCTCACGTAATACAGTCATGAAAAATAATTAATCTTTGTTTTATCTGTTTTAAGCTACTACATTTGGGGGTGGCTTGTTACACAGCACTCAGTAACTGAAACGTATGTGTATTGTTTACATATGCATATAGTGCATATTAATATGCACTACACTGATATAAATATGTTGGTGAGATCCAAATTCATATTCACTGATGTATTTCCTGGACTTAAAACAATAAAACACGGTTATCAAATATACCGCAGTGGAGAGCACAGGCTTTTGAATCAAAGAACTGGGTTCAAGACTGAGACCTGTTCTGTCCCTGCACCAGAGAACATCTGTGATTGTGCAAAAGTCATTTATTCTCTCAGTCTCTGTTTTCATATCCGTGGATTCCTCATGGTGTCAGATGATGGCAAAATTAGAACACAAGTGAATGCTTTATAAACAGCAGGGCACATGACACAGTTAAGTTGTCATTGTTACTGCTGTTTACATATTTCTTAAACTTCTTTGTTTTTCTTTTTTCTGCAAAGACTTCGTTAGGATCAAGGGATCTACCAAAAATCTCTGGGCTGTAGGTTTCCTTTTGCACGGCGGTGTCTGTATGCACACACGCATGCAGTACAGAGGGCCTTCCAAAGGCCAGAAGGTGTCAGGGACAGTCCTGTTTTTACGCTCTGTCATTATGCAGTACTTAGGCCCAGTGTAAGGTGCAGAGCCACTCTCATTCCCTTTCATTATCTCCTGAAAGGTATGATGAGCTGCCACACAGCTCCCATCATATTCTAGTGCCAAGAGAAGAGAAAAGGATGAAAAGAATTGGCAGGGTGCCTGGAGGCCTAGACCAAGCTGAGGGAAGGAAGAATTAAAAATGGTTAAAAGTTAATGATATCACACATAGAATGATGTCTAAAGAGAGTTCAGGAGGAAAGATAACAAAAGAGAGAAAAGGAAGGATGGGCCATTAAGAAAAAGCAGAGATGCAGCAAAGAGGGAAGGAATAACTTATACTGAGAAAGGGCAGAGGGATTTTAGAAAACTCGTACTTGTCAGGGACAGAAAGGGGAAGAGATATCCATGCTGAAAAGAACATCTGGAGGGGAGCGTCTGTCTCTTGTAAGGGCTCGTGGCTGATGAGTGAAGAAATGAATGAATGAACTGCAAACAGACAACGCCAAAGAAAATCCACAAGCTGAGGAAGAAGTCACCCAAAAATAGGGCAGCAAGTAGCCAGAACAGGTGAAATGGTCTCACTGGGAATGACAATTCCATATGGGTGGACACGAAGGAGGAAGCAATTTACCTGTGAAGAAGAGAGGGTGGTGGGGAAAGGTCCACAGACTCCTTTTCTAGTCTATGCAAGGTACAACAGATCCTTAGAAAAAAAGAGGTTGTTACTTTCACCAAAGGTAAATCTCTACTGCTAAAGTTTAAGATCTGTCCTACCTACAGGGGCCTTTTCCCCCTGAATTCTCCACATAATCAGTCTTGATCTCAGATGGCTCGAAGTTCTTAACAATACTCTTTCTAACTAGGCTGGTACAGATCAAATAATCTTAACAGGACTTTAAATGTTCTAAAATGCTCTTTTTTAATGTCCTAAAATGCTATTTTTTTAATACCTAAACATCATGCTCTTAAAGAGCAAACCATTCACACAAATCACACACAAGAATAAAGTTACGCCATGTTTTCTCTTAAAATGCTACCATTACTATTACATGTTAGATGCTCTGCTTTTTATTTACATTTTCACAAGATTGTTTGGGTTTTTATTCCCTTGACAAAGTAAACAAACTGTGACTTGTCTATCATCCTTCTTAATAAGTGAGAACCTGCTTAGTATGCTAAACAGGCTGAACATACTTTGTGCTTACCATTCAGTATTAATGCACACAGAGAAATAGAAGACACAATTCCTGACCTCTACAAACAACCCTTAGTTGGTGAGATGAGACCGAATGTACATAACAGTTAAATAACAATGCAAGGATGTATCTGATTAATTGGCAATACGGAGAGGGATACTTTTAGAGTTCCTAGGGAGTCAGACGGGTGTTGGTTGAAGCCTGACAACCTTGTGCATAAAGTGGAATTTAATTGGAGTTTTACGGGATGAACAATATTACAAAAGGTGGAAGGGAGAGATAAAGGCATCTCGTGCTTTGAGAGGTGAGCTTGGTGCTTGGAACAGTTTCTGAAGTACTGAGAGCGGGGCCATAAAGAAGGGGTTGGGTAAAAACTGCAAGGGTTTAAAGTGAACGAGGAATAATATTACCACTCCATGGCAAGAACATAACTTTTCTCTTCTTCAACATATAAAGCATCACAGCTGAGTGGGCCCATTTGTTCATTCATTCATTCATTCATTCATTCATAAATGTAGGTTGATATATTACATCAAATCCTATTCTAGGTACGAGAGACTACAAAATATTCTCTTTCCTTGAGAATCACACAGAGTAAGAGAGACTGACAAAAAAAAAAAAAAAGCAATGATTTCAATGTATTATTCAAAGTGCTGTGATAAAGAGACACATGGGAATTAAATCACAAGGACCAGAAGGGCACCACCTAAGTCATTCGTAGGGACTGAAGACTGAAATGCTTCAAAGAGAAGAAAATGTAGTCCTGAAAGAGGAGTCACAGCTGTAGAAGGATCGGCTGCAAATGCAAAGGCACGGGGCATGACAGAGCATGGGGCGGGGCCTTGTTCAGGTGGGAACACAGGATGCAGGCTGGAGAAGGGGCAGGGTGTGAGCAGGGGTCACCGACTACCTAAAAGACAGGAAACTAAAGAGCTGTGAGAACTGAACCCTTCCCTGCAAATAATTTACAGTGGGATTTTGAATGACTTCCTTCCCCATGTTTTTAATTTCTCCATTAGAGGGACCTTTAAGCTGACTGTTCTTCAGTTCTGAATGCCAAAGTCAAAATCATGTCAATACAATAACAACCATCCTAAGGTTTATGTTTATAAGACTCACAGAAGCTCTGAGATAAAACGGAAGGCATCTAGCTGAACCTCCTTTCCAATGTAACATTTCTTCTAAGCACTCCTGGCAGGTGGCCCACCAGACGGAAAGAAACTCACCAGCTCCAGGGAGCTCGGTCTATCTCAGGAAGCAGCCCAATTCATTACTGTACATCATTAGTTGTGAGAATTTTTTTTTTCTTAAATTGAGATTAAATATGTCTTCCTGTAGCTTCTACCCATTTTGACCCCCTAGAGAGACTAAAAAAAAAAAAAATAGCCTACTGTGCCTCCTACATGCAGATGGTGCAATATCACATTTATAACAGGGAACTGAGAATTGTCCCTTTTCCTCACTAAAGGACCTGTTAATTAACAACCGACTTAGTTTTAATGAATCCGGTTCCCTAATATAATGTGCCACCTTCCTTTTCATAAAGACCTTGAAGGGACATCTGTTACTGTTAGTAATGCTCCATTTTCTTCCTTTGGTGATTGGTAATACCTTATGTTTGCACAACAATTCACCTCTTTCCAAGCATCCTCACATAAATTATCATCACGTCATAAGGTGCTGCGCCTCTGTTACTATGTTACCTTCACAAAAATCTTCGTATTTGTTTTATAATACAGTATAAAAAACAGTGCAAGTCATGTAAAATAAGTCTAAGAGAATCCTAGGGTTTCTGACAGAACAAAGGTTAGGAGATGTCAAAGAAGTAATGTATTTTAAGAAAAGAAAGAAGAAAAAATTATCAGAACACTCTCTGGATGTCTACTCCAATTATGGACAAATACCTGATACTTACCTTAACTAAAGACCCATATACATTCCTATCTTATCAAACCACTTCAATAATCACAACAAACACAGATATTAAGTGCCTGGAACAGGGAATAAAGGAGATTGAATGAGATAAGGCACCATTTTAATTCTGGATTTTAAAGGTAGAGCAAAAGTTGAAAGAAATGAGATGACTTAGGCCTGGGAAAGATGGAGGCAAGGTTATGTCAGGAAAGAGGGGAGAACATCTCAGCAGGAGAAACAGAATGTTCCTAAGCATGGTCTTCCTAAAAGCCAAGCATGAGGCCCAGCTTTATGTGCATACTATGTACATGCTATGTAGACTCTCAAGGACAAGACCTGGAGACCCTCACATTCTGGAGTGAGCCTGATCCTGTAGGGCTACGTGGATGTCCTGCTACTATGACTAAAATGACAGCAACCTCTTCCCCCATCAAGCCAAAGAGAGATGTGTCTGTTACTCCAGAAAGCATTATAAAAAATTTAGATTCCTCTTTGCCTCACCAAGTAGTGGGTCTGGGTAGATGTGATTGCAAATGTCAAGGATTCCTGGGAGCAATTCTATGATGCATGCACAGGGCTTCATCCCATCGGACATGATGGTTAAGCACCTGTAAGAGTCACTGCTGAGGATCCAATGACACACCCACAGGTTGCCTCCCTGGCTACAGACTGAGGGCCACGTTTGCCTGGATAGTCCTTGGCCTGCAAAAGTGGACAGCACCCCAACACGAAGACTCTGTAAGGATTAGTGACTTAACCTGATGACACCCGGCTTGGACCTGAGGAACCACACATGTAAATACCAAGTCATAGTAACAGTTCAGTGATTTTTCCCTAATACTTGGGGAAAGTGAACTGCGTGCTTGAAACTGTGCCTTCCATGATGCTCACACACAAGACAGGAGGAAACTTGATAAACCGATGACGGACCAACCTTGTTGGCAGAGTGCAGCAACCATCCGCCGTGAGTCTGACTTGAGTTTCGTAGCTATCCAGGGGGCACACGGCCTGCTGAACGGAGGGGCACTCCACAGTGCTGCAGTCCACGCTGAACACTGGAAGGGGCAGACAGAGGCACCGTTTACTGTGACATTTACTGGCAGTTTGAATCCCAAAAAGAAACACTGGCTCTTGACAGATTTTTGCAGTGTCCTTGCTTCCCAGAAACCCTGTCTTTGCACTGGCATTTTTATTTCACTCGACACTGGAGAACTGTCATGTGCCCCAGGTCTTCTGTGCAAGGGAAGCAGGGGACAAGACATTTAAGAGTTACGATGAAGACGCAGAGAGACAGAGAGAGAGAGAGTTAAACCAATGGGGGTTATGTGGGCAGATGGTGGGAGTCAGTAAGAGGCATTTCTGGTAGAATAGTTCAAGAGATGGGCAAGGGATCATTTTGCTTGAAGCATTTATCTAGCAGTTAAAAAAAAATCTGACTGATGATTAGAAATGTGTAAAGAGGAAATCATTAGAGTTCTGACCTGTTCACGGACCACGCTAGAAATGCTGCCATAAGAACAAGGATGTTAGAAATAATTTAAAGCAAGAAAGAGCTGAGACACAACGAGGAATCAAATGTGGCAAAGAAGGTGAGTAAATAGTCAAAGACGACTTAGCACATGCTATCGAGCTAATGGGTGGATGGCGGGGAAACGCTGGGGCTGAGTATTTTGTTATAACACATCTCGCATTTTGATGCACATGTGTACCTAAAAATAACTTTGTGTTATGTATGATGATTGTTTCTAAATGCAACTTTAAAGTGATAGCTATATCTGCAAATGAGGGCTATGATCTCCTCTGGGGCAATGAAGCAGGCAGCCATAGTACCATAAATTTTAACCCCGCCTCCCCCATTAAGCATACTTTGAAGAAAAAAAAAAAGAAGAAGAAGAAGAAGAAAGAGAAAAAGCCATGGTCCCTCTCTGCAGGCGCTTCTGTACTGGTGGATTATCACTCTGATTCTCTGACTAGAAGGCCAGAAGTCAGGCTGCCATTAGCCCAAAGTGGCAGGCTCGCTGTGTGCTGATGACAATGCTCATCTTCATGTGCAAGGAGGGGCTGGGCTAGCTGTAGACAGCCTGCTACCCTCTGATGCAAAGGAGCGAGGATGCTGAGACAAAGCTCGTGCATACCTGGTTTGCACTCATAGAGGTCACAACACTCTCCCGGCTTCCCTGAGGCTTTTGACACTAGTATGTTCAGGTATCCCGGCTGGCAGACTTTGCGCAGACAGCCCGCGGGTCGCACACACAGCGGCTGGGTAAGGGGCAGCACTCCCCGGGAGGAGCGTAGCCCTCGATCAGAACGGAATCTTCAGGACAACGCGGAGAGAACTGGACTTCGCAGCGGGCCTTGGAGCAATCTGGCTTCTCTTCTAAATGGGAGAGAAAGAATTTAACACATGCCTAAGGGCAGTGTGGGGCACTTTCATCAGAAGCATCTGTTTTACTAACCAAAGAGGAGGGGCGAGGAAGAAGTCTGGTGAAAACACACTCGGCGTAGCCAACCATGGCAGTCTCTCCTGAGACCTGCTCCTGACACAAGAACGTGAGGCTGGAGTTGCTTTGTCTCCACCTTCCCACTCACTTGTGCTGGACGGTCAATGTCCAGCACATGGACCAAACTGAAGAAACGCAAAGGGGAGATGCCAACCTGACCTGGGGAACCTGAAAAGTGGACTCAGTCACTAACCACATCAGAGATCTTGGCATTTAAAAGTGTTAAGGGGCTGTTCTTCGAAAACGGTGCATATTTAACTCCACGACGGACCCGCAAATGAATTGCAATTACTGCAGGGACTGGAGACAAGGTGCGCAATAATCAATATGGAAATGGCTCAATGCCCAAGCTCTGAATTTTGAGATGAACTTAATAAGATTACATGATTCTATGATGTGCAATCCTAGCAAGACGGATAATGAGCCAAATTCCCATGTAATTTCCCTAAATGACATCTGGTGTTTCTGTCTCTAGGAGAGATCCATCAAAGGCCCCTCATTCTCCGTTCTCCAGTATTATGTATTCATCTATTGCTATACCTTGATTTTAAAAATACATCAAGCAAAGCCCCAGCTTCTGGAGCCCTCAAGTCTCTTGACTTAAGCTTTTAAGAAACCTACACCAACATCAGGTCCCCAAAGAAAAGACTGAAATAAACCTAAAGTACATCATTATAGCCTTGTGACCTTTGTGAGGGAAGGGAGAGTCTGGAAAATGTTGGGTCAAAATGGTGCTGTGTAGTTTTGACGTACGTTATCATTAGCTCTCTATTTTCTAAAGTAAAACCCACACAGAGTTAGACCCAAGAGGTCACCTAGTTTCATCTTCTCAACTAAAAATTATAGCTCATTTTGTAGGTAAAGAACCTGACGCTCAAGAGTTCCAGTGACCTGCCTCAGATCAGCGGTAAAAATAAAGCAAGAATCTATTCGTTTCCGGTTCACTTAGATCTTTATACTACAAAGTACATCTATTTCTAAAACCAAGTACTCCTCAGGTCATTTTCTACCTTAATTGCTATATATCTCATTTCATTGTCCCTCTTCCTTGTCTAACTACTTCTTGTCTAATCGAAACATAGCATAGGGGAGGCTTCATACCCATAGTTCTAGTAAAGTCATTCACAAATACTTACCAAGTGCCTACTGTTCTAGCAGCTTGGGATACATCATAAAGAGAAAAAACATAGATCTCTAACCTCGAAAAGTTTGCCATACAGTGGAGGGTGATAGAAAGTAAACATTATAAATATAAATAAGCAAACCACATGGGTAGTAGAGGGTGATAAGTACTATGGGAAAAAAGTAGAACAGAGCAAGGGGGAATTAGAGTACAGGGAGGCAGTTACAATTTGGTCAGAACAGGCATCATTGAGAAGCTGATGTCTGAACAAAGACTTGAAGGGGTGGTGGGGTGGGCTATGGAGATGTCTGGGAGAAGGGCATCCCAGCAGAGGGAACACTAATGAACCCCTGCGTGTCCATATATCCTATTTTTCTATATTATAACCCCAAGGAACTGCCTTGAGTAAGTAAAGAGGAATTCCACTCTGGGATCTCTGTCAGGGTAGGCAGAACAAAGCAATGAGCTAAGGAGGACAAAGTCAATCTTTATTGTACGGGCACTGATTGAGATGGAGTTTGTAAACTGTACTCAGTCAGTTTATCTGACTAACACAAACACATGGGCTCATAATTAGTAAGAGCTCTGTGACTTTAATTGCAAATAGCACTTAATTCCTACTCTTGCTAATGGGCTGTAACTAACTTATTCTGTATCACATTCTATTATGTTCTTATTGTGTGAAATATTTGGTATGTATAATGAGACTTTTCAAACATAGGCTTCAATAAAACACATTTCATTAAAACCCAACATATTAGATCTTCCTATTCTGTTATGTTTAACAGTCCCAACATTGTCATCTATTGAATGTGTTCTGCAGTTCAAGCCTTTAGAGATTTATTTACTTCTTAGGAACTGCCTTTGTAATAAAAGTGCGATAAGGTAGGCTGCCACTTCCCCTTTGCCTGGAGAGAACTCGTCATCTGTGCCTGTGGCTGCAGCATTTACCCCGAGATAACTCACGGATTATAGTCCTAACCTTACTCCCAAAGTTTGCCAAGAAATATCTCGCTTTTATTATTATTTTCGCATCATTCTAGTATATCAATTGCTTTTGGAAACAAATGACATCGCTGCATTCTGTTTTTAGTAGTGGCATTTCCATTTACAGGATATAGTAATGCTTGATCGCTGAAAATGTCAAATCCTAGAAAATGCAGCATTCCTACACAGGACGTTAAGAATGTTAAAAACGAGTTGAATCTTATTCTAAATGCTTTTTCAACTTTTCTCAAGACGACAGTAATGGGTTTCCCTTTAATTTACTAATATAATCAATTAGTAGAGTTTAGACTATCTTTGTTTTCTTAGAATACACCCTGGCTTGAAAGATCCAGCTGGATCTTTTCTGACTTTGCGACATTTTAAGATCTTTAAATTCATAAGCTGATGTAGCTCTTGCCTTTGTGTGTGTCACCACAGTCTCACGCAGTCTTAGCTTCAGAGCTACACTTTTTCAATGAGCTGCTTCGCATTCTACCTCTTTCTCTGCTGCAAAACCATGTAAATAAAACAGGAATTACCTATTCTTTGATGTTTACATACAACCCACTTGTAAAACTATCCGCACTTGGCATTTTTTTTTTTTTTTTTAAAGAGGGAAGGACAGATTTCTTCTTTGGTTATTATTCAGGTGTTCTACCTTTTTTAGACCATCTGTATCAACATTTAAGTAAGAAATACGATCTAATTCATCTAGATTTTCAAATGCATTTCAGGCTTTATTGATAAGCTTTCTTTTTTGTAGTTTTTATGTTCATCAATTAAGTTTTTAATTTCTTTTTGTCTAATTATTTAAGTGTTCTTTTCTCTAGTGTTTTAAGGTTAATGTTTCATTTACTTCTATTTTATTTTCCTACAAAGGCTAATCATCTTAATTATGATTTTAATACTTTAGCCAAATATTGTTTTGGTTACATTCTAATTTTTAATATGTATCACTCTCGGTGTAACTCATTTCTAGTTGAATCTATAATTCAACATTGATTTCCTCTTTGAAGACTTTTAAGAAGAATGTCATTCAGTTTCTGCACAGGTAGTTTTTTTCGGCTTTTTAAAAAATATTTAATTTACAGTTTCATTGTCTTGATGCTAGAGGATGTAGGCAACACAATTTTCTACTTTTGTTAATTTTCTGAGTTTTTTTATGTGGGTTTTTGTTTGTTTGTTTGTTTTTGGCATGAGTGTGTCTAATGTGGCCTATGACCAACTTTAAAATACATAGATATTTGAAAAGAACATGTATTCTGTTTACTGAATACAAACTCACAAATCTATTAGGTCAAACTTCTTAATTATGTCAGATCACTTGTATCTTACATTTTTTATTTCCAAGAAGGATCTATAAAAATTTTCCGCTATGAACCAGTAACTTCTCCTTGTTATTTCTAGCTGTTTTTACTTTAAATTTTCAAGGCTGTGTTGTTATTAACTTCATGACCAGCAGGTATCAGAGTCAAGCCTGTTATACTGATTTGGCAAATTGTAAAATAATGCTTTCAAAGAATTTAGATTTCTAAGATCTATATTTTTCTTTTACTTTTGTAATTGTTAACTTTCGCAGCTTTCTCCTTCTCCTCTCAACCCTTTATTCACCTTTCAAAAGATGATCAAGAACCCTTCCTTACTCACTCAGCATCCTTCCCTGCCCCCAGCCCGTCAGCAGCCTGTCATTTAAAACCAACTATGGTTACCATAGCATCAAGAATTGTTTTTCTGATACCTTCTTTCTCAGACTGTTTCTAAATAAGTCTTCTAATAGATTTCATTTAGTCATCTATGTCTCTATTCTATTTTTCTTCCATGGAGAAAATGAGGAGAAAGCTCCAGCCACGCCATGTATTTTCCATGATTTCAAAGGTTTTTCTCACATTACCTCTGAATTTTTAATTTTATCCATTTGAAAAGGAGCCTCTCCTGACTCCCTATGGTGTCTAACAAATCTATATATAATACTTCAATTAATTAACAAGCTTTTCAGTCTGGTTGCCTTGGAAACATTTTGCAAACGGAGTCTTAAAGAAATCAACAAAAACTGCCCCAGGTATAGCAAGACTAAAGTGACAGTATCCCTTGCAACAGAGGTCATAAAAAAAAAAAAAAAAAAAGCCAGTTTCATCATTTTAATAATCTTCCTACAAGAGGTTAGCCCGTAAAATATTGATAGTATCACCCAGTATTAAAGTGATTCTACAACAAAAATGGAAAGTCTGTGTCAATCCTAGTCACTTTAACCTGTGCCAATGCACTTTGGCCAGTGGTAGATCACCAGGTCTGTATGTTAACAGGAAAGTCTAATCATGACCCACAAGCAGCAAATGAGTTTAAGAGTATTTTGCTTAAGAGCACATTTAAATAAAACCAAAGCCAAATGAAAAAACTGCTAGATGGGACGAGAAAAAAACAAAAAGAAAAATTATATTGTCAGATCCTTATTATACATACTTCATTTCTGCAGAGTCCCACACGCCTGCCACTGAAACGTCCCTCCTCTTCTAGTATCTCTTAAAGTGGTCACTTAAAAATAACAACAGCTATGCTACACGCTTCTGAATGAAAAACAGGAAACATAAAATGGACTAGCAAAATTCGGACAGGCGGCTGACCACAAAGTCGATGCTGCTGAGTTCTGCCCTTTGCTGAAATCCACCCCAATTCCCACACACGCACATCCCTTGCAGGCAGCACAGGATCACTCAGAGACAACTCTGGGGCGTTCCAACTACAGATATTTCGAGGGACCCCAAGTCTGATTAGACCCACTATCGCAGAATTCAGTAGGTAAAGCACAAGAGTCAAGAGAGAGAGTCTGCGATTACTGTTTTCTTCACAACCTCACTCTAATAATCACCCTCCCATATAATGTGAAGTCCCGGAGTAGCTATGGCATCAGCCCAGGTGGTCACAGGGGCCATCTGGTGGTCCTGGGAGATCAATATGGTACCAGCTGAGGTGTAATCTATGAAGTCCTCTCCTATCCTTTCACTCATTCATTCAACAAATATTTACTGAATGACTTCCATGTGCCAGGGGTTCCAGGCACAGGGCTTAGAGCAGGAAATGAAATAAAGTCCTTGCCTTCCTGGATTTAAAATTCCAGAGGAGTTAGATAATAAACAAAGAGCCACACCGCACAATGCCAGGTGATGATAAACGCTTTGAAGCGGAATCGGCGATGTGGGTGTACTGCATTAGCCAGGTGGGTGAGGGCAGATCTCTCTGAGGACATGGCACCTGCAGAGACCTGAATGAAAGGGGAAAGCATGCAAACAGCAGGGCAGGACGGTCCCAGATGCAGAGAACAGCAAGAATAAAGCCTCTAAGGCAAGAATGAGCCTATTCTCTAAGAACAAAAAGATACCTAATGACTATTAAGAAATCTAAACTACGTAGTATAATTCACAAGTAGAAACATACCAACAAAAACAAGGAAAATATTTTGACAGATAATGTTTCTTATTAAGGATTCAATTCTCATGACCATGCTAGAGAAATGAAAGCAATCTCTACTAACTGGGCAACTTCTCTGTGTGAGGTATCAGGCTTCTACTTGTTGTCATACCCCTTTGCACTCCCACATAAAGAAGAGATAACATCTTTACTTGGTGGATGAGGAGACGGGCACAGAGAGGCTAAGAAACTTGGTTAAAGTCACAAAGCAAGTGGCAGAGCCTTCAAAGGCCATGATCTCCCCACTAAGTCCACAGTGCTAAACACAAGAGGAACTTCGACTTTCCTAGTCGGTTTTTCTGGTATTTGTATGGCTACATTTTTGCTCACACATAGAATGTAAAATTAATTTGAAAAGATAAAGAGGTTCAGAGTCTTTGTCCTCTTCTCTTTCTGGTTGGCCATCCTTCCAATCCCATCTGCTCCTTGGCCTTACAGACATTACATGATAAAAGGGGGAGCCTTCTTGTACCCAGAATTATTTTGCTCTGAAGACTTATATTACAAATGCAAGGCATATGTCATCCCTACATTTTTAAATTTGGAGACTGACTGCTTTAAAGTTATACTGTGAATTCTTTTCATTCACATTCCATGATTTTATCATAACCTTTTTTGGCAAGCTTCGCGGTGAAGACTTGCTCCGCACAATCTTAACCCCGAGGGGAAAAATTAGGCTTGTTGATACAGTCCCAGAAATACTTCATATTTCAGCTCGTTCAGAAACACCAGCTGTACTTTCCCAGCACTTTTTTACTCTGATTTTAGGATTTAACAGTGATAGAATCTACACAGAGCCTTTTCTTAGTAGTTTGTTAAAGAAAACCATATTAAATTGTTTTCAATTACCTAATAAAGTTAGCTTGCAACACAGTAGAATACAAATTCGCCAAACAGAAAGAAAAAAATTAAGTGATCTCTAACAGTGGTCCCTAATCTTTATGGCACCAGGGACTGGTGCGCTCCTATGAGAATCTAATGCCTGATGATCTGAGGTGGAGCAGAGGCGGTGATGCTAGTGCTGGGGAGCTAGTGCTTCACTTGCTCGCCACCACTCACCTCCTGCTGTGTGGCCCGGTTCCGGGTCCACGATCCAGGCATTGGGGACCCCTAATCTATAAGACTGTAACATGTGATACTTCAGTGTTTCTCAATGCTAGCTGTGCATTAGAATCACAAAACTTTCAAGAATACCACTGTCTGGATCTCACCTTAAATCAATTAAATCAGAATTTCTGGGGGAGAAACCTGGGAATTAATATTTGGCAACATCACTTCCTGGGTGATTTTACTGTGTGATTAGGGCTGAGAATCACTGCATTTCATCACTCCTCCAAGCAAAGTGGAAATCTATACGATGAAGTTCCCTACTGACACGAGAGCTTTGCCAAAGGCATGTTCAAACGGCAGCTAGCCAATGGCCGAAGCAGCTCTGAGCCCTCCAGCTTTCTGCCCACCACCAAGTGGTCTACGCTATATGCTAAGCCCCACTGTACAACTAGGAATCTCCCAGACTACATGTCTTTTCTGTGCAGGATGTTCCTAAATTAGGTGGAAAATGGTGCTCTAAATTAGAACTTTGCCCCCAAAGGGTGTTCCCTTGGACCAGCAGCATCAGCATGATCTGGGAGCTTGCTAGAGCTGCAGACTTAGACCTTTGTGCCAGACCTTCTGAATCAGAGCCTGCATTCTAGCGAGATTTCCAGGTGATTCAGCTGCACCGTAATGTTTGAGACAAACTGCTCGAGTAGTGCTTCTCAAACAGTGGGCCATGGACCAACACATCAGCGTCTCCTGGGAACTTGCTAAAAATGCAAATTCTAAGGCCCCACATTGGACCTAGAGTTAGAAACTCAGGTGATGCCCAACAATTGGTTTGAATGGACCCCTCCCCTCCAGGTGATTTCATGCACACTCCAGTGTGAGAACTAGGGCTAGAATGATGATCTGCAACTCTGGTAGCACATTAGAATCCCTGAGGATCTTTAAAAGTCCAGAAGCTTGGAGTTCACCCCAAACCAATTAAATCAGAATTACTGAAAGTGGGACCGTGGTATCAATGTTTTTAAAAGTCATCCCCCAGATGACTCCAATGGCGAAGTCAAGGTTGAATTCACTGTTCTAGGCACTGGTTCCCCTCAATCCTTCACTCTCTCAAGAAGATCTGAAGCTGCTTTAATTCTCAGGAAATCAGAATCGATGAATTCTCTGGAACCTTTTTAAACAAGGTCAGAACTACCTGGGAAGAGTGAAAAGTGCTGAGAGAGAGCTATAGGCTCCCCCTCTGGTGGTAGGTGGTGGGTGGAGGAAGCAGGGAGTGGGGTAGCCAGATTCATTCCAGAGGTGTGCATATGCATCCTGCTGAATTTCAAATCACAGTTCATGAACGATTATTAGAATTTTAAGCCACTGATATTTGATTTCATTTATCTGTTAATTCACATTCGGAAGACATATTCAATTTACTCCCAGAGGGATTTGCCATTCAAATAGTTACATTTTCATAGTCATACACAGTCACAAATTTTCAAAATGTAACAATATTTAACAATCTGGCAATAAAGCCTAAGGATAGTTTGGATAAATGTACAAAGAACTGAAGATTGATTTTCAAAAAGATGATTTTTAACTATAGCCTTCTCCGAATATCTGTCCCCTTTTCTTACTTACCATAAACATAAGCTCATAAAAAAGGAATGAAAATTATTTGACAGTAGGACAAATGACTAATGAGGGAAACTTAAACGAATGAAATTTATATAATCAGTTCAGAAACATCTTAAGAGGAATCTTCCTAATGGCTTAAAAATGTCAAAAAAGCATACACACTAGAAATGAGGAACTCCCCAGGGTGATGTTTAAACGGAAGGCAACATCCATTATGAAACATAAACAAAGCCTCTATTTTGCTGAGTGACTCTGTGACTCTTTGGGTGGGTTGCTTTCCATACTTCAAGTTTTCCTCCAGCTGCAACTTGGTTGTTCCTTTGTGTGCTAACATGATTTGAAAAAATATAAAATGTTACATCTTAAAGAAGTGAGAATAAGGGGTCTGGTGTCACCTGTCTGTAAAATGAGGGGCTGGCCCTTATGGATGTCTTCCGTAAGCATCATCCAGCAAGGACTTTGAGCCCTTCCTATGCACAAGGTTCCAGGGACTTCCCGGCCTTGAAGAAAGACCAACCAGTGATTTTTGAATTAAAGGAGAAGCCAGTCCTCTCTCGCAATTCCAATTTTGTTAAATGCTGTAGAATATTAGAAGTATCGTAGGAACTATGATTGTATGAGATTATTTAAAAAAAACAAGGAACAGTAAACCAAAGGTATTGTCAGTAACATTCTCGATTAATTCCTGAGTCCCAGAGGTGGTACAGACATTTTAAAAGTCTTTAGAAGGACTCCAAAGACTATTATTTCCTGATCTGAGGTCTTCAGAGGTTCTTTATTTACACTTTAATGATTAAAATGATGCATCAAGAATAAAGAGAGGGTGCTGAACAGCATGAATGCAAGACAAGTAGAGTATTAGAGTATTACATCACTGTTGTTGTGTCTTTGCTGAGGACAGCAGTGGCTAAAAAACAAAAACAAAAAATAACTGGTATTTAACTCTTCAACTGGCAGCGCTCATGAGGGTTTACACATTCTGGAAAAAAAAAAACCCATATGGATAAAAATATAGAAATAGACTTTTGAAAAAATATTTTGGTCACTTTTTATTTCTCTTCCTTTTTTTTAAAAAAAAAATTTGTTTTACTGAGGATAAACTACTTGTTTGTACCACTTATTTGTTATTTAACAGAGGTTACTTTTTAGCTACTTTTTCTCTTTTTTACATCTGGGCATCAGTATAACTACCAGTTTACTACAAAGGTTTGTAGAGAACATAAAAGAAACATTTTCAAATCTTGGCTTTTTTACAATTAGCTGTGTGATCTTTGGCTGGTTTCTTGGCCTCTCTGTGTCAGTTTTTTTGGGGGCTGTTATAAGAGTTATGTGAAATAATATACACTGCAGGTAGCCCTATGCCTGGCATATCTAAATGCCCAACAGAGTCATCATCATCATCGTTAATTAGTAGAAATTTAGGCTTTGAGTCAGAGAGACCTCAGATTACTCACATACTCATGTTAAACGGCACAAAAAATGCTTATTCTGAGCGATTGTTTTAGAGATTAAAAGAATATACACATTCTTTGATAGTACATATATATGAAATGTATAATATCTAAAACATTGTTATAAAAATAAAAAATATTTCATATATTTTGTGTGTGCACACACACACACACACACACAGGAGGGCACTCTTCAGACCCTCACGTTAGCTCACTTCTCCCTCCCATTTTGTTTTAAACCTAATGCCCAACATAAAGCCTGGAACACGTGTGATCATTAAATGTTCGTCATTGTTAAGGCGAAGCTGATCACGAGGAACACACGTATGGTACGTATCCTCACACAGTTATCTTAGCATGCCAAGCGTTTTCAAGTGCTGTCTCTGTCAGCATCCATTACTTTCTGATTAATTCCTTTTTTAAAAAAAAAAAAAAAGGGCTAGTTTTTGAGAGAACGGTCTTTGCTCTGTCCAGAAAGAAAGAAATTATCTCACACAGGTACTTTTCCCTGGAGATTCTTCCCCAGTTACTTCTGCACTTAAGATGTGTTGATGATGGGCCCAGCTCACGAAGCTGTCAAATTGACAAGATGGCAGATTGTGGGAACGAGTGCCTCCCAAAACAAACCGAGGCCTCCTGACATTTCTGCCCCTCGGTCGAGGCCCTCCTTGGAGAGACCGTGCGTCTTCACTGCCCACCAGCTCTGCCGGTCGGCCCCTCTCAGAACAGCCTCACTCCCTTCTCAGGACTCTCTCCGAGGCCATTCCGCCCTTCTGACTGTGCCTTCAGCTCCAGCACCAACTTCCTAATCAGCCCAGCCCTGGGCTGAGCCCCTTGAAAGGGGCCCGGGTTTCTATGCCTCCTTTGTATTCTTTGTGTACCCACGGCGGAAACCCTCCACCGCCACCACCAAGGGGGCACCGTGAGACTACAAATATGCGAGCTGCAGCTGAGCAAAGGGACGTGTTTACTTTCCACCCTGAACTACAACTTGACCTATGGCAAAAACAGAAATACTGCGATGTGTATTTTTTTTTTCCCAGAAATGATAATTATAGTTACCCAAACATTTTTCAAACTTCAACTACCAAAATGGAAAAGGCATTTCAAAAAATAATTTCTGAAATCGGCACTTACATTCTTGGTAGTCCTTACATGGAAATACTTTTTTTTTTTTTTTTCTTCCTTGCCATTAGGGGCCTTGGCTTGTAGCTCCAAACCCTCTCCCAGGGCATGGTGTGGTTCAGCCTGCCGAGCTGCGAGGTGGCCTGCTCAAAAGCCCTCCCTATTCCTACAGTCGGCCTGGATTTTAGCTCCTTTTCTCCACTTCAAAAATGCCAGTGATTTATGAATCACAGTTTGTATGTGGAGTGAAAGGAAGGCGTATTTGGCTGATGATGTGCCTGAACTAGAGGTGCGAGGCCGGGTTGGCTTCTGGTCCCAAACACAGAAGATACAGTATTTAGACTCCTCACAGGACATCGTGTAAATTAAAGCTCGTTTGTACTCCTCTCTCTGAATACAATCCTTTTTCGCCTAATTCTCCACCTGGTCTTCTTCCTCCAGCCCAGGTTTTTCTGGACCCAGTGTTCCCATCAGGATACAGCCATCGTAACTCCATTCTGCTCTCAGGCTTTCCAGTACTATTTAGAACACCGGTTCTCACTTGAACATGCTAGAGGACTTAAGGTGCAGACTGCTGAACCTCACCTCCGGAGATACTGATTTCGCTGGCCTGGGTTGGCTCCTGCAAATGTTCCTTTCGAACAACTTCACAGGTTACGGATGCTGCTGTCCAGGTACCATGCTTTGGGAACTGGCTTGCTTTAGACCACAACTGTTTGAATATGTTAGTCTCATAAACTCTACCACCATCTCCCCTCTCCTAGGCAAAGCTGCTTCTCCCTGTCTCGACGAGAGCTGAATCTAGGTCTAAGAGGACAGTGGCATACTTGTGAACCTGATGGACCTAGACAATGAATTCCGGGTCAATCTCATCCTCTTCCATGTCAAACAGCAACCCACATGAGGCTACCATCTCAGGCCTGAGAGAAAATTCAGAGAGTAGCTCATAAAGAAAGCAGGCAAACGGTTCAGACCTACATACTGTGCGGCAAGGAGAGGTCAGGGCTGCTGTCCAAGTGCACGCTGCTTAGTGTTGAGGCTGTTTCCATATTTTGGGGGATACAGCTTATTTCCAAATATTCTCAAATACAATATAGGCCATAATGATTTCACACATGAGTCTAATCAGAATAATTAAAGGGGACAAAGTAGTTTCTGATGAACCAACTATCACAATTTGTACTGTAATAATTGGGAATTTGGAATACGAGTGTTGTGAAATTTAACTTTACATGTACGATGGGGACTGGCCTCCACAGAGTTGCGAGACTTAAGTTCTTCAGTACCTATTTGCTCCTCAGTACCTATTGTGTAGCCCTTGTCCGGGCAGTATTCCAACTAGCGCAAAGCACAACTCTAAATGGCATAATGTAAAAAGTTACACTGTTGCTTCTGCTCCCTTCATATAGCCAGCCACACAGACACACTTACCTCAAGGGAGTCGGGGGGATGTAGTTTTTATTATGGGTACCCATATCACCATTAAAATTTTTTATCTATAGGAGGAGAAGGGAACAGACACATGAACATAGGGACAACAAGAAACCTCTGAATACGTTTCCTAAGAAAATAAACTGTATAAACAAGGGAAACATATTGTCTTTTGAAGAATGAAAGTGAAAAAATAGCATCCTGAAGAATCACTTGAGAAACATTCAAGTAATACATGTGCTTCTTATGAAAAATCTACATCGATGTGTTAAAAGTACCAGGAAAATTCTTATTTAGCAACTTTACAAACATTTAATAACCAACTATCCTGTATGAGACACGGTAATAAGTTATACATTTTAATAAAAGCACGGATATATATCTACAGATAAAACCCTTAGCCATCAGCGAGAGTAGATTTTTCCATACTTATGAACTTTAAGCAGAAAGCTTGGGTTTCTTTTGAAGTGTTCTATAACTCAAAATTTTCAACAAGTCTAATTCTCTTCACAATTAAGGTATGAAAATAAATGGATTAGAGATTTGAAGATTTATTTATAAGGGAGTAGAGGAATTAATATGCTTGCTCTTGCGTAAGAATGTGGTAATGGTTCTTCTATCCACAGGACTTGTCAAAAGAGCTTTCTTCTTCAGAAATTCTGAGATATAAGTAGAGTAAATGGAGGCCTCGAGTAGCCAACTGTCTTGCCCAAGGGTCACTCACCTAATGAATGTTGAGTCAGGGCCAGAAGCCAGGTCTCCTACAGAACCTTACAGCACTTCAACCAAAAGACACAGTCATCCTAACTTTTTCATCTTTTGGTCTGCAGTCTGCATCTTTCCCTGATAGTTATTCATCTCTTTCATAACATTTAACATTGCTTAGAGTCTAGCTTAAATATCTTATCACAAAGCTCCTTTATCATGAAATCAGCTGACTACACAAAGTAAACCAAACCAAAAGTAACCCATTATAAGTGGAGCGACTAAGAAAGGTCAGAGAGCAACCTCTGGTCCTAGGGTGGCTGTGGTGCTGTCCACCACCCAGGTGCTGAGAGGCTGGGCACCCACACAGGCAAAGCCTCGCCCTCTGAGACTTGGAAAACAAAAAGGCTGGGAATAGGAGGAAAAGCAGGCTTGCCAAGATGGACTACAAAGGCGATCTGTGCGCACAGGCCAAGAGCCTCGGGGCTGGGGACGCGGAAGGAGACAGCTCCCATGCAGAATACCCCAGGGCCTCATACCACAGGGTTTTTCTGTAACAACCTAATCCCCAGGAATTAGACCTCTGGCAATTTCTCCCAATCCACTCGGAAGATGAAACCCAGCCAGAGAAAAGCAGAAACTCTGAGACTAGAGGAGCTGGTAATACCAGACAGAGTCTCTCAACATTAAAAATTGTAGAAAGTCTCACGTGGAAGCTGAGTATCTGTTGCCAGGCCTTGGCTTAGGTAGCCCCTGAAACCCTCCACGCTGCCGTGGCTTTCTCACATTTTAAGTTTCTTTGCCCTTCTTCTTGGTTTTATGGTGGACCTGACTTATCTGGACATCTGCACTTGGCGACGGCTCCAATCCTACTGATAATGCATAACTTGCGATATTCAGACTGTCTTGATACCAAGCGATGCTTCTACCCACCCAGTCTTGTCACTTGGCATGTGGATCCCTAGTCTAGCAAAGGAGAACCGGTCATCCCTTTCCCTTCTCCATGTTCTCCTCTTCCTTTTCTTACTATTTTCCTGTTGTGAAGTCACAGCTATCCTCATTCCTAAGAAAGCTACTTTTTAAAAGTCAGAGTTTCTGTTAGGAGTATCCTTTGTCCGTGTTATAACAGAGTATAAAAATTTACCTTGGAAGGGGAAAGGGAGCCTCTCAGAGGGTCAGATCTGAACAAGGGGGCGGGGGGAGGAAATCTCACAGGTGTTCTATAATGACACTGGGTGTAAGCGAATTTCTATTCTAAGTATTTTTTAACAACAGATTAAGAAGCCATCTTTTCTCCCTGACTTACTGTGCTCTAAAAACTTCAGAATCTAGGGTGACTAATGTCCCAATTTCTTGTTCTACTCGGAGATAACACTGTTTCATTGCCCTCCACACTCAAGATGATCTCCTCGTAGGTGGATAACAGAATCTGATCAGTCAAAAATTCTTTTAAAAAGCACAGACAGTGTTCAATGTAAGTGGCTACTGGTATATGCTAGGAATTTTGCCTGATCTTAAAGCTTTAAACAAGAGATTTGAGACATCTCAAATGACCTGAAAGATTAATGGTGTAATTGTAAAAAAGGATGAAAATACAGTGGATCTAGAATTTCCCAGGAGAATTCCTCAAGTCTTTGCAACACTCTCATTGGTGCGTCTCACCATTTATTACAGCTGTCCAGAAAGTGAAGTTTTATGCGGTGGCCAGTGCACTGACCGAGGTACTTCTAGGAACTGTTCTTCCTCATTTTTGTATCATGTATTTCAGAGATTCGATCTACTGCCAACTATAGCATACCAGCTTTTTAATTTGTCCCAGATTTCTGTCTCTCTCTTTTTTTTTTCTGGTAAAGAACCATTACTTCGATGACTTTTTTACTCCTGCTCACCCTAGCAGCTGGATTTCTTTTATAAAGAAAAAAGTTTCGACCAGTTCAGGACTTGCCACGCATGCGATAATGAGCTAAAAAATTGGGCAGTTGGCCTGTCACCAGCTGAGTGATTTGCTCCTGCACAGGTACTGCGCAGCACACCTGGTTCAAATTACAAATCACTACGAGTCACACACAGATCTTCTGGGTCACTGTTTCATGAATAATTGAATTCGTGAACGTGAAATCAATGAATCGAGAGGGTCTACTGCGTGGATTTCTGTGAAACGAATCCTGCCTCACGGTTCTTTGTATTTAACGTTAACCTCATACCCAACTCTTTCACCCACTGCCCACTTAACAATGCATTCAGAAGGCTCCACGTCATCGGAGTCTCTGATTAGAATGCGGGGAAGTAGCATTTGTCACCAGGAAGCCTCCCTTTTGAGTCAGAGAGGAATTTCTCCCTTAGCAATTACAAGGGCACTGCGGGATCCAATTCCCACTCTTCATTAGGTCACCGTGAAGTAAAAATCATTAAATTAAAAAAATAATAATTTCTTTTACATTGGAAAAAGACTAACTTCTAATCATAGTTTAAAAAGAAGCAACTGCCGGAAGAAACACTTAAAGCTGAATGAGTTGTCCACGTGAGTTTGAAGTAATGAATCAAACAGCTACCTGTAACAGTATTCCTGGTAAAAGAGTTTCAAACAGGAAACCGCCCAGCATTGCTCTTCTGCCGTTATTTCTGACTGAACAAACCTATCTGACGGTCGCGGTCTTTACTCTCTCTGTTTAATTCCTTCGATGCCACTTTGTAAGTTGGGGACCACATCGTCTGTACACTAGTCCAAGAGCCAAGTGGTATTCATTCTTCAAGTGAAATGTTTCTGGGCAACTCTCTCTGCAGCCCACAGCAGGTGTGACACACGGGTTCTCACCTTCACAACCCACTAGTGAGTTCAGGAGAAAGAGCGGAGCAACCGTCGGCATGACTGGGCTCTGCTGGGGACTGCGTCCTGGGCCTGTCACTAACTGCTATGTGATCCTGTACCATTCTTTTCTTCTCTCTGGGCTTCCATTTCCTCCTCGTCGGTGGGAAGGTTAGCAGGTGATTTCCTAAGGTTCTTTCCCCTCCAAGAAGCAGAGAACAATACAGGGAAAGTTAGACAGCGATGCCGAATGGTAATTAAAGAGGTGACCCAAGGCAGCGTGTCATTATCTGGCAAGTGAACGGCAGGTACCAAAACACGAAACAGTATTCCTGGTAAAACTGGATTTAGAGAAAGGAGGGAGGTACTGTGCATGGCCGCTGATGAGAAAGCTTCACAGAGGAAGTGTAATTTTTATCAAGGCCTTGTAACAGGGATGAGACTTAAAACGGGTGTAGTGAGGAAGTTTGGAGTAGAGGATGCTAGCAGGGGATGTGGTCCAAGTAAAAGGAGATCGATGTGTGAGGGAGCACACCAGTTACATTCCCACACACTCCACACACGGTCTTACTGCTTAAGAGCACCCCAACCCCTCCCTGCCCCTGTGCTTTCAATCGGGGGTGGCCATCTCCTCCAATGCTCTTCCCCCACATTCACCTGGCCGGCCAGACTGCCACCATCTACCCATGCAACATGTATTGAGCAGTTATTACATCTTGGACACTTTGCTAGGAATTTGAGACACAAAGTTGAAAATATATAGTTCTCCATCTCAAAGAGCTTCCTGGTCATTTACAAGTAAAAATCATCTTCTCTGAGACACATGCCTTCATCTCTGTCTCCCCCACAAGTCTGATTCCTACCTCTCGTCTATTTTTACAGCCTTTGTACATATATCAATTGTATTAAATGTTCACATTGCATCATTAATGATTACATTTATGTCTTGGCACTCCATGACCAAATGTGACTTCCATTAGGGCTGTACCTGAGTCTCATTCTTTGTTTCCTTACTATTCAACAACATAATGCCTAGACCAGCGCAGGCAGCCCATTTAACTATCAGATCTCTCACTAATATCCTCTTGCTCCTCTTAGTGTCTCTGCTTCTTCCTGTCTGTGTGCCTGTCTCTATCTACTTACCTACCTATCTGGTTCTACTACTTAGTACTGGTGTATGACCCTCTGTGACCTCCTAACCTCAGTTTCCTCACCTGTAAAATTAGGATAATAAAAGTCTCCACCTCATTGGCTTGTTAAGATATTTCAGGAACACATGTCAAAAGCTTACACTAACACCTGGCACATAAGTAAGCAGCTCTTGTTAGCTTTGATTATCATTAGTTGCGGACTTTAAGATAGTTGCAAGAGGTTCTGGGATCATTTTATAAGTCATGGAACCATATCGATGTAAAGTCAAAGAATCGAATGCTACAAGGGCAAAGAACTCAAAAAAATGAGCACAACAGTCATGTAGCACCAACCCAATAAGCAAAAATGTGCCAAGTTCACAAGGCCTCACTATTTTAGCTATACAAAAACAGCAAAAGGTCTGGACTCTCTCATAAGTGTGTAATTATTGCCTTACTTTGGGAGTGTCTGTGTACAATGAGCTGCATATTACTATAATACTGTACTTCAACCACATTGATTTTGCTAACAAAGGAACCTCGTAAAATTGACACAGTGCAGCTGGGCAGAGGGTGTGTCCAAGGTGTAACTAACTTTATGGATTTTTCGAAGGCCTCCAGATCCAGCAATGGTACTTGTTTTAAAGAGTTAAAAACATGCTCTATCAAAATCCTTGAGTGAGTATGTGCTTCAGTGAGTCCTGGCTCACTCTGGCTTAGGGCCCCCAGTTCATTCCTTCCTTAAAAAGTACGATGAAATTCTCAAAATCTGTTCTGAAAAAAACTACCAAAATCTATTTGTAACTTTTACAGGGCTATAGTGCATGGAAATGAATTCTAAAGTACTCAAGAATCTCTGATTTACACTATTAAGATATTCTGCAAAGCTGTAGAATACTATAGCAGGAAAGTAATTCCTCCTTACTCGGCACTCTAAATATTGTTTCCATCATATATACTACTTATATGCTTAAAAGCTCATCTGAAAGAAAGTAAAAAAGGCTTAGGTTGGATAATGCATGGCAGTATGTCCGTAACTAGTCCTTGAGTCTGACATATTGAAGGCAACTGAGAAAATATGACAAGACAATAGACAAGAGTCAAGAAAACAAATTTTAGCCCTACACCCATCACTGACTGAGCAGTAAGAGAACTGATACTGGAGAGAACCACCATTTCCAAAGTATTCAATGGAGCATTTAGGGAGTTGCAGTGAGAAAATCATAGAATGAAACTGGCATCATTAAATTTAGGGCAGTGGGGGAGCAGGGAAGGGCGGTAAATAATTTAATTCATGAAGCTGACATGCCACATTATTTAAAATTTGTTTACCTCCAGTATCACATCATATGTACTGTCACTGACAAACCAAACCTTTAATATCATAATAGCCTCTGGAAAAGAGGTTCCCTTTCCAAATGAGTAAATTACTACTTATATCAAGGGTGAATCAGAGGAGCGATAAATAGCGAAATAATTTGTATAGAAGAAACTCTGGTAGTGACCGTAAGCAAAGCTTCTCAGATTGTATATATAGTTACCAGAATCCAATAATCTTCTGGATAGTCTGAATTTCAAATGGCACTGACAAAACTATTCAATTATGTGTGGAAAAGGTTTATCCAGCTACCTTGTATTTACCAGAAACTCTAGTAACTGGCATAGGCATATCCCTACATACAGTAACATGCTAATTAAAATTCAAATTAAAAAAAAAAAGAGCTAGTAAAGTATCCTTAAGTTTTTTTTGAATGAAAAAATATTAACTATATTTAAAGTGTAAAATATGACAGTAAATAAAAGGACAAAGCCCAAGAAACAAAATAATTGGACTTCTACACACATTTAAATCATGTTGTTCTTCAAAGTCACCTTAGGAAGTTATACAGTTATTCCAATTCTGCCATTTCTCAGCACTTTAATGTTCTTCTTGACATTTTCTTTAAAGGCGGTTCATGAGATATACAATAAAATCAGCCTCAGTGCCTTATAGTTCTAGGTTATATTTTAGCAAAAATAGAACTCCCCAAAGTGCTCACCTATTTTATTAATCAGATGTGACTCCATATGCCTTTTGGCTATTTCCCGGAATAAAAAAATTCAATTTCAAAATGAAAGTTTGCCATTACCAAAGGCATTCACAAGAAAAGTGCTATAAACACTCAAGGCAACTAAATAAAAAAAGGAGGGAGAGAGAGAGAGGAAACGGGGGATGGAGGGAAGGATGGACGGATGGAGGGAATGAAAAAACATTCATCCTTCATACAACGGCAGCCTCTCTAGAATTGGCACATGGACTTCCAAGGTAATGTCCAAATTCCAAGGTCTCTGAGAGGAGACTATCTTCTAGATTTTAAAATTTATTTGGAATTTTTTTAAACAGTTCTCACCTAAGACTCTCAGTGTGACATATACCTTACTCGTTTTATTCTACTTCTTTTGCCAGTTGGTAATTCCCTTTCCCAAAGCAAGCAGGGCAATGTATCTACAATCTGATTGAAATGTTAATACCTTCTCATTTTTCTGACTGAAAGTGGGAAAGAAAGAATAGATTTAAAGTAAAAAAAAAAAAAAAAAAGCAACTGGGTCCATATCTAGTCATCTTGTTAAGGCCAGAAAAATGACTAATAAAACGTTTTTGGAAAATAAAAATGCCATCAAGAAAGATGTTGTTTTCTTTATGAAGGTTAATTATAAACAGTGAATGCAACTAAATAAGCATTTTAAACAGCATCGATCACAGCTCTTCAACAATGGCCAGTACTTCCTCACAGCACCACTTAAATGCACAATTTCTCAAAAGGGAAAAAGGAAATTGAATTAGGAAACACAAACCATAATTGCATAAAAGCCATACATTTAAGCGTACACAAAAACTTCTTTGGAAAACATCTATGCATTAATCTTACTAGTTAAGGATATAAACATTGAAATTAAATTTCTGTTTATAGCTCTGGATTTAATTTAATAGTAGTTGCGCGGGACCAAGGATCAAACGATTTTATGAAAACACAAGTTTTTACAATGCTACGGCAATAAAATTTCCTCCAGGCTGATCGCTCGGAGCTCTTGGCTACGGACAGCTACTGACGTTCAACACCATGGAACTCCCAGACATTCCAGAGGCTCCCACAGAAGGGCAGGAGGGATTCGAGAAGGGAAACATGGTAGGGGTCACACCAGCTTCCTAGTGACTGAAGAATAAAATCCAAATCTAAACCGTGGCACTTAAAGGCCTTGGCATCTGGGCTCCACCAATCCCATGACACACTGTACCACCTGCCTCCTCTTCTCCTCTGTTGTGGGACCTGTGCATGCTCCAAGTGCAATGAGAGTCGCCACTTCAACTGTTCTGTGTTCTCTAATATCTCATGCATTTATGCCTTCTTTTCTTTCCTAGCTGGAAAATTTTTAATTATCCTTCAAACCTTGGTTCCATAAAGGCAACTACTTCCCTTTTAATAAGAGGCATCTGGCATGCACAGTATCACAGAAGTACCTGCATATGTCTCTCAAATGACACTCAGGATCTGGTACCTCAAGAGAAAGGGATCTTTGCTACAGTTCTAGTGTCTATGTATCCAGCATGGTGCCATGGCATCGTTGATAATCACTTAATTTTGATGGACTGAATAACTGAGACAATAAAGTAACAGAATTAATTACGAACACAGGATCCAGAATGAAACCATATAGGTTCCCATCTTGGCTTTACCTCTACCTGGTTGTTTGACCTTGGGGAGTTACTTTGCCCCTTTAACTTACTTCATGGGGTGCTTGTGATTATTAAAGCAAATCATCTATATAAAGGGTCTGGTGACATCTGATAAATGGTAAGAATTTCTAATGTTAGTTATTATTACATGACAGTCTCAGTCTCAAAAATAAGAGATCCGTTTTTAAATAAAATAATACAGTTTGCTGGTGGACAAGAGAACATTTTAACCATGGAAGATCTGAGAGACAGATATGGACAGAAGCAAGAGGGCAGGAAGTTGGAGAAAGAATAAATGTGAGTTAAAAACTCAAACAAATACAAAGACAGGAAACAAGACAAAGAGGAAATAAAAGTCAGAAGTAAGTGAATCTTTAAAATGAGCAGAGAACAGAATGGGATTTTAAAGTTGCAGGATCAGTAGAACAAAGAACTCACTCACCTCATTGGGTTTTAATGCCATCACTCTGGTATAGATTAAAAATATTTATGAGCTGCCATCATTTCTTAATCTCACCCCCGAATATGACCACTGTATATGACTACATCCCAGGTAGTTCAGATGTGCTGCACAGAGCCTCCGGGTTGGAACAGTTCCAAAAGTCTTTCTTTGATTTATTTATTTATGCATTTCTCATCTTTAAATAATAATTGGCTCCAGGAAAAATAAAATGAAACTTCATGCTCAGATTCTAACATAAGCTTCAGGAATGAGAAAAGTAATATTAAAAGAGCTAACCCCCTGGCAGTAGACCTCCTTCTTAAAATGAGTGTGTTCAGTCTCTTCGACATGATAAATAAGGTATGTGTACCAAGAACTTGGCACGTTACAAAGAACATGGAATGTGAACGGCTTGGGTGCAGCCTTATCAAGTTGCCAATACCAAAACTATCTGTTCTGGGATGGCGGTGAATCTATTTCAAGTGGCACTAAAACGTACTCTTGTTAATAATGCAAATAGGAGACCATAAATATTAACATAAGTCCTTCAAGGAGCTGCAGTTTTTACTGAACCATGTGCTCATCCTGACATCCATCTCCACTTTCCAAAGAGATACTAGGTGCAAATCAAAAGGAAAAGGCTATTAATGAAACTGACTAGAGTATAGGTACATTTTAATGTTGCAGAGAGAAAAAAGCCCTCTCTCAACAAAATTACCATGTTGTTCTAATAGTAAACTGAATCAGTTTTAAACTTTAGGACACCCTCTTCTTAAACATGAAACCTAATAAACCACTCAGCTTCTTTACTGTATCGTTAGAAATTTTCTTTAAAAACCTTAGTGTTGAATGAGCAACATCCACTTATCTTCATCACAGGCATGGCGTCAGAATAAATCGGGTTAATAATTACGGCAGGAGAGAGGGAGGGAGGTGGAGGGAGGAGAGGGGACAGAAAGGACAGAGCCTGGCTTTGAAGCCAGCTTTAAAGAGTGGTCACAGAGTGGCCTCTGACACAAATCCAGGGTCACTATCATGCTTTAACAGATAAGGAAGGCTTCAAGGCTTCGAGAAGTTAAATGACTTGCCCCAGGTCACAAATCCATGGAGACCTCAGGACCTGGCAAGACAAGAGCTGACATATGAAAAGTTTAGAAATTAGGTTGTGCCATCAGGGGACTTTCTTTCAATTTCACTCTTGCTTTGGGCCTTGAATTTCTCCCTCCCTGCAGGCTCTCTTTCCCGTCCGTTTATAAACATGCTCACGTTTCTAACATTGAGAAAGTAAGAAACTCGTCTTTTAGATCTTACATTACCCTCAGGCTACAATTCCAACATACTCCTGTTCCTTTTGCCCCAACCTTTTTGAAAGTGGACTCAGGACTCACTTCTGTGCAACGTGCCGGCCCCTCCAAGCCGCCGATCTGCACTCCCCCTGCTCACGCGGGCTGCTTCGCCCCACCACTGCCTGCCTCCCTCCCTGGTCTGGAGGACCCTCTGCCGTTCTCCATCTACTGAAATCCTGGCCATCCTTCAAGGTGCAGATAAAATGCTACTTTCCCTGGGAAGGATAATTATCCCTGATTTCTCAGGCAGAATGTCACTCCTTCCTCACCACTCTTGTAAGACTTCTTCTTGTACCTCTAAAATACAAAACTGCTTATTTCATCCTAGTAAATTTTCATTTCTTTCAGGTTACCAATGCTGCCATAAACTGTACTAGTTTCGTTAAAATTGGTAAACACTTTAGGTTGGTAAAAAAAAAAAAAAAAGAGGTGTGTTAACATTGCTGGAAACAGGCCAACATGCAGGCTATTTCAGTGTGAAGGGGGGAAATGCAGTGCTAGAGAGAGATGGAAAGCAAACAGAAATTAAAAGGAGGAGGAAAGAAGAGATAAGGGGAGAGAGAAGCTGGGAGAAGAAAAATGCAGAGCAAATTAATCACGATAGACACAAGAGCTAAGTGGTTTGGAGAAAACAAAACAAAACAAAACAAAAAAAAAATGAAGGAAGAATTGCAACATCTCCATAGAGAAGAACAGTGTGCTTCTGAAGGGGACACAGTGTCCAATGTGGATGAAGGGCTTCTTCTGATTAAAGGGTGTTGTGTCTTTTGTTATCAGTCGAAACGTCTAAATCGGTTTGGATGCTCTTACCACCTCTTCGTTCCCCTCCCCACATCTGACATGCTGAGGATGGAATCAGAAACAGAGTTCTGGCAATGGCTTCAGCCGTGCAGCTGGTCACACTCTGAAGCCAGGAGAGACTGGGCTCAGGAAAGAGGCTTTTCAACTACAGAACAGATTCTCCCATTAATCAGGAATGGCCATGGGAGGAAGAATCCGAGCCAGTCAGCTACTGGTCTGGATATTGCTAATAATTTCTCTCTTTGGTTTCTGGAGAATCTGTGCTAGGGTTTCTTCCAAATGCATACAGAAAGTATGATTTTGCCTTTGTATTTGAAAAGTTGGCAGCAATAATACCGAAAAGAAATGTGACCAGGGCCAAAAAGGTAACTGAAACAAAATTAGGCATAAGTAAAATCAAATGACAGGTCAAAAAATGCTAAATCTATTATGTCTATTCCTTTCAGAGGACTATAGAGTACTGTAGTATGAGTTACTGTCTTGTTTTCTATCAGCTGGAATTCTCCAATAATTACATACTTCTCTTATCAGGTCAATGATAATTTATATTCATAATCGTGACCCTGAATTATTTCCAAATTCGGAATGTGTTTTATACTAAAGAATACTTTTTGACAACCAATTTGTTTATAGTATCTCTTCACTAACTGTTTTCAGTCAAGGAACCAAAACATCCTATTTTGGTGCCTCTATTTATAAGCCTGTAATATATCCACAACAACTACAAGATAATTTTTAAAGTATGAGTGACCTTTTATAATTAAATTTTAATCCATTTCTTTATCATCAGACATTTATTCATTACCCCCTAGGTGCCAAGTATGGTCTCTGCCTCAGGGAATATAAGCAAACACACAAGAGAGTAAACTATGGTGTAAGTTCACAGCAAGTGTGACAAGGTCCTACCACATTCAAATACAGGTCCTCGGGAACGATTTCAACAGCATGGGCAAGCTGAGGAGTGTGTGCGAGAAGTGACACACGTGCACATTCATTTCCCTCGGGTGGCCCTGGTCCCCCTGGGTCCTAGTATGAGAATAATCATGCCTGAAGCAGTGGATGCATGTTGTCGAAAACTTACAAAAAAGAATCTGTGAACACTTTCAGAGGGAGGCTAAGCAAACTGTGGTAGGGGACGTGCGGCATACCTGGGGAAGAGATGAAAGCGTTCGCCTAAGATCGGAGAGGAACACTGCGGACGGGTGAGACTGCAGGAGAGCAGGGTGACACCTGCAACCTAGAGCCTCCACGCTGGAAGGGCTGGGATTCTGCTCGCACCTTCCAATGAAACACTTTAAAGACTTCGTTTCAAATATCATCGCTCTGTGAAGAAAGGGACTCGAAATCACCTCTTCCTTGATACACTCCGATGCATTTCAAAGGGTAATTCTGACTGCCCAGTTTTTGCCCACTCTTCCCCCTCTCTGGTATCAACTGCTGAGGCCAGAAGCCTGGCGGCAGTCTGGAGTCCGCCTCATAACTTGACCCTCGAATCCAATCGGTTTGAGACTTTTAAGCTGAACCTCCAACGACCTACAGAACCCACTCCTTTTCCCCCAACTCCTCTGCCAACGCCCTTGTCACCTCCTGGCTGTCCTTCAGAGCCCTATCTAATCCCCGTTCAGGCTTCACTCTAGCCTCTCACTACATTTTCCACAGAGCAGCCAGTTGATCTTAAAAGGTCATCCTATCGCCTCCATCTAAAGCTTAAAATCTTTGAATGGATTCCGATTACACTTAGAATAAATTACAAACTCCTTATCTTACAGTCTGTGCCAGTCCCCCACCTACCTTTCCGACTCAGTCCCCCGCTGCTCTTCCTACCCTCACTCACTATGCTACAGCCACACTAAACCTTTCGGTCCCCCAGCACACAAAGCTCTCTCCCGCCCGGGGTGCTGACTACATGCTTCACTCTGCCTAGAATGTTCTTCCCCAGGCTCCTTGCACTTAGCTCCCGGCTCCTTCTTAACTTTTAGTTCAAATTAAACATCAGCTCTTCAGAGAGAGACCATCTCAAGCCATCCTGTCTTGGTCTTGGAATTCTGTTACCCAGTTGCACTTATGTAATTTTATTTATGGCTCTTATTTATTTTCCCTGAGACGGGAAGCTCAGGCAACTGAGACCTTGTCTGTCTTGCTCATCTTGTATCTAGTGGTGTCTGACACGGAGCAAGCGCTCAGTAAATATTTGTTAAATGAATGAATTAGGGAAAACTAGCATTTGCTAAGGGCAGATAATTATCCCTTTCAACATGACTTTATAGGATATTTTCAACATATAAACCTCAGACAAAGAAAGCTTCTGTGAGTCAGTTGGCTTTTGAAAACTACTATTAGGGCTACTTTTGATTTTGTCTGTTAATATCTGTGCCTAACAGTATTATGTCCTTTTTCATGTCAGAACTACACAAATGGCCCACAAGCGCTGGTGAAGCAAGAGCCTGAGGGTCTCCAGGAATGAGTGGCTAAGTGCCCCATGTAAAGAAAGGCAGATGCTACCAACTTCAACTCTTATGAAAAAAAAGAGCATCAAAAGGATGCTGTTTGATATTATTCAAATTCTCAAGAAAAGCTTCTACACACTGAAACTTAATTGGATGTAAAGTTGAGGAAATATGAAAATGGGATATGGGTGTTTCGTTATGGATGTTTAAACTGATGGGAAATCACATGCCATTGCTTCGTTCTCAAACTTTAAGTGACTTTTCACCAGTGATAAATGACAAAATGGCTAAAATACTGAGAGAGCTGAAATAAAGCACCCACGTCAAAATACACACATTTAACAAGTACTTTAGACTGGCGTCTCTTCTCAGCTACAAAAGAAACTCTTGAAGAAACATCTTTAAGCAGCTGAAAGTCCAGATGAAGCTCCTGAAACTATATATAGTTGAAATAACTTGAATACAGTGACAAAGATTCAACAAGTTCAAAACAGGAGGGCATTGACTATATTAAGTTTTGCGTATACACACCCATATTTATATGTACATGTGTAGGTATCTAATTTTATGCAAAATTTGTATTCATGTGGGATTGTTTGTTTGCTTTTTGGTTCTAGGCTCCCTGTGAAACACAAGCCCTTCAATTAGATCCTGCCACCGAGCACAGAGCAGAAACATATTGCTTTTGGCCTCATGACTGTCCTTTCCCGCTTCTGTAAAAAGCCTGTGTTGACTGTACTGTGAAAAAAATTAAAGAAAGTCCTACTGTTGTAACTGTGCCAAAAAGTATAAGGAAACAAACCCAGATGCTAGTATTTGAGGCATTTCCTCTGTTATGTGACTATGTCCTTTAACTGAAGGTCAAAAGAACATTAAAGGGCTGAAATATTTTAAAGCCCTGGATATTTTCGTAGCCCTCTCAGCTTATGCATGTCAGTGACACGCATTAGCTGACATTTAAGAAGCAGAATTATTCAGCAGCATTCAAGAAAATCCTGTGTTATCGCTTTCAACACGATTTTATTAAATTTCTAGTTTTATATTAATACAAACTGGTTCATTTCCCTGACAGCCTGATCCTTCCAAAATGCCAGCAAGTGATAAAGTCATTCTTAGGCCCGTTTTACATTAACTATCTCCCAACCTCAACATGTCTATAATGTTGTAATTTTATAACCTCTTTTTCCTGGGACAGTTATTTTTGATGCTTCAGATAATAGTAAATATTGTGAGATACAATCATTTTATTTCACTTTTAAGAGATACTTGACATAAGATTTATTTTAAAAAATTTCAGATGTGTTTTCTGGCAATAGAGAATAGCACCTCAGCCCATGGGAAATACAACAAAATCAATGATGTTACATTATGTTAGGAAAAGGTATATCCAATGGGCCACCACATTTGGTTATATGACACATATCAAAGTTTTCAAAATACATTTAAACGAAGAAATTCTCTTAAGAGACAGCAAAACTCTTGATGAAAAAGTTAATATGATTGAAGAATAGACAAATAACACAAAACAAAATATTATGTATGAGTGTGTGATTTAATTAAAATTCTCTCGAAATAGTGATGCAACTATAAGATGTGGCAAAGATCTAATAAAGACCTCGCATCAATCAAGAGAGCAGTAAAATACAGCAAAGAACTCCCACTGCAGAGCCCTGAATGGTCCAATTATGGAGGCTCCTGAAATACCCTAGTTCACTCAGGGTGGTCCAGAATGGCTTAACCTCACAGAGATCTGGGGCCCTTCATCCTGTGTTGATCTTCACCTGCTTCCCTAATAGTCGCCTTTCCATATATAGAATTAAAAGAGTCTATGAGTTCACAACCACTCCCCTTTTGTTTACCAGAATTCAGGGTTATTTACTGGAATGTTTTAAATAATTCTGTTGGGAGTCAGCATGGTTACTAATGGACATACCATCTAATCATGACCCGTAGCAGCTTGTCCACCCAGAGGAGACAAGCTTTCTGACTCGTTGTTATAGAAATGTCAACACAAGGAAGGCAGTTTTCGACTTTATCTCTCATATTTCCTTTGCTACTCAATAGGGTCAGTTTCACTGGTGTGTGGGAAACAGAGACAACGCAGCTCAATAGCAACGCTGGGTGTGGCTGTTACAGTGATAAGGGAAATGAAAGTGGAGGGAGTCTGAATGATATTTATTTGAAGTGTCTTGCCTGGTCGTCCATAAGCTATTCACTAGGTGCATAATATTACACCGATTCTGTTGCAGTGCACAGCCGGTGGTTAGATTCTACGACTAAAAAGAGCACACTTTTAGAAAACTCTTGATTAGAGAATGGAACACCAGGATCTGCACTTTCATACTTAATAACATATAGGTCACTGCAGTCATATACATACCAAGGAGGATAAAAATAATTATATGGTTGCATTCATTTCCACGTATAAGCCGTATGTCACCAGGTATGTGTATGTGCTTATGTACATCTAGCTACAGAGATTCATATATGCACGTGGGACATATGTGTACACAATGAACTTCTTGGCCAGAAAAGACAAATACACATGTATGATTTTTTTTTAACAGAAAAAAACCCCCACATTTCCTATGCACTTGAATATACACTATTATAGAGCATGAGATACATTGTCAGGATTAAGGAGGTTTGCTAAGTTATTGACCTATCCAGAGGACCCCAAGGGAAACATTATAATAAAGCCTGAATTTAGGCAAATCTGAATCTGGACAAGGAGGCACAAAAGAACACAAAGGTAACATTTTTGAGAGCTCCATGTCACACTGAGGTGTGACACCACAGCCTAAAATAAGTTTCATTTACATCCTTTGCAAAATTACTGACAGAAGAGAAACAAGTTGGCTCTCAGTCAGAAAGCATTCAGGAGGTTCCACTGTGATCAGTAACCAGAATCCCAAAGGGCACTAAGAACATACAAATGGAACAATATTATATTTTAAACTACCGCAGAGATAAGTAAGAACTTTAAATGTTATAGGCAAGGTATTTATTTAGGAAGTTTAAAAACCTCACTAATTGCCCAGACCTGGGTCAGACACAACTGAGACTACCTGACTTTGTTTCGTGCCTTAGGAAGGAAGCGTACAAGGTCCTGTGCAGCCATTGCAGGACCGCTGTGGAACAGGTCACCAGGGCCCTTGCTCAACGTGGTTTCGAGGACACTTCAGAAACCACTTTAAATGCACCACTGTCATGAACTCCAACTGCATCAAAACACTGAAACAAGCGTCCTTTCATGTCCACTGTTGCAAAAACATACCCATGATATTTATAAAAGATGTGAGGCGGAATGGACTTTTGGGGGTTTTTTGGCCAAAGCAGAAGAAACAGTAAAAAAAAAAACAAAAAAACAATCTTTTATATAATGTAAATACATGAACAAGTTCAGAATGTACTGTAAACAGCTTTAAAATGTCCTCTGTTAAGTCAATGACCATTGGTCTTACCTAGCTTTCGAATTCTCAGGACTTTTCACAACTGAACATGGGAACGTATTTTTGAAGAGGAAAAAATAATTTATTTTCTAAACTGGGTAAAAGGAAAAAAAAAAACTAAGACGTACACGATAAAATATGAGCTTATTTTACTGATACACGGCTTTTCTCTATGTCTATAAAACTTGGATTTTATCTACTGACAAATATATGGATATATTAAGAAAAAGAAGTACCAATTTTTTTTTAACATTATTAAATTCCTGTATTGTTCTTTTGTTATTGGAACAGGAAAAGAAAGGCTACTGATAAGGAGGAAGCACTTTACTTGCTTTTCGGGAAATTAAAACAAAAAACAAAACCCCAGTGACAGAGAAAAGAATAATGAAGTGTAGGAAAACTAGGAAGTTGTCAGCCAGAAACAAAGAACACATCCACAATTTAAAGGAACATTCCAGTCCCTTAAAAACTCACACAAATCTTAATTCATCACGGGTTAATTCTTTCCCTCTTCCAACTTTATAAGCATTATTTACAGCTGTTACTTCCTCCTGATGCAAAAAAACACTTAGCAACAGAGATTTCAAAATCAAAAGCAGGAAGGCACTCTATCAGAGCATATTCCAAGCTCTAGATGTATCAACAACCCACGTGAATCCTTTATCATCTTAGAGATTATGCACTGTTAAAAGAATCCCCTTATAGGTTTCAAAATAAGTTATGCACAGAACAGCACGCTTAGTAAAGGTCAACATAAACTAGGGAATGAGTCCCGTTTTATTTTTATTGGAACATTTCTTTAAAAAAAAAAAAAAACCCAAATATTGAAGTTTAGCATTCTTCAATACCTTTCTTGAGAAACTCAGACATTCACAAAGATACAGGCACTGGTACTAGAAGTAAATATAATATGTCTATGAATCATAAAATAGCTTTTAAATTGATTAAAATAAGTTCAATTTACTTGTATCAGTGTCTTCTAGAAAGCTCTCCAGGCACACTGCACAGACTGTGAATGGGTGCTCTGCCCTTATGGCGGCCAGTGTGCCCGTCTCGTGTTCCCCCCAGACTTCTCAGGGTGAGGTCCTTGCCACATCACCCTGAATGCTCCTTTGCAGCGAAGTCAGCCCCAGGTGCATGCTCCCCACGTGTACAGGACACTCAGGAAGGGGCAGGATTAACTTGAGAGACACTTGCTCCATCCTAAAGAGCTCCCCTACTTTGGGGCTGAATTCCTTTAGCAGGCTTTTCACAATTAAAAAGGATTACAATGCAAATGCTGGCTGAAGTGACATTCTGGAGCATAACCAATAAAAGGAAATAGTCTAAAGGAAAAAAAAAGGAGAATAGGTGCCTTGGTGGGGAAAAGAAAGAAGATGCTGGATTTTTGAAGTGGGGAAAAAAACTGAAACCATAGAATGGGGTAGTCGTAGAGGAAATAAGACAAATTTGGCAACCTTTACCATTTTCACCTAAGGTTTGCTCTATTAACCTTCAATAAGAACTGGAAGAAATTGTAGCTTTGTCTAGAGGTATATCTTTATGTGTGGTTGTATGCTTTCAGGCCTGTCTCCTATCAATAAAGATATTCTTGCGTTTTTAAAAATTAAAAGCCTCTTTATTAAAAAAAAAAATTTTTTTTTCCTTGGAAGATATCTTAATCAAGGTCCTAGTAAACATGCAATACTGCCAAAGCTGGGAAATGGCAAAACCACAGTATCTACCACAGAATCCTTACCTATACTGATAAGTTTATGAGACTGTTTGAATGGCAATTCCTGCTAAAGTGATTATGTTCCCAAACTGTTTCCTGAACTTCCCTTTTCATGGACTTTTCTTTTTTTCTACCAACAGAACAAATATAAACCACTGAGTGGCCCTGAGTTGTCCAAAATCCCAGATTGTTTTTGGAATACTAATTCCAACAATTAATGAGGTTTTCATGGACTGAGTTTGGGAGTGACAACTGCTGTGGTCTGCGCCCTCTGGACGGTTGATGGAGACAGCCGCTGGCCTGGGGCAGGAGGACACAGGAGGGGACACAGAGGGACAGGCCAACTTCTCTCTGAGAAAGGGGGCCCTGCTGTGGGGAGTGGTCGCCACCCAGCTCTCCGTGCAGCAGCTCTGAAGGTCTGCTGGGCCGGGATTCCAGATTCTTTGCTCATGTCAGGAAGAACCTTTGTGGGGGCCAGGGTTTAGCCGGACACAGCTGGGCAAAGCCGCAACTCAGCAACGCTGTGTGAGAGCGCACATGCCAAGCTCTGGAAATAACTGAGAAGTCGCCTACAGCCAAGTCAGAAACCACAAACACGCAAGGGACTGCTCAGGGCCATCCGGAAGCTAAAACGTTAACCTTGTAAAGACAATCCTTAAACCAACATCATTTAAGCATCCCTGGTAGGTAGAAATAGAAAGCTTTCAGCATGCCCCCAAAGAACACCGTTTCTCTGGCTGGAGGTATCAGGTTGTTTTTGTCCCTGTAACAATAACAGTAAGTGTATTTTAAAAATATATACTAAGTACATGGTATTCAATCTTGAAACACTTGTAACAAAAACTGTTCACCTACGATTTCTGGTACCCCTGTACTAACCTGGAGTAGGTGAGGAAGAGGACAGCCGTTTGGGCTGCACATAGCTAGGGACAGAAGAAATGGCTTGCAAGCACAGACACAGTTAAAGCATATAAAGAGGGGCCGATCAAGAAATGGTACAGAACATTATTGGCAGTTTACACATAAGTGTATAGAAAGCATAATTCCAAGGGTCAGATTGAAAATGTTTTTCATACCATGTACTGTAACCTCAAAGTGGATGAATAAAATGTTCTACACACACACACACACACACACACACACACAATGCACACAAACCACGCACACCCCCTTCTTAGCACTAGGATATAAAATATTTAATTAGGACTTTAAATTTTTCTGCTGGGCATAAGAAATGACAACAACCAGAAGGTCACTGTATAACTTCCAACAGTTAAAATGCAGGTATAATTATTCTAGCAACTGCTCCTCTCCAGCTGATCTTATGCCAAGTTCTTTGAGTTTCCTGTTTTGATTTCCCAGATATTCGAAACCGGTTTCCGCCTTTTTGGTAGCCCTTTCTCCCCCCTGTACCAGTTATCAAGGCATCAAAACAACATTTTGCACCTATAACAAAGCTCTAAGATATTGATTTAGTTGTCAGCATAAATAAAAATCTACTACTTATGAAAATAAATAACTTTATCTCCACTTTCCCATGACATTGCTGGAATTTAAAATGACACGCAGATATTTAGAGTTCAAAGTCTCTTTATAGATTTGTTCCAAAAAAGGAAATTTATATTACCAATTAATAATTGTTTTTACAAAGGTAGAGGGACAGCAATACAGATTTAAAGTTACATAAAAGCCTTGCTGCCTGACTGAAACAGGTATCTTTAAGCTACCTGGACAGCTAAAGGAAAAATCAAAATTGGCTAACACATCATGGTAACGAGGTCCCTTATCCATCTGGGTGAGGTTAAATTTGGTTTTTGTTGTTGTTGTTGTTTATTTGTTTGGTTGGTAAAGGGAAGGGTTAATGCTTCCCAACTTGATAAGCGACGTTCTCTGAATTTCTTAAAAGTATTTATATGAGCTAAAGCAATACATTGACAAGCATAATACTGACTTCGCATGTAACATGCCTAAGAAGAGCAGAATCTGTGATGAGTAATGGCGATGAAGCAAATGACTGACTTAAACCCGATGAGTTGGTGCACACAGAGGTCCTGCAGCACACGTGCATGGCTTCACAACAAATAAGAGTCAAGAGAGAGCTGACAGCTTTTTTTTGGTGGTGGTTATGTTCAGATATTTCATTATCAAGGATTATGTAATAGCAATTTGAAAGGCCAAGTGCTTCCCAAAGATGGTTTTTTCCCTTAAACTTTATAAACCTCATGAAATGTACAATACCCTTCCCAGGTCTATTCTCCTAAAGAATAGCTACAGTACCAATAAGCTGTAAGGACCTTGCTGTAAGGACCTTATAAATTTAACTATCATCATCTTACAATATACAGCAGTTATATTTTGAGAGAATATATAATTTGACTCTCAGTACATCTGATCCTGCGACTTAATGATGACATTGGATCAATGTTTACCATAGTCGATACTATATTAGAAAGATTTGGGGATACTAACACTACCATGCACATCAATATATTGCTAAAAAAAATCCAAAGACATGAGGTCTTAGACATTTTTCTAAAGTTTAGCCAAGATCAAATAGGTAAATGTATGTAAAGGATCATCTCCACTAATAACAAACAATTTCCCCTGCATCCAACCTTAGGATTTGTTTTGTTCCTCACCATGTGATCCTACATTATGCACTATGAAGTACCTCAATTGGGTTTTAATGTAATATTTACTTGGGATAAAAGTTTTCAGAAATACATAATGAAACAACTCCTAGGTATTACTGTTTGAAGCAGAGCAATTTATAACAAGTGCTTGGCTTTTAAAAATAATGAAAATAGCAGAAATTAAGAGCGAGTCCTATGGTTAAAGACAAGATGTTCTCTCACCAGCATGAATTCGCCTCTCTGCACAGCAAGGCTCGTCATAGAAACTCACTATGACTTTGCTACTCAAACTCAGTGAAGACCAGGCAGTGGGAGTTTCTCCTGGGGGCTTGGGGAAAATGTAGATTCCCCCATCCTGGTAAATCGAAATCTCTGTGTGACCTTTAAATTCTTTCATGTTTAAGAGACCTAGGAGATTTCCCCTGTGCAGGGCACCCAGGCCTTGCCAGACACCTCGAGCCCCATGTGGGAACACGGGTCAGGGCAGAGCTGGTACATCTGTGGTCCCTGGGCTTACAGATTTGGGAGGGCAGCAGATTTCTTGCCAGAGCTCAAAGTGTCTCCATCCTGCAGAGTACCAGCGGCACGTGGGTCAAGAGGGAATTTTGTTAGACTATCTCAAAGATGGAATGAATATTAAATAATATCACAGCTCCATTTAGTCACATTTCCTTAAGTGTTTTTTAGTTAGCATCCCTCCCACTGTCCCCCAATCTCCCACAAAAAAAAAAAAAATACATACATACATACATACATATATATATATGTGTATGTATGTATGTATTTTTTTTTTGAGGAAAAAAGTTCTATGAACAAAAGCAAACAGTATTATTTATCTTTCTAAATACTGTTGATAGCAAACAGTACAGATGGCATTGAGAGTTAGTATTACTATCTGACCAGGCCACTGATAGCACAAGTTGTACTGCAAACTACAGGCCAAGAAAAAGAGAACCACCAAGAATACAACTTAGCACTTACACTTTGCTTGTGTGAAAGAAATAAAATGTTAAAAACTAAAAACAGAAGAGTGAGCTCACAGAATACTAACATGTCCTTAGGTAGGACTGAAATAGCAAATTTAGAGCCAGAAAAATTAATAAAAGTTAAGGGTCTGAAACAACTGTTATTTAAAACTAAAAGAAGAAAGTCTGTAACAGAAGCCACTTGTCTCTGTGCCAAAATTAGTTTAGCTTCGGAGGCTATAGCCCTACAATGTAAAATCAAACTCCCTTTTGTTTTAAGCAGCAGAAAAATACAGATAAAACTTCATATAAACGAATCTTTCTCATCTTTAATTTCTGCTTGAGTGTGTATATGTTATGCAGTGTAAGTTTTCAGAACGGATAAATGCTTTAAAATGTCATTTAAGACATTTATAAAATATCTTTTTAAAAAGACAAAAGCAAGCTCCCATGGTGTATCTAAAAATGTGATTCAATTCATGCACCTGCACCTTGAAGGCTATTTAGAAAATGGTCCCTCAGCCAAAGGCAAAACAAAGTCAAATCGGAGGAAGCTGAGGGTAGTGGCGTATAGCGTGTGCTCAATACAAATTTTTCGAATGAATAAATTAATGAACAATAAAAGTGTCTCTAAAATGAAAAGAGCAACCTTGGAAGGTTCTTGTAGAAAAGGCTAAGGAGAGGATTCTTCTGGCTGAGAGAGTCTACGCTGTTTCTCTACCTCCCTATCCGATTATTTAATCATCTCTGTGCCCCCCACTCTGAATGGCTCTCTCCTCAGGTATGGGTCTGATTAGTTCTCACATACGCAAACCCTTTAAAAGTCTTTGTTTGAATGAGAGAGTACAAATCAACCAACCATTCATTCAGTAATTAGATGATTTATTTCGTTTTGTACATCCCAGTATCGTGGGTGCCAACAACTGTGTTTGGGGCTGACTTCTGGTGAGCTGACCGTGAGAGACCTTCGGCTGCCTTACACTGTGCTAACAGACCACTCAGCGCTTCCTGCATCATTGCATTGTACAGGCCCTTTCATCTCACTTATGCTGCGTTAACACTGCCAGTCACTTTTTCCTCCATTATGCCTATTACTGTCCCATTAACAGCCCCGCACTCCAAAGCCATTCAGGTACCGCCTTCTCCCTGGGAGGCTGACTCATAAATCCTTATCTCCCAGAGTCCAGATCCTTAACTCTCATCTTCCCCCTTGATTCTGCACAGATAGGGCAAACAAAATAAACTCGATATCCACCCCATCCTGCCCGCCATAAAGCTGCTCTCCTTGTATTGGCACATTCTGGTAAATGACACCACTATATATTGTGACCATTATCCTCCCCGCCCCAAAAGAACTACCTTGTCATTCACTAACTCCTCCTCTCCAAATCTGGGAGCCTGCCCCTTCCTCATCCTCCACAGTCGATCAGCCACGAAAGCCTGCTGACTTGACCACCTCAATTCCCTCCTGTCTGGACCTTGCTGTCCACCTTCTCTTTTCTGTCTCCAAAGCTGCTCTTAAATTCTCCTTTCCCATCTGTTGAGCCACTCAACGCATTTCTCAGAGCTGGATACAGTTCCCAACTCCTCCACAAAGCCTCAAGCCTTCCATGATTTATCCACTTTATGAATCCACAGCAGGACAAATTTAAAGCATCGTATGCCAAATTCTGATTAGCTATCTTTTCTCTAAAATACCTGGGAGAGAAAATACAGCCGCACATGATAAACCATGTAAATGTTACCTCTAAGTACTTTTAGCTAAAACAAAAGAGGAATTTCTTAAGTCTCAAGTGTCTTCTTCCTTTTCCAAATGCTCATAGTGCAGCTCCAAGTAGGAATAAGGTCCACATGATCTATACTATTCCAGTAACATAAGCAATGTGTGATGGCTAAAAACTGTATTTAAAACACATTTTAAGATCCTACACAGAAATCCCTTTATCTGGTCTCTGGTGATAAATCAGTGTGAATTGGTTATTTTCATTTTTCTCTACACTCTCCCAACCTTCTCATGGAAAGGGCGCAGGAGTATGTATCTTTGTAGTCCCCAGTATACTTATCATGGAGCTGTGCATGTATGAATGCTTCTAAATGAGTTAATTACACTGAAAATTACCTAAGTGACAAGTAGCTCTACTTGGGAGTCAAATTTAATTTGTCCAAAACAAAACCATTAAGTCTTCACTAAATCTGCTCCTCCCCCTTGTCAAGGGCACCACAATTTGCTTCAACTGCCAAGTCTAAGAGAACTCCTCGGCTCCCCTCCCCTCACCCCCGCCTTCACATGAAATCCATCAATAAGTCCTGTTAACTCCATTTCCAAATCCTATCTCAGATCGAGCCATCTCTCCATCCCCAGTTCTTCGCTGCAGGTCACCAGTATGTCTCAGGTGAACTATTAAAAGAATCCCTACCTGCGGACCCAGCCTCCTCTCTCCTCCGTCACATTCATTTTATAAAGCACAAATCAGATTACATTACACACTTACTCGCGATCCTTTAAACAGCTTCCCACGTCCTCACCACAAAATCCACATACCTCACCTTAATCGACAAGGCCCTTAACCCGCTCTCCCTCCCTCCAATCGCACTGACCTTTTGCTTTTCCTTACTATTCCTTCGGCACGCCAAACTTGTTCTCACCCTATAGCTTTCTTTACTCTTGCAGTTCCCTCTGAATGGAATTCTCTCCCCTAGGATATAGTAAGTTGGATTCCTGCCACTCAGATTTCAGTTCAAATGCCCTCTCTTCTCTGACATCCGCACCTAAAGCAATTCCCTCAGTATTCCCAGCAGTTCTCTATCATATCACCCTGATCACTGTTTCTTCAGAGTCCTTATCAAACTGTATTTCCTTATTCATTTTTGTGCTGTCATCCCTTCTCTTCTGAATATAAGCTCCATGAGGGCTAATCCTCAGCAACTAGAACTGTGCCTAGTACGTACTTGGCACTCAATAAAGATTTGTTGGATGAATGAATAGATAAAACGTTTTCCAGGGTGTTTTCCATCCTTCCTTGAACTTTGCATGGTTTCATATTTTTGATTACTTCTTGAATATATTATGACTACTCTGAATTACAGTAATTTTTTTAGAATATAAAAGCTACTTACTCGTACTGCGAGGTGTATGAAAACTTAAAACTTCAACTTATTCATTATATCATTGAAGTCTTTCGAATCAACTTTAACCACAATTACTAAGCTCACAGTGGCCCCTCTGGGAAACCCTGTGGAAAACCCAGAGGCTGGTACTGGGTTTGCTAGTCTGGTCCCCTCTTCTGATGGTGCAACACCGTAACTTTTTGGACCTCAGTACAGCAAAAACCAAATCAGTGATGAGTAGGTAACATGGCATAAAATTATAAGCTTTGTTAAGATCAAGGTCTTTCTCTTCTTTCTTGGAGAAATACATTTGATTCTGACAAACCGTTCCATGCAAAACCATGGCTGGCTGTTATCCAGCATCCTCTATCCTCTAAACTTATGGTGATGTGGTCACAGATTTCGGGAAAGGATTTTGGTAAACTCTAGGACCAATTCCTTCCCTTTTAAATAAATATAAGGAATATACAAGAACTTTTTTAATACCCAGAAATTGCCATTATTCTCCACAAACCTATACATATGAGATTGAATTGTCCTGCAATGACTTCCACATATTTTTAGGTGCTGTTGTAGTTATAGTTAGAATCTGTGTTCAGAATTCCCGTCCCCCCCCCCAAATCACAGATGTGGGGACCCGTGTTTCCTCATATACTCCAGCAAGAACACTGTTACTTCTGCCCCGCCCTCCCCAAGTGCACACCTTAACACTACAAACTGCACAAGAGAGTCATGCGCAAAAGGTGGCTTTACCTGGAACTATTCACCTTCCAATAAGAGACCATGAGAACTGAGTCTACATTTACCGTATCACCCATCGTCACTGGAGTCACCCTCACTTCTCTGCAAAATCACCCCTGCCCTACACGACCCTCCCTCCCAAAGCCTTCTTTGTGCCTTCCAGAACTCATGGTCTGTTGTCACTAAAATCCTATTTGCTGTCATTTTTTCTCTCCAGAGGCTCCCCTCACCTTCATGCTCTACGTGAAGTCTGGGTACCCCCTGACTGCTCTTTGTCCCGTGAAGTCCTTTCAGGTGCGGATGGCTTCCCCTCCCACATTCCATAACTCTTGGGGGTAGGGGTAGGTGTCCTCTTTGTTCTCACTGCCTCTTTCACGTCACTATTCTGGTTGCCCTTTAAAGAATAAAACCTTGTTCGTGTGAAACACGTGCCATCCGATTACATGCCAGCTACCCGTCATTAGAGTTATCTACAGAACTTCTGGCTCAGGGTTTCCTCCCTATTCACTGCTTCTGTCTCCTTCCCAGCACCGTTTGCATGGTGGGTCACCATAAGCACCGGCATAACCTCACTCTCCATGCCCTTCTCTTTCTGTCGGACTCCTCAGGGAAAATCCGAACCCTGGTTAAAGCCATGTCTCCACCTGCAATGGATCTGAGCTGGAGAAGAGCACACAACTCTGCTGGCTGATCTCACTTCAAAGTTATAACCACTAACCCGAAGTTGGCTGTCCGCGCTGGCAGGAGACCCTAACACATACCTCTAGTCAGTTCACTCGCCCTCTCTCTGAGATACCTATTTCACACTCTCTCCTTCCTCAATTTTTCACACCTCTTCTTCCACCTCATGTCAGCTGTGAGCGGACGACCTTGTTTTATTCATCTCTGAGAAACAGAAACAATTTTGCGCCTCTCCCTCCTCAAAGACTTTGCTCCTGCAATCATTGCTGGTCTCTTTGTACGAGACTATTCTTGCCATCATTCAAACACGCTGTAACATCGCCCATAGTTTTAAAATCACTCTTGACCCTATATCCCCCTAAAACAACCCCATTTTTCAATTCTACTCTATCGCAACACCTCAAAAGAGTTTTCCCATTTCTCTTATTTACACTACTTATTCTTTTATTATTTCAGGTTAGGAGCCCTAGCATCATCTTTGTGCATTTTCATCCTTCCCTTATCTGTTCGCAGAGACTGCAGGTTCTTCCGTCAAAATGGGACGTGTCCACCTCTTCTCTGCCGTTTTCCTGCTAACCTCTGCTCTGTGGCACATCGAAATAACTGCAGCAGCTCTCCAGTGAGCCTCTCGACTGCCCTATCGCACTTGCTAATCCACTCCGCATCCCTCAACAACCCCAGTCTGCCGAACATTGATTTCCTCACGCTCTGCTTCTCTCTGCTCATAAACATACAATGACTACTGACAGCTCCTATTATCAGGTGTAAGCTCCCTGCACAATGTTAAAGACATTTCACAATCTGGTTCCATCCTGCCTCTCATTTTTATTTCCTATTACCCATCGACACAGAAACTTGCTCTTTTAGACTAGTTTCCCAAGTGTCTTACACGGAAGTCATACAAATCTCATTTCTACATTTTGTCCTTTTGTTCACCTCCTTCCCCTTCCTGGAATCCATCACCACCCAAATTTTGAATTGTTTAGACTCCACCTCCTCCATGATACCTTATCATATAATTCTAGGTCACATTTTGTGGCCCTAAATTCCTACAGTATTCGGAGTCTTCATTGCTATTAATGACTTGATTATATATAGTACTAAATCTTCATTAATTCTTTCATATACAATATACATACTTCAATACAAGTAGAACTTTTTCTTCAAAACTGCTTCTCAGAAAAGGGAAATCCCTAAGACTGACTCCTTACAAGATCTCAAACATTGCAGGGGGCTTTCTCTTGAAAAGCACAATACTATTTGTAGATGATATGTTAACCTTAAGTGACCTCAACCAATCCTACTTTTGGATTATATAGAGGCCATCTGACAGAATTTGTTAAACAAGAAAAAAAAAGTAAAGAAATTTAATGAGCTACAACAATTATTCCTGAGAGAACAATCCCAAAATTGGAAATGCTGTATCTCATATACAGTCTTTTAAGGAATTGCTTTAAAAATCAATGCATTTAATCTTAGCGTTGTAAAGATCATAAATATACACCTAACTAAATAAAAATGCAACAGTCTCAGTTTTATGTGAAAAGATACTCTGTGTTAAAACAAAACTTTTGGGATAATATGGATTCAAAATCTGCTACATTTCAAACATGTTAGATGGTAAGAGTTCAGAAACAGGATATTAAATGACTTGGCAGGTAACTTATAAAGATAACAGCATCTGAACAACACACTTTTATGAAATGTAAGGATGGCAAAAAGTAAACCCCTAAATTGCTGTATTATTTTACATAATTTGATTTTAAAAACGTATGAGTAACTAAATTAATTATTTAAACAGACAGATGACCACTGCATCTATATCCCTGAAAGTTATATACTGGCAAAATACTTTTTTGGCAGACAATGGGAGTGGGGACAGATGTGAGCAGAGCCATGAGTCAATAAAAACGAGTTAGGGAACTGACTGTTGTCTAATGTCATGATGTGATTGAAAAAAGACTTGACACGGTTAGTACCAGGCTCGTGAGTGATACTAACTAGGCTTGGATCCCAGTTCGGATTTTCAGATTCAAGGACTGGACTAAATGTTACCTTAGACGCTCTCGGTGGTTCTAAAACTTTTCGTCTACTAGGTTCTACTATATTTTCTTTAATGATTTAGCAGCATTGGTAAATACAAAGAGAAATGCTATTTTAGAGGCTATTATAAAGCTCTTATCTCGAATACCATTTAATGTGACTTAGAAACAATGCAGTTCAAAAACTCCGGGCCCGCTCTACTGCTCTGATGAGTCTGATTTTGGGACTCACAAACCTTTGGTATTCCAACTGTATGACCCACCTATCTCAGCAGGCATCATTTTAGAGATAAAAGGTATTTTTAAGTATCTCTCATGCAATACTACTTTTCCCCAGGAGGAACCTGGGGCTGAGACAGGGTTCAATGCTGGCCACAGGCAGGGCTGAGGCCCAGGCCCAGGCCTCACTTTTATGTCACCTCTGATGGCGAGCCATGGCACCGAGCTCTGCTATGCTACTCATGGTTACTGTAGTTATGAATCATATTTTCAAGTCTTCATTTTTCTAGGTTTTATGCATGAACATACAAGTTATAAGCCATATTAGTATGTTGTTCTTGTTATTTTAATGTGACTTCTGATTTCATTCCAGAGGTGACATGCCCAAGGCTCCATCGACACCTGTGTCATTTTGCCCCATGGCAAAATCAACCTAAACCTTCCATCGTCACTGCACAATCCTCCATCTCTTCTAAAGAAATACACTTTCTTGCCAGATGAGCTGCATTTCTAATGAGCACTCTCCTCATGGTGCATCTTCCTATGGTAAATCAAGCAGAATGGACCTGGTGACAGCAGATGATCTCGAGCACACCACTTGTGAAATCATCCATTATGCAGAGGTGACCTAGGCAAGCTGGCACAAAGTACACTGCTCACACCACCACGGCATGACTGTTCCACGGCTTCCAGGAAACAGACACACACACGTGTGCATACACTCGTCACATCAGCACCTGGTCCACTTTACGCATCTAGTTTGGGATTATAACAGTTCCAAGTCTCTGTAAGCTTGTCTTTGCCTTTTCAAGCTCAAATACTATCAGTGATCAGGGCTACACAACGCTAAGTTTACAATTATGAAAATGAACACTCACCTTCAATCCTCTTCAAAGCTGAAAGGCACATGTCCTTCCTCGGAAACTCAAAGGGGTTGTTGCAGGTCCGAATGGTGCCACACTCACATTTCCCATTGATGATATTGCAGCCAGAGACAAGGTTTTCATTGCATGGTTCAACACCAAGCAGTTGGTCATCATCCCAGTTCTCATCTGTAAAACAATTAAGAACCACACAATGTTTGCTTGTTAGCTGCGTTCAAAGGCCTGTTGGAAAGCAAAAATGTGCAAGGATGTCAAGATTAACATCCAATTTTGACACCTCAATTTACGAAAGGCAGTTTGGCTACAATTTTGCAAATGAATGAAACCCAACCTCCTAATAACTGAGAAGACTGAAATATACAGCCATACGTGCAGACAAACGTTCGTGATCAAAAACCACCACTTCTCTTGTGTTATTACAATAACAACTGAGATGCCTTTAAAATTTTTAAATTGTTAAACCAAGATGCCCAAATTTTCCTATGTTCAATCAAATTACAGGGGCCATATTCATCAAGCTACAACATTATACCAAAAACACCCCACAGTATCTTATTCCATTCGGTAAGAGACCAGCTTCAGGTTTGAAATGTCTCTATAACTTAATACATCAAGGCAGCTAATAAACATTAAAAAAAAATCAGATGCCACCAACACCACCAAGAGTCAAGAATGGAATACAATGGCAGAGATCCCCTCCTGCGCATTTCAGTACAGACGCTAACATCCATCACTCATCACAGCCAAGGCGAGGCTAGAAATGACAACAAACCTAGGGGCTAGAGGCTGGTGAGAAGCTGCGGTAGTCATATTCTGAACCTGAGACCAAATCACTGTCCTAGTCATGGAATGGCATAGATTCTAAAATGTAGGCTATTAAAATCAGCTTTAATGGAACTCAGATCAAATGAAACAAACATGACAGAGCCCTAGGCAAACTCAATTCCTAATAATACTCCTCAGAGTTGAAACACCTCTTATAGGAAACCAGATTATTTCTCTTTGAATCTCTGGGATGTTATGTGTTTTTTTCCCTTCTCGACATTATCTTTAATAGATACTTTATCACATCTTAACTGGGTACTGACTATAAAATAATAAGCATGTTTCTGATATCATATCTAGAGAGAATTTTTTAAAGTGTTTGAATTTAAGATACCTTAAACCTGTTGCTCAAACAAAAGCAAGTATAAAGACATCTTAAGAATGTGTTTTCTAGAAAATGGTGTAAATGAATGGCGATCATTTTTATGGGGTAACTTTCACTTCTGGTAACATCACTGACTTTCTGGATAAGTAAGGCAAAAGACTTTCATCAATCCCAGACACATCCTCATGCTCTAAGGATAATGAGTTCCTCATTACAAACCCTCAATTCTTGCTTCCATGCTTTGTTCGTGGAGTATCAAGTGCCTAGAAAACCACCTTCTCTTCTTCCTCTGGTAACTCCTATTAATCCTTCAAGACACAACTCAAGTGTTACCCTTTTTGAGAACTCTTCTCCAACTGTGAGCGGCTCCATCCTCCGTGCTTCTGCAAGGACCTACGTAAATCTCTTGTTCCCTATGGTAATGATTTTTATGTTAAGTCAAACTTCTGCACTAGACAAAGATTCCTCATGAGAAGAGCCATTTCTTATCAACTCTAAACCCCTTTAACCACAGGACTTAGTACAGTGTTCAATATCTACCTACATATCTACCATCTATCTATCAGGTAACTGGTATGGTCGATGCTGCTGTCTAGCTTTATTTTTTACAGAAAGTATTGTATTTAAAAAAAAAAGTATACACACCCACACATATATAGAACATCACAAGGAAAACTATGTTTCAATATACAGATGTTTACACAATAAAAATCTTATTTAAAAAGTTTACTAGTAAAACATTGATGAGGAACACATTTTAAAGATAGGCTTGGACACATTTTGGCACTTTTCTCAAGAGAAATCATCTGTCATTAGTCTCTTTCCCAGTTCAGCTCTAAGACTCCAACTTCTGATCACCTGGCTAGCATCAACAGCCCTTCCAAGGAGTCTATCTCTAAGCCAATTTGTTTTCATTGCCAGATACTTTCTCTGCCTCCCCACAGGAAAACCATTTTTCCTGAATGTGGAATCGGAATTAAAAGGCAACTGCCCTTAACGCTCTACCTGGCTCCTTACTGTTTTCTGCTTCATTCTCAGCAGAAGCCTCTTGGCAGCAGCAACGGGCTGCACCTGAGGATGTACAGGTAGCCTGACCATCCCCTTAGGAAATATCACAGCCACTGTGTCCTGCCAGGATGCATCTGACCTTGAAGCCAAAAATGTCTTACACGCTTTTTTCATTTTTTTGAAACTCGTTTCATTCTATATCCCCGCCCTCATCAATACTATTTTTTTTCTTTGAAATAGTTCCCTTGGCAACCACGGCTTTATAGGATCAAATACAGCGTGCTCCTGAGACAAATGCTTTATGTTTTTCTATTACAAGACATTATATTTTAAAATCACTTAACAGCCAACCAACAGGAATTGAAAGTAGGGTTTGATTACAGAAATCAAATTCTGAGCCCAGTCGTGCTTTCTGACAGCACTTGGTAAATTCGATGCTTTTAAAATCTCTTTTTCCCTAAGTAAATCCAGATATACAGTAGAAAGGTCAAGGTTCCGATTCTCTTACATAGTTCCTAGTTTCTCCGTGGTCTGGTGGAGGGGGTGGGGAGAGGAGTTACAAACAGGAGTACCGCCCTTCACTGTATCCCGCAGTTTTTTTCCTGGAACTCATCCATGTGACCAGATGAAGTCTCCTGGAGCGAAGGTCAACGCAATCGAGAAACCCCCGCAAACGTATGAAGTGAGTACCTTCCGCAAGGTACGAAATCAGGACGTTATTTTCTCTAATCGTGAAAGGAGAGAAATAATTTCACGTATGAGTTAAAATTCACGCACGGTCACCGTGTCCACGTATGTGGGTGCTACCGTGGAGAGTCGGTCCTATCTCACCGCTAACCTGAAACCTCCGCTTGAATGTTTAGAATAAACAGACATCACGAAAGAGGACGCTTTCCCTTGAGACAGCCACAGTGCTTCAGGCTGCTGCGGAATCACTTCGCGTGTACTTCCCACCCCACGCCACAGGACACTCGTAAACTGTGTAACCAGGGGCTGCAATTTCAAAAACTAACTCGGCCTGCTTCAACCCCGCGCATGCTTAAGGGAGAGTGGCTTTACGTTGTTGATTATTTTGTTATTCGTGTTTACTGCCAGTGCATGGCGGTGACGAATGCAGTGACCGACCAGCACAGTTTGGTGCCACAGCTTCGATTCACACTAAGATGCCAGCAGTTCAGTCACCACTGGGTCAGTACCACCGGTGCAAATGTTGACATAGGATAAAAGCAAGTAACAAAGAAAGGGTTTTGACCTTACGTTCTTGGGGGTCACAATTGGAGAACTACTATTCTGAAGACCATGTCCTGCTGGGGTACCTGGGCCAGTGCAGCACAGGATCCAACGAAAGGACGCTGAGAAATAACAAAGGATACTGAGTACCTCTCCTCCTAAGTTCCCACTGAACCCTAACACACGTTTCTTTAATGTGATTTAGCTAACACGTAACTGGTAAATAGGAAAATTAAGTCAGTAAAATGCGGAAGTATTGTTGGTACATTCATGATTTTTCTCAGCATGTTGTGTCATAAAGAGACCAGGAGCATGTTTTCTCACAACTAAAGGAAAAGTCTTAGCAATAAGTGAACGCCTTGCTGATGACCCTGTTTAAATCCCTTCCTTTAGTGCCAAGAAAATGGCTGCTCTAGTGGCTAAACTTACTATTACATTAAACTATCCTGGGAGTTCATGAGGACAAATGAAAAGGCTAGAGACGTTTTCCCCTGTATTTAAAAATCACGATGAAGAAAATGACCCCTGGATCTTATTGTTTAGTTCAGATGAAATCGGTTCTGTTACAAGTGACTGTCTTCCTGTGCCCTGAAGGAAGCAGCATATCTCGAGGGGCAAGGCTGCCGCCAACGGGCTGCCCTGTCTCCGGGTGCACATGCCATGTGTGGTTCACCTGAGTATTCTTATTTGGATTCTGATTTACATTTATCCTCTGTGCACACAGTTCCCTAGGTTTTGCGTGACCTGCCCCTAGCCCTATTTTTTTTTTTAAACAGCTGCCATATTGTTAGCGTAGTCAATTATTTCGGTTTTTGTTTTACTAGCACATGTGTGCTGAAGCAAAAACGCCTGTCCTTCCAATCGCCATAGTCAGTCCTGGCAAGGTCCTTCTGCTCCACAAAGTATCTTCCAACATTCCTAATAATGCCTGAGGTTTCTTCCTTCCATGTTGATATGAAAGATTTTAAATGCAAAGTCTAGTTAGAAAAGAGTTTCAATCCTGCGGGTAGGAAAGGGGGCGCTGAGGAAAAGGATGTGAAGTGGCATTTTGGAAGAAGCACGAAGACACATCCAGATCTGGGGAGCAGCAGCTCCTGGGGACACACCCTCTCAGTGCCCGGGAGCTGCAGGGACCAGCCGCGGCAACACTGCCAGACTGGTCCTAGATTCCTCCTCTCTGCCCTTCAAAATATCTTTCCATCTGCCTGCTGATGCTGAAAATTCCACTAACATGGAATGAAATGTTTCAGGTATGACTGCACTTACTGGACAAAGCACTGTCCATCTGAAATACAACTTCTTGAAGGCAGAAGGCGTGTGCATACTAAAGGTCGTACCTTTTCTATCTTATATCTGCTTAAGTTAATGGAGTTTACACCAAACCAAGATACAGCTGCACCCCGTTATGTGATGTGGGAATCCACTTACCAGAAATATGCTATAGCAAATATTAAAAAAGCAAGAAACAAATTCACGGCACACACTCAGAAGCTCACAGTAATGGAATTCTGTTGGCAGAGGAGAGGCTTCTGGGAATATATATCAAATTAATTCTCCAGCTGTTCACATATCCCTGTGGCTACAGTAAGATGCAAATAGCTAATACTGGCATCTCTTTCCATGCCAGCCTAGAAACTCCAGTGTAATGTAAAATTGTTGCTCTTAACGCCCCCAGCTCCTGGCTAGCTATCAGGCATTCAGTTCTGCTCAAGGAGGAATCTAATGCAGCGAGTTTTCATTCTCTCCGCTTCAAGCTTAAGGCGGGTGTTCCAAAAAATGACGCTTCCCTCTGCCTCTTTTCCTTGTGCTGTAATCAGTGCAAAGCAGGAAAGGCAGAATTATGGTTATCGGGAATGATTCATGTTACAAAAATTTGTTTTACAGGCATTTCCACAAAGTGAAACTATGTGAGGCATATGTAACTATACACCAGAATGGCCAAACCCTGAATCTAAAACAATGGAAATACTAAAATATGCACACAAATATTTTTTTGAAGACTCTTAAACCAATTAAAACCTTTAAGTTATAACAAACATGACCACTGATTCATATTATGTTCAAGCGGGGAATTCTTTGAAAAATAGTACTGATCCACCTTACTACATTGATTTATAGTAAATACAATGATAAGCAAATGTTTGCTGTAATTGTTGTCGGACACCTTAGCAATACAATTAACAGAGACGGACAAGAGATGAATTATAGGATGTAAATTCATTCATGCATACTTTCTTTCATTCCTTCATTCCTCAAACAGATATTGTTGTCTATTATACAGCAAAGTGCTAAGGATTCAAGACTCTAGGAAAAAGGCATTTACAGTACAATGTTCCCACCGTTCTAATCAAAATCATACTAAGTGTGTGAATGAGCTGTTTCTAGGAATCCTAAAACACAGGAAAAGGTGAAGTAAGAGAAGGATAATTGCCTATTCGATGGTAGGAAGCTAGTGGGGAACAGAGAGCAGTTTAAGACAGGGTCTCTAAAAGCAAGGAATTCATGCAACAAGGGGAGGAGGGACTGGGACTACAGAACCCAACTCTCCTACCTCACAATTCCACCTAAATTAGGAACTATCTTAAATTGTATATGCAAAAACAAGCTCAGAGGTAGGGGAGGCCATGCAGAGGGACCTGGCCTGGGAGATCACAACCTGAGCTCTCATTAGTTCACAGAGCGACCTTGAACAAGGCATTTGGCCCTCTAGACTCAAATTTTTACTAAAATGGAGGTGGAATGGATAATTTATGAGGCCCCCCCTTAGACTTTCTCCTCATGTTTCCTTGACTCTGGCATCTTTGTTGAAATTGCACAATGCTAATAATTTACTGGGAACATGTGATAGAATCACATGCTTATGGCATTTGATTGACAGGTATTAGATTGCTCATGTAAATTTTTTCCAAGCTATAATTACTTTGAATGTACCCTATGGTTACACTTCCTCTGCTTTGAGAGTGGATCTCAAAATTTTTTTAGGAAAACCTCAGGCCTCCTCCCCTGGCCCATGTTTGTACAACACTGAACGGGCCTTCTATTCAGGCAACAGTGTTCTCTGGGCTTGAAAATCCACTAAAACATGTAACTCTGTGTTTAACCAGTCTCAAGAATATTGGTTTTCAGTTATCAAATGTACTGCTTAAGAATTAATATATCTTAGTTGAAGGAAAAATTACCTTGGAGAAGTGCCTAATTGTTGCACATTTCCTCTCTACATCTAGATATTTTAAAAGCCATGCTTGAATTACAGACACCTTAGGTGCTGCTTCCACTGCGTTTTATTTTCCTACAGAGGTGCTTTAGTGTAAATGACACCCAGGGAGAGGTGCTATAAGAGGAGCCCTATCAAACTTAAGGATACGGAGTTGAGAAGCAACACCACCATAAAATAAAGTCCAACATCTGGCCCTTCAAGTCTTTGGGACAGGACACAAGGCCTGTTTAGATTGGATCCAACTCACTTCTTCAACCTCATCTCTCCCGGTCCTCCCCTTTGTTCTGGTAACACTCAGTGACTGTGCTCCCCAGATGCTGTTTCATGACTCCATGGCTTTGCACGAGCAGCCCTCTCTGCCTAGAAAGTATTTTCTCTTTACTGCTTTGAAAATTCCTACCCCAGTCTTTAATGCTTTCTCTTCAGATTTCATCCACTCGATAGAGACTGAATTAGGAATTCCCGCAGGACTTCTATTGTACATCTATTAAAATTAGTTCACTTATGGCAGAATAATGAAATGGCTCATCTAATCTCTTCCACCAGAGTGGCTTCTTGAAGCCAAAGATCTAGTTTGACTCATCTTTTTACCACTGGGCTATCACGGGACTTAGCAAATAGTAGTTTGGCAAAATAAATGCCTGCAGAAGGAAAGAACAGGAACAGGGTTAGAAGACAAGAGATTTGATTTATACAAAGCGGTCTGAATCTTTAAGTGCCAAACTTCCTCTGGAAAGTGAGTTTGGTGGTAGGGAAAGAAAGTCAATTATTCAAAAATAACAGAAAATCTTTGGATCTCAGACTTCCTACTGGTGAAATATTAACACTAACTCAGTTTTCTTTTAACTTCGACACTGTATTAACTGGCACTTTTACATATCAATATTTATGACATAAAATATCATATTCCTCAACCATGTTAAGTAATAACTTAAATAATAAACTCTATTGAATCCCTACCACCTCTATCATGACCATAATTAGATAATGTGACACAAGTTAATGCTTCCTGCCTGAAAGGTACTTGTGGATATGAATAATGTTCAGTATCATTTTATAAATATTAATGTATGCTGTAACCTAAAATCTGCTAGTCAAATGGCTAGGACTAGATACGAGAATGCCCTTTTTTGTGCTCATTCAAAAGTATAAACCACTACAGTGAAAAGAATAAATGTGACTAGAATTTTGAACAAGAACAAAGTGAAGATGGTGTTTGAAAATAAGCACTTTAAAGCACATAAATTTTTCACTGTATTATCTGAACAGTTAGCACAGATAACGAAGCACCCCCAAGACAAATCTTCTGCCGACTCACATTTAAGGAGCCATGTTTTTATGTGCCAGAAATTGAGGTCTTTTCCACAGATTAACACATTTGGCTGAGGAGAGAAGCTAAGCGACCTAGGTCTGGATTCCATACAAGCTATCATTAAGTGGGCGACAGGAAGGAACAAACAGGGAAGTGTGGTAGTCAAAGGGTCCGGCAAAATTTCAGGTTCAAGGGAGTCCAGAAGGCCTGAGCATCAGAGACAAGGAGGAACACTGCTATTTTTCCCATCTCACTGCCGTGAGGGCCCATCTCAAGAGTATATGGCGAGAACTCACTCCTGATGGTCATTACCACAGGTGCAGGAAGAGGCCTCTCCAAGACAAATGCATTTGCAAGAGCACCTTTGGAAACATCAGAAGAACAGAAAATTCAACAATCTCAACTATTCCATCATTTAGGAAACGAAAGTTTCTTTGTTAAGGCACTACTGCTTGCATATGCAGTACAGCAATATCTCAAAAATGCAAAACAAACAAACAAACAAACAAACACCAATTTTTAAAAGGTATAATTCTCTGTAAGTAGCCCTAGGAATTTTTTTTCAGGATGATAATTTTGTGAAATCAGTTAACGGTTGTTTTGTAAGGAATGTTCTTACAAATCAACTTGACCACTGCTGTGAACTTTACCTTAATAATTTATCTGAATTCTTCAAAGTAAACCAAGTGGAAGATGATAAGAAGTGAAAGAGTGATCAAGTTTAAATTCCAACAATTACATTCCTAGATGATCTGTACCATTAACTCCAGCACTGTTCTACAAAGAAATATCATCTCTAAGTATTATGCCTAAAAACCCAACCTTTAAATGCTTCTGAGAAGTACGTGCATCTCTGTGTTTGATCTTACATACTCCTACACACTCCATGAATCTCCTGCTTTCTGGTCCTGGCCACAAAGCACAATTTGCCAGTGATATTCAATAAACAGTTTACAATTTCCACAGTTTACAATTTCGTCATGAGTCGAAGTCTGATGTATTGTACAGATCTTTTTCTCCCCTAAAACGTCATTAAAATTCACAATGCTACTATATGTTTATGTGGGAAGTAGTGTTATAAATGAGAAATAAAAATGAGAGACAACTGTGGTCTATTAAGAAACCTCATGCCATGCTGGGCTTGTCTGATACATTCATGTTAAAGACATCAACTTCTTGAAATTCATCCTAGAACTCTCCATCTAGAAGCAAATGTAGATCAGGGACAATGAAAAGCAGAACTCTTGCCTCAGCGTACGTCAAGAAATAAATACTAATATCTTGGGAGCACAATGATTTTACACAGTGATAATTTACTCCATAAGATTCATATGAAGTAAACCATGCGAGTGAGTGTAACGAGACTAGAGAAAAATTAAGAAATCTTAAGAACATGTTTGAAAAATACATTTGCACATTCTCACAAAACTGAAGTTTCCTTTGTGCAGTAATTGAACTCTATGCCTGCCAGACACTCAGCTGAGTCACTACGTACTGTTTGGGTGTCTCAGTGATGACATGCTAGCAATATCGACACTATCTCAAAATCTTTAATGGCTCCTGCCTGCCTATAGGGCCATGTCTGACCCCTCACACTGATAAATCAGCTGGCGCCAGCTAACCTTCCAGTTACTTCCCACTGCATGGCCAGCACGTCTTCCCTTCCAGGCCATGGAGTCTTAGGGCCCTTGTCGCAGTGCCCTCTCCACCTGGAACGCCTTCCCCCAGGCATGTGCATGGTTCACTCCCCTATGCCCTCAGATGTCTGATCAAACTCAACTTCTCAGCAAGACTTCCCATTACCACTCTACACCCCATGGTCCCTCCAGGTTGGTAGGGATTTTCACCTGCGCTGTCCACCGCTACACGTTCTGCACCTGGAACAGGGCCTCAGACACAGGAGGTCCTTTATAAATATTGACTGACTCAATCAAGTCCCTGAGCACACAGTGCATTTTCACTTTGACAGGACTTTGTCAATTTCATTCTCTCTTGGGAAGAAGGATCCTTCTTCCCCTGTTCAAGCTGAAAATCTGCTACCATTCTACGATGCCGATTAAACACCTTCTCCTCAAAGATGTTTACTTGATTGTCTGCCACTCTCGACACTTCGCTTATCCCAAGGCATTGTGTGGTCTGTCTGCAGCTAGATTCTGAGCTTCTTGAGGGTAGAAACTGTGCCTTCCCCATTTCTGTAGCCACCCCTTGCTGAGCTAAGTAGAGGGCAACACGGTGGGCCCCAATCCCCACTCACTGAATGGGAAAAATGAAAGGCACACTGAAATAGATGACCACTTCCTGAGATAACATTCGCAATAATATCATGCAGGGGAGGGGGAAGCAGGAGCTTTAAAGACAGTCCGTGGGTATGTAAGACTCAGGTGTGCTGCAGCGCCTCAATACTTATGCATTTATATTTAATATCTTTCCGGAATGTTTGAGATGCAAAAATAAATAAATAAACAAACTATAGCAATTCATGCCTCCAGGGATTTAGGAAGCAGATACCTTTGGACATTTGAAAACATCACAGTGTCAAAGAATAAAGCTGATATATTTCTACATTTCAAATTAGAATACATGCATGCATAAACATATACATATAGAGTAACTATTTGCATCCTAAAGGAAACATAAATAAACCTCATGTGAATCACTCAGTCTTTTTTCTACATACTACAGCAATATGTATTGCCACATGTAGTTAGGCAGACGGATTTTCTAAGATCATGATTCTGCAATATTATTCTATTTAAAGTTAGTCTTTATAGGGTAAAAGAAGTCATCAGAAAAGTGTTCAAATGACAAAACTCACAATTTGTGGAACTGTATCTACCTTAACTCCTACCTGAAAGGTTAAAAATTCCTATTTTATTAGGTTCATTATGTTTTAAGAACTAATGGTTTGGGAGATATAAAAGGAAATACTAAAGGCAAACAATTCCTAAAGGATGCTCTGATCAAATCCATATCCTATTTAACATCAAGGATCATCAATTTTCAAAGGATTAGAATATAGAGCTATGCACCTTTAAACTTACATATAAGCACTTAACATGTTCTTTAATAATTCAGTTGATTAAAACATGCAAATTTATAGATCGCTAGGTTCTCAGGGCAGACCATAAGATATACACCTTGAAAAGTGAGACACTGGCCTGCTCACCTGCTGCAGGCTGCAGCTTCCCACTGGGCCTCACTGGTGGCTTTGGTATCAGTTAGGTGGAAGAAGGGGTGCCACATTCCCTGGGGTTTGCAGGTCCAATGAATAAGTCTAATAACTGAAGATATTTCTGCTTAGAACCAAGGCTACTATTCCTAGGGCTTTGTACAACGTCATGTGAGAAAGGAAAAAGAAGATCAGTACCCTCACTTCAGAGAGGACGTGGCATGACATCTAATTCTCCTTCAAGACAACCCTGGGCATGGGAAGAGTCAACTGACTCAACATGGAAAGATTCCAGCTCCAAAGGAAACTCAACCCCTTCCGATTTCGCTTCCTCTTCAACAGGTGTTTCAGAAACACTCTGCTGCCTGTGGTCTCTACTCCTTTCCCACGAGCATGGAATTTTAAACATCCCCCACAAATAGCTAGTTTGCCTTCCTGGCAAAGCTCACATGCATTTTGGCAACAGCGCAACCTGCTCGTGGTTTCACAAGGGTTTGCGTGAAGTGGGTCCAAGCCCTTGCTCTGCATCCTGGTTCTACAACAGGCTTTAACTGGGAGGAAGTTGAAGACACAATGTTCTCTCTTCCTGGAGAGGGGCAAGGAGCTGGTAGGGACATCAACATCCTGCAGCTCAGCCTTTGTTTTTGAAAATTTCTTTGAGGAACGTAACTGATCTGAGCAGGGGCCCATCTCTGACAGAAACAGGACAGGCAAGTATCGATCAGCCTTGCACCTCAGGGTGTAGCCACCCGCTTTACTAACCATCTCGCCATGGCTGCCTTGCCAAGGGTGAGTGTGTTAAAAAGCACCGGGGTCTCAAACCTGGGAGTCAGCTGGGCCGATGTGGGAGGCCACACTGCCCAGCACTTCCTTTCCCTCCATCCCACCCTGAAGCCATGGAGCACTCTTCCCCCCTCCACGAGTCCTTCCTGTTTCCCAAGCCAGGTCCACCCAGGACACTCCACTGCCTGGGGTCAGAGTGCCACATTCCAGTGGCTTAACACCCTGGGGGAGGGTTCTGGATTCCTTCATGGGGGGTGAGGTGGGGCCAGGAGCCAAGTGGGGAGGCGGGCAGGGGAAAGTTCAGCACAGGCCAACGCAGCCCACTGTGCCCACTGCTCTGGGACCAAGGTCATGGGCTGGGAAAAACAACAGGGGCCCCCGAGCCCTCAACACAAGGTGGGCAAGAGAGAGCCCCTCAATCTCTCTGGATTCCAATGGAAGAAGAGGCCATCACTGCGGGCACAGGAGAAACTGTAAAAAGCCTGTGAGATCACAACAAACTGTCATGGGCCTTGGTTCCTTCACTGTAAAATGAGGGGTCTGACCTAGAGAGCTTGTCTGAGGGCCCATCCAACTCCGTAATTCTGATTCCTGGTATAGCAACAGTTCTCTGACCTCGGGCATTTTCAAGGTCAGATGTATTTTTGGCTGAAATAGAATACCGATTTCACTCAGAAGGCAACCAAAGTTCCTTAACCTCTCGAAGCAAAGTTCTCCTCTTGCAATACTGGATTCCTCTGCCTGTGACTCAGTGTCTTCTGGACTATCTTGGTGTCTTTCTTATGATCTGTGTCCTTCGGGTTTTAACTCTACAGAGTCTGGGCTCAAACTCTCAAGCCCTGGCCCCTCACGGGCCTCCTAACTCCCTCTCCTCACAGGGCCCCAGGGCTCGTAAAATCAGGCTCCAGGAAGTGCATTCCATCAAGGTCACTCTCTGGATCTAAGGGCCACAGCATGATGGGACTTGACAACTCAGGCCCCACCTAGACACAAGAGACGTGCTGGGAGAATCATGACACAGTTCCAGTGCTGAATCCCTCAAACGCAGAAGAAATTCCACTCCACTGGAGCCAGAAACTGCGGGGGATTGGGAAGCTGGAGCCCAAACTGGTCACCTGCAAACAGGTGAATAAGCTGATTTCAGTCTGGGCTTGGCACCTCCTGTTCCATCCCAGAGAGTCAGGGTGACTGTCTTCTCTTGGAGAATGAAGGAACGGCAGGACATGGTGGGCCTGGCCTTCGACCTAATCAGGACAGAAGTCAGCCTGCCCATCAGGTCTCTGATTGATAAGAATGGAATTTGGAAGGGAAGGAAAAGAGATATGGGACTGGGGAGATTGGGAAGAGGAAATAAATGAAGAGGAACCCACTTAGGGCTGCCATTCATGTGTCTCACAAAGTCATAAAAAGCAATACTAGGCAGGTTCTCCCTATGTAAGACATTCCACGGAGAAGGCACCAAGTGGTCAAAACCTGCCAACTGTACTTCCACTAAATGCCTCTTTCCTTTTTTAGAACCAACCATTGCTTTTGATAAATCCCTTTGAGTAAAGTCTGACAGCAAAGATGAAGTATATGGATCAGATGATGAAAACAATCCTACGAAAAGTTTCCCTGATGGAAGTTGTCTCTTTCCAAGTGATCGCTTTTATTGGGGAAAAAGAAAAGCAAAACATAATCTCTGATCAATTTTCACCACCTTCCTGTCAATACAGAATGCTCCCTTTATTTACTAAGACACAAACGCTGGTGAGAGAGCACGCTTCCTGTGTGGTGAATCATCTGGAACTAACCAGGTTTTGGACTTTCCCCCGCCCCAAGTACATACTACCTTTCCTAAGAAAATGGCTCAGTGTTCTGTCGAGTAGAATCTGCACACTGCTGCCACGTGCTGCTGTCCCTGGCCTGTCGTGATGGCTCCATTGTCAATGGTGATTCTTGCACCTGAGCAGAGTGTGGGACTCCAAAGGAAGCGGCGAGATGGCCCGTAACGCAGGCCCGACAGCTGCTGTACCTCTGATGAAGATCAGGTTTTCAGTGGGCTGCTTCAATTCAGGCGAGGGATATGTGAGAATGAGGGATGGCACCTGTATACTCCTCTGTCCTTCTTTATAAAATGGCGAATCCTTCAAACCACGTGTGAAACAATCTTGCCACACAAGAACCACACTTTATGCATTTGTATTAAAATAAATTTATTTTTTTTTAAGTTGGGTACCGAGGGAGAACTTAATGTTTAAAAAATTCTGCAATACATTGAGGCCTTAAAAAAAAAAAAAAAAAAAAAAAAAAAAAACAAGAAAAGGAAACATTATTAAAATGACAACAGATGACAGAAATGGAATTTTAAAAAGCAGGATAATCTGTTATGTTTGAATTATTATGTGTGTGTTTGTTTAAAGCTCTTCCAATTATTCCATGTGGAAAAAAGGATCCTAACTATTGTTGCAATCCTGTTACATAAATTGTTTTTTGAATCAGTGAATATTTTCAGTGAGAAGTGAAAAGCAGGTCCATGTCCTCGTCACTTTCGTAAAATCATCTTTTCCAAATTGTAATCTCTAGGAACTTGGTAAAACGCTTGTCTGTAGGATCACAGTCTCTCTCTATCAAGAAAACAAAAAGATATATGTCCTTCAGTCCCTGCCACATGAAATACTACCAGCACAAACTTTTAAACCAACTTTAACTTAAAAAACAATGACTTACCTTTCTCTGTCAGAGCTGTGATCTTCATCCTGAGTACAGCAGCCCCTTCCCCACCATCTCATCTGGACCACTTGGGGCCCATTAGGTCCTCTGATAGCAGATGAGCAGTAACTCTGAGAGCAGCCCTCAAATTCAATACTCCACAGCAAGAGAGAAACAATCATATCAGGTGGCACCTGCCTCGGGGGAAAATCATGAACAAAACCTGCTCCTGAATACCTTCCAGTCATCAATGTGAAGAAAAATGTCCCGTGATTTACTCGTTAACTTAAAGCATTACGTACTGAGCAACTACTATTAACATGGCCCCACGCCAGGCACTGAGTGGGCGGCAAGGGAGCAAAAACCTCGTCAATGAAAGAGCACCTCTCTACCCATCTCCCAGCTCCACGGCAAACCTGCGTTAGAATGCAGCGTGAACCCACTGAGAAAGGGCAGAGCCTGGGCAACAGAGCCATCAAATAGGCTGGGGTTTGAAATGTTCCAACAACAATGCTTACTGGAAATAAATCACCCGATTAAGCTCCTTTGCCCTTTCAAAATTACCTTGGGAGCCAGTAAACATTAATCAGACTTCTGCCACACTGAGTATGTTAGGTCGGCCGAACAAATCCTAGGCACATGGTTAATGATATTGAATTTGGAACATCTTACTACCCTGCCCCCAGCTGGTGGGGCGGTGGGGGGGGGGAAGCGGGGTAAATGTCTTCTTGCCTACAATGCTTTATTGCAGCCAAAGATTACTTTTATTTTATGATGAGATGAAAAACTCATTTTTCCATCTCCTGAATATTACTTAGTCACCAAAACACGTAATGAGTACCTGTTATATATAAACGAGTGTTCAATGCTGAGGCACAAAGATACGACAACCAACATTCGGCGTGTGCTTACTACGCACGAGCCATTATTCAAGTGCTTTATCAGCGGTCCCCTTTTTTGGCACTACGGACTGATGCTCCTATGAGCATCTAATGCCTGATGATCTGAGGTGGCGCTGAGGCGGTGACGCTAGCGCTGGGGAGCGGCTGCAAATACGGGTACAGCTTCACTCACTTGCCTGCCCACCACTCACCTCCTGCTGTGAGGCCCGGTTCCTCACAGGCCACGGACCAGTACCTGTCCACAGCCCAGGTGTTGGAGAACCCTGCTTTGATGAATGAGCAACTTAGGTATTCCTTATCACAACTATTATTATTCCCATTTTACAGATGAAAACTGCACACAGAATTCAAGTAGCTTGGTCGGGAAAACACACCAGGCAGTTGCTAGGCAGGACTGTGAAGTGACTGAGCCAGAACTAGTACACAACATTGCTTCTCGTAAATAAAGTGTTGTTTCTCTTTAAGGAATTTATCAGCGAAATCCCTCCTAAGGAAGTCATACCCTCTGGAAAGTTTTTCCTGAGACTACATCCCTAATGCTCCCTGGCAAATGGAAGCAATGAGTGCTGGCCATCCAGATGGGTAAGATGCCCCTGCCCCAAGACTAGGGCGATTCAGTCTGGTGAGCAAGCAACAGCACCCAGGAGGCAGGACTAGCACTGTGAGTGGGGCCATTGCCACTGGTAAAGGCACACAAGGGCCTGTCGATGAGAAGAGCTGTGCTTGGGCTGGCTGGGCAGTGCCCCCAAGCTGCCAACAGCAGACAGCACCAGTGTGCAGGGCTGGGGACGACCAGCGCAGTGGCTGGAAGGGAGCACTCCTGGACACACACTGGGTGGACGCAGAACCTGCCCAGGGAAAACTGGCAACCAGCCGACAGAGGGATAAGCTACTCAGCGTGGGGGAGGGACGGCGGGGGACTCGGAAGCAGCCACCCTTGCTCTCTCGGTACATTGGAGATGGTGATGCATCGACAGAGCCACAAACCCCCACCTCCCACAGCTCCAGCCCCAAGTGCTATATGCTTCTAGTATTTACATAGCTGTCTTTTCCCAAGATGCTTGGTGCGCACATATTTTTTAAAAAATATCCAGAGGGTGTGGGGAGGAGGGAGGTAGATGGGGTAAAAGGGGTCAAATATGTGGTGACAGAAAGAAATCTAACTATGGGAGGTGAACACACAAAGCTATGTATGTATGTGTGTGTGTGTATGGGTGTGTATACATAGGTGTGTGTGTGTGTGTGTATGTGTGTGTGTGTGTGTGCGCGCCTTACTGTTAAATTGTACACCTGAAACTCACTGAATTTCATTAACCAATGTCACCATAAAAAAATAAAAAATAAAAATAAGTAAGTAAGTAAAATATCAACTCTCCTGGCAGGTCAGGAAGTTACTTATTTGCCTACACATTCAGAAAGAAAGGGACCAGAGTGGTTGGTGCACTGGGGGTGACTTCGGAGACACCCCCAAACGAGATCCAGACACTGAGAGGGGCCCCTTGGAAGTCCGGACTTCGAGAGGTACAAGTGTGAAGCTGCCATAAACAAATCCATTCAGCGTCATCCCTGGCAAGAACCTCTGAGTCTGCGACCTCCCTCAAACTCTATTTATGCTTCTCCCACAGTCTCACAGCTCAACGGCCAGAAATAAACCCAGGGTTCTCAAACCCGAACCTTTCCTCCTCCCCTCGCATCCTAACTGGCTAAGCTCCAGAGCTCCATCAGCAAGGAAACACAGCCCACTGGGCCAGCCCTCATCTACAGCTGGAACCTTCTCCCGATCCCAGAGGCTTTGCGCTCCACCATGTGACGAGGAACATCAAGATCCTTCAGCGTCCATTGATTGAAACATTGAGAATCACATTGTTAAGAGCTTTTGAAAAGAAAACATAAGGCTTTTGGGTTGATAATAAAGATCAACTGATTAATGATTAACTGTTTAGTACTGGAGACAATGTATTGATTACCACCTTTAAATAAAGTTTTATAACTGGTTGCAACAAGAACAGGCCATACCTTGGAGCAGAGCTTAGGCAAGTCTCAGGCCCCCTCTACAAACCTTTCCCAAGAACTGTCAGCTTTCTCACACCTTTTTATTTATCCCAGAGACACAATTTCGGCATACATATTTTGGTGGTGTTGGTGGGTGTCAAATACGTGCTTATTACTGTTGAAAATGAATACCTATTAAACTTTGTGCTCTAATTATTTTAAAACTTTTACACACTGACCTTAGCTAATGGTATTGTCCCATGATATACCTAAAATTCCACAAATACCCTTGGTTAAACTATTACAGTTGATGTAATGTCACCTTCAAATGTTTCAGTACAAAGTATGCCTTTTCATTTTAAATCAGTATGTTAATCCGAAAAGTATATAAATTCCAGTTGTGCACACACGATCACTTTGCTATATGCTGTGGCTTGAAGGAGTCTAAACAGGCATTCTCTCTAATAAGCACAGGTAAAGGTCCAGCATTTTCCAGATTGAATGTTTTGATTGGTATATAGCATTCATGATTTATAAATTTTCAGAGATTAATAATTCAGAAACAGTAATTAAAATTAAAGAGGTAATCAAAAATTTGCCTTCCTTTTGATAAAAACGAAAAGCACTTAAAATTTATAAAAAATATATTTGAAGCCTGGTGATTTGATTTTTGCATACTGAGTAACTGGTTTTGAGTGAGAATTTGTTTTTAAACATAACAGAAATGAATCTGAAATATTACAACAGATGCTATCTATACCTTTTGAATATAAAACCAGTATCTGAGTTGTAAAAACTATATTATATCAGCCAATAATAACAAAAGGAAATAAGTCTGTTTTCCTCATAGAATTTCAATAAACATAATCCTAAAAATGATTCGAGTTTTTCCAAATTTTATACATGTGCTACTGGATAACTTCTAGGCCTCTGGTTCTCCTTTATAAAATAGCAGAAGTGGAAAATCATTTTAAATCCTCAGATAAAATCCTTGGTAACAAGCATACGTCACTTGCATGCAAAGCGCAAAGGTGGCAAATTAATCTTGAAGTTAATAGCTAGTCCCCATTTAGGACACAGTTAATTGTATCCATTTTTCATACTAAATAAACATTTGCAATCCAATAATGCACTGCAAAAGAAAAAAAGCAACAGAATTAAAACATCCTTACCCAGTGGGTTGGCTATTTGCACAAAGTGTACAAATTGTTACTTAATAGAGGAAAAGGTTTTTAAAAAGCTTCAATGTCCTTAGAGTCAACATAGTCCTGGTGGCAGCAAGGATATAAGACAAAACAATTAAGGGCCACAGTCCTCCTGTCACATGCCCTAGACACAAAGGACCAGGTGCACAGGTAGAGAGTAGTTAGAGCCTGAGTAAGGACCGGGAAATCAATCACGCTTGGAGAGCCTAGGCACTCATGAAAATAAATTAAGCTACACAGAATTTTCTCTAAAGTTCACCAGGAATGGCCATTCCCTGCCCCTTCTTGCCTTTCAGATAGTCCTGAAAAAAAATAAAGATGAAGTTGGTAATCAGTACATCTCCATTAATCAACTTTAATTATAATAATGAAGACTATATGGTAGCACAGAAAAACGCATTTAATATTAAGTGGAAAGAAGAGATAAGATGCATGAGAAATAAAATATGTATATAGAGGAAGACTAGACAGGATATACACACACACACATACACACACACACACAACTCGTTCTTGTATTTGTAACAAGAGCATTTTGGGTCATTTTGTCTTTTCTCTATTTCCCAAACTGTCTAGTAAAGTTACGTTGCCTTTATAATAGTTTTCTTAAAAGAAAGTCAGTAGACCTAATATTTGGCTCCAGTATACACAATTAGTTTCAGGAAATATGATGTCCAAGAAATAAAACTACAGACAGGGAATTTAGGTCACACTCTGTGGAGTGACCATTAAAGGGACTTGGGTCTCTTTACAAGTCAGGAACCTTTCCCAGATGCAACCAAGCTCCAGAAATCTTTGAGTATGAAGTGTTCTAAAGAACTTCTATGTCTGTCGTTTGTGATGGTCTACAGGTCTCAACACAAAGCATGGGCAGGACATCAACAACTCTAAACCTGATGAAGTATCTCATTAACTGTAGAAGAGAAGACACAGGAGCGAGATGACCACAGCTTTATGCAAGCCACTTAGGAGACAGTCTACATATATTTATGAGACCAGAGAGACCAGAGAGAATTTCTTTTTCTGTTGGAATTAACAGAACCTAAGAGCTCCAATTAGAAAAGAAGGTGCTATCGTGGAAGAATAGACATAAAGTGACTATCAGGACAAGAACAGTGACCCTGTGAGAAATTTTTCTACATATGTGAGAGTTGCATATATTGATGTGTTCATATGCACACAACGCATGATTTGCAAACGGTGCACAGCTGTCCACTGTAATGACACAGTTTTCCACTGTAATGAAAGACAGACAAAGAAAATGTCTATGTTTCCATTAACTCTAAATCACACACAGACTCAGGGACGCCTTCCAGCTGCATTCTGCCAGTCCACCAGCTCCCCTGCAAGGCTTTCCCTAGGTCACAGACGACTTCATTCCTCCCCTTCAGAGAGCCCCATCTGCTTGCTTTCTCCCAAACGCTGTCTCTGGGTCCAGCTGTAGGCACAACAGGCCAGGCGAACCCTGGTTCAAGAAACCGATTTCCCCCAAATAGCTCCAAGAGGTTCTTTTTTGAGACTTGGGGCAACGCAGCTATCTAACTGGAAATGGTACTTGGTGGCTGCACTTCGCACCCACTCCTCCAGCCCTTGCCTGCTAGGAAGCCTACTTTTCAGTTACAAGGGCTGTTTACCTTGGCTTACAACTGAAGGGCGCTCCTTCCCTCAAGTGTGTTTCCCGGTCCTCTGCCTCCATTCATTTATTTTATTAGAGACTGAGGGTAAAGGTGCTACTCTAGTAGCAAGAACAGCTCTGGGTCCTTCACCTACTACCTTGAAATTAACTGAGGGATTACAGGTTCTGAGATAACCTAGTATCTAAGTCACAACTCTGAGTTTTGCAGTATTCACCATCAAGTTAAATACTTCTGCTGCTAAAGCCTTAGAGAAGGCAACACTCGCAAGGCGAACACACTTGTCCCCAGGTATGGGAGCTGACTTTTTAAGTTTCAATAGGTAATGAAGCCATATAAAAGTTTAAAAGTATGTATTTTTAAAGCGTTACAGGAAAACCAGTCGTGGATCCTCAAAAAATCACCTTGCTTAGAATCCTCGCTTCCCACTGCATCATGGAGCGCTACAGCTATGTTATGAACTCTGCGGCTCTAACGTTACTTAGCCATCCGCTCCAGCTTACCCTCCTCCCCTTCCCAAAACTCTGATGAGCGCAATTCATAAAGGGCTCTAAAGGGGGTTACTGCAAGCCCACAACCATGACAATAACGTTATAAATAATTAGCATGAAGTGTGCGATGAGCATCTTAAAGGTGAAGAAGATGAAGCTGCTACAGCACAGACATCAAAGAAAATGGGCCGTAAGCAAATGGAGCTCTCTGGGCACACCTACCAGAGTGATAAAAGGGTTTATAGGTGCCTGAGCTTATACCAGGACAATTGTGTATATGTGTTGATGACCCTGTATATTTGATCTTGGCCAAACCCCCTTTCTTTAGCAGTTAGAAAACTCAGTGCCAAATGTATCACCCAAAGGTTGTAATTTGCTCTTGTATCCTTAAGTGTGCAATGTCTTACCGTCTTAATTTGTAAAACACCTTAAGATCTGTAGAAAAGTAAACAACGATTTCATGACTGGAGCTGAAGGAAAAACAACTCTATTCTGCTAAATAACAAGTTGAGACTCCAGTTACTCGTCATCATGAATTCCTCAGTCCCTGAAGTCATAGGGTTTGGAGAAAATCCAAATGGGATTGTGCTTTTTTAAATTCCTTATATTGCATTCCTACAGACTTCCTGTTTAAACCATTGTGGAGGCACTTTTATTATTCACAGTCACACACTTCCACCCGTATGCTGTGGACTTAGGATTTCCTCCCCCCCCCCCACCCCCCGCAAAAAAAAAAAATTCTTGACATTTGGAGATCACCTGGAGCAGTAAATAGGTTGTGTCATTCACGGCATGGCACTCGGCCTGAAAATTCAATATACATTTAATTAAACTCGCTCCTGGTAAGTCAACATACATGTTTAAGACCCAATCCTGGATCTCCTAAGAATACAGAAATCTGTTTCATGATAATCAATTATTCATATGGTCATCTGAGGTGTGTCTGTAAAGTAATCCATAACTTTTCATTACTTGTTTACAAGCTGCTCATCACCATAGTATCTCAGCTGCTCAGTGTGCTAGATCTGTGGTGGGAAGGTTATAAGCAGCCACCCACGAGGAAAATTCTTACAAGCTGATGAAGGGTTGGTGAATGAAAGATGACACTTTTATGACAAACCGGTAAGAGGAAAACTCCTCACAAATCAAAAATACCTTTAAATAGCTGCCAAAACACCTACGGTTAAAACTAACCCATCACAGCAAACTGAAAAAAACAAATTCTAAGAATGATTTGGGGTAGGGGGCGAGGAAGAGGACACAGGACCTGGTTAGCCAGTTTTGAGCTTCCTTCTGCAATAATAGGACTTCTCACTGGGATCCTCTCAACAGGTACTGTCATTTGTTTCAGTTTCCACCAGACAGTTCAGATGGGAAAGTTTTTGTATAATATCTTGGATGACCTTGAGTCTAGATTTAGTCAACAAATGCTTGTTGAGTTCTTCCTGTGTGCCAAGCACTAGAATAACACACAATCCTGGCACTCACGTGGATCACAATGAGGCAGGGAGACAGAAATGTGAACTCTACCACAGTGTGAAAAGTGCTATAACAAGGGAAGGAGAAAGTGCTATTTGTGGGCAAAGTGGGGTGGGAGGATGGCATTAATTTTTCCTGGGCAGGGCAGGAAGGCTTTACGAAGGAAGCACATAAAATGGTCAAGTTGGAAGGATGAGAACACATTTTACAGGATGTTAAGATAACTCTGGAAAGCTGAAAGCCGACACCACACACATTTTCCAGTTGCTGGCTTTGACCCCCCAAATCCCCACATCTGTGCCCCCCATACTAGGAAGTACGTGTCGAACATACTTTCTAATTTTCTGAGTTCTCAACAGGCCTCCAAGACAAATAAAGTTGAAAACCTATACTTTCAGAATCATCAGGTACTGAATTTAGGAGTCTAATTTCCTCTTACCTGTGGGCTTTTTTAGTAATAAGATGCAGATTACTGAGATTCTCAGGGAAAGTAAATGCTTATTACATTAAGATTTTTTTTAAGTCAAGTTGGACTCATTATGCATATGAAATAAGTCCCCTCCAAAAAAAAAAATTAAAAAAGCTTACTGTTCCTTATTAGTAGTCATCTCCTATGTTTTCTCTCTTTGTAGTTCCTAATATCTCCTACTTCTCCATTCTCTCAAGAAATAGTATCATCCAAGCACTTCTAACTCAAGGGCACATGCTTACAGATTCACATACAGTTTACAAAGCATAATACATGGACTATGTTCAGTGCCAAATGTACATGTCATTATATATTTCTTTTGGACACGTTTTATGTTATTAAAGCATGTAAATACTTTATCTCTCTCAAGTTTTCCAGAACTCTATTGGCAGAGTCTTACTCCTTTCTCTCTCCAAAGCATTGACTATAATTTCCTGAATGGGAGTCAATAAACTTGGTTGCTAAGAGCTCACCTTTTCCCTACATAGTCTTTGAAAATAATTTAATCCCCTTCCAACAAAAAAAAAAACACTTCTGGCTTCTTTTATTTTGCTTATTTCCCAACTGAGGTATTCCATTTCTCATCCTGAAGCTCTACTTTTTCTTTCTGCTATCACATCGAAAATTCCTACATAAGTCCCAAAACCATGTTTACTGATAACCTACTTTAAAATCATCCCACGTTGCCTTAAGGATAATAAAACTTTTATCCCAATCACCAAAACATAAGTCAGTAATTTTCCTAAATTCCACTTTCCCACATATATATATATATATATATATATATATATATATATATATATATATCTCAATTAATTCGGCAGCTTAAAAGCCAATGACATTAGAATTTTTTTTTCAAATATAATAAAACGATGCACAATCTTTATTAAGAAGTCGTTTTCGGTTTGCTGATTTATGGAGGAGATAGTATACTGAATTTGCTTCAAGCATGCAGGTTGTTTTCAGCACGTCCATAAAACAATGCAAAGTATTCTGTTTGTGTTCAGCCCTCAGCAACTGAACATATGCGCGCGCGCACGCACGCACGCACACGCACTCTATGTCCAAAGGCACAAAGTTAACTACATCTTGAAAGAAGGAATTATCACAGCTTCCTGTCTCTCAAAGTCACATCTGTGACTGTACTAGGGGCCCAGCTGCTGATGCTGCAGATATAGTTTACCCTCCTGGGCACATCTTTGTAGCCCAGCAAGTCTACTGCAACCTTGTTTAATGAAGTTTTAGGACTTTTGATCCATAGTATCATATCCCGCAGTGTCAAACGAATTTTATGTGCTGGCAAACACCCCCCCCCCCAAATATTTTTACAGAACTCCTCTTCTGCTAGCCTGTTAGTTGCAGACACCATTACTGTACGGCTTCCTCACAGAGGATTTGACGCTTGGCACCAATTTCTCTTCTTTCACGTTTGGGTTGCTGGAGAGCTGCACGCAACCGTGATGGGAAGACTGGGGGACAAACGGAAGGACTGCTGGAAAGCAAGCCTTTCCGATGGTTTTCAGGGCACCGAGAGCCAGCCCACACTGGGTCGTGGCAGGGATTCACCAGAGAAGGAGGGCCAAAGCACAGCCAGAGACAGGGGCACGGGAGGTACCAAATGGACCTTCAAGAACTGACTCTGAAAGCAGCAAACTAAATCCTCTGGCAGCTTCCAAGAGAGAAGTGGTATTGGGTCCTGGGCATTCAGATTCTCATTACTAGCCTCACGGTTTAAAAGTTCTTAAGCAAAGGCACACTAACCAAGCAGGAAGGGAACAAAATAAAGACCTATTGATGTATCAAAGGAGAGTAAAGCGAACCTATTTAAGGCAAAAGCTCCGGTTAGTAAGTGAACACCCACCCTTCAATGGCTATTTCAACTGCCACCACTATTAGATATCCAGAAATCTACCCTGGGAGAAAGAGGATAAGGTCCGGAACAGGATTTAACTTTTGATATTGTCTTTAAAAAAGAAAAAGAGAAGAAAAGCCACAGCACTCCACTACAGATATTTTCAGTTAAAGAATATATATTAATATAAAATGTCTACCCAGTTATTAGTGAACTTACAGTGGTTTTCCACACTGGAGTAAAAACAAGAAAAACCTTTGGGAGCAAAAAGCAAAATGTAACAAAACTAAAAAATGAGATAAATTTGTATTGCTAGCGATTGGCAGCTGAGGTAACTGAATTGGAAGTGAGAATCATGGAAGAGATCTACATAATAATTAGCTGCTGCATTTTCTCCTTTTCTCCAGTCGAATACTCCCAAACGGAGTATTTAGCATTCAGCAGACTTATTAGCAAATAAATGCCCAACTAGAATTAACTAGCACCTCATTCTGGAAGGCTGCCCTTGGCAAAAATGTAATATCCACAAGGCAAAGCAATTTGATTGCTAGAGTGCACTGTGGGCTGTGTTCGTCACATTCTTTGCAATAACACATGTTACATCGAATTTCAGAGTGACAGGTCTGCACCACCTAACTTCGCTCAACACTGGACAACGTGGAAAGGGTGAAGTTTCTAGACCCTACCTACGAGACAACTTTCCAAGCTTCACAGTTAGCCTGTGCTTGAAACCTATTTAGTGAAGATTTGCTCACAGAAATGCAAAAGAGCTTCCTGGTCCCTCGGCTCAGAGACAAACGGAAGGTGGAAGGTAAGGGAGCTGGCCGAGAGGGCAGCGGTCCCTATTCAGAGACAGATCATTTCCGTCTCCCAATATGAGGCACCCAGGTGCCACAAACGGCCAGGGCCCCTCTACCCACCCCTCCCTTCCACGCACTATTACTGTGATGTTTCTTTAAATTTAGTCCGCTCCTTAAGGAGACTCCCTGGCAAGTGAAAACAGCAGCAAAGGTAAAAGAATGCTGAGAATTTGGCTGCTGCCTGCAATATTAGGAAGAACAGCAATTACTCAACTCTCCTAGTGTCAGAGGCAGAAACGAGCATGTGAATTTCAGCGAGTTTGGGCCTGTCTTTTCTCAAGCTTCTCCCTTGGCATACCTGTCACCTACCTACCTCGTTGTCGTAATAATTAATGAGGTAAATGAGAAAATGGAGGAAGAGTGCAAGCAGCAGGCCAGCACAGACATAACAGAGAGGCACAAATTCTACCTTGAGTCCAGACTGGACCACAGTTAATAAGGCTTAAACATTGCCAGCACTTATACGATGTCACTAACTTCCCAATAATGATGTTTTGCTGTCTCCACCGCCTCACACTAAACGTAACTATGGGAGAACTCGAGATCTGTACCTCCAAGCCCTTCTGTCTACAGCACTTGGCAAAGAATCATGTAGGCACCACCACTTTTTCCTTCCCGAGCTCTGCAAACACAAGGTAATATTTGACTCCTGCCCCAGCAACTCTTTTAATAAAATAAAAAACATAGATCTTATAACCAGAAGGGCCTTAAGATGGCTGGTTCAGTCCCCTTGCCTTCAGGTAAGTAACTGTTTAATTCCCTTCCCTTTTGACAAATTAAGGCAAAGTCAAGTCAAGGGAAGTTGAGGTTTTAAGTTACTGAACTAGCTACTGAAAGATGAAAGATCAGGAAGCCACAGCTATTTTTATTCCTTTATCAAGCTATTCTCATGTACGAGAATTTTGTGATATTAACCCCTTCTGAGCAGCCTTAAATCCTTCCTGCAGCAAGCGATAATACACAAATTCACTCATTCTTTTGGTTACGATATGGAAAATTATTTGTCCTTCCATTTTCATGTCACAGATAGCAGTAATAAACTTCCTTAAAATCTGTCTGTAATATGAGAACTTCAGTGGTTCCGAATAAGACAGAGCATACCCAATCTTTCTCTAATCATTTAATAATCCTTCTACTTTGGCTTTCAGAGATAAAACTGTCTACCATCTATCCCTTTTTCCTTACTCAGGATGTAAATGCGAAGCACCGAACTATAGAAACTGCAAAGCAATATGAAGATTTTCAAGATCTGCCTTTGACAAGATGATGGACTGTTCTTCTCTGGACTATAACCACACCTTCTAAGGGGAATGAGCCCACACATCCCATGTGGACGATTTCTCACACGTTACAGGGCTGAAGTGGTCCAATTATATTCTTAATACTAAAAGTCTAGTTCAGGCCAAACTTCCTCAAGGTAGCTTTGCCTTATTTGGCAGGTCTTTTGAAGTCTTAAAAAAGAGATATCACAACTGTCCCATATTGAGGTGCCTTTTGTTTTATCACAGCTGTGAACCGTTTTGCTTGTGGCTTTTGGATAAGAAGCTAAATAAGTTACCTCTTGTAGACCAGGACTTTGCAGGCTCAGGTTTCATTCTGCCCTGCCAGAAATTCCTTTCTGTTTTGAATCTGAGATGTTTGTTTATGGTTTTTGTTTTGAAATGCTAAATAAGACAGGCGCAGTCTCTAGTTACAGCCTACAGTATTTCTTTCTTTCCTTTTTTTTTTTTTAACCTTGCCTTAGTCAGAAAAACTAGTTGTAAAAGCCTTTGCTAAAATTTCCAAATAGCAGACTCTTCAAATTATCGTCGCAGGTACTTGAAATGTAAAATGACAACACCTTAAATATATAATTAACATGTAATTTCCCTTCTTAAATGTTTATAAGACAAATGTTCCCAGGATATTTCAAATTAGGGTGTTATTTTTCAATTTGACAAACATGCTTAAATAAAACCTTGAAATTTGGAAGTTCATCTCATCTTGCTGGTAGTTTTCATGTTTGAATACCAGTACTCTTGATGAAAGAGGCACTACAATAAAAGGAACTAAGAGTTTCTGGAAAAAAAAAATCCATTTCTACTGTGTGATAATAAGGTTTGGTTGTCAAGAAAACGAAAAAGTTGTCAGCTACTGACCCCAAGGACTGCATCTTCATCAAGTTCTTTGCCCTTGTTCCATAATAGCCAATATAAAGCATTTATTTGCCTTGTGAGTTCCGTTGCTATCTACTTGATAAAAGCGATACTTCCTGGCACGAAGGAAGAGGTACGGTTGTGGGACCACATCTACATTAGGAACTAAAGAGAACAGAACATCAGGTATTTTAATTCTAGGTGTTCTCTTCTAGCTTTCCACTGTACCACAGACTCTCCATAGAAACCACAAGGCAAATGCACAGTTAAGCTGCATGTACCACATGGGATCAAGAAACGCAGGTGGACTCTGGGCCCCACACCATCCTCTACTCATTCCAAAGCCTGCCCTTGTCTGTGAGCCCACCGGGCCTGCTGCTGCTTCCTTCTGTAACCCCAGTGACCCCGACCTGGCCTTGGCAGTACTCCTGGGGTCTGCAGTGTCTCCAGGGAAGTCTGGAAACTGAGAAAACCTCTCACGATAAAAGGAAATTTAATTCACTTTCGTGAAACCACATGCCATGAGTATGAAGATGTGTCACCTTTTTAAAACTCTTAATTTCAAATAGCTACCTGGAAGTAAGGAGTCCAAACACAAAGTCGAGCAAAGTCCATATTCTGCTGAAATACCAAAGGGGCTAGGAATTACACTCATACCGGATCAGAACAACAAATGTTTTCCTGGTTCAGGGGCCCACGAGTCATGGCCCCTTGCGCCAAGTATTTCACTGACCTGTTCTCCCAACAAATACGAGACCAAAATTCCTCCAGCTGACTTCCCAAAAAAGAGACTTAGTTAAATGTGGAGGAGGTGTATGTCCAAAAAGTAGATTTTTTAAAAAACTCATGTATAGAAAAAGTTAAGAAAATGAGAAAATATGGAAAACAATGGAAATTAAAATTAATGTTACTTATCTTTTAAAATTTACTTGACACCAGGAATACTAGCCATGACACACACACACACACACACACAAATCTATGTAATGATATATATGTGTATTTTCTCCAATCCTCACTATAATATTTACTTGATAGAAAACTATTAATATTCCATTTTCACAAAAGACGAAACTGTAGCCCCAAACAACTAAGCAAACCGGTCATTCAGTTAAAAAAAAAAAATAACAGAGCTGATATTTGAACACAGGTTTGGCTAGCCCCAAGGCTATTTTCTGTTTCCTAAAACATCCAGCACAGAGTGAAAGGAGGGAGGGAAGGATACCCCCAAGCCTTTCTGGGCACCACGCCCTCCACTAAATCCTTCCTCATAGTCAGAGAGGGAGTTAGAACCCCTCTTAGTTCTCCTGAGGTGCTCAGGGCTTCCTTACCTCAGGGCTGAGCAGCTGGGACTGCCTTGGTCTGTAAATGACTCTTAGGTAACTACCATTAGGCCAAGGCCCTGTGAAAGCATGGCTCCTATGTTATTTATTTTGGTTGAAAAATAATCATCATACTAGCAGGTAACGTTAACAGGTCTCTATGTGTAATAGCCTTCTGTTACTTAAAAGTGTGGTCCCAAGACCAACAGTATTGACATCACCTGGTAGTTTATTAAAAACGCAATCTCACGCCTGACTCAGACCTACTGAATCAGAACCTGCATGTTTAATAAGATCCCCAGGTGATTTGTGTACACATTAAAATTTCAGAGGCAGCTTTTTCTCATTTAATACTTTAAACATAGGTGATACCTATTACCATTAACAGATAAAGAAACTGAGGCTTAGATACGCGGTATCACTACCATACAGCACAAAAACCAGATCCCTGTAACATTTGCTCTATGTGAAAGATGGATGTACCGCACACTTGTGACAGACGGAAGGGAAACAGGTAGGGCTAGAGAGAGACTAGAGGAACGGACTGGTTAAATGTCTGACACCTGGTTTTGCCAAGTTTGTACCAACTATGGCAGCAGGTGGGACTGGGGCCTCATGCAGGTGAGCTGTATGCAGCAAGACAAGCTGTTTCCCGAGCTCAGGCCAGGCCCAATCCTGTGAACATTTCAGGAGCTAGGAGCGAATTCTTCTCCCAGAATAAGTACGTGAAGGAAACACACCTTACTGATTACAGGAAGTTTAGGTGCCCACTCCTCCCCAAATGAAACATCAGCCCACAGATGATTAATTTACAATTTTCATGACAATGCAGAAAATTTCAGGTCTCTCTCTTTACTTTTACCCCAAATACACAAATTTTGTAGAAATTTAGACAAAGCATAGCAAATGGGCATCAGGAGGAAAGGAAGCAAATAACTTCAGAAGCTTTGAAATAAGTTTATTTCAATGCATTTATGATGGTGGTGGTAGGAGGGGAGGAGACCTGAACTCAGTAATTCAGCTCCTTTCTAAGAGCCCAAACTCCTAACTACTGATGATCAATTACACAGGTAGATGAGGATTAAGCAGAACGAGAGAATAAGCCCATATCAAATTGTTTTGCTTAGACTGATTAGTAGCTTTGTTATTGTTTACAAATGTCAGTCATCTTTCTAAGTGCTTCACAGAGATTCACTGAGGCCTTATGGCAACCCTATTATTGACCCCACTACACAGAAGAGAAAACTGAGATGCACAGAAGAGTGCAGATTTGACTCCAGAAACCAAGTTTCTAAGCATCACACTCTTTTACCGTGGTATTAAGTGGTTCACATGGGGAATTAATCAGGGTTGGGGGAGGGAGGTAAGGAATTGAAATCTGTTCATTTTGTAACAGAAGAGAAAGGGATCATTAAAAAAAAAAGTTTTATATGGTCCCAAAATGAACGCTTACCAGTGTTTATCATGAGGGCATTCTTAAATTTAAGTATATTCAACTACCCCTCCGTCCATAAGTCTGAGGAGGTTCTCCATGATTTGACCAGGCTAACTGGCCAGGACAAGCAGCATAGAGTAGGTGAAGTCAGGAGATGCTGATAAAGGGACACCTCTCAGTTCCCTGCCCACGCTCATCTGCCTAAGGGAACAAGCTAGAACAAAGGGAAAATCACTCCCAAAAGGCAACTTGCCATTTTGAACCACAGCTAGTAAAGCATTAAGAATGTAACCTCATTCTTACATGTTGGGAAACACTTAAGTGTATTTTGCGCAGGCTCTAAGATGAATGGGTAGGATCCCCTCCCCCACCAAAAAGGGCTCCTACTTATACTTTTAAATCTAGTTCCAATCCAAATTCTCCTTTTCAGCTTTGCCACCAGGAACTTAAAAGATCATCTCAGATCCAGTGATTCCTAGAACAAATTTTAACCACATATTTCACTCATCAACTAATCATATATAGACTTGCGAAATCACTTTTACATGGCCTGAACTTACCTAGACTTTTTAAGGTCTTCCTACCTTATTCTTTATCTTGATTAAAAGAGTGTAAGGAGTGGGGAACTGTGAGGTCCCCAGGCTCTCCAGCTGCTCCCCAGCCCCAGCAGAAGGCCTTGTACAGAGCAGAAGATCAATGAATGAGTGATAGATTTCTATGCAAAGACAAGTCAGATCTTTGAAAATTCGGCTTTGGAGAATTTGACTCTGAGAAAGAAGGCTTTCGGTCTGATATTCATGCATGTTTGGCTGGTCCACTGTCTCTTCCTCAAATAATTAACTGAGCTTTACTAAGGTGTATGCGAAATCCTAACACTGCATGTGACATGGAACACAGTATTACCGGTGAACCTGCTTCACTAAACATATTTACCTCCACTCACTTTATCACCTCCTATTTGACAGTATTTTCATAGTGAGGCAGCACTGCCATACTCCCATGTTAGTGCCATAGCTTGAAAGACGTTAAACATACCCACATTTTTCAGCAATTTCACAATTAATGTCTGGAATGTGTTTTGGATTATTCTTCAAAGGATGACATAGTTGCCCTAAGATGAATTCAATATTTTTCCCTTCTCTCATTTGTCATTCTTTAGTCCTCCCACTCCACTACCTTTTTAGGGTTATCTGCTTTATTTCCCCCAACTTCATAATGCCTGCCCCCTGCATCCCACAGGTGGTGTTTGTCCAGATCATCGAATCTTAATCAAACCCCACAAAACACAGAAATCTGCACCAAATCATTAAATATCTCCTACAGCTGAATATAATGCCCAGTTTAAGGACTGTTCAGTTTCCTGCATAAATAAACCTGTCTGTTCACAATTGCACTGCCAACGTATTGCTTGTAAGGCTCTCCTTGTCACTGTTAAATATGTGTTAACGGCAGCAAATATCTCCAGACATGCTATTTTTGCCTTTCTGGTCCTATGCAATTCATTTGCCCTTTGCCAAGTGTTTTATGTGACTGGACTCCTCAATAACAGTGAGGATTCTGTAAGCTTGATAGTCAAAGTGAAGGTCATGAAGTCCTGTCATTTGTATACATGCAGTGAATAGTCTCCGTGTTTTATCAATATTTACTTTTGGGAGGAACTAATTATTTCCTTGTTTACTTGCATTGGTTTCTCTTCCCAAACCTTATTAATAGGCCCTCTGCTTGCTTCTGTAACATGGAAAAGCTCACTTTACCTAAAGACTTTTAGGTAAAAAAAAAAATGAAACACATTACTCATTAATGATCTTGAGGTGATTAGACGAGAAACTATAACCTTCTAATGGCAACAGTACCAGAAAAACCACTTTCTGTTCTTTGCTGTATCTAGCACATATCCTTGGGTTCCTCCACTCACTGCCCCATAAAAAGTGGGTAAAAGGAGAGTTTAAAACACCTGGAAGAAATAAAAAAGATTGTGTTTTGAAAGAGGCAGTTTTGGGGCAGTAGCGGTGAAAACACGAAAGTTAAGTTCCATGAAGATGAAGCCACTGAGTAGTGCTTATCCACCATGGTGATCACCTGGATCCAATATAACTAAGACAGTGCTTATCCACCATGGTGATCACCTGGATCCAATAGAACTAAGTTCTCAAATAGTGTCCACCAGGTCCCAAATCACTCTGTACTCACAGACTGTCAGATTCAAGCCATCATCTGCCCTTTTATTAGATAAAGCTGATTATACTCCCCGTACCTTGCCCCACCCCTTATAGAAGCATAATGTACTATTTCACATTAGGAGGAAAATATGATCATCACCACCTTGTCTCAAAATATAATCCTCACTATCCCATCAAAATGTTCTTCCTAGAAATATTCTACTTCAGTTGTTTTTCAATGCTCTGTCTTTCATCTCCCAAAAGGTCTCCTCCCATCCAGTCTTCTTTCTCAGGAGTTCAGAATCCAAACTTGTTTTCTCTGGCTTCTAGGCGATTTACCTGGAGACAGGCAGCCTCGCCAAGAAGCAGGCCACTCAGAAGTTGCAAAAGGCATGGGAAGACTCACCAAATGGAAATGGGAAAGAGACTTTTCTCTCCCGGGGAAGAGAAAGTACTCATGAGACTGACAGAAAGCAGAGAAAACCTTAGGTATCTGGCTCTATACTCTATTTTTAAAAGGTACTTAGCCAAAACCTTTTTTTCAAAAGAAATAATTAAATCAGTATTTACTTAATAACAATCTAAATGATGCTGAAAAGTTCAAGTGTATGTGTCACATGATTCACAGGACCCAACACTTTCCATTATTTAACTTTTCAGAAAATATTTTTTTCAGTATTCTTTTTCTACAGAGAGCATGGTTCATTTATTTTTCCAATGCATGTTTAGTGAGAGCCTACTGTGGGCTGGCGTGCCTTAAAAATCTAAGGCAGTGAGCCACAAGTTGGAAGGAGTCCATTTCTGCCCTGATTTATTATCTAACTCACTTTGTGAACTACAGTTAAAAACATGATTTTTCGCCCCCACAAAGCCTGTACGAGAAGGAACACAAATAAAAATTACTGCAAGTTGGCAAATAGAGCAATGTAATTTGTATTTAAATTATATCATTGAAAGCAGGTAGCTTAGTCATGATAATATTTCTATACCATGCAATATGTTTTCTCAGAGGAGCCAATTAGTTTTTCAAGAGTTTTCATTAACAGATACAACCAGTAGGGGTCATTTTAGTGCAAAAATTGCAGCAAGAGACTTCGACATGTATAAAATATATCAATTTCTATTCATGATAATCACGCTTCAGAGCATGAATCTCTAAATAAAAATGGAAACTGAGGGAAACTGGGCATTGAGGAATTTCTTGTGAAGTAACAGAGAAACAAAAGAGAAGGTCAGCAACTTCCAGGTAATTACAGACATGTGAAGACTCCTTTAATTCTTAAAAAAAACACACACACTTAAACTATATTTTTCAGAAATCTTGTAGTAAAGTGAAAATACTGGAAATTTTAGACACACTATTGAGAATATCTGCCTAAATTCAACCGTTTTTTATATATTATGTATATATATATTAAACCAGTTAACACTGTCTTTCTTACTTTGGTTCCATGGATTTGGAATGCAACTTGACTGAAACAAAATGCCCTGAGCACACAATTTTGGTAGCTGAAAACAGGCCTGCTAAATGAAAGGTGTTGCTAGAAACATGAATTCAGATATAATCATGGCAACAAATACTTCCAAGCATTTTCAAGGCTAATACCAAATGCACAGGGCGTTATCAGAAGAAGGGAAGCTATGAGAGATCGCATCATTTCAGAGGAATGAGAAGCTCACCAACAAACTGCCAAAATAACTCTAAGCTGTGACACCAGGCTATTGTTGCCAAAACACTTGATTGCTGTGACTGTTCCCCGGGCTGCGCATTTTCTCCACCAGAAATATATCATGGAGAAACAAAACAAGGGTTTGAATCTTTAGAGCCTCCAAAAGTCCTCAAAGCACAGCAGTTTCCACCGCATTTAACCTTGTTTCATGTTGCTTGTTCTTTTTAGATTTATGGGAAGCTGGCTTAAGTCAATTGTACACTCCAAGTGGCATCTTTCAAGCTAAGTCACTCAGAATTACTTAAGTCAAACACATGAAATCGTTATCAGAAGTTATTCTTTTGGCCATTTTTCCCGATGTGAGAAATAAAAACGTTATAAAATGGGACTTAAACACCGGATGAGAGGCTTTGGTATGCCAGGCAAATAAACTCAAAACTCAGCGTCCTAAGGGCCTTAGCAGTACACATCCCCTCCCTCTGAGAAGAGTTCCCTTCACTCATTACTGCCCACTAGCTTCCAAACCAGAAAGGCCTCCTCGATTTTCCAGAAACTCTAAAAGCTACAGGTATAAATACACATGTGTGCGTCCTTAAAGAAAATCACAGAATTGAAGCCTTTTAGTAGACTCCGTTTACCCTTAAGATCGTACCCCTATTTTTCCCCGAGGATCCCAGCACAATAAACACATGCATACTTAAGAAGGCTTCAGAATAAATCCTTCCTTTTCTGTTCTCTAGATGCTGGCTGAGAGTAGTAAGGAAGGGACAGGGGGCAGAGGGCGCCCGTCCCTGTTTCTGCCGCTCCTCTGCTCATACACCAGAATGCCCAGCAAGAGCACCAACGCCCCCAACGTCTGCCTGAGCAGGGATCCCAACTTTTAATTCGTGCTCAAGATTCCTGTTCATTAGCCAGATAAAAAGAACTCACTGCCTCTGTCTAGACCCTAAACCACACCAGGCACCCCGAGGCTGAGGCAGGCGGGCCGGGCTTGAGGCCAACACCCTCCTACAGAGGTTCTCCCAACGAAGGAAGGCTCCACTAGCCTACTCTCTTTCTCCCTCCATCAGTCTGGACAGGGCTTAGGGAGAAACCAGAACAGCAATCCTCGCTGTCAAACAAACAAACAAACAAAGGCGACGCGATTGGAAACACGCGGACACCTGATCTTAAAAAGCAGCCACTAATAGAAATAACTTTTCACCCCCAGGTGCAAGCCCCCTCCCGCGTTCATTCAGGAAGGAAAGCCTTTGACGGTTTTCAATAGGCAAATACATGAGTAACCGCTGTATGTAACTTCCCCTGGGCTGTCATATTCCCGAGCTGAAACTGATTTACATGAGAGGAGGAAGGGGGTGAAGGAGAGAGCGCAAGGAAAAAATAAAAAGAGTCACAGGGAGTGAGCTGCAGACACGTCTCCTCCGCCAACAGAAAATTTCGCGGACCGTGTGTGGCACTCGGTTCCACACTACGCTACTGTGGGGAGGGTGGCGGGGTCAGACTCCCCGAGGTGCTGGCGACAGCCTCCGCAGTGCCCCCTGCCCGCGGCGCCCACGCCTCGGGGTGCAGGGCCGAGCCACCCCACCCTAGCCCGATTGGCCACACGTGTGCAAATCTGTGAGGGGCCGGGGGTCGGTCCCCCACTCGCCCACCCCCACCCACGAAATCCAACCTCGCCGGCGGCTAGCCAGCTTGAAGTGGTCGGGGGGGGGTGGGCACAGGCAGTGCGCGGGAAGGGAGGGACGCGGGGCTCCCTCCCGGGGCCAGCGACCAGCCCCTTCTCCCGTGGAGCCCTCTCTGCTCGGGAAAGTCTCGGCCAAACTTTGTTCGGCGCAGCCAGCGCCGAGGGGGCGGCGCGGGCCAGGTGGGAGGGGGCCCGCGGCGGGGACCGTACCTTCGCAGACGCCCACTTCGTACTCTGTGATGGAGTCGCCATTGAGCGGGGGGCGGATGACACAGCGCAGCCCCCGATCGCAGGCTCCGTGGAGCCCGTAGGCGCCGCCGCAGCTCTCGTTCCTCTGGCGGGCGCACATGTAGCAGCAGCCGCAGACGCCCTGGACGATGCTCCCGGGGCAGCTCCTAGGCTCTTCGCACTTGGACTCGTCGCAGGGCAGGCAGACCAGCGCCCGGGTGCCGGAGCGCGCCAGCAGCAGCAGCAGCCCCAGCAGCGAGACCAGGAGGTGCCCGCAGCCGGCCAGCCCCTGCCCCCTGCCACCAAGTACATCCTCCTGCGCCGCCGCCGCCTCCTCCTCGCAGCCGGGCCGGGAGCCGGGCGGGCGCCCTCCCCTGCGCGGGGCACACGCGCCGCCGCCGCACCCGCAGCCCGCGGTCCTCGCTGCCCCCCTCGGGGCCCCGGGGCGCGCCTCCCCTCGCGGGGCGAGGCCCCCGCCCCCCGTGCGGGCCGCGCCGACCCCGAGCCCACTAGCGTTGGCGCCAGCGGTGGCTCCCCCTCCTCCTCCTCCCGGGAGGGAGGGGAAAAAAAGAAAAAAAGTTTCCTCCCGCAGCTCCGGCTGAACCCAAACTTCTGGCGGCGGCGGCGGCTGCGCTCAGCTCCAGCCCCGGCCCGCGGCGCCTCCTCCCTCTCCGCCTCCGCGTCCCGGCCCCGCCCGCGCGCTGGCGCGGCGCAGCCTCCGGCCGGTCCCCGCCTCTCGAGCGGCGGAGTGGGCGCGGTGTCGCAGCAGAAGGTACGCGGCGTCCGCTTCGCGCGCCCAGCTCGCCTCACTCCTGCGCGGCTCCTCCGGGCGCTTGTTTATGGCTCGAGCCTCAGCCGCTCGGGCTGCGCCCTCCCCTATCCTACCTCATCCCCCAGCCCTCGCCCCCCCGCGCCGCGCGCCGCTCATTGGCTGCCCCCCCGCCCCTCCCGGCCCGGCCGGCCCCCTCCCCTCCTCCCGCCTCCCTCCGGGGCGGCCGGGCCCTTCCTCCCTCGCACGCCTCCTCCTCCACCTCGCCCCTTCCTCCTCCTCCTCCCGGAGCCCGGCGCACCAAGCCGGCCCTGCGGCCGAGCCTTTGCGCGCTTCTCTCCGTCGGCGCGCTGCGGCTCGGGGTTTGGGGCGCACCCGGGGAGCCGACAGAATCGCGGCGTCCCGAGCGCCCGCCAGCACCGTGGCCACCGTGGCCGTCCTGGGAGCCCGAGGGCGAGACCTCCCGGGCCAGTTCTGAGTTCGGAGAGCGGCGGGTACCCCCGAAGCTCGGGGCCGAGGGGATCGCTGCAGCCTGGGCTGGGGCCCCCGCCGGATCGAACCGCGGGAAAGGGAAGCATGCATGGAACCTCCGCAAACTGGATGAGAATCCATCTTCCACCCGAGCTGGGAATAGACTTTGTAAAAGATATTATGTAATGGAGTCTCGGGAAGCTCGAGACGCCTCCAGCAAAGCTGCTGGTGAATTAATTAAGTGCTTTAAACGGTCTAGGTAAATATTCCGCGGCGGGTGGGGAGGACTGTTGGGGGCAGCTGTAGCTTGAGTTGAATTTTAACTGTCCACATCCTGTACGTTCTGTCGCTGTGCTGTCTGCGTCGAGGTGCTATATTATGGAAGGGGGTGGGGAGTGAATGGAAAGTAACAGCTGAATTTTTTTCCCTTGAGTAAAGCCGAACACTGGATTATCACAAGTCTTAACATGACTGGATCCGTATTATCTCATGCATCATAAATGTCATCTAAAATTGCCCTTTTCTTTCCCAAGCTCATGGACGAAAGTGGTGGGTTTTAGTTTTTTTCATTTATTATGAATATTAATAAAGAAGATGCATGGTTAATATTTTTGGTGTGTGATAAACTAGGATTTTAAAACAACAGAAGTGATGCAAAAGGCGTCGCGTGGAGACTGTTTCCCTTCTGTGGTTGTCAGTAGAGGCTCTGTAGTGGCCCACCATTCACAGGATGTGTACCAAAGTCAATAAAATTGGAGAATTAACAAGAAGTGACTTGGATCAGTGTTGGGGGGAAAAAAAAATCCGGTCCAGGGGCAGGTGTGAGTGAGGTGGGAATGGCCAGGGGGCATTCTGATCCAAAATGGTCGGACTGCAGGAAGGTGGCAGCCAAGTGGATCCTGAAATCATGACTAATGAACCAAAAGTTAATAGCATGGCAGGGTAAGGAGAAAGGAAACAAAGATGCCTTTGAAATCCTCTGTTTGCGGAACAAATTTATACTTATTATAAATATTTTGGTTTAACTACTCTAATCCTGAACGGAAAAGCCAAAGTTACCAGTGGAATATTCCCCAGTCACTGGCATCAGAAACTAAACATTTCTCCAATCATATTTCTTTGTCCTGAGGAAAAGAAGAGGCTCATTAATGATCACTGATTATCAAAGGGTAATAGAGAAGATGTTCAAAAGTGGGAAAATGGAAGTAAGCATTCCATTTTCTAGAAGGTAAGCCCTTCTAGAGCTGTTGGGATGACTAGTTTCCAGGGATGTTGTACAGATAATTCCTGCAGTTGTGTAGGAGGTCAGATTTAGATGATCTCCAAAGGATCTCATGTCTTAAGGTATAATTGTAAATATTAAGTGGTAAAATCATTTAAAATGTGCTGTTTTTTATTAGCAAAATTCAAAAATTAATGCCACACAGCGCTGTTGAACATAATTGTTTCTCGTACCCCAACTAGGCAGCAACAGTTCACTGTGAGATTTGCCAACAAACTGTCATCATTGTGCTGTGTTAAAAGGCTCTTTCCACTCTTGCAGAGGAGGTTATCTATATTTCTATTCAAATGCAAGTATAAAGACATTATTAAAATGTAGCAGATAACATTGTAGGACTCAACAGGAAAAGCCAAGGTCAGGTGATGGAAGAATGTACAGAGCCACTTTTGTTTGAAAAAGGTTCATAATCATTGTCAAGTTCTTTTTTGTTTGTGTTTTTTATTTTCTTTTTTAAAGACACTGACTGTATCAAGGGTTAGGGAAAGCTAGAGATTGAATACAGGCAAGGGACAATATAGAGGTCACCAGAACCATCCGGAAGGTAGATAAAGGCTGACTCTCATGGAATTCAAGCCTGACTTAGAACTGGAGCGAGTCTTAAGACTTAAGATGGTATATCAGCTCATAAATTTTAAGTTACCAGTGGTCCTTTGCCATAGAATAGAGAAGCAAAGGAGAAAACAAGAATAGTTACTTGAAACCTGTAACTAGTGGCAAATAAGAAATCTGCGAGGGCCTGACAGTTTCTCAGAAACCAGAGTGTGAACCAGGAGCTCAGTTACAAAATAGCTGTTAATTCCTCACGTCCAGGAGGTGCGACAAAGTGCCAGAAGCCAAGAGGATGAGATTGATGCTCAAACACAGAAGGATTTCCTCATCTTTTAGAGACCAGACTAAGGATACAGATGAGAAGCTGGGTGGGCCCAACATAGTGGCCATTAGGGGTCAAAGAAAAAAGTGAACTGGGAGGGATTACATAGACCCTGAAAGACATGTAGAAATGTCTGAATCACACATGGAACATGGTTTAATGCTTCCTCCTCAGGGAAGTGTCTTGAGCTTATTCCCTTATTTCCCTTACCTATCCTATAACATCTTATAATATAGTACCTCTGCTTGTGGCATTTATCATGTTATGTTATAAATCTCTCTAGATAGCTCTGAACTCAGATTGACAGCTCATTGGAGGGTCACAATTTATAAGAATGCATGCACGTGTGACTGAATTGAAAAAGGGAGAGAGGGAAATTACAGACCAAAAGTTATTTTGAACATTCGTGTCTGTGGCCTTCTCTTTTGGTTTTAGTAAATGCCTCTAAAATAAGCACTTAAAAAGATGGTTGAGGCAGAAGAGAGTTTTCCAAACTGGGAAGAAGAAGAAAGAAAAAAGAATCCTACAGGTGGGAAAGGAAAGGGAATTGGAATATACTTCTGATGGAAGTCTGGAAGTAGAGATAGCCTGCCCTCTATTGGTCGTTGGGGGGGTTGGATGGGAGGGGTTTGCACATTATTGAAAATGTCTACAAATTCAAGTGGCCAGTTGGGGGCCTAGCAGAAAGTAGAAATGAAAGGGCAATAGACAGAACTCTACTGTTAGAGCCCTCCTCCCAGATACATCCTCCCTACTCTAGTCACACTCTAGGATGTGTATGCTCTATGTTTTCTCTTTCTGAAAAGAAAAAAAAATGTAGAAGTTGCCTTTTAAGTATAACATACATGCTTTTAGAATGATTAGAAAGATCTATGAAGAGAGCAGGGAACGGCTCTAGCTTCTTTCATTCTCTTCCCCTCATTTCTCTCATCCCCCTCAGTTGGAATAGTCTCTATATGGGTTCTCAGTCTAGGCTTGGACTATTTCAGTGATTAGGGGGACACCTAGTTTGGAGGCTCAGCCATCTGAACATGAACTCTGGATCTGGTACTTGGGCTATGTTATCACCACCTGGTACCTCTCATTTTACTAAGGGAGTTCCTGTCTTGTCTAGCCTGCCTGTGTATGGTAGCTGCTCCAGAACTACTAGAAAAGTAGCAAGTCAGATTGTTTTGACTGTTCTAGGTCTCTTGCATGTCCATATCAATTTTAGGATCGGCTTGTCAATTTCTGCAAAAAAAGTCAGCTGGTATTTTGATAGGGATTCCATGTAATCTGTAGATCAGTTTGGGTAGTATTGCAATTTTAACAATATTAAGCATTCCCATCCATGATCATTTTCTTTCTATTTATTAAGGTTTGGCCTAAATGCGTGCCCCACCTCCCCTCTTCCCCCTCCTTTCTCAAGTTTGAACATGGCATTTAGCCTTTCTGAATCTGCTTCCTCCTTTGTAAAATGGAGACAACAATATCAACCACACAGGGTACTGCGTGAATAAAATGGAGGTTCTCCTTTTGTGTTGTCATTCTTAGAGTCCTTTTAATTAATTGTCTCCTCAAGTTTTATGCCTGAGTTAGAATCCCTGCTATATGCTATCTCAGCACCTATCACTGTGCAACATCTGTCTGACCAGATATTTGCTTTTTTGTTGTGTTGTTCCTTTTTACAATCTCGTTGATCCCACTTTGGCAGTTTGTCCAGTGTTGGAGTTGTAGCCTCTGTGAACCCGTTCCAGTCTAAGACTTATTTTAAAGGGCATCAATTAAGAATAATGATAATGATAGTAGCAGCTAAGCCTTATAGAGTGCTTGCCAATAAACACTTCACATGGGTTATTTTAATTAATCTACAGACTATCCCTACATATGATCTCCAATAGCTTGTATTGTCTTCATTTATAGTTGAGAAATCTGAGGCACAGAAGGTTGAATGGCTTGCAAGGAGTCAGAGCTATCAGGATGACTATTTGGTTTGAAACCAGTTCTAGTCTGCCTTGAGAACCTGTATATTTGACTGCCTCATGCACTAAGTTGGAAAATGGAGAGTTGCTTTTCTTTCAATGTTATTGCTTTTTGTGGGCCTAATTTAATACTGTTAATATCTATGACAATATCTTTCCTTCTTTGCTAATTTGCATATGAAAAGGTAAAATAGTGAGTAGCACTTTTCTCAAAATGGAAACATCTTCATTGTTTTTGTAATTACTGAATAACTATGTAGTTTACTATGTGCATATACTAAATTACCTGGGTATATTACCACATCTAACCCTCATTATAATCTGATGAGGTAGATACATAATTACCTGCGTTTTATATGTGGAGAACCAGAGATACAGAAAGGTTAAGTGATATGCCCAGTGTCAAACTTATTTAAAAGGAAAAACTGAGATTCAAACCCAGCAGTATGGCTCCAGAACATTATACAATGCTATTCCTAATATATATTCTTTACAAATATATGCTCGTTGGGGGGAAAAAAGAGAAAAACAAGTTTTAAAAAAGAAAGAAAAATCCAGAATCCCACTATTAGATATTTACCACTAATGACATTTATTATACATTCTTGAAGGCTTATTTTTCCCCATAAAGTGTAAAATAAAAATGAAATATGCATTCTAGTTGTAATTGCTTTTTCACATACGTATACATGGCTTTGATCTTTAGGATCAATAATTGTGTTTTTTACCACTGAATAATATTTCATTGAGTGGGTGTACCATATTTTATTTAACAATGCCATATTAATATACCTTTAGGGCTTTTTGTTTGTTTATTTTACATTTTCACTGTCATAAGGCTGTAATGCATTCCCATTTAGCCAAAGTTTTAAACACTTGTCCAATGATTGCTTTGGTAAATTTCTAAAGCAGAATTGTTATTATGGGTCAAAAAGTCTGCCCATTTCTTTGCATGCATCGCCAGATTGCCTTCCAGAAGGTTTTATCTGCATACATTCCCTCTAACACTTAGTAAAGGTGCTCATCTCCCCAGTGAGGGGATCCTTCAGACAAAAAAAAACCTTTTTCTGTTACTTGAAAAGCACCTGATAAGCTTTTTGTTGTTGTTATTCGATAACTTTTAGAAATCGTGTTCCCATTCATTATTTCAATAGATCTTTCAAAATGCTCAACATTTAGGAGATTTAGCTATGAATCATCAAGTGTTTTAACCTTACAAATTACCAAGTCACGTAACTTGGCACATTGTGTGCAGTATGATTTTGAGGAAAAATGTCATGTCCTCATTAAAAATTTCCCCCAAGGAAGGACTGTTTTTAGAAACTGAACTAATAAAAGGGAATAAATGATTGGGTCTCTTCAAAAGATGAGGCTACTTTAGTTGATATTTTGTGCTTGCGGGCAGTCTTCTGGATTGCTGGGAAAAGCAAGTGTAAGAAAATTGAGAAGACCGGACCCGACCTTGCATGCATTATGGCACAGAGGAAGAGCTTCCACTTACTACAGTGCTATCCACCTCTTCATCTTCTGTCTACCCAGCCTCCTGTTTTACTGTGTGGTTCTAAGAGTCCGAAGATTCGTAGATCCAAATTGCAGACACTTTCCTCCAAATTTACATGACATTACATGACATTACATTTACATTACATGTTAAGAAATACAATTCAGTTTATTCCAAAAATGATGGTATTACTCAAAACATTCTTACAATGTTTATTTTGGAATTACCTTATGATGTAGTCCCATGAGAAAATAACCTCATCGTTTCATCATCTTTTCTGACCAAACATATTAACTCAGTAGATTATACTCTTCATTCACCAGACTTGGCTCTAATTTACTTTTTATAATCTCTCTCAAATTAATCCTCAAAGGACGAGATATGTTGGGACTATTTAAAAGAACCAACACATGCTCCAGAGACAATATCAAAAGAAGAGCTAGAAAAAAAATGGTAGGCATTGGTTGTTTCCATAAGCATATAGGTTTCCAAGTGACTACTGGCAAGGAGACATCACTCATTTAAATGTAAATTCCGATATGGTAATGTTCATTAGAATTCTGATATTTTTATATATTTTGTCATTGAAATGAGAATTCATTACCCACTTCCTGGAGGAAATGGTCGTGATCACCAATATCTATGTTCCTTCTTTTCGTTCTGGACATACAACTAGACCACACTTACCAGCTTCCTTGCAGTTGGATGGTGCGTTGGAATGTGGATGGAAGTGATGGGTACCTGGTAGAGGCTGGCTAAACGTTCTCCACAATCCTGCATATTTTTAAATTCTCTCTCTGCTGGCTGGCTGCAGAGCATACCACAGAGGACGCTGAGGCCCTACAAGACTTTGGAACCACTAAATGGGTTGGTCCTAGGTCCCTGGATGACTGCACGAAGCAGACCTTCCTTGTAAGACACATTCACATATACACACCTCACTAAATCTCAGTGTGATTTGAGTGAGAGATGAATCTTTACCGGGATAAGTCACTGAGATTTGAGACTTATTGGTTACAGCAGTTAGTCTATCTTAACATACTATTTTAGCTTAAAAAGAAATAACATTAACTATTCATTCAGGCCCTAGCTACTATTATATCTTCTCAAACAAAATGCAATTTCAGCATGCACTTAGAACCAACTCCCATTTGTTTCTTGACTATGTAATGAATGTATAATGATTAGGTTACCCATCCTGGCATTTAAAATATTTTCAATATTAAAATGTTCCAAGACCTTAGCATTTCATTGGTACTCATTAGTGGCAATTAAAATAAGTAATATCTTGCACTTACTCAAATGAAAGGGTGGCCGTCTATGTTATACTACCCAGTGAGTTTTATTTCCCAAGCCTCCGCATCTCAGACCTCTCTGCCCATGACTTTATAGTAGGTTACCAAGGTGTGCTCTAAGAGGAATGTGGCGCTCCAGCCCCTGAGTTTTGTGTTTTTCCAAGTCCTTCAGAAAATATTACTTTCTCTCCAAGCCTCTTTTGCAACACTGCCCATATGTGTTCCCCTTTCAGGCCTTCCTCCCCAGTATCATCCTCATTTCATCAACACCCGTGGGTTTATTATGGAATTCTAGTTATCATTTGAACTTAAAGAACATTTTAATATTTTGATACTAGATTCTAATGTAATCAGATCCATCTTCTTTACCATTAATTTTCTTTGGTGGCTTAATGTGTCCTGATGATCTTATTGGCCACATCAGTTGTTCTTCATCAGCTTTTTCCAGCTCAAACTAAAGTTCATGCAACAATCAAGTTCATTAACAAAATGCTAATTGCCATTGAATTGACTGTGTAAATGACTACTGGTCTGAGATGAGCAAGAAAACTGGAAGATTGAGCTCCTAAGGCATGAAACCATGGAGGAAGATAATATAGGAAAGATATTCCAAGAGTGTCTTCATCATCAGCTAATTACTGCCAAAGATCACATCATGTTTCCTATTTAGATGTGCCAGGGAGAAGAGTGCACTGGCAGCGCCAATCAAGGGTGTTTGAAGACGAGGTCTATTTTTTTTCCCTTGACAAATTATTGCCTAAATCAGGAACGTCCTCAACAATGGCGAGGCATTGTGCGTTGACCCAGGATCAGATTCTGACTGCTTTCATCACTGTCTGTGTGACTTTGAATAAGTTATTTAATAAGTTTCATTTGTCGCATCAGTCACTTAGGAAATTAGCACCTACAGAATTCTGAACATTAATAGGTACTTGATAAGTCTCCTAACATTTCTAATAATGAAATTTTTTAAAACCTGTCCAGATATTCACTGTTTGGTACTTAAAAAGTTTTTGAGATGGGGGTCTAGTCTGTTATTCTAGAACATAGTAGTACTTCTGGCCCGTGTGAGGATCAAACCCAAGAACTTAACCTCTCCGTAATTATACTCCCCAGCAATGTCACTTTTCATGTCTGTCTGCCTACTTAGGGTACATGACTTTCCATTAGGCAGGACTGGGACTTCAAAGCCACGAAGCTGGCTCCAGAATTCCTAATCACTACTCTTAAATGTGACCTTTCTTGTGTATGGCCAACTGGTAAATCAGCAGGTTCAACATAATATAATAAAGGTTTACACAAGGAAACTGGATAAAGTTTCACAAAAACTTTTCATGAAGAAGATAGTTGGGTTGGATCTTGAAGGAAGAATAGATACCAGTGTTAGGGGTTGAGGGAGGGAGGAGAAGAGATTGCAAGCAAAGAAAACAGTGATGTGCCTAGAATAGGGCTTGGTAAATAGTAGGCGTTTAATAAATGTTGAAAGAAAGACCAGAACATGTACTTTTGCAATGGAAAAAAAAAAAATGAAGCTTGAGGTGACTGGATGCCTGGTGGCAGCCGTTAGAAGACAAGGCCAGTGAAGTTGGGCGAGATGGTAAAGGCCCAAAATCTGTAGCAGAGGTTAGACTTCATTCTATAGGGAAATCTTTGGAGCTTTTAGAGACACATGACCTCATCAGATTCTCCTTTTATAAAGTTACCATGTTTTATGTATTTTAAGACTTTTTAAGTAAGATTTTAACATTGAAAGTGATATGCATCGCACATTTGACAGCATGTCATAGTTTAATTGGCAGCTGTTTATTTTCTTTCTCAGGAAAGAAATATAAAATAATGTTGCTTACAAGTGATGGTATCTTATATTTAATAAAAAGTTAAAGTTATGGCAGCAGAATAAGAGGAACACTGAACAGAAGCAAGAAAACAACTTGGGAGATGTATGAAGTAACATAGTTGTGAGATCGTGAGCTGTGATTCAAAACCAAACGTGCCACAATAGATTTTGAAATTCCAAATAGATTAGGAGTTCTTGAGTTTAGCAGTTCAACTTTTCCATTTTGTTCTTTGCCACATGTTTAAACCCTAAAAAAAAAAACCTTCTAGCTTTTAATTAAAACAATATTTTCTCAGATGAATAATTTAAGTATAAAGAGTCTTATTTAGTATCTATTAGGCTTCACAATAGATAAAGCCCATTGAGGCTGAAGTCCCCTCCAGTACTCTACCCAAAGGCATCTGATCTTTACTCGGAAATTTCTCACAGAAATTCAAAAAAAAAAAAAAAAGTTAAGTATTGGAAGAGGCTTCAGATACCCTCAGGTCCAGCTCCTTCATTTTGTAGACGAGGAAGGTGAGGCACTGCTTACCTTGTGTTTGCTGCCTCTAGCAGCCTCAGGTGTGGAGGCTGTAGCATGGAACCCTCCGTGCTCTTCTGTGTTAGCAGGTTACTTGTGTGTCTACCTCTGTATGAGCTCTGACTCTAGCTCTACTACTGAGCAGACAGGACGAAGGGATATTTGCCTTCGATCATCACAATTTAGAGTTAATTTGTTATTAGTTCCCCTCCCTTTTTTGACTCATCCTATTGCTGAAATCTTATTCCTTTTGCCTAGATACCTGGTTATCTGCATCCTAAGCTCGGGTGATCTGTCATAGTGCCTGAGATTGTGCCTGTTCCCTGGGTTGTTTGTTACCTGAGTTTCTGGTGGGTACCACCTGTCTTTCTGTGTATCAGCTACTACCCTGCCACCCTGAGGCACTTCTCCTGGTCCCAGAGTAGCCTTCTCTAGAAAACAGGACTCCCCATATTACTGTTTTCCTTCCATCTGACTCCAGACTGTTTATATGGTATGCTGAATGGATTTCTGTTGAATATTTGCTTCTTTCTCAAAGCCTCCAGATCTGGACCACTTATTTTGTATGAAAACCCCTTTTTTAAATCTCTAAGAAACAGTACACACCAGTAGGCTATGTGGGGCTACATCTCTTCTTCTTGGTTAGGCCAACTTTTCTATTCATTGGGGATTCCTTCTAATGGGCTTCATGGATCAGGCATCTGTTCTGATCCATCAGTGCCCATAGAGTTTAGTTCTTAAATATTTTACTGTCTCTTTGCTTCCTAGCAACTATTAATTGAGCACATGCAACTGAGTATATGCTAAATGTTTCACATATCTTAACTCTTTTAATCTTCATAGCAATCTCATCATAAGGTATGATCAGACATATTTTAATAGAAGAGGAACTGAGAGGCTCAGAGAAATTAGATAAATATTTCACTATCATAGGCCATGTGCCCGAGTCAGTATCAAATCCAGGTTTGGTGACTTCGTGCCTCAGTATAACACTATAGTACCCCTACCCAGTTCCAGCTCATTGTACATTGAGTCTGGTCTGCTTATCTTATTCCAGAGTTAGAACTTCTTGGCTGGGCTGCTGGATGTTTCCATGTTCTTATAGATTAGGGCAGTGGTCATTTTCCTATTCAGAAACATGAGTTTACCCAGCCTTACCGACTGACTAAACTTCCAGGTCTTTTTCATCCCCTTAGCATCCAACTCACCCTTGTCCTGCTGCTCAACTATATAAATCCCGCTTTGATGATGCACAAACTGTATATGTCACTGTCAGACTTGTGCAAGAATTTGACCACCTTTTTAAATTCTCTCTTATATTCAAAAGTCACCAGAGGACTAAGGGGAAAGTGTCCTCTGGTTTCAGATTTGTGCCTCACTCTAGAATTCTCTTTTTTATTTTTAAGTTCCTAAAGTGAAATTCCTAAAAGTAGATCATCAGGGCAGCTTACCTGCAAATAGAACAATAAAGCATATATTTAAGAAATTCCTTAAAGTCAACCTGATGGTTTAGGTTTGAGTAGGTCATGTATACATATAACATTGTACGTAAAAATAGCTGATATTTGTTGAGCACTTAAAATACTCTCATCTCTATTTTCAATACTTTCTGTATATCCTCTCATAGAATGCCCCACAACTCTATGTACTAGGTACTATTATCATCTTCATTTCATAGATGAGTAAACTATCTTGTCTTAGGTTGTCACGAAGTTCTAAGTGAAAGAATCAGGCTATCCGATTTTTAGATAGGCTATCTGATTCCAGGGCACAGACTCTTAATCAAGCCTTAAGATTATGTTTTACCCTAAGAAATATATGAGAATCAGATATATGGGCGAGTATTGTTTTTAAGGGCTAACATTGTCATCTTGAGAAAATAAATCCATTTTTTAAGAATGTTGCCATTTCTCAAAATATTTTTTGAAATTGATCTCTGATTTCATTACAAACCTACAAGAAAATTAGACTCATTAGACTCATATTTTGGTTTTGATAAAAGTAGCATTAACAGTATAAAAATATTTCCATAAATCAATAAAAATGATGAGCATTGCCTCCCTCAAATGAAAATATATTAAGATAGGTAACTCCTCAAAGGAGAAATATAAATGACCAATAAACATATGAAAAGATGTTCAGTTAAATATAGCCAAACACGCAAGTTAAAACAATGAGAAAATCCTTCTCATCTGTCAGATTGACAGTTTTCAAGATTGGCAATATCCAAGATTAGTAAGATTAGGGTGGAAATAAACATTTTCAAAATTTATTGGTGATAATATAACAATTTTTTTCTGGAAGGCCATAATCCAGATATAATATTAAGAATTTATTCTAAGGAAGGAGTTCTTATTTTAAGAACTCCTTTTCTAAGTAGAGAATGAAATCAAGTCTACAAATATTTAGCAACCAGGATGTGCATCATAGTCTTGTTCAGAGTTAAAAAATTGAAAATAAACTGAATGTCCATTACTAGAGTTCTGATTAAATCTATGTAATGGAAAATTGTAGTTATTAAAATGATGATGTGGTTTATATTGTATTGGAGAGATACCTACAATATAGTGTTGAATTTTTTAAAGCAAGTAATTATATAACAATGATGATAGAATCTCACTCATTTCATTTTGTTTATATCTGTATCTCCATATCTACCTCTACACCCAAACACACACACATATAGATGGTATTCTGGAAAAGCTAGTTACTAATATATTAAGAGTGATTATCTTTGTTTGTTAGGATTTCATGTAATTCTCTTATATTTTATTTTTTCATGCCATTATTTCATGAAATGTATTCTCATATTGTTTTTTAATTTTATAATATTTCCTTTGTAATTAGGGAAAAAATTAATCATTTTTTTTTTTTTTTTAAATCACTATTACCTAGCTGGATCATTCACAGTCTTTACCGGACATGATTTGCAATAATTTTGTACTGTACTGAAGATAAGAAATATACACTCACAAACGAAGTGAGCTTGCCATCAATAAAGACATTCTTTTGTTCTGTGAGACAAAGATCAATCTCAAAAGAGAATTTATGAAATTATTTCATAATATCTTTGAAATAAGAGTCTCCAAATGGCGATGGCATTTAAGCGTTCAACATTTATTTGAAAATATAATTCTGGACTGTTTGTTAACAAAATCATCGCAGCACTTTTATTGTTGTGCCTCATATCCTCTGTTTATTTACATCAGTTTTCATAAAAAATACGAGAGAGCTGAGCCCTAAAGAAATTCTCTCACCGGTGGATAAGCGAGCTGTAATTTCTTTCGCTTTGGCATGCATCTGTAAATGAATGCACATCTTTACTTGCTTGACCAAGCTCAGGAATCTGCAAGTCTGCTAACATTGCATTATGTGTCTGCTGCCCTGAATGGAACCACGTGCTCTGTCGTAAAAGCTGAGGATGCGCTTGTGGAATTTATTTTATTCCGATTTATGAGGACTGCTGCACACAAATAGATTATTGTAGTGTCTGTGATTAATGGGACACCACACGGCTGTGTGGACTTCATAAATCATTTGATGCAATGTCTGAGTGAATTTTACTTGCAAAATCAGTTTCAATCAACTTGGCTTAAAAACCAGGTAAAGCAGAAGGATGTGTCCAGTTGTGGGAGGTATTGAAGTGGTGTAGCAGTCACTACTGGGTCCAGTTTTATGTCTCCTGTTATCAGTGATGTGGAACAGTGAATAAGCAGCACCTTAATTAAATCTGCAGATGGAATTGGAAATGTCACAAATGCTGAGAAGTCCAGGGAAATGATACAAATTGGCTTAAAGTGATAAGTAGGAACTGGAATAAAAGCCAAAAATACAACAGACCTGAGCATGTGCGCACACCTGTACACACACACGAATCAATAAAGGATTAAAGAAATCAGTTAATTTTATGTCTTTTAAGATCTCAAATATCAAATGAAAACAGTTTGGGAATAATGAATATTAAAAAAGAATGACTGCAGGGTTTTATTCTAAGATCGATAGTTAACATTTGTTTTTAAAGGAATGATTTTATTGCTTTTTTGATACATATTCATCAAAAAAGAATCAAAAGCTACAGATCAGCAGCAACAACAAACTACTCTATAATCTCATCATTCAGTGGGATATATGAACATATATATACAGAAAAAGGAGAAAATGAGATCCTATTGCATATTCAGTTTGGTATCCAACTTTATGTAAGAATGTTGTTTATTTTTTTTTTTAAAGATCAGTTTTCTGAGATCCTTTCTCTGTACTCACCTTTCTCTTTCTTGCTCATTAAATTTGTTCCCTTCAAGCTTAGTGATTAGAAGCCCCGAGAAAGTGACAAAAGTCTAATATTTGTAAAGGCTAAAGCTGTAGAGAGAAAAAAAAAGAATTTTCTTTGAATACTCTGCCAGCTCCTCAGAAATTCCTGACATCACATTATTCATCTATTTCTCTTAGCCCTCATGGGTCAGCCTTTCACCAAGGGAACAGTCTAAATTCCCCCTATCTTTCCTGACCTTGTGGGGAAGCTGGCCCTTTGATCCTGAGAACTATTGGCAGTTCAGCAGAATCACTATTAGGAACTGTAGGACACTCCTATTTCCTCAAACAATTTAAAAGGAGGAGGAAATTCCCTACAATAATAATTATTCACAAGGAAGCTGGTAATCCAGGACAATCAACGCTCATGGGGTGGAGTCAGAGGAGAGGTGACTGGAAGAAAGGAAGATAAGTCTGCTTTTTTTCCCTTCTGGAATACAGCTCTGAGCTTGCATGAATGTGCATGTTAGATGGAATTTCATCACTAAGGAAAATGGAATAAATGAAATAAAAGCCTAATTCAAACAAACACAGGCAGGATCTGAATCCTATTTGGAATCAAACCTGCAAGTGTAGGGAGAAGGTTGCAAAAAATTGGGAGAGTGACATTTTCTGGAGTTAAACTGGGAACATTGAATTTGGCATCAGGTGGACTTCTGCTTTCTCAGCTCTCCGTCCTTGGTGAGGAGGATCGCACAGGCTGGCCTGGGTTAATCTGTCATCCAAGTGGCCAGTTAAAATGGAAAGAACCATGGGCAGGGGTCCATGGATATTGGTTTCCAGGTTTCTCCTCAACCACCTGGCTGTCATTAAATAATTCCTATCATCTCTTTGGGTCTCAGTTTTCTCATTTCTGAAATAAAGAGTTTGACCTGGACCATCTCTAACATCTTCAATAGACCTGTGGTTCTTAATCTTGACCACACATTAGAACTACCTGGGAACTCTCTCGCAAAGCCCTCCCTCCAGGACATTTACATCAATCTCTGGAATTGAATAGGTGTCAGTATTTCTATGCTGCTTAGGTAATTTCAGCATGCCTCTAAGTATGCAATCTCTGAACTAGATGATTTTTGAGTCTTAAAAATTTAAGAAAAATAACTGCTAACATTTATTGGATACTCACTTTACAGAAGCACTTTACAAATTAAGCCTCATTTAATACTTATAAGGACCTCAGGAGTTAAAAATTGATCATTCCTCCAATACTACAAATGCAGACATTAAGGCTGGGACTGCTTAGGCAATTTCTCTGAGGTTACCCAGCAAACAAGTTGTGACCTAGAATTGGAACATAGGCAATTTGATGCCAGAACCCAGGATCCTGACTGCTAAGCCTTACTGAAATATAGAAATCTGAACAGCCTCTTGTAAGTAGAGTTAGGCTTTGCAAATTTTGTAGAATTAATATTTTTCTATAAAAACAAAACTGCATGACAACATTTCCTTCTGGTTCTGTTTCCTGTCTCTACTTCTAGTTTTCTAATTCATCTTAATTTTCACTGAGAAGTAAGTGAAATAGGAGTTGGGTTGTGAAGCATCTTACAAGATTTGCCATCTATCTTGTTAACTAGTACTTACACACTGCTTACTATGTGCTAGTCACTATATTGTTTTTTGTGTGTGTTTCCATGTATTCCTCAAAATGACCACAATATTTTGAAGCTCTTCTCGTCAAGGAATAGAGTCTATTTCTTCACCTCTTGACTCTAGACTTGGCCATATGACTTGCTTTGGCCAATGAGGTATCTTCAAATATGACAGAAGAAAAGGCTTGAAAAGTCCTTGGGTGCTTACATGTGATCTCACATTTCCAGCTGTTAGAACCCAGCCAACACATGAAGTTCAGGCTACACCGTTAAATGCTGGAGGTACACAGCTCAGTTACCCAAGCCAAGTGCGAGATATACAAGTGAGGCCCCAGACGACCTGCCAGCTGACTGTCAGCACAAGAATGAGCCCAGGCAAGACCAGCAGAGGAACCACTTAGCTGAGCCTCATGCAGACTGTCAACCCAAAGAATCATGAACTAATAACTGTTTTAAACCACTGAATTTGGGGGCAGTTTTGTATGCATCAGAAGCTAACTGACACATATGTATTAACTCCTTTACTTCTCATGTAACACTATGATATAGATTTTGTCATTGTCTCTATTTTACAGGTGAAGAAACTGGAGTACAAGAAAGTTAACTAATTTGTCTGAAGTCACTTAGCTAGGAAGTGGTCGTGCCAGGATGTGAACCCAGATAGACTGCTTCTAGAATCATACTCCTAATCTCTATGCTATACCATCTCATAAGTGCATATCTTTTAAGTGTAAGGTTTATTGCATTCATTTTCAATGACTTGGACCAGAAAAGAAAAAGAATTTTATCACAACTTCCATTTATAACATTATCATCTCTCATTCTTTTACTCATTTGTTCTTTCAGTGTTTATTAAGCTTCTACTATTTCCAAGCCCTGTGCCAACGGACTAGGGCTACAAGGAGATCACAGGTTATAGGAAGAGACAATTACATCAGTAAATAATTACAACACAAGATGAAAAGTGCTATTATACAGACTTTCAGAAAGAATTGTCATGGCAAAGGTGAGGTGATTAGCTTTCGCTAAGGGGGATCTAGGAAGTCAAAGCTTCTCACACCATCGTATCATTTTTTTCATATCTTCCTTATGTACTTAAAAATATGGGGAAATGCTTCTTTATTAACATTTATTTTATATTTTTCCTACCTTCCTGTCTTCTCTCCTCCCTAACTCCTTCCCTCCCTCCCTTTTTCCTTCCTTCCATCCTTTCTTCCTTTTTTCATTCTATTGTTTTCAAATATCTGTTGAGTACCTACTTTGTTGTCAGGCACAATTTCTCTATGAACAAAACAGAGGTGATGTCTGCTTTTATGGAGCTTATACTGAAACCAATGGAGACAGACCACAAATAAGCAAGAAAAAAAAAATCTTATTGATGATAAGTGCTTTACAGAAACATTAAACAGATGATGTGATGGTCAGCTCAAGTGGCCCAAGTGGCTGCTTTAGATGGAATAGTTAGAGAAGATTTCTTTGAATAAGTAAATCTTTAAGCTAAAATATAAGTGACTATAAGTAAATCATTCAAATATGAGGCAGAAGAGTATTCCTGCCACAGGGGCCAGCCAGCGGCAGTCCCTAAGCTGAGAACGAGCTTAGAGACATGAGGGTATTTTGTGGGGTGGGTAGAGGGATAGTGGAAAAGAGGGGAGAGTCAGATATATGAGAAAAAGAGGTCCTGGAGGGCTTTGGACGTCATGCTATGGAGTTTGGATTTTATTCTGCAGAAAACTAGAAGTCTATAGGAGTTTTTAAGCAGAGAATGTGTCAGTTTTGTTCCTTAGGAAAATAACTGGGAGCTGTAAGGAAGATGGGTTGTAAGGAGGAAAGATGGATGGCAGAAAGGACAGTGCAAGAGGCCTGAGTTAATGGGTACCTCGCCTGAAGGCTTTCATGTGTAGATGTCACCCTCTGCAGTCAGGTCAGGAGGAGCCCTAGGCAGGAAGGTAAGTTAGATAGGAAGCACCAAGGTGACTAACAGAAGTAACCAGGTCAGAGATTGAGTAAAATGCAGGAAGCGGTATGCAGGTATGGAGTCCAGGTCTGGAGAAGTCAGTGGAGGCTGCAATCTGAAACATAACCTTGGAGGAAAAAATAATGACAGAGACAAGAAGCAATGGATCAGGAATCCAGGCCAGAGGGTCTGAGAACGAGGTGAATAGGCTTGAGGCAAGAAGTGTGCATATTGAGTAGCACAGGATAACAACCAAGCCAGTGCTCCTGAAAATGTAGTAAGCATCAGAATCACCTGGAGGCCTTTTCCACTCGATTCCTATGTCTCCACATTGTCCTCTCTGCCATCTGTCTTTCCCCCTTGCTGTCCATCTTCCTCACAGTGGCCCAACTCCCAGAGATTCTGATTCCTTAAAGGTCCAAAATAGGGTCTTATTTCTAGAAGTACCCATATGATGATGATACTACTGGTCTATGGCCTAAATTTCGAGTAACAGGGCTCTAAGGGGACTTCCAGCTTTACTATTATGAGTTGGTTTCAGGATTTAAAAACACCTTAACTTTCAGGTGTAGACATGGAATTACCAGACTGCAGAGAGGTCTGGGTGGGGGGGGAAGGCCAGTTCCTGAAAGATCAAACAGACCATCTGAATGGCACCACAGCAAAGTACACAGCTGTATGTGAAGACCAGAGACTTGATTTTTTTAAAAAAAAATTGTTTCCTTTTCTCGGCAGGCAGCTGCTACAAAACAGGGCTAATGGTTGTTTGAGGGAAAGTGAGAGAAAGAGGCAGGCCTGAGCAAGCACTACACAGATACTGTCTATTCAGAAACTGGATCTGCCAGGCTGGGAGTGGGGGTCCTGCCCCACACATCCTTCATCTCTCCAGCACCTCCACAAAGGGAACATAGGGCTTTTCCGGGTTAATTGAACTCAGCCTCATTATGAAGTCTCCCCCCAGCTTTTCAGGGGCCCTTTTTAGAAATGAGAAGAAAAGATTTTGTTGCGCCATTAAAAAAAAATTGGCGAAGATAATAAAATTCTTGCATTGATTAAATTATGGTGCATCTTTTAATATGAGACTGAAGAGGCTTCCAGAAATTAGGCCAAATTTTCTGAAGAGCTACCAGCAATCATATGACATGAATACATATAGAAACAAGATTTAATGCTCAACAATTTTTTTTTCTTCTTTTCTGACTTAAGCTCTGAGGGTAACACTAACACAGAAGCCATAGCCAGTAAAACCCGAGCAGCAGATGGCAATTTGCTTAAATTATAAGATGGATTTGAAATTAAAATTGATTAAAATACTAGTGCCTATAGTAGGTGAAAAGTTGACTCATTTTCCAAGATCCTTCAAATATGGAAATTATTAATCAGTGAGTCACCTAGTTTTTCACTAGGTGTTAGCACATACAAACAAATTCCTTTAACATTCTTACCTATATGACATAAATTCTTTTTTTGTTGTTGCATAAGCAAACAAACACGCCATTTCCACAACAATTAATAAACATAAAAAATAATCAGAGCAACAGCATCTAGAACACTGTAGGGGCATATACTAGGCATTCGATATGTATTTATTGAACACATGAGAGAATGAAACTACGAATGCCAAAGAAGAATGTGGAGGTAATTGCAAGACTGGGACTCCAGAAATGGAGAAAGCGTTCACCGTTGTTGGGCTACAGGGCTCCAAATTTAGAAAGCAGGAGATGTAGAAGAACGAGAGAGAGAGAGAGAGAGAGAGAGAGAGAGAGAGAGAGAGAGAGAGAGAGAGAGAGAGAGAGAGGTGGCAGAAAGAACAGTACAGTAAAGCCTGGATCACTGGTCAGGAGGGGCCTGGAGGACTTGGAAGATTAGCACAGAGACTCGAATGACTGAACTGATGAAAAACACTCTAACAAAGTAACTCTTCAGACAAGAAATAGAATAACATCAGCATTGATATAAACAAGCTCTTGATGCTAATTATTTGGCAAGCAACCGCTGTACATCTCCAAGGTGAGTGGGAGAGGCCGGATTGGCTGGCTCCAGGCTTTGGAGTCCGCTCAAGACAGCTTGAAAGCTCTTAAGGAAACATAAAGTTGGACAGCTTGAAGTGTTGGGGATATTACATTTTTCAAAAAGTGTTTATTGATCTTGTACTATGTAAAAACATTCTGCATGGTACAAAAGTGAATAATATGAAATTCCTCTCCTCGAACATCATACAATCTATACGGGGAGACTATATATGTTCAGAAATAATTATATGATAGGACAAACTTAGATAAATGCCCAGAGCTATGAAAATGATTTAGAATATTCATTCATTTATTTCTTAGAAAGTGCAATTTAGAAGATTTAGTATATTTATAAAATTGTACCCCCATCATCAAGTTGTAATTCCAGAATATTTTCATTAACCAAAAAGAAACACAGTAACCATTAGTAATTACTCTTCATTTCCACCTCCCTCTAGCCACTGACAACCACTAATCTATTTCCTGTCTCTAGATTTTCCTGTTCTCAACTGATTCCCACAAATAAAGGGACCATAAATGTAAGATTTCTAGACTCTGATACCTAGTTCAATGATGTTTATGTCTACCCTTCTGCCATTACCACACTGTCTTGATTACTGCAGCTTTATAGTAAGTTTTGCAATCAAGAAATTTGATTTGAGTCCTTCACTTATGCTCTTTTTTCAGATTGCTTTGGCTGTTGTCGGTCTCTTGCATTTCCATATAAATTTTAGGATAAGCTTGTCAATTTCTGTAAAAAAGTCAGCTAGTATTTTGATAGGGATTCCATTTAATCATAATATATGATAGATCATAAAACAGACACAATAGATTATAAAATAGATCAGATTGGATAGTATTGCCATTTTAATAATGTTAAACTTTCCAATCCATGATCATTTTCCTTCTATTTATTTAGATATTCTTTAATTTCTTTCAACAACAATATTTTGTAGTTTTCAGAGTACAAGTTTTGCACTTATTTTACTAAATTTATTCCTAGGCATTTTATTCTTTTTGATACAGTTGTAAATGGAATTCTTTTCTTAATTTTATTTTTAGATTATTCATTGCAAGTATATAAAAATAATTGACTTTCGTATGTTGCTCTTATATCCCGCAACCTTGCTGAACTTGTTTATTAGTTATTACAGTTTTTATGTGGACTATTTAGTCTGTGTACAAAACACAATGATATCTGAAAATAGAGATAACTTTACTTCTTCCTTTCCAAATGGAGGCGTATTATTTCCTTTTCTTGCCTATTTGCCCTGGCTAGAACCTCCAGTAGAATGTTGAATACAAGTATAGAGAATGGATATCTGTGTCTTTTTCTTAATTTAGGTGAAAAACTTCAGTCTTTTTTCCATTAAGTATGTTAGCTAGGGGTTTTTCATAGGTGCTCTTTGTCAGGTTGAGAAAATTTTCTTTTATTCCTAACTAGTTGAGTATATCTATTCATGAAAGGGTGATGGATTTCGTCAAATGCTTTTTCTGTCTATTGAGATTAGCATTTGGGTTTTATCCTATATTTTATGAATATGGTATGTTACATGGTTGATTATTTTATATTGACCCAACTTTACATTCCTGGGATAAAACTCCCTTGATCACAGTGTCCTTTTATATGTTGCTGGGTTCAATTTGCTAGCATTTTATTGAGGGGTTTCTCATTTATATTATGAGATATTGGCTTATAGCTTTTCTTTCTTGTGATGTCTTTGTTTTAGAATCAGTGATACTTGCCCCACAGAATGCTAGGAAATACATATTTCCTCCTCTTCTTTTTTTTTGTGGAAAAGTTTATGAAGGATCAGTGACAATCTTCCTTTAAACATTTAGTGGAATTCACCAGGGAAGATGTTTCATCCCAGGATTTTTTGTGGGACTTTTTTTTTTTTTAAATTTCTTATTTAAAATTACTGATTCAATCTTTTAGGTTATAGGTCTTCAGATATTCTACTTCTTAAATCTTTTTGATAGTTTGTGCCTTTCTAGAAATGTACCCCTTAGCATACAATTTTTTTTTTTTTGTATTAGCTTGTAATCCTTTATATTTCTGTAAGGCTGGTAGCAATAGTCCCCTTTCATTTCTGATTTCAGTAATTTGAATCTTTTTGCTTTTTTCTGGGCTCAGTCCAGCTAAATGGTTGTCAGTTGTGTTGCTCTTTTCAAGGAACAAAGTCTCGATTTTATTGATTTTCTCTATTGTTTTTGTTCTTTATTTATTTCCACCTCACTCTTTATTACTTCCTTCCTTTACTTGGATTTAGTTTGCTCTTATTTTAATAGTTTCTTAATCTGGAATGTTGAGTTATTGATTTGAGATCTTCTTTTCTAAATATAGATATTTACAGCTATAAATATCCCTTTAAGCATTACTTTCACTGCTTCCCATAATTTTAGTATGCTGTGTTTTCATTCTCACTTATTTTGACATATCTCCTCATTTTAATTGTGATTTTTTTGACCCAGTGGTTATCTAGTAGTTTTTTATTTCCACATATTTATAATTTTCCCAAACTTCCTTCTGTTACTGATGCTTAATTTCATTCCATCATGGTTGAAGGATGTACGTTGTAGTATTCCTTGTCTTTTGAATTTATTGAGGTTTATGTTATGGCCTAACACATGGTCTATCCTGGAGAATGTTTCATCTGCACTTGAGAAGAAGATGCATTCTGTTGTTGTTGGATGGAGTGTTCTACAGATGTCTGCTAGCTCTAGTTGGTTTGTAATATTATTCAGGTCTTCTTTGTTGATTGATCTGCCTTGTTCTTTCTGTTATTGGAAGTAAGGTATTGAAGTCTTCGACTATTCTTGTTAAATTGTCTATTTCCTGTTCATTTCTGTCAGATTTTGTTTCATATATTTTGGGGCCCTATAACTTGGGAATTTTTAAGAGGGAAAGAACATTGGGAAATAAATATTTCCCTAGACATGCACATACACAGATCACATATGTATATACTCATATACACACTGGTATTTTCCTTTAGGAAACTGTTAGGCAACAGTTTAACAAATTGCCAGCTAAGCACCAAGCAATTCTCTGTTTCAATTAGACAGGTTGAAGCAAAGAATCAGGGAGGTGGGGGAGTGGAAGACAGAATTATACTTTCTCTCCATTACATAGGAAACTGTATTGCAGCATCCATGGATAAATGAGAGAAGTATTACCTAAAGCTAAAAGGCTGTTTGAACTTGTATGTTTTCAGTTATGTTGGGACCATGAGTGTGAAGGTTCTAGAGACTAGTGCATGTTCAATAGATGAAGTTCAAGTATTTGTCTTCCAAGATCTGACATCCTCCAGGCACATAAGGATTCTTTACCTGTTGATGGCAGATGAATATGTAAAATATATGTTCATGGATATCTACTTAGACACATATTTATATTTCATGATTTTACCTTAGAGGATTAGAGATGTATCCCAGACCTTTCTAGTAAAACATTTCAGGAATATATCTAAACTTTTCTTGTATTGAATTATATTTTTAATCAGTACATTTTCTTGGGAAGTTGTATTTCCTAAATTTATTTAGTTTCATTTTCCCAATCACCTCCTGATTCGAAAAGTGGCCTATACATTTACCAAAGATTTTCTATAAATATTGTTAACCTCAACTCAACTTTTAATAGATATGGAGTGATGATGAGTTCAAATTACTCGGCCTTGATATGAAAATTACCAGGTAGAAGCTTTTATATATATTGTTTAAGAAGGGAGCTGTGTAATTCCCCATTCGGCAGAGCTGGTCATAGGGTTTACACCATCTGAGGAAGCCTGAAGAACCTGAGACAGACACATGCCCAGAAAAAAAGATCACTGGTACCTTCCCTGGTACTCTGCACATAAAGAAAAGGAGAGGCAGTAACCCTGGTCTGGGCCAAAATTCTCCTAAAAAGTAGTTTTGGGTTTATCCCAGTTCACTGAAGAAGGATATCAATATCCTAAAATTTTGGTCCCTAATCATGACCACAATATTATCAGTCTGGAAATATTTTATAAGAGGTGTAACCAAATGCTCATGTGGAACATAAAATAATTCAGTAGAATACCAATAGAATGTATTGCCTTGGGGAATCTAAGAATTACCTTCAAAATGTACACCTAAGCGCTTGAATGAATTATGTTGTTCTATTGGATTTTAAGCTTAAGCCAGTGAATGCTGGTGCTGTGGACTTCTTTCAAAAATGATACCTTGGCTTCTGTTTGACTGTAACTGTTTGGGATAAAGTAGAGCCAACTGCCTATTAACACCTCCCAATGCATGACTGTAATATGAAACCATCTATATATACAGAAATGTTTATTTTATTATTATTATTTTTTTTAGTATGGGGAGCAGAGGAATGCATGCACCCAGGTCATTAAAAAAACACCTTATTAAAATATCGATTAAAAATAAGAAAAGTCAGACATGTCCCTATTTTACTCCATTTGAAATAGTTATTTCTCCAAAAAGGTTTTGCTAACCATATGGTAAAATGCAGGTTATGTATTCATCTTAAAACGTGGGAAATCTTTACTTTTTAGAGGACAAAATTGTATGTTGTTTTTTAACAGTTTTTATTTTAAGATGACAGTGAACACAAAACTGTAGACAGTAGAGGGGAAAAAATGTGCCTTAAGCTTGCTTGCTCTTTGAATCGAACAGGTTCAAAATTCATCAAGAAAAAAATTAATATACTTGAGGTCAAACAATTGATAAGGTAATGGGTTGGGAGAGGGATGTTCTAAGTCCATTAGGTAGAGTCACGCCTGTAGAGACGACAAAGAGAAACACGTTTGCAAATCGTCAGGGTCTACAATTCCATTTTGTAATAGGAAATAATTTCTGGAGACTCTTTGGCATGAGCTTTTAAAAATCAACTATAAAATATAATGAAATGATACCAGATCCCAGGTTAAAAAAAAAAAAACAAAACAGGCTGGGACCTACAATGTTTGGGGCCAGTTAACCTTTAGTTTATAAAGTTGAGAAAACCAATTATGTAAGGTTTCTGCTAGAATCCGAGCTATGATAAATTCTCTCACCTAATGCTTCCAGTTATTATTTTCCTGGATCTTCTTTCATTACTCGTTTTTGTAGCCTAATCCAGTCATATTTATTATACTTGTCTTTTTTAATCCTCAAAATGGAGTTTAGAAGAATTAAGTTTTGATAAATTCTAGAGGGCTTCCCGCAATTTTCATTTTGCACGATACCCAAAAAGAAGTCTTTGTCAACTCAACCCTTAGAAGACAAAATCTAACATTTTCTGGAGCCCACTTCACTGATAATCTATTGATAACAAGAGGAAGTAGAAATCCCTTTCTAATGGTACTATGGAATTTTAAATTGTTCCTGGATAGCTGAAATTTCCTCACTCCATTACAAATTTCTCAGCTCTCTAAATCCCCCAGTCCAATTAGGAATATAGGTGGGCAACTGGACAGATCCACCCAGGTGAGGTTTTAAAGGCAGAGTAGGAACCATGTGGAAATAAAATCTGTCATGAACCCCAAAGAATCCAACTACAAAAGCCATTGATCCTTTGAAATCTGTTGGGCCAGGTATTGTACTTTGTTTTTGCCTTTCAGATTCCAGATTTGGACAAATCCTTTTCCTCACACATCAGAATCACTTTTCCATTCCACTTGGCAACTTGTATCCACTGCTCAAATATTAAATATTAATTTTCTCTGTGATTTAACAATAAGAGGATATGTGTCCAAAATGTTGTGGTATTGGAATCAAAACCAAAGAACAGATCATTTCGTTCACAGCTTATGAATATGGAGGAAGAAAAAAGGCTTCTTTATAAATGCTCAAACACACACACACATACATGCACATGATTCATTGCTCTTGCGAGTAAAGACATCCTGGAGACCACTAGGTGTCACCCTGCACAGACCACTACACTGGGAAATGTGAAGGCACGAAGGAGCTTGACTCCTTGGTAAAGTTGTTCTTTTCGCTAGGAGACAGAGAAGAGATTCTGCACACAGTGAGTTTAATTTTCCCTTCCTCATCAGGAAAATTCTTCGAGAAATTTTTATTTCGTTCTGAAAGAAAATTTTCTTGAATTCCCTCCCTCATGTCAATCTTCCTTTCTCTTGAGTTTAAAACTAAGGAAAAGCTGGGTTTTTTGATGAAGAAACACCTGCCGCAGGCTAAAGAACTACATGTTTTATGAACATGGTGGCGGTCCTCCTTTGGAGTCACATAGTAGTCTGTCATATCTCAATTGAGGTCTGGGGCAGAGCCAGCTTTGGGGAGGGGGCACTTGAAGCTATGACTGCAAGCATTTCTCTCCCTCAAATATTACCTCATTTGTGTCTTCCGACTGGAACGAAGTTCGCACCAAGGAAATCATACCTTGGTTAGGCACATTGTATAAGTTATGTGATTATACGTTGTAATAGTGCCCCTCATAAGCACACAATTGTGTAAGTCTGTTAGTAAAGTGCAGGTGCAGAACAGTTTTTTGTTTTCATAATCTTCCAATACTTAAGAAAAGACATCTGACTACCTAATTATATATTACTTTACAAACCCATTTTCTCTTTCAAAGTTCATGTTCTGATTATATCTGAATGATATCCTAGTCATCAAGTTTTGAAAGACTTCCAAGCCATGTTTTAAAAAAAAAAATACAATACTCAAAAGTCCATACATTGCTGTATCAAAATTAAAGACGGGTCATTTCTGATGTTTTTGGTTCATTACTCTTCGTTGTTCTCCAATGACCTCTCTTTTCCGATTACGAAAGAAAATAGGATGTGGGAGAGAAAATTTGAAATATCGTATTGAGGTATCAGGGAAAGGTGTGTGTGTGTTGTGTTGTATGCCTAATGGGGAAAGGAAGAAAGGCTCAGATGAAAGTAAAAGGGAGACAAGAGTGACAAGTAAGAAAAGGAAGATGTTTCTCTTTAAAAACTAATGGGGAAGGAAGTAATGAGAAGACAAGGGATTTTAATCTGAGCATATATGCATGTGTAGAGTGAGAGAGGAGGCAGGACACTGACCAACTTCTGCTTATCAGGTTGCTTAAGCCATAAGATTCAGCATTGGAGATTTAATGCATCTAAGAGGAAAGGTATTAGTGCTTTATTGCTGGTGTCTGGGGGAGATGAGGAAGAGGTAGAATACAAATATGAATTAAGCGTTAGGAGTCATGTCGATGACATTTCTCTTCTTGTTTTTTCCTGTAGAGCTAATTGCCAGTGTTGAGAAAGAAACTTGTAACAGAAGTCCTCATCACAAATATTATGTTTTAAATGTAGTGTGCAGGTTTAAATAGATATCACTAAATTGTTTGTTGAAAGCAATAAAACAGGCTTTGAAAGAAATTAAGGCTATATAGTTTTCCTGACAATTTTGTTTGAAAATGTATTGAAAAACAGCAATTTCTCTTTTTCATATTTGACGACTGATTTACATGTACCGTTTATGAAATCAGCAGCAGGGAGCATGTGTTATATTAAGTGACAATGATGCTAATGGAGGGGACTGAAATTTAGATAACTGAACTAATGGTTAAAAAAGAAGTGGACATATTTTGAAATAAGTCACCTAAACCATATTCACACCTTGCAAACACCAGCCTGATTTCTCATGATGTGGTTTCTCTGTTTCTGGGACTGAAAAAGTCCCTACTCTCCCTCGCCTGTGTTAGTGCTGCTGATGGAGCACGCAGTTCAGGACGGCCTTGAATCATCCATTTCCAGCCTCCATCTGGTGCTTCCTTCTCGTTTGTGTCATGTGACTGTCCAAAGTCTGTTTAAATGTCCCAAGGATGAAAAGGTCACTTCATCCCAAGAGAGCCTATTTGTATAACTAAATATAAAGATCTAAATTTTGCTCTGTTTAAGTATATGTCTATACCGTTTGAATTCTCCTATTAGTCCTGTTCATGAGCTTTGGATGACACAGGGAAAAAGTCACTGCTTATTTGTAGTGATAGTATTTGGAAGGCATCTGTCATTTTAATCTCAAACATTTCCCCTGAAAAGGAAAAACCATTTCTAGTTTTCATGAATCTCTTGTGTCATAGTTTGAAGTTTACTCCTTGTCTTCATTACTGGGCACCTTGTTTTCCAATGATCCTCAAAGCTTAACACTCAGAACCAAGGATAATATTCAAAGAATGAGAGACTGAGAAGAAGGGGAAATCTAGAATAAAATGAGATCAGATATGTGGGTAAGTATGAGTCCTTGGTGTAGAATTCTTCTAGTGTGTGTTTTATAATCCAAGATGTTATACAGATAGGATGAGATTTTTTATATCAATAATCTCATTTAGCTGCATGATAGACAATTGATGTTAATAGTTTTTTTTTAAAAAAAAGTGGTCACAGAGGGCTGCAGATGATATCACGATGCTGACCAGGTTTCTGGGCCCGAGTGACTGGATGCTGGGGAAGAGCCCAGTTCCTAAGGCAGGCATGTGGGGTACCTGGGTGCCCAGGGCTGGTGTGGGCCACAGACTGGGAGCTGATTCTGGACTGGTTGCCTATATCAATGACAACTTTAAGATTAATGAAACTGGCCACCACGGTTCCTGTGTGGGTACGGGCTCTCCAGCTTGGCCGCGGCATCTGGAAGGGCAGAGGGCCTCGGGATGAAATTGAGGGAATCCACCATCCAACTTCAAACTTTGTGGTTCTGAAAATAGCTTTGATATTTGAATGTGGATAACATTAAACCTCACTCTGAAACTAGATTACTGGTTTATTATAAAAAGATACAATTCAGGAACAGCCACATAGAAGAGACATCTAAGGCAAAGTAGTGGGGGAGGGGCGGGGAGCATCCATGTTCTCTCCAGGCTCATCACCCTCCCCAACCTCCACAAGTTCATCAACCTGGACGTCTTGAGGTTTTTTTCATTAAAGAGAAAGTGATATAGGGCAGCATTAAATGTTAAGGTCCTAAAACACATATGGCAATAGAAGCTATTTCTAGAAAGCGGGAATGAAGTCATTCACAAGGTCAAGGATTTTTTGAAATCTAAGGTTATTTGAAGGACCAGAAGCATGTTGGGAAGTATAGAAGAAACCTGCAAATCTCGGCCTATCATTTCTTGAGCGAATCCTGCAGTCACCTCCTTGCTTTCACTCTGATGCCCTTCATCCATTCTCCACACTGTAACTGGTGTGATCTTCTACCCCTTTACCTAAATTCCTTCAGTGGCTTCTCATTTTTCTCGGGCCAATGACCAATGTTCTTATGAGTTCCTGCAAGGTCTAGGTCATCTTTCAGCATCACCCTGCATTGCTTTCTCTTGCCTTCTGCAGCCACACTGACCCTTGCCCAGTTAATAGAATACAGCATGGCCCCTCATCCCCACATGGGCTCATGCTCCATCTTTTCCCCATTCCTTTATCTAATTAACTACCGCTTATCATTGAAAATTAAACTTAAATGGCACTTCCTCAGGGGAACCATTCCTGACCTTCCATTCTAGGTCAGGTCCATTTCTTCAGTGCTCTCAAAATTTTTTTCTTCAGAGCACTCATCTCAGTCTGTATATCAGCATGATTTTTAATATCTATAAGCACGAGTGTGTATAATCACTGTCCCAGCTTGAGGGAAAATCTCACGACTGATTATGGTCACTGTCTCCTTCGATACCTCAGCTACATCGGTATTTTCCAGGCTCTTGCCTTGCATCTGATATGCATCTGTGTGGAGACAACAAAGGGGTTATCTCCACCCTGTGGTTGGAAGGATGCTAATCAAAGATTTTCTTTAGATGGTCACAGGCTCTGTGCTGCCAGTGCAAGGAAAGGACTCGGTCTTACTTGGCTACCCGGTCCTGAAAAATAGATGGTGCTTCACGTGCAAGAGAGATGGATAGAATTTGGGAGTTACCTCGCCCTTTCGTCTGCAGGCTCCCCCATGGTTTGGTCCCTGGTCTTAAACCCCTGAATTTCTCTCATCACAATTCCTTCTCTTCCTTCCCCCACTTCCTCTTGGTCCTATAATTCTATCTCATGGGATAGAATTGGTAGGGGAGGGAATGTTAGGAATGTACGTTATTACAAAAGACTACTTCACTAGTACTTCAAACAATTTGGTTAATTAAGAAAAAAAAAGATTTACACCTACGCTTTAGCTGTAAAATTCATGTAAGAATTTGGCTATTTTGAGCTCTAATCTTTCTATGATAACACTTCTCTGAGGTAGTATACCCACATGAAGGAGGGTCACAGAAAAAAGAGTAAGTGACAAGCACATTGGCTATATACAAAATTATTACCCAATTGCATGTCTCTTTCCATCAGACTGTGAAAACAGAGAGGATGTCTATTCTCATCAACATTGTGTCATCAGCATCTAATACAATGTCTGGTGCATATAAGGTGCTTAGTAACTACTCGTTGAATAAGTGAATAATTAATTGAAAGAGGAGATAAATGAAACAATAGGCAAGAACCAACATGACTGATTTTGAGATGAAGTGTCTGGAAAGTAGGTCCTAGTAGCCAAAACAGAGTTGGGTATCCCAAGGGAAACAAGACAGAGAACAAAAGACCAAGTCTGTAATGGATTAAGGAAAAAGACTCTACCTAAAAAGTAAATGGTCAGTGGAGACAGGAAAATAGGCTGCTTTGGGGTCAGAGTAAAGGCTTCATTCATTTTCTAGTTAACAAAGGTGACGGAAAATTTAAGTTAGTTTTGGATAGAAGCCAAAAATTCATTCTACTGCCCCAATACGTATTAATAATGTTTTATAATAAAAGGAACTTCTGAATACCAGACACTGTGCAAAGCACCTTATTCACATTATTAACTCAATCCACATAATACAGCTATGAGGTAGTATTTATGCTAATATTATGGATAAAAAAACTGAGTCTCACAGAGGTTGGTTTGATAGCTTGCCCAAAGCGACACACTAATAATCAGTAGAGCCAGGATTTAAATTCAGATGAGAGGAACCCCAGAGTCAGAGGTTTAGCCACAGTCCAAGAATCCCAAGAGTAGGCAGGGCAGAAGCTACTAGCCCCATCTTACAAGTGTGCGCCCTGATGCTTTGAGAACGTGCCCAAGGTCATGGAATCAGAAATCAGGCCTGGTCTTGCTACTGCGCAGTCTTTCTCCAAAGGTCAGAAATAGACCTAATAAGGTAACAGCAGCACACAGAGGATGGTCTCAAAAGCATAAAGACAAATGGTGCCTCTCCTATAACTTATTGATGATTTAAGACCTCAGCTGCTAGTCAGGAGGTTGTGGCAGTAGTTAAAGTATCAAAATCCATATAATTTGAACGATTCTGATATTACTTATGGCTCATACTCTGGACCCTTAAACACGTTACCGTGTGCAAACCACACTCTGTGCAGGTGTACCCGATCACCTCTGTAATCACCGTCACTTGCGAGTGCTGCCACTCAGGCATGGGGCCAGCCTGATTCCCATGTTTACCACCTGTGAAGCTCCCTGTTTCCTTCCCACCAGTGTTGTTGAGAACAGGATGCACTCCCATTCCGAGAAGCCAGTTCATTTTTCTGTGTGGCCAGAACTGAGGGACATGTGAACACAGCACTGGTGGGAGGCAGAGAGGTGAAAGGTGAGTGGTGAGGTTGGTGACAGTAAATTGAGAGAAGAGAGAAAGCAGATCATGGAGAATGAAGGATGAATGAATCAGGCAAAAAGAGAGAAGCAGAGATGAGAAACAGAATGACACCTCTTCTGGATTCCTGCCTGATACACTTTCTGTGTTAGGTTCCTCTTCAATCCGGAGGCCTGACCGCTTTCCTGAAGAACTGACTAGAGTTAGGTTTGTTTATATGCACCTTAAAGTGTCCTCCGTGAAGCTCCCTTTCTGACATTGGAAGAGGACTAAGGAATGGAGAGAGGGGGCCAACGCCAAGACATCAAGTGCCCAGAGGAGCCCTGGGGCGGCCACAATTGAAGTCCCTGCCTTGAAGAAATGGCCATTGTATCAATAGAATGAAGCAATTACTTGGGACTGTTAGGGATAGAAAGACTTGCTCAATCATCCGTTACTCATTTAGGTGGTAAAGGCGGGGAGGCCTTTTATCATCCACAAAGCACACGCATTTAACAAAAAAGCAATCAGGTGTGCATTGTACTCCTTTTCTGTTTTCCCTCCTTTGGTTACTATGGCAGTGGGACCAGGCTTTACTGTGGCTTCTTCCTGGACACTCATATCTATGTTATAATTAAGTCTAGATAACAGTGAAGTTCCAGGATGGGGAGTAACATTGTAACTAATATCTGTATAGTATGCTGCAGCTTACAAAGTGCTTTCACATACATTATAGTGCTGTAATTCAGGGAACACCTACTGTGTACCAGGTGCTCTGTCAGGACTTTATATATAATAGCTCTGATTCCCAAAACTGCACCCAGAGGGAGGCCATTCTCATCCTAAAATTTACAAATCAGGACATGAGACTCACAGAACTTAGATGACCTGCCCCTGAATCTGCAGCACCAGGGTTTGAAACATGCTTTCAGGCTGCAGTTTATATTCCTTTCGTCATGTAATGATAGTCACCCTTTTGTTTTTTTATTCCACTCTATTCATCCATACGGATCAGAGAATACACTTTCATAAAACTATGCACGATTAGGTCAAAGTAATGGCAAGGGAAGTATTTAAAAAGAATTGAGAACTATAAAATAAAAGTACAGAATAACTCAATTAAGTCAAGAGTGAAAATATCAGATCAATTCCATTTACTTCTCTCTGGCAGAGGTGAGAAATGAACATCAATTTTAATTTAGCTTAGTTATTTCACAAATTCAACAAATACCTGTTGACTGCTTTTCTACTCCGTGCTAGATATTGTGCTAGACACGGGAGGAAAAAAAGTTGAAAATAGGTGAATGTAATTCTTTGTCTTAATGGGCTCTTGAACCAGTGGGGAGACAGATTTGTAAATAACCCCACTGAGGCAGGTGGATATATTCACCGGGTACAACAAGTACTTAAGTAAAGTGTGTATAAAATGTTGCTTTTTGCTGAGGGGAGGTTCTGGGTCACTGGCGGTAACACAGAAGGGGTAATGTTTAGGTTGGGATGTTAGAGGTGAGTGAGAATTTGTTAGGTTAGCATGAGAAAGATCACTACCTGTTCCATTTGCTTCAAGAATCCGTGTGAAGGGGAAGAGTTTGAAATTTTCAGAGTGAGTTCCCTCACTGGCACACGAATCCATTTTTTCTTGGAATGAACATGGACTAGAAGAGGAAATTGAACAGGGGAAGGGAGTTGGAAGGTGCTTAGTTCCACCCCGCTACTATAGACTTTCTTGTCCTGAACTTATCATATGCAGCTTTTCCACATACGTGTGTGTTGTGTGTGTGTGGTGTGTGTGTGTTTAATTGTGTAAGACGAGCCACTGAGATTTTAAAACTAAATCCTGGCTAGGAGGCAGGGATGACAGTTACTCACAATTAATCAGTTGTCCTTGATACAAAACATTATATGTGATACTATGTGTTTTTGTCTACATATTTAACTTGCATATCTGCTGTGTGCATTTCTGCTTGAAATGCACTATTTTATTATTTTTTTTCCCTTCAATTCTTGTTAAACGGTTGTTTCCAGATAGAAACACATACTTCAATACACTTTCAATTAGAAATTGTAATTTGGTTGTGGGTTTCACTAATTCTTAAATAATGGTCAATTAATACTTACCAACTTAAAAATAATTGTATAATTGCACTGAAATGCTCAGTAATATTGTGCTGTATACTCTGAACATTGCTTAAGAGAACACATATCAAACAAAAATTTATTGGGTGGTATAAAAATCTAGAGCAAAACGTGAACTTTTGAATTCTTAAAAAAAACACATGTTTTCCTGTCAGCGAAAACATCAAATGCAATACTGATTGATTTATGATTGATATGTTTAAGAAACGCATTAACAATTGGTGACTACAGAGCATGTGAATGTCTAAGTCCATTTGCCTAACACATGGTGGGGTAGGCTACTAAATGCATATAGATCGTGCACTTGATAAAGAAAGAGTGCTTTCTAAATGGGAAGGTTATAGGTATCGTGGCCAACACAGTCCCAGTGGGAACCATTCCTGAAATTACAATTGAAGTAAGTCATTGAGATATGTTATTAGTTTCTAAAGTAATTGATTTGCTAGTCTCAGGAAAATATCGGATGCTGAATGCAAAACCCAAGCCACGTGATGCTAAATGTGAGCTGCCTCTGGTAACTCAATTCACACAGTTTAACCAAAAAAGTCATCAGTAAAATGATATGCCTGTGATGTGGGATCATAAATGAGTGAACACATAAGTGGTAAGTATGGTTAAGACCTGAGGATACTTTACGGTCACCCTTGTCATTCAGAAGGCTTTGGACAGTCTCCTTTGGACAGTATGCTGAGAGAGAAAGCAATACAGACAATGTCCTGGATCTTGATGGGTTTCATTTCATTCCTCATGACATTAACGTCAACCAGAAGTGCTTTATATACTAGTATTTACTTAATATCTATCCTTCTCGGTTGACATTGTCAGTGGATGACACCAGATTAGTATTTTATCAGTAACCTGGATAATACAATTATGAGCATTACCAAGTTTGCAGACATCAAGATGGAGGACTTAACACCTCACAGCTCACACACAAAGAGCACAGTATAATCTTTTGAGCCCAGAAGGTTGCGAGCAGTTCCAGATCCTCTTCAATGACCTGACAGAAGTCTGTGGCTTATCATTAAAATGAGAAGACAGACGACAGGGTGCTATCTTCTGTAGAACCCACTGAGTTGTAAGAATTACCTGGATGACATTTTGTTCCAACTCAACAGCTTTGTGCTGGCCAACACATGACGGACAATAAAGTATTGTCAAAAACTGTCAAGCTGGCTCCAAGGATATTGGCTACGTGTTAGGCCTATGGAAATCTCTCCATCACTATTCATTTTCTTTAGAACACTGTGTCTTAATTAGTAATTATAAATTTGCTTGCTGAATTTACTAGTTCTATAAGTACAGGGACTATAATTATCAATATATTCCCAGTATCCAACATGTAATGTATATTCTGTATTTTTTGAAGAATAAACAAACCACGTTTATATTCACTCTTCCACACAGAAGTCCAGAATTCATCTCCATCAAGGGCTCCAGTTTGGACCCAAGCTCTGCCAGCCACCAGGTTCAAGTGCTTCTGGGCCCATCCTTTTGGAGGGTGGAAGGCACACAGAAAAACTGCATCTATTTCATTAAAGAACACAGTAGGGAAAGGAATGGAAATATGGCTTCAAAGCTTTCTGTGTGGAGCATTATGATGAAAGGGGAGACATAAACTGAAGGATTTGTTTCCATGAAGGCTCTGTTGAACATGTGACATACATGGTGTGTGACATAAGTGGGTGAGCGACAATTGCCCTATTGCTCTCAAGATCATTGTGATATCTCAAGGGTTGGCATCTTTGGGAGAGCACAGATGTCACGAGAGAAGTGGCAATGGTGATAGAAGAGATACCTTCAACGAAGTGGACAGCAAGTAGAGGGCAGAGGAAAATAAGAATGTGGCAGAATGTATGCCTCACAGAATTGTTCCCTTGTTCCTGATCTCAAGAGACACCTTGGGCATTCTCATATATGAGCAGGATAGGGTTTGACCTTTTTTATGTAGATGGGGGTACAATCCACTGAGCTGTGCATGGTTTCTGTTTCTGTGCAGCTATCTGTACCCACAGCTTTAAGAGGCCTGGGGGAGCTTAGGTTACATTTCTATCAGAAAATTTTTTATATTTCTCTAGGTCATTGGTTGGTAAACTTCAGTTAATGTGGCTAACTGACATGTTTGACTGTATCTTGTTGTCTTTCAAGCTTCTGATACAAAAGAAGTCCTCAGTTGGAGATTCCATGAATCTCAACAAAACCATTCCTATTTCATCATGTGGATGTTCTAAAGGGAGAATCAACAGCCTTGGATTCATATGAAAGGATTGTGGGAGTGAACTCCTATCCTCACTGGAAGCTCCAGGAGGGCAGGGTTTGTTCTTATTCACATCTGTCTCCTTAGAACCCAGTCCCAGGTCTGGCACAGAGGAGATGCTCAGAAAATATTTGTTGAACAATATTTTATTCAGCTTCATAATCCTGACAGGGTAGAGTAAATGTAAGTTGATTGTTCAAAGAAAATCATTATTTTCATGGAAAAAGAGAAAGGAAAAGCAAGTGCAAGTCTCAACACAATGCAAAGTTTCTAAATCTTTTTCTTAATTCACTTCCCATCTCTCTCCCCTCTAACAGCTGCTGCTCTGCCCCACTCCAAGCTGTGGCCTTGAAGATTCTATGCTACATATCACCTGGGTTTGTGTCAACAGGCAATGTAGCCCAGGCAGGAAACATTCTGAAATGTGTTCAGTGTCTTTTTTCCTCTAAGTGACTTTTTTTTGTACTAAGAAATTGAATTATGTAAGATAAGCTGACTGAGATTTTTGGATCAAAATCCCTGGCCAGGAGGGGGGATGACACCTGACTACTGTACCTTGCCCAACCTAAGTCAATGTCATTTCCCTCCTTAACATCATCCCAACCTACATTTCCTGCTAACTCGATTCTCTGCTGAGAAACATCAAGTATTTGGGATATCACAGACTGCCTGATTCTAATGGATGCTTTGATGTCCTTCTGTCGTAAGATAATAATTGCACAAGGAGTAAGATATACGATGTGAAATTCCTTAGGTTTCACTGGCCTAGCTAAGCCTAATTAAGTGTCAGAATAAGAAACACGTCTGTCTCCTCCCCATATTGTAATGATGTCATGCTGCCAACATGGTAGGTCAGTGGGAAGGACCAACCGGCTGTATGCCTCATGGTAATGGAGCACACACGGGAAGTGACTGGCACTCAGTGACTGACTAGGAGCTGATTTTATTTCTTCCCAGTGAGGTTGGTATCCAGGCAGTGGTGCCAACCCAAGTTATGGGGCATTCATGCTCTGCTCTGAGCCAAGGGTTGGACAAAGATTGACTTTTTTTTTTCCCTCACTGTCACAGTGTTTTGGTTTAATTAAATGGAAAGTTCCTTATTCCATTTTTAGTCCTAGTTACATAAAATATTCAAGTAAGAATACTGTCACATAATATTTTTCTTGACTGAGATATGTAAATTATTTCATTTATTCAGTCAATATATATTTATTGAGTGCCTACTGTGTGATAAATCCTCTTCTAGGCCCTGGGAATATGCCAGTGAGAAATCTTTAAATAATTTAGAGTTCTTTAATTCAGGTTTATTCCAGTAAAATTTTTTCATTGTTTTCAAGGTGTGTAGGCTCTTAGATAGCAGGCTTTTATGTTGCATTGGGGATTTTGGCTTTGCTTTTTTATTGGTTAGTGTTCCAGAAACACTGATTCAGTTATATCTTAGGTTTTTCCTTTCCTTTCCTTTCCTTCCTTTCCTTTCCTTTCCTTTCCTTTCCTTTCCTTTCCTTTCCTTTCCTTTCTTTTCCTTTTCTCTTTCCTTCTTTCCTTTCTCCATTCCTCATTCTTTCTTTTCTTTCCGGCAATATCAGTCTAAGTGTCACAAGCACCTAAAAGATAGTGACTGACAGTTTAATATCAGAGAATTAAGATCTAGAGATATCACTATGAAGTAGAAAAACAGACACAAATGGACAACTATCTGAAAAACAGAGCTTTGTTGAAGTTGTTCTTTTTTAAAATTATTTTTTTATTTTTTTAGCAGTTTGGTGACCTGCACATTCAGAAAGCATTAGAAATACACATACTGTATTAGCTAAGTGATAAATGGTCTTGGTGATGCAGGAGCTGTTAAGTGGCAGGGCCATCTGATTCTTTCTTTCTGAGAGTTTCCTATCTTCAATCTACCCGTCAATTAACATCTACAGATACATGTATCTTTCCTGACAGAGAGCATGTTATATGGTGAGATGGATTGACAGGGACTGGGCCTGACTGTAATTGTAGGAGATGTTGCTTTAGTGTAGGCCTTCCCTGAGGTGAGGGGAAGGGGCACTGCCACCATTTGTAGCATTGATTGACACTGAGAACCCTCCAAGCAACCCCTGTCGACCAGAGGTGGTATGCAAAAAACTATTGTTTTTCTGATTTCTAGTTCCAATACATCATCCCTTTCTACTCAGAATGCAAGCTCCCTTTTCACTTGGTCTCTTTATTATGTCCGGAGCACATCTGCAAGGATAGCAATTGCTTTAAAGGAAGATGATGCTAGGCTGTGTTTTTGCCTCCTGGGGAAATATGGCCTGTAGAGGAAAGTGGTCTGAAGATAAGGAATATGACTGCTCTGGAGGCCCTGAGAAACCAGAGGCTCTGCTTCCTCCTCTGCCTGCAAGACCATTGATGTGATCTAACCCTTCCTCGCTGTTGACACAGCTGACTTGAGTCCTTCAACCACTGCAACAGCCACTGGTTTGGCAGAAGTGATGTAGGTTTTGCATATACTATTTGTGATTCTTGGTTAAGTCTGTATCTCTTTATGATCTCGTGTTTCTTTTATTAATGTCTTTCTGTCCCCACTTAGTTTGAATGCTACTTAGGGTTGGGGCTGCCTTCATGTTTTGACTTTTCAACAAATACAAATTAAACATCTACCAAGTATTAGTCCCAAGAGGAAGAAAACGAATCAGTTCCTGCCTATGTTCTTCATTTATTTAGTTGTTCATTATTCATTCAGTCAACAAACATGTATTGAACGCCTCCTTTATGTTATCCATTGTTGTAGGCATGGGGATATAGCAGTGAACAAAATACATGTTTCCTGCTATAATATTCTAGGAGAGAGAGAGAAACAATAAATTGTATGTCATGTGATGGTAAGTGCTATGGAGAAAAATCCTAAAGAAACAAGAGGTTGCAATTTTAAACAAAGTGGTCAGAAAGTCTCTTCTGGTAAGATAATATTTAAGCACAAAAATGGAATAACTAACTGTATTTCCCATTCTGTCTGTAATGCATTGTCCCCCAATCTCTATGGCAATTTATACCCTACTTGCTCTACAAAACACAGTGGTTGTCAGGTTTATATTTTATACGAAAAAAAGCATTTGTTATTTATTGAAAATTCAAATGTTACTGGGTGTACTGTTTATTATCTGGCAACCTTAGCACTCTGATGCTTTCTCCAAGCTGGAAATGTTCCTCCTCTCGTATAAACTGCCATGCTACTCTCTTCTCTTAGGGTGCCAGTGTCCCCTGTGACATCACACTTAGATTTTATCATATCACCTCAACTCTAAGCACATTGAAGTCAAACCTTACTTGATTCATCTCTTTATCTTCACAACAGGGAGGAGAGAACTGGTATTTAGTAGTTGTATGTATATTTGTTTAATGGACACAGAATGTTTAGTTAGACTCTGAGATGACAGTATTTGCTAAATCAAATCAGCAATTTCTTCAGGGCCACAGACTTTTATCTGAAGATAGAATTATCTGCCACCTGAAGTTCTTGTTTCTCAGAATACTCAGTAGGCTTCTAAGTGTCTCAAACTTCTGCTCCAACATTCTCTTCTTTTGGAGTATGAGCCATGCTTGCTTAGTGCATAGTGTTTAGGCTGCTCTTGTCCAAAGTGTACACATAGTTATTTACTGACAGATATATATCTCTTTGGGAGGATTCCAAGGCTGGATATAACTGGATACCCTGACATTGTGCCATTGATCTGAATCCCAGGGGAAGATCTCTGAGGACTTTGATATGGTTGGAATTAGAGAGTTCTTCAGGGTCACTTGGTGCAAACTTCTCTGGATTCCTTCTATACTGTCTTCACTCAGTTATTTGTCGTCAGCAGGGGCCAAGTGTTTATAATAACATGAACCACTTGACTTTCCCACTATTTCTTGTAAATTTTAGCCTCTTTCTTCATTCCCTCCAACAGTTCCAGTCTTTCCGGAATGCGGAGCCTTTGAGGGCTCTGCTGGGATGGCCAGATGGGGTCTCCATCCCAGTTCCTTCTGCAAGTGTTCTGAAAGCACCTTCTTCTGCTCTGTGCTGTCAGTCACCACTACGTTTGCGTTCTATCTCATAGAAATTTGTTGATAGCTGTCAACCTCTGATAGCTTTCATTTTCTTCCTTCTATATGTTTATACATTTTTCTTTTTTAAGGAGTTCCCTGGAGGAGAGGAATTAACCATGCAAGTTCATTGCCAATTTGCAGAAGTCCTCAATGCAATCTGGAGAATTCCATGAGATGCCCTTTTGCCCTAAAATATTTCTGCAACCCAATCCAGTCATGCTATCTTCATTCCCCAAGAGTAATGACATTTTCTTTAGAAACTATGTGAATCGTGGAGTATTTCAAGGGTCTGCTGGAGCTCACTCAACTCTGTCATGTTCGTGGCTTGAAAATGACCATGATGGGAGTATTTGCACCATGGAAACAACAAATGCCACAAATCTAGGTTCTCCCCCCCCCCCCCAATCTGGTGACCAGTTTACCAGACCTCTGAATATATTCCATGGAAAGGGGTCAGTGTGGGATGAAACCCTTTTACAGTAACACTTGGGCACTCATTATAGCGCAGCAGAGTTACTTTATCAGCTTAGCTAAGCAGTCCCTTAAAAGTCAGGGAGTAGGGTCTGAGAGAATGGTAAGACTCAAGACAAGGAGGTTTCATCTGTGGAAAATCGGGTCATAAAGGAGAGCGCCACCATGAGGAGGGATGGCTAAATGGGAGCTGGAGAAAAGTGCCAAAGTCACTTTCACAATCAGCTGGGGGTTTTAGCAGGTGAGCAGGATGACTCTTACAGCAGAGGCAGAAAGTTTGCCTTTTCTTTCTTTAAGGAGATGACCTTGCTGGAGCTGGGGTGACTCATTTATTTCCCCCTTTTTCTTACCCCCAACAGGGACCTGACATATATGCTTCACTATCAGGAACAGCAGCCAGTACAAGCACCTGCTGGCACTGCTAATTACCAAACACCCCCTCAGGATGAGGGCATGGGTTTAACACCTGGGCAGAGGTAGCTGACTCTGTTAGAACCAGAGAATGTTGGCTTTGCAGTATTGCTGATACCTGGATCATTAATCAGAGAAATAGTGCTTTGTACCTGGGAACAGGGCCACAGAGAGTCTTTTACTTTCGATTAGCGGGTGTTTGTTACAAAAAGAACATAAACAGATTTCCTTAGCTTTCCTGTAGCAGAGAATGTTGATGCCTCAAAGAGCCTGCCTGGTGTGAGCTCGTTTGTATTGAGGTAAAATTTGTTGCCCGAAACATTAATGCAAGGTGTACTTACCAGGTCGCCTACTCCATAAATGACCTGAGTATTTCTGTGTGATCAGAATGTGCATCCATTTACTTTAAAGCTAGGCACTTTGAAAATGTGGGCAATGTGGTGACCATTAAAAGGCTTCTAGAGAACACCATTTAACAACTTTCCTTTCCTTTTTACTATGCCCTGTAGCCTTTTCAGTGTTTTTCTAATTTATTTATTTTTGGAGGGGTAATGGCAGGTTTTTGTTTTTGTTTTTGTTTTTTTACTATTTTCTCCATGCCATTGTGCCAAGCAGTGTGATAAGGGCTCCATAAAAATTACCTTGCTTAATTCTTATAACTCTCTGCAGAAAAAATTTCTCCCCCAAACTTACATAGGAGTAAACCGAGGGTTAGAAAGATAAAAGATTTGAGGAAGGTCTTGTCGCTTTCCATCTGTCTGGCCTGCCTGCCCATTGCGATGCTGTTGAAGTTATGCAGGGACAACCTGCAGAAGGGGAATCTTTTGGTGCTGACCTCAAGATGGAGATGTTTGCCATTCCTCCAATTTTGACTGTCACACCTCAGCTGCCTTGTGACTGGGACCTCCTCTGCCTTCCTGGGACAATGGGTCCTACATGTGGCCTGTGACTTCTGGGAAGAGAGCTCGCGTTCAGTACCCTGGAGCACATGTCCACTATCCCCATAAACAGGGGAATCTGATCAAGATGAGATGTGAATTTGGAGTTTAAATGAAGTCATTGTTTTCCCGGTTCCATGCATACATTTCTTTATTTTTATTATTGTATGCTGTATCATGAGTGTTAGCAATTTTCTATTTGCACTGCAGATATTTAAAGGATTTTGTAGTTATTTTAGATAAAAAAAATGGAAAGTGTGTCTTCCATTCATGAACCTGAATATAATTTCCACTTTCAAGATAATGTAAAAGGAAGTATATTTCACCTAGACATCATGACTAGAAAACAAAAGGCAACAACAACAGCCCTTTTAAAACAATTAATCTTCCTCAGAATAGTGTCTCTATTGAAGACATAATCCAAAAGAAACATTGGTTATTTATTTGCTGCCATTTGAGGCGATAACCTGACTTAAGATTTCCTTGGAGCAAGGGCTAATCACACAACTTTTCTTCAAACATTTAAAAGTCAACACAAACATGATTATCACTTTAGAAAATATTTGGGCCTATTTAAACCTCTTTATAGTCACTGGAGTTGAAAAGATTTAAATTTAAAATGATGGAGTACAGAGGGCTTTTAGAGCAGTGAAAACCTCTGCATGATACCATAAGTATGGATTCATGTCATTATACAGTTGTCCAAACCCATGGAATGCGCTCCATCAAGAATGATTCCTAATGTGAACCACAGACTCTGGGTGATAATAATGTGTCAGTGTAGGTTCATCAGCTGTAACAAATGTACACTCCGGTGGGGGATGTTGATAATTCCCCATTATAAAGGGAGGCTATACATGTGTGGGCTCAGGGGTACATGGAAAATCTCTGTACCTTCCTCTCAATTTTGCTGTGAACCTAAAACGGCTCTAAAATGTCTTTAAATAAGAAAAAGAAAAAAATCAAGGCGAGACAAATTGTACTGAGTAGGGCCTCCCCAAATGTGGGCTAAGACTACTTGCCTGTAGGTTAATGCAGTTTCTAGTCCCTAACCAGGCCTACTAAACCAGAATCTTTGTTTTGGGGGGCCCAAAAACTCTGAATTTTTAGGGTCCTCAAAAAACTAAATTAATCTACCATATGATCCAGTAATCTTTCTACTGGGTATTTACCTCAAAGACTTGAAAACTCATATCCCAAAAGATATTTGCACACCAATGTTCATACCAACACTATTCACAGTGGCCAGGACATGGAAGCAACTGAAGTGTCCGATGATAGATGATTGGATAAAGAAGCTGTGGTACATGCATACGATGGAATGTTTACTCAGCCATAAGAAGAGATGAAATACTGCCATTCGTGGCTACAAAGATGGACTGCGAGATAATCATGCTAAGTGAAAAATGTCAGACAGAAAAGGTTGAAAACCATATGATATCACTTATATGTGGGAGATAAACCTAAAAGCAACAAACGAACAGGACAATCAGAGACTCATGGACATGGATAATAGACTAGTGGTTACCAGAGAGTAGGGGAGGAGGGGAGGTGGATGGGGTAAAGGAGATCAAATATGTGGTGACAGAAAAAAATCTAATTATGGGAGGTGAACACAATGCTATATATATATGCCTTACTGTGAAATTATACAGTTGAAACTTACTGGATTTTGGATTTTGTTAACCAATTTCACCAAAAAAAAAAAATCTGAATTTTTTAGAAAAACTTTCAAGTGACTTCCCCCTCCCCCCCCCTCCCATGCACACTAAGGGAAGGGTTTAGAGCTACTGGAATAGATTAAAAGGCCTAAGCTTTATTATCTAACAGACTCAAATCTTGATTCTGTCATCTATAGTACTATGACCTTGAGTAAATATATGACTTCTCTCTGTTCCAGTTTCCTCACCTGTAAAATTTGAATAATACCATTTTCCTGGAAAGAGTAGATGTTATATATAAGAAAGTCCTAGTACAATACCTGGCATATTGTAGACACATAACATGTAACAGCTACTGTTATTTCTTATGTATCACCATGGCGAAGTAGTCTTTCCTGAGGCCAACAGAACTGAGAGTCTCATAACAAATCATTTAACATTTCTCATCAATTGACTTTTTAAGGAGTTACTTGAAGTGGAAGGAAGCAGTTGATCCAATGGAAGAAAAAGTCATTTGGGAAAGGACTTTCTTGAAGTTGTGGGCAGCTGTGGCTTGAGAGGTGCTGACCCCTAGAATGAATGGTTCCTCAACCTCAGAAACCACCAAAAACTGCTGGAGGACTTGTTATACACAGAGATTTTGGAACTCTGTTCCATTTGCCAAATCAGATGTTTTGGAGAACCAGAATCTGTATATACAATAAGCTCCTGAACTGATCTTCAGAAAGCCAGTGAAGCACTCCATCATAGACCAACTTTGGAACAGCAGGGCCCAGAGTGCACAAGTGTTTTATCCCTGATGTTTTATTATTCTTCTTTTCATTTCCATCCAAACACTGAGCCCAGGGAATATGATTTCTAATAGTAGTAGTAGTACTAGTAGTGGTGATAGTAACAGATAACATTTACTGAGCCTTTCCTGTGAGCCAGGCATTATTCGAAACTTCAAATACATGAACTCATCAATCCTCATAGCAATACCACCATCCAGCCCAAACTATCGGATGACACTGCTGCGGGTTGTACATGCTGTTTGCCAGGCCTTTCTCTTCCCTCACTCATCTTCCCAGAGGCTGACCTGGCTCCAGGCCTGTCCCCTCCCTCATCTCAAGTAGCAAAAGGCTAGTTTGAGGCTCATTTAAAATGAAGAGGCAAAGCCCTCTTGCTTCAGATATGCAGAGTAAAGGAGCTCATTGTATCTGTAGTCTGCTCTCAAATTTATCTTCTCTTTGATGCACCAGAGAAATGCAAGGTAGCCTGGTGATTAAGGGTACAGGCTCCCAGATCTGCTCAGCACTCAATAGCAGTGCCTAAGTTTAGCTCTCTGTAAAACCTAGATAATTATAATACCGATCTTTGAGTATTGCTGATATGCTGCGGAAATCAGGGCGAAAGCACTGGGTCTGTGCTGTTTAGTTCTTACGCATGACTGTGGGCTGAGAGAGACGAGTCCCCCAGGCTTAGTACCATACTCTTGTCATAAAACAGTAGGATCTTTCTTCTTGGAGTACCCAACGCTTACTTCTCAGGCCTTGGAGGCCATTTCTTGGAGACCTCAGGGCCCAAGCTCTTTTTTTTTTTTTCTATTACGTGACTCTCCCTTCAAAAATAGTTGGTATATTCGTCTTCAGTGTCCCCGAAGATAAGCACACAAACTTCATTATTTATTTATTTTTATGAATAATCTCCGTGATGAACTAGGAAATGGTGGAACCCAAATGTAACGAGCATGGTCAGAGTGCAAAGGGGACAGGAATCTCAGGGTTTTCAGCTCAGTTGATGTACCTGGGTTGTTCTTGAGTCCCCCCCTTTTTTTTTCATGCACACTCCCATATCAAGTTGCCCTTTTTTATTTGTCGTCTCATCAAACCCGTACAGTCCCTCAGTCAGCCTGCAGATGCTCTAGAGATGGTTCTCTACCTCGAGTGTGCAGCAGAATCTCTCAGAGGTCTCAGTGTAATTTCTAGGCCCTAGGCCTGGAGTAGGTCCGCAGTAGGAATGAGAAATTACATTTTTAACAACTTCTCAGGTGCCACCGAGGCTGCTGATACAGGGACAACACTTCAGAACTGTTGCTCTTGTAGAGCCAGGCCTGAAGATATAATTCAGGTGGAAACATTAGTCATTTAAAGAGAGTCACCAGATAAAATACAGAATGCTCAGTTCAATTTCAATTTCAGGTAAACAAATAATTCTTTAATGTACGTATGTCCCAAATATTGCATGGGACATACTTGTACTAAAAGATTACTTGTTGCTTATTTGAAATTCAAATTTATTGGAGTGTTGGTATATCTTGCATCTTTATTTGCTAAGTCTGGCAACTCTATTTCAAGGGCATAATATTTGTGAGTTTCCCTGATAGTGTAATAGCTACCTTGGTGACTTGGCTATCTTCTAAGATATTTTCCTTCCACCACCTAACTCTTGGGTCCTTCTGAGATGGGTCCTTCCTGTCCTACCCTCCCACCGAGACACCCCTCTAGGACCTACTAGCTTACTCAGCATATCCTAGATTTGACTGCACTACAGTCCCTTGGAGCTTATTATTGCCATGTGTCCCTGGCAGAACATTCATCTTTAGTATCTAAGTCTTTGAATATGCTTTAAGAGTGTCAATTTTGGGCTAAGTAGGAGAGAAGGTGGAGTCCACAAAACACACAGTCGGCTTCCTTTGCTGATGCCAAGGCTGGTCCAGCTGGTACACCTGAGAGGACTCTTAGCAAGCTCAGAGAGGGGCAGTGTTTCTACCTACCGAGCAAGCAGGTCTGGTCACTTTGCTATATAGAATAAATGTTAATAAGACATGGTATGTAAATATTATTCTAGGTAAGTTAAAGATTGCAATTTGTGTTTATTTTAAAAATCCCATTATTGCTCCTGTAGAGGCATTTCTGAAGTTTGACCAGCTTGCTCGCTAGGATGTATCAACTTCAGAATATTGTTCCTGAAAGTAGCAGGAGAGTCTTAGACATCATTCACTGTAATAATGATGATAACAATGACTAGATGATGAAATTATTGAATAGAGGTCAATCTTATGAGCCTTAAGTTTAATGTCCATAAGTTTGCCCACCACTTCTGGTCTTTCCAAAAAAAAAAAAAAAAAAAAATCACCATATTTGCACCCCCTGGCTTCACTGTGAAGATAGCAGAGTTTGGGTCTTATTTCCGGACCCAAATTTCTGGAGTGAATATTTAGAAGGACAACATAGTTCTTTTCTTTGAATATTAATGACTCTGATTCAATGAGCAGTAATTTGAAGTGTTTTCCCAGTAATGCAGTCCTATTTCCAGACATTCTAATAAAACTAATTGGAAGCCTCAGGCTTTTTTTTGTTTTTCTCTGAGGAATGGAGTCTTGTTAAGTATTTGCATTAAAATTCTAAAACCTACCCTTGCTTGAGAGACAGATGTTAGGAGAGAATGCAATCAAAAGTGAGAAGAAATAACTGTAGCTGAGAAAAAATATTTACTTTCACAAGTTATGGCAATGTTTCCAATGGCTTCCTATAATAAGTCATCAATGAAGGCAAAGTCAAATAATAAATGTGTCTATTGTTTGTGTACAAAAATGTTATTACTCACCCACCATTAGGACTGGCATGCATTTTGAGTGTTTTTCCATTAACTCTGATGTGTTTGGGCAATGTCACTCACAGGCTCTTGTTTCATTGTACTAGTAATCAGTAGCAGGCATCTGCAAAAAAGACAGCCAAGATTTTCTGGTGTTTTCTGGGGTAAAGGAAAAGGGCCAGATTTGGGAATTTAAGCATTTCTGCTCCACCCACTTTGTGCTTTTGCATCACGCCACACATGCTGACACTATGGTGATAGACGGGGATAGCAGAGATCTGGAAGAGTTAACAAGCATCACAAGTGAAAGGTCTCCTACATTTCTTCCCAGGAAAGTCAATCTACGTGAGTCTCTGGACTCACTTTGCTGCTCTCCAGGTCTTGACTCCAGGTCTGCCATTTACTAGAGTTACTAATGCACAACCTTGGGCAAGCTACCTACATTCTCTGTGCCTCAGTTTTCTCATTCGTCGAATGGAGGCAATTTTATTACCAACCTCGTTAAATGAGATAATGCATGTGAAGTGCCTAGCATAGAGTGGACCCTCGATAAATATTAGCTAAATATAGTAAAATTAAACAAAGTTCTCAGTTATACCCAGATAGACCTGATTATATTTTGTAGTTATTGCATGAAGTAGAGATTATGTTGCCTACCTAATGGAATTTAACCATTCAATATTTGAATTTTGGAATAACCACATCTTAGACACTGATTAGAGATTCATTAGTGAATGCATTAAGCACATATCTAATAAAATCAAAGACTCCTTATGTTTTCAGTAATCATTCTAGAGTAAACTTTTGCTTATTGTCTAAAGCAATAAAGAAAACAGCATAAAATAAATATAAGTTCATTTGGCTTCATTAAAAAACAGTGCTTCTAATCTTATTATATTTACATTTATTAATAGGTTTTTGTTTTTAAAAAAAACTCTCTGATTTTTTGGGCTTGGACAGTAGTGCCAAGAAGTCACTGGAAAACCAGTGAATGGGAACAGTGCTCTCTTTAAGGGTGTTGTTTTCTGTGGTTTGGCTCTAGCTGCTTACAGCAGTCATGGCTTGGTAAGGAGAGAGAGTAGATGTGGCAAGAAGTCGGGCAAGGTTAATGAGGCAGTGCTAGTGGTAATCTGGGTGTTTAGGCCACTCAAACTGTGGAAACTTACTGTTGGTGATTTCCTGGCTGCAAATGATGTAGTCCCCAGTATCCATGACCAGAGAGGTCCAAGGATCAACAGACAGAAGTATAAGAAAGGAAGGGAGGAGGTAAGCTGAAGAAACATGCAGAGCAGTGAGTCTTCTCTGGGCCCTCTTGGCTCTCCCAGTATGCTAGAAGAACTTAGAATTTTAAAAACTATGTTGATATTACTAATTGAAATGGACACTCACTCCTACTCCAATCTCCCCCTGTGGTTATAGAGGAAGACCTTGCCTTGGTAGTTCTTCCTTCCATGAAGGACTCTGTGTAGGCATGAATATTCTCTGCAAAATGATCTCTGCAAAAGCAAAACGTATTTTTGTTGGATCACTTATTCTGTGAATTGATTTGATAAAATTGACTTCCATTTCATATCTTAAATGTTTTGCACAACCTAGAAGAAATGACAGAAGCATTGAATCACATCCAAAACATTATTTGGGCTTTCCCTCATATTCCAAAGGCACATGCTTATTGTGCCTTAAACTAATTTACTTTGTCTCCTAGGAGAGCTAGGCTTGCTTTGGTTACTTTTCTACATACCAGCACATAACATCCCATTTTCAACAAAACTACCGTTATCAAGCACTTACAATATACGCTCTGCAAGTCGAGTCCTATTCAGAGTACCTTATACATGTCACCTCATTTAAGTCTTGTGTCAGGTTGCAAGGTAGATATTCCTCCCATTTACAGTCAGAGATTCTGGAACTTGGAGAGCTTAAATACTATGCTCAAAGTTAAACATGTACGAAGCAGTAAGCACATACTCAAAGCTCATCAGTTCAACTCTAAAGTCCTCCACACTCCTTCGCTAGGTTATAGTGACTTAGAACTTTGTCTTGTGTGTCCTGGATTATTTCAAATGGAAACAAACACTTTTTTTTTTTAAATTTGGCCATCTTTCCAGACAATACTATCCTTTCTGCACTCTCAGTCAATTTTAACATTGTTCAGCCTCTGTACAAAACAAGCCAGCATGGACTCTGCACAACCAAAATTCCTTTTTCTACATTTCAAATATACAGTATTGACCATACTATTTGTAGTACAGTGTAAGGCACTGCAGGGGATATAAAAATGAGTGAGCTGTGGCCCATGACCTTAGGAACTTTCATTTTAATGGCAAAAAGGTGAGCATGATAAGACCTGCATGCAAATACTATAATATGAGGCAGAATAAATTACCATTAGTGAGATATATAACTCAAGATAGGAATTTACAGAAAGGAGAAGGCAACCACAGAAGCCTCTCCTCTTTGGATCTTGGCTGAGGTTTGGCTTTTTTTTTTTTTTTTTTGCTGTGGTGTTTATGGGGTTGGGTGATCAGAAAGAAAGGTTGTCAGCCACATTTCAGTGGTTTGTTGTCACTGCCATTTTGGACAAATAGCTCATTTCTGGTAAGAAATAAAAAGCAATGCAAAATAAGGTGTAGGCAGGCATGGGTGTGTAAATACCTTTATTTTACGGGTATTTTCTCCATGTTATGATTGTGATGATAACCAACTCTCTAAGAAAGAGTGAAAAATGAAAAGCCTACAGTTCTCACCACAATTATATTCAATTTGACAAACAACAGTTCATTAACTCAATTTAATGCTAAATATGTGAAACTTATTGAGTTGGGATATACAATGATGAACTGAAACATATTCTACAGGGAAAATAAAATGTCTACAAAATAAATATCCCACAGTAAGAAGTGATAAAATTATTAGAGAGTATAGAGAAATCATCATTGTATTTGAGAGGAGGATTTGGTTATTTTCACATGAAAGATATGATAATAAATATTAATAACTAACCTCTTAATTGCAAATCAGGTATGGGATTTAAGCGTATATTAACTTCTTTAATGCTCACAAAACCCTTTGTGGTAGATACAATTATTTCCCCCCATTTTTTCTAGGAAGAGAAACCAAGGCATAGAGGGGTTAATAACTTGTTAGCAAGTTGCAGCAGTTTGGCTTTAGAGTTTAGCCGTTTAAGTATACAGCTCTATTCAGCAAGTTGTACCATGAAGGATGGATGGGAATGGCTTCCCACACAGATCTCAAAGAACAAGTAGAGAGACAGCAGAAGGAAAAGGCAAGGAGAGCATGGGAGGCTGACACATGAAGAGAAGTAATTATAAATGACATAAGAGGAGGTCATGCAATGTTAGGTTACGTCAGGCCATAGAGGTCATAAAGTAGTAATGAAAAGGAGTTGCACTTTACTTTTAATGATTGACAGCTTTTGAAAAGCCTCAACATATGTTTTAGGTGGGCTGCAGGTAAGCTAATTTGATAGCCATATAGAGGATGAATATGAATATTACCAGTTAGGAGGTTGTAATAATAACAGAGAACATAGCTCGGAGTGGAGGGTGATGGAAGTGAGTATAACAACAAAGAATTGCAAATTTGGAAGTGAGGAATTAAGAATGGAAGTCATGAAAGTGCAAAATTTTGAGATAGATTTTATTTCTTAAAAAAGAGAGGAGTCAAAGAGATGCTTGAGTTTTGAGTTTTGGTTATTACAAGGTAGGGGTGTTAATGCACACAGCTCTGGAACCCAGTGGCAGCGATTTGAGTAGAAAATGAAGGTAATTCATTTTGTACACGTAGTTATGCAGATAGAATTTTCTGTTGGATAATTCTCTGACAGGAAGTCTGATAATAAATAATATTTGACTACATTCTGCAAGATTTAACCTTTTAACCCTAAATCAAAGTCAGAGCCTGATAAAGAAAGAATGCACCCTGAGATTTGAGGTGGTATCTATGTAGATGCATGAGAGAATCAACAGTTTCATCAACATAAAAAGGCGCTCATCATCTCTAATCCTCAGAGAAATGCAAATCAGAACCAAAATGAGATATCACTGCATACCTGTTATGATGCCTATTATCAAAATAATAAGAGATAAATGTTGGCGAAGATATGGAGAAAAGGGAACACTTGTGCACTGTTGGTGGGAGTGTAAATTTGTGCAGCCACTATGGAAAACAGTATGGAGGTTCTTAAAAAAATGAAAAAATAGAGCTAGCATATAATCTAGCAATCTCACATCTGGTATATACCCAGGGAAAATAAAATCACTATCTTGAAAAGATACATAACCCTATGTTCCTTGCAGCCTATTCATAATAGCCAAGTCAACAACTTAAATGTCTATGAACAAATGAATAGATAAAAAGGATGAATGGATATAAAAATATATGCATACATATGAAAATACTATTCAAGCATAACGAAGGAAATCCTGCCATTTGTGACAACATTGATGGACCTTGAGGCTAATGAAATGTCAGACAGAAAAAGACAAATACTGTATAATGCACTTATATGTGGATTCTAAAAAAGCCAAACACACAGAAATAAACAGTAAATTGATGATTGCCAGGGACTGGGGGGAAGGGGTGGGAGAAATGAAGCGATGTTGGTCAAAGAGTGCAAACTTTCAGTTGTACAGTAAATAAGTTCTGACGATCTCCTGTATAGAATGGAAACTATGTTTAAAATATTGTATTGTATACTTGGAAGTTACTAAGAGAGTACATTTTAAATATTCTCACCACCCACACAATAACAAAAAACTATAATTATGTGAGGTGGTGAATGCATTAATTAATCTTATTATGATATTATTTTGCAATCTTTAAGTGTATCAAATCATTACGTAGTACATTCTAAACTTATACAATATCATATGTCAGTTGTCATATATGTCCATCATACATGTCAATCATATGTCAATAAAGAGAGAAAAAATGAGGAAACAAGCTTTTTCCTTTCTTCTACAGTCTCTTTCTTGACCTGTCATTGTTTTGTTTTGTTTTTATTTGCTATTAAAGTATGATTTCTTGGGCACAAGATACTTGCAGGGTGAGAGTAGACCTTTACAGTTGTGCAGTAAACATGCTTGACTCTCACTAATCACCCTACTTGGGCCCCTACTTGGAGTGAAAGGTGGCAGTGGTCACTAAGTGGGGACAGGTCGAAAACCTGTCCGAGGGTGGGAGCAACATTGGGGAGTTGAAACCGCATATGAACCAGGGCTCTGTATTGTTAATGAAGGCTCCATTGTCCCACTGAACTTCACTTATAAAACACAAATTCAAGATGATGATGACAGAGTGTTAAACAATGTGCATGGGTACCCTTCTCTGTGCAAAGTCCTGTGTGACTGCATGGGGCCTGTCTAGCAGCAATGGGAATGAAAAACAATCCTCAGAATAGCGGTGGCCAGGTGACAGCACTTAGCTGTGAGGTGGGCTTCATTACCACGCTGGATAGCAAAGTTGGAGTGGCAGCCAGGAGGCCTGGTCCATGAGACTTATTAAGATGGCTAATAGCACTTGGTATTTACAGAACAAGATATGGGCAGGCCAAAAAAAAAAAAAAAAAGAAAGAAAGAAAGGAAAAATACTGCTTAATATACAGTCAGAAGAGATCAAGAAACAATGAGAAGACTAGGGTCAGCTACCTCAGTGAAAGAAGTCATGATTTCTTGTTCTGTTTCCAAACTTAAGTCGAGTCTCAGAACCAGAATTCATCAACAGAAATAGAAGTTGAGTTCCTATAATGAAAGATCCTGTGTAAACACAAAAGTTGAATGCTCTAGTGATTCCCTTAATCCTTACAGAAAGGGATTTATTGTTATTTATTTTAGTAATGGTGTACTGGGGATAAAGAAATACCCAAATCTTTCAAGAGTTGTTAGATCCAGAGAACAAATTGATGCTGATAGTCAGGAGCCCGAAATTCCTTTACAATTCCATTTTTTTAAGATTGGTGAGGTGATACATGGAATGGGTCATTCCTCATTGGGTCCACTGGGGTCATAGGCCCACCTAGTAGTCATTCCCCAGGTTCATAATATGGCATTGGAGCAGACTTATTTAGCAGTTGACAGTATTTGTAGGGGTTATGGGCTCCTTATTTCCCAATTTCAATCGATAGTCTGGCCCCTGCAAAAACCAAATGGATTGTGGTGGATGAGAGTGGTCCACTACAAGCTTAACCAAGTAATAAGCCCAACGGCAACTGTCGTGATAAATATGACATCGTTATTGAGTATGTGGTATGTGGTTATTGATCAACCAAATGTGTTTTCCATACTCATCAGGAAGAAATATCAGGCACAGTTCCCATTCACAATGACGTTTACTATCAACATCTTACCCCGGGGCTAGTGAATTCTTCTCTCTGTTATTACATGGATCAAAGGGACCTGGACCATTTGGACATTACACAGAACATCACATTGTTCTTTTGTATTGATAATATCATATAAATTGCACATGAAGTGTAAGTGGCTAGTACTCTGGCAGCATTTTAAGACACATGTGCTCCAGAATGTGAAATATAAACCCTATAGATACAAGAGCCCACCACATGTTTAAGGAAGAAGTAATAAAACGTGGTAAACTTCTCCAGGTTTTGGAGGCATCATATTCTACACAAACAATAGACACATTCTAATTTACTGTGTGATGTTGTAAAGAGTGCTAATTTTGAGTAGCATCTCAGAGGAAGGTAGCACTCTGTAGCACTTCAAAAATGTGGTTCAGCAGTCTTGTTGCTTGGGCCAGATGAACGAGCAAATCCCACAGTACTAGAGATGTCAGTGGGAGAGAACAGGATGCTGCAATAAAGCCTGTGGCAAGCCACAATAACTGAGTCTTAGCATAGATTCCTGTTTTTAGAACAAGTGCATACCCTAAATAGCAGAGAACTATATAAAACTTGAAAAATAGATCCTGTCATGCTATGACCCTAGCAGAGAAGATTAAGTGATGACCAGAGCTGCTCATCATGAACTAGATACTGTCAGAGCCAGCAAGCTAGGTTCATCAATAATCCAACTTGGAGATTCTGAAAGTAGTACCTCTGGGATTGGGCTTGAGCAGGCACAGGGGTTAAAGATAAATGTCATAAACAGAAGCCCAAATTCCCATATCACCAACCACAGTTGCACCAGCCCCTTTATCTCTGCTCATGCCTAGGTCTCGTGGGGGTTCATTATGAAGAGCTGACAGAGGAGGGAAAAACCCAACCTTAGTTCATAAATGGGTTGGCTTGGCATGTTTGTAAGTGTCAGCATTGAACTGCTGCTGCACTACAGCCTCATTCTGAGGTGGCCCTGAAAGATGGTGGAAAGGGGAAATTATCCCAGTGCACACATCTTTGGGCATCATATGGGGTAGTCCCCTTTGTGTGGAGAGAGAAACTATCTGAGGTAAGGATACACTTGGACTGATGGACAGTGGCAAAATGGCTTAGCAGATTGATTATGTTCTGGGAGGAGCAAGATTAGCAGGTTGGGAACAAATAGGTCTGGATAAGAGGCATGTGGATGGACCTATAGGAGTAGGCACAGAGTGTAAAGATATTTGCATCATGCATTAACACACACCAGAACGTTTGTGTTGTAGAAGAGGCACTAAATAACCAAAAGGTTGACTTAGCCAGATTAGGTGAGACATGAACACATTTTGAAGTTAGAGGCAAAAGAATTTCCTAATGGATTGGATGACTCCAAGAATTTGGCCTGAGCAACTGGAAAATTGAGTTGTCATTAATTGAGATTGGGCAGAGCAAATTTTTGCATAAAGATTAGGAGTTCAGTTTGGGACATGTTGTTTTGAGATATCTATTAGACACATAAATGTAGATTCCAGTAGCTGTTTGATATGTGAGTCTAAAGTTGAACCTAGAGTAGAAAAGTCATGACATGGTGGGGAAAAATATATCACAGAAATGATCAAACCAATCCTGTCTGCTGAGCTGAGGGATCCAGGGCAAAGCCTTACCTTTACCTTGTATTGCTCATGTGTATGATGAGGTGATGGAAGTGTGAAGACGTTAAGTTTTTTGTCAATTTTGTAATTCAGGTTCTGGGCAAATTTTCCAGAGTAGGAAAGATTGAGGGCTTGGATAGCCCTTAGGTAGAGCCAGTATATGGAAACATCAGATGTTCATTGATTTCTGACATTTTTTCCGGGCATATGGGAGAATTTCACTTTGCTGGGTCCCTTGGTAGTAAGGCAGGCTTATATGACTAATTCTGGATGTTGGGTGGTGAGATGGCTGTCACTTCTACGCTGCAGCATTTACTTGCTGGTACAGGACTCTCTGTGCTCTCTTTTCCTATTGTGGTCAGCATGGAATCATGAGAAGAGGAAGTAGTTAGATTACTGAGCTATCACTGAGGACTTGTGGTCTTGGACTTTGCCCAAATGTGCAGGTGATTTTTGTGTGTTTTAAACTCCTGAGATTTTGGCGTTGTTTGTTATCGTGTCATAACATAGTCTATCCTGACCGTTGTAGTCTCTTGGTGGTAGACCTGTGTTGGGAGTTGATGTAAATAAAGAGCCGGCCTTTGGAGTAGGTGTGTGATAAGAAGAGTGAGTCTAAGCAACCAAACTTTACTGCTGTCACAGTTTTCCTCAGGGCTGTGAAGAACAAAGATATCTTCTTTTTCATAAATGTGCTAATTTTTTTCCAGTTTTTATTTTGGTTTATACATTGTTTTCAATAATTTCTCTCCTTTTCATTTTATTTTATGTAATTATAGAGAACCATAAGACTTATTTTGGTGGCAATAAATCTATAAATATTTACAACTGGACTTCACCAGTTTTCATCAACCAGGTGATGAGAGGAGACTCCTAAATTGCTTAAAGATACAACTCACAGGGGAAGTGTGCCTACTGCATAATTAAACAATTAAATCACAGATGGTTAATGGAGTTTCCAGCGTTCCTAACATTTATTTATGATAATAATGGATTTATGTTTTTAAAGCTTGTCAGTTAGATTTAAAATATACTGTACACATTTCTGTTCTAGTTCTCTTCACCTTGGTTAGTAAGGCCTGAGAATAAAAATCTGTATGCATTTGGAGGAATGAATAATTTGAGATGCATGGTTTTACTTGTGTGGTGTCTTATGCTCACTTGTCGTTTGTATTCCTCTAATACTGTATGTGTATGAGGAAATATACCACTGAGGTTTGCATTAAATAAATATACAATACTTTGTGGAGTTCATGCTTGGTGAACATTAGTTTGAGTCTGGTCCTAATAAACAGTTCAGCAAAAACAATAAAATAAATAACAACTCCACCAGAACAGAGAAACAACAAAAAAATGTATCCAGCACATTTTTAGTTGGAAAAGAATTTTAGTACTAACTAAAGAATGAAACAGTATCACATGGGTTTGCTAGTCTTCAGCACCAACAGCTAGATTTTATGTGAAATCTATGAAATTGGCCAATTGATAATTAAAGAAAGCTCATTATCAAGCAAATACAAAAAGCTATTTGCCTTTGAAAGATAGCATTTTCATTATAGAAACAGCAGAATAGACAGGAAACTAATGAAAAAAACATAAAAATGCAAATTACAGCAGTTAATTGGTTGTGTCTTCAAACATATTCTGAACTATTAATTTATAAAAGAGTAAATCTCTTCCTTTAAATATAAAATAAGGAAATGGTATCCTCCCTTCACGGTTAGGATTAAAATTATAATGTTTCATTCTTCTTTGGTATAATTATATCAAATTTTGTTGAGGGGACAAAGAGGAGAGTCAAAAAATTTCATTTTTTTTCTAAAGTTCTAAAATTAAGTTACATGTTAAATTCTCAATCTCAGTATATACAGTAAAAGACAAACAAACAAATGGAAGGCACACATAAATGGAAGGCAGTAAATTCCAAGAGGGTGGATATCATTATTTCTGCTTTGTTCTCTGTGGCATACCAAACATTTTTCAATGTGTGGCCAGAGTCATGAAAATAGCTCTCATCAATGTAATCACCGATTACCAGGTTGACAAATCCTTCTTGATAAGATTTAGTAAGACTTCATCCTAATAGATATTTGACACAGGTGACTGTTCTCTCTCTTTTGAAATGCCTTCTTTTAGATTCTTTAGTATCACTTAATTTTTTCTCTCTTCATTGGATATCTCTTATCTATTTACTGCTGGCTCTTTTACCTCTTTAAAACATTTGTGGGCCTCAGGCTCAGTCCCTGTTTCTCCCCTGTGGTTTTTATCATCTAATCCCAAGGTGATAAATATTGCCTAGACATTGAGACTCTAGAATTTCGTCTCTAGACCTAATCTTTCCCCTGAGCTCCAGGTTTGTATATCCAATTGCTGAGTCAACATTGCTTGTTAGGTAATCATTGAATGGGGTTTCAAATTAACACTCAATATCACAAATGAATCTCAAAAGCATTATGCTAAGTGGAAGAAGCCAGAAACAAAATACTGCATGCTGTATGCTGTATGATTCCATTATTTGACATTCTGCATGATTCTATTTATATGATAAAATGATAGTGATCCCCCCATGGCTTGTGGTGGGAACAGGATCAACTGCAAAAGGGCATGAGGTAATTTTCAAAGTGATGGGAATGGTCTATATCTTAATTATGATGCTATAGTGATGTTTACATGATTATACACATCTGACAAAATTCATTGAACTACACACTTATAAGGGTGAATTTGCACAAATTATTTGTACCAATTATTCTTCAATAAGCCTGATTCATATGGGTACTAGAATAATTGGGAGGATCACTTTGTAAATTATATAAATGTCTAAACATTTACTATATACCTGAAACTAATATAAAATAAAATTTTAAAAAGTGCTCATATGTATTCTCATGGCAATTAACATAAAATCGAAATGTTTATCATTCCTCAGCCTTATTGGTCTTTGGTCCTCAAAGTACCTAAACTCATTCCCATTCCTGTGCCTGTATCTTACCTAACTATTCTGTTTGCCTGGAAAATTCTTTTTCCGGGCACCCAAATGGTTAACTACATTTATTTCAGAAGCCAGTCTCTCAAGAGAGACTTTTTGGTGTCAAAATAGGTCTTTCCTCTCCTTCAGGTCTAACTCGATCCTATTACCTTGTTATAAGCACTTAGCACACTTGAATAGTCTTAGTTATATATTTATTTGCTTCCTGGTTTCTCTGTCTACTCACTAGTCTGCAAGTTCCTGGAGAAAATGGAAATTGTCAGTTGAATTTACTATTGAATTTTCCAAGCAAAGGACAGTATTAGATATATGGTAGACATTGAATAAATACTTGTAGAATGAATGAATAAATAACGAATAACAGGAACTTAATAAATGTTTGTTGACTGGCTGACTGACTGAACACTAAACCACAATTATAAAACACTGTCACTTCATGTTTAAGTGAAGCATTATGATGCAAAGAATGTAGATCAATGATGCTAATAGAGTATGCACTTAAAACATGCACATCCATCAACATGAATTTATTAAGGTCTTCCCATATAAAAGGTACTGAGCTACATGTGGTAGTCACTTATTTTGAAGAAAACATTCTGTCAATCATTTTCACTGAATTGTTCAAACTTTCTCAAGTGAATGATTTTCAGGGGCAAGCTTCCTAGTTCATACTTCTGCAACAACTTGTGGACAGTGTGGAAATAAGTTAGTTATTTTTTTCTTATGTGTAAAATTTCGTTCTTAAACCAGTTGTTAAAAGAGTGTCCTTATGGATATTTTGCTAGGTTTGAGAAATTTGAAGCCAAGTATTTTCTCTAATAAAGCACTGTTGGTACAGTTAAAAAGTACACTTTGTTTTTGTCAATAGGCATATTTTAAAAAGGAGCCATGTAGCCAGTTCTGTTTTGAGGAACATGAAGGTGAATCTGTCTTGGATATCTGAAAGGATGAGTAACTGGGCAGTAAGTGATCATTCTAGTGGCCCTAAACATAGTGATTATTTTGATAATGCTTATTAAAACATATCACAAATTAAATCTGAACACATGTGTTTTTATGTGTAAGTAAATTTGAACCAGGGCATTACGCTCTGTAACTGAATGAATAGTTCTTACATATAGAGCAATTAAATCGCCAAAAGACACATTCACACACAGTGGCAAACGCTCTTCTTTAAGATAACTGTGGTCTATAATTGATTCTATTATGTTATTTGAGCATCCTTATGACCAGTGTTTTGAACTCTGCATCTGGTAGATTGTTTGTCTCCATTTTTAGTTCTTTTTTTTGGAGCTTTCCTCTGTTCCTTCATTTGGACATGTTTCTCTTTGTCTCCCCATTTGGCTGCCTCCCTGTCTTTGTTTCTATGTGTTAGGTAGGGCTGCTATGTCTCCTGGTCTTAGTAGAGTGGCCTATGTAGTAGGTGTCCTATGGGCCCAGTGGCACAGTCTCCCTGGTCACCTGAGCAGGTGCTCCAGGTGTGCTTCCCTTGTGTGGCTTGTGTGTGTCCTCCTGTTGCAGTTAAGCCTTAGTTGCTGTTTGCACAGCAATTGAAGGAATTGACCCTCAGGCTGATTGATTGCGGGGATTGATGTACTACAGTGGAGAACTATTGTGCAGGGGCTGACCCTACAGAGCAGGGTTTGCTTTAGCAGAGCTCTGGTGCCTGCCCAGGCTGCCCGTTGGGTGTATTGTTTGTGGAGGCAGAAGGGTGGTGTTCTGGCTCAGTCTGAAGCGAGCAGCCTAGTAGGTTGTTGGCCCTGGGGCCTCCTGGGAGGGGCCCGGCCGTGGTCAAGCTCAGCTGCTTCCTGCGCCCTTCTCAGGTTCACCTGGCATGAGCCACAAAGTGATCCTCAGATGTGTTTCACCTGCACCAGGCTTGGAAATGCCTGGGAGAAGCTAAGCTGCAAACCAAGGCTGGCTGCTGTAGTACCCAGCTTGGGTCTGCTTAGTAAAGAGATATGGAGCATGCCAGCCAGATGCTATTTGTTTGGGTTTGTGAAACTTTGAGAGGTTTTAGGAAAGTCTAAAGCATGAGACAAGACATACTGTATGGTGGGCTGTATGTTGGTAGGGGCAGAGTCTCAGGGACTCACCAGGACGGGGGGACAGTGGTAGCCAGGCTGCTGAAGACTCAGATATGGCGGCTGCCTGCATCTGCTTGCTCAACAAAGGGACAGTGGTCTCTGCCAACACTGCTGTCTGGGAGAAAGCTGCCGCTCCAGCCTTCACCTTGAAGCCAGACAATTCAGTTCCTCTCCATGTGTCCCTGGCACCTTTTGAGCTGCTGCTCCAGCTCTGGAGCTCAGTGAGTGAATTTGTCAGCAGGTAAGTCTGTGCACTGGCCCTTTAAGAATGCCTGGGACTCCCACAGTCCTCCGTTTCAACCACAATCTCTATGGTTTTCATGGCCAGAAGTTGGGGGAACTTCACGTCCTGACACTGATGCTCTGGGCTGGGGAGCCTGGTATTGGACTGGGACCCCTTGCTCCTTTGGGGGCACCTCCAGAGCTGAGATCTTGCTCCGATTCTCTACCACCACACGTGGGTGTGGACCAATTCAGTTTTCATCTTTGCCCCTCCTAGTCTTGATGTGGCTTCTTGATATCCATAGTTACAGAACTTCTGTTCAGCTAGACTTCTGTTCAGCTGATTCTCGTAGATGGTTGTTCTGTGGGTTTGTTGTAATTTTGATGTGCTTTTGAGAAGAAGCCAGCACAGGGTTTACCCTCTACTGCCATCTTTACTGCAAGAGCCTGGTGGGATAGTCTTGCAGTATTCTCTCGTCTTTTCTGGTTGGGTTCATATTTGTGTCTTTGGTTTAGCTGACTTTGGTCTAGGCTCGTCTTCAGTGTCTTAAACAATTCTCATCCTGTGCTGTCTTTCAAGGAGCGGCCCACTTCCCTATCATCAGGGTTTTTATTTGGTCTACAATATCTCGAAACTCAGATTGTAAATATACTGCTCACTAACCTGTTGAAAGGAGGCAACTCTCTTATGCTTCCCTTCTCTCACCTCCTAGACTCCAGTACTTATCACCCTGGAAGTAACTTTTCTTTGGTTTTAAGGTCTCTCTGTTTTTGAGGATACTGCTAGCTCTCTCTGGGTTCCTAGTGGTCAGCATTCTGTCTGGGGGCTGGGGATGATGTTTTGAAGGGAGAGTCATTTTTAGGTTGGACCACAACTGAAAATGACTGGTTGACATCACACTTCTTATGGAATGCAGCTAAAATCCTTGTCTGGATTAGCAGCTCTTTGTTTTATGCTTCAATCATTTCATGTTCACTAACTGTGTGAGCTATAAATGAATGTTTGATTTTTAAGAAACGTATACCATTCAAACTGGGTCATCTATAATTTTTCAATTATAAGTGTCACTGTTACTAAATATTTCTGCATGTTCCCTCACACTTATAAAAAGTAAAAACAAAGTTTTGAGACCTATTTAATAATGAAAATAAATATCTAAGGCATCATCTGAATAACCAAGGTTAAATTCAAGCTGCTAGAGGGTATTGTACTTGAAAATCGGATCTCTCAAAGGCTCTTTTGATAAATTTTATCAGATAGTTTACTAATCATAATTTGATTTAACAAATATTTTTAGACTATGTGTCATCCATTTTGTTCTGAGCTGGAAACTGGCATGAGTATAAAGCAGTTTCTCAATTTTTTAAAGTAATTAACAATCTAATTAAAATATACTAATGGATAAGTGCGCGCGCATGTGTGTGTGTGTGTGTGTGTGTGTGTGTGTGAGAAACAATTAGATAAAATTCAGGATAATATATGCTTGTGTTTCAAAATAAGATATTTAGACAATAGGCGTGATAGGAAGTCACAATATTGAGAGCATTTGAACAATTTCTTCAGTGTGCCATCCCTTCTTCTAATCTCATCTCAGCTGTGAAGTTGGACTCAGCTTGAAAAAAAATAATATCCTCAACAAAACAATTTTAAACCTATGGCTTTTTGGTATCCACTATTATTGCTTTTCTCTCCATGTAATAAAGGGGCAATGTGTTCCTTTATCCTCTGCTTACTCTGGAGTCACTAAGACACTTTTTTTTTACTGTCTTTTTTGTCTTCTTGCCAGTTGCATCTCATTTCTTATTTTGGTTTTCCCGACTGCAATCCAAAAGACTGACCTAAAGTCAGGTTATTTTGTTTCCTGGAAAAAGTAGTTTCTCTCTTATTTCTGTCACCTTGTTCTCCAGCTTTAAGTTTAACTCACTAGGTGGTATGTTTCTATTATGTCCCCATTTAAAGGTGGCATAGGGTACCATATACCTCTTTTCTTCAAACTTTTTTTTTTACAATTTACAATTTTAGAATTGTAAGTTTCTAATATTTGTGTATAATACATTTCTAAAAAAATACATGGGGAGATATAACACAAATCTACAAATATAACATTCAGAATGGGTACTGTAATAAAAATTGAAATTACATCTTTAGCTGAAAGCTCTTTTTTGATGAAGTCACAAAACTCTATCTCATGTTATATTTAATGCTTTTGTAAAGAGTAAACTTTGGAGAAATAATCTGAAAATGTGCCTAGCTGGAATAATGGAAAAGAAATGTGGTACATCATGAATCGATATAAATTTATTTTTGAGGAAAGCAAAATGACCAGCATGGACAATGAAATGTTTCAAGCACTATAAAAATGTATTGAGTTCCAGAAACCAGACAATTTTGTATAAAATGTCCTTTGGATTCGTTTCCCCATGATGATAAACAGTGGGGAAAAAAATGTACTAAAAATACACAAAAAATATTCTGAGAAGCATATTAAATTATAGAAATAATAGTGTCATAACAAATTCCATAAAAGGACTCTCAGAAAAGCAAACTGAATAGAACAAATATGAAGCTTAAAATGGTGAATCCAGCTATCGGTCAATGAGAAACAACTGAAAATTTACATCAAAATTTTGGGGGAAAAAAACCCAAATAAAAGTCCTAGAAACAAAGCCCAAAAGCACACTGGCATACATGATTAAGATGAGGTTTCATGTTGTGCACCCGTGTTTATTCTGATAATGCACCTGCTGATGGTCTCTGTATCCTCTATGGCTCTATTTAAAGTAACCCCCCAAAAAGCCTAGAAACTTCTATCCATAAGTTTGATCTTTTACTACAATTTAGATTTTTTAGGTCTTGGCAATTTTTAAAAATACAATCTTATTTCCTGGAAGCCATTTCACATTTTGTATGAATAAATTTAAACATAAATAATATATGCATATTAATCATCTGAAGATGTTGATGTATGGATTATAGCCTTATGGTCTAAATGATCAGGGAGCTTTCTGATGCCATTTGAGTTTCTCTTTATCTAGAAAAATAACTTAATTGATTAGTCTAAATATAAAAATAATTAATAATTATACCTAAACTGTTCTTTCAGAATATGGTTTGAAATATAAAAACAGACTAATTGTCAATCTGAGGATTTAAGGTAATAATTTTGAAGGTAGAAAAAATGTTTATCTGGAATCTTTTCCTGTTTGAGATGTGGCTCCTTCAAATATTAGTTTTGTGAAGTCAGGCAATTTATTTAATTTATGCCTAATTCTTTCTTACCTGGAAATGAGGAAATTAGTAATGCCTGCTCCATTAGATTGTTATGAGGATTAAATGAGTTAATATTTTAAAAGTGTTTAGAACAGTAGGCAAATATTTAACTATTATCTAAGTGTTTGTGTAATATTATCCATCTCCCAACTCAAGGACTCCCTCCAGCTATGTCAAATATGTTATTAAACCCACCCACTAAGTTTGTTTTCAAGTTCTGAATTTTTCATTTATTAAAATGTTATTTATTTTGAAATCTTATATAGTTTATTTTTGTATTTTGCTTGCCACCAACATTTTCAAAACACAAAATTTCCTTAGATATATTAAACACCATCATTTTATATTCTATATTTATAATACTCTCAAGTTTTAGGTCACTTGAGTTTAAGTTCTTGGTTGGAGGGTTTTTGGATCACCTGGGAAGACTGAATTTCAGCAGGGAATCCATACAAGGGCTAATTGGATGAAAATTTTTCTTTTTGTTCCTCTCCACTTAGTGCCAAGGTTCAAGAGAGGTGATTTAACTTGCTATCCTTTGGAGCGGGGAGTGAGCACAGATTTCTACTTCATTCTTTTTCTGCAGATTTGTTTCTACTTCACTCTTGTTCTGAGGTCTGAGGATATAGTTCTTTTTGCATGAGTCTTCTTTATGCAGGGGCCTTCCCCGCCTTTTGATGAACTTCTCTCTCCTCAACTCTGGGAGGCCTTGAAAAATAATCAAAACTAAGTGTCCCTGGATTCAGCAAATGCTCTCAGAGCTTCAGTTGAATTTTATTTTATTTTATTTTTCTTTCCAATTCTTAAACTTATTCTTAAATTTATTCATTTTATTATAAGTAAGAATTAACATGTAATTTATCCCCTTAACAAAGGTTTAAGTTTGCGATACGTTATTTTTGACTGTAGGCGCTGAGTTGTACAGCAGTTCTCTAGAATTTATTCATTCATCTTGTGTAATTTAAACTGTATATCTGGTGAGCAACTACTTCCCATTCCATGCTCCCCCCTCGCTCTTGGCAACCCACAATTGTAGTCTCTGCCTCTATGAATTTGACTGTTTTAGAAATTTCATGTAAATGGCATCATGTAGTATTTGTCCTTCTGTGACTGGCTTCTTTTTCTTTTTTTAAATTAAATCATTGGGGTGACATAGGTTTCAAATGTACAATTCAATAGTACGTTATGTGTATATTGCATTGTGTGTTCACCACCCAAAGTTAAATTTCCTTCCATCACCATATAGTGAACCCCTTCACTCCTATCCACCTCCTTCTTCCTCCCCTTCCCCCTGGTAAGGACTAATCCACTGTCTGTGTCCATGAGCCTCTGTTTGTCATGTTTTGCTTGTTGCTTATAATTTCATATCCCACATATAAGTGAAATCATATGGTTCTCAACTTTTTCTGACTTATTTTGCTTAGCACAATAATCTCAAGATCCATCCATGTTGTTGCAAATGGCCGAAGTTCATTTTTTCTTGTGGCTGAGTAATATCCTGTTGTATACATTTACCACATCTTCTTTGTCCTATCATCTTATCATAGGATACTTGTTTCCACATCTTTGCCACTGTGAATTATGCTGCTATGAACATCAGAGTAAAGATATCTTTGTAGATAAATGTTTTCAAGTTTTGGGGGGTAAATGCTTAGAAGAGGAATTGCTGGGTTATGGAAGGCATTGTTTGCAAATATCTTCTCTCATTTAAATGGTTACTTCTTTGTCTTGATGGTTGCTTTTGCTGTGTAGAAGCTTTTTAGTTTGATATAGTCCCATTCAATTATTTTTGCTTTTACTGCCCTTGCCTTCGAGTCAAATTCATGAAATCTTCTCTAAATCCAAGGTCCATGAGTTTAGTACATATGTTTTCTTCTATGCAATTTATTGATTCAGGTTTTATATTTAGATCTTCGATCTATTTTGAGTTAATTTTGGTGTCTGATGACAGAGAGCAGTCTAGTTTCATTCCTTTGCATGTGGCTTTCCAATTTTCTAAGCACCATTTATTAAAGAGGATTTCCTTTCTACATTGTACATTTTTGGCTTCTTTGTTGAAAACTATTTGCCATAAATATGAGAGTTATTTCTGGGCTCTCAATTCTGTTTCATTAGTCTGTGTGTCTGTTCTTCTGCCATGCTATCTTGATTATTGTTGCTTTGTAATATAATTTGAAATCAGGCAGAGTGATACCTCCACTCATGTTCTTTTTTCTCAGGATTGCTTTGTCTGTTCAAGGTCTTTTGTGCTTCCATACAAATCTGATGATTTTTTGTTCTATTTCTTTAAAAAATGCCATTGGAATTTTGATGGAGATTGCAATAAATTTGTATAATGCTTTGAATAATAAGGTCATTTTAACTATGTTGATTTTTCCAATCCATGAACATGGAATAGCTTTCCATGTTTCTTTGTGTCTTCTTCAATTTCTTTTAATAGGGTCTTATAGTTTTCATCATTTGGTCCTTCACATGTTTTTGTTAAATTTATTCCTAGATATTTCTTTCTTTTTGTTGCAATTGCAAAGGAATTGTCTTTTTATTTTTTCATTTCTTTTTCTGAAAATTTATTGTTAGAATATAGGAATGCTATGGATTTTGTGTCCTGAAACTCTACTGTATTTGTTTATTGTAGCTAATAGTTTTTTTGAGGAGTGTTTAGGGTTTTCTTTATAGAGAATCATGCCATCTGCAAAAAGTGACAATTTGACTTGTTTGTTCCCTATTTGGATGGCTTTTATTTCTTTTTATTGCCTGATTGTTCTAGCTAGGAATTCCAGCATGATACTGAAAAATTGTGGTGACAGTGGATAGCCCTGTCTTGTTCCTGATCTTAGAGTGAACATATTTTAGTTTTTCACCATTAAGTATGATGGTAGCTAGGGTTTGTTATATATAGCCTTTATTATGTTAAGATACTTTCCATATCCATTTTATTACATGTTTTAATCATAAATAGATGCTGTATCCAGTCAAATCCTTTTTCTGCATCTATTGATATGATCATAAGATTCTTATTCTTTATTTTGTTTATGTGGTGTATCACATTAATTGATTTGCATGTGTTGAACCATCCCTGTGCTCCTGGGATGAAGCCCACTTGATCATGGTGTATAATTTTTTTAATGTGTTGTTGTATTCAATTTGCTTGTATTTTGTTTAAGAGTTTTGCATCTGTATTCATAAGAGATATTGGTCTATAGATTTCTTTTTTGTGTGTGTTGTCTTTAACAGGTCTTGGTATCAGGGTAATGTTGGCCTCATAAAGTGAGTTAGGATGTATTGCTTCTTCTTTAATTTTTTGGAAAAGTTTGAGAAGAACAGATATTAAATCTTCTTCTAACGTGTGGTAGAATTCACTAGTGAAGCCAGTGATCCTAGACTTTTACCTTTGAGGAAGTTTTCGATGATTGTTTCAATTTTCATACTGTTGATTAGTTTATTTAGATTTTCCAGTTCTTCGCGATTCAGTCTAGGAAGGTTGTATATTTCTAAGAACTTGTCCATTTCTTATAGGTTATTGAATTTGATGACGTATAATCTTTCATAGTATTCTTGTATGAACCTTTGTATTTTGGTAGTGTCTATCATAACTTCTCTTTCATTTCTGATTTTGTTTATTTGTGTCTTTTTTCTTTTTTCCTTAGTCTAATCAGAGGTTTATCAATTTATCTTCTCAGAGAACCAGCTCTTTGTTGCAGTAATTTTTTTCTATTGCCTTTTTTTATCAATTTTATTTAATTCTGCCCTAATTTTATCATTTTCTTCATTCTGCTGACTTTGCACTTTATTTGTTCTTCTACTTTTTAACATGTAATGTTAGGTTGTTTATTTGGGGTCTTTATTGTTTCCTGAGATAGGCCTGGAATGATACGGACTTTTTTCTTGTTACTGTTTTTGCTGTGTCCCAAAAGTTTTGATATGTTGTGCTTCATTCTCATTTGTCTCCATGTAGCTCTTCATCACTCCTTTGATTTCTTCTATGACCCAGTTGTTTTAGTGGCATGCTCTTCAATCTCCATGTTTTGGAGGATTTTTTTTCACTTTGTTTTTTATAGTCGATTTCCAGTTTCAAAGCATTATGTCAGAGATTATGCTTGGTTTGATTTCAATCTTCTTAAACTTGTTGAGGCTAGTTTTGTGTCCCAAATTATGATCTATCCTTGAGAATGTTCCATGTGTACTAGAGAAGAATGTATAATCTGATGTTTTGGGATGAAATGCTCTGTAAATGTTGGTTATGGCCAATTAGTCTAATGTGTCATTTAAAGTTGATATTTTCTTCTTGATTTTCTGTTTGCATGATCTATTCATAGCCAACAGTGCGGGTATTTAGGTCCCCTATTATAATTGTGTTTTTGTCAGTTCTCCCTTTAATTCTGTTAATAGTTGCTTTATATATTTTGTGCTCCTTGAGCATATATTAATGTCATGATGTCTTGATGTATTGTCCCCTTTATCATTATGAGGTGTCCATCTTTGTCTCTTGTTACATTTATATCTTGAAGGCTCTTTCATTAGATATGAGTACGGCTACATGCTTTTCTCTGGATACCATTTGCTTGGAGTATCATTTTCCACCTTTTCCACTTTGAATTATATTTGTAGCTAAGATGTGTCTCTTGAAGGCAGCATATAGTAGGATTTTGTGTTTTAATTCAATCAGCTACTCTGCCTTTTTTTTTTTTTTTTTTTTTTTTGGTGAGTTCAATCCATTTACATTTAGAGTGATTATTTGAATACGAGGTTTTCCTATAGTGTTTTATCTTTCGTTTTCTGGTAGCTCAGGGTCTCCATTGTTTCTTTGTCCTTGTGTTTTCTGCCTGTTATTTTAATTTTAGTGGTGTCTGTGGGTTTTTTTCCCCTGTTTCCCCTTGTTTTATGTTATGTGTCCCAGTTCTGGATTTTTAGTGTGTGGTTACTATTAAGTTTATGTAAAGGAAAGTTTGTGTGTGTGTGGTGTGTGTGTGTGTGTGTGTGTGTGTGTCCTGTTTTTGCTGTATGTGCCTCATCTCCATTTCCCTTTGCAGATTCAGATCTTTATTACCTGCCCTTTTCTGCTTCTGTTGTCTCAAATTATGACTTATTTTACTTAGCATAACGTCCTTCAGTTTCATCCATGTTCCATATGGCAGGATTTCCTTCTTTTTTAAGGCTGAATAATATTCCATTGTATGAATATACCACGTTTTCCCCTTTCTTTACTCATTGATGGACAGTTAGGATGTTTCCATACCTTGGCTATTGTGAATAATGCTGGATTAAACATGGGAGTGCAGGCTCTCTTTGAGAGCCTAATTTTATTTTATTTTTTTCTATATTCAGAAGTGGGATAGCAGGCTCACATGATCGTTCTATTTTTATTTTTATTTTTTATTTTTTTGAGGAATCTCCATATTCTTTTCCATGGTGACTGCATCAATTTATATTCCCACCACAATGTACAAGAGTTTCAATTGCTCAACATACTGGCTAATGCCCTTTGCCTTTTGTTCTTTCGATAGTAGCCATTCCAACAGGTGTAAAATGATACCTTATTATGGTTTTGATTTGCCTATCCCTGTTGGTTGGTAATGATAAGCATCTTTTCATATACCTGTTGGCCACTTGTATATGTTCTTCGAAGAGATGTCTATTCAAGTCTTTTGTTTATTTTTAAATTGAGTTATTATTTTATTTTTTGACATTGAGTTATATAAATTCCTTATGTATTTTGGATATTAATCCCTTATATGTGTAATTAATCTTTCTTTATTTGCTGTATATTTTAGGACCATTTCCAGAGACTTTAAATGGTTGTTCTTTTTACATAATTTTCACCAGTTTCTCTGGGATTGGGGAGGAATGAGTCCATGGAGCTCCACATGCTGTCCTGAGAGAAATGGAATCCATGCATTTATTTTAAATGATACAATAAACATTCAATAGAAATAATATCACACATGTGAACTACAACACTGACATACTAAAATCTATGTGCTCTTTATTTATAACATTCCCCTGCTTTCTTCACCCCTCAAAGTGACAAAGTTTGAAATTTTTGTTTTCTTTACCTGAAAAATTATTTTACCTGGTAATTATGCAGACTAAAATATACAATGTTTAATATTCATTAGTTTTGAAATCACACAAAGACTGTTTTTTCAAAGCCTTCTTTCTGGGTCTCATTTTTTTTTACTGAGTTTTTATATTATTAAGATTTCTCCATATTGCAGCATATAGCTGTAACTTTGTTTAGTTTATTCTATATAACTTTCCACAAAGAAATTTATTTATAAACCTTTCACCCTTTGGTGGATACTAGGTTGGTCCCAGTTTTTCTTTTTGCTCAGCTCTATGACTTCCATCCCCAGTCTTGACTGAAACTGGTGACAATAAGTCATTTATTATTTCTATGATGCCCAATCAAATACACTCTTTTCAGTTCTGCTCTTACAAGCCACACATTGCCATTCAACTGAGTCGACTTCTCCCTCCTTGTAAACCTTGCTTTCTTGGTTTCCATGATAGCCCTATTGTGGTTTATCTCTTGCATTTCTGATCTCTTCTTCATAATCTCCTTAGTCCTTTCCATCTTCTCTACATGGCCTCTAAATGATATACCTGAAGACCTGATCCCGGGAACTCTTCTCTCACTGGACTCTCTCTCTTTTCAGGTGGAAAATATCACCTGGAGTACTTATTAAAATGCAGAGTTTTAGGAGTGCTCCCAAAGATATTCTGATTAATGGGTATAGGATGAGATTCAAGAGTTTGCATTTTAAATAAGTACCACTTCTGAATGAATGCAGGTATTTTTCAGAATTTATTCTACTGTCTCCTCTCCTGGAAAAAAATTCTGTTTTGCTCAATTTGCAATGTCTTCTAGAGGTTTTATAAAAGTTGTTTTTTTTTTTTTAAAAGAAATCACTAGTACTAATAACACTTTAAAAACACTATATTTAGAATTGCATTTAAACAGCAGAGTAGCTGTCAAACAGAAATTATATTTTCTATGCTTTGGAGATGGTACCCAGAGCTAGCTGTGGGACATGTCCATTGGTTACCAGGACTGGTGAAATATTTTTTATAGTTAGTGGTGCTGGTCAGGCTAACCAGGTCCTTGAAGCAAAGGTAACTAGAAAGGCTCAAAAACCTTCGCCACCTCATATGAAAAAGTTGATTGCTATAAAGGCTTTCTCTGGTATCTGTAGATTTGGGCAGTGTGGTATTGGTATGCAAGGCAATGCTAATAGGTAGATATCGACCAGTAAATTAGCATTTTTGTAGGTCACATTTAGGATTTTTGTTTTTACCTAGATTGGAACAAGATACCATTGGAGAGTTTTAGATATGGTGATAAGGTAGAGCAGAAGGTCCCTGGTTTCAGATGTATATTTTGAAAAGTTCACTCTAGCTGCGTATGGTGAATAAAATGAGTGTGGGAGAATTGTTGGGAGGTTATTGTCAAAGTCAAGGAGCAATAGACTGTAGCTTGAATTAGAGTAGTAGCGATCAACATGGAATTTGATTTCAGAGATTGTTATGACTTATGATCAACTGGGCTTGAAATTAGATTGGATACAGGAAATGAGGAAAAAAGAGGTTTGAGAAACCTCCAGGTTCCTAACTAGTACTACTGCAGTTGCTATGGAATGAGGAATGGAGTGATGCTGAAAGAGGCCACTTCTGGGTCTTTGATCACATAAGCAGGGGTGTCTTTAGATCTGAAAGGTAGTGACCTACATAGAACAAGTCTTATCTTGTAGTTTTTCTCTTTTAGTGAATGGACATCTAAAAAATATCTTTTTTTGTATATTTCATATGTATTAATCTCTTATCATTGATAGTTATTCCCACCTGGATGAAAACATAGTGCTGGCAGTTTTTCTCTCCTAAAGAGAGAGTGCCTTGGCTCTCTCTCTGGTCCAAGTTCAAATATCCAGGGAATGCACTCATTGGTCCAACTTGCTCAGGTGGCTATTCCTCAGCTAATTATCAGTGGTCTGAGGGGTGGGGCCATGTAAAAGCATAGCAGCTCCTGTGGGAACCATGTGAACAAAACAAGAGGGAGATAATTAGGGGATTGTGGGTACATTCTACAGTTGGTGTCCATAGTATGCTTGTTGGGAAAAGTAGAAAAAACATGTCACTCTACAGGTCAACACTGCTTTGGTAATGTTTGCCTGATCTTCTTTTGGGTAGAACATAAGCACCTATAGTACTTTCCTTAGTACTATAAAGTACTATGAAGTACTTGCCCTAGTATTTGATCTGAGCATTATGAAGCACTATAAAGTACTCATTTTGTGTACCCAAGTCTGGGATGAATTATTCTTTCTGGGTTAAGGCACATAAGACATTTTATTTTCCTGCATTATGATTTACTTCATGGAGTTCTCCTTCCTTGTAAAACTGCCAAAAAAAGAAAAAAGAAAGAAAGAAAGAAAGAAAGAAAGAAAGAAAGAAGAAAGAAAGAAAGAAAGAAAGAAAGAAAGAAACTCGGCCATAGTAAATGTGTTATAGTGTCATCTTGTCATATCAAGAAATTATCAATTTGTTCTATAAGAATATGAATTCTGTATACGTCCATTTGTGTATGAGCAACCCCCAGTGCTCTAGCTCCTTGTTATAGTATTCTATTCCCTCCCTCACCCCATCCTCTAAAATCTTATTCATTTTACTTCAGAAAATGGTAAGTGATTTTTTAAAAATTTCAAACTCATTCACTTGGTAATCTTTCCATCATTCCACCAGGGTTAAATGCATGTAAATATTATGATGATAATTAAGAAGGAAAATGAAAAGATAAATTGATTATGACTAAGATGGAAAAAAAATTGGAACACAATTGCTTGAGTATAGATGTCTTAGGCAAAGAGGAAAAGCCAATTATCCTATGTTGAAAGGTTATAGGCAGTGATTTTAAAAGCTTTTCTATATGTACAATCATTTTTGCATTTGTGTGGGCTTGTATCTTTCTCTTTACCTGCCCATAATTATAAATTGTAAGTCGTGCTTCCTACAGCAGTGACACAATAAGATATCCTTTTCTCTTCAAGTAAACACACTATGATTTTTTAAAAGGTTGAGATTACTTATAACATTTTTACCTTGGTTTTAAATTGCACTTGTTTCCATTGCATATGTTTCTTTGAGAAAGTCAAGGTGTTTTTGATAGACAGGATTATCGAAATTAAAGAGTATTGGAAGACATGACTACTGTGTGACCTTTGAGCTGAGTGGGAAATCAAAGGCTCCTTTCCTCCTCTTCTGTCCTTGGAACCTATGATCTGCCCATCGTTCCCACAGTGGGAGCCATTTTCAAGGATGCAGCCTTGAGAGCAATGTGTTGTTGAGACCATCTGAATGGTATATGTGACTGAACCTAGTTAAGATTGTTATATAAACTTTTAAGATTCTGGCAGGTGGGTGTGGAGATCTACTTGTCTTGTGATGCTAGAGACAAGCCCTTGTAAATACATTCCCTTTCTTATTAAACCTGGCATCTACCAATCGGAGGGTCTGCCACTTCCTTCAGCCTCTCCTTGCCTTTTCTATAGGAAGGCCAGTCTCAGATTTCACCCAGGAAGTTCCTGAGGTTGAGACCCACTAGAGATATTAAAAACATGTCATGTGGTTTAGAAAATTAGACCAGTAGAAAGCTTACATTTTTATGTGTTTTAAGCCCTTTGAGACTTTTCCCTTCAATTATAACAACTCCTAATTAGACATGTATGATAGATTGTAATAACAGCTGAATAACGAATAAAGGAAAACCACCAGCTAGAATTACTTTGATATACCCATTTTATCATGAAATATAACCTAAATCTTTTTGAATGACAGACTTAAGTAAGATAAGCCATCTTCCATATGTTTCTATCACTTTCCTATTTTTCATTCACTGTAGTTGTAGGGATATTTTGAGTCAGTATTCTCCCAAATTGGTTTTTGGAATTATCCCTTGAGTTAGAAGCAATGTTTAGAATAAGGAGAAACATACAGAATCTCTTATTTTGTGCCTTTCATAGATACTGAGAAAAGAATGATAATGGTGAAAGGAGAGGAGTGTCGAGTCAACATATATTTTTCACACTGTTCATGCTTTACTTCTACCATTCATTAACTTGTGCATTCATCAACATTTGTTTAACATTTATTATGTTTCAAGGAATGAGGGAATAGCAAAGAAATGCAATTATTGCCCTTCTGGAACTCCCACTTAGTGTGAAAGAAAGATATGCAAACCAGCTATTACAATATGGAATGATTAATGCGCTAGGGTAGACCGGAAGTACAGAGCAGCAATGTATAAGCGTTCCAGGGGTTGAGGAGATGAGTCAGGGGAGTATCTTGGGGGAAGAGTCATTTGAATTTCACATTCAGGGATAAATTGCTATCTAAGTGAAATGAAGAGAAAGGATATTTCAGTGACGAGGTATCACATGTGCACAGGTGTAGAAAAGATAAGCTCATGGGAGGTAATGTGTGTGGCTTTCCATGGCTAAAACTTTGAATTCCCGTGTGTGTGTGTGTGTTGTGTGTGTGTGTGTGTGTGTTGTGTGTTGGGTGTGGGGGGAGGGTTGGCATGGCAGGTAAAACTGGAGAGGAATGCAACAGCCAGGACTTTCCCAAGGTGATGGGGGATAGGTTTTCTGTCCTACTTATGAAATACCATTATCACTCATTTCTTAATTTTGTGAAATCTTTCCCAAAGCAATTTGTCTACCTTGAAAGTCATCAGAAGTCAGATTAGTAAAGCTTTGAATTTTCTGATTAATGATCAGTTCTCCATTTCACTTGGTAATGTGTAGGCTAGGTCTAACTTTTATAACCATTTCTTTAAGTCAATAAGCCAAATACAATTCCTTTTGCTCAGTCTTAAATGCCAGTGAGTGCTACTGTGAATTCATGAACCCCTGTTATTTGTGAAATTACCTCTATTGTTACAGTCTGACAAATTACTAACAGATACACATCACACAAAAAAAGCACATTTAACTGCTTTCCTTGGCATTTTATTCCTTCCCCCCATGATTGCTGTCATTTCTTTTTTAGCTCTGTGTTAAATCACAGTCTAATTATGCATCATCACTGCAGCTCATAACAGTTGAGGCTGTCTCACTCCTAAATTCTAAAAGCAACTCTGTTGAGTCAGGTTCACAATGAGAGTGTTGTCACTTTCTTGACCTTGCTTTACCCTCTGGAGCTTTGGGATTTGTGAGTTCCATGCTTGTGATAGAATCTGCTCTGAGAGAAGGATGTGCTTTGGAAAAGTGTTGTGCTTTGGTTACTTGGGTAAGGTGAGGAATCAGGAGCAAACAGAAAACCATCTCCCAGTTGTTTGATTGCTAAATTCAGGTGACCTGATTTGTTTTCTTTTTTCCTAATCCATCTTTCTAATAAAAAGGCATTGACTAAAAAGAAGCTGAAAGTGAAAATCTAGAGTTTTTGACCAAATATAAGCGTTTGGATCAAAACGCTTAGTATAGTTACAAGTCAATTAATCTCTGTTTCCTTAGCTGTCAAATGAGCATAATCCTACTCTCCTATCTCAGTGATAGATGAGGATAAAATGTCCAAAATTATTGATTGGTTCCCACATATTAAAGGTGGATTGTTCAACCCTTTTTCCAGGTGATCTTGCCATTTTTTATATGTGATTATGATTAGAATTTTATATCTTAGAAGTTGCTCTTACTAGCAACTAAGAAATTTTAAGGCAGTAGATTTGGGGTTCTGCAGAAAGAATATCAATTTTGATCCTCAGTTGAGCTCTCATGTAGGGGTCTAAGTTGATGGGAGCATGAGAGTGTAAGTCATTCTACTGTGGTCTCCAGTATATTTCAGGGGCTCCATGACCTTTTCCTTTTTTTTTTTTTTTTTTGCTTCTCATATATTTTTATTTTGATGTCTCTATAAAAAGACCAATGAATTTCAATAGGTTCATTTATAATTATAATCTCATCCAGAATCATTACCTGTTCCCATTTATGAGCATTGCCAAGGAAAAGTGGTACATTTTTATTTTTAATGAAGAACCAGCTGCTTTAACAGATGTTTCACCAATTTAGAAGATGCCTTGCCCTTCTTCATCAGTTTAAGAACACCTAAATGCTCTCTGCATCTGCAAAAACTGATATAAATACTTTGCATTCTTGACCATTAATTTCTTGAAATAAATAAATAAATAAATTTTCAACTCCCCAAATCAATAATCAATATATAATAGCAGATTACACAGGCCTACCTTCCTTCCCCTTTATGTTTTATCTTGAAGACCAATGTTTAAAACCAATGGCTATAATGTGTGATAGTTGGTGCTCCTATAGATTAGCTTTATTAACAATCCATCAAGGTAAGTATAATTGTCTCCATTTAAAGATGAAGAATCAGAGATTTAGGGATGCTAAATTTATTTAGCTAGAATTAGCAGAGTCAATCAATATTCAAACTCAAGTCTCTCTCATTTCAAAACACATGTTCTTTTCATTCCTACCTGCTTTGTCAGCCAGGCATAGTTCCATGAAAATTTTCTAGTAAATGCACACAAAAAAATTCTTTCATAATTCTCTGAAGATATATGTTATTCAGGGTACTAAAAGCTCCTCTTAGTAACCTCAGAGCATTGACATTGAATAAAAAATAAAGAATTGGGTCTCTTACAGAGATAATAGTAACAAAGAGAATTTTAGATTGGCATATATCCTTAGGAAGATAGTTCCCAGTAAGCCTTGGGACAGATTTTCTATGAAGGAGAAAAAATCTGAGATATGCTTGTGGGGTGACTAGTTAGTGTTATAGGGTCTGCTATGTTCTAGAATGACTTATGGACTTGAAACATCATCCATGATGTCTCTGGACATCACTATGCTCAAGGTTAGACATTGCTTTTTACACCCAAATTCTCCAAGTTACTCCACAATGCCAAAGCAATGACTTTGCTGGGAGGTGGGAGGTTAGAACATTGCTTACAATTTAATTTTAGAAACTTCACCATCTTATTCCTAGTCAGCTTCATATAGACACTTGTTTTATTCAAGCAGCCATGAGCATTTTGTTTTGTGAAGGGAAGCTTTGTTGATGCTTCATACATTCTAATTCATTTTATTCTCTTGAAATTAATTAGAAGAGAAACAAAACATAATTTCCATTTGTTTCCCTTGATGAGTTTTTTTTTATATCAAAGCTGAATTACTTTTCTGTTGTTTTCTTGATCATTTAATAGAGCGAGGTAACCTTGTTTCCCATTTGCTGCTCTCACATATTTAATATCTCTTGCTAAGAATATTTAAATCTACTCACTCAATATCCATCCATCCATCATCCATCCATCCATCCATCCATCTATCTGTCCATCCGTCCGTCCATCCATCCATCCATCCACCATCCATCCATCCATCCATCCATCCAATGCATTCATCCATCCCTTCATTAATCCATCTAGCCACTCATTTATTCACTATCAGTCATCATTCAACATTCACTTTCTTTTTGGTCATTTTATTTATACTTTATTGAAATATTTTATATAAGCACCAATAATTAAAATGACATGCTTTCTCTGTGCATGTATTTCTTTCATTGCAATAATAAAGATGACATTATAGACAATTCATAATCACAATCCTGATAATGTGAGTATAAATGGATATACACTCATCAAAGGCATTTGGTAGTATCTTTCAAATTTTACAATGAATTTACTTTTTGACACAGTGCATCCATTACCAGTAATTCATTCTAGAGACGTGATTGTACATACAGGCAAAGACAAATGAATAAAGTTGGAAATAGAAACATTGTTAAGCTACAGGTAATCTAAATATTTACCAATGGAAGTCTGCTGAAAATAGCTATCCATGTTCTGTTAAAAGACTATTTTCAAATTAAATTTAATTTTTGTCCTAGTCTTGCCCATTCAATATTAGTTTGTAGGTTAATTAAATTTGAAAAAATAATGGCTTCACCTATTTGATAATTCACCCTCATCTTTCCAGGCATAATACAAATAAATTCATATATTTATTAACAAATATTGTATTGAGCACTTGTCATGTGGCAGGTAATGTTTGAAATGCATGCAGACAAAATTCTTTCCCTCACAGAGCTTACATTACAGAGAAGGTAGACAGAGAATCTACAATACATATAAACGAGGAAATGATTTGGAAGACACTAAGTGGTATGGAAAAAAATGAACAAGGCCAAAGGTGTTTGGAACACTGAGATGAAGGTCAGGCCCCAGTTTTCAGTAAGGTCATTAGGGTTGATTTCATTGAGGTGACATCTGTGCAAAGGTTTAAAGGAGAAGAGGGAGTTTGCCAAGCAGAGATATCTGTAGTGTGTAAGGTCAGAGTAGTTGGACTGAGGAATGAGGTGAAGTAGGATGAATAATGGAAAGCCAGATCATATGGGGCCTTGCAGAACAGTCAAAAGACTTTTCCTTCTTAGTTAGAGGGAGAACCTTTGGAGACTTTGAGCAGAGGAGGGACACACAATTTGACTTACGTGTTAAATGGAGCTGTGTTAAAAAGATTGAAGGATGAAATCTCTTTCAGACCCAATTGCAGTCATTCAGGTCAGAGGTGATGGTGGCTTGAAATGAGTGTCATAGTGAAGGTGGTGACAAGTAAATTAGGTTGAGAGTGAAGCTGCCCAAATTTCCTCACTGTAGATATGGGATTTAGGTAGTTCCCCATTCATTAAAATACAAAGGCTGTGGGTGGGTCAGTTTGGGAAGAAAGATATCTGAAATTTGAGATGTCAGATGTCCAAATGAAGACTTTAACTAGGCACTTAGAATATAAATCTCAAATTCAGAAACAAAGTCTAAGCTGCAGTTTTACATTTGAGTCATTGGCATATGTGGATATTAAACACCATGAGACTGGATAAGATCACAAGAAGTGAGCAAAGGTATCTTAACATTGTGAGGTTGGGTATGAGAGGTGGAACTAGCAAAGGCCATGACCAATGAAAAGTAAGAAGAAAAAGAGTGTATCCTGGAAGCCAAGTGAAGAAAGGATTTCAAGGAGGAAGGAGAGATCATCTCTGTCAAATGCTCTTGTTAAGTCATGTAAGCTAAGAACTGAGTGGCTGATCATGGGAATTTATAACCTTTAGAAGAGTAAACACTATAATCTTAATGATTATACAAGGACTTTGTTTTAAAGTTGACAAAATCAGGACTAAGACAAATATTAAGGAGAACGTATAAGCAGATAATTTTAGGAAAACATTACAGCCATTTTGAGCCAAGATTTTTAGAAACTTTAAAATAATACAAAGCAAAATAATATATCTTAGTTTGTGTCACAACTTCTTTATATTGTTTTGAATGTTTACATAAAATACTTCTATGATTTGAATTTAAAAAACTGTATTTTAGGGTATAATTTGTGAAGTCACTTTACTCCTGTCCCTGTTTAGCCCATTCCCCACCCTTATATCTTTTACGCATACTTTCAGTATTCATTACTGCAGACATTAGCAAATGCAAATACATACTTGTCTTCCCTAATCTCTTACTCAAAGGAGAGTATCTATAAACACTTTTTCATACTTTACTGAACAGTGTAACTTAGAGGTTTTTCTGCATTAATATAGTTTCCTTATTACTTATGGTTGGCAGTGTTTCATCATAGTTTATTTAAACCGTTTATTTTTGATGGACACTTGGAGTTTTTCCTAACTTTCAAAATTAGATAATGCTATGACCTATCTACATTTCACATGAATTCAAATGTTCTATAGGATAAATTCCCAGAAGTGAGACTGCCTGGTAAAATTTTTCTTGTAATTTTATATACATCTCAATTTTTCCTCCCTCGAGACTGTGCTATTTTGTATTCCCTCTGGCCAAGATATGTGAGTGCCTATTATCCTAAACCCTCATCAATGCACTGTCATCAAATTTTGGATTTTTGCTAATATGGTAGATGAAAAATGGCATCTCTTATGGTTAAGACTGAGAACATTTGTGTATGTTTAAGGACTATTTGTAATTTTTTCCCCTGTGAACCTCTAATTATATCCTTTCCCTATTTTTCTATTGTTTTTTTTATGCTTTCTTCTAGAGTTTTAAATGCTTTTTATATAGTAAGGAGATGAACTCTGTGATATGAGTTGTAAATACATTTTTTTTGTTATTTACCTTCCAGCTTGGATTTTTTTTCCCCCATGTAGTCTTTTTTTTTTTTTTAATGCAACCATGCATTTAAATTTATATTTTATTTTAGAGCTTGTACGTTATGGTTACAAATGTCTTATGCATTCTAAGATGATAAACGGATTTTACAAGTTTTCTTCTAGTACATTTTTGTTCCATTAGAGTTTGGTCTGGTCTTTGGTGAACAAAATTTGATCTTTTTCAAGCTGGTTACCCCCAAGTTCCAACTTTATTAAAAAGTCCATTTTTACTTTTATTTGAGATTCTACCTTTATCATACATCAAATTCCCACCTGTATTTGGGTCTGTGCTTAGATTTTCTATTCTGTTTTATTGGTCTGTCCACATTATCTCTTACTATCCCACCACTTTAATTATTGAGGCTCTAGGGTACATTTAATTTAATGAGGTCCATCCTCATTCTCGTTCTGAGTTTTCATGGCTGTAAACCACAGTTAGAGTGCTGTGGAATCATTCAGTATACTTGTACTTATAACATTAAATAAAACAAGCCAGGATTTGTTTTTAGTCTGTAGTTAATGAGAATACATTTAAATTTCATTTCATTTAATCATTCATTTATTCCATTGATGTATCTTGATTTCCTATTATGTGCTTAGCACCTTTTACATACTTAGAAATATCAGTGAACAAAACAAACTTATGCTCTCTTGTAGCTTTGTAGCCACATATATCAGTCCTGAGTCTTTCAAGATAAGTTATATTTGATTATTCTCCACGTCATCTGAGATTGAATTAAAGCAGCATATCAATTTTGCCATCTCAATATTTTATGAAGAAAAAAAATCTTCAAAATCTTGTACAATAACATCTATAAGAAACCCTCTTTGATCCAGAAGAGTAAAGAATATATGGAGTATTGAAGAAAAGAAGAAAGTGCCAGAGAAAAACGAGATAGTCAAGAAATATCTTGCTCCTCCACTTAACCTCAGTTGTAATTAAGTATGAATTAGTATATCATAAACTTGCAGTACAGTGATCATAGGAGCATTTTAGCAGTTGATCTTTCCTGTACCATATCGTTTCAAAAATTTGACTACTAAACTGATAATAATAAAATAATAATAATAGTTTTTGTTGTTAAATTCAAGGTTTATTCTTGAATCCAAGTAGCTTGATGGGATATTTGGCAACAGGCTTGCTAGTTGTGCTTTCGCTAGCTAGTGCTTTAGCACCTGCTCCTTAGTATGGCATAATAATATATATGCTGAGGTCCTTTACTATCAATTATTTTTTCCAAAGACAAGAGCCAAAGGATGAGAATAACAGAGGTATAGTGCCTGCATGTCAGTGACATGTCAGACTCATGCCAAACTTTTAATGAGTTAGAAGTTTTCTCAGCCCCAGATACACTGTCCAGTGAGCAAAACTTACGCAGAGGAAGCTTGCCTGGCTTTGGCCTTCCGTCATGTAGGATCATCTCTTAGACATTTAGTAACCACCACAAACCTAGAATAAATTGTTTTAGGCTTTGGAGTTACAAAACCAATTTATTTATGGATGCAATTAAAAAGACCTTATTTAAACAGTACACAACGAACATTTAAAACTGATATTCAAAATAATTTTCTACAGGTCTTTATTTATTCCATTGCTTGTGCCTGGAACCTCCTCCCCATCTTACCTGCCTTATTTTTCAAATCTCAATAATTGCCTCTATAAGGTCATTCTTTCTTTCTGAATTCGTTTTCAGGGAGTCAAGAGTACATTGGTAGTTATCCATGGTATGGTGATTGCCTCATAGCCCTTGGATAAGTACAGTGATTCTCAAATTTGTCTTTCATTAGAATCAATTTGGAGGGATTGTTAAACCACAGGTTAGTGGGTTCTACCACCAGATTGCTGTCTGCGTAGGTTTGGGGTGGGGTCCAAGAATGAACATTTTTGACAGATTCCCATGTGATACTAATGTTGCTGGTTGGGGACCAGACTTTGAGGACCAGAGGTATATTATAATCATGGGTAAATGTTTTGTTTCTGTACTTGTCTATGAGTTTACTAATCAAATTCCATTTCTGGAATCCTAAAAATATCTGTTATGTAGTAGACACTTTATTAAATATCCATTGTTTAAATGCATAGAGAGCTTTATTCAGTAGCACTATTTTGAGTGTATAAGGTTTCACAGCTTTTGTACTTGTGAGTTACTTATTTTTCCCCTGGTAGCCACCAGCTATTTGGGGGGAAACTAAAATTTCAGAGGTTACTGATTAATGTGAAATTTGAAGCACTTATACAGGAAATTTTGGATTATTTACTTTATTAATCACTAGCAAATATCTGTAAAAGAAGAAAACACAGGTCCGAAATGACATCACTCATGTTATAAACCCATGATACCAAACCTAGATTTAATACCTAATCTACTTGTACTTTCAACCTCTCCCAGAAACATAATCTTAATCAGTCTAGAATTTTCTGATCAAGCACCAATAAGGTAATCTGTCACATGGGCCCTCTCTATCTCCCATAAAAAGAAGAGACAATCTGTATGATTAAAACTCATCCCCTTTTCTTTCCCCAAAGAACAGGTGTCCTGACCAAAAATAACTCTTTATTTTCTGTTGTTAATAGCTTCCTTGCCCCACCCTTCTTCCTGTAAAATCTTCCTTCTTGTGTACTAGGAGCACCTTTCTAGTTGCTAGAAGGGATGCGGCCTGATTCATGAATTGCTTAATTGAAGCTGATAAGATCTTCAGATTTACCTGGTCAAATTTTTTTTAACCTATCAAAGATAGTTTTAGATTAATGTTTTATTTACAGGAAAAATAGTTTTAGATTAATGTTTTATTTACAGGAAAATAGAAATATATTCTTTAATCATTAGTGTATTGGTTTTGTACATACTCTCAAAAAAATCTTAGCAAAGATTTCAGGTATTGATAATCAATTTTATCACTGCCTTCAAGCAAAGTCACATAGAATACATTTGAAACAGAACCTACACCCTTTATACTGACTGCTAAAACTATTACTTTTGCCCGAAGTGGGTAGTGATTTAGGAATACAGTTCCCCAACGGGGGAATAATAAATGACAAACAGGTAGACAATTGCCAACAACAACCACACCCTCCAAAAGAAAAATAAATGGATCAGAACAAAAATATCTAGAACATTTTCTACAAAATGAGGATGGAGAGGGATGAAGAAGGAGAAGACTAGCCAACATAATGATGAAATGAGCATTTCTCACGATACAGTTTTATGTCTTCTAAAGTGGCACTCTATGGCAGAGTAATGATGGTCCCTCGAGTCTCTTTTTTCGTTAAGGCAACCTGTGAAGCAGCATTTGGAGTAGCCTGCCTTCCTTCAGGCTACTCCAAAGTTTTCCTTTGCCAGGTGGAACTGAAGAAACCGAGGGTAAATCTGGGCAAAAATTTGGTTCATTGAACTACTGCATTAAAATACAACTTGGGGTACAAGATGTCAGAAGCAAAAATTTCTTAATAATCTGACAGCAAAGGTTAAAAATGTTGACAACATTCACATTTACCTTTCTTCTCACTTTTAATTCTTGCTTTAAAGATTTTCTCATGCTCTGCCCAAATATTTGTTAACTTGGGAACTGAGGAAAGGACAGAGATAAAAAAAAACTTTTTGTCTGTGACCTTACTCTTTGGCTTATGTTCATTAAAATGATAAAATGAGTGAGGTAATTTTTATTCTGCTCTTTCGTCTTTCTTACCCCTCCTCTTCATTTTACTTTTAGTTTGCTCTTTTTCATGCCTACCTTTCCCTAGATGCATCTTCCCTTGCTCGCACTACCTGTAGTTCAAACGTTTTTCAGATGTAAAAATCTCTCCTGCGTTTATTGTCTGGCTTTTAATATTTAATGCCTTTCTTTTTTCCCTCACACCTACTAGTATTTTTCTTTCCCATGGATTCGATCTCATTGGCAGCTGGCATTGTCTCCATTATTTTATCCTATTCACATAACTATTGTCAAAGCACTTACCTCTGTTTTACCCCAGAGGAGAAACTCGTGGATAAAGAATATGCTATACCTTTTTTTTTTTTCTTTCAAAGAACAGACAGCTATTTTGTGTGAAATGTCTCCTTTGTAAATTTCTTTATAGTTCCCTTTACTAATTAGTCTAGTCTTTGTTATTTAAAAAAGCATTGTCATTCTCTTCTAAAGATTTTTTTCTGTGTTGGAAACTTGTAAATTCTTACCACCTATACAAAAGCAAAATATTTAAGAAATGGAGAAAAATTGAAAACAAGATAAAGAACACTGTTTCACCTATTGTATTTCTTCTCTTTAAGATAATTGTATAAGACTTCAAATTGTATATAAATGCCTTAATTCTTGATTAATATGACTCCTAACTTTCATGAAACTCAAAACACTTAAAGAAGTAGTTGGTCACAATTATTCCTGGGCCTCAGGATCCTCTGGACAGTATTTAAAAAAAAACTCTAGATGCCAGAACTTAACTCCTAGAGATTTTATTCCAATTGATTTGGAAGGGCGACAAGAAGTATTTGTTAAAGACCTCTCAGATAATTCTGATGTACAGTTGAAATTGTTAACCATTGATTTATCATCAGATTGATAAACTATGGGTGTGTTTACAGGCCCAAGGGCACCTTATGACACTAGGCAAACCATAGCTTCTCAATGTATGTCCATTTTGGGGTATATTTCTAGGAGTCTTAAAAGATAACATGAATTATGGCTTCACCATGATTTAGTTTGCCTCTGTCTTTTCTTTTGCACAGCCATTACCTGCCATTTCTTTGAGAGAAAATGTGAATGTCCAAAGTATTGATGAAAATCAAGATGAGCGGATTATTGAGTGGGAAAAACAGAGAGCATCCTTTACAGTGTGGAAATGAAAGAGAGTTTATGTGCTTTTGTTTCTGAATCTGGCAAAGTGTGCCACTATTATAGCCATCATGTCAACCTCACCTACAAGCTTATTGTTGTCTGTCTGTAGAGATGTGACATTAAGTAGCCCGTATACTCTGTTATTTATTTGTTTATAGGTTAATTGTTTGAAATATTAATCTCCTGGGCTCATTTCCCATTCCTTTCTCAAATATACCGTTTCAAATCAGCATAAGCTAGGACAGATTGTCTACACAGGGGACTCTTAAATGATGCAGATTCTTTGTTCTTGTGTCTTTTAAAAAACTACTCTTTCAAGAAAGCATAATCCAGTATAAATATTGCTACCATTCCCGAAGTTATTGCAAGGTGTCAGGCCCTCACCTTTGGTAGGATGTAAGACGCTAATTGGGAGACACCAAATTTTTGACTGCTTGCCTTTTGATTAATTTAGCTGTGAATGAATAGAGGGAGGCCTCTGAGTTACCATAAACATTTTATAAAATTTTCAAAAAATTACTTGAATATGAAATAGCTTTGCAAGAGCTTCTGTGAGACTCTAAATCTGCCTTTCAAAATCCAGTAAAAAAAATAAAAGCTTAATTCTGAGCAGTGGGGTTACATATTGTCCCGTCCCCCACCCCCCAATTTTCTACTTCCCATAGTTGCAATTACACAGCAACCTCTGCCTTAATTTTGTAATGATTTTGTTTTTTTAATTAGCAAAAAGTAAATTCAAAGCCTGCTGCTTCACCAGTGGGTGGGTACGTGAAGGAAAGCTGGATTAAGGGCTTGCAAGGAGATTTTTAATTCCCTTTATGGGATTATATATAAACAGAAGTGGGAAACTCAGAGGCTGAAGAGCACAGTGGGGAGGCAGCACCTGAAGCAAAATCTAGAAGGCCAAGAAATCAATGCAGAATCTGAGCTGGCTTCTGAGAGTGAGGGCAGAGAAACTATTATGAGCTAAGAACCAGAAAACTGAATATAAAGAGAAAGAAGATTCCAAAGTTGAGGACTCAGTAAGCAAAGCAGGGTCAAGAGCAGGAGATTGAAATGTAGAGATAGAAAGAATTTCCAGGAGCAAAAATAGCTAAAATCGAAACAAGGATTGACAGAGACCTCAGAAGTGACATAACAGGAGACGGGCCAGAGTCCTGTGTGAATTCAGCCAGGCAAGGACAGTTTGCTGCAGTTGTCTGAATTCTGCCCTTGATTTTGCACTGTTCTCTTTATGTCCCCTTTTTCTCCCTGGTGTTATAATTAAGAAACATATTTTATTCTTGGCGTATGTAATGATGCTCGATATTGGACAAAGAAAATTCTATGAGTGGCAGATCTGTTTCTTGAGAGCACTGGTGCAACCTCTGTCTGAGTTATTTTGGGGCCATTTTTTTTTCTTGAGTATAACTTCTAGCTCCTTTTCTCATACTAAGAATCTAGATGTCTCTAGGATCATATCTGCACATGTGCTCTTGTTGAGTAATGCGTGTTTTTTAGCCAGGAACAGAGGTAGAATAGCAGACAATGAGTGTGGAACTTCTGGAACTTCAAAGTTCTTTGCCATTCCTGAAACTTAGTGATAGTGTAATCAGAAATGTGTTCCACTATAAGTAATAGAGATCTTCCAAACACTAGCCCAAACACAGAGATTATTTGTCTCTGATACCAGCAAGACCAGGAGTGGGCAGTATGGAGATGGTCCCCAGTGATGCCACTGGGTCTTGGTTTTTTCTCTTCTCCCACACACCTTTAGTGTATAGGCTTTATTATCATGCTTATAGATGTATGATTTCTAAGTGGCTCTCTCTTCAGTTTCAGGTAATAGAAAGAGGAAGTAGTGTTGTGTGGCATGAATGGAGTTGGGTGTCTTTTCTCTTATAACAGAAATCTTCAGTTTGTACATTAATCGCCCAGACTTTGTCATATGGCCACCTACTGCTGCAGGAGAGCATAGGGAGGTATGTGTTTTTGTCTGGGCATATTGTCACCCTTAAACAAAATGGGTGGTTTTTTTAGTTAGATGGTAGAGAGAGTCTTGGGTGCATAGCTGCCAGTGTCACACAAGAGCTGATAGATAAATGCAGGACGAGATGCATTCTTAATACTTGAGGATTAGGCCAGTTATAGGACCAATGTCTAAATTAATAGTGAGATTAGTCAGATAATCTCTGCATTAGTTATAGTCAGTGGATAAGGTCTGAGGCACTTATTTTTCTTTATAAGGGTATCACTATTTCCATAAATTAAAATATATCTTTAAGCAAGGAGAGTTTTATTTGTGTTTGCATTAGATTTATGAATAGGATAAAAATATATCCTTTTTTGGTCTGTTTATAGTCCTTATCTCCAATCCCTTCCACTCATTTTAAACCAGAAACCAAATGTTGGGTCTTTGGCAATATAGAATTTTAACATGTGTTAAAATTATGTTTAGCATTATGTTTCCTTAAAAAATAATGTTAAATTTCAAACTTAGATAGAATGAATCTAGAAGTACACAATTGGATTTTTGAATTTTATTTTTATTTCATAATAATAAGACATGTTTATTTTATTATTTCACCTTCTTTCTTGCACAAAAGATAGCCTACTATATACTCTTTGAGCTTTTTAAAAAATTTACTATTTATTGGAAATAAGTACTCAAATTAATGGAGATCTTCCTCATCCTTTTTCATGGCTGCCTAGGACTTCATTGTGTAGACATATCACAGCTTGGCCAAACAATCTTCTACATATGGCATTTAAGGTATTTCTAATATTTAAAAAATTTTTGGAAACAGATTTTGCATATGTATTTCGATATTGTGAGAAGTGTTTCTTCAGTATAAATTCCTAGAAGAGGGATTGCGGTGTCAAATGTAAACATAGATGGAATTTTGGTAGACATTGCCAAATTCCCCTCCATTAATTATGCAACAATTGTGTCTCAGTTTGGGCTGCCATTACAGATTACAGCAGACTGGATGGCTTAAACAACAAACTTTTATTTTGCACAGTTCTGGAGCTGGGAAATCCAAGGTCAAGGCACTGGCACATCTGGTGTGCAGTGAGGGCCCTTTTCTGGGTTGCAAACAGGCAACTAACTGTTCATTGTATTCTCATACAGGGGAAGAGGGCTGGAGAGCTTTCTTGGGTCCTTTTTAAGAGTAAGAATCTCATTCAGGAGGGATCCCACCCTTATGAGCTAATCACCTTCCAAAGCCCCCACCTCCTAATACCATCATTGGAGGTTAGAATTTCAACATATGTATTTTGTGGGGAGGGGAATACGAACATTCATTCTATTGCAGTTTGTATCCAAATTAGCAGTGTATGAGTGTCTGTGTCTCCCATAGTCTCACCAATCTGACAGGTAAAAAACAGTTTCTCAGTGTGGTTTTCATAGTGATTTCTCTTATTATGAGTGACAAGAAATACTTTTACATGTACTAAGTAGCCATTTGTTATGTCTTTCTGCGAATTTTCTGTTTAAGTTTTTTGTCAATTTTTCTATCATCTTTCTGAAACCTTGCTGTTTTCCTTATTCTCTTATGAAAGGCCACAAAGACTTGAGGAAGGGAACCAAAGTATAATGTGCAAGAAGAAACTCCCAAATGTTTATCTTCTCTTTGGCACCAGGCTAGTTGCGTAAGAATAAACTAGGTAATAACGATCTATCTTCAAGTTTCTAATTAAAAAAAAAAACTTAAGGGTGGGGTCCTAGGATTCTATGGTTTTAACAACTGCTCCTGGTGGTTTTGGTGCCCAGGTACGTGGGGGGAACTATTGGTAAGACTGTCCTTCCTGGAACCAGGGCAACTTCAGGACCTTTCACTGGGAGAGAATAGACTTGAGGGGTGACTGGGGTGGCTGGGGAAGCCTTCCCCAGACCTTGGGAACATGTCAGAACATTTTAGTAGCTACATATTTTACCAGGGCAGCTTCGTCCTCCCTGGAGAGAATGGAGGCACTGTTCGGGCCATTTCTGGTCTTCCAAATGCATTTGGATCACTGGGCATCTTGCCCTTAAAAACAGGTGAAAACCCAGTATTGGATAAGGTCCCCAATGTTTTTCAGTCATCTGGACTCACTTCAGATTTCCCACCTGACTGGCTGTTTTCATTTCCCTGGCTGTTTTATCTCTTGGATTTATACCATCATTGCTCAGAGCTCTCTGCTTTGGAGGTGAACTGATCATCTAGTTTACTGACTTTGGTTGACCTCATTCCTTTTGTTTTATTATGACCTCTTGGTTTCGACTGTTCCTTTGGCTCTGGAGAAAGAATTCTGCCCCTCGAGACAAAGGGCACAAGTGCTCCATTATTTATTGGGTAGAGCTTAGGGGCAGCAGCAATCTGGTTTGAATGTGGGCCTGAACTACCTCTTCTGAAGATCCATTTGCTTGGTAAGGGCCTAGTTTTTGCTTAGGTTCTCTGCTTATTCAGACAGAAGTCATGGGGATTGACAAGTAAATGCTTCCTAGAATGACCACATACATAGATGTAGTGGGCTGGGCCTCAGTGCATGAATACATTTTACCCTTAGATCGTAATACAATATACGACGACCTGGTAACAGTGTAAATTCCTGATCCCCATATTTTCCTAGATACAATTGTTTCTGAATAAGAACTAGGTAGGTCTTGATAATGATATTTTTCTCCTTATTCAGAAGAGATTATATTCTTATTTTTAAAAAGTGACGATTTAGTCCAAAGATTGAAAGGGTGTACCAGTCAAAAGAGGAGATGTGGGAGTAGTTGAAGTTTGTAAGAGAGAATTCACAGGCAAGCACAGTTAGTTGACCCAGGGACAGAATGTTTCCACGTTGTGCCCACCTGGGTTTTCTTGCCTTTAATGTTCTGAAACTTTGGCCTAATTCTCATACTTACAGAACTTTGCCTTCAGAATCTCTGAATAAGGGATGATTTTAATATAAGATCAGAAACCACTCAAAAGACTGACTTAAGTCTGAGATATGGCCAAGTGTCTTACAAAGTGGAAAAATTGAGTCAACTGTACTATTTCTTCAGGTGAAAATATCCCCCAAATCACAGATTTTAAACTTGGAAGAAAACTTCTTATACGCATTTTCTGCTGTATAGTCTGAATATTCTTTTGGAATTATCCCCAGGGGAAACAAGGATCTCAGAGAAGTGTCTTTTAAAAACATTTATTTTAGTTATTAAAAGTAATGTAGCTCTCTTTCTTATAAATGTAGAAAATACAGAATCTTTCTTCCTCTTTTTTTTTTTTTTTTTAAATCAATTTCTTCCTGGGGTTGGTCTGCCCTCTAGGTGGATTTCACTTACAAATTGATAGAAACTTTTAGTGTCCTTCACTTAAGTTAATCTCTAGTCCTTCTCTAGAACTTCACTCTTAGCTCTTTGATGTAGCCCTCTCCCATCTACCTCTTTTTAAAATTTTTACCCTGGGATGCCATCCTTGATCTGTAGAGAAGTTCTAGAATATGTGTGATTGTTCATTCCTGCAGTCTTTTGCTATGGAATCTCATTATTGGAAATAGATTGTAAGTAGCTTATCTTTAATGTTCTCCTGAAGCATATTCATTTTCCACCAGTTGGTAAATACCATTATGCAATAAACATGGCATTGTTAATAAAACCTACTTGGTAGTTTGATCATTTCCCTCTCAAAAGTCAGAAGAAATCAAGACTTTCTTATATTTTGGTTGGTCTGTTACTATCAGTCTAATCATAAGGAAAGAAAGGACTTACATTTAATTTGTAAGCCACTAATTCTTGCCTTTCTGTTATTTAGTTGTTTTATGAAGTTAAGTAAAAGATGTCATACAACACAAAGGTATTTTACCTCAGGGGCAAAGGCCATTGAGAGATGCCTCACGGATTCTTAAAGTTGGTCTTGTGTACCTTTTAAGGTAGTGGGGAATTGAGCTCATGAGGAACTCCAAATTTTGAGTCAAATTCATCCATATTTAACAAATTTGAGTTAAATTCAGCAATATGTATTTAATAAGTGATAACTATGTAAGAAAGAGGATGTTGCTTTTTTTTTTTTTCTTATTCAAGAGAGATTATTTTTCATCTCCACTCAGTAAAGAACCAGGGGATGTGGTTAGATTAGATGCTAGAAAGAGTTTCCATCTGGCTAGGATCTCTTTTTGTGGTTATGAGCACTCTTTTTCATGTGGGAAGTGGTTTTCAGAGTGTAGAAGCAACTGCAGTCTTTCTTCAGGTGACGTAAATGCTTTTTTATCTATAATATAAAAATGTCTGTATTTTGGGTTCTTCCATGTATAAATAATTTACTTGCAGTTTTTAAAATTTAAAACACTGGTAGAATGTTCGTGACTAGCATGTGAGAACAGATGGGATGGACGACCTGTAAGGTCTTTGAATTTTTTGATGAGAATGATGACATGGTCCAAAATATAATGGAAACTATTTTCTTAAAAGGCTTCCATTTCTGCCTCAAAATGAAAATATAACATGGATATTAAAAAGCCTAATTTATTTGAAAAAAAATCAGTATACAATAAAATTATGTATAATGTACATAAAGCTTAGTCGAATCCTTCATCTCAGATATCACATCAGTCTCCATACAGGACCCAGGATTGGAGTTCACTAGAATTGTGTTTCTAACTACTATGTGTCCTCCCCTTGCTGGAAAATAACTGAGTGAATTAAGAATCAAGGGTAGCCCATATCTGTTTTGGCTATTATTGCATGGTTTGGAACAAAAACATGAACGAATAAAATTCTCTTACTTGTTTATTTGAACTAAGAAACATGAAGGGAAGTTGCCAGTTAGTGGTGGAACTTGAGGTCAGAGAGTCGTAGCAAACTTATGACTCAATACAAACCATGGAAGCTTAAGATTCTTTTTAGTGAAGAGCCGAGACTGGAACAAGCATTCAGAGAAAAGCTGAGATGCCCAAAGGGAGAGATTTTAGGGCTTCTGTGCTTCTAATTTCTTGCAACCTCTTGCAAATATGCAGCCAGTCCTGAGATTCATGATACTTATTGCATTGTTAAACAACATTTCACTTTATTCGCAATTTTATTTGTTCTCTTTGCAGCCAGACTAGCCAAACTAGAGTAATCAGTTTTATCTAAGCACAAATAAGTTTTGTAGGGATGTGTTCAAGAAGCAATATATGGTGACAGAAGGAGATTTGACTTTGGGTGGTGAACACACAATGTCTTACACATATGATGTATTATCGAATTGTACACTTGAAACTTGTATAATTTTAAAAACTGATGTTACCCTGATAAGTTTAATTAAAAAGTAAAGTTAGTATGAAGAAAAAAAAATTTCCAAATCATTAATAAGGACTAGAAAGAAATAACATCAACTCTTCAGATATTGATGAAAGAAAATAAATAAAAGAAACAAGTATTTTTTAAAACTTTGTGTACTTTGCTGACTGAAGTTTTGATAGACAATAAAAATGAAAGGTCTAGTAAAAAAAGGAAGCAATATTTTTACATTCTGTATTTCATTGCCTCATTTTACTTCTATAGCAAGTACATTTGTTTTCTAAAATACAATACTATTAATGTGAATAATTTTAAAAGATGTTAGTGGCATAATTTTGGAAAACTGCAAATGAAATACACTGAAATATTTTCATACAAACTGATTTACTAAATTCAGTTTTTATTTTTAGTAATTCCAATATATGCTGTGTGGTTTTTTTTTGCATTATAATAAGTTATCCTCAATGGTTAAAAGAGGGATGATGAGCAATTTGATAAAAAGACAAAATGCCAATTTATCTACATATGTAGAAGTAACTAGACATCTGACGCAACGTTTAAGTTTTTATGTCTATAGATATCACCTCCTTGACCTACACAATAAATTGCTTTATTCTGCTGAATAATAGCTCCCAATTAGACATGTAAAAATGCGTTTACTTTAAAGTTTTACTCTTAATCTTGATAGAGTCTCATCCTATCCCCAGCTGTGGCTGTGGCTGTGGCAGTTGGATGTGGAGGAGGTACAGGCTGACACTTGGCTCTGAGTCCTCTCTTCCCTCTTCTTTCCTAGGCATTGAATTCTTGGGTGTTGTAGCCAAGATGGAAGCATATGGGGAGGCAGAAGTCTTCTTATGTGACTTCCCATGTGTCAGTGGTTGGCCTTGTCCCATAGGCTCAGTCTGCTGCTCTTGATATCTGCTGGTGTGAAGGTTTCCAATTCAGATGATGTGCTTCATTTTCTTTGGGTGGCATTTTATATTTGTCCCAGTTTTCTCTGTCACAAAGACATCCCCTAGAGAAGCAGATGTGTTTCCCTTTCTTTCCCCAGAAGTAACTACCTCAAATCTTTGTTTAGATTGGACATCCCATCTATTGGTCTAGCAACCGTCTGGGCATTCTCAGCCTATTTTTGTACTCTTTTCTGTGGACCTGGGATGCTTTTATTCATGCCGAGGACTGCAGGGAGCTGGGACCAACTGCCTAAGAACACTAAACTCTTTAAGATCCATTGGCATGAGCTGTTCCAGTGGTCTCCATCCTTCATACATCTGTAATCCAGGAAGGAGCATCATGTTTTTTTAAGTTTTCAAGAACAACCTGTAAATTTTAAAGGCAACCTGTGAAGCACTCACTTTTTCCTCTCCACAGTAGAGGAAGCAGACCAGAAAATGATGACATGGCACACCTTTGGAGCTTCAGAACGTCCCCCACAAACCTCTTTGGTATGCTTTTCCCCAAGGCATCACCAGAAAGGCCCTGAGGGTCCTGCAGCTCAGCAACCTTCAGCCAGAGAACTAAATGCCATTAACTCTGTCTTTCTAGAAATTCGTCTTCACAAATGATTTTTTTGGCTTTTTTGGAGAAAAACATCCCTGATTCCATCATCATCATCATTAGTTTTATTATTATTTACAAACACCCAGTTGTCAGCTCCCTTTAGGATGTAGGGGTTGGTGGGGAAATTGAGCAGTTGGTGGAAATTCTGCACTGTGCTTTTCAACAAGTCCTATAGGGAGATGTTGGCTCCAGTTCCAACTGAGGACAGCTTCTTGTCAATAGGGGGTAATGGCTGCCTTTTGTTCAGAACAACCTAGAAAATCTGATTTTACCTATAAATCAGAGACTATGCTTGTCCGCTACTCTCAACCTTTTGTTCGGTGCTTTTAAAATAGTTGGAACTCAATAAACATTTGTTAAAAATAAAGACAGGAATCGTTTGGATAAGTTCAACTTTTCAAGAAAAAATTTAAGAAGCTTCCAAGAGAAATGGAAAATGTCTGATAGAATGAAAAGCTCTATAGAGGTTAGAATGGATTTATGAGAAGAAATCAGGTCCAAGTAATCTGACATAATTCCCTGCTGACATTCTCTGATGAAAATTAATGATTGGAAGATGATGTATTAAGATATTGTATGCTATTTAACTCAGGCAAATTTGTGCATTTTATAAAATAGTAGAGAAAGGGGATTTGGGGATCAGTATTAAACCAAATAGCAAATGAATAGAAATAAGTATTGACTTTAAGGCTGTGCCTAAATAGGATGAAGATATCAACCATTTCAGTTTGTACCTTTTTTGTAAAAAATTCATTTGACTTTTATTTGACTGACTTGACCAAATCATCTTGCTGTTTTGGAGTTATGGAAACAGTTGTGACAAGCTATTGAATGAGACAAAATAAATACAGATGGACTTAGGTGTTTATGATTTTTTTTAGGTTTCATGTGACTATTCGTGAGATTGACTTGTGTAATACAATTACAAGTTTACATTTCCTTTAAAGTTTTTTTTCTCTCTCTCTCTCTTTTTTTTTCCAAATGAAGAATTATATTTGGACTAGGGTAGATTTTAGGAAAATTTGGAAAGAAAGAGTTATTGGTTTCTGCTTTTTTGTAGATACTAAGCTCTCCAAAATTCAGGGAGACCCTTACTCCATTTCAGAAGCAGTCCCTACTGAAATCATAGTGCATTGGCTCTTCACTCTGTCTCCCACTAAACACAGTAAGCTACTTAAAGACGACACCCTATTTATCTTTGCATTATCAGGAACTATCACAGAGCTTAGAATATAGTAGGAATGCAATAATGGCTTAATGCATGAATGAATAATTATGAGGAGCCAGAATACCAGTCTTACACCTTAAACTTGGTTTTTTGTATACCTGGAGTGAGATCCCCGTTACCCAACTGCTCCTAAAATTGCTGTTTTCTCTCTAACTATAATATGATTACTCAGGTCCTGATTATGGATGAGTTCATTACAGGAATTAGGATTTTCTCTGGAAGTGCAGCTTGCTTGCTGGGGCACTGCCAACTTCCCTTAGCCTTGCTAGCCCCTGGCCAACATAGACCCTCACCACTAGTCTTCTATTGCAGACCCATTTCAAACTGGGCATACCTCTTGGGAACCATCGCAAAACCTTTTGCATGACCATGACCATTGTCTGATATTGGTCAATAATGAGTTCCATCTTTACTGCTGCGTTGGAGACTTATATTGGAATTTACTGCTGGGACCAATTTCAGCTCATAGGTGGTTAGTCTTAAATTGAGCCAGTCCTGTGGCTCCAGAATAACTTGTCCCTGTTTCTTCCCTTGGCCCACAAACAGACGGGCAGATGAGATAGCATTCAATTTTTTCAAAGCTAAGGTCATCCTATGATAGGAGAGCTTTTTGCATCCCTCTGTTCTCCTTTCAGCCACCCTTTCTTTCCACCAAGATCTTGTAACCCGCACTGCTCTCAGGAGGCTGAAGGACTTCAGTGTGCACGAATGTTGGTGCCCTACTGGCTGGAGTTTTCCTCTTGGACCAGTTACCTGACTCTATTTCATCCCCTCAGCACCGTGATCTCTACTACTTTATTGACCAGGGGAATTGGACAGTAAATGTTTAATATAAACTGAAAATTGTGTAGGTTTCATGTACTGTATTGAAACAGTCCTATAATCAATAAGTACATTCCCAGAAATTATTGAACTATGTGGGGTTCAATATACCAAAAGAAGACTAAATTTTAAAAAGTCGGGGGCTTCGTATAAGTTATTAAAGCTACTGAATCATCTGAGAAACATGGCTGATGACTCGTGATGGACACAAACACCTATTATGGGAAATATTTCAAAGACTGAAAACCAATCTTTTTGAGAAGGAAATGATAATGTTGGAGAGATTTGGGGAACTTGTAAAAAGATGTATTTATCTCTGCGGAGGAGTTTCTGGTCACCACTTGATCATTTCAGCTCTTAAAAGGTAAGAAAGAGAATACAAGTTTGATAAAAATGAACATTTATTGAATGCAAATTTTCTTATGCCTGTCCATTCATTATGTAAACACACCTCAAGGATTTGATGACTACCGAAAACAAAAACAAAAAGACAACTAACCCCTGATCATTTATTTTCTTTCCTGATTGTGTTTCCAGTGACAGTCCAAACTTGCCCATTTTCCTCACTACCTCAAACACATTTTATTTCCCTTTCTCTTAGTGAAAACCATTAAATGTTATATTACTGAAGTTATTATAAACCGTCTGATAAAACTAATCTCTATTCAATATTTCTTCACATTTTTACCAAATGCTTATATTTCTCTAAGATTCGAAGGAAGAAAGTATCTCTTCTTGGCAAGACTAACCCTCTATTTTTACACAAAGTCTCATTCCCCAGCCTCGAAGAAGACATTGTTACAGAGTCAGGCGCTACATGTTGCATGTTTCATCAGGTCTCATAAAAATAATCTTTCATTCTCCCCCTTCATCACTTAATACTATAATCTTATATCTCTTATTATTATTATTATTAAAAATCTCAGTAAAATAGCTTTTGAGTACTACTTGCTATTCCTTACAACTTTAATGTAGTCCTTCCTTAATGAATTCCATTAGCCTCGGATGCTCATCATTCTACTTAAACTGTTTTCTTCAGAAGTAACAATTTCTTAATTAGTCCTATACATTCTTCTTAGGCTTCATCTTCTTCAGCCTCCTTGCAATATATGGTATAGTTAGTCTATTCTCTCTTCTTGGTTAGCTCTTTTTGCTTTCATAACACCATGCTCTCTAAATTCTCTTGCTACAGTTTTAAAAAATAACAGTCTTATTGAAATATAATTTACATACCATATGAATAATTTTTAGCCAACGGAATGTGAATGAAAGTTATGTATGTCATTCCAAGACTCCATAGATATTTGCAATGCTATTTTTCATGCCATGTCCATTTTTGGTTTGATTGTGAACCTAATAGCCACCATGTTGAAGATGGTGGAGGAACTGGATGGAAGAAAAAAATAAAAGAGCCTGAGTTTCTGAATCAATGCTTGGAGAGGAGCCTACCGCCACTCAGAAGGACTAAATGTGGGCAAGAAATACATGCCTTTATGTTTAAGCCACCGCTTACTTTCAGGTTCGTTTCAATAGCAGCTAGTGTACCTAAATTAACATAATGATTATAGCAATGATGAATGCTCCATCAGCACATGAAAGTCAGTTGTGCCAATATTCAATATTTTTATCTGCCAAATTCATTATTGAAAACAATGTTCATTTACTTTTCCTTACTCTATTACTGTAAGTAAATATTTTTGTATATTAATTTGACATTTGTATTTATTTTTTGTAAATTGCGCAATTATTTTGTTATTAATGCTTCTCTGGATTCTTTGCATTTAAGAAACATAACATTTTATCTGTCATTAGATTGCCAGTACTTTTTTTTTTTTTACAATTTTGTATTTTGTTACACTTTTTATTTTTTTGCTGCTTAGACAGTTAATAATTTTATATAAAAAAATTCCTTTATTGTTTTCTTTCATGGTTCTTTTTTATTGTTTCTGCCTTTGGTGTCATTTCCAAAAAGTCCTTCCCTACTCTGAACTTATATTCTAGTAGGTTCAAACCTTTGAAAACCTCAATCTGGAATTTATTTGGTTTAGAAGTCTCTTTGTCTTTAATATTTGTCCCAAAATCTTGCTCAGAGTAGGTTTAATAAATATTTGTTAAATTTGATTGCCTCCTTTGAAAAATTTAGGGTTGGATTGGATCCGTGGTTCTTTCACTATAATTTGTAGGTCAGCATCATTAGCATCACTTGGGAGCTTGTTAGAAATGCCAGTAGGTCTGAGCCCCACTCCAGACCTATAGAAGGGCCCAGCAATCTGTTTTAACAATCTGTCCAGGTGATTCTAATGCAGGTTATAGTTGACAGCCTCTGAAATAGAAAATATGTAAGACTGCTTCCAGCCAAAATATCCAAGAAGTACATGTTCTTTCATGTTAACAAAATCCACTGCTGTAGAAACATGATTCTCTCCTTATTTTTAGCAAACTACAAAATAGGAAAGAATATGTTCAAGGCTAGCCCTTCTGGGCAAAATCATGATTGCCATAAGGATCATATCTCGCAGGCCTCAGCGTCCACTCTCTGTGCTCATTTACTTAGGATGCTTCATTTTTGCCTTGGATGCCCTGATTTCTCAGGAAGCTTTTTCTGCAACATCCCAGCAAATTTTTTCTTCCCATGCAATACATTGCTATGAATCTTTTCCGGTCCTTCTTCCCTGTCCAAACTCTCTACCTCCAGTGTCTTGGTCCCATCTATACTCTGAGAGAAGAGTTCCAATCCCCCAGGGCTCTCTGTGCTGATGTGTTAAGTGCTTTAGAAGGCTGAATAGCTAGCTGGATCCTGGTTTGTCCCTGGTTAACCACGTGGGGTTCCTTGTCTTGCCACTGGTACCATGGGTCAAAGAACCCTTCTGACATGTCCCAGTTATATTAGAGATCTTAGAGCCTAGTCATGTATTCTTTATTTATTATCTTCTATTTCTGTCTATACTTATCCACTAACTTGAAAATATCTTTCCTTTTGCCCATTGTAGCCCTGGAAAATTCATCAGGAAGAGTTTAATAGCAGTAGACTGGGACCGATGTTTTAACAGAGTAATATTTATTTCTCTCCATTTGAAGGTTTGTCTCTACTGGGAGATGTTTCATTCTAACCTGGGGCATAGAATAGTAGGGGTGGTCATATTCCTTCAAGAATGGGCTAAGGACTTAATTATTATGCAAGAACAAAACAAAACCAAAAAGCTCATCAAAAACAGGTTGAGAGTTCAAGCTCTTTCAACATAAGTCATGCTGATCCTGCGCACATATTTCTCTGAGATCAGAATTTAACAGCGATCTATATAATCCTTAACCACATCAAGGATATGATGGTGGGATTAACAGTTTTTGTGTAGAGGGGCATGCGAATGAAGTTTAAGTAATAGGTGTAGGGATTCCAGAAGACTAAGAATGCTACTTAACTCATAGACCAAGCTTAGTTATCTCTTTTGAGTGTGTGTGTGGTCATACTTTGAAAAGTCCCAGGATGCACTCTTGCTTAACTAGGAAGCCAGAAATGCTAATCCCATTTCTTAAGGAAAAGATCCCTTTGCAGGGCTGCTGGCCTCAGAGAATATGATGACCTGGGAGAAGGTGAGGAGAGGGCCTGGGCAGCCGCTTTCACACCCAGGCTCCCACCTGGAGAGGAATGTTCTACCTGACAACACGCTCTCCGCGGCCACAGCACTGTTATTACTAAGAAGCTCGTGTTTGGGGCTGGAGATGGAGAGGTAATTGGCAGGCTGTATATACTGATCTTTTCCCTCAGTCCTCTTTCACTTGGTTTCCTCGGCTGCAGCTGGGTTTGATTGTCTCCCACCCAGCGACCTGATCTGCGCTGTCTGTGGAGCATGTCAAAGCCTCTTGGCACAGGCAGCGGCATTCAGTTCTCTGACTTGACATGTCATCCTTCACCCTACCTCAGATCGCGTCAACCGAGGACATGGTCTGCTCCGCCAACAGCTAATAGCGAAACGACCGCCAGGAAGGCAGTGACAGCGATGGCTATTCAGCATTTATTTTACCTTTGGTTTTTGTTGCATAGAAAATCCCAGGACCGATGAGGTCTTAGCTGCGGGGGAGGTGTGGAGGAGCGTGTACTGGTTTTGAGGAAGGCGGGACCCTCAGAAATCTCTGCCCTTTCTCCTCCTACAATGCAAATAAATTTGGGCTGAGTGTTCTCTGGCGATGCTTTAATGCCTCCTTTATTTGGATGTCTTTTTGCATTAATGTAGCAAGGCTGACAGTGTATATCAAGAGTTGTATGTTGTCACCAAGACACAGAGACTATATATTTCTGTTTCCTGTATATCATTCATAAGACCTTTTATAAATTCAGAAGCAAAACAGGGAGTTAGACTCTGCTATCATCTGCATTCTTGCTTCTTCATTGTTCTCATTACCAAAATGACATCCCATCTTACCTGCTTACACAGCTCAGTGTTGTACAAGGAGAGCCACGTAGGAACAGATGCTGTCCTCCACTCCAGGAGCTTGTAATCCAAGGCAAATGCCCAGATGGAGACAAATGTTATTTCTGTCTTTTCTTCTCTGCTACTTAGCATGCAGTTTGTTATAGCAAATGACAGCCTTTATACTGAGATCTACCTCCCAGTCCTGTCTTGGTCATTTGCTAGTTGTGTGACTTTGGGTAACTCATTTAACTCTTCTGAGTGTCAACTCCTCATCTGGAAGGTGGGTACAACAATGAAGCCTATGTTTTAAGCTGTTACAAGATTAGGCTCAGTGCTTAGAAACTAAGTTGGCCTAGAGTGAGTGTTCAACTCCTACTCCTGGAAGTTGGTGATGTTTGGAGAGAGAATCTAGTGATATGAGTGTATATGGATGGATTCAAGGCCCTGGATGCCTACAGAAGAGTTAAGTTCTGTCAACCAATGACTTCGTATTAGCAGTCCTCTCCTCCACTGCCTCACCTGTATTGCTTCTGCCATTGAATCAGGTTACGGAGCTTATTGGAATGCTTATTATCTTACTACCTTGATATGAAATTATCTGGATAGGTAGCTACATACATTTGAATCTATCTAAATTGATAGATTCATAACATACATTATCTGGATATATTAGCCTGAATATAACATCTTAGTTAGCCAAATTCTGCTTCTGGGTGTTTTATAAGATGTTGGTCTTTTGACTGATCTCCCCGACTACGTTTAATAATAGTTTAATAGTTGTAGTTATTGCATTTATGTAGCTCATGGAGGGTTCTATATGAATTCCTTTTTCTATTAACAAATATTGTGACTTTAAATATCATGTTATTTGGCATATTTAGGTATGTAATAATTTAAGTTGATAATTTGTTTATGTATACTAGGATCATCCATTATAATTAAATTGAACTTATTTCTTTAACAAAATTGAAAAACAATTTGTACTTCTCAAAATCTTTTCACTTGAACGTCATGATACTGACCCTATTTCTAGTTTCCACCTTCTTGTCTCCATATATGAAGAAAAATGCCAACCACTCAGTGATGTGAGGGAAAAGTGAGGATAATTCTTTGGAATGTTAAGCATTTTTCCCTAAGAGTTTGAAGGTCCAGTATACTGTAAAAGCATAGGGCCATTTTTGGAAGAAGAGACGGCAGATGGAATTCACAGTCTTGGCATTTTTTCACATTTCAGAAGCTGAAGTATGTGTGTGTGTAGGGGGATTTCTTGGTTATATCAATCATATTCTACCTCCTTTGTTGTTTGCCAATTGATAAAATGGATTACTGCAACAAGATTATAAGCAACCTGAAGTCCAAGGATCTTTTAAAAAACTTGATCTGCCTCAGAATGCTTAGCATAATGCAGGGAAATTCTAAGTATTCTGGATTTTTTGCTGAATGGAATTGAGAGATGCTTTCTGCTTCTCATTGTCTACCTAACATCAGGTTGCATGAAGTCAGGTCATGGAAACTTGTTCATTATGTCTGCTCTGTGAATAGTAAGGCAAATGCTTATACGAGGGCGGGTCAATGAGATATAAATATATTCATGTTGGGATAACGGACCATGCCCTTTTTCTGACTTTCAATTACTTTGAGCAATAGAAGCCCATTAACTTTTTCACAAAGTGGTAATGTGAAAACTGCTCCAAAATATGTGAATTGCCTAAAAATAATGTCGCATAGAAGTTAAACTGAAAACAAGAAAAATTCCTGAGCTGAAATCTGTTGCATGGTAGCATGGACCCAGTTGGGAGCTGTTTGAAGAAGGGAGACTTTTCTAACCAGAGTCAGGGTCAGAGATAAGTAGAGCGGACAGTCACCATATATCTGCCCGGGAAACATAGCTTCGATACTGAGATTTGAGAATATTTGCTGCAGACCTATCCCTGATAAGGTTATCACTTCTAGTAAAGGAAACCGATAGCAAGGGGCTATGGGAAAAAAAGATAGACCAAGTATTTAAAAATGAACTTGCTATCCCATTACTACTATGTTATATCCTTAACTTATTATTCCAAATTCTCCTCTTTGGGCCAGGAATGGCCATGGAAATTAAATTTCTCTTGTCCAGGAGATTTATTCATTTCTGTCTTCTTTCAGTTTTTCTGGGGGAAGTCTGGTATAAGCCTGATCACCTGGTGGAAAGTGCTTGAGGCAGTGGTCTTAAGAATGGCATGGACAGGAATGGGTTGATTTGCTGCCTGTTTCAGTGGGCTTGCTTGGAAGATGGTATTATCACTGACGTGTGATCCTTTTTCCCTCCTCTCCTGCTGCTTTATTCTTGACTGGAGCTTGGGCTACTTATTCTCCTGCGGTGGTTTGCCATCACTTAACTGCGATAGATCACACAGGACATTCCCATGAAAGGCAAGGCAGAAAAAAATCTGCCCTCATATGAAATAAGAGGGTCGTTACCAAAATTTGTGTGAAAGCTGAAATGTGGCACGTTTATGACTAAAAATGCATGCTTGCAATGCCATTTCCACAGTGGGAGAGTTTTATTTTGTAATTTCCATAACTTGAAAGACTTGGTGGGTTTTATCCTAAGTTTTAATTTAATGGTGTTCTATACCTGCTTTTAAAATATTGACCCTCCCTCTGAGAAGCACACTTTGATGTCTACAGACAGCTAAAAAGCAAATTCATGATTTTCTAATTAGAGTCTGAAATAACCCTGTGTTTAGCAATCTTACAGAGAAACAATGTATTAGGTAACTGAAAATTTTGTGATTTCATAAATGACAGTTTAGGAACCTTATAAAATCAGGTCCTTTTGTTGGGGTCCCTTTAGTTTGCTGGTGTATCTCTGTGGTACATTTGAGGTAATTGGTAAAACTTGTTTTTTTTTTTTAGTTTAAATATTATCTCAATGTATAGTTTTAAAAATCATCCTTCTGACTTTGGAACCTAATTATGTTACAAATTTTGCCTATAACATGTCATTCACTAAAAAAAGTTAATGTTTTTTTTAAAAAATTACCACTTAAACATTATTCAATTTAAAACATCCTCACACTCTATGGATTTTTCTAAAAATTAAACTGTTTAACAACAATGCCTACCTAAAAATCCTGTGTAGAAGATCCCAGATTTCTTATCATGCTACTTATTTTACCAATAGTATTTTTTACTTTATCTGGTTTATAAAATTTATTTCAAGTGCCAGTTTCCATCAGACCTTCACTTCATGTAAGCTTCCACCATACAGAAACAATAAACTGATTCATAAATGTTGAACAGTAAATTCACACACAAAAATATAAAACTAAACTCACGTTTCTAAAGCTGAGCAGTATTAATACATTTTCACCTCAAGAAATTCATTGTTTGTGCAAGGACCATATAGGTAATAGGCATTAGCCAAGTCACAAGTATATGGCTGAAAACCACCACCATCAGAAGCAGGCACAGCATGTCTTTGAAACTGTCAGGCACCCCCCTGACATAAAATGTGATAACACACATTTTCTTGGTTTTTAGTTTAAATATTTGCTTCTGGCTTTGCTTAAAGTTGAGTTTCAGCTTCTTTCCTAATTTTCTTCTAGGCTTCAATTCACAGATTGGAATGACATTCTTGCTCCTAACATTTTGGGGGGTGGGAGGAAAGGAATAGAATTCAATTAAGAAAAAGAAGAAGCACTGTGATGTAAGCCAGTGATAAGCTATGTGGCTTTGATTGGAGCCTGGTTTGAAAGAGGATGACTCACTAGGTACTAGAGGCAAATCAAATCAGTGGGCATTATATTAATTTGGCCCACACACACAAAAAGAGTCAATCAGTGTCAAATCTCAGGGAATATTCACATTAAATCAGATTCAAATATGTCTAATTAAAAGGAATTTTCATGAGTCACTCAGCATAATGCCAAATGAAAGAGCAAATACACCTGAGGAGGTAGAAGCAATAAGGGAAGCTTAGAGGTTTTTCATGAAGAAGCTGTAGTTAGCACCAGCAACAGCCTTGGGGAATGAGACTTAGTGACAAGAATCAAGAAAAGTTAGATGAATTTTACAAAATCCCAAAGGGCAGTGCTCAAGGAAGATGGGTCAAAAATCATGAAGAATCAAAAAACTGATGATTGCCAGAGGAGGAGTAAAATAATGGGTGAAAAAGATTCAGGGAAATGAGAGGTATACACTTCCAATTACAAAAGTCATGGGGATGTAATGTACACCAAAGGGAATATAGTCAATAATATCATAATAATATCATAATGATATCACAATAAATAAAATCATTTAAATGGTAACGGATGGTTACTAGACTTATTGTGATCACTTTGTAAGGTACACAAATGTCAAATCACTATGATGTACACCTGACCCATATAATATTGTTTGTCAACTCTAATAACAAATCAAGAAGGATCAGAAAAAGATGTATTAAGACCGTTTTAAGGATCTGGGTCCTGCTTAATTGAGAGTGAAGTGAGAACTTCCTAAAGTAGCATATTGGAGAGAAGGACCTGGAAGTACAGAGGGCTAAGAAACTGAGAGGTGAAAACACAGCCAAGAGAGAAATCCAGATTGAAAGTCAAGAGGAGCTGGATTAAGTAACAAGCTGGCAGGATCAGGAGACGATACAAATGGTGATTAGGCATCGTGACAGTTAAAGAGATTGAAAAATGTAGGCTGAGGTTTGGGTGAAGGCTGAGGTGAACTTAAGGGCATCATACAGAATTGACACCGAGCATGTACACTGTGAGTGAAGAGTGAATTTATTAGTTCTGCCCACGGATGTGTTTTGAACAACTATTGTGTAATCCACACTATAGTTGATATTCTAGAGGAATACAGAAGTAAGCAAAACATGTCTCTTGAACCTTTACTACTCAATATGGTCAAGGTAGGTCTGTTGCCTAAGAGTGACTCTCATATTGTTTGTCTTCTTTTGTGTCTTGGTCATAGTACGGTACTGGAACCAACTCCTAAGGGCCATCAGAGCTATTTCTTAGCATCAATTCCCAATTCTCTGTTAAGTGACATCATGTTGGAAGCTTGAAATTGACCATGGTGGGAGTATATTTTAATCCACAGAAATTGGCAAATACTACAAATCAGGGATGCTTCTGCTTCCTATCCCTGCATCCCAGTTATTAAACTTTTATCAGCACACTGGTACTGGGTCAATTTAATCTACCAGTTTAATTCAACAAATATTCAATAAGCATTTTCTAAATGGAAATCTCTGTGCTGGGTGCCTGTTATTCTGCTTTCAAAAGATATTTTTCATTTCCTAATAACTCGATTAATTAGGTAGTTTGAAGCTTTCCTTATTTAACCAGTACTATATTTTAGAGTGAGGTATGCCTCTACTTGCCTATGGAATGCAAAGCCATCTCAGGTGTGTGAGTTTTTCCCTAGGTTGTAATATTGGCAAAATATCCTGTGGGTGTACAAGGGAAGACCCTTTTATTTTCGACTAGAGGTTTGGCTCCCACTAGGGATGTATTTACCTTTAAGAAGCTGAGAAATACCAGCCTAGAGCTATTCTTTGATTGGTTATTCTGACAGAGGGAATTTTTGGGTCAGTGATTATCTGGAGTACATGGGTGGCTCTTTTGTTATTTTTTTCTATGAAAAATGGAAGCGTTGTGTTTCTTTCAATCCTTATAAAGGGTTCCCTTCATGAGTGTGAAAGCTGGTCTTGGCCCCACCACCTCTCAGGTTAGACACACAGGGTTATTTTATATCTGCAATTTCAGATACATTAATTCGCTAACATTTGAGATCAGAACAGGAATAACATCAATGCTCCGTTAATGCCAATTACCTCTGAAAGAGCCAGACTGGAGACAGATAAGAGTCCCTTGATGATTGATTAAAATATGGTATCCTGAAAATTAAGTGTCTAGTTTGAGCAGATGTAGCACAAAGATTTGTTATCTGAATTGACTCAGATTGAATGCTAATATTGAGAAAACTCACTAGGAATAATATAACTGTTATACTTCTCCAGTAGGAATAAAAAAGAAAGAACTTTACACTTCTGGGGCCTGTTAAAGTCAGGAAAATTGGGATTGAAATCTTCTAGGATGAGCTTTTAAGTCATAAAGCCTACTAATGAGAGGGCAGAAGGCAAAATAGCAGAACTAAGGACAAAATTAAAATTTCTATGATGGTAACCTCTTAGTCCAATTTTACCATTTGATTTGTACTTTTCACATAATGTTATATATAACTCAAATTTTTATGAGGGAGCAAAAGGACTTTCTCAGTGGCCTCATTTCATTATGGCCAATGCTTCTGTCTCCAGGTACCATCCAAATTTTGGATAATGACCTCTTTTTAAGACATAAGACTAGAAAAGATTTCAAGAGATTAGAAAATGATTGGTCTAATGGAACCAATATAAGACTCAGCAGCAGGCTTTAAAAGATCCAGATCGTATTTTAATTAATAAACTATAAACATGGATAATATGGATGGAATAAAATATCAGGAAAGGTGTATTTAAATTGTCATTTAAGTTATATTATAGATGTTATAGTGTAGGAAGTATCTGTATTCTTGGCAGGTCATGATGATATTAAATGCATTTATTTACTTTTTAAAAATAAATTATTTTTATTTTTTTAAATTTAGAAAGATAAAAAGAAGAAATAAAAAATGGACAAATTACTTTCAGAAAAATCTATATATTTGAAAATAGATATTTATGTGAAATTATATATTATATAAAATATATAACCATATATATGAATCTTTAGCACTTAGCTCTTAGAGTGCATGTCATCAAGTAGCCATCTATTAAATATTTATAAGATTGAGGTTGACTGACTATGTATGACCTTGGTTACTAATTTATCATAGTAAAAGTTTTAAGCTTTCATAATGTTTTTCCAAATGTGGTTTTTCTTTGTTAAGTACTGTAATTCTGTGTTTAGCTAAAATTATATTGAAGCAAATTTCTTTTTATGAAAATAAATTTACTTTTATATTGCAATCCAAACTTCATTCTTTGGCTTCAAATGAATTAAAATAATTATGTTCGAGTTTCAGGATTTTAAAGAGTCTAAAAGGATCAACAAAGATACTAAATAGCACACTTACAGGATAAAATCTCCTTTAGGGAAAACAAAATAATTTTTTAGGAGTCATTTTGATAAATTTACACTAATGTGTTTATAGCCGGTGCCCAGACTTCTGGAAACCTTCTGGAAGCCTCAGAAATATGGTAAACAACTTAAAACTTATCCAAAAGTTAAAGAAGATGATGTTAGAAAAAAAAAGCCATGAACTTTGCAGATGGAATTGCTCTTAACGATCAAATACTGATACAGGCGAATTTAGTTTTTTAACTTTGAGTGTATAAGCCATTATTAAATATATTTCCAGAAAAATAGAAGAATTGAGAAAAAAAAGATGGTGGGGGATAGGAAAGCTCATAATACATTTTAACTCTCAAAAATAATTTGTGGTGTATGAGTTTGTATGAAATGACTGAGTCAATGAAAATAGCGTGTTTATCAGTGATACGATCAGAAAAAGAGCAAGTACTTCCAGTGCAATTACAAATACAGAGTCAACTAGAAACTCCATATTGCTTAGAGTCACAATGGCATCACTATATTAAAATCAAGTATACTACTATGTTAGTTTTTTCGGACTGCCGTAATAAATTAAACACAAACTTGTCTTAAACGAACAGAAATTTATTCTCTCACAGTTCTGGAGGCCAGCAGTTGGCAAAGCCACACTCCCTCCAGAGCCTCTAGGAGAGATTCTGTTCTTTGTCTCTTCCGGCTTCTACTGGTGGTCGACATTCCTTGGCCTGTGGCTGCACGCTTTCCCATTATCTTCCTCTCTGTGAGTCTGTCTCTAATTCTATCTTCCTCTCTCTTTTAAGGATACGTGTGATGGCATTTGGGGCTTACCCAGATAATCCAGGATAAATTCTTTTTTTTTTTTTTCTCAAGATCCTTAATCACATTTTTTGCCATGTAAAGTATTATTCATTCTTTTGCCATGGAAGGTAATATTCACAGATTGTAGGGGTTAGGCTGTCGTATTAATTTGCTAAGGCTGCCATAATAAAACACCACAGGCCTGAACAACAGAAATTTATGCCTCACAGTCCTAGAGGCTAGAAGCCCAAGAGACAGATGTTGGCAGGTTTGGTGTCTCCTAAGGCCTCTATCTTTGGCTTGCAGGTGGCCACCCTCTTGCTGTGTCCTCAAATGTTCTTTCCTCTCTGCACACGTGTCTCTGGTGTTTCTTTGTGTATCCAAATTTCCTCTTCATAGGAGGATGCTAGTTAGCTCGGCCACCCTAAAGGCCTCATTTTAACTTAATTTCCTCTTTAAAGAGCTTATCTCCATATATAGTCACATTCTGAACTACTGAATGTTAGGGCTTCAATATATGACACAGTTCATACCAGATATGAATATATCTTCTTTGGGGCGCATTCCCAATACAAATGTATAACTTTCAGTTTAAATCATGAAAAAAAAATTAAAAATAATCTGCTGTGCTCTATTCACCAATGCAGACAAGTGTAATACAGTTATGAGGCAGTCTCATCAATATAGTTAAGATTTCGAGAAAAGAACTCTATCAGGAGCTGCTGACAATTAGCTAGAAAAATCACTTACATGGAATAGTCATTTTTCAACGAAGCAAGATTAAATGCAATGTTAGCATATTGCAAAATCTCATGCTGATATTTATTTGAGAATATTAAAAAAATTTCCCTTTCATTTATGGATTTATAGACAGACTTGTGAAGATAACAATAGAAAAGAATTCTCCCATGGTTAACGGAAAACATGTAATTTTAATAGAGGCATAATTTATACTATACACTGCAATTGCCTGACTTTAATGAGAAAATAAAGTGAATTCCAATACACTTTCCTGGGAATCATTCCAGCTCTCAATAATCTACTTCAGTGGGATGCCAGGAAGCGGTGGTTCATAGAGAGACGCCAGAAGTCTACGTCTATAAACATGAATACGTTGCTTTCTTGGTAGCATTATCTTTGATTACAAAGAAAGTGAACTAATGTTAATATTTGCAGAGATATATCGTGTTCCTATCGTGCATCAGGAAATCTAACAGCATAAAAATTGCAAATATAAAAAAAATTATACCAGTTTATAGAAGGTCCCTTGTCTTATACTTTGCTTCAGAAAAAAATTCTAAACTCCTTTTATATTTATTCCTGCCCCAGACCCCAAACTCTTCTGTGTTGCCCACTTGCAGTACCTCCACTCTCCCTTCCATTTCCAATCTGTCTGATTCTTCCACTGACCCTCAGAATGATGGGCATGGATTTGGGCTTCAAGCATAGAACAAACTCATTCCGAATACAGTATTTCAGCATTCATGAGAATTTGAACATGTATGTCGTTGAATAATGTCTCCTTTCCACCCCCCCAAAAAACACGTCCAACTGAAACCTCAGAGTGTAACCTTATTTGGAAATAAAGTCTTTGCAGGTATAATTAGTTAAATTAAGATGCAGCCATACTAGGTTAGGGTGAGTTCCAATCCAATGACCGGGGTCCTAAGAAGAAGAATGAACAGAAACAGACGCACAGAGAGAAGGCCATGTGAAGACGAAGGCAGATATTGGAGTGATGCATGTATAGGCAAGGAATACTAAAGGTTGGCGGCAAGCACCAGAAGTCATAGCATTCTTCTCTAGAGCCTCCATGGACTTGCAGACGTCTTCATTTCAGACTTCTGGCCTCGAGAACTGTGAGACAATAAGATTCTGTTTTAAGTCACTCGGTTTATGATAGTTTCTTATGGGAGACCTAGAAGACTAATACAGAACATGAGTATGATCATTTGAATCTACGAAGAAAGTACACCTGTCCTTCGATTTAGACGGATTATCCATTCCACGTGTATTTTTTTTAAAACATGGAAAGAAAACCAGTAAAAAGAGTCCACAAGTACAAAAAGAAAAACATTAAATAGGCTAATATGTCATAAAAATATTTATTTACATATTTTCACAAGAAATACTAATGAAAATTCAGAGAAACCAAAAAAAATTTTTATATGCTATTGGTGCCTGTACTGTAATCTAAAGCAGCAGTCCCAACCTTTTTGGCACCAGGGACCAGTGCTTCTATGAGAGTCAAATGCCTGATGATCTCAGTGGAGCTGAGGCAGTGATGCTACTAGCACTGGGGAGCTGCGGCAAATGCAGATGAAGCTTCACCGGCTCGCCTGCCACTCACCTCCTGCTGTGCATCCTGGTTCCTAACAGGCCACAGGCAAGTACCAGTCCTGTGTGTGGCCTGCGGGTGGGACTCCTGATCTAAAGCAATCAACTTTTTAAAAAAATTGGCACAAAGTTACTATCATCATTGCTCAAAATATTTGGAAGTACTACTTCAGTTTTATTTTTTGTGTTTATGTTTTGGGATCATCTTTTCCAACTCCATCTTTTACTAAGTTTTCTTCAAGACTCACTGCAACATTTTTTTTTAGCATTTATTTTATTTTAGTAACATTTAAAAAATCTTTTTGAAATTGTAAGACTCGTTGGATGTTTGGATCAATATCTAGAATTGCAGTTGCCAGTCTTGTGGCCAGTTGAAGCCAACAGAAGAGCTTTGTAACTATTTTCCACAGTGAAAGAAACCAGTTCTAGGTCACTGCTGTATTCATCAGTAGGATGGGCTTCAGGTATTGAAATTAATTCATTATCAGTTAATTTTTGATCAACCAGTAATTCATTGATATCATCATCTAGATTAAAATTGTTAAGCCATCTGGTTGAAACTTATTTAATAAATTAATAATACCAATTAATCTCTTCAGTTGTTGGAACCATATTCCCTGGTATAACCACTTCTGGTGGGCATATTGTTTTTCAGGGAGCATTTATATCACTCAAAGATAAAACAACATTCTTGATATAGCTCGAAATTGTATACATATTCCAGACTTCTGTAACTATGATTCATTACCTCAAGTTTATTTAAACCATTAAAACTACATTTAATAATTAATCTTAAAGGTGGAAATAATGCCTTGGTCTAAATGTCAGATCAAGGAAGTTATATTTGGGCAAATATATAACTTCTATATTTGGATGTTTAATTTATGTGGATGACCAGGTATATTATCTAAAAGTATAAGTATTTTAAAAGGAAGACATTTTTCCTTCATATATTATTTTCAACTTCTAGAGGAAAACATTTGTAAAACCAATCTCGGAAAACATTAGTAGTCACCCATGCTTTTGTGTGTGTGTGTGTGATCCAATGAACAGGAAGATCATTAATAATTGTGTGTTAGTAAGTATTAGTTTTTTTTTTTTTTTTTCACATTGCTGAGGTAAGCTATTGTTTTTTAGAAAGAATAACTGCCAGTCACGGAAATGAAAAGAAAGAGCCGTGTAAAATGTCACTGCTGTAAATGGAAACGACGTGTAAAAAGTCCACATAAATGGGGCAGGGAGAATAGTTACCACATATAAAAAACCCGCGTAAAAAAAAAAAAATCCCGCCTTTAAAAAAAAATACCGCTCAAATCAAGGGATCGGTGTGTACTCCAGATAAAACTTAATAGCGTCATGAGCCTCAATACCGCATTGTTAGTACTATACCCAAGTACAAGCACTCTTTTCACAGCATCTTTGTCAAATGGTCACCTAGGCCTGACCGAGATTGGGAGTTGATGACTCCATAATGAAGGATATTTATGTTTTGGAGGTGCTCTATTGGAATTTCTGTTTACTGCCGAAAGTCTGTCTCCATATTCTTCCACGGATTCTAGCTGTATCATCTAGTTAAAACTTTTGACTCCTTTCTTGATGTCATTTGGAGTATTCAGTTACCCCTTAATTTGTTCTTCACTGCATTAATCAGTTCCTTTTCTTCTGAGGTATGAACTGGATTTTAAATTCTTAGCCATTATGTTTTTCCTCCCCTATGTACACCTGATTTTGTGATTCTTCTGATCAAATACGTTTTTCTGATGAAGTTTGACTAGACCAGTGAAGCATGGGACTAATCTTCCTGTAATTTGGGCACAAAGTTTTCATCTTGAAGCCTAAGATAAAATTCAAAGATTTTACCCTGTACCTTATGTACTCAGTTTATTAATCTTTTATTGTATAATTAATACATGAATAATTATTTATGGAAAAGTTTTATACCACAGAAACACACACTCACACACATAATAAAATAAGAGACCCTTTATTCTTACCCCTTCCACCTAAACACTTATCCCTAGAGATAAGCATTTAATGATTTAGTATTTGCCTTTCTGGTCCTTATTTTACGTGTTTAAAGATATATACACACACATACATAAGTATGGTTTTATAAAAATGGGGTATTAGTTAATATGTTTTCTATCTCATTTAGTTCCCTTATACTTTGCTCAGTTACGTTGTTTGCCTTGAGCATGTTAAATCACATATATTGCTATTGGAGTTTGGATAAACTCAATATTTTAATACTGAATTTCAGAAATTTAAAAATGTTATCTTTTTGTGTTTTTACTTTGTGTTAATATCATTTTAAATTTTAATGTGGATGTCTAACATATTGGTTATCTCTTTCAGTTTTGTGCCTGTTAAATTTGAAAAGCACACTTTTTACATTTTTGTATGAGTCACTGAAAAAAACATTAACTAGAATTATACCAAGGGAAGTTACCCTATCAGAGATTTATTTTAGATAGCACTGCAGTATTAATCAACATTATTAATGCATAATTATTGAAAGAGTAGCAAATCCAGATACTGTGCAGTTAGTTGTATCAATTGAGGTTTTTGAGATAATGTGCTTTTATGTTTTTGGGCTCTAAGCTGTGAGGTAGGGCAGGAAGAATTCTGTTGGTATTCTTCCTTCCTATAATAGGAATAGAGATCTGGACCAAAAAAACCCAATCATTTAAATGAAAAGTTAGTTTTCCAAATATTTACATGTGACTTGCTAACAGTGAATTAGGAAAAAGGCAAGGGCAAATATATTAAACTTTCTGATTCTAAGGAATGATTACAAATTCGAAAAAGCAGGCATGTTGCTATAACACAGAATCCATGGGAAAATCTCTCTTAGTACTAACGTCTCAGAATTTGCTTCTTGAACTACTGAAGAAGCAATTTTATACCTATCTTCTGGAGTTTTTTTTTTTTTTGAAGAGAGGTTATTGATATTTCTATATATTCGTTACCCCAACAATGAACAGTTTCTCCACCCTAAGGTTTGCTGCCAACTTGACTTATTTAGTAATAGATACATTTTCAGTATTAGTTGAGATTCCTGGTTGAATACAATAGAATCAGACTCTGACTGGGGAACTTACTGGAGGAACATTGGTGATGAGGGAAATGTTCATGAGAAGGAGGAGCAGGTCATAGGGAGGGGTGCTGTCTAAAGAACCAAAGGGCATATAAACGCTGGCAGAGCAAGAATGACCGGAGGGAGCTGCTGCTGCTGCCACCACTACAGCAGCAGCCACGGATGACCTGAACTGTGCCTCTATTTTTGACCTTCTCAGGATCTAGTGTCTTGAAAGTTGGCTTCTGATTGGCTGAGCTTATGTCATAAGCTTTCTTCCGGCTACGCCTGGAGAAGGATCTGTTCCTCTCTTCTTTTAGAGTGGGAAGTAGAAGCCTGGCTGTCTTAATTTTCTAGGCCTGCAGTAACAAAGTACCATAGACGAGGTGGCTCAAACTACAAAGATTTATGTTCTGATATTCTAGAGGCCGAAGTCTGACACTGAGGTGTCTGCAGGGTTGGTTCTTTCTAAGGGCTGCGAGGGGAAGCCACGACCTGTTCCAGGCCTCTCGCTTGGCTTATAGATAGATGGCCATCTTCCCCCTGTGTCTGTACGTGGTCTTTCCTCTGTGTATGTCTGTGTCCAAATATCCTTTCCTTACAAAGACACCGATCACATTGGATTAGGGCCCGCTCTAACTGACCTTACTTTAATTTAATTGCATCTTTAAAGACCTTATCTCCAAATACAGTTACACTGTGAAGTGCTAGGAATTAGGACTTCAATATATGAATTTTGGGGGGCGGCGAGGGACACAATTCACCTTGTAACACTGACATTTTCTCATCCATTGACATAGTATAATCCTCAGGAAGAAGATATCCCAGAATAAAAACTGAGGTGCTCTAACAAGGAGGAAGGGATTTGGGGCAGCTAAAAAATGAAAAACATCATTTGACTATTTTTTTTGATAACCATAGTTATGAAAGTTTAAAAATTAATTATAAGAAAATACTATGTACAGAAAACTTGAGAGTCTAAAAAAATCAACCATACATAATAATTAATGTTGATAAAGTTGTCAGAAAATGAAAATGTTCTCTCTGCTGGCAGGAATGCAGGCTTTATCTACCTTCCTGTCATTCTACTTTTCCATACTGCTAAAGTGGAGCTTTGCCATTAAGTCTCTGTCAAGAAAGAATTTGCTATTTAGCTGCAAAGAGTGCAGTTAGCTGACCATTCTCACTGTTATTACCTTCAGGATTCACCTCAGCATCCAAGCCATGGCTGAGCAGCCCCCAGCCCCTAACTAAGCGTGGCAGAGGGACCTGGCCATTTCTGTCCAACGCTGACCTCCTCGAACAGGCAATCTTTGCTGTGTAGCTGCCTTTCAGTTTGTCTGAGACTTGGTCAAATCTACATCATGATCAGAGCTTCCCAGTCCTGCTTCCTCTCTCTTTTATCTTTCACAGGTTTTCCCCCCAAAGCTTCTTGCACTCCTAATTTCATCTCTGCATCTGCGACTGCATTCTGGTGCCCAGGTGCCCAACTATCCTTAAAGACATCTATCCTTAATGACAGCATGAGTATTTTGTTGTGTATTTTCTTGATGTCAATTAAATGATACTATGGTCAGTTCACTATCTTCAAGTCTAATTTGTGACTACTTAATTTTGTGAATTATTTAAGGCCTAGATAGAAACTAGGGGAGAGAGAGACAGACAGACAAACAGACAGATGCCTCCCTCTGATTAATGGTATAGGAGAATATAAAATTGAGTGAATATTGGTGGCTATGGTTTGGGCTATGAACTTATGAGCAGAGGAAAATCTGTAGTTAGAATGAAGAATGAAGCTGATGGCAAAGTATAGACTGAGATAGAGAAAACCTATTTTGATTCATTGTTCTAACAGATTATTTGGTCCAGTTTGGGTTAGGAGGACACCCCAGTCTCACTCCATTCTTGAGTCTAGGTTAAATTTTCACTCTGAGTTTGAGGCAACCCTTTAGAAATCTTCTAAGGAATTCCTTCACTTTGCATATATAAATTGAGTTGCCAGTATTTGCAACTCATAAAGTTTACCATCACAGCATATAATCACTTTATATAACATAGTAGACATTCAGAAAATTTTAGTAAAATCAGCATCCTTTTTTTTTTTTTTTTTTTTTTTTTTTTTAGGCCAGGCAATCCTTGATTGACTTCACAGATTGCAAGGACCTTGTCAGCTTACAATCCCTTATTGTTTATTTATTATTTTTTACACCTACAGCACCTGGTCTTCCTAGGTAATTAATCTCCCATCCAAGTACCAACCAGGGTCGACCCTGCTTAGCTTCCGAGATCAGACGGGATCGGGCTTATTCAGGGTGGCATGGCCATAGACAATAAAATTTGCATCTTGTTACACTGTTTAGATGAGTCTTTTTATAACTTCTTTTCAGTGGTCACAAAGCCTCTTTTATTGTTTAAATTTGTACAGTCTTAAGCTCTATGTATATGATAGTGCTAAGCATAGTCTCCCACAACCTGTTGTCACTTATGAAATATTACTTAGAAAAAATAATGATGTGAGGAGCAGGGACAAAAAGAGAAAGAGAAAGAGAGAAAAAGGGAGAGAAAGAGAAAAAAAGATTACTCTTGACTAAGAAATGTTTTTCCTCTTTACTAAAAATTCAGGTTTTAGATAATGGATTTTTATTTATCTGAGGAGCCCAGTTACCAGTTACTCTTTGATGGGACAAGGTTTGAAGTCTACAGTTAGGCAGGAGAACTAAACAGAAAGAGCATTCTTGACTGAGCTCTGAATCTGGACAAGAAATTGTCACTGGAGTCTGAATACCCTGTAAAGGAAGGTGGGGATCTTTTATTAGGATGAAGTTCCTAGATCACCTGGAAATAGGGCTTCCTTATGTTGTCCAAAATGGGCCATAATATTCCATGGTAATACTGGAGGCAAAAATTCAAAGGGATTAAAACTGGTACACACTGATGAATCTCTTCTAACAATGATCTAACAGCCCAAATATACTGAATAAACTTGGGCCTCTGAGGATAAAAGTGCTTAGTTTGACCTCAGACACCATGAAAGCAGCTTTTGTCCTAGGCAGCAATCCAGAATATCCTTCTTTCCCTAGCCAATATCACCCTTGATTTCCTTTTCACTAAAAGATGTGCTTTGATTTTCGCCTTACTTTTGCCAGGTGTCTCATATTCATACCAATCTGGAGCCTTCATGTTGATCCTCGAGGGCAAGGCTACTCTTGCCTCTGGGCTAGGAGGTGGACTGGAAGTCCATGCTTTGACCATATGTCTTAGAGTTGCCTTTCAAGTTCTCTGAGATGGCGCCTCTCCTTGGCAGCAACATCTTATCCCTTCTAATCTTGTTACTCTCTGCAATAGGCCACTGGGGTCCTGAAGGTTGTTCTCCTGATCATTTTGTTGCCATTTGGAAATGAGTGAGCTCTACTTTTCTGCCTTTTTTAGCTGTCATTTTTAATGATTCCAGATTTCCTCTCTGATTTTTGAGCCCGTGAGTGGAAAATGTAGCACTGCAGAGAATACAAGCTGGTGGTGTTTCCCGAGTGTATGTGAAGACTAAATCTCATCTATTAACTCATGTGGATGGTGCCCACAAGGGCCAGAGGGATCTTCACATCATCTCGAGGGCCTTTTAACAGCTGACAAAATCCAGATTTTATACATAACAAGGAAGGTCAGGTTTTCCATAGAAGTCCATGCAGCTCATTCCCAAGGGCTGTGAAATTTCTGATGGAGTTAACTCTCAGTTATTTTACTGAAGTTACATAGTTAATGCTGTCACAAGGACATCAGTAGGAAAATGTGTATTTGTCTAGTCTCTTTAATGTCTAAGATAAGATAACTGCAAGCAAATCTTACTGTTTCTTGATTACCTATTAAGAGAAGAAAACAAGTAGATGGCTTATTTTGGAAAAAGTGAATAATGCATTGTCCTGCAGCACCAGCACCTCATACAAATAATGGGAAATAGTGGCAGACACCAGGCTTTGGGGACCTTCCACCTGCCTTTAGTTCCAATTCTGACCCTTTCTGATTGCGTGACTTAACTCCCCTCTAATGGCAAAAATTCATACCTAATTTTTAAAGTTTTTGCTAGAATTAAATGCGATATCAATGATTTAAAAACATTTATGATGTTACATTATAGATCCAAATATTTATAGAATATCTAGCATAGTGTTTGATGCCTCCTAGAAGCTAATTTATTAATAAAAACTTCTTGAGCTTCTACTGGGCTTAGTGCCAGGGTTAACAGGACAGATAAGTCAAAGTTCTTGCCTTCAAGAAGGTTACGATCTTATCAAAGAGACTGGCATATAAATAGACATTTCTGATGCAATGTGGTAAGGGCAATTACAAAAGAGACATAAGCAACTGTAGAAGCACAGAAGAGAGACACATAACGAAGCTGGAGATGGAAGTGGGATGAGGGGAGGCTCTGGGAATAGATGCTGAACGGAGAATGAGCCAGAAAATAGTGAATAAAGATATATGCAAAGCATACGTTTTCAAGATAATGTGACATTCAATATATATGAATATTCTTTACTTTTCCTTTCTTTAATTCACATTAAATCATCAACATTTTTCATATATTTGGTCAATTACTGATACTTCCAGTACTTGATGTGTTGGTGGTAGGGAAGGAGGAATCAAATGTCTGCACCATTGTGGGTTTATAACTGCATACTAAAATTGCTCAGGCTTGTTTCTCAAAAACCAGCCACTAAAAGACGAAGAAAAAAAAAATAAGACTAGGAAGATATTAAAAGTGGGAAATGTCAGGTGTTATAAAATTCGACTTTGAGAAGTATAAACTAGAGGGAAAATTTAGGCAATAAATACTGTTGGTGTGTCCACATGTTTGAAGTGTTGCTTGCCAGAGCTGGGGCTGCCTAGCAACAGAGCCTCCGCTAGGCTCCACTCTCTATGGCTGCTCAGGACTTCAGGGCCTGAAGTTGCTGAGATCAGTGGTTTTGGCTTAAGGCAGCTTAGGCATCAGGACACTAAATCTCTGAAAGTCCTGGGACATTCAGGACCGAGAAGACCCAAAGCAGAGCTCTGGGGGAGTTAGTTAATAACATGCAGCCTAATTGCCAGTTAAATACACTTTTGTGAACAGGCTTTCGAACTTTACCTTCCTTTATAACTTTTGCTAATGGGTAAGTTCGTTTAACTCACAGGCGCTTACATTTTGTAGGCATTTGGTGATTGCGACACCGCAGACCCGAGTACAATGTGGTTTGGACCCACACTCCATGTGGCAGAAGGCAATGGCAGACCACTGCTGCATTTTCTTATGTATTTATTTTTTCATTTTCATTTGAAAAACCTGTGATAAGACAGGCCAAAAGAAAATATGAGATAGTGCTGAAAGATGAGACTCCCAGGCTGAAAAGCACTCAAACATTGGCCGGGGAAAAGCAAAGAACAGTAAGAATAGCATGGTTGTTAATGACCCAACCAGCCCAAAGCCAGAAGGACGTCTAGTAGCTGATGTGCACAAAGGTGACTGGAAAGGACAGTTTCGCACCACACATATGATCTGAACACAGAACATATGAAGCATGAACCAAGGTAACTGGAAATCATAAAACAAGAAATGGAACATCTAAACATTGCAGTGCTTGGTGTTAGCAAATGAAAATAGACTGGAATGAGACATTTCCAGTCAGGCAACTATGAAGTATTCTATTCTCGGAATGACAAACGTAGAAGAAGCAGAGTGGCTTTAATACTGAGACAAGATGTAGCATAGGTAGTTAGGGGCTACAATGCAAGTCTGACTGAATGATATCAATCAGAATTTTAGGAAAACCTGTTAACTATTTGACCCGTAAAGCCTCTGACTGTGTCAATTACAAAAAAAAAAACCAAAAAACAAAAAAAAACCTTTGAGTTGCTCTGAAAGAAATGGGCGTCCTCACCACTTAATTGTTCTGATGTGTAACATTGTAGACAGGAAGCCACTGTCAGGACAGAGTATGGAGACAGAATGGTTTTCTATAGGCAGGGGTGTCAGACAAGGGTGGATTTTATCTCCCTTTTTGTTTACTCTGTAACAGATCACATTGAACAAAAAACTAGGCTAGACTCATAGGAAGAAGGAATGAGAATTGGTGGAAGAAATACTAGTAACTTAAGATACACTGATGGCGCCATCTTACTGGCAGAAAGGAGCAATGATTTGAAATTTCTGATGAAAGTGAAAGAAGAAAGTGCCAAAGCAGGATGTACTTGAACAACAAGACAAAAATCACAGCTACAGAAGAAAAATACAACTTTAACATAGACAATGAAGATATTAAAATTGTTCAAGATTTTGCTCCCTTGGGTCAATCAATTAAAAAAGGAGACTGTCACCAAGAAATCAAGAGAAGGCTGAGACTTTGGAGGACAGCAATGGAAGAATAAGACAAGATCTCCAAGAGCAAAAATGTGTCATTGGAGACCAAGGCTAAGATCATCCACAATTTTGTATTCACAATTACTATGTGTGGATAGGAAAGTTGAACCATAGAAAAGGCTGATAGGAAAAAAAAAAAGATTCTTTTGAAATATGGTTGGAGAGCTCTACAGATACCCTGGACTATCAGAAAGATGAATAAGTGGCTCCTAGAATATTGGTGGAGGCAAAAATGACAAACCAAAACTGTCTTTGGCAGGGTTCTTTGGAAAAGGCAATAATGCTGGGGAAAATAGAAGGCAGCAAGAAAAAAAGACCAAGTGAATAAGAAGCAGTATATACAAAGGCCAAGAAGTATATACAAAAGAGATCACAAGCATGAGTCTATAGGAGCTGAGCAGGGCTGTCGAGGACAAGACATTATGGATACCACTCATTCATAGGGCCACTGGGAGTCGGAGTCAACCCAACAGCACTAACACAGAGATTCCTTCTAACTACCAAAAGGGCAACCATGACACATTTCACCCATTAAATAGAGTAACTTGCCATATCTCTTTCTGGCCTTCAGTTGAATCTACGGAAGTCTGGATAATGTATCTAAAATGCATAAATGCTATTTTGTAATTTTCTTTTTAATTTAGTAAATGTTTGTGCCCTGTTGCTAATACATTCCTGAGTATAACATTGCTAGAATCCCTTTAATGTCTTTTCAATTAACAATTTAGTTGAATAACAAATCAAGTATCATTTATGAGTTTAAGTGTATAGAGCACTTTCCTGAATAGGTTTATCAAACACAGTTCTATATTTCAAGATGCTTGCACTGTAATAGCTTTCCAAGAACAAACTAACATTTGGGCCAGGCTTCCAGGAATTCCAAACATCTGTATTAAAAAAAAAAATGTCGTCAACAACCAATCATCCAGTTTTGTCAACATGTTGCCAAAGATCTAGAACACTGGAAGTATTTCTAACCAGACGTTATAGAATTTGGCATATACCTAGAATCACATCTACAAACACAGACTAAGGAATAAAATACATTAACGGTTTTACCTTTGAACCAATCACATGCGCTTTTGCTTCATGAGTTAGAAAAAGCAGAAAGTAACTTCAGAATTTGTGGAGATGATGGAAGTTTTACACTTATAATAACCTGTAAGATAATCATTAAAAAATCAGTAAGGAATATTTAGTATGTTGGGAATATTATTTCAATACTGGGTGCAGAAAGCTACATAGAACTTTGGCTGACTCTGCAGTATAGACTGCTCAATTAGGATTGTGAAAACTGAGAAGCATTTAATCTTTTTATGTAAAACAAATTAAACTTTTTTGGTATTCTCATTAAGAAAGCTCTAATTTTGAAATGTTCCTAAATAAATTTGTATTACTTTTATAGTAAAGAAAAATAATTTTAAGGGCTACTAGCTACCATTTATTGAGTGTTTACTAAGTGACCAGCACTATATTAAATATACCCCCTGTATTAAACCCAGTGAAGTGGGAACTATTGTTATCCTCCTTTTGCAGATTAGGAAACTGAGGCACTGAGAAGGTCAATAATTGACTCAAGATGTCACAACTCATAGAGTTGGGATGTGAAGCCAGGCAGTTCATGTCCAGAGTCTGCCTGATCCACTCAGTTAGACCGTGTCCATTACACAAGCCCTGCCCTGGTGATCTGAGGCAAATCGGAAGTAGGGCAACAGGTCTTCAATAAAACAACTGGCAATAACAATAACAACATTAATAATGACTGATAAATATTGAGGAATTAATATATTGTAGGGACTTTATTTTTATCTCTAATTTCCAAAACTCTTGTAGTGTTTATATGTTGTGCAGATAATGATGCTAAAATGTGGAGAGGTTGGGTAATGAGCAACCTCTTAAGTGGTGGAGTCAGGAATGATTCCTGGTCTGGAGTCAGATCATTTAAACACTAGATTCACACCCCACCTCTGCCTTCACTCCCAATAGTCTTCGCCAGTATTTTGTGGTCCTCTGTGACTTAGATACCCAAAAGACATTCTGGGCCTCTCCTTTTGCCACTCTTCTCATTCTTCTACATCCCTTTTAGGCAGCTTGTCCTATGACCCCATTCATATACTGATATTTAGGAGTGTCTTATTCCATTTCCTCAGAGCTTTGTTCTTGAAGACACAACTGTAGCTGTCTTGGGTTTCCTTTCAAGAAAGAAGTGGCTTTCAGCTATGGAGAGTGCAGTTAAATGACAGTCTCCAGAGGTTAATACCTTCAGGATCCACATTAGTTTCCCAGGCAATGACTAACCCGAGGCTGAGCATGGAGGTACTGAGATCTGGATATTTCTGCCCCCCAAAAGTCTCGTTCAATAGCCCCCCATTTGGTTGGCAGAGATGTTGTCAGATCTGTGTGGTGGTCTGATCTTCTTCCTATTCCATCTTGCTTCATCTCCCATTTTATCTTTCACCAGCATCACCTTGCACTCCCCTAATCACAGCCCAATAAACCTCTTGCATTCCTAACTCTGGAGGACCCAGTTGATACTACAGCTAAGTGAGTAATCTATCCAAAGCAGATGATAAGTTTAAAGGGGGCTGTTGTGGTACCCATCACTATTGGTAACACATTAGTCATCGCCAGGATGTTTCTGGTCATTAAGCATAAAGTGGGAAACATAAATGGAAACCTTAGGATTATGACAGACAGACAGACAGACAGACAGAGATAAAGAGAGAGATTAAGTAACAAGCACATGGAGGTAGGGTGGTGGGTTCAAATGAAAACTTTTAGGTAGATAGCTAGTCGATTCTATTTATAAGTCTGTTATTTCGTTTAGTTTTTGTTTTTGTTTTGTTTTTTGTTTTTTTTGAGTAAAAACTTACTTGCGGTGTAGCATTAAAGAATATTGTAACTCGTAGGTTTAAATAAGCAAAAACAATCAAAATACAAATTTTGGTCATTTTATTTTCATGATATAGTCAATTTTCAAGTTCTCACTGAGTGCCTAGAACAATACTTAACAGTAGTGAGCTCTCAATAAACATTTGTTGAATCAATGAAAGAATGAATAAAAGTTTAAAAAATTCAACACACTATACTTTTGAGTCAGTAAAAAGAGTTTTCCAGGATAGCTAACCATGACAATCGTTAATAGAAATATTTCAGGCCGAGTAACAGGAAACATTTATTTTGTACACAAAGCTGTTGGTTTATACTAGCCAAGCAATATCCCACAGCATAGTTTATATCTGAAAAACCAAGTGAAGAAGCAGACCCCATTCCCACTCTGGGACTTGTACTGTAACAGAGCTTCCTACTCAGATGAAAGGTCAAGTCACTTTTTCAGCTGAGGAACCAAAGGATGGCTTATGAAGAGGGCGCTTTCACACAATCTGAATGTTCAGACAATCCAAGAAAATTAGCAAATTATGTATAAAGGCCTTAAGTCTAACTAACTCCTAAAATCAGATAGCTGCCCAGAAGCCCTTTCTATGTAGAAAATCTGGAGATGCCACTACATTCTCGTAAAAATGACCTCAAGAAATTGAGGTTGTTTTGGCAGATTGGACAACAGTCAAGGAAGCACCCTGGATTCTCAAGAGGAGGCAGTTCTGAGATTACAATTAAAGGAGTGAAGGGCTATGACTGGCTCACGTGGAAGACTCCGATGATGTTGGATCGAAGTTCTGAGATAGCTGTTACTAATGCCCCTTCTAAGCTGTCATTAGTGTAGGAGTACTGCTATGCTAATGTATATTAATGTTTTGTGACGCAATTTATTGGTGGGCAATAGAGGACATAAATACATCCCATTCTATTTAAGACAAAATTTTGGACAACACAATTTTGTTAAAAATTGGAGCAAACTGTGGTCTGCAGAGGCCAACATTAAAAGGTAGAAAGGATAAAAGATAATAGTAAAATAAAATGGAACAAATATGCTTTTAATCATACCAGATTGAAAATCATAAAGTAATATTTCTCTTTGAATAAAATATCCTTATATTAATTTATCAAATTGCAAGACGACTTCATTTTATGCAATCTGAATAAAAGTGAAGGATCTCATCAGTAAGGAAAAATGAAATGTTTCAATGGAAGAACAATAGATAAAGAATATATTAAAAGGATATGTAAAAAGTAATGGGGGTAGTGAATTATGGTAAATATTTCATTCCAATTATAATACAGCAAAATTGATTTAAAGAAAAATTGATAAGAATAAAAAAATTTAAATCTGAGACATCAATCTTTAAACACTGTAATTTTCAAAGTAATGCCAACTAAATCATTTGTTACTGATGTCAGAACACCCAGGTATTTGGGGAAAATGTCATTTAAAAATTATGTTTCTACCAAATACAGGTTATGAATTATTCAATAAATGCGTGGTGGGTGATATTGTTTACAACACATTTCCTGCCAACCTCTGTTTTTCACTGGATTTTTTTTTTTTAATTTTTAAACTTGAGGCAGCTTCACAATGTAATTGGTAATAGAAGCAGATGGCATTTCTTTGACCCTTTATTTTAGCTTCTAGGCATTGCAATCAGTTACATGCCAGGTATGGGTACAGACAATATGCATTAAAATTAGCCCTATCTTTCTTAGCTGCCAAAAATAGACTCGATCATAAAATTTGAGCATAAAGAACCTTGAGATTATTTAGTTCAATTCTTGCCTTTTGCAGGTGAGAAAATGCTTGGTCAGAGAAGTAGTAAATTGAGCTGCTCAAGGTCACATAGGAACCAGATCTCAGCCACTTGACTTAGTGACAGAGACCCCTAGCCCCCACTCCCAGGATCAAGGCTGTCTTTTCTATTTGTGAAGATTACAATATTTATATGTTATATAAAATTATAAAATATTTTAAGCATCCTGAAAATGAACAAGAATGAAGTGCCCTGGAATACCTTTCCACCCAATTCTATCAAAACCTAAAATATTGCCATATTTTCATTAGATTTTTTTTTTAAATCATGATAGAGTTTCTTCTTTACTAGATCAGAATCATTACATTCAATTTATACTGAAATGATAACATGTTAGCCATGGATTCATTTGTAATTCTGTTGAAGTCAATTACATAAATACTCTCAATACTCTGAACATAATATTAATAATAAAAAATTGTTACCAATAATGATAAGTAGCCATTATTGTTCTGCTGACTACATGACAGGTACTTATTTGTAAGTATCGTATTATTCTATGTATAATCATGTTTTGTTATTGTCCTAGAGTTCAATTCGTTTCCTTCTACATAGAATTCACTCTCATATTGACTGAAATAGACCTTTTTTTTTTTTTTTTTCCTATTGGGCCAAAGGCCTAAATAAGCTCCTTTGTAGGGAGAATACAGATACTTTACTTTGTGGTGGGTGCCATCTCATATTGGGTTCTCCAACTTATGAGCAGAGCTGGATTTCAGCCCCTACTTATTCCTTTAGTTGGGCACTCTTGTTTTGGGCCAACCCATAAAATTTACTGTGATAGCTCTGATGGCCAGAAAGAGACGACTCTCAAGTCTGGTCAGTGGATCAGATCAAGACTTAGACAAACTAAAATGAGAAATATTGTTAAAGCATTTGAATTTTGTTTTGGATGAAATTATTGAATTTATGTTTGAATATTGGTTACACCCAATGAGGTTCTAAAAATTCACATCCAAGACAATGAGGAAATCATGCTGTGAATGAAGGGCGAACTGAGGAGAGGCTGGGAACCCGTCCAGGTTGTTCTCCCAGAAATCAAATCTTCCTTGGAACAGATCCTAAACGAAATGATTGCATTACAAAGCACATTTCTCCTGAGAATATGAAGGACTAAAAGCTAAAGCAACCAAGGTGGAAAGTGTGGTGCTATGAGGTATAAAACAAAAGTCTTACCTGCCTCTATTTCTACATTGTCTTCCCTCCTCACCTAAAATTTCCCTTAAAGATGGTGACTTTGTCATCCTCACTCACCACCTCCCCACTTTATGTTCACCCGCTTAATACTTTCAACTTTCCCCAAGCAGGAAGAGCTCTTTCATACTTCAGGTCATTTATTTACGCCACTTATTTTCCTGAACTGGAATTCTCCTCCTTCCTCTACCTGGAAAACTTCCATTTCAGTCAACTTTCAGGAAACATGACTCAGGTATACGGATAGTTAAAAATAAGTGAAAATCTAGGGAGATAAATAAAACTACATATTTAGACTATTCAAATTTGGATAGGATCTCAAAAGTCTAAACTTGACAAAATGTCTGGTATATAGTATGTGCTCAAGAAATATTAATTAAGAGCTAAATTGAATGAATGAAATAGAAAATGTATATGTTTAAGAGTCTCAATAATTTTTGTTGAACTGGAAAGTCTTCCTCCATAATCTTTCATCTGCAGTTAGGTCCTTCTATATCATTCCATACAGAAGCTTTTGAGATTCTGTTCATAGCGCCTTACTTGAAGTAAGACTCATTTACCTGTGGAATCATGGATGATATATGTCATCTGGTAACTGTTGTGCTTAAGTACTCATCTACCTGACAGGCATTTCTTTACTCTTACTGTGCTCACTTACTTGTGGGTCTAGCCCTAAGTCTGTTTCTCACGTTAGCATCCTGACTGCTAGCTGGAGTTTGGAGGCTGCCCTGAGCCTGGTAACTGAGCTGGAGCCTGGGCCCGCCAGGCTGTATCTTGCTTTTGGGCAGTGGTATAGGTCCTGGCCCTTTTACATCTAGCCATCGGCTAACAGTCTCACTTCCACAGACTGGCAGTGAAAACTGTGTTGCTTCTGCTCTCTCTGGCATGGATGTTCGTTCCTGTCCTGAACTATCATCCAGTGGCCAAGAACACAAGCTCCGGAGTCAGATGGACCTGGGTCAGATTCTAGCTCCTTTATATCTAAGTCTAGTGAAGAGTCTCAGCATCTCATTTGTAAATTGGAACTACAAATAAATCTTTTCACTGTGAGGATTAAATAATCACATAGAAAACATTCAACGGGGTGCACATTGAAGTGATTAATACCTATTTGAATTCTAAGGTTAGGAATACTGGTCTGACGACAGCTGAACACTGGCTATTGGCTGATTTGGATTCTGGTTATTGACCTTTAGGGGTCAGACCTACTGTTGAGTAAGAAATTTTCCTTGCAGTCTATCTTTTTTAGTTGTTTGTTTCTCTGTTCTCCTCTAGCCAGATTCTAACAAGGAAGGGATAGGATAAGCACACAAGTCTATCTGTCTCATAATCTTCCTTGACCTTGGCTTAGGTAAGACAAAAGAGATTGATTGTTTGAGAACACAGTAATTAAGTAGGCATAGTACAAACTGCCAATACACCAACAAAGCAATTCATTAAATGGAGTAGTTCCTATGGTTAAATGGACTTTAAAAGTTTACCATGAATAAGCCCAAATCTTTTAAAATTGGTTATTTTTTAAAAAATTTTAAAAACTTAGCATAAATCTTGCATAGTTCATCTAAAGATGAGGGACATACCTTTATTTGTCAATTGTTTCTAATATTATTCATAATAAGCATGGACTAAACATTCTTGGAAATGAATCGAGGATATTTCTCTAAAAACTGTGACCCTTAACATGATACTCAAATTCTGAGGAAATTAAAGTTGTGTTCAGCATTTTCATTGTCTCATTCAAGTAATGTGTTAAAATGACTATAGATTTTAGAGTCAGACAGACCTGGTTTTGAATTTCACTCTGATATTAACTTAGTGTCACTGAGCCTAGTTTTCTCTTATGGGAAATAGCTTTAGTTTTCTTTATTTTTCAAGATGGCTATATAGAGTAAATATGATAATACATGTCAAGTGCCCTGTGTCATGCCATGCCCAATTTCTATCCTTATCTTTGCCTTCCAAACCTATATGGAGAGCACACTTCTATTAAATGAACTTAGTGAAAAAACACAACATCTCATCTGACAACTACTCTGCATTTGTCCCCTCATTCAAGAAACATCAACATAATCTAATATTCTAAGATAGCTCTTGGCAACTCTCTCTGATCTTTTTCTTTTTTGGGGGTAGTACAACTCAAGTTTAGATAGGGAGGAGGACAGGGGGAGTGAAGTGACTGAATTCCTGGATTTGAAAAAATAGGAAAAGGAGTGTTACTGAGCATGTGTTATCATGAGTAAAGTTATTACCGTGTACTGTTCATCGCACAAATAATTAGTGGGTTGCTAGTATAAGTAAGGCACTGTTCTAGGAGCGGGAAACACTGAGCAAATCAGCTCAAGTCCCTGGCCTCATGGAACTTAAGTGCTAGTAACACAGAAAATAAATATAGTCAACTTGTAATTGAAAAAAAATTTTTTTTTTTTTAGGCGAGACAACACTTGGTTGACCTCACAGATTGCAAGGACCTTGTCATCTTACAATCCCTTACTTTTTTATTTTTTACACCTATCACACCCGGTCTTCCTAGGTGGTCTCCCATCCAAATACTAACCAGGCCTGATCCTGCTTAGGTTCCAAGTAGACAGGATCAGGCTTGTTTAGGGTAGCTTGACCATAGACGAAAAAAAGATTTTTTAAAGAAAATAATTTAGTAAATGCATATAATGCTATAGGCTCTGATCATGATGTTAGGAAAAATAAAGCAAAATAAGAGGGACAAGAAGTGCTGGGATATGTATGGGATTTTTGTCTTTTATAGGATGGCCAGAGAAAGATTCTTTGATAAGGTGACATTGGGCAGGGATCTGAAGGGAGTGAAGAAGAGTTTGCAGATATTAAGCCTAACGGTCTCCCAGGCAGAGAAATATAAGTTGCAAAAGCTCTTGAGCAAGGAGGAAATATGGACTGTTTAAAGAATATGAAGAAGATGGACATAATTAGAACAAGGATGAGAGCTTTAAAGATGAGATCAGAGGAATGAAGCATGAGTGGGCTGTTGTTCTCACTGCCACACTTTGTAAATTGGTGGGGTATTTTTGGTTGTCACAGTGATTGAGGTATGCACTGTTATAGAATGAGTGGAGACCAGACATGCTAGGTGTACAGCGATAAGTGGGATAACCCTGCACAGAAAGAAGTGTCCTACATCTTGTCCACTTTCCAGATGTCCAAATGGGTATTCGTATAGTGTAGGACTACCACATACAGTTGTGCAGGTTGCAAACTGCAGAATTTTTGAAAGCACCATTAACGTGGACCTGCTGGGTATGATATTCCCACGGGATTGTGTTGTGCACAATCTGTACAGTGGTGAAGTGGCATCCTACACATAGGGAAAAACTGTTTATAGTTTTCTGAGTCTAGAACCAAACTCCATTTTACATATAAACAATAAGTTTTTATTTTGCATCATTTTATAATTACTGACTTTCTTAGGAATGCAACTACTATCTAGATGAAATTTGTCTTATTTTCTTAAGAACTTTACCAAGAATCGTTCATCATTTTATTAGTCAGAGTCCAACCAGGAGAGAGAAATCATATGGCAAGTTAAACAGGAAAAGTTTAATGTGGAACATTATTAAGTATAATAGGGAATTAGAATAAGGGACTGGTTAATAAGAAGAGAATTCTAAAGAATATAGGAATGGTAGCTATTAGGGGTTACCACTACCCCCTAGAGCTCAGAGAGAACAAACATGGAAGAACCAACCACCCTGGGGTGGGGGAATGCTGAGAGCCCATACTTGTTGGAAAGACACAGCTATGGCTCATTGGATGGTGAAGAAGTTGCTGTGGTTTTATACTAGCAGAACATGTTAGAAATCATTCTTTTGGAACTTGCCAGAAAAACAGGTGCTGGGGACAGCCATTCATTGAAAGTGTCTCTCCGAGGCATCCTGCTGTGACACTGAATAGGAGGTATGCTGGAGAAACGGCTGGGTTCTCGGTGCTGATGATCACTGTGCATTGCAGGAGCTGGCCACTGGAGAAGATGTGCTATGGAAACCTGGTGCTGGAGGAGTTGAATAAATAAAGGGAGTAAATAAGGCATACCCAACAACACAACGCAGGCCTATGGGGATATCATACCCAGCAGGTCCATGTCAATGGTGCTTTCAAAAATTCTGCAGTTCGCAACCTGCACAACTCTATGTGGCAGTCCTACTATACAAATACCCATTTGGATGTCTGGAAAGTAGACAAGATGTAGGACACTTCTTCCTGTGCAGGATTATCCCACTTATTGCTGTACACCTAGCTTGTCTGGCCAGAGAAGTGATCATGCTGCAGGAATCTGAGTCTGTGGGAGCTGCCCAGGCTGCAAGAACTGTGTGATGTAAAAATCAAGCATAATACAGGAGCCTGCGGAGAGTAGTACACTGTAACAAGGAAGAAAATCTCATCCCTCCTTTACCCACTCCGGACAAAGGTTAACATGTGCAAAGGAAAAATATTTTAAGAGCAGAGCTCCATTTTTAAAGAGTAGACAATGAAGAGTAGATTTGGGACTGAGGGACAATGAACTCTTAAGAAGCACAACCATTTTGGAAAATCATGTCACTAATGGTGATCTATTTGTGCTTTGTAAGTAACCACTTTAATATATCTGTATTTATTTTTGATGGTTTTACATATAGCTATAATCCTCTGAGACTTCATTTTGTCTTCTAATGTGGTCACACCAGAGTATTTTGATCTTGAAATTTATACTCTCTTATTATTAATATTTTCCTTTTATTCCTGTTAGGCCATAATAGCAATATTTTTTGAAATTATATATCTAAGTATTATATGTACTTTCATTTCATGACAATTAAAAACATTCTATAAAGCTATGGTTGGTTCGATAGGGTTGAAATAGGAGCCTTATATGTCACTGTAAGAAGTCTTGGTGAGATAGGAAGCCATTGGAAGGTTTTGAGTAGAGGAATGATGTGATGTGACTCATGTTTGAAAAAGATCACTATGGGAGGCCAGAGGTGCAGGAAGGAAGACCAGTCTATTTGCCAGTGTCCCAACAAGAAACAGAAGGAAAAGTCAACTGGAAGGAATTCTTCACAAAGATGAGGACAGGGTTTAGGGAATTAATAAGGAATACTGAAGCCCCAGAGAAGAGCAGGAGTAGGAAATTGTCACTATCCTAGGGTTAAAGGAGTAAGGGAAGCATTTGTACTACCAAAATCAAAGGCTAGCTGAAGCCATGGGGGAGGAACTGACTTACAGGCTCTATCACAGCCTCTGCTAGCATCAATTTACCCAAGAAAGGGAGTAAATAATCTCTTAACACCCTCTTATCTTTTGTAAATGTGTCTCACTGACCAAACCCAAACTAGGGGACTACTCTGGGTCATCCTGACCATGAGGGTCACAGACCAGAGCAGGGAGAGACTTAGAATGGATTTGGATGGGAAGTGAATGAAGAATATTAACTTGGGTCAATTGATTCTAAAGGAATGGCAATTATGTCAAAGTCCTTTGGTTGATTGTTATTGATATGAGATACCCTATAATGAGGCTGATTTATTCCAGAAGACATTTTTGAAAGGTAGTTTCTTTCACCCTATGAAGTCATAAAGAGAATCCAATGGGGTAGAAGATCAAGTAATCCTTTTGTTCTGGGGTGCCTCATATTTCCTGTCTCCTAGGGTCTGTGCTCTCTCCTGTTCCCTCATTACCCAGAAACATGTTATGCTAATTTTAATTGGGACTTTGCTATCAGGGAGCTGTCCCAGTCTTACTATTTTTCCATAAACTTTATCAAAACATTGCATTATTCTAACATGAAATGAACTCTCTGAAGAAGAGATTCCTGCAAGCAGCTTGTGTGTCTTAGTCATTGTTTCTAAGTGAAACACTATTTTTTTTTCCCTTAAACTTCACAATGTCTTTAAGTATTGCAAGGCTTATCATTTAAAAGTGAGATTAGAATTGTTCTATATTCTTAGCCTTCTGCAGGGATGGAAAAGGACCATGAGCAGTAACCATAAAGGGAATAATTTTTGCTTATCCTGATCTGAGGCCTCCAGTTTTTAAAGATGGAAAGGGCTATCTTGAGAGTCAGCGAGTCTCCCCTCACCAGAGGTGTTTGGCCATTATCTCGGATGGAAGTTGTAGAAGAGACTTCAGTTTTGGCTGTGTGGTAGACTCCATTAGCATTTTTAAGATCCCTTCCAACGCTGAAACTATGCAATGCTCTGCAGGTGACTGTTTAAATCAGGGTACCTTGCTCAGCTTTGGATTCTGCTGCTTGGTTCAATTGAAATGAAAAAGAGTTGAGGCTGAAAGGGAGAAGGGAATTGGAGAGGGGTAAATTAGGAGAAAGAAAAGAAATTCATGTTTCATGGCACATGTGCAGTTGTGTCATATCATTTCAAACATAATTAAGTGACCGACCAAGTTCTTCTACTGAAGATACCTTTGGAGTGTGGGTCTCCCTGCCTTCCTGGGTCAATGGGTTTGAGTGTTGGCGCATGGAATTCACTCATCATGTACACACTACAGCTTTGCCATAGTGTTCCTGTCTTTTAGTCTGCCCATTCCAAACTGTGTCGTATGAGGACTTTCATCACATACATTTTCTGGAATTATATTAGTGTTCCTATTGCTACTGGAAAATAAACACACAGTTTTATTCTTTACCATTCTGGAGTCAGAAGTCTAAATGCTCCAACTGTAGTAAATTCAAGATATGGGCAGGGCTGTGTTCTCTCTGGAGACTTAGTAGAGAGACTATGTCCTACCCTTTCCAACTCCTGGAGAACACCTGCATTCCTTGGCTTTGGCCTCTCCCTTCATCTTCAATGTAGCAGTGTAGTGTCTTTGAATCTCTCTTTGACTCACACTTCTGTCTCCCTCTTTCAAGGGCCCTGTGATTACACTGGGCCCACCTGGATAATCCACGATAGGTTTCCTATCCCAAAATCTTAACTTAATCAATCTGCAAGTTCCTTTTACCATATAAGTAACATAAGTTCTAGGGATTAGAACATGTACATTTTGGACCATTAACTTGTCTACCACGGAAGTTGTACCCTAAAATTTATACCTAGCTCATGGAGAATTGAGGTGGTGGAGGCATTGTCTAGATACCACTGCATGTCCACCGGACTGTGAGCTATTCAGATACACCATCCTTTCAGACCCCTCTGCCCCCACCCATGGCCACGTTACATCCTAGTGAAGTGAGCATTTTGGTAGGCATTAGTGTTACCGATGAAATATTTTTAGTACTCTTTTTGGGCACATGGAAGCATTGCATTCCCTGTCTCCTTAGGATTAGCTATGGCTACATGACTTGCTGTGACCAATGAAATGAGAACAGAAGTGACAAATGTCTTTTGCAGGCTGAATTTTAAGGGCTGGCAGATGATTCTCCATGTTCTCATTTCCTTGCCAGATCAAACACAGCAGCACACGGATGAAATTTCCCTTGTTCTGGGTTCCAGAGGGAGAATCAACAGAGGCCATGGCCAATCCCTAATAGACTAACAGCTCGGGTGAGAAATGAACCTTTGTTCCTTTAAGTTACTCAGAGTTAGGAATAATTTTTACTACAGTGTAACCTAGCCTGCCCTGACTGTAACAGGCATCCACCTTAACAAACCAAATTAGGGCTTACTCCCTATCCTAATCCTGCCTGCCAGGGTACCACTCTCTGTTGATGCCTGACGACCTCCCTGTTTTCTTAGGAGATGTGTTGGATTCTAAGACAGCCCATCCACATAAATCCATTTTGTAGGATACTATTCATCTATGGTTCCATTCAGCTTTCCAAAACGTACAGACTTATAGCTAGAGCAAGCATATCAGCCTGGACAGAGAGAAATACATTTATAATTGTATCTTTTAAAGCCCACACATCTGGTCCACTCAGCAGCTATTATGGATTTTACAGATAAAACTCCACTGCATTCCTGCACCTCCTGACACCACCATTATTCTGGCAGTTGGTGGAATTTCAGCTCACCCTGAAGACCTCTGCGAGCCCTTTCTCCTGATCCACAGGCAGAGAGTGGATGGGATGTATTGTGGCAGCTGATTCCATCAGTCTTCTTCATGTGAGTTCACACTGTCCTTCACCAGCACTGGCCTCCCTGATGAAATCCCGACAACTATACTAGAGCCTAATAGGGTTCTCATGTGGCAGAGTCAGCTCCATCCACAGACTTTTAAATAAATCTAGCCCATCTCCACAATATATGACTGAGGATGTACGAAAACCCATCTGTGCAATTTTGCTAATCACCCTCCGGCCTGCCATGTTCTCTCTCTCCAGTTCCTGTTTCCTACCTCAGGATCTCCTTACCTTGATGACTTGTTCAGATGCATCTCTCCAACTTTAAAGTGAGCCTTTTTCTTTTGGATAGGTGTGTATACTATACCTGGCTCAGGCACCTGCAGCTTTAGGTGAGAGATGCTTCTGCCTCCAACCCTCACCCATTCCCGCCAGTGCACGGAGACGAGCCAGTGCCAGTCTCTCAACTCAGACACTCTCCTCTGTGGTTTCTGATCAGTGCTCACTAATAGGATGAGATCAAATTTTTCAATATTTTAAGCTAGCTTGACATGCAGTCAAGAGTTCAGACGTGTACTAAATCTTGTACTCGAAACTATTAGCTTTTAGATGCATTCACTCTTTCTAAGGAAAATAACTCAGGAGTCCCTTGAAAAGGGGATGTGGGAAGACTAATAGGTTCTGAGAACATCTAGGTCATGACGTTCATGTTTTAAATCATACTGGGACAGCTGGGATTCTTACAAGCTAATGGCTAAGAAATCGCCCGGCTTTTCAGTGACTTTCTAGTCTCTTCCTGCAGGCATGCACATAGAAGCGATCACTAGCAGATGTGAACACTGAACACAATCGCGGGTTCCTCATTTATCACAGGGCTTCTGCAAGGAGATGCGGCTAGCTGCATAAAAGGGGCAGCGTTGCTGTCCTCGAGCTGCTACCCACCTACAAATTGGATATACTTATAATTAAGACATGCAGGAAGGTGAACCAGGAAAGTTCATTCTCCAATATTAAGGTGATTTTCAGTCATGTGGCTAAAAGGGTAAAAGGAGATCCTTTTGAAAATGTGGTCAGGTAGGAATATTGGTGTGAGGTTTTCTAGAGCAACTTATTTCACTGAGAGATTGCCTCTCAGGAAACACCAAGATGCCTTGAAGAATGGTTTTATTTTCTCTACTATTTGTTTTGTGTAAAATTTATTTCATTGCCCCTTCAAAACAAAAATAAGGATAGAAAATACATTTTTCTTAATTTTCAGTCAATTAGTGAGACAGAAAAAAATAGATTTAAGTAATTTTAGGTTCATAAAATACAGAAAATCAGAGGTAATTTTGCTGGCTTTGGAATATAGAGAAACCAAATAAAAATAAATAGTAAAATAAATTAAATTATCAATGACTCAGTGCACTGACTTCTGTTTTATATTGTGATTTGCCTGAAATCCAATAAGCTGCTTCTTTCTCCAAATTTCGTGTGTGTTGATCCAGAATAATTTTTTGATAATTGTTAGATTGACTGAAGGCATGTGAAAAATTTCCATTTAAAACATGAGAGATAAAAAAAGACATGAGGCGTGATAACAGAAAGCACTCTTACTGACAGCATGAATACAGTGGTGCATTTTATTTCAATTTAAAATAAAGAATTGAAAATGATTTAATTCTCATTTATATCTCTTGTTTTTACTACGTAAGATATAACAGAACAAATAAAAATGTGATGCTTTATTCTTTATTAAATGACTGGCTAAATTAAACTCTTTATATTTATAAGAAACTGCTGTGTGTGTGTGTGTGTGTGTGTGTGTGACTGTGTGTGTTGTTTGTGTGCGTACAGACTTCAGTGACTTTGCACCATGTGACTATGATGACATCATCTCCTCCTCCCCTGACTGAGATGGATTTTTCTATTGCGCACAGCGTCAGCTCTAATGGAAAGAAGTATTTATCAGACAAACCACTGCATGTTAGGATTGCTACATGAGTTACAAGGACTTGTGAAGAGCCCTAACCAGACTCCAAATCAGGAAGTGTGGTTTCGAGTCCCAGTTCTGACATTAACTACTGCTAACTTTGCACATTACTGAGACCTTCAGTTTCTTCATCTTCAAAATGATGTGATAACATTTCTCATATCTGCTCCCGCCTTCTTAACTGATTCAGGCTCTCCCTGGGTCTCGCCTTGATTTTCTGTGCTTGCTCTTGTGTTCACATCAGATGTCCTTAAGGCCCTCCTGCCTTCTTCTGTGCAGGAAGCTCATTTTCGGCATGAAGACCCCCGTGAAGCAGCTCCTTCTCCACCCCATCCTCTTAAGGACCCTTGATTGTGCCTTCCTTACAAGCAATAGGGAGCTTTGTATGTTCTTTGATGCAGGAGATTTTCTGACATCCTGTGACTCTGTTTACATATTTGTCTCCTTGAGACTGCCAGTGGATAGGGATCATGCCCTACCATACTCCTTTTTCTCTGCAATACCCAACAAGGTGCTTGACTGTCAGTGGCACTTGAAATGTTTGTGGTTTGCATGCCCTGCTTGTCCTAGGTTTGTCGTTAGTTGTTTTGAAAAATCACAAGAAGAGAGAGAGTTAGCTATGTACAGAAGTAATAGTAATACTTTGAAAACATCCTTGTTGCTGCTGGATTTCTTTCTGCTCACGTAGCTGTATGATTGGATCATAGCAAATCTCACCATCTCTAAGTTTCAGATATCAGAATCTGGTGTCGTCATGTAGTTTTTTTCTTTCAGGTTAAATAAGCCCCAATTCCTGTAGTCATGATTTATAGACCCCATTTTCAACTCTTTAATCATTTTCATTGCTTTTCTCTGGAACCACTCCGAGTTCTCCATTCACGTATGTTCAGGCTCCAAACTGGACATGGTATGGAAATACTGAGTAAAAGAATTATCTGCATATTCTATAGTCAATATTTATACATAAATGTGTTTCCTTTTAATCAGCCACAAATATTAACTAGGCACTTATTAAGCTTTACCTGGCACCGGCTTCAAAGTTTTTGGCAATTTCAAATGATATGATTCCTTTCTGTGAGACAAGCTTTCTTTGATGATATTACATAAAAACATATTTATAAACATCTGTATGGTAGTTATTTATATAAAAATAGAGTGGCTTTCTATGTCAATAAACATGCAGCCTCTTATCTGGTTTGTTTACATGAAATTAATTTAATAGCTCCTCTGTTCCATGAACATAACAATTATACTCCTCATTCCACACTATACTGTAAATTTAAAAAGTAGAAAAAGATCTAGTGATTTCTTTTTGCATTATACAATTTTAATATACTCAAATTTTATTCTAACTTATAGATTTATCCTAGTTCAGCTGACCATTAAAGTTTTTTTTCTACTGTCATTGGAAAGATTTCAGTTAATACTATTAACAACATTAAGCTATTTAAACACAGTAAAATTAAATTACTACTGTATACTGCTTTATCTTTGAAACATTTTTTATCTCTCTTATATAATCCTCATAAGAACCTTATTAATAAAGAAAGGTAGAAATTATTACCATCATTTTCCATTTGGTGACTCCAAGGCACAAACAGACTCAAGGTTCAACTAAGATAATACAAGTTAGTGGAGAGATAAGTGTTCTGAATTATATAGGATTTTTCCCCAACAGTTTCTCAAAGTTTGAGAAACTATTGAGTCATTACTATTATGTAAGACCCCTACAGATGAAAACGTCTAAGAAAGCCAAATTAAGGTTAGAAGAATTTTAGGATATAATAAATGTTATTTTAATGAAAAATATTTTTAATGCACATATAACACTATGTAATGTGATATAATTATGCCATTAACAATATAACTAAAGTATTGACAATAATATTCTAAGACTATTATAAATATTGTGGTCTGTTAGAATAGCACAAAATTAATGATATTTATTAATTAGGAACATCTGTCTGTCTATAAATCATCTATCTTTCTATCTATCATCTATGATTTATTATAGATGATAGATAGAAATTGGCTTACGTGATTATAGAGGCTGAGAAGTCCCGAGACCTGCTGTAGGCAAGGTGGAGACCCAGGAGAGCCCAAGGGGTAGCTCCAGTCTGAGTCCAAAGGCTTGAGAACTAGGAAGCTGATGATGGCATATGTTCCAGTCCAAAAGCCAGGAGGTTTGAGTCCCAAGAAGGGTCAATCCTGAGCCTGAAGCTCAGAAAAGACCAATGTCCTAGCATAAACAGTCAGGCAGGAGGAGTTCCTTTTTAGCTTGGACTTTTTGTTCTTTTCAAATCTTTAATTGATTAGATGAGGCCCACCAACGTTAGGGAGGACATTCTGCTTTACTCAGTCTGCACACTCAAATCTTAAAATCATCCAGAAACACTCTCAGAGACATACTCAGAATAAATGTTTGGCCAAGAGTTTGGGCATTTTATGGCCCAGTCAAGTTGACACATCCAATTAACCATTGCAAGATGCGTGATGAACATTTTTAAATACTAACTGCAATTTTGTGTACCTCTATGACTGTATTATAAACTCATTTGGAAGTGACATCAAAATTCTAATTCTGAGGCTCCCTAAGGATATTTATTATGGGCCAAATGCCCTTTCTGTTCTTGTACTCTGATTCATTACCAGATTCATTTCTCAAGATGGAGGTGTAAGGAAGCTATAAGACCAAGCATTGTTCTTAACCTGCTATTTGCTGGTGTCATTGTGGAATCAATTTTATTTGAATTACATAACTTTAGGTACTGTAACAAATATGCTTAAATATACAAAAAAATAAGAACTAAAATTTTATTTTTTATTGTCAGTTTGCAAAAGATTGAGGCAAATATATATTCCTTTCTTTGGTCTTCCACAAAATTACCGCAAATTTTGTCCATTTTTGTGAGCAAGTAGTTTTAAGTTGTATAGAAAATATTACATTCTCAGGTTGTTCTGAAAAAAATTTTTAAATCTTATTTTAGAAGGCTGTTCTTTTTAAACAGCTTTAATATGATATAATCCACATACCATAAAATTCACCAAAGTTTACAATTCAATGGTTTTTAGTATATACACAGTCATGTAAACATCACCAGAATCAATATTAGAATACTTCCATTATCCCCAAAGGACACCCCATATCCATTACCAGTCATTCCTCATTTCCCCTGATCCACCTACTAATCTATTTCTATGTCTCTGTAAATAGTGCTTATTCTGAAAATTTCATGTGAGTGGAATCATATAATATGTGGTCTTTTCTAACTGGCTGCTTTCATTTAGCATAATGTTTTCAAGGTTTATCCATGTGGTAGTCTGTATAAATACTTTATTACTTTTTAATGAATAATATTCTATTGTATAGATAGACCACATTTTATTTACCCTTTTATCAATTGATGGACATTTGGGTGGTTTCCAATTTGGGGATATTATGAATAATGTTATAATATTTGGGTATAAACTTTTGAGTGGATATATGTTTTAATTTCCCTTGAGTGTATATCTAGAATAAGAATTACTGGATCATATAGTAACTTCATGTTTGACACTTAGAGGAACTGCCAAAATTGTTTTCCAAAGCAGCTATACCATTTTACATTCCGCCAGCGATGCATAAGGGATCCAATGTCTGATGTCCTTATAATTGTCTGTCTTTTTGATTATAGACATCTTAGGAAGTATGAAGTAATATTTCATTGTGATTTTTTCATTTGGGTTTCACTATAGGTAATGATGTTAAGGATGTTTTCATGTGTCATTGGTTATTTGTATATCTTTTATGGAGAAATGCTTGTTTCAACATTGCTCATTTATCTTTGGGTTATGGATCCTTTTTAAAAATTTGATTTTATTATTAGTTTTAAGTATACGGTACATTGGTTAGACATTTATATAGTTTATAAAATGATCCCCCTAATTGCTACAGGTCTTTTTTACTGTTGAATTATAAGATTTTTTTTATATAGATTCTAGGTACTTAACTCTTATCATATATATATAATTTACCAAATATTTTCTCCCAATCTGTGGATTGGATTTTCATTTTCTTGATGATGTCCTTTGAATAACAAAGGTTTTCATTTCAGTGAAGTCCAATTTATCTGTATTTTTCTTTTGTGTCTTGTGTTTTTGGTGTCACATCAAGAAACCATTTTCTAAAACTTATTGTAGTGATAAGATTGTAAGTTATATAATGTCAAATCATTATATTGGACACCTGAAACTAATATAATACTGAATGTCAACTATAATTAGAAAAAGAAACATTGTCTAAGCGAAGGTTATGAAAATTTATTCTTATGTATTCCTCTAAGATTTTCATAGTTTTAGCCCTACATTTAGGTCTGTGGTCTACTTTGAGTTAAATTTTGTATTTAGTGTAAGAAAGTGGTAGAATTTACTTTGCATGTGGATATTCAGCACCATTTTTTGGAAAGATTATTCTTTGCTTTTTATAAGAGATGTCATTATAGTGAGATTGGGATTTTCTGCAGAACGCTGAGATTGAAATGTAGCTAGAATGAATATGGAATTGAAGTTTTTATTCTGGTTATACCGATTGATTTAAATTTAAATAACTACCTATAGATAGTGGCTACTGTATTAGACAGTGCTGATCTAGAGAACCTTTTCTTTGTGTGTATATTGTGGGTTATTGGTTTGGAGAGTTTGTCTGGATTGTTGAGCAAATATCTAGGTAAAATTTTCTCTCAGGCAATTCAGTCTCCAGGGCTTAAAAAATTTTCTAATGGTTGATCCCCACCCCCCGTTGCCATCGCCAAAAAAGAATATTTTAAGAAATTTTCAAAGAATTTCACAAGTACAGATCCTTTGAAATCTGTATGTTGATTTATGCATCTTATTCTAATCATTAGTCCTCAAGATAAGTGAGCATGAATTAAATGTATTCAGTTGAAATCATTTTGAGTTTCAGGTGTGTGATCTTTGAAGATGAAAGTTTGGAAAACTTATCCTCTTTTAAAACATTTAGCAGATAGAGTCTTAATACCATTTTCCCCCCTTTTGCCTTGAGAAAACTATGAATACAGAGCTTATATTTTGTATTAGCTAATGGTCTTCCAATAAATTTCATATAAAGTTTTCAAGAACTTTGGAAAAAACTTTTTGAATGAACTCTTAAGATTTATGACCTTTGTGATGATTTTCCCCTCATTTCTGAATCCCCTTGAGCATCTAAGGAGAAGTGTTACACGAGAAATGCCTCCTTTTACAATCATTCTTTAGTCATTGTCTAATATTGAAGAGTTAAATGTCTATCTGGCTTTGGCAGCACCAGGCTGCAATCTCATCTGAATTCTGCTGTTTTTTGATTTCATCAAAAATCATATTTGCATATAAGACTGATAAGGCCTCTTGGTACTGGAGTCTTGGGTTTCATGCAGGCACAGATTTGGCACCAGACTGATGAAAACTCAATTATGATTTGTGTCTATGCAACAGTTTTCTATTGATTACCTGCCAGAACCATGACAAAGCAATGTGAGGCCTGAAGCCAAGTCTTCCCAGCCATAATCTTTCTTTAGGTTTTGTATGCTATGCCCTTGCTGGAGTTTTTTGAACATTTGTGAACAATAATGGTTCACAAAAATGATCCTTGGATACAAACTTGTCTTCAATAAAAGACCTTCTTAGTGCCTAGGTTAACTCTGTATTTACCTTACAACCATTTATCTAGCACCTGCTTATGTGCATTAGATTGTTCTAAATTTTATAGGATGTAGAAGAAATGGAAAACATGGCTCATGTTTGGAGGAACTTGCCTATAGTAACCTGGAGGAGGTAAGTTATTTAGAGATGACACTAGTTTGAAAGCAATTCCTTTCTAATATTGTTATGTGAGTGAAATTGAGCAACATGAAGCAATGATTGGAGTTAGCTGAAACTAAACTAAGAGGTTTCTTGGTTATGATTATTGAGGAAGGGCATTAAAAAATAAAAGGAATCACAACTAGGTAGAGGGGACATAGAATGAGGGCTGTTAAGGGGGTTCTTGGGAAAAATCTAGCTTGCTTCTTACTTTCCTATTGAGATGGTGAGCATTTTACTCCACACATTTAAAACTAATATCTTTATTTAAAATATCTAACTTTAAAATAGTTTTAAAAATCTAACATTAACATAGTGTTCTCATTTGCTGGGCCCTGTTCTAAGTGCTCTACACCTATTGACTCACTTAAATCTCAAAATACCCCTGTGGGGAAGTTCTTTTATTATCTCCATTTTATAGACTAGTTAACTGCAGATCAGAGACAGACAGAGACTTACCCACAGCTGATAAGGGGACACAGCTGATGTGGGACAGAGATCCCACAGCTGATAGATGGTGGTGCTTGCAGTGTGGCTCCAGGTTTTGCACAATTATCACTTCATATGGCCTCTCATCTGTGGAAAAGAACAGAGAGATATAGATGCCATGGTTTATGTCTTGGCTCCTCAAGGAGTGACAGAGCTGTCCCTTTCTCATAATGGGTACAGAAAAGTTATTGTTTTTAAATTTCATAATCACTTACAGTTGGATGGGCAAGGTAAAGCAGCCGGTTCTGAAGAGCCTTCCTCAACTCTTCAGAGTAAGTTCAACTGGGTTTGGGTTCTGAGGTGAATTGTGTCCCTCCAAAAATATATGTTGAACTCATAACCCATTACCTCAGAATATGACCTTGTTTGTAAATAGGGTCTTTATAGAGGTAATTAGTTACTTTCCTATGGCAGCCTTAGGAAACTAATACAGGTTGGAAGTAGTTTTTCATGTGTATGAGGTGGCCTCCTATTAGCTGAGAACTATTTAAACTCTTAACAGGGGATCTAATTTGTACCTATCAGACAGTGGAACAACTGATAACCTCCACAGTGAGGTTAATGAGATGTCACATAAAGCAAACATCTCACATGACCACTTAGAACCTCATATAATTAAAAACTTATTTCAAATTAATCACTACCTTAAAAACTTATCTAAAAACATAATTTTTGTCAGAATCTGAGTTCAGGTATTGTATCAGACAAACATAGTTACATTCTAAGGAGTTTGTTTTTTCTCTGAAGCTATTTAAGAACCCCTTCCCACCATTATTTATACTATAGGCACAGATTGGATGAATGATATAATTTGATTTGGTTGGATGGTATAATTTATTCCATATTCTAAAAGGACGATGCTCCCTATACCAAATTATAGCCTTCTTTTACTGGACAATAGTTTTAAACTATATGCTAGGTATATGATTATCAAATTACAAGTTTAGTTTTCATAGGTCAAGGTTTTCTATGTGGAACAGAAAACATCAAGCAAAGCTTATTCCTTTACAGACCAGTGCTATTTCTTTCATTTTCTTCTAGCAAAATGTGTTAGAGAAATCAAATTGCTGCCACATTTATTGACAATGTCTTGGTCTTTGTCCTTGTGCACAACATTTGGCTCCTTGAAGAGCATGAGTTCAATCTAGACAGAACCCCAGTATAGAACTGGCCTTGTTTTGGTTCCGTTCAGGTCAGAGCCAACAGAAGCAGCCTTCCAGCATGCCCTTTGGGGTTACGAGGGATTGTGTTTCCCTTCTTTAAAACCTAGTTCTTAATAACCTAGTTAAGCTGACTTCAGCCCCTCCCTCCCTCTCCTAGCTATACAGGTAGTGCAAACATTCTTTCTTACATGAATATTATGGCTCTATTATTTAAAACAAAGAGTGGCCTGAACAGGCCTCTGACCCCACTGTCCAATTATTGTCTAAAAAAAAGACTGCTGGTAAATCTTTTTGTCTTTTTTTCTTTTCCTTTTTTTCCAAACAAATTATTGTCTTTGCTAGATATTTTCATCTTTTAGCTGGTTTATAAATGCATAACAATCCCATACAACTTGTTGCTATTTCCTTGATATGCATTTCACAATGATTTATCATAGAATGTATAATAGGAAGTATTCTGTGCAAAGCTAAAGATGTTTTCAGTGCTATATTGATGTTTTATTTTGTTTGAGGTGGGTGTCTGTTTATCTTTCACTAATTCAGGCTACTCCCATTGGAACAGAACTTTGGGGCCTCAACTGCTTGTTAGTGGATCTGCAGTGGGTTCAAAATAATTTTCCAAGAATAATTCTGATTTTTTCTTGCCAGTGCTTCCTCTGCTCACCTTGTAGAGGGCTGGCCTAGATGTCCATTGGACATGTACCTTAACGGATTCCCAGCTTCTGCAAAAGGAGATGAACCCTAGCCCCAACTCTGGGCTCTGCTTTGGCTCTGGAAGATGAACTCAGCAGCACAGGGAATAGTCTCTCTCAATGCATTTGCTGTCACCACACAATATTGATCAAAAGCTGGGAGAAACACTATTGAGAGAGAATTGCTAAGTTCATTTACCTCTTGAGATTCTAAATTAAATCCCTGGGTCAAAACTGATCAGCAGAGTCAGAAATACTGCTTTTGTTGTTGGTGATCCCTGCCTTCTGTTTTCCTCTCTCCAGAAGGATAACTTTTCTCTTTCTTGTGCCTGTGCACGTGCCATTAGCCTAAATCAGGAGTCCTTTTAATAAGCAGTCCCATGGATCTTGTTGCATGAAATGTAAAGAAGATTTGGTGGTTGTTGATTACATCATCTATCTCTGAGGATACCAGGTACTGGCTGATCTGAGTACTAAGAACAACTAGACTTCTCCAGGAAATCTTGATTGTTAGTATCTCATGGACCCTGTGAACTGTGTAACTAAGTTTTTTTCTTTTCATGTTGGCTGCCAGAAAATTTACAGCTAGATTATGGCCCAGCTACTGCACATGTGTGGGTTGTTATGCAATACATTTTAGACTCGTTCCTGACTCTGCCTTACTTTCTGTTTTACTTTCTTCTCTTGCCTCACTTTTAACTGATGCTATTGGGTCATCTTCCTGTGTCTTGTTATGGACTGCTTCAGATCTTTTCAGGAATAGAGCAAAATATGAAAATGCACACATATACATAAATGAAATATGCTCAAATAGGGTTTTAAAGGGAGGGTTGCAGATTTGTTGGTGAAGAGAAAATAGGGGCTTCCAGATGTAGGGAGCAACACAGACAGACATGTAAAGGTAGAATAAATGGTTTTGTCAAGGGATCTGATTTAAAAAAATCTTTCTTATAGTTAAAGTGATGTAGCAAAGATGCTCAACTGAGATCTCTAAAATAGAACATGGAAAAAGATACATGGTATAAAAATGAAATTATTTTAAAATTCCCTCAGCCTGACATATTATTTTAAGGAATAAACTTATGAAAACACTTTAGTTACTATACATTGGAATGAAACCTAGAAGTTCTTTGAGCAAATAAAGGGTATTGAGATAAAAAAATCATATTTGTATCTTTTAGCTTAATATATCTTTGTTATTTAAATCCTTTGGAAAAAATTAGGTGATGGTATTCTTTTGTGCCTTCTAGAGGTCATGACTACATCTATTTGAAAACAAATATGGGAGAACAATGAGCATTTTATAGTAAGATTAGGTGTAAATTAGAAAATTCAGGACGAATAATCTGGCATATATAAATAAATGATTCGCTAACCACATAAATTCAAAGAAATAAAACATCTTTGCTCTTTATTCCACACGACCGAACTCTATTAATCTCATCTGTGTTTTCATTGATTTGTTCCATGAGGTAGGGCATATGTCCAAGTTGATTACTGCTATACTCCTAGTATTCAGCCAATTTCTTAGAACACAGTAGACAATCAGTACACATTTGTCGAATGAATAAATGAGTGAGTGGATGAATGAAGGAATGAGATGAAAGCGAGGGTTAGATCGTTTTTGGACAATCAAATTAAATTGATTTGACCTTAAGGAGGCAGTGACAGGGACTTTATTTTTTTCCACATTTGGAGAGTATAGGCTAAGGTAAAATTTCTTTTGGAGTTAATATCCCAGATAATGGTTTAAATGTTACCATTTTTACAATTATTTGAAGACCTGTTTCCCTCCACAGTTTGGAGCCTACCCCAAGATGATTGTTGTGGAAAATAATGATCTTCCTGTTGGTGTTAGCATAACGAATTATGGTGCTATAAGGACCTTAAAGACCATTAGCTCCTCCCTGTGGAGGTAAGGAGATAATGATTAAGAAGTGATACCTCAGACCTGAGTCACTTGACCTTTTTCCCACGAATGCTGTGTCCACAGCACTTACATACACTCACTCTGGAGAAAGATAAGTTCCAACTAGGGTTCTGTCTCATCTCTAAGACGAGAATAATAGTTTATACTTCATAGGATTGTTTGGAGTGTAGGATGAAAATATAAATATAAAGTATTTAGAAGAGTGCTTGGTATTATTTAAATTAAGATTTCCAGAGTATGTCCAAGTTGCATTATTAGAAAGTAAAGCATGATAGCTTGAGAGTTCAAATTCCTCTTCCCATATTAAATTTTCCTTGATGCCCAAGTAGAATGAATTGCTTCCTTCTCTAAAACACTTATATGTTGTTCTACATGTATGTCACTCTCCACCTCTCAAATAGTTACCTTTGTAAAGGCAGGGTGTGTTTGTTTTAATTAGGGAATTTCTTTTAATTTAACTTGAATAATCATCAATATTATTCTTCAATGAAATAAATGCAGTGGTCTGAGACCAAGGATTATCTATATAGATGTCTTTAACGATCAGTCCGATTATTCAAATTATGAATCTTTTACCCTTGCTCAACTCTTTCAGAGAAGAATAATTTAGTCACACTAGTTATTTGTCTAGATAAGGGATTTTTAACCTTGGCACTACTGACATTTTGCGATGAATAATTCTTTGTTGTGTGGGGCTGTCCTGTGTGTCACAGGAAATTTAGCAACATCTAGCTGCTACCCACTAGGCATTAGTAGCACCTGCTTTCCTTACCAGTTGTGACAATAAAAGACACCTTCAGACATTGCCAAAAGTTTCCCAGAGAGCAAAATTATCACTAATAGAGGACCACTGGGGTAGATTACCTCAAATTGTCACTTTTCTTTATCACATTTTTATAATCAATCTCTGGAATATGCTTTGAAATAAGACCATGGAGTCTTTCATCTGAAGCAATTTAAAAGCAGAGGATGATAATTTTGAGCCCTGAATTGTTCAGAGGGTTGGACAGTTGACATTGGAGGTTGCTTTCAGTTTTCTCAAGTGAAGACATAGAAGTCCCATATGACTCTTTGGGTCAGCCCCCTGCTTCCTGCGTATTTAAATACTGAAGTTACAATCTTCATGTTTGCCCTTCTATGCTATATTATATAAGGACTCGCTAGTCAAAATCAATGGAGAATAGTCACAACTCTTAACTCCTTTAAAGCATTTTTACTTTATTTATCAGTTTCCAGGTGACCATATTTCCTTGACCTTCCCAGCTGCTCAAAACATTCTGGGTCATTTCCTAGGTCTATCGAGTACAATAAGACAGGAGGTTTGCCGTGATTGTGGCTGCACACTCATCTCAGAACCTCTCTGCAAATCAACAGTGGTTAATACACCTGGCACTTGGGACAGATCCTTGTATGGCTGCTACAGCAAACTCCCAGCACCCACTCAGACTCTCTCCAACTGCCCCACCCCATAGACAATCAGAGCATTGTGTAGAATAATCCCAGAGCTGTTCAAAGAGCATAGCCCAGGGCCCTGGGATTGCTGTTTATTTGTGGCATTATATCAAGAATGATAGAGCAGTAGCTTTATGGGTGTGCTTAGGAAAGACTTCTATCAACAGTGCCTGAGGCTCCAGGCCTATCCCTCAGCACTCTATTGTCACTGAAAACAATGCTGTGTGTATCTGAGGAGCTGGATGTGTTCTGGAAAAACATGTATTAGGAATGCACACTCGTGAGCTTACAATGGCCTCTGGGTTTGTTGGCACATCCCTTGGTATTCTTCTGTTTCTGGTATGTGTCACTGCACATGTGAGGGAAAGTAAGGTTGTGCATGCTTTGTTAAGTGCCTCCTGGGCTTATTGGTCAGGGTGGGGGCAGGGAGTCATAGGAGGATATGAGGAAGCTAAGAAGTCTCTAAAAGAATCAGGTGCCCCTGTCTCCCTGAGTTTCATCCAAAACAGATTTAAATAAAGACTTTCCCCAGACTCTGCCATCCTTCAATATATACATATGGTTAAATTAAAAAAATTCATCCTTAAGCGGTGAGGTACAAAAGGATCTAACTTCAGAACATCCATAAAACAGTAAAAGTGGAAAAATACTAGTGACAAGGAAGATTGGTTAAAGGCAGAACCAACAACAAATGAAGCCATAAACTTTTCCCCAGACGTGTGATTCTGACTCAAACACAGATAAAGCAGAGTTGTGAATAAGGTTTAGAAAGAACTCACAAAGAAAGGTTCCCACTTCTTTAAGTGTTTTTGCAGCACTAAATTTATATAAAGCATGGAAGAGAATTTATTTTGAACACTGTGACCTGTGTTGGCATACTGTGTTTATTTTCTATTATTCCAAGCTATGGCTTTTATATTTTCCTGTTCTCTTTGACTGATATTTAATTAGTACATTTTAAAGAACATTTTGCTATTTTATGGCCAGGGTGCTAGCTCTAGCAACTGGAAATTTGTAAAGCTGTACAATATAGCCCTTCCAACATGGTTCCATCAGTTATACACCAATAAATAACAGTGATTTCAAGGATGATTAATCATAATCATTATAAAGCACTTTGGCCAAACCAACATCTGTTTCCATGGATACAGCAGTTGGCCATCCTGCTATTGTAATTTATATGTTTTAGTTATTGTTCCCAGATGACTATGAGGACCATTGTACATATAATGTGACTTTTTAACTTTAGGTCCCTATGGATTCTGTGGTTTATGCACAGTCTGTAGTCCTTCTGAGAAGTTTTTCTTGAGAATTTGTGAAGGTTGGAGAAAAGGAAGCAGGATTTCAAAGGTCTTTTCATCATTGCTTCCTTGAAGAGGCAAAGTGAAGAAAACAATAGGGACAATGCTAGTAGCGAACAGCTTAATAGTGTAAATGATATTGTTAGTGAATCTGAAATCCAAAGACTCACAGGCACTGGGGAAACTGAGGAACAGCTCCCTCCATGTTATACTACAATTGAGTGGAAATCTGGTTCGTAACAAGATCTTCTGACTCTCAGGCCAGGGTTCATCTTTTCATTAATTATTTTATTTTACACAAATATGTTATGTTCAGTTCTTTCTTGAATGCATGTTATTGAATCCATACTGTGTGCCAAGCCCTAGGCTCAGTGCTGGCAAATTAATTGCAAGTCAACAAGAAGTCAGAACTTATCCTGGTTCCTGCACTTGTGGCTGGGAAACAGACTAGAGAGGGAGGCTTGCATTAAGCAAATCGTCATCTAGGCCAATGGACAGTTAGGCTGTGACAAGTGTTGAGTAGGTGAGAGTTATCATACCCTGAGGGCCTGTCATCAGGTGTTAGGTCTAATTACCCAAGTAAGGAGGGACTTCTCTGGAACAGTGTCACCTGAGCTGACATCTGAAGAAGGAATTAACTATGTGAAAATCCAAGGAAATAAGGTGTCAGGGGCCAGCATGTGCAAATGCCCCTAGGCTAGAGGAAGCAAATTGAGTACTAACACTAAAAGAAAGTAAGACAGGAGTGTAGAAATATATACAAAATAATCAGGGGCCTGAATATGCTGGACTTGTATAGCCAACAATGAAAAAAAGTTCTTTTTTATTCTAGTTACAGACAAGACTTACTTGCAGTAGCACAACTTGATTGGGTTTTATTAGAATCAGGAGTAGCTGGGGACTTGTGGTTGGAGCCTCTCTAACTTGAAGGCTAGAACCTGCTTTGGTCCTTTGTCCCTTTAAACACTGTACAACTTCTCAATATGTTGGCTGTGAAGTCCAGATGTTGAGAATGGCAGGAAAGCCCTGAGGTCTGGTCTATCATTGGCTAGTCTGGTTTCATATGCTGCGGGTCCAGGTGCCCAGGGTTCTGGTTTCCTCTCAGCTGATGAAGGAGCCATGCAATGAATGGACTGTATCATGGGGTGGAAAAAAACAGGCATAGTTTGGTCTTTTCTTTCTATACTAAGATTCAAAGTATTTCTCTTACATACTGGGTGTGTAAGATACTACATATGAAGTGCCCCTACCTGCATCAATTTTATATGCTGTGTCCCAAATAACCATACATATAGCAGCCTAAATGACACACATTTATTATCTCACAGATTCTTTGGGTCAGGAGTCCACACATGGCTTAGTTGGGTTTTCTGCAAATCTTCAATTGGGGTGTTTGCAAGGGGTGCATTCTCATCTTGGGGATTGTCTGGGACACGGCCCACTTCTAAGCTCATTCAGGTTGTTGGCAGAATTCATTTTCTTGTGACTTGGGTTTACAGCAGTTTCCTCTTTAAAGCCAGCAAGGAAAGCAAAATCCTAGAGCAACTTGGCTAGCAAGGTGGAGTCTTACATAACAGTGTAATCACAGAAGTGACATCCATCACCTTTGCCATCTTCTATTGGTTAGAATAAAGTCACATGTCAGCCCGCACTTAGAAAGGATTATACAGGAGCGTGAGCACTGAGAGGCAGGGAACATACAGCCAGTCTGTTTGCTACATTATTCATGCCCTAACTTCACATTCACATACACAGGAACTGTCTGTGTAAAGCCTGGGGGAGTTTTGTGCTCTCATCATGTCAGAGAGACCCCTGGACATGGTTTGGTTGCCACCTAAAAGGAATATGGAAGCCCAGTACCAAATGAGAATCCCTCTGATGGAAAATCCCTAACCTAGTTCCTCGTTGAATGAATGACAGATGAATCACCAAGTGCTGTGGGTGTTGGGGAAATGAGCAGGTCTCGGGGGTTTTCTCTAGTTTACCCTGCTCTCTTAGAAAGGAATCAGCAATTAGGTGGATAAATAGATGCCATGGAAGGGACAGGAGCCTGGCTATAAAGATAGGGAAAAAAAAAAGGCAGATTTAGGGCAGGGAAAGGCTCTGGCTGAGTTGGGTGGAGGTTTAACTCTGCTACCTCAGGTGGGTCATTTCTCTCCCATGGGATGTTTTAATAAAATAAGCAACTTGGAACAGACTTAGCTAGACAGAGAGAAAGGGAAAGCTAGATAGAACATGAGAAGCTTCAAATCCTAGATTCTGGCCTTTTGCATCACTCTACCATCCTATGAAGAAGACAAGACTCAGCAGAAAAAGGATTTGCCCAAGGTCTTATGTTACCTTTTTAGTTTACCAGCGATGCTGGTCCTAGGGTTGACATCTTCGGATTTCTGATTTGTGCTTTATTACTTCACCATGGATCGCCAAGGTAAGGAGGGAGGTTTCAGGATGCTTTGAGGAGGATAGAAAATGAAGGGAAGTGGAGAAGTACTCAAAGGAGAATTACAAGACCCCTAATTTTGAACTAGGCCTGTTTCAAACCTTGCTTCAGTAAAGTACAATAGTGCCTTACTGCTTTGAACGGAAAATTTCTAAGTTTTTAAAAAATGACTTTTGGGTAGACATTCTTAGTCATGCCTAGGTTGCTCTTCACTCTACCATTTCACATCGGAGACACAGAGTTTTTTGCTTTGTATTATTATGATACACTGCTAGGCCTGGCATATTGCACAGGCCTCTTTGGGGGCTGATGATTTTACTCTGGCACTTCTTTGAGCTTTATGAGTGGTGGTATGCAGCCCTAACATAATGCAAGTCCCTGCCAAGACAGGACTGCTGACAGTGCTGTCACCACCTCTTCGTAGCTGAGGCCAGCTCCCCAGCATGTCACAGAGAGGAGAATTTCACTCAGCTTATAATCTTGAGGATGCAAATGGAAACAACAATTAGTTATAATTTTCACCCATCAGATTAGCAAAAAAGGAAAAAGACTGAAATAGCCAGTGGGGTATAAATAATACAGCCACTCTGGAGAGCAATTTGGCAGTCTCCAGAAGAACCGGAAGTACACACGCATTCGCCTTCTAAATTTGTACTCCAAAGAGGTGGTAACTCTTCTAACTGCACAGGCAAACCCGCGCAAAGCTGCCTGTTATCCTTTGTTTGTGAAAGTAAAATATTCAAAATAACTTAAACGAAAAAAAAAACCCATAATGAAATATCCTAACAGAATAAATATAATAGAGTTTGTTCATACAATGGAGCACAATCCAGTCGTAAAAAAGAAGGACTACAACCACTCTACATAAACATGGATGAATCTCGAAAACATAATATTCAGTGAAAATATAGCAGAGCAATGTGATTTTATGATGTAATTTATTTAAATGTGAAAAGCAGCACAAAATAACTATGCATTATTTATGGATCCATTTATATATTTTCGGCTCTCACAATGGATTGGGAGATTGAATAGCAAAGTGCTGGTAGGGGTTGCTTTTGAGAAGGAGGGAAGAAAATGGGTTAGAGGTAGGAGACTAAGGGGATTGTAACTTGATTTAACGTACTATTCCTTTTTGCAAAGAACCACAGAGTTTAAAACGTGTGAACAAATGATCAATTTACATTTGTGTTGTGTGTGTGTGGGGTGTGTGTGTGTGTGTGTGTGTGTGTGTGTGTGTGTGTGTGTGGCAGGACCCAGTTTTAAATTTATTCTTTGAGATTTTTTACAAGTTCTCAAAAAACATCATTAATGAAGAAGATCACCAAGTTTTACTAACTGGGGGAATTTGAAACAATTTGAATCTACCCTTCTGTGTGTAAAGTGATAGAGGTAACGAGTTTTAAAGGGTTTCGGAAGGTTAGGTTCATCAGAATTCGAGATAAGGACATGCAAGCATATATAAAATGGAGCCATATATGGGTAACAAAGTCTAGAAATTACTCCTTTGCTGACACATTGCAAATTTGGAACTTTGAAACTTTTAAAAAACAATGTGCCCAAAGAAAAAGGTTTTAAGTAAACAGTTGCTGCTGAATTGGCTATGCATGATGATTGCAGCTAATTGCATTTTTAATAGAATTATTCTTTGGTGTCTAGAAAAAGAAAGTTGAAAAGCAGGAAATAAATTACTTTTTTACACTAAGTCTGAATTTCAAATTGGTTTTTACTGTGAAGAAAATCACCTTGTTGGAGGTTTTTCTGCTGTTCAGATGAGTGGCCATGGAGCAAAAGCACTTCGTGAGTTCGAGGGGAACCAATGCAGTTTATAATTTTGAAAGCAAAGGCAGGATTTGCAGAAGTAAACATTTCCATTCAATAATGTTCAGAAAACCAGACCTCTTGCTGCTTTGGTTGCCAGAGTGAAAAATCCCAAAGACACTGCTGGAAATTCTCTTTGATTTCTTTTAAACTGAAATGATTGAGAGAGTTAAATTATAACATGATCATCGATTTCTGTATCTCAAAAACCTGTTATGGTTGCATGTCCTAAGCTAAGTTTCATTAGTAAATTATTCTTAGGGTTATTAGTGGTAATTCTGTATGTGATTCTATATTCACGTACATACTCAGTGTAGAGTCACACTTACTGTTCAGTATGGAGGTGGTAAACGAAGAGAAAACTGGATAAGATTCTTGTTTTTCAATCATCTCTTTCTTCCTAGCTCTAATTCATCCCTCATTTTGGTTCCAGATTAAACTTCTCAAGGAATCTCCGATGCCATCACTCCCTTTCTTGAAAAGGCTCAAAGGTATCTCACTTTCCACTCAATTAAGAACAAACATCTATCGATTTATGCTAATGTTCTTCTCTAAAGTTATTCTCCAGCACTCTACAGCCTGCAGGCAAAGTGTTTTTATTTGTTTTTGTTTTTGTTTTCCAACTATACTGACACAGTCCAAATGGTTTAGCTTTGGGATCTTTCCTAAATATTTCTCACCTTTTGCTTATTCTTTCTCCCTTACTGGTCATACGTTCCTATTCATTTTTTCTGCCAGTATGTTATAGAAAATACAATGATTGCCTTGAAATTCATGACTTCCATGAAACCTTTCTTAATTCTGTACTTCTTGTATAGCATTTGAAGAATGGGTTATCTGCTTAATGTTTATGGACTTTCGAGAGTTAATTTAACTTTCCTCATTCTATTGCAAGCCTTTCAAGCATTGGACTTACGACTTATTCATATTTATGTCCCTTATAGCAGCTAGCACTGTGCCTTACAAGTAGTAGATGCTTAGTTAATGTTTAATTAATTATTACTTGACTGAGTACACAGGTTATGGAAAAGTTGACCCTAGTTAGTTATTAACTGTAGTGAATTTCATTGTCAACTTTTCAATTGCCTTAACAAACTGAAAGCTAAGCAAGTGACTTTATAATCTGGGACCTATATTCTGTATGGTAACTTTCCTGAACAGGCTCAGGTACAAAAGTATACTTACTTTCTTGTTGCCATGTGCGGAGATTGCCATAACAACCCGGCAAAGCCAGAGGTCAATGACCTTCAAAAGCTCACGATATGGGATGCTGCCAGTTTCATTGGGCGAAAAAGAATTTTCTTTCTGGCCAATGTTTCCAAAGTCACAGGGTTTGGGATATTCTATAGAGTATTTCTTGGACAGGATCTGATTGGCTGTGGCTTAGGCAGACTTCATGGCCTCAGAACTGGTGTATCTGGATAGGCAGGTCTGGTGGAAGGTGAAGGAAGGTGAAATGGCCTTTGGACTCAGGTCCTCAGATAACCTTTGGGGCATTCACTCTTTGCCTGAATAATATGTAATATGAACTTTTATTTTATTTATTAATTTAATTTACTTATTTATTCTTTGTTTTTCTTCTGTGATTTATTTTAGGTTATGACCAACACATACATCAAAACAATGAGATATAAATAGGAGAGAAAATATGTTAAGACTCAAACAAATATAAATTTGAGTCAGAGAAAAGTTGAGACTGGGAATGGGAGATGAGAGGAAAAAGAAGACCATAAGTGTTCACACTATGTGGGTTTTATGGTTGTTAGAGCTCATGCTGGCAACTGATGTACAAACAAAGGTTAGTCTGGGACATAGTTTTAATGTCGAGAATAATCATATCAATTTTAGTGAGAAACAAATGCTTCATCAGATTAAAATCTAAGCTAAATTGCTTACATGGAACACCCCCTAAGGGTAGTGGATCATCTTCTCAACAACACCACATGAAGCTGTGTGACTTTAGTTAGTAAAGGACAGAGAGGCACAATCCTATACGAAACCTATCTCAAGGGCCAATATAGCTCAGGGCAAGAGTGCACCTTTCCTGAGGGATTAGCTTGAATTGAGGGCAAAACCTGAAATGCTAGGAAGAATGGAAAGACTATTAAAAAGTCCTCTATAAATATCTCCTTCTTCGAGCAGGCTTTGGATATGAGGTACAAAGCATAGAGTTTATAATTGCATTTTTTATGAGCCCATGCGGAATTCTTCATTATTAATTGAGGGTGCATTATTAATTATTGATTGGCCCTCATCATGGTGTATGCTGAATTATTTTTATTATCGCCATCTCTACCAAACTCACCTCTATCCTCAGAAAATATCTATTTAATGCCCATTGCGATATGCACATAGTTGGTAATGAATGATCATGAATTGAATTAACCGTGCTAGGATCCAGTTGAAAGTAACTCCAAGTTTATTTCTCTTTGGAAATTGACTATTAAGCAAGAACTAAAGATATATCAGAGATAAACAGAATTTTCCATAATCAAATGCATCGGCATGAAATACTTAGTTTGTGAGCCAACAAGAAAATGGTCCTAAGAATTATATCCATGGAGTGGGCCTTTGGAAAGTTTTTAAATGAAGACGAAGTATGGTCAAAAAATGTACTGTGGACAAAGAACGGTGTTCAGGAGAAGACTCACTAGGGAGAGCATTTCTAATCTAACCTCATTTTAAGAAGTCCAAGTCCACGAAATAATTTAAATAGACATTTCTACAAAAATGATTTCCTTTTACTCTAAAGGTGTCTTGCCTAGTAGAGGTTAATGTATAGTCATCTATGGAGACACCCAGAGTGATTACAGAAAGACCTCAAGTTCACGGGGCTGGAATAAAAGATGTTTTCTACGTTAAAACCCTAAGCTTTAAGAGGCCTGTCTTCTGCCTCCCAAGTCAACTAAAGGTATAGCTAAAAACTGATGAATATTAGACAAGGGAAGAATAGACCTTCTACTTGCTGAGTCTCATCCTCCTCACCACCTTATCCAGTTACATTCTTTTTGTTTCTTTGTTCCTTCTCATTTTGTTCTCCCTTCCTGCCTATTCAGAGAAGTAGAGCATAGAATAGCATATCTAGTGGATTTTGATACTTATGGATTGATTCTTCACTTTGGAGAATGGGGTAAAGAAACCTATTCTCTGAAGAATATTAGAAGAGTTCCTGACAAAGCAATAACACCAGAATGTACACTTGATATATCAATTATGACTTGGGTTCGACTGTAAGTATCAAATATCAGAAAATAACTGTAGCTTAGTCAAGGTAGACGATGTGCAGTAGACACCTAGGAGTGGTCATCCAAAGATGGGAGAGCAGACCCCTGGTGTCATGAGGTTCTAGGTGTCTTCCTGCTTCACCAGTCTTAGAACTGGCTGCTGCTCCCTGTATCAAACCATGAAATGAAATGGCTCTTGGAATTCCAGTCCTTAGATCCAATGAAGTTTAGCATCAGAGGGAAATTAGGGAAGGTGAGGTTACTCGCTTCTCTTTTTAAAAAGTGATTTTAAAGAGGTATCCACTTGGGTCATATAAGCCTTCGATTTACATCAGATTGCTCAGAGCTTGGCCACTGGCTGCAGAGGAATTGGGAAATCAAGACAGTTATTGGAGGCAAGGTACCCCACTAAATAGAGGGGCTCTGCTACTGAGGAAGAAAGAGAGGATTCTACAAATGACGTAAATAAATTACCATAATTGAGGTTCTAGTTTCTGATAGTTACAGATTTAAGACTTTCTTTTTCCAACTTAGTTTTCTCACTTAGGTTACATCTACTCTTAACCTCAGTTAGATCTAAATAAATTTCATCTCTTATGTTCTTAGAAAAAAAGAAAAGAAAAAGAACTAATTAATATCTCTTTTCTTTTGTTCACTCTAGCTATAGTTGAGTAAAAACTCTCAGAATTCTTATAATTAATTTTACTTTTAAATATGCTGGTATTTCCCCCCCCCCCAATATTGTTTGCTTGCTTTCTTGCTTTTTTTCTGCATTTATAGTCTTCGCCATGAACTCTTTCCAACCCGATGTGAATTTGTATCATCATTTTCTTCTTTTTGGCAAGAATTTTTTGTGTGAGATTAAAACTACTTACCTCCTTCAGGCCAAATTTAATTATGCCATAATGTGGAGCCACTTTTATGAAAGATGATAAGAAAGACAGCTACTTGGTTATTTTTAGTTTCTAAAGTTTACTACATGGGATAGGATTCCTAACCCTTTTGAAGTTAGGCATAAAAGAAAACTGCATCCTACAAATCACAATGTAGGTTAGGAAACATTTTGAAACCCTTTTCCCCTTCATTCTTTCTTTCTAAAAATAGATTTCGTCCTTCAGAATTCCTTCTGTACTTCTCTTCTTAAAACAAGTCTTAATCATTGCAAACAAGTCCTTGTTGATGCATCTACCTTTAGAATTTTCCATTACCCTTCAAAGGCATTTGACTGTTTGTTGCTCTTTTAAAGTTCTTACTAAAAAAGTTTAATTTGGAAACATAGACAAAATTAAATACCTAGAATCTCTCAACCTTAACACAACACTTTAAGATTTGCATAGTTTCTAATGGTACCACATTTCATTTAATCTAAGATGTATCATTATTTTATATGCCACTAAGAAAAAAAATTCTTCTAATTAAAGTGCAAGATAGTATTGATTATAAAATGCATCTTGATGTCATAGCTGTCAACATATTAAAAATATGCCTTTTAGACTTGAGAAAATTCAATATTTGTTTATACAAATATACATTTTACAGTTACAGTTATAGAATACAAGCCTCTCTTATTTTTTTTCCAACCAAACTGCAAACCATAAACATTTCCTACATTTCTACATTTACTTTATAATTATCATTTTAATAACATGGTTTTCCATCATGTTGATGTACTGTAATTTACTAAATCATTTTGCTACTTTTTTGCATTTTCGGAGTTTCTAGGTTTTTGACAATAAATGTCATGTGTGTAGATTTTTTATACTGTTAAATAATTTATTTGTCTCACTTCCTGGATTGTCTGGATCAAAAGATTCATAAACATTTGTATGGCTTCTGCTGTTTTTCCATTGTATTTAAAAAATGTACTAATTTCCATTGCTACCAGCAGTAAATGAGGGTCCCAATTCCACAGAACTACTCCAAATGTTAAGAGCTACTTAAAATCCCAACTTTTTTCTTATTTTAAAATGCTTCATAAATGTTGCTTAATTTATATTTATTTGAGCTAGTAAGGGTAAACATTTTCCCTCATGCTTGTTTATTAAAATTTTCCTTATTAAAGCTTATTTATTAACCACCTTTCATTTTGGTTTCTATTACTTCCATTTGGCACTGGGGGCAGTTTTAAAAATAGTTGTGTTATTGATGTGATAGAAAAAAATCTAGTCTTTATTTTTTTAAAAGCAGGTCAAGATTATGCTGGCAGATGTGGAATGAGAGGTGCTGTGTGCCCCCTGAATTAGCAGAAAGACTGGGGACTTCCTGAACTTGCATTTCCAGAATCTACAGAGGTGCAGGGATCTTTGCTTTTGTTATCTTTAAAGGACATAAGGTGATGGCTGTAGAGAGAGTCACTATAAAATAAAAATTTTGGTGTTAGGCCTATTGAGTTTTAATTCTAACATTGACACTTAGTAGCTGTCAAATTGTGCAAATTACTTGAAGTTCATTTCAATTAAGTGGGCTACTAATCCTAATCCTCACTTAGAAGAGTATTAAGAACATTGAATAAGTTAATGTATGAAAAGCACCTAATGTGGGGCCTAGTTTGCAATAGCCCACTTCATTCTCCTGTGGCCACCATGGGCTCTGGAACAGGTCGTATGCAGTATGAGGGCACCGCATTTAAGGGATGCCATTTGTATAATAGTCATTGTGAATTTATATATTTATTGCAATGTAATAGACATTGTAGGTTTTATTAACTATTTTCTTGTTTTAATTAAATAGAAATATTGTGACAACATTTATCAGATAGAAGTAGAGTTTCTTGGGTATTTTTGTAGTTTTTCTAGTTTACAGAGCAAAACAAAATGGTTAGGTTTTAAAAAGTTATTAGATTTATAAATAACTAATTTATCATTACCTCTGTGTTTTTCTTGTTAAAAAATAATTCATATTTGCAGTAGGCAGAATAATGCTCCCTTGACACCTTAAAGATGTCCTCGTCTCCAAACCCTGTAAATGTGTTGTTTTACATGGCAAAGGGGGATTAACGTTGGTAATCAACTGACCTTAAAATAAGGAGAGTATCCCGGATCATTTGACTGGGCCCAATGTAATTGCAAGGATCCTTCAAAGTGGAAAAGGTCAGAATGACGGAAAGTAAGAAGAGCCTGACCCACTGTTGCTGGCTTTGAAGATGGAGAAAGGGGACTATGAGCCAAGGATGTGGACATTTTGCGGGGGAGCTGGAAAGGTCAAGAAAATGGATTCTCTATTCTTCTAGAGTGTCTAAAAAAGAGCAGAGCTCCTGACCCCTTGATTTTGGCCAGTGAGACGCATTTTATACTCTTCAACTACAGAACTGTAAGATAGTAAATTTGTGTTGTTTTAAGGCACTCAGTTTGTGGTAAAATCGTTACAGCAGCAATAGAAAACAAATACAGCATTATTAGCAGGAAATTTAGAAAATTTGGACAAGAAAAATGTAAATTCAAGTTACTCATGTTATTTCTTAGCTTTGTCTTCTGAGGGGGCCTATAAACAATGGGATAACAATAGTGACAGTATCCCTGTCCCCAGATTTTGCTAAGAAAAGGGAATAATAGTAACTTGACAGTGGAGATACCTGGTAGACCCCACTATAACCAGCGATCAAGGTTAACATCACCAAGTGTTTTTGTTGTTGTTTTTTGTTTGTTTGTTTTCCATCCTCAAGTGATAAGCCATGGTGTTGTCATATACCTTCTGGTTTGATTTAATGAGAAATGCCCTTTACCTTGTGGTATTCTTAAAAACTTATAACCTCAGTCAAAGCATGAAAAAAAAATCAGAAAAATCCAAATTGAGGAACAATTTACAAAATACCTGGACAGTGCTCCTCAAAACTGTCAAGGTTGTGATAAACAAAAATAAGAGACTAAAGAGATAGGAGGCCCAAAGACAAGTGGAATCCTTGAATAGAAAAAGGTCATCTTTGGGAAAAATTGATGAACTCTAAAAAAAAGTCTGAAGTTAATAGTAATGTAGCAATAGTAATCTATCAATTTTAACAAAGCACCATCATTCTTATGTAAGAGGTTAACTTTAGGGAAAACTGGATAAAAGGTACATGGTAGCTCTCTTTACTATGTTTCCAACTTTTCTGTAAATATAAAATTATTTCCAAAATTAAAAAAAAAATAAAGACCTTTTACATGGTATCACTCAAAAATCGCTATTGATATTTTATAAAAATGAGGTTAAACTATGGTTTTTGGCAACCTGCTATTTTACTTATCGGCATATTAGGACATTATCCCTTTGGTAGTACCCCGAGAGACAGCTCCCTCTTTCGACTCATTGTGGTTTTTTGAGTTCCTTTGGCTACTTAAAGGGTGACAGTGACTGGTCAGCAGAACCTTAGATTATATTGGACAAATGACATTTATCACATCATGGGAGGCAGGCTCTGCCTGGCCTTGGTTTTTGTCCAAAGCTCAATCTACCTGTGAAAGAGAAAAGCTTTCACAAAGATTTTATAAACTTTAATATTCATTATACTTTCATGTATTCTCCAGTCTCTGCACAAATGTGTCCCATCTAACACTCACAGAACAAGAAAGGCAAGAAGAGAGAGAAGCTCCTGTTGCTTTAACACAAGAGCATTTTTTCCTTTTATAATCCATGATTTATGATGCCAGCAATAGTTTTGACATTGTCCTTTGAAGGAAAGAAAATCCCAAATGGCTATTTACTACTTGCAGTCACTAGGTGTTTTCTGTGCATCAATTTATTTAATCCTCAAAGCAAGCCTTTGTGATGAAATATATGCTCATCCCCCATTTCATACCTCTATAGAGAGAGATTAAGTAATTCTCCCAAGGACACACAGTAAGGGGCAGAGCTAAGTTCCAATGCAGACAGCCTGGCTGTAGCCAGAACTCTGCTGTCTCCTCAAGGAACAGTTACCTAAATTGAGAGTTTGGGGGAAAAAATCACATAATTTATTCCACGGAAATTAGTTGTGGAACAACAACAATAGCAACAGCAACAACACAACCCTACTGCAGTTGTCTTGTGTTACGAGTCATACTTCTTGAAGGAGGAACTGTGAGAGCAAGCAGCAGGAAAACGAGAGAAAGAGTAAACTGGAGAGTTCTCTGCTCCTCTAAAGGGTCCTTCTCACTCTAGTTAATATTAAACCTTGATTTGATTGACATTATTTTCAATATCTGTCATAAATAATTTTCTATAACATTATTTTTGATAACATCATAATGCATCACATCAGTGTAATAGACCCTAAAACTTTTGTAAGTTCAGAAAAGGGGGTGTGGCAATATCTTTAGAATGCTTTATACACTGCAAACCATTATGTAAGTATTAAGCATCCTATTCTCACATATTTTTACAATTAGAATTCTTTTTGTACAAATATTCATAAGTATCAGTATAGTTAGTTAATGCTAAAATGAAACTAAACTTAGATGTAATTTTCTCTTATCTTGGTTTCTGTCTTGCACATTTCTTTGTGAGTAGAATTAAATTACCACCAAATATAGAAATGCATTTATTAGCACCTGGCACCATTGTTGTGAAAGAAAGATATTTTCTCCATGATGGCCAACCTTCCCCACACTGAGTGATATACAATTAAATTTGCATTTAAAAAATGTATGCACTGCTTTTTTATAATTAAAGATTGACCCGTGTGTTGAATTTTTCTCCAACAACAACTTGAAATATTTTCATGTTAATTTCACTGAAAATAGGGTGAGAGTAATAGGTAATTATTTTCTGCTGACATTCTCTATGTTAGATTGAATGTGCATTTTGGGACTGAACTGTCAGTTTTGATTTCAGCTTAGTTTTCATGTAGAGTTGGTGCATTGAGATTATTTTCCCATTATTGTTTAATACATGCTTTTTTTTATGGGAGTTGAAGTAATTTTGGGCCATCCTGTCAATCATTCTCTCATAGTTTGGACATCTATATGAGAAATATAGAAGAAAAGTTTTGAGCTGTTTTAAGCAGTCTAACTTATTTACATATATAAAAACCCTAATGTTGTACCCTTTGTTAGAACTGACCATAGTTTAAGTTAAATAATTTAATAAAAATTTATGTAGTGCTAATGTCATGAACAAAAAGTCATTTTATTTGTTTATTCAAATAAATCCATTCATTCATTTCAATGCCAGCCTATTATGTGTATTACATTGACTAGGCGGTACTTATCTAGGTAGCTCAAACTATGTCAGCTGATCTCACCTTTTCTTATCCTTTTAAAAAATTTGAGGTGTCGAATCCCATGAAGAAATTCTGATTAGCATAATTATTAATTCATAAGGAGAACTTTATTTTCTTTTTAAATACTGATGGTTTAATAACGATGCTTCTTATTTATTATTCATTCTTCAAACATTTATTATGTGCCAACCATAGAATCACCCTGTTAGGTGAAAAGAGGGTCTAAGATATTTATATCTCAGAGACAAGGTCTCTGAGAAACAATTCAACAGCTTCGAAAGGCACATTTGAATTTGATTTGATAAATTTTGGGGGACAAATGAATGTTTTTGATCAGGGGCTTCAACATGGTGATTTAGAGAATTTAATTGATGGTGATTTATGGGCTATACAACTTAGAGCATCTTAGATTGGGGCACCTGGTATGAGAATATTGCAGCAGTACTGGGTACAAATTAGGTTGGTGCATTTAGATGGATGAACAGAAGAGGATCAGAAGTAGTCGAGGAGAATCTAAACATCCTGAGAGCTCACCAGCTAATACTGAAGGTTTGCATCTGAGTAAATGTGTGAATTATTTTAGAGATATAGTTAAGTCTGGAAGAGACTCTGGGTCGGAATGAAGGTGGTCATTGTTTTGAGCAACATGAAATCTCCACACTCCTTGACTCGTTCACACTCCTAACTGATGATCTTGCATCTTATTTCAAGCATAGAAATAGAATCTGTTGGTGAAGAGCTGCAACATAGTTCCTCACCTCAGTTTCCAACCCATGCTCATTTGTTCTCCTGTATGCTGTCTTCCTCCTGCCACAGTGATGGATTGTTACTGCCATTGTTTCCTCACCTGGTCCACTGGAGCCATGTTCTTTCATCTACTCCAGAGTATTAGTCCTGTGGTTATACCTTTCCCAACATAGGAATTCCTCCTTTTAGCAGATTACTTATATCTCCCATCTTTAAAAAACATGTCTGCTTCCTTAATAGAGTTGAGAAGCAATTCTTTCACTTGCTATCTTCACTTCTTAATCTCTTATTCTCTCTTTAATTTATTCCAATCAGGCTTTCTTCCCCACTCCTGCACTAAAATTGTTCTTGGCAATATTACCAGCGACCTCTGTCTATTAAAATCCATTGGTTTGTTCTGACTTTTATATATTCAAACTCCAATAGATTTTTACATCAGTAATTATTCCATTCTTCTGGAAGCACTTTCTTGACTTGGCTTCTGAGTTACACAGTATCCTGATTGTTCTTCTCCATCCCTGGATACTCTTCATCAGGCTCTTTGCTGGACCTTCCTTTGCTTTGTACCTCTAAATGATGGAGTGTCCCAGGACTCAGTCCCCAGTTCTCAGACCTCTTCTCTGTATTCTATATTGAGTTGTCTCATTAATCCTTTAGTGTTGAATGTCAATTAAATGCTAATGGCACTATAATTTATATTTCTAAACTCTAATTCTTCCCTTAGTTGGACATTGACGTCTATCTTTAAATTTTTAATAGTCCTCTCAAACTGAGAGTGTCCTACAGTGTACTCTGACCTCTTCCAAATTGCCCCTCCCTGTTTTTCCCCTCCAATTAATTAATGGTAGCACTCTAAAATAAGGGATTCAGGCCTAAGAACTAGAACTGATCCTTAATTCTTCTTTTTCCCTAATGCCCACATCTGGTTTACCAGAAAGTTCTACTAGCAAGACTTCCAAAATCTGTACTGAATTCAACCACTTTTCACCATTCCCACAGCAACTGTCTGAGACACCAACATCTCTCAACTAGACTACTGCTGCAGCTGGTCAGTTACTTTCCTGCTTCTGCTCTTAGCTGGTATTCATACAGCAGCTAGGATGCTCCTTTAAAAATTTAATCAAGTCCCTTTCTTTCTCTGTTCAAAACCTTTTAAGGCTTCCTTCATAATCAGAATAAAATCTAAAACAAATTTCCATGAAGACACTGGTCCTTCATCATCCTCATTTCTTACTACCTTTCCCTCAGCTCCTCTTGGTGTTCTTCAAACACAATGAGCTTGTTTTGGGCCTTTGTGCTAATTTTTTTTTCCCCCTCGCAGGGTCACTTTCCCCTCAGATCCTCATTTTTTTTTTCAGGTCTTTGCCAAAGATCATCCCCTGAGGCCTTTTTTCCCCTGACCTTCATATCTAAATAGCAGCTCCTATCACCCCCTGCTATTACTCTTTCTCCTTGCTTTGATTCTCTTTTCTTTAGAGTATTTATGTGCTGCTGCCACTGTAAGATATATTATTAATCATTTCCTGTTCTTCTCGCTGTTCGCCCCTACCTCACATCCAGACAGCAGGTTCATGAAGGCAAGGGCTTTATCTGTGTAGTTCATCTGTACCTTCAACATCTAGAAAAGTGAGGCCTGACACATAAAAGTACTTTAATATTTGTAAAATTAAAACAAATTTGTTTTTAAAAAGGAATATTGATACCTTGAAATCTTATCATAGTTTGGACTTCCCTGTAAGTCCCTTTCCTGTGTGTTTACCTTTAAAGAAGATTCCTTTCTCTTATACCTAGAGTAGCTCATAAAGCCAACCTCAACTACAAAGGCAGTAGCAAGGCCAGTCTTAGAGCTAAATCCATTTGTGGGCATTTGGGAAAATCTCGATTGACTTAAAAAATTTTTTTGCCTTCAGTTCCTTTTGAGTGAATAGAAAGATAAATTGCAGCAAATCAGAGCAGATTGGTTTTCTGTCATTGAGTTCTGTTGTTGAGCGGCCTGAGACCGCACACGTTTTGCTGGCAGGAGGAGTAGAAAGAGGACAGGAGTCAAGTAGATGCGGTTTCTAATCCCAGCACTGCTGGACAACAGCAGTGGGAATGTGTGTGAATCACCTAATGTCACAATCCTCAGTGCTCAAGTGTCCTTTTCAGCATTAGGGATTGCACCCAGAGGCTCAACAATACCCCTGGCTCCTTCCTACTCTAAGGTCATACAGTGCTTCTGTTGAGTAAGACCCTCTAAAATGAGGGTATTTTATTCAGTTATTCCATGTATAATGCAAACATGGTCATATTTAATCCCTGTGAACCATGTAGTCTCTTCTGAGAGAGAAATCTGTGCCACATTGAGCAGTCCCATGCTTCCAGTACCAAGAGATGTTGGATAAACACAGCGGTGAGCTGAAGCCAGTGGTAGATGGCCAGTTATGGGCATCTCTTCCCAACTTATTGTTCAGTCATATCATGTTGTGTTGATAGTTTGAAATGGGACATAGATATGGTATTTACACCAGGGAAATTCTACATATGAGGGCTTTCCTCCCTTTTCTAACTTGCTGCCCAAGAGACAGTTGTTAAATATTTACCAGCACACCACCAGATAAATGTGAGTAGGTATCACCATCAGTAGATAAATAAGTCAAAGGCTATCTTTGATTCATGGAGGTACAAGGGTCCAGGACACTATGGTACATGGAAAACCCATATGTATGGCCACCATCACCATCCTTTTAAGAAACTTGATTGAGAAGTTACTTACTGAGGCATAACAATAAGAACTTTATTGGACTTAATACTGACAACAGCACATGAAGTTATTAGTATTGTTATCATTTTTATAGACACAGAAGCAAAAATGGTGAGAGGATAAATAACCTAACCTGAGCTCATACAACTGGTAAGTGACAGAACCTGAACTTGTACCCAGATTTCTCTGATTTCAATGGTGACTGCCTCCCTGACACATCACATACACACAGACACATTCCTATTTACAACTAAGTTTATGGATTTAAAATACTTCTTTCCCTGTACTGTGGTAATTGTTTCTCTCTTTCTTTACAAAGTACAAAAAATGTCATAAATATGAACATTACACCAGAGACTTATTTGTTCTCTGAAACATTTAAAAAATTTCCTTTGAACTATTTCAGAAATGAGACCAAAAGTCTCATCTGAGTCAAAATCATTAAGGCACAGTGATATGGAAGATGCACACACTTTTGGTCTTTCTAAGCTTTATCTCTTCTTGCTAGCAAAATAGCTGAAAAGGAGACTGCTTAACCGAAGACAGAGCACTTTGCCCTCAAAATAAATTGCTTCTTAAGAGGTAGTGGTTGCATAATTTTCGTATTAACATTCCAAATCCACAGAGGAAAATTTTACCAGCATGTGTTAGGTTTAAAGGAAAGAGTTCGTTAGCTCACAGAACATGCTAGGGAAGCTGATCTCAGGACAGGGTGAAAGCCCCTGTGAAACTGACAGGGCCTTTGATCCAATACCCACATGGCATTCATGAGAGGATTATGTAAGTGACCTTTAAGAAGTATTTTGGAACAGGCAGACCTGGAAATATTTATAGATTTCCAAATGCGAGTATCTCATCAGGTGAGAAGGAAATTTAGCTTTTCTTCATTTACTTCAACTAGAAGCTCCCTTTTCTAATTTTTCTTTGCCTAAGAATCTTTAGAGATGATAGTTGCAGTGCTGCTAGAAATGCCTCCAGCAGGTAAAGAAAAGGAAAAGCGAAGAGCTGCTATAGAACCAGTCAATTTAAGCATACTGATCAACTTCCCTTCCCAGGAGATTTCATTGAAGTGGGTGACAAGGGGGTTGAAAATTTAGGTCAGGGGTTTCTACCAGGCAGTAGCATTTGAAACAGTTGTAACACATGTTTAAGGGTCTGTAAGAAATTAAATATGCTAATGAATCAGGTTATTGTTCTATGAGAAATATTTCTCATTGGTCTGTACTCTGTATAAGATGGGGGAGAGGTATTTACATTATGAGCTCGAGATGTTTATAGACTGATATGCTGGTCCACACAGCAAACTTTTGAGAAACACTGGTCAGTGGTGTACAACTCTAGCTTCACTGGGGTTAAAAAAAAAAAAAAGTAGCAAAACCTGGAACCATCTCAGACCAAAATCTCCAGGGTGGAGCTGGAACACTAGTGTCTTTTATAGACACCCTCCCAGGTAATTGATTCTCTGGTACAGACAGGGTTGAAAACCATGGATCTGGACCTACCTCTTCATTTAATAGGTGAAGAAACTCGGTTTTAGAGATGTGACTCATGCAAGGTTATACTAAATTTAGTTTAATTTAGCAAACATTTATTCAATTCCAAATGTGAGTTGGACCCTGACTGTGAGCTCGGCGGTATGAGAGGTGAGGGCATTGCTTTTTTGAAAAGGGGTGGGTCTGTGCTTTCCCAGCATTTTCTGAAATCCTTATAGGCCTCAGAGGGCTCTGTAGGATATTTTCTTCTTCTTCTTCTTCTTCTTCTTCTTCTTTTTCTTCTTCTTCTTCTTCTTCTTCTTCTTCTTCTTCTTCTTCTTCTTCTCTTCTTCTTCTTCTTCTTCTTCTTCTTTCTTCTTCTTCTTCTTCTTCTTCTTCTTCTTCTTCTTCTTCTTCTTCTTCTTCTTCTTCTTTTGTTTAACCTTTTTTTTTAATTTAATATTTTCAATTGAAATTGACATTCAATATTATTTTATATCAGTTTCAGGTTGTAGGATATTTTCTGTATTTCAAAAATCCTATAGGAGACTCCATGTTTGCCCATGGTAAATCTGTGTGATCTAACCACATGGTCTAATTCATTTGCTTTTAGTTGGAATTCCGCCAACTAGATGTGTGATCACTGGTGTTTTTGTGCCAACCAGGATCTCTGATTACTGTGGCAGAAATCACGTAGTGGTTATAAACACTGACTTTTAGCATCAAATTGTCTGGTCAAGTCTCAGCTCTTCTCCTGACCAGTTATTTGACTCTAGTCAAATAATATGATTTCTCTGTGCCTCAGTTTCTTCAAATGTGGTGATAATGGCTTTTTAGGCAGAGCGTTGTTTTGAATATATCTGTAAAGTACTTTCATCGTCAGGAAAGTAACACACTATAAAAGTCAGCTATTGTTACAAGTGTGTATTTGTTCTTTCTTTTGTGAGCTTTTATTAAGCTCTGTACTGGCTCTAATGCTAGAGAATACGTTGGATTGCCAATCACTGTACATCTCTAATATTCAACTCGTAATTATCAAGGTGAGCTGGAAGAATACGAGCCATAAATTGAAGTTTTTCTTTTTGTTGCAAACAGTCAATTAACTGGAGCAGCTAGGACTTTCCAGTGACGAGGGGGGACTGTGGTGGCTGGGCGGGTGGGTGGCGGGACTCGGAGGGAGAAGCGGCGGCGGCGCGAGCAGCAAGCTTAGTCGCGAATGAAACGCGAATCGGACAGCCTTTTCTTACTTTAAACAAATATTTTGTAATAGACAACTCCAACAGAATGTAATAGATAATGAAACTGGCACGATAAATTGCCACTTTGATCATTGTCTCCATACTACTGGGCAAATTTTTAAAGAATATTTTATTATTTGAATATTTTCAATCAGAAGGAAACCTAGTTAAAATGTGAAGAGTTGGACCATTTTGAACAGAATCTGTGTGTTTTGCTGATCCTTTTTCAAATTGACATTAATAAACAATATGCGATATGTTCTAATCTCAAAGTCTCTATCAATAATTGGTAATTATTTATAATTCATATTTTTAGGATGAGATGATATTGTGTTGGTGAGAAAATCTTTTATGTGCTCTGTGCGTGTGTACGTGCATGTGTGTGCATGTGCGTGTGTGTGCATGTGCGTGTGTGTATGTGTGTAGGAGAAACAGAATTCTCTCTCTTTCACAGAACCCATAGAGAACCTTTACACAGAACCTTTTCTTTGCCTGGATGTCTTTGATAATCTTGTGAAGCTATAAACCTTATTCCCAGGAAAATATGTTTCTAAATGTATAGGCATGATTTTGCATGCATTTATAGATTATTAAAGGTTAAAACAAACTATAAGTTTTACCTACCAAAGTCTATGGTTCTTAAACTCAGAGCTATAAAAAAAGTGAGAAGGCTGGACATTTTCCAGTAGAGATCTGCCTATAATTCAGGGCCCTTCAGCTTCTTTGAAGGTTTGAGGCAGGTGGAACTGCTTTGTTGTAGTTGCCATAACAGCCATGAGATGCTGGTCTGGACCATCCCTTCCCTCACTCCCCCTGATAATTTATAGAAAAAAAATTTTTTTTAATCTGAAGGTATAGTTAGTACTTGACCATGTGCAGAGAACTGTTAGGACAAATTCCTTAGTAATCTAATTTTTGTTAATTTTGGATAACTTGGTGACCTGCTGAAGCCAGCCTTGGAGATGTCACAGGTGGCACTGGCTATGTGACCTATGGGGCTCAGGGCAAAATGAAAATGCTGGGCCTCTCGTTCAAGAGAAATTGAGACTTTTAAGATGGCAACAGTAGAGCATTAATTCATATGGGAGACCCCTCTAAACATGGGGTCTTTTTGCACCATGAAGCTGACCCTGACCACAAGAGACATAGAGGCACTGATGGGTCTCCATACTAATACAAAATTGAAACTTGTATAAAGGGAAAGAGAGGATTGATCTTGTTTTAGGAGGGAGAGCAGAGTCAGGAAGCAATGAAGGATGGATGGGAGAGAACTTTATAATACTGTCTCTTTTCTTTTACCTATATTTTTCTGAATGGGCCTAAAACTGGAAATTCAATGTGTGTGTATGGTGGGGGCGGTCACAGCAGTTTATCACCCCTTCTCACATGGCCCAGGTAAACAGGAGCTTCTCAGGTGGGAGGAGCAGCGATTTTGAGGGGTGGAGAGATAATGGCAAGCAAAAGTGGTGGACAAGTTGGGCTCTGTGTGTGCCCTTCATTCCTTGTCCATGCTCCTGCACTAGGAAGTTCTCACAGGGGTGGCTGCTGCACTGCTACTGAGAGCAGTACCCAGAGCAGAAGCCCAACGAGACAAGGAGCAGGCAGGGAAGTGGGTAGGGGCTGGAATGGGTAAGCCCAGAGCTAGATTCTTTCTGCCCCAAGCACCTCCTCACCATCTTCACTCCCTGCAGGGACCCAAGCTAGGTTCAAGGTCATTTCCCCAAGAAAAAAAAATGTGCGCCTAAAAAAATTAGAGAGTTGAGACATAAGCTCCAACTAAGAAAAAAAAAACAAACAAACTGAAATTAAAAGCCTTTCCAGAGGAAGCAGAGCTAATGAAACAGAACATGAACTTAAAGTGGTTCTAATAAATATCCTCCCAGACAGGTAAGGGAAACCTTACAAATCATAGAGCAGGAAAAAGAACTAATTTAAAATTTTGGGTATGAAACATAACTGATATTAAAAAAACAAACAATGAAAGCCAAAACAAAACAAAACAAAACAAAACAAAAGAGAGAGCCAGGTGTAATTGCAGAATGAGTACAACCGAAGCACAAACTAGTGGACCCAAAGTTTGAGTCACAATACTTTCCTGGAAGACCTCAGGAAGGGGGAGCATCAGGAAGGGATGAACCTGTGAAAAATGCTGAGAGTCATGAAACACAGAAATAAAAGTGTCAAAATCTATAAAATAGAATTCCCAGAAGGGGAGAAAGGAGCAAAACAGAAAGGAGGAAATATGAACACAAATTTCCCAGGGTTAAAGGAAGATATAAAAGCTCAGGATAAAAAGGCTAATGGAGTGCTGAACAGAACAGATAAGAAAACTAAACTTCCAGTTATAAAATAAGTCTCAGGGATGTAATGTACAGCATAGGGAATAGAGTCAATAATATAATAACTCTGTGTGGTGACAGATGGTCACCATACTAGACTTATTGTGGCGATTGCTTTGTAAGGCATATAAATGTTGAATCACTGTGTCGTGAACCTGAAACCAAAACAATATTGTATTTCCATTATAATTAAAGATAAATTAAAAACATCTAGTCAGATTATGATTAAACTTAAGAGCATAAAAACAAAAAGGAAATTTAAAAATTTTCCCAAGAGAAAAGACCTGAATAAGGACTAGATTTATGTCAGGATTGTCACCAGCAAACTGGACAATGTCTTCAGAGTTTTGAAGGAGAACTTTGAACTTAGAATATTATATCCAAATAAACTACCATTTTAATACAGAAATTCTCAGACTTAACAAAGTTTTTAAAAGTTTCCAACTCAAAGATCCTCTTTGGAATATTCCTGGGAGTAGTGCTTCGTAAAAAGGAAAGATCAATATGGAGAAATAAATGACTGTGGGAAATAAAGCATTTAAAGAAGTTGGTCAAGTTTCTTAATGTCTAAAGAAGCAATGATTAAAAAAAAAACTTTATAATTTAACATCGAAGAGATAATACCATAAAGGCAAGAGCAAAAAAGAATTTAAGGAAAAGTGTGTTCAAGTTTTTGAGTTATTTGGGAGACGTAAATTTACACATCAGAGGGGGGAGTCTAAGCATAACCATGGGTTTTAAATTAGGAATAATCTACAGAAGACAAAAGCAAAATGTGTAAAGCTCAAATGGCAGGAAAAATTTCCATCTAAACAAGAATTCACTCTATGTCGTGAGGATTAAAATACATGCTTAGAAATAAAAACACTTGTGTTCAAACACTTATTCTGTCACTTATCATTGTGTGACAACAGACAAATAACCTCTGTAAATCTTGATTTCATATCTGTAAAACTGGAATGACAGTGCTACCAAGAGGGATTTAAGTGGGAATGAAATAAGATACTGTTATTATTTGGCTTAGCGCAAGACCAGAAAATAGTAAACACTCAATAGATGGCAGCTAGTCCAGCCTAGGTTCATAGTTCAGTGCTGACCTAGCCCTGCCCTATCTTTGGGACTAAAGACACTAAGATTATTGCTGAGGTTTTTCCCCTAAGACTTCTGGGTTCCACCAATTAGACTGATTACCACTCAATTTCCTTATTTATAGCATGAGGCTAAAAATACCAGTATTTCATGAAGTTATTTTGAGGATTAAGTAAATTAATATATATGGAATACTTAGGACCTACTAAACACTTTAAATGTTAATGATTATGATCATTTTTATGCTTAGTCTTAGATGGAAGTTTCTAGAACATACCATCTGCTCCTTAGAAAATTTCCTCATTGTGCTCACAGTATAGTAACCAATCTTAAAACATTTCAGGCACATGGCAGTGAACCTCTTTAGAACACTCACCTAGCACACTGTCTCTGACATGAATATCATTCATCACAGAAACAATTACCAGGTCTACTTGTGTGAAGTATTCCTGGTCTTGAACTTTGGCACACGCTTCGTTGGACAAAAGGATAAATTGCTATAAAAAAGATAATTACCAGCTAGTTATACTTAAAAATTTCAAGATGTCTGCTTTGCATAGCACACAGTAGGCTTCTCATTGATTGCTTACCTTGATGAAGCAGCTTCATGCATATTTACATGCTACTCTCCATGGATTAAAAATGTTTCTATTGACCCACCATTAGTAAACATGTGTTTTGCAGACTTTTCACAGGCACAGTGAATCCATACCTCATCTCAGAAACACATAAGATATAACCTAGCAGTTAATGTGGGTGTCGGGTTCAGCCTGACCTGGTTTTATAACCCAGTTCACTGACATCGACCAAGTCATTTAACTTGTTTTTAGCATTTTATTTTTTTTATTATTCGTTTCAAGTGTACAGTACATTGGTTAGACATTTATATAGTTTATGAAATGATTTCCTTGATTACTCTATCTTCCCTCTGGCTCTACCCATGGCCAGCTGACTTATTTCTGACTGTATTCCCTATGCCATGCTCCCCAGCCCGGTGACCATCTATCAACAACTAATTTGTACTTCTTTAACCCTTCACTCCTTTCTCCAAGTCCTCCAAACCCCGTCCCATCTGGCCGTCACCAGATTGTCCTCTATATTTGTGAGTCTGTTTTCGATTAGTTTGTTCTTTTTGTTCCTTAGATTCTGCATATAAGTGCAATCATATGGCATTTTAACACATCTCTGTTTCCTCATACTATGGCCAGTACTATGACACTATTGGCAGAACCTATCTCATAGTATTATTTTGAGAATTAAAGAGATTAGGTATTTTAAACACCAGAAACCAATTAAATGTTCAGTGATTGTTAGTGTTGATGACAATGAAGATGGTAATAATGACGGTCACAGAGGCAGGATGTGGTCTATGGTTATGGGAACCTTTCCCCTTTATCTTCCTTCCCATTCCTGCAAAGTTAAGAATTAAATTTAGAAATTAAGCCTAACTATCTTAATCAGTTAATGTAAGTAAATCAAACACTTATGAGCACAGTTTGGTATGTTTGTTTCTTTCCCCTCTCTAATAATAATGGTTTACATAAATAATTACAACTTCACAGTTGCTAATACCTTCTAAAAGATCAGGGCAGATATTTTTCCGCTTTTAAATGGGGTGAGATTCCTTAACCAAGGACATAATACACAGGAGGAATGAAGGTTGTGCTTTTTATGAGATCTGGGAAAAATCTTTTTTCCATAATTTCTTTGACAAAAAGTGGCTCCATACCAGTTTTCATGCAAGATTTATTAAATTGTCATAGAGAGTCATGCATATTCTAGCAGAAGATACTAATGATGATTCTAAAGATGCATTCTTTTGTAACCTTCAGGCAGTAATAGAATAGAAACCAATGCCTGACATGAAACTCCTAAGAAGATATGGAGACAGAGTAATGTGTCACTGAAAATGAAGTTGCGATTTATTTTGTCATGCTCTTTAACACTCTTCTGTGTGGAAAGGACTCTGAATAGTGAAAGGGTACTCAAAGTACTTGGCTGGAGGCAGTCTTATGAAAATACAGAAAATAAAAGGGAACCAGCATATGAAGAATAACAGCAGGACAAAAATGCCTAAGCACTCACCAAGGTGTAAAATAACCAGTAACATCAGCAAAGAGCGCTTAGGCAAAAAGGCATGTGACACAATGGGCAGGATGGCAGAGTGTTAACAAGTAGGCAAGACTGGAAGGCGTGTTCTTATGAAGGAAAAGCGTTACTACTAAAATAGCCCATAGATAATTGAGTGCTTATGATGTCTTAGACCCTCTGAGAATTATTTTGTAGCTTTAACTCACGTTAGTCTACAGAACCTTATGAATCATTTTCAAACATTATCATCACTTTACAGATGAGGAAACTGAGACTTTCCAAAGTTACGCGTCTCAGAAAAGAAGGTGCTGGAAATGGAGCCCTGGAGATCAGCATTTTATAGCTGGGAGATGATAAATCATCATTCAAAGGTGAGGAGCAGAGGGTTGGGGGACGTCAGAGCCCTTGTGGTCAACCATTATGCAACACTGCCTCCAGCTGATGTAACATAAACAGGCCTATTTTGTGAGTCACCTGAGAAGAAATAAATGTTCTGTGAAAGATTTTATAATATCTGAGGCATAGGAGCACACAGCTCTGTTTTGAATTCTCAATAGTGTTATCACGTGTCCCAGTTTGTCCAAGAGAGCCCTGGTTTATGCCTGCTGTCAAGGTGTAATCAATAATAGTGCTCCACAAAGTGTCCCAATTTGGAAGATAAAGTGTATCATCACAGCGGACAGCCAAATGGTTAATCCTTGGGCAAGACTAAACCCACTTGAAAGCTGAAGTGCTGTCTAATGATTTCTTATACGCAAAAGATGGATGAGGCTGAGAACTTGTTCTGTAATAGGAATACTAAGGAAGTAACACCCCACATGCCAAGGGGGCGGGGGGGGCGGGGAGAAACTACAGAAAAACCAAATAGGAAATAAGATACTCAAACTAGGCAGCCTAATTTGATTTAGTAAACACTACAGGCATACCTCTCAGATGCTGCGGGTTCAGTTAGAGACCACCACAAGGAAGGAAATAGTACAATAAATTGAGTCGTAACCTTTTTGGGTGGAGGGGCTTGCCTCCAATTTGTAAAAAAAAAGCTATACCTGTGAAGAACAATGAAGCGAAGTGCAATAAAACGAGGTGTGCCTGTACTTAAAGAGGGTGTTTCACTGAGTTTCCTCCACAAAGGCAAAGGCAAAGGGCTGATTTCCTCAGGGAAAATTTGAGGTGAATTCCAGTCACGTCTGGGTCGTTTTAATATCTATCCAGGCATTAGAACCCATCCCTAAATATCAGCAGTTAGGGGTATGGGGTGGAATTAATTTCTTAGAGTTATTCATGGCTTGTTGTAGGGAATTTGAATCTATTTCGCCAATGTCAATATGTTAACTCTCAGAGGGAGTTCACATGTGGTGTTGGTCATCAATAAATTAGTGTACAGTGGCTATTAAATTAATGAACTGATTATTAAATTACCTTTGTGGGGGGGGAGGGTTAGTCCTCCCTTATTTGTGTCTATCCCCTGTGTCTTTCCTGAAATAAGGGTTGGTCCTTGCCTTATCAAACTTAGAACAATGACAAGTATATGAGATACTGAGTCCTCTTCAGCATCAGTAAGCCATGTTATAGTGCGTAAAGCTCAACCTTTTTTATCTAGTCTCCTGGGTGCCAGACCAAAGGCAGCAGGAAGTCACAAACTTCCCTAATATAATTTGCCACAGTGCACATGGCAACATTTCTCTGCAAGCCCATTAAAAACTGCTGACTCAAGACATGTTTTCAAGACATGGAGCTACCAAATGTGAGAAGTTTTTGGCAAATGCATTCTCGTTGCCCAATAAATCAACCACGAGTTCTTAGGACCAGAATAGGAAGCATGTGTCTTTGTGATATCTTTGAGAAGACATGGGGAAGGGAATCTGTAACAAATTTTGTGTCGTCTACACTTGAAACTTTGCATAAATAGATTTTCATGAATATCTCTCACTCTACAGTGAAAGTATGGAAAAGGATATGCTCAGTGAGTGATAGAATATTCCAGTTTGAATATAAAATTGAGTTCCTATTGATAATACAGCAGAATTGGCTTTTTATAAGATATATTGCAATGAAAAAGCGCCAACTCTTAATAAGTGATAGATATGTTGAAATTCATTACTTTACAATGACCAGTTAGGCAATTTCTTCAAAAGCTTTAGAAACCTGGTGAAGTACCTCTATTTATTTTTTACTAAGTTTGATTATTTTTTTTTTTTTTCCAAATTTTCATCGGTAAAGCTGGTACTGAGCTAAAAAGATTTTTGTGCTATTAATGTATAGCATGGTCTAGTTTAAAGACTACTTGAAATAATTCCTCCTATGTTGACTCAAAATGGTGAGCCAGAAGCCTCTGGGGAACTTTCATTTGATCTGGGCGGTTCCTAAGCCTATTGCTTCTGTGACCATTTCCAATAGAATTTATCAGCCCTTTTTTTTTTTTTTTTTTTTTTTTTTGCAGGTAATCTTTGTGACAACTTTGTAAGGAACCAGGTGTAGAGTTTAGCAATATTATTCTTGAAAACCAAATGCCTCCCTGTAGTGCCATGTCATTTATTATTCTCTTCTCCATCTTCAAAGGCATTTAAATCCCCACATGCACAGTCCCCATATGGGTACAGTGCTAGGCCCTAGACAAGCAATTTAATGGAAACAAATCCTGCTCTTTGGGAACTTCCTGTTTATCTTGATGAAGATAACCTAATGGTTTTAACAAATAATGCCCACATCTCAGTGGGTTAAATCAATAGAGGTTCATTTGCTATTCATGTCACAATCTAGCAAGGGTTGGCAGGTGCTATGGTCTGTACAACCATTTAGGGACCTGGACTCCATCTGTCTAACCTTCTTTGTCCTGTAAGGCCTTGAGGCCTCCACTGCAACTCTTAACTCCAACTAGCAGACAAAAGAAAAGATAGCATAGAGGAAGTACACGGGAGGTTTCTGGAGGCCAGGTCTGGAATTTATGGTCTTATCTAGCTATAGCCGGCTGGAAGATTTGGAGTCCCTATGTATCAGGGAGGAAAAACCAAGAATAAAACAGGGTTTTGTGAACACACAGCTGTCTCTCAATCCCTAAACCATCAGAGACATATTCTTACCTTAAACAGCATGGTTACTCCATAGAATTGCTTTTGTCTGTCTGTCTGTCTGTCTGTGCAGCCATTTCTAGCTATAGTATAACAAAATTTCAATTAAGTTAGAGACCTTTTTCACAACCTATTTAATTACTGGAAACTTAGTAGAAATATAAGGAAGGGAATGGACTGCAGTTCGACTTGTGAAATTCTTCACGCTTCTATTCTGCATTCAGTCCCCTCTTGATGTTGAGACTGTGGCTTCTTGGTTTTCTTAGTGTCTCTGGGAGACCACCCCAAACCACTTGGATGGTCCCTGGTAATAGGACGAGGCCTAGCAGAATGACACTGATGCAATACCTTTCTACTTCCTGGTGAAGGCCCTAGCAACACAGCAGGACTCAGGTCTTAGCTTGGCAGCAATGAGTATGGCCCTGAGATGTTATATCTTTGTCTTCTGCTCACCAACCAGAACTCTATCAGGTATCAGTGGAACTGAACAGAGACCATCACTGATCTCCAAGTTCTCCTTACCAGGCTTATGTTGTTAAAAGGAGCTCTGGACCCAGAACTCCTGTTAACTCATGTATATTTACAGATGCTTTCTCTCCTTAACAGTGTCTTAGTTGACACTTAGTGAGCTTAGTTTTCCACATGATCATTTTTATTATTATTTTGCATGACGCTTTTTTAATACGCATATGGCTATCACCGTTTTCTACTATAGGGAAGTAATAGCAGAAACTTCTGCCAGCCAAGCACTAAATAGAAATGAAATGATCTATTCTAATAAAATACAAACTGTTATTTTCTTTTGCCTCCCAATTAAATGTTCAGATTGAGTTAATTTCTTGTTGATATCAGCTGATGTAGTGTCTTGAGCATTTTGTTGGCACAACTTTAAGAGGGAGCAAACCAAATAAGAGAAATTAAACAAGGCATAACCAAATTGACTGTTTCAGGTGCTTTAATGAAACTAACACATGTAAGTTAAAATCAAGCTCTGAACAGTAGTGAGATACACATTTTATTTCTTTAGAGTTATTTAGCAAAAAACAAGCTACAGTGAAGGAAAAGGTAATGGTTGCCCCCATTTAGTGACCAACTTTATTCTCCATTCTCTACCATGTGGTTCATGCTTATAAATATTAAAAATATGGTATAATCAACTATAATCAACCAACACGTATTCAGCATCTACTGAGTAATTATCATGCTGAGTTAGGGAAATGAATTAGACCCAGTTCCTGTCTTCTTTAGAAGCAAGAGACAGGTAAACAGAAGTTGTACATCAATAGAAGTTCATACAAAGTGCAGAAAATGGAGTAACTAGCTAGAAAGTGTCGAATTTGAAGATTTGGTGGAATTTCACAGAGAAGAAGGTTATTTGCAGTACATTATATATGCAAAAAGTACAGTAAATGTGGAGACATACTGGTGAACTAACAGGGAATGTTCAGAGAACTTTAAAGAGCTTCTTCTAATTGCTAGAGGGCCAAAGGCCCTGGAGATGTGGTAGAAACCATTGCTAAAAAGGTAAGCAGAGACTAGAGTGTGAGGAGCCAGTCAGAATTCATTAAGTACTCAGCAGTAAGTAAGGTACTATGTGGAATACAAAAAAACCTTAGATCTTTTCTGCTCTTAAAAATTTTATGATCAAACAGAAGATAAACCAACATACATGAAGCAACTAAAATATAACTAAGAAGTCAATGATGTATTATTGACTTGAAATGCAGTTGGAATTCACAGGAGGTATAAAAATCAATAAATCTCAAATAATCAAAGAATTAGAAATTAAATTTGCGCTGCCCCTTGAAGAATGGGAAGGCTTAGCTCAAGAGTTCTTAACCAACCAGTATGACCCCCAGTGGACCTTTGGAAATCTGTAGGTTTACTTTTCAATGTTGCAATGGGAAGGGGAGGAGAGAGGGTCACTTTAGGCATTCACTGGACCAGGGATGCCAAATGCCTTATAATCCACGGAAGAGACCTACTCAGTGAAGGACTGTCCCTCTCAAAACTAATAATGCCCCCATTCGAAAGCACTAAATATATAAATAGAGGGCAGAGAGAGTAGATTCCAGATGGCAAGAATAAAACAAATATAAAAATTATAGGTACACATCACTCATAATCATTAACTAGATTTAACAGGATAATTCAAAAATAGATTCTATTTTGTTTTTCAAATTTATTAACTTCCTCAATTAATTTCAGAAGATACATGATTAAACAGGCCTTTTTATAGGATTGCAATTTCAAGTGCTCTTAAGGCCTAACAGAGAACATAAGCAGCTACATGGGAAATTTAACGAGCACCACCTTCCTCCCTCTCCCAATGTTACAAGGTTATTCAAGATGTATGGCAGCCCAACACCATGGCTTTTTGTCCCCTCACCAAGCAGTATGTGCCCTTTCTCCTGCTTCTGAGCAGCTACCGTGATAGAAATCCAATGGTCTCAGCTTCAAATACTCTTTTTATATTATGGCTTCTGCCTGATCTTGGCTTCTGTTTACTACACTCTCTCAGCTTCTTCCCCCATCACCAACCAACAAATCTCTACATCTCATTTTCAAACTCCCCAAGATTTGTTTAAAAGCAGTTTGTTCCATGGCTCCTTTCCTGATGGTCAAAGCCTCAGTCTACCCTGTGAGTCTTTGGATGACTTGTACGTTGCTTGCCTTATAGCCCTGAGTGAGGCCGTCCTCCCATCAGTTAGCTGTGGACAGAATGATGTGGTCATAAGCACGAACCCATGCAAAAGAAACCAGCCTCAACAACAAATGCAGCGGCTTTTCAACAATGTCTTTGGCTAGACAGAAATCGGGAGGTTTAATTGATGTGGAACTGCAAAATCTACTCATAGTTGCTGTAAAAAAAAAAAATCTAAAGCTAACTTTGATGAACACACAGTGTGGAATAAACCGCTCACTATCACATGTATACAAATAAATTGTGGTCACTTTCAAATTCAGGTGGCATTTTTTCAAATATAAAGGTCATGAGCCTACTCTCACTTCAAAGTCAACAACTACACAATTTAACTCATAGATTTCTACCAGCACTAACTTACCCTGCAAGCTTCTCAATTTTCAAACCATAGTTTTAGAGATTTTTATAGAGAGTGTAGAACTAAATGTTAAGGGGAATAGATCATGACTGTGAATAGCAAATATCCTAGGCTCCACTTGCTAGAATGCCCCAGAATCAAGATTGATGGAGAGCAATGTCTTAATAACCATATAAAACAAAATTTATAACCTGATGGTCTGTCAGCCAAATTGAGCTGAGAAATGTTTTTCATTTTGATGAGCACTGTATATTGTTAGCATTTGAATTAGAATGCATATAAATAAGGCATGTGAAGTAGAGATTTCAACGGTTTCCACCAATCCAGAAGGGACTCACTAAGGAAAAGTCACAGATGTATACCAACTCACAGGAGAGGAAGTGCAGTTGTAACACCAAAGATAGGCAGGTGATGAGGTCAGGTGGCAAAGTATTGTTTGGCTTACAATTTTAAATGCTCACGTTTCACTTCTAAGGTGGACATGTTTGCCAGCCACTGTGTGACACCTAGAGTTACACGGCTGTCTCTTCCACCTGTATGTAGGACTGGTCTAGTGGGAAAAATAAATGTGCACTTAGAAGTCTAATTAGCACACACTGTCAGCAACACCATCCTGAAAGCCCCATTGTGAATGCCCAAGAGTTCCCCTACCCATGTTTGGAGTGACACATTTTGGCTCGGCCAGTGACAATTAGGATCAGACCCAGGGCACTGGAGAATACACACTGCATCCCATATGGCTTAGTGTATAGGTAGGTTGTTCCCCCAGTACCTGAAACTCAATGAAAAAGCTCTGGGTAGGAATTAGATGAAAACAGTAAGGAATGTAAATTAGCACACTATAGATGTAGCTGCATCATGTATGGCTGCATTATGGATTGAATTCAACTGTCAGATGGTTATGTATTATTCATGATCAAATTCAGGGTACAGATACCAGATGGCAAAGGCATATTCATGGTCAGATCATAGTTGTTAGATTAATTACAAATCTACATAAGAATTGGATACTAATAATTTAGACTGCTCTCAAAAGGATACTCTGTTGATAATCTAATCAAAAGTGTGTGTGTGTGTGTGTGTTGTGTGTGTGTGTGTGTGTGTTTAAATAAGGTGCATAGGTTATTAGGTGACATTAAATATTTTATGTTGCTGTAAGTTATTTTTCAGAAAGACTTTCTAGTAAAAGAAAGAAAAAATGTTCAGCTTTCACTAACCTGTGGCTTTGGTCTTAATGTTTGATAGAACTGGCAGTAACGATGTCATTTCTTTAAACAATTGCGAATGATTTACACTAACCACAGTGTCAAGGGACTAGCAAAATTCTATTAGACAATAAAAATGTTTTTGTCTGCATAGCTATAACTCATCACACACAAAAAAGCTCTCTGAGCCCAGGTTCTACCTAAATGTCATCAGCATCTCTGAAGCGCTAGACATTTCATTGACCCTCTGAATCCCCTCTCTATCCTTCCCTACCCTGCATGGTGCTCGGTGAGGCTGACCTATAAGTATGGCATTAGTGAGCTCTCTTGTCTTCTGGATTCAGGCCAACGAGGAGTGTCAGTGGGAGACTGAGTGGGAGAGAGTAAATATTCTTTCGGTTTCTTGCTATAGGATCTCCTTAGGCTGACTGCCTCCACCACAAAGGCCATCGTTCCTGTTAGGTGATCCTCTCCACACGTTTTTCTCTTTGGATTCTTCATGAATGGTTGTGTTTTTCTGCTGGTACTAACCCTCGGGTTGTTCTATATTATTCTTCGTGTTTTCCCTACACCCCACCCACACCTTTGTAAATAGTCCTTTTATTAAATTCTTCTTAAATACTCACTTTGAGTGTCCTGGCTGGTTTCTGCTGGGATCTAGACTGAAATTTACCTTAAGCACAGATGTAATGGAATGTAGACATATCTAGTCCATTCTTCTCAGACTGATGAGGAAACTGAGGTGAGAAATGGTAAGAGATTTGTCCAAAGTCAACAGCTACTATGTGGCAGACAGAAAAACAGAACCTAGATCTTCTGGTTCTCTTTAGTGCATTTTCCATAACAGAATTTTCTACAGAAGGTCTTGGGCACCACAGGAAGTGTTCATTAAAGGTGTCTGTCCAGGACAATTAGCTCCAAGGGGTTAGCCAAAGATAGCTTTTCTGTACACAACCACTTCTGGTCAGAATGTTATCAGCAATTCCAGGAAGATACTCAATACAAGGCTTACTCAAAATCCAGAGATCCATATAGGGTTTGGGGGAATTATTTCCAAAGATCTAGCTAAACTTGGCTTCCAGAATGTTGTTCCAGTTAGTAGGGAGATAGAAGGGAAAATGCATGAAGTGGGACCTTTATCTTTCAGTGCTTAGGTGTGCTCTGTAGACAGGTGGAGAGAATGGGCAAGTAGATGGTCACAGTCAGGCGAGAGAGGTATCACAACATAAGCACCAGAGTTCAAAGACAGGGCTAAAATAATTACCATGAATAAAATGCCTGCGTGCCAGGAACTGCATTGAGGGTTTCATATTCTAACCATAACCCTCATTTCAAAGATGAGGTCATTTAACCAAAAGGAAGTTATACCTGTAGTGAGTGGGAAACAAGACCCAGAGGAGACCTAGTGTTCAATACACATTGAGAACAGTCACATCGACAACATAGATCACAGAATGTTTGTTATTGCATGTCACTGAGTCAGATGCAGCAGATGCTTGAGAAATGGAGATCCAAAAAGAAGTACCATGAACTAAAAAGACATGATTGCTACCATAGTGTCTATATCCTATGGGCTGTGGGCCTGTAGTGTGGGATTGTGTATAGATGACTAGAATACAGTTTGCAAGGGCTATGATCTGGAAAGGTCGGGTACCATGGGAGCACAGAGGAGATGGGGCAAGTGACACAGTCAGGGGAGGGCACAGGGCAATGAAGCCTTCACAGAGGAAGTAATACCTGAGTTAAGTATGAAGGGTGAGGGGGAGTTGGCAGATTAAATGGAAGGCAAATGTGTTTCACAAAGAGTGACCAGCATGTGCAGAGGCCTGCTGTAAAGAGAGTAAGTTCATTGGAGTTGATTGTAGAGATTACAAGGAAGTGCAAGCAGGTGAAGCTAAAAACTAAGTCAAGGACTGTGTAAGATGAGCCTATAGGTCATGTTAAGGAATTTGGATTTTCTCCCCTCATAACATTAGAGAGACACTGAGAGGTTTAAATAGGGAGATGACATGACCGGATTTTTAGGGGTCACTGACCTTTGGACAGAGATTGCTCTCTGCTCTGGTTTTCTTGGGTGAATAAAAAGATTGCACTCAGTGTAGGGTAGAACTGTAAGGCAGCCAGCATGAGGTTGAGCTCACAGGGGCCCATGGGTGTTAATTATCCTTGACTGAGAACCGGGTTCTTTTGGGGATCCCAGTAATTCTGTATCACTGACAGTGCTTTGCTGTATTTGCCAGTTTACCTGGCATTCTCTGCTTAATACCAAGGAATTTGTATTTACTTTTTTATTTTGTTTCCTTTAGAGTTTTGTCCTGTTATAAAGTAGAACTCAAGATGTTGTTGAATTATTTTGAAATAGTGGGATGATATAGGTAGTTGTCATCTCTTTTCAACTAACTTTGTGTTTCATTTGCTTTTGCCTTTCCCATTCAATACACTCTGGCCTTAAGCTGGCTCAAGATATTTAGTTGCCTGGGTGGACCTGGAAAACTTGACCTTGACTTTGGATCTAGCCGTGATACAATCAGACCTTGCTAAACTTTGGGAGCTGCAGCATTTATAGGATAGGTATTTCCAGGCAAAAAGAAGGCAGAAAGGATATTTGTAAAATGTGAATGAATACAGAACTCAGAACTTGGCTGTATCTGTATGTGTCTTAAACTATTTGAAGTCACTTAAAATCTGCTTATGAAATAAAAGTGGGAGGTGCTTGGCTATTCTTTATAACTGAAGCAAAATGTTCATAAAATAATGTCTACTATTATATGTGCATTTCCTCCATTTCTTTCCTCTCCTTCCTTTTCTCTTCCATTATACTCTATTTAAAAAAAATGCTGGTTACAAACCATAAAATGATTTCAGAACTCACTATTAATTGGGTTATAGCCTACAGTTTGTGAAATACTGTTATAAAGGATTTAACCAAAAATGTATTTTTCTTAGCTATGGCAAAAAGTAATTCAACCTGAACTATAGAGTTACTAAGTCCTATCTACTTAATTGCTTGTATTGTCTGCGGATTGGTGAGGGTTTCCAGAGAGACTCTTGCCTCATTGGAAGGGCAGCAATATCATTTCTTTTTTTTTCAAAAAGCCATTATCTTTATGTAGCTGTAAGATGGTAAACTCTTGAATCTCACTGTTAGGGAGGATGTTGAATTGTGTTTCATAGACGTGTAACGGTTCCTTTCCATGAAAATCTATTTTCAGTTCAGACTCTAGTCAGAGAATTATTCCTCTGACTAAAACAAATAATATGGTGGACATTTTGCTAGTCACTAACTCCAAAACAGCTGCCTAGAATTCAGAATGCCAAGATCAGAGAGAAGTCTTAAAGGAGAGAAATAGGAAATGTGTCATTCCCATGTTCTAAAGTAACTGGAAGCATGAATTTTTCAGATTCTACTGAAGGGAGCAGTTCCACTTAGCATTATTGTTAATTATATCTTAGTCTTGAGAATAAGTGGATGAGTATAGACTTGAGGAATTTTCATGTTCCACGATGGAAGTATAAAAATCTTTTCAGTTCCAGCTGGTAGAATAAACCCATGGAAAAAATTGGACCCTGGAAAGAGGATCGGAGTAGTAAAGGTGAAGAGGTAAACCTAGATGGAACAGACCAGAGCAAAGACATTTCTTAGTCTTCTGGGCTGTTTTCCCCCAATTCCTTAGCAAGAGAAGAATTAGAAATTGATATCAGAACCTCAATGCAGGTGTTTGTTTGCAAACTTACTTCGGATAAATGAGTAGGCAACATTACAAGGCTCTCCTCCTGCAATGTGGACTCAGTCATTCTCATAAGCCATTTATATGGCCTTTATAAATTGTAAGTCTATGTCCTAAATCAAAACTGACAAGCCTATTCTCAACTGGTTCTTTCTCATTCTACACATCACCAACCTGTGTAGTTTTGGCTTTGCATTTGACAAATATAATTTTTAAAAAAATTCAGGCTATAGTCTGAATATTTGTGTATCCCCAAATTCATATGTTGAAATTCTAGCTCTCAAAGTTTATAGTATTAGTAGATGGGGCCTTTAGGAGGTGCTTACAACATGAGAGTAGAACCCTAATAAATGGAACTAGTGGCTTATATAAGAGACTCTAGAGAGAAAGAACCCTAGTCCCTTCTGGCATGTGCAGATACAGGGAGAAGTGTGCAGTCTGGAGGAGGGCCCTCACCTGACCATGCTGGCACCCTGAACTTGGACTTGAAGCCTCTAGAACTATGAGCAATACATTTTGGTTATGTTTAAGCAACCAAGTCTAGTCTGCAGTATTTTGTTATAGCAGCCAAATGAACTAACATAGTTTCCTTAGAACTTGAATTATTGAAGATTTTCAGCAAAAATTGTCAGAGGGAGCTCACAAATTTATATTCTCTGTGCTTATTCTCTGCAACATCATGGAGCAGGCTATGTTTGTCCAAGTCTCTGGCTCTCTTTCTACAGGAATCTCTTCCCTTTCAATCTCACCTTAAGGAAGCCAATTCTTAATGATGTACTTCACCTATGTGCTGTCCTTTGATTTCTCTTTTCCTTCAAAAGTACACCTGCATGTATTGCAGTATTTAGACATAGGGTTAATCTTTGAAGAATTTTTGCTTAAATGTTAATGAATTAAAGAGGGTACCTCTTTTGGAAAACATTTTACTTTAAGCCCTTCTATGCCCTAACCCAAAGGTCAGACACAATTAGGGCAAATTTTTTTTCATTTCTTAATTTAGATGAGGGATCTAAATCTCAAAGAAGGTGTTAATTTGCCTCAGTTTCTCATCAAAGGAATATTCTACCAGCCAGATTTTTAAGTTTCTTGGTCCATCATTGAGTGTTATGTTTTCCTAGGGGAGAAATTGACAGAATTCTTTTCTGGGCATTATTATTTTTCATAAAGATTGTTGGTGAATTTATCCTGGTATATATTGGAGCATTAAAAGTTGGTTTGTAATATATTGTGAGAATAAAAAGGAAATAACTGGAACGTTTCAGTTGAATATATCGTTTTACTGCTGTTTCATGTTCATTGATTTCTAGATTCTGTGAGATACTCAGATTAAATATAAGGAGAAAATGTGGATAAATTAACATCTTTTGAAAGCTTGGCCATTTCAAGGGCTTATTCACAACCTACTTGATTCTCACAGCCAACATTTTATTAAGTATTCTTATCTCCATATTATAGAAGAGGAAACTGAGGCTGGTGTACTATTTTGCCCATGGCCACATAGATCATGTAAGCAGGATTTAAGCTTAGTTAGTTTCTGTTGTCTTTAAAGTTTGTACTCTTTCCACTAATCCATGAAAACTTCTTTCACAAAACTTATAATTTGGATGGGGAGTATTTCAGACATGAAAGGGAGATAAGGTATATTATGAAGTAATATATGTAAAATTTCCAAAAAATGAATGATTTATTTTTTACTATTAGATTACATAAATAAGCCAGGGCTTATTTCACAAATAACTCTTCTAGTTCAAACTCAAGGATATAGAGAGTTAAAAAAAAGGTATCTCTTATACTTTTAGAATGAAAAGAAAAGCTAGACAAATTTAAATTTTGAACTTGTAAGAGAACCTGTTGGAGAGTAACTGCATGCTCCCAAATCTAAAGAGAGAGAGGCCACTTGGGAGAGACAGAATATGAGCACTGACTTACCTGTTATAGACAAAGTAGACACAGGTAAGAGTTCCACTGGAGGATGAGAGAATCGGTTGAAGCTAGTGTGCACTGGTGAAAGGTTGTGAACCCCCTAGGGACCACACGAATTGGGTGAATCTACAATCTCTTTAGACTTTTTCTTGATGAACCCTACTGAGAACTTGCAGAAAAGGTTGGAGAGAGTCCTAAGACAGAATCCTAATGTGGAGAGGGAAACAGGAACCCCTGAAAGATGACCACAGGATTCCATCTGGACACCTCTCATCAAATTTTCCCATGAAATAAAAGCTTTTATCTGTAGAGGGGAGGGCAACAGCCATAGTTATTTATAATATACTAGTGAAAACCCGTTGTAGCTGGGAGAAAGGAACTGAGAGTAATGATGACACCCCAGTAACAACGAACACACCTAATGCCAATGTTCAGTATTGATTTCTAAATATCATTCTTCAATAAAAGAAATCATGTTCTTTAGAAAAGTGGTCCATTCCAGGGCTGAGGCAGGGAAAATACAGGATGATTTTGGAGAATTTTGAGACATCAAAAAACAAAGAAGTGAACAAAATAAAAAGGCTGGCTTCATGTCAAAAGGGCACAAGAGCCAAAAGAGCTCCTGTTGGCCAATTCTGTAATAATCTGAGCAAGAAATAAATAATGATAGTATTGAATTTTAACCCAAAAGAATGAAGTAAATATTTATGAGTCTATACCAATAAAAATAGGTAACTGAATAAATATGTAAATGGAGACAGGGTAAATTGTCCTTATAGAAGAATTTCAAATAATAAATGTTAAAGGAATGAGGGAAGTAGAAAAATCACCATTAGAACATAGTCAAAATCATGGTAAAATTTCCTACACTCAAGATTTACTTATGGGTACAAAAAAATCAGTGGACAAAAATTTGAGAAGAAACAATATTTGTAGGGTATCAAAGGATCTTCTTCCAAATACTTATTACAAAGGGAAAAATAGTAAATTTACAGTGGAGAAATCTGGGGAAAACACCTCAACCAAGTGACCTCCGGTATTATATGTCAGTATCATGTATCCCCGATATGATGCACTGGAGTGTGCACGCCTCCTCTGCGGTGTTTCTCCAAATAAAGCATAAACTCAGTGCAATCATAATGCAATGCTTAACATTTCTAACTACATAAAATGTATATCTAAGCTATTTGTAGATAAGGATGTCAGTGTGTTTATTTTTCTTCATTTTTAGTCCTTCTAAAAAGAAGATAACACAGAGTACAAAGCCTTGAAAAGAAAAAGAATGCCAGCCATAAATGCAAAAATAATACTAGGTATTCAATATCACATGTAGCTCTGAGCTTCCTTGTTCCCAAGTCAAAAAAAGAATCACAAGGAATAAATACCAAATTTTGTGAGAGATAAAGTTTTCCGTACCAATATATATATTTTTGCACCATTCTGAACGTGTGTTTCAATAGAGGGGGAAAGGTACCTATAATTCCACTCCTAATACATAGTTTACATTTGACTGTTTATTCTTGTTTTGTTTGAACATATATTTTATATCTGAAATCAGAGTGTAAATGTAATTTTGTGTTGTTTTATTCACTTATGTCATAAACATTTCCCAATTTTCTACATAGTTTTCAAAGTTATCATTTTAATGGTTGTATAATACTCTGTCATGTGAAAAAGCCATAATTTACTTACATATTTCCCTGTCATTGGACATTCAGACACTAAATGTTTCTTGGCTGAATGAGAACTTTTTTTTTTTTTTTTTCATGTGGGGATCCTCCACAGGGGATATGGAGCAAAAAAACAGACAATGCCATTGACAGCACTTTTACACATTGCAGAAGAGAATTTCATGTGAACATTGCGCATAATCTCTTTTCATAAGAGGTGGGGGTATAGTCCAAAAACGTATTAGCGAAGCAAATTTACCGACAGCTCAGATGGTGGCAGGACTGAATTGTAGATGTTGTATATCTTATACTTTTTTCCATGGTTAACACAGAACCTTTCACGTCACTGAAGCTGAGTAAATGCATGTTGATGTAAACACCCTTCCATCCTCCTCATTTCTTTGTCTCTGTACCTGCCTTTACTTTGGAGGAAAATCTTCCTCTACACCATATTGTTTCTAAGCTTTTATGTCAGAGTCATGTGGTAGTAGGAAACGAAGTACTGGGAGCATCTGAAATATTGCTCACTGGCATATGTCTTCAGTTTGGCTTAAATAAACTCTCATAAAACTTCAACAAAAAAAAAAGAAAAGAAAAAGAAAAGAAACAAAGTACTTATATGCAACAAAGGAAATATGAAGTATCCTTGGTGTTAGAAAAAAAAAAAAAAGAAAACAAAAGCAACTCTCAAAGCTACAAATCACAAAGAATAAAAATATATTTAGTAGTGAGGGAAGTAATAATCTTCAAGAACCCATGCTTTCCCATTCTTCTCCTCAAAACTAAATAAAAAATTAGGAAGATTTTTAATGTTTTAAGGTTGATTATGTAGATAATTAGAAATTATTTTACTGTTGAGCTATAAGGAACTTTTTCAAGTATAATAAAAAAATTTGTAAATAAACCAAACTTTCTAAAGGGCCAGGTGTCTGCTCATTTATATGAAACTACATTTTTGAACACATTATTTTAAACTGAGTTCAGCAAGTTCTTAATCTTCACTGACATGTTTTCCTTTTAAATATCTTATTTTTTTTCAATTATATTCTTCATTATTAGAGTGATGATTTAAAAAAATACTTAACAATTTTCCATTTTTGTAAATATTTTCACTTTTAGGTTTTCTAGTCATGAAATTATATTTTTTCTTTCTTTGAAAGTTTTGTTTTTCTAAGTCCTAGAATTCACCTGTTACTTAACTAAAAATTTACATTACTTTACTATAGTAAATTCCAGGATTACAGGGAACACCCAAGACATTATTTAATACTGTATGTCTGGCATAAAACTAGTGATCTCTTTCCACTTGCCCTTTTTGAGTATGACTCATCTACTGTGAAAAATTATCAGCTATTATCTCTTCAAATATTGCTTCTTTATTGTTATTTCTCTTCGTTCCAACTGGAACTCTGATCAAATAAGTATAGGCCATTCTCATCTGCTTTTTATGTCTTTTAACTCCTCTTTCATACTTCCAATTTCTTTGTAGATAACTTCATAATATGTATCTTCTGGTTCACCAAGTCTTTTTAGCTGGGTCTAATGTACTAATCTGTCTACATGATTTTAATTTAATTATTATAGTTTATTTTTCATTCGTAAGTTATTTATAATTTGTTTCATCTTGTCCTGTTATTTGTCTAAACTAATTTATCTAAAAAGTCTGTGGGTGTAGATTGAGATATGTTACTATTCACTACCTGCTGTTAATAAGCTGGCTTCCTAAGTAAGCATATAAAATCAAAAATATTTTAAGGAAATGACAACAAATAATTTTTTTTTGGTATTGTCCCATGCAATATTTGGTATATACTTATACAAAAAAAAAGGCACTCGTTGTTTATCTGAAATTCGAGTTAACCTGAGTATCTTTTATTTTTATTTGTTAAATCTGGCAGCCCTAGGAAAGGTTTAAGCACTGTGCTGAGTGAGCAATGTGACAACTCTTATTCATTAGCAAAAAATGAAAGACATGCTTTGCCAGTTTGCAGTAATCACGTATTATAGAACCTGATATTTTATCAGTAGTATGTCTAAATTCTTCAGGAATCTCCTGATTGTGAGCATGGAAATATTTATCCAGGCCCGCGATCATATATATATATCACAAATCACTGGAAACCCGGATATATTCTCACACTTCTAAAAAGCTCACTTACTAGCTGTATGACCTGTTCCTAACAGTTTTGCAATGCAAGATTCAAATTAATACCTTAGAAATGTGACAAATTATTACCTGTCATAGACCTTTCCAGTGGGTTGCAAACTGTCACAGTCATAAATGTGAAACAGGTTTGATCATTATAGCAATGATTTTTCACTCTGTCTTTCATTGAGTCTTGAGTTCCTCTGAGGTATTTCTAAGGTCACTGTGAGGGTGACATTCTCAGTTCCTGATCAAACCTAGATTGCTCAGTTTTTGTCTGGTACATGTATTTGGGCTCTATGGACATTTCATTTGAGTAAAGTATTGTGCTGTTAAGAAATAATTTGAAAACCAGTAATTTGTAAACACATAGGCTTTGGTGTGAGAAAAACTTGTGTTTTGCCTTGGTTTGGGCAATTATCTTCCAGGTAAACTTAGTCTGGTTACTGAAACTCTCCCAAATCTTTCTTCAAATGAGAAAAAAAAAAGATAATAAAACTTTCCTCATGGCATGATATCTATTGTCTTAACAAAATTTTAAGCTCACAATACAGTATTGTTAACTGTAAACACAATGCCGTAGAGCAAATTTCTAGAGCATATTCATTCTGCATATCTAAGACATTATGCCCACTGGACAGCAATTCATCATTGCTCCCTCCCCTAAGCATCTGGGAACCACCATTTGATTATTTGTTTCTATGAGTTTGATTACTTTAGATACCTCATATAACTGGAATCATGCAGTATTTGTTTTCTATGACTGGCTAATTTTACACATATTGTCCTCCAAGTTAATCCACGTTGTTGCAAATGGCAGCATTTCCTTCTATTTTAAGGCTGAATAATATTCTATTATATATAGTTACCTTAGATACATATATAATATTCAATTTTGTATAGATGCCACATTTTATTTATTTATCCATTCATCTATTGATGAACATTTAGGTTGTTTCCAAATCTTGGCTATTGTGAATAGTGTTGAAATGAACATGGGCGTGAAGATATCTCTTGAGACCCAGAAGTGGGATTACTGGATCATGTGCTAAGAAAAACATGAGATAATTAATGTAAAATGTTTAGTACAGCTGCTGGTATATAGTAAATAAACAATAAATATTAGCTATTATAATTATTATTTTACGTTAAAAGTAATCTTTGGTTAATAACTCATCAAATTACATTGACTAATTATAGCCTCTCTTTCGAGCCAGTATTGAATATAAATGGGGTCATTGCTTTTTCATTCTATAGGTAAGAAAACAAGTACAGGCAGGTTGATGGGCAGCAATGTTCATTTAGTTGTAAGTGGCAGACTGGAGTTTATGTTCAAGTCCAAGTATATTATTCTTTCTACTAAACTCAAACTATCTCCTCCAGAGTTAACAAGGAACACATTAATCATGATTTATGATATCACTTAAAATTTTAGATCTATGGATTTTATAGTTTCATAGAAAAGTTGCATTATTAAATAATTACCCAATGTCTTCTTTCTAAGAATCAATATTAATGTGATTAATATAAGTGATCAGAAGCTTTTTTGAGGGCCTTTGTTTTAGGTGCTTTCTGATTACTTAGTTCCCAGACTCTGGAAAATTGTGGTTTGCTGTGTTAATCCATGTAGCCTTGGGGAGTGAAGGAAAGCCTCATGCCATCTCATCCTCTGAATAGTCTTGCTTTCCTATAATTTCCTATAATTACTTTCCTATAATTATTTCTGTAGACTAATGACATCAAAGAGCATTCTGCCGCAGATAAAGTGAACTGCTTCCGATAAATATACAATTAGAGCAAATCATAGCAAATAGGGCTTCTCTTTGATGCTGCTGAAATACACAAATGCCTTATTTTTTTTCGTGTTAAAATATTATATAATTAGCACACCAGGTTATCCCAGTCATTGGAAATGGCAACATAGAAACATTTCACTAGAGATTTTTTTTCATCTTCTTATTGAACTGGCACCAATTAGAAATAGTCTTTCTTCACTTGAGTTTTAATAAACCCCAATAAAATATCAATGGAACATTTGTCTCTAGTTCCAACAATATTGTTGCTGTTTATGAAACATCAGTTTATGCCTGGCTCTTTACACAGGTTATTTTACTTAATCTTTCTTATAATCCAACAAGGTGGGTTTTATTTCATCCCAAATATGAGGAAATTGAAGCCAAGGGAATTAGAACTGTTCACTTTAAAGTTTCACTATCTGTAAATGAAGAAGCCGGAATTGATTCCCAGGTTTGTTAACTCTAATGATGAAGCTTCTTCCCAATATAAATGCAAATAAACACAAATCTCACACAATTTCACCAATGATGTACATGATTATAGGTATGTAGGAAAGCATCACTTCGGGTGCAGTGGAAATCAGTGTGATAAATATGTTAATAGCTAACAGTTATTGAGAGTTTATTATGTGCTAGGCATAGTGTAGTGCTTTGTAGATATTAACCATTTAATATGCACAAAAGCCCTTTAGGTAAATATGTTTTTATACCCAAATTACAGATGAGGAAACTAAGGTGTAATAACTGTCACTCTCATACTAGTCCACATTTAATAAGTGGGGGAATCTGGATTTGGCCTGGTTCTGTGTGACTAAAGGTCTCCTCTTTGCCCAAAGCTGATGCAGTTGTTTGGGTTCTAGTCATTTCCTTCCTTATTTAATTTCTTAGCTGGTTCTGAATCTGTACCATATTTTGGATTCCAGCAGAAATTATGTGTTGATTTAGTCTAGGAGGATTGAAGTCTGAACTCTCATCCAGTCTTTTCTTGTATCTTCTGGAAGGAAGGGAGGGTGTCTTCTATATTAATTCTGTTAATCCAGTTGATTTGCTGCATGGGTTTGTAAATATTTCTTAGTTTTAGTTTAGAAAACCCTTTTGTTTCTATCATTTAAAAACTAATCTTGGGAACAAATTGTAAAATAAACAACCCATAATAGCACTTCTGTTGCTAAGCTGGCCCATTCTCTCCACTATTCTCTTTTTGGAAATGTATGTTATTTGCCAAGTAGTTTTCATTTTACTTATTTATGTTATTTACAGATATTTGAAACCTCTCTGTGGAAAAGCCTCTTTTATATTTTAGATTTATTTATTTTTTCAAAACATCAACATTTATTAAATCTGATATTAGTCTGATTTTTGTATTGGGGTATAAGGGACTTATTATATTAGCTTCAGATATACAACATAATGATCTAATATTTGTATAATTGTGAAATGATCACCACAATAAGTCTAGTTAACGTCTATCACCATGCATAGTTGTTTTTTCTCTTATGAACTTGAAAGATCTACTCCCTTACAACTTTCATTATTTTGTACATTATATCCCCATGACTGATTTATATTTTAAAACTAGGTTTTTATTTAAAAAAAAAAAACACAGATTCTTAAATCCCCATCTTCTTACAAGCCTATTTTTAACTACTTTTAAAATCTTACCTTTCATTCTTTTTTGTTTTGGCCAGTTAAAAAATTTAAATATGTTTTATTTATTTATGCAGGTTTTTTAAAATTTAGCTTTTAACAACACAGTCCACACGTGCTGTTCCCACTGTACTTGTGTCTGTCCTCATCTGGGGATCTGAGCAACATCAAAAGGAACAAATTGTAAAATAAACAACCCATAATAGCACTTCTGTTGCTAAGCTGGCCCATTTTCTCCACTATCCCTTATCCTGTGACTTAAGTTCCATTTAGAACAAATGTGGCACTTGGGAGGAGTCACGTGTATCCTGAAGCAATGAATAACCCCCACAGAGTAGGGGGAGGTCTCCATATCTGTGTAGATAGACGAGAGTCTGGGAAGTCCCTTCAAAGGAGTGATCGGGACACCTGGCTTCAGAATCAGAGTGAAGATCATGTCCATAAAGCATGCAGAGTCTCTGGAGGCTTCCTCTGCTCAGGCTGGCCATTATAATGTATCCTTTCTTGAGGGTGACTTTGAGGTTGCTAACTATTGAGTCACTACTGAGACCCAAAGGAAGTGTGGCTCATACTCATGCGCACATAGCAAGTTTGGAACTTTTCCCCCAAATGATCTATTTCAGCATTCTATCCACGTTCCTGAAATTCCTTGTCCTTTGAATCTATTCCCAATGGTCAAGGGATATTGTAAAGGCAAGTTTCTTATTTCAATATAAATATCACAAAAATAATAGCTCTTACTTATATAGGTTGTACAGGCACTATCCTAAGTAATTTACACATATTGATTCATTTAATCCTCAACATGACATATGATTGATGGGCAAATAGAGGTACAGAGAAGGTAGAAGGCACACAGTGAATAAAGGGAGATATTGGGATTTGAAACAAGGTAAGTTTCCTCTGGACCCTGTCCTCTACCATTTCTTCATATGACATTACATATTTCTCTATTCACATTAATTGAATGCATAAAATCAATTTATGATGTTTCCAGATTGTAAAATGATAAACCTAATAGGGTTTAGTTTATTATTATAGCATGAATAATTCACTCACCCATTTAGCAAATATTTATTGAGCTCCTGCTGTGTGCTTGTTACTGTGAGAGGCATAATGGTTTAAAATAGTATCCCTGTCTATTCAGCCTAAGGAGCACAGACTTTTAAACAACATAAGCCTAGAACAGCTTTTTGAACCACAAGTTAAGGAGGCTCTACAAGAAGATAGGACATATCAAAATGATATATTTTGGCTCTTCCTGGCTAAGTCTTGAACTGCTTGAGTCTCAAAATAAATAATAAATAATTGAATCTAAAAAAAATCATGGCTCTATAGTAATATAAATAAATGATCAACTCATAAATTTGATGAGAAAGGATGTTTACGTAGTTTCAAAATACTACTTTCACATAGTTCTTTCTCTACAACAAACATATTAATAAGGGGAAAAAGTTAAGGTCACAGTAGAAAAGTCTGTCAGATATCATCTTAGTGATCAAAGTTAATAACATCAATGGGACAAATAAAAATCATATACCACCTAAAAGTATGCTGAGAAAAACGCAACATAGCTTCTACGATATTCTTGCCAAAGACTACTAGCCAGAATCTAATCATGATAAATAGTAGACAAACTGAAATTAGTGGGCATTTTGCAAAATAACTGTCCTTTAATCTTCAAATGTGTCAATGTCATACAAGTTGAGGAAAAGCTGAGGAATTTTTCCAGAGTGAAGGAGATTAAAGAGGCTTAATAACTAAATGTAATGTGTGATTCTGAACTGGATCATTTTGCTATAAAGAACATTATTGGGATATCTGGAAATCCTTGAAGGTTTGAGGAGTAGGTGGTCATTATGTATAAATGTTAATTTCCTGATTTTGTTGGTTGTACTGCTATTATGTTGGAGAATGTGTTGTTTGTAGGAAATATACACTAAACTATTAATGGGTGATTAGGCATAAATCTGAACTATATAGTTCAGGAGAGAAAACGTACTTTGTACTGTCCTTGCAACTTTTTTCTAAATTCGAGGTTGGTTCAAAATTACACCCACACCACACACACCCTTCCACACTAATACAGCAATCATGACAACATGTGAATTGCTCTTCAGAGATTCACCATAACTTCATATATAATATGTTAATTAAATCTTATAAAATACAGTGAAGTATTATTACTTCCATATTACAAATGGGAATCCATTGTACAGAGGAGTTAAATGCCAAAGATCATGCAGGTAGTAAGTAGCCAAACATTGACTGAGTGGAAAGGGAGAAGGAGAGACAAAGTCTTGGGGCACAGGGTGGCCCCTCAGAAAAACAGTTGCAGATGAGGGAGTTACAGTAAGGGTGGGGTGAGGATTACTTGATGGAGTCAAGATTGAAGGAAGATGAATATACTTCAGAGAGGAAGATGGAAAGAAGCGTAATCACCAGATCAGAGAAGTTGAAAAACTTTTGAAGATCACATAGCTAGAAAGAGAGTGAGCTGAAGCTCAAAGGATTTTGACTCCACATTTCACAACATTCAACATGTCTATTAGAGAGGCCTTGAGATTCTGAAAAAACAGGTTTAGTAGAAAGATGCCGGAAGCCCGATGACAGAGGGTTAATGAAAGAGTGATTGGTGGGAGGATGAAGAATGGGAGGATAATTTTTTCTTTTGTCTCAGTGTGTGAAAGAGAGAGGCAAGATGAGATCCTGGAGGGGTGGCAGTGTTGACGGATCTTTTTTTAGTGTGGAGAATCCTAAGTAGATCAGCACATGGATAGCAAAGGCCAGTGGAAAGGAAAGCCTAAAGATACAACAGAGCAGTAGGTGGGGGTGACATCAAAAGGGGCTCTGAATGCTTTTCTGGAGAGCGTGGGCTTTAAGTCTGTGAGTGATCAGCAGCCACCTGAAACCGATAGAGTCCATGTTTAGGTAGTGGAGTGGTGTGATTCAGACCTTGGGTTATGAATTCAGGCTGCCTGGATTCCTACTCTGATTCTGCCATATTTAGATGTGATATTGGGCAAGTAACTTAATCTCTTTGCCTTGATTTATTTATTTTACATGGGGCATCATAAAAATACTTACCACAAATTACATGAATTGACACCTGCAAGAATCCTGGAAAGTGCCTGTCACATGGTAACATTCAGTAAATGTTAGCTATTATTATTTTTGATGGGCCAATGGAGGTCTGAACAATGTTTTCAATAGTTGAAGTGAGAGATAATGAGCACTGGAACCAAGGTTATGGTAGAAGGATTCCAAGGAGGTACTAAATTAGAGACAAATGAGGAGCTAAACATGGGGAGACTCTGTAACTGATTGAAGGCCTAGGGTACTGGAGAGGGCTTGCAGAATGGATGACATTGAAACTCATTAAAAGAGGAAATGGTGACTTGAAGGTAGCAAATTCAGATTGGGATGCATTAAGATTGAGTTTCCCATGTATACTTAGGCAGAGATATCCCATGAACAGTTGGGTATATGAGCCCAAATTGCTGGAGGGAAGTGATCAGCTATAGCCTATAGCTAAACAATGAAACTAGATGAGGGCATCAAGTAGAAATTAGTGCTAAAGATTTGAGGGATTTGAGACAGATTTGGCATAGATTCTGTAAATAATAAAAATATAGGAAAAATTCAAGATAGCCAAGTAGGGGGCAGTTGTGGGTTAGGATGGGGTAGAGCTCAAGTGGGAGACACGGTGTTCCAGTTTGAATGGTGAGGTGGCTCGATAGTGAAGGGGAAGGTCTTCATTATACAGTGGGCATTTTAGGAAGGTTAGATATAGCTTCCATCAGGTAGTCCCACACACTCAGCCTTTGTAATTATTATGTCTTCCCAGGATGACAGCTCTAGTGTTTTCTATTGAAACAATTTGTCCAGAGCTAAACAAAAAGTCAGACGGGGTAGAATTGTTGTTGCAATGAGCATAGTTTATGTCTGACCCCATGTTTGGTTGATTGTTATGCCTCAAAAGTCCTGGCGAGGCACCTCTGTGTGACTGTGTCTCCTTAACAGATGGGAATTCATGTAGTTATTCAATGATTTGGTACTTGCATCAGTTTTAATGATCGAGACAGGATTTCTGTGCATTGTCTAGGCATGAGGTTATAAGGATAAAATGCCAGGACATCTCCAGCACAGAAATGGATTGGTGCTGAAAACTTATTTGCTTATGAAAGTTAAAAGTTTGTTAAATTTCATTCTGGATTTGTATTTATCTGAGAACTCATGAAAATGAAGCTGTTCAGTCCCAATTCAGCTCTAGAGAAGAACGTATACAACTCCATTCAATAACCTAGACTGACTTTTATCTCTGAACAGATGAATCAGGTGCAAAAAAGTGGAATGTAGATCTTTGTGTTTCCTTCACATCACGTTGCTTTTGCAGAAGACAGCATAATTCTGGAGTAGTTCTAAATGCAGTGAGATAAGTTCTGGAGATCTAAAGTACAGCATAGGGACTATAATTATTAAACCTGTATTATATACTTGAAATTAGCTAGGAGAATAGATTTTAAGTATTCTCACCACACATGCACAAATGGTAACTATGTGAGGTGATGGAGTGTTAATTAACTTGATTATGGCAATCATTTCACAATGTATACATATATCAAGATATTATATTGTATACCTTAAATATATACAATTTTTATTTGTAAGTACACTTCAGTAAAGCTGGAAAAATAAAATAAAGGAAAGGAGAAATACAAAAATAAAAGAAATATATCATGAACTTCAGTATATACAATATTTTAAAGTTTCAAACATATAGACAGTAATGTAAATTCAACATGAGTCAGAATTGTATGGCCATGTTTATGCATTCAAGGTGAAAATGAGAATTCAAGGAAATTCCCAGATAATTCCAGGAAAAATATTTTATTCAGTTAAATTAATTTTTGGTTAAAATTCCTTTCTGCATAGAGCTTCAATTTTTTAAATTTTGCTTTCAGTACATAATATATTATATATAAAATTATAATTATGTGTGGCATATATTTGTTTTCTATTATTCTGTAACAGAGTACTTCAAAACTTAGGGCCTGACATAACCATTTATTTTGCTCATGACTTTGTGGGTCAGGAACCATCTGCTGGATGGTTCATTTCTGCTACATGCAGTGTCCCCTGAGGTGGCTGGAGCTGAAGCTTCACTTCCAAGGTGGCATCTTCACTCATGTCTGGTCCCTTGGTGCTCCTTAGCACCTCTCTCACTCTCTCCCGCCTTCCTCTCTCCTTCTCTCTCCCTCTCTCCCTCCCTCTCTGTCTCTGTCTTTCTCTGTCTCTGTCTTCTCTGTCTTTGTACGTCTCTGTCTCTGTCTCTCTCTCATCACAAGGTGGCTCATCCTTTGGGGCCTTTCTGAATGGCTTTGTCTTCTCTCAGCATCGTGGTATTAGGGATTCTTAGTTTCAAGAGGCGGGAGGCAAATTATTACAGGCTATCTGAGTGTCATATCTACACATGTCACAGCATCAGTTCTTCTGTATTCTATTGATCAAAGCAGACACAGGGCCTACTAGATCCAAGAGGGTATAGAAATAAATTCCACCTCTTGATGGAGACATGGCAAGAAAGGAGTATGTAAGGGTGATATTGCCATCATCTTTAAAATATACAATAGACCACATAGCAGAACCAGGGGGATACTACAAAGATTCCAGTGATTCCCAAAGTGTGATCTATAGACCACTTGCATTAGAACCACCTGGAGAGGGTTATTTTTGATATTTAGAATGCCGAACCTCTTTCCAGACTTTCTGGGTCAGAATCAGAATCTCTGTGAGTAAGAATCTGTAGCTTTAACAAGACCTCCAAGTCATTTTTTTTGTGTTAAGCTAGTGAAGAGTATTTCTGAGCATGGCTCTTGAGACAGAAAGAACTGACTTGAGATCTGACTGCCACCAGCTAGCTGCGTGACCTTGGGAGTGACTTCAGCTCCTAAAGTGAGACTCTTCTTTAAAAGTCAACATACTCGAAATTCTGTACTTAAATGTGTTTTGTGCAGCTCAGAATAAAATGAGAAACAGGTCCTGGAGGAGGTCCATTTAGAATGAGAGACTGAAGTTTTACACACTCTGTGAATTTTCTGTGTTTGTCCTTTTAGAGACAGAGGGGGGTGTGGGGGGGAGAGAGAGAGAGAGAGAGAGAGAGAGAGAGAGAGAGAGAGAGAGAGAGAGAAACCCAAACCTCTATTTATGCAGTGCATGTTCTTCCAACGCTCCCAGGGCTTTATGGCTGACATCGATTTATATTTACCTATCTCATAGAGTACCAAAGCATTCCTAATTACCTAATTTCTATTTATTTATGTTTCCCTTATTTGTTTTCTCCTTCTCCTCTTCCTTTTTCCGATTTTCTAAAATCTTTCCTTATATTTATTTATCTTCTCTGTTTATTTCATTCTGACCTCTACCCATCTAATTTATTCAATGTTTACCCTTGGTAATGATGATAATTCACCAACAACCACAACAATAACAATGGAATCAGTTAATATTTGTTGAGCAATTGCTGAATATTAGATGCTACTACTTACTTTTTTCCTTTCCTCTTATCTGTGATTCTTCCTCAGTACAGACACTTTTGTCTTATATTTTAAGTGTGGACTTAAATTTGTCTCCTTTTGTGATACATCATACCCACATCAGAGCCAAGAACATAAATCATGGACATACTCTATCATCTTTTCCAATATTCAAAATGTAGGAGGAAGGAGCCATCTTAAGTTAAAGGACAAATATGCTCACCATGTACACACTTAATCTCAGGAATAATTTCAGAATCTACTAATTCATTGTTTTATTTCATTGTTACTATCTTGTGACCAAGAAAAGAAGAAAAATTATCGTTGGTTTCCCTCTTGCATAATCAGGGCATCAGAATGTTATAGGGTAGAGTGGCCTCATGAACACTTGAGCAAAGAGCTCCTTGATTGCTTGCCCACCAGCTCCTGATCCCCTGGTATCAGAAATTTGTTGGAGGAGCTGGACAGGTAGACGTCCTTCCTTTGTGTCTTATAAATGAGAGTGGTTGATTTTATGCCTAAAAAATCAGGCATAACATCTTTTATATCAAAGTGAAAACTGCAGAAGTTGGAAGAACTTTGTTTTTCTCTGAGAGAGTCCATCTTGATATTTCTTTCACACCTGATATTTTTATGAAATCATGGTAAAGCTCAACAGTCAAAGCATATCCTCAGGAAATACATTTAGATCTCTTCTGTGCAAGCATGAATTATAGGACTAAGAAGAGGTTTTTGTTATATCAAATCTTTAAAGACTGAAACAAGAGGAAATATTTTCAACAATTTTTGAAAATGGTAAAACTAAGCTCATTTAAGGGCTTATATTTTCTGTGCTTTGCCTGAGTACAACCCATTTCTCCCTGAAACTTTTATCTTAGCTGTCAGGATTAGAACATAAGCACAACACAAGCAATTTGTATTCTAGGCAGACACATAAATTCATCTGTAAAGAGTAAGAAAATGGAAGGAAGCTGCAATGAAGGTGGTTTGAATAAAATGAACAAGAAACTGCATGGGATACCTCGTAACATAGCCTTGCCCAGGACCAACCACTGCCATAATTGATCCCTTTGGAGGCTGAAAGCTGCCTTGACTTTAGAGGGAAAAGGAGGAAGGGAATGTAAATTGGCATGAATTATGTCTGCTATTTTCCACCTGTTACCTTCACTCTAGCCAATGAAGTCAATAGTTATTCAAGGTTTACAGAAAAGTCACATTGCTACTAAGCTGTTTGAGCCAGGATTTGAACCTACATCTGCTTCTAAAGCTTGTGTTTATTCCTCTGCTTCTTGCTGCTTTACTGAGAAACCTTATGTGCTTAGCATTTCTTCCTTAAATCCTTGGAGTTATTAATAACATAGAGGCAGATAATTTTGTAAGTCCAGTTTAAGCCTAAAGTCATTTTCATCTATCTTTTATGTATGTGTATGACCCAGTGTGCTAAGCTACTCATTATTACATAAATATTTAAATCACACTATATCTTGTCTAATTTTGCTAACCCATATAAATTTTAACTTTCAAACTTTTTCCCTATATCTCTAGACCTAATGATATATTCTCTGACAGAAATTACATATGTTTTAAAGGTATTATTGTGGGGAGTACTTTAAATTTAGTTATTGTTTTAGCATTTGTTTCATCATCAATTACCATCTAGTGGAAACTTGACTGCCTCACCAAGTCCTGCAGAAGCTGTCGGCTTGGCCGAGCAGCCCTCTGCTCTCATATCAGCACAGTTTCTACTCTTAAAGGGGGCTCTTCTTCATTTTGGTACACACTGATCCATGATGTCATAGCTGAAATAAAGGAATGCTGGATAGAATCTGTGCCAGCCCCTATCCATATCATGTGGTTACTCTATAATGATGCCCTGTCACTTAAAATGAGATTTTGCATGAGTGCATCATATAACTGAATTATCCTGTTGCAAACAGCTTATATTCTCTAGATCCATAGTCCAAAACAATAACACAAAAGTGACATATTGGATGCCTTAGTACCTTAACTTCATTTCAGATTGTGCCACAGCTTGCATAGGATTACAGATGGTAAAAAATATAAAGTGCTCGGCCGTCTACTTTTTTTATTTTTTATGATTATCATCTTACTTGTGCTGAAAGAGGCTTACCAAAAAGCCAGCACTGGCAATTCCTTTTCCTCTCTTCTGCACGTCAATGGAAGGAATCAAGGGCCTCGGAGTTAATCTTTAAGGCTGAGAAAACGTGGACAGTTAAACCTACTCACAACCCCTATGAATGTTGGACTCTTTGCAGGACCTGAGTCTGGAGCTGTGGATAAGTTAATATTAAAAAATATGGTGTGATCTATCAACCTATGTTGTGATAAATTGCTATTAAGGGAGCTGAGATGCACTCCGAAAGCTGTGTTTTGGGGAAAATTCTAACGATGCTCCTCTGTTTTAGCAACTAAACATTCAGCATTTGGACTTAACTCCACATTTAACCCCCTGCTCTTTAGATCTTCCTCTTTTTAGGTATTGATACTGTTTCTTTAGGAAGACAATTTTATCAAATTTTTCTTTCTGGAGAGACTTTTTTTTTTTGCTGCTTCATCTTTTCAAACAGAGATGGTCAGATCTAGATTTTAGGGAACCATTTGCAATGCTCACTTAGTCTCTTGGCATTAGAAATGAGCTAGCTGTGGTTTGCATCTACTGCCTTCCCATAGGTGTAACAGACACACCATGAAAAATTCTAATAATGTCTTCAAAAGATTTATTAAAAGCCAGTTTCTTGCATATACATAGGACGGCACTCCCTAGATTCAAGTAATCAATGTGTTCCTTTTTGAAAACCCTTTATAATCTTACCTCTAGTCTGCATTCATACCTCTTCTTCCACAATCTCTCAATAACTTAATTCATTATTTGCCTAATCATTGACATAGCTCTCCAATATACCTCACCCTTCTTCCAATACTAGTCCATCTTCTCTTTTTGGTCAGGTAACTTTCTAAGAAACTAATATGATCACATTAGTCTCCTGCCTGAAATACTCATGAAGATCCCCTTTGCTTACAGGCTATACATGAATGTCATAGCTTGACCCTCATCATCTGACCACAAGCTGCCTTTCTCTGATTGTTTTTATTTCTATTTTTATACCATTATGTTTTAGTGGTTCTCAGAAATGCATACAATCTAATAAGCTAAAAATGGAAGTAGAAAGGAATCAAATTTAAGGGATTGATATTTATTTTCCTTTTTTTCTTTGCCAAGTCAATGAATTGCCCTGTCAAAGTGGTATGAAAATTATTGTGATATTGATGGAGTAGCTAAAAAACATTTTTATGTGAGTGCTCTGTTATTAAATAGATATGAGAATTTACTTGCCCATTTTTCTTTCTCAAATCCTTTCTCTGTTTTGGAGTCTGTTGATTATATAGTTTACATGCAAATCTTAAATTTTTATTAGGATAATATTAATATTATTATACAGACATTGCTTTCCTAGCAAATGAAGAAAGATTTTAAGTTTTAAAATTTGAGAAGTTTAAAGAGATTATACAGTCTATTATTTTCCCTATCTCAGTTAGGGCAGAACCAGAAATTAGATTAAGCTAGTTGGGTCTGATATAGATGCAAGGAAAAGTAAGAGACAATATTTGGTGGGTGGGCATAATCCATATGGAGCAGAGAATTTTAAGTAGTGGAAACAGCATGAGCAAATGCATGAAAATCGAAAAACACATTATCTGCTTAAGTTATGGTGAATAAAAATGTTTGAGTAAAAGGAAATTATATGTCTGGAAATAGACAGCAATATGGGTAGAAATGGTCTTGAGGACAGAGTATAGATGATCTGAAATGCCAGTTCAAGGGGTCTCATATGATTCAGTGGGCAATAGGGTGCTACTGGAAGAGTTTCTACAAATTTAGTCTGAGCTGCTCTTTGTACATGCAGGTAGAGTTGTTGGCTAGGATGCTGGATAGCTGGATCTGTCCTTAGCCCAATCACTTCCAGGTTAAACAGAAATATTTCAAAGCCTCCATTTGTAATGCCTTCCACTCTGGAGAGAAATGAAATCTGTTAGTTTGGATTTCTAAATGAACAAGCTTGGTAACTAAATGATACAAATTCAAATTCCACCTGAGATGATGTACCTGTATGACTTTGCCAGCAATCTCATCTGTGTTTTCATTCTTTAAATGAACTAGTAGGAGTGATGTGTGTGGATGTGTGAACAGGTCACAGTATTACAAGTGGAGAGCTTTGCACAGTCTAAGAAGCTGGTGTCACAGGTTTTCCAGGAATATTCTTAGGCAAGCAGAAAACTGAGCCCTCAGAAATGAGAATATTCTGGAGGAGGAAGTCACAGATCCAAGGCTGGGCAGCACCCATGTTTAGGACCTGGATAGTTTTTATAATATCTACTATATCAATTGGTTAAAATAATGAAAGTAATAATTACTTTGTTGGACTGTTGAAATTACAGAATAAGTATTAAAAAGAACATAAAAACATTTTAAACCAAACCATCCAGCGATGTCCTTTATTAACCTTTTGGTGTATATACAGAGAAGTTTTTTTTCCACCATGTATTAAATGGCATAATCTTGTATATATATAGGGCCTTGTAAACTGCCTTCTTAAAAATGTATAAGAGTATTTTTCCAGGTCAATTTTTTTTTCCACTCAGAAATAACTAAATGACAATCTCGGGTCAGCTTACTTCCAGCATAGGCAGCTGAGCGTAAAATCGCAAATAATCACCATTTTGAATATTTAGTGAAAATTTTACCTTATTATAAAATTACAAGCTGGGGCATGCTAACTATATTGATATTAAATCATGCTGTGATAAACATAAATTCTTTCATATGTTTATTTGCTCCCTTAGGATGAATTCCCAGAAATAGAATTTCTAGGTCAAAAGTTGTAAACAATTTTAAGGATATCAATGAATGTTTCTAAATTGTCCCCAGGAGGTTTTTATAATTATATTCCCTGTTTTCTATGTGCAGGTCAATCTTCAGATTTAGGGGATAATGATTTAACGCATTCTTTGATTAACAAGTTCTGTGCACATGCCATGGCACTGAAATGTATAAATATCAGGTTGGGCTGTTTGCTGTAGCCGGATATAGATTGCCACTCCCTTGATATTTTAGAAATATTTAAGCAGGTGCTTAATAGATGATAAATAGCATGCATCAAATCCTTTGATTAAACATAAAAGATTTATTATAACTCTTGAAAGTATTGGAAAAATCAGCAAAGTATATGAGAATATTTAATCTGGCTATTACACATTTGTATATGTAAGGGGTACTTTTCATGTGTTTATTAAGGTGGAATCTCTCATAGAGAGCACCATGTGCTACCATCTGAATTTTGTATTACTTTTTTTATTAATTCATAAGTAAAAACAAAGTCTTAAGAGTATAGGCAAAGCTAGTCAAATTTAACCAAAGCATTTATTTAGTCAAGTTATTCAAGGGATATGTCCTTATGGGTGCAAAATATTATTGAATTAAGGTTTTAATAAGGATCCAAAAGGGCAAGACCCTTTTTACAAATTGGAAAGAGAATGCAAAGATAACTCACTCTTTTTTAAAGTAATTTTTAACTTTTTAAAATTACAGTTGGCATACAATATTATTTTTTTCAGGTCTACAACATAATGATTAGACATTTATATAACTTAAGAAGTGATCACCCCAATAAATCTAGCACTCATCTGTCACCATACATAGTTATTACAATATTATTGACTGTATTCTTTATGCTGCACTTTATAATTCCCATGACAATCTTGAAACTACTCATTTGTAGTTTTTCCCATTTTTCACCCTACTCCCCCCCAACCATTCTGTCAACCATCAGAATGTTCTCTGTATATGTGAGTTTGTTTCTGTTTGGTTTGTTTATTTTGTTCTTCAGGTTCCACATGTAAGTAAAATCATATGGTATTTGTCTTTCCCTATCTCATTTATTCCACTCAGCATGATACCCTCTGAGTTCATTTACACTGCAGATGGCAAGATTTTAGTCTTTTTATGGCTGAGTCATATTCCCTTGTATACATGTACTTTTCCAATACTTTCAAGAGTTATAATAAATCTTCTTTATCCACTCATCTATTGATGGACACCTAGGTTGCCACCATATCTTGGCTAGTGTAAATAATGCTGCAGAGAACATAGTGATGCACATGTCCCTTCAAAATAGTGTTTGGGTTTCTTTGGATAAATACTCGAAGTGGGATTACTGGGTCTTTCTTTGTCTCTTGTTATTGCCTTTGTTCTAAAGTCCGTTTTGTCTGGGGTAAGTATTGCTACACCAATACTTTCTGTTTGTTGTTTCCATTTTCATGAATATCTTTTTTCACCTTTTTGCTTTCAGTCTATGTGTGTCTTTTGATCTGAAGTGAGTCTCTTTAAGCAGCATATTTCAGGGTCGTGTTTTCTTATCCATTCAACTACCCTATCTTTTGATTGGAGCATTTACTCCATTTACATTTAAATTAATTGTTGAAAGACATATAGCTATTGCCATTTTATTTTCATATTTTTTCTTATTTCTTTTTTTCTTCTTTTTCTTTTTAATAAGTCCAACATTTTCTGTAATAATGGCTTGGTGGTGATGAATTCCTTTAGCTTTTTCTTGTCTGGGAAGATCTTTATCTGTCCTTTGATTCTAAATTATAGTTTTGCCTGGTAGAGTAATCTTGACTGAAGGTACTTGCTTTTCCTCTCTTTGAATATTTCCTGCCAATCCCTCCTGGCCTGCAAAGTTTCTGTTGAAAAGTCAGCTGACAGTCTTATGGGAGCTCCCTTGTAAGTAACTAACTGCTTTTCTGTTGCTGCTTTTCAGAGTCTCTCTTTGGCTTTAACTTTTGGCTTTATAATTGTGACGTGTCTTGGTGTGGGTCTCTCTGGATTTATCTTAAGTAGGACTCTGTGCTTCCTGGGCTGGTATGTCTATTTCCTTCATTTTAGGAAAATTTTCTGCCATTATTTCTTCAAATAAGTTTTGATTCCTTCTTCTCTTTCTTCTCCTTCTGGAACCCCTATAGTGCAAATGTTGGTAAGGTTGATGCTATCCCAGAGGCCTCTTAAACTAACTTCATTTTTGGGGGGGGGATTTTTTTTTTCTTGTTCTAATTGAGGATTTTTTGCTACCTTATCTTCTAAATCACTGATTCAATTCTCTGCTTCATTGAATCTACTCTTAATACTCTCTAATGTATTCTTTATTTCAGTTATTGTATTCTTCATTTCTGACTGGTTCTTTTTTATGTTTTCTATCTCTTTACCAAAGTTCTCACTGAATTTATCTACTCTTCCCCTAGGTTTATGAGCATCCTTTTAACCAATGTTTTGAACTCTGCATCTGGTAGATTGCTTGAATACTTTTGTTTAGTTCTTTTTCTGGAGCCTTGTTCTGGTCTTCCTTGTAGGACATGTTTCTATGTCTCCCCATTTTGGCTGCCTTTCTGTATTTATTTCTGTGTATTAAGTAGGGTGCTGTGTCTCCTGGTCTTAATAGAATTGCCTTATGTAGGAGGTATCCATTGTGGCCTAGTGGTGCAGTCTCCCTGGTCACCTGAGCTGGGTATTCCAAGTATGTCCCTTGTATGAGTTGTTTATACCCTCCAGTTATAGTTGAGCCTTGGTTACTGTTTGCATGTTAATGGGAGAGATTGACCCTCAGGTTCATTTGTTGTGAAGACTAGTTGGTGACTACAGTGGGAGAGCTATTGTGCAGGGCCTTATTCTGTGGAACAGGTTTTGCTTTAGCAGGGCTTTTGTACTTTCCTTATCTGCCCTTTGGGTTTGTCATCCTCCAATATGACCCCAGGTGGTTCTCTGGCTCAGACCATAGCTAGCCATTGAGCATGCCAACCCTGGGGCCTCCTGGAAGGTCCTCTGCTGCAGGCCAAGTTCAGCTATAGTCTGCGCCCTTTCTGGGATCACTTGGCATGAGGCACTAAGCAATCCACAGATTGTTGCCACCCACACTGGGCTTAGAGGTGCCTCAAGAAGCCAAGCTGTGAACCAAGGTTAGCTACTGCTAGTGCCAGGCTTGGGGCTGCTCAGCAAGAAGTATGGGGAATGCTGAGGCCAGATGCTGCTTGTTTGAGTTTTGTGAACCTTTGAGAGCTTTTAGGGAAGTTTGCAACAGAGCCAAGTCAGGCTGTTTGTGTGGAAAAGCCACTGGAAGCAGCATGTGTGGGCCCACAAGTTGCATAGCGCGAGGTCTCAGGAAATCACCAGGGCAGAGCAATCAGTGTTAGCAAGGCTGATGGAGACTCAAATGGCAACCAACTGAGTCTCCATGCCGGGTAGCAAGAGGGCTCAACAAAAGAACAGTGGTCTCTGTCAGGACTTCTGTCTGGGACAAAATTGCCCCTCTGGCCCTTGCCTTGAAGCAAGGAAGGAACTTAAGCCATATAAACATAGGTGTAGTATTGTGTTGTCTCTGAAAGATATTAAAATGTTCTCATCTTTTCCCTCTAAATTATTTAAAATAAGAAAATGCCTAGTCTTTAGCACCACATCTGTTGGGGTTGTTTTCATATTTAAAGGGTAAAACAATCGTGGTACAAGATGACAGTTAGAATGAATGCTGTAAGGACATCTATGGAATTGTCTCTCCAGTAACTCCCTCCCTTGCCCACTCCCTTTTCTGTGAGATTTCCATGTGGCTATTTTTTGACATAATCTTGTTCTCCAGGCCAAATTTTCTGGTATTAAGGGAAAATGGTTTGCAGTGGGAGAGAAGTAATCCAATATGAGAAAGACACAAAGAGAAGAGAGCAAGAGAATAACAGTGAGAAAGAGAGAGGGAGAAGGAATGGAGAGTGAGGCATTCATTGCCCTGGTCCTAGCCCTAGCAGTTCTTGTGTACCAAATATATCCTCACTCTTCCTATTTTTTTGGTAAATCAGCTGTGACTTGATTTACCAACTTTATTTTGATGTTTAAGCTGGATTGGGTTTGCCTTGGGTTCCTAAAATTGCAACAAAATGAATCTTGATTTCTCACTGTCCCTTTCCTCTCTGATTTCCCCTTGTCATTCACATTCAGACTCTTCAGAGACTGAGATTTATTTGTTCACCAGATGGGCTGTGCCAAGCATTAAACCCAGTAGTCTCAGCCTGAGCATCATTTCATTACAACATGAGATGGGTATTATTGAGTAGTTCAGATCTTGGTACTGACAGAGTTAAATGCCCTAATTCAAACAGCATTACTTATCCAAAAGAGAAGCTACATTCTAATCTAGTCTACATTTTAAAAGCTGAAAAGCTGCATGTTCTAGCAAGTGATCATATGTGAGATGTGCCCTTCTCGTTTCTGCCAGTTCTCCCACTTACTTATTACTCTCTTCCATTTGTGGCAATAGCACTGAGCAATTTTTCTCTTTATAAGGTAATTATTGCTTCCATAATTTAGATGGCAAATTGTATTTCAAATTAAATTTAAAATAAGTCTGCTGAAGATGTTGTGATTTGGGGGAAGGGTGGGTTGGAATCCTTTAACATACTAACATTACTAATATATTTTTCATAGTTCTAAGTCATAGGAGTTCCCTCTCTGTTTGCTAAAATAATCATTATGCAGGGAAGAGTCATAAATGCAGTTAGATATTCATTTCATATGTGTCTATTTTTTGGCTAATTATCTGAATAACACTCCCTAATTCTTTATCTTGACCTGCATATGAATAAATCAGGCACCACAGTCAAAAGTCTTATTTGTTGAAATGCAGGTGGGATCTAAAGTGAGGTGCATAAGGCAGCTAGGGTGCAAAGTGTAAGGATTGTGCAAGGCATCTTTCTTACCTCACTCTTGTCTTGGCCCTGTTGAAATGTTGCAAACTAATTTAGGAGAAGTCCACATGTATCAAATTAGAAAAGTGGACAGCATAGTATATATGTCAACCATATATACTATGTGTGTATACACTATCAGTATGGGATTAAGAAAAAGACAGAAGAAAAAAACTGATTCTCTAGAAGAGCTGCAGGTTTATCTTCTTTCCTTTTTTCCTTCATTAGGAAAAACATCACCCACAACTTTCAGCACAGGTCTGACCCAGGAAACATTATACAACATTAGAAATGTACCTGGGACTCAAGCTCATGTCCCTGAATGAGTTACTCTTGACTGTGGAAAATCAAAATAGCTGGATTGTCTACAACATCCTTTTCAGCCAGGTGATTCTGGGTCTAGGATAGTTCCTCCCTGGTGATTATTCAGTAGGTGCTTGAATAGTTGTTGGGGCAGAGTAGAAAGCCTGCCCTGGGCAACTACGATGTGAGTAAGGTTTCTTTTCAGCTAATTTATCCTCTTTATTTCATCCCCCTTTTTCTTGCTGGTGGTTCCCTTTTCCAGTTCTTTCAAATGCCAGTTGCCCTCATGGACTCTCTCATTCCCTTACTCATAGGATGGGGCTGATAGTGAGATAGGCAAGGCTTAACTCAAATCTCCATAAGGACTTGTAGCAATTTATTAGGATAGAGCCATTAAGATTATTCCTAATTATCTCCTATTTTGGCAATATACTATTCAATTTTAGCTCTGTTTTATGCATTTAAAACTTGTTTTCTCCAACTAAGATTGTAAGCAAAGTGAGGTCATGTATCTCTTGTTTCAGCTGGCACATTGCTAGGAAGGTAGCAGGTGGTCAATATTTGTTCACTTTAATTAAATTTTATAACTTGCAGTGTCTATTTGTCTCAAATACATATGTGACCTCTATGTCATATAGTATTAATGTTGTTCCTGCTAATAAAGATTATAATATCATTATTTCAATATTATTATAATATATTATTATGATATTATTATAATATAATATCGATATTATTTTAACACATTTTTCTTTGAAGGAAGTTATATTTGAATCTCCCTCCTTTTTTTCCCCAGTAACTGTATTAAAAGAACTCTTTCAGCTCTTAAATCCTATGTGGTTTAATTAAATAATCAAGAGACTTCGTTCTCCATCTTGAGACAATCCCATGTATTGTTTCCAGCCCATTTTACCTGCATTAACTGATACAGAATTTTTTATTTTTTTAAATAGTGATCTGAGTTCTTTAGTAGCTCTATTTCAGCCACACTCAGACATCACCTCCAATTGACAGTTCAGCAGGGTGATTCTAAATAACTTCCCAAGCTATATCAAACAACAAAAGAGAGAACACTAACAAAAGCATCTTCTAGCTTAGGGTTTTGGTTACTTTAGAAATACCACGTTCAGAAAATATAATCACATGACCAAATGTTCCCTCCAGTGAAGTGCTTGCAGTAGAATTGAGCTCTGCATGTTTGTTTTAACCATGTCGTGCATATGCCATCTGGCATATTTTGCATAAAAATGAAACTGCTTTCATGGCTGAGTAGATGCCAAAATGGAATTGTATAATAGTCATAAGGCCTTTTCTGGTTCATGACTATACTTTAGGTGCAGTCTCAAGCATAAACTATAGATGATGCTAAAGTAGTCACTCTTTTTCTCTTCAGAGGTGAAAAATATACTAATAAAAGGGTGAAATCATTCACTTCTGTGAGCTTAGATCTTCGCCATGGTTTTTAATGTGAAGAAAGAGAATTGCAAATTCTTTGTGATTTTTGAAATGTAATTCAAGGCTTTAATTCAACCCTGGGTCTCTGCTTCTTCAAAATAGCTGAGCGGTGGTGGGAAATAAAAATTCAGACTAGAGGCTTGATTTTCTTGCCTTCATAAGGTGCGCGTGCTGCGCATGTGCACCACCCCCCCCCACACACACATTCTAAATGTCTAGAGATTTGGAGGTTTCTAGAATATATCAAATATATAGATGATTGACAGAATTTCCTTTTCTCCATTACTTTAATGTTCTGCTGCCAAATTCCAAGCCATGCCCCCTTTCAACCTTCCTTAAGCTCTATATACCTTAGGAAAATGAATCTTACCCATGCCAACCTCCAGGGTGCTATGTAGGTTTAAGGAATTTTAGGACTCTATCAATTCCAGTGGAGCATATCACATTGGTTGAGGAGGTGCTAGGGATAGAAATAATCCTCCATGGTTAAAGGTATTGGTAGAAAACTTGTGCATTTCAGCCATGTGGTTCAACCTAAAAGTTATTCTCTTCTGTCTATAATTATTTATTTTCTGGCAAACTTGGGAGTCCACATTTGTCATGCTTGATATTCAGCTTTACTCCAAAGTGTTCTCTTAATACAGCTTTATGCATTTCATGCAAATTTATATTTGTTTCCAGGATAAATTTTAGTCCCAGTGGAATTTAATAATAAACCTTTTCTATGTTATTAGGACCAATGTGTATAGCGTTTAAGCAATTTTCAAATCTTTCAAGTCATTTATCCCAAGAATTTGCTGCAGTACAAGCATAAGTACAATCAGTAACAGGACATATATATGTTTTTCTAATCAGTTTATCACCAATGTGTACTCATCCCTTTGCATGCAGTTATGAAGTCAAACAGCACATTCTTATAATATACATTGGGACTTTATGTCATACAGCTATGAGAGGTGCTTGGAACCTTGTGCTTGAAAACTAAGTTTTTTATTTGCTTTCTTATCTAACACTGGGAATCTGGTTGAGCGATTTGCCCACAACGATTATCTGTGTCTTTCAGGAAGAGAGAGTTCACTCTTCTGCCTGCAGGCATTTTCTGATATCAGTTGCAGAAGAAAGGCTCCACTTGTTGGTTTTCTCCAGCACTTGTCCACACAGGGTATGCAACTATAATGTTTATTAAAAAATGTTTCTGAGCCAAAAAAAAAATGTGCTGTAACTTCCCTTCCCATGCAATCAAATTTCAAACTGTGTGAGACAACTTGGCTGTAGATGTGTGAGAGATTAGAATTTAGTAAATGTTCTGCAGGAATTGGTTTCAATCTCAGGGGTCTTTGAAGAACCATCACTTAGATTTTAGGATACCTGTTCTTTCTTCCAAAATGTTCTAGGCAGGAACATTTGTCTGTAGAGCCTAGAAAAGAGTGAAACATTGCATAGGTGTCTTGCATAGGGTTTTATAGTTGGGGATGAAAGCTTATAGCAATACTAACATTTTAGTAATTTAGTTACAAGCTTGTAATTCATATATGACTTTTGGTTATTGGTCTGAGTTTTACAGTTCAATTAGGCTTTCAGGCTATAAAGATTATAGCTGATTGGCAGCATCTAGTCATTATCCTGTTTTGCTAAGCTTCCATCCATTTTAGAAAATCTATTCCACTCCTGTGAACAAAAATGACCCTGCTAAAAAGGAGCAGAATTGAGACCCCCAGTGAGACGTATGCATATAGCTGTCATTTTGTCCTCTTTTACAATCTGTAGAGGGCCTTGTAGATGAAATACACAGTTTGAAGTAGATCCTATAGGGATGGCGTCTTATCTGTGGATTTGTAGATTGTTTTGTAGATGAAATGGCTGAGGTTTTCAGTTTATTTTGTACTGATGAAATCACAACTACCCAAGAGCCAGGAAAAAGTCATTGCGGACAGAGAAAATACACATGTGACGTGCAATGTGGCACAGACTGAAAGAGGTTTAGCAGTTAAAATTATTTACTTATGTGTTTTCCCCACTCCACTTCCTTAACTGCTGTGCTGCATTAAAGATAAGCCTGGAATAATCTGAGAGAATTGATAAAAAATTTATAATTCTGAACACTACATCAGTGTCCCATTGGCTGGCAATTAAAAGTGTTAATTCAATATCCCCAAATGTGAGGAGAAGTGGGGGGTAGAACAGATTATAGAGGTGGAGTATTGCTTGGGTTTTATCATGACAACATGCAAAAAACAAAACAAAAACAAAAATGGATAATAGAGAGAATCATTGTCAACCATCCAGTGATATACAGAAATCCTAATCTCTCTTTAGATGACAACATTTGGGCATTTGGCATTAGGCATAAAAATATCTCTAATGAGCTAAATTTTTCATTTTTTCTCCAGATATTTTAGAGATGCGTAGTCTTAGGGTTAGACTAAAACCTCCCAATAGTATTATAGAATGTCTACCAACTGTTATTAAATACAGCATTATTCATTCAATTATCAAATGTGTATTGAGGATTTACCAAAAACTATTTCAAATGTTGCAGATCCATTGGTGACTAAGTTACACTGGGCCCTTCTCTCTTGGAGCTCAAATTCCTCTCCAAATAAAAGTAGGCCAGAGAGAATTTCCTCCCTGAGAGGGTGCTTGATAAGCTCATCTCTCTCTTTAACACTCTATTGGCAGTAAAGAGGGACAATTAGCTTTATATGCATAAATCTACTAACCCCTAACTTTATTAAGTGCTTATATTTACTCCAATAAAATATGTTACATGTGTTTTCCCAATTGTGTCTAATCTGCTGTTTAATCCTTTGCTTGACTTTCTAATTTAGTTTTTCAAAAATTATTTATATTTTTTTCTATAAGCTTTAATTATTTTCGAAGTATACCTCATTATTTTCAGTCTCCTCTTTATTTAACTTTGGGTAATTTTATTTCTATAGCCATAGTAAGTATATTTTAGGCTATACAGTTGAGAATTCTAATATTTCCAGTATTTCTGGGTCTGTTTCTACTTTTTTTTTTTTTTTTTTAATTATGAGCACAGGTTTCCTAAAAGAACTTAATTTGAAAGTCTTTTTTGAGGACAAGTTTTTAGGTGCTTTTCTCTTAAGGGGGTTTTCATTGGCTTATGAAGAGTAAATACTCATTCTAAAACAGTTTTTAAGCTTCACTTCCCTCCCTCCCATGTGAGTCATGTAAATTCTGGCTGTAACTCATGTGAATTCAGGCTCAGAAATATAAATTCCCAGGGAAACATTTCTACCTCTCCCACCTTTCCACCCAGAGCCAAGATGAGATGTCAAGTATCTTCACTGTCTCCTTAACAGAGATTCCTTCCCTACCCCCCTTGTTTAGCCCCTTTCATTGAAGGTGTTGCATCCTGAAGGTCTTAGCTTTTATGTGAGCCTGTGCTTTTAAGATACAGCACCCTTTCAGGTCTTTTCCAGGTTTTAGTACCATTATACATGAGCTCAGAAGTTACTTCTTCAGTTTTCTAATTGTCTGAAGTAGACTTCCTGGTCCTGTCATTCTATTTTATTGTCTTCATATTCTTATTGATGCATATTCTTATTGAAACTGTCTAGTTATTTAGTTTATTATTTTTTATATTTTTAAAAAACCAGCTTTCCCAATCAAGGCTATGAAATGTACAAGTGTCAGAACGTCCTCTTTTATTCATTGCTGTATCCTCAGTGCCTGAGATGATGCTTGGCCCAAAGTTGGTCCTCAAAGAATTAAGGACTTTGAACTGGAGGCTCCCTCAGATTTACGTTGGATTGATTGGAGGCTGAAAGCAGTCAGCCTTCTCCCTGCATGATAGTGAGATGAGATTTTGGTGTGGTTATACAATGACTTGAATCCTTTAGTATTTGTAGCAAGGTCCTGCTGCCAGGTGTCTATCCTTGAGTAGGTGACAGCAGGATATGGTGCGAAACTCCTCCATATTTGATGGAGCTGGCTCTCAATAACTTCAACATGGTACATTATCACTACTTTCTGCCTGTTCCAGAAGGTTCTAGGCTGAGGAAAATGAAATTCAGGTAGCAGTTTTACATTGGATACACAGGGATGAAGAATTAGAAGTCATGTAGCATATGGCCAAAAGTGAATAAAAACTTAGTAAAAGTGAATAAAAATTTAATAAAACTCATTACCACCAAGAATAAGTATGTGAGCAGCAAACTCTTGAAGATCAGCAAGATTCCTCAGCTGAACTCAAAAATCATTTCAGAGCTTGGCTCACTTCTGATGGGATGATTCGCAGTTCCCATGGCCCATGGGGAAGATTGCTTTTCCTGTGTACCTTGTCTTGCTGACAAAGTGCTCCTTTGGCCATAAGTCTTAGCTGGTGCTTTGTTCTCTCCAAAGAGTCAGAGAGTATGGAGACTCCATTAGTTACATATGAGATGTCCCATGATATGCCAGGGCATTCCCTCCTACTCCTTTCCTCTTTTTCTGGTCTTAGACCTGGATTTCTCTTTATCTTTCTATTGCTGGGTACACTAATCCAGTTTATAATTTTAACCTATAACAAGAAAACTGCAACTGTGCCCAGTTACTTTCTCCCCTGTTTATGGCAGCTTCCACATCTCATCCCAGGACCCCAACTCTAATCTCTACCTCTTGTGGGTTTTTTAAAATTTAAATTTAATTTTTTTTTAACCACTGCTATGCTTTGCTCTGGTCCCTCTTATTTGATAATAAAAATAAAAGATAAATTTAGGAGGAAAAGCATAAACAAAATGGGTCTTCTTGTTACTACTAAAATACAATCATACTCTTGAAATAGCATAACCTCAAAGCAAATGTTGAAAATAAATTAAAAAAATAGAATTGAAAAATCATTTATAATCCAGCCACCCAGTCACAGTTATGGTGTTATTTCTTTTTGGTCTTTTTCTATATGTTTTAATTTCATTTTTTCCTACTTTATATATAATTATGCTGAATATAAGATTTATATACACTTACCGTTATATCTTTTTCACTTACCATTATATCTGATATTTCACTTACCATTATATCTTTAATAATACTTTTGAATATAGTCTGTAAAGCCTGCATAGTATTCCAGTTAGTGATATACATTAGTTTGCTTGGGAATTCACCTACTAAGAGCATTTGTGTTGTCTCATGAGTCACATGTTCACATAAATGTTTATAAATCTAATCTATATCATATGTTATGCAGATCCCATTCCTGGGAAATGAATCAACTCAGCAAAATGTTATAAGTTGAGGCCAGAGTTGGCTATGAGATGATCTAAGAAACTGTGCTCTCTATTGAATCCCATCCTGAGAGGTCTACCCAAATCCGAGAGGGTCACATACACTGGTTGGGTGTGTGCAGTCACAAACACATGCACAGAGCCTGGAAGGCCTTCCTCTATAGAAACCCATTTGGGGAATGTCATCTCTCAGAATGGTACGGATCCATTCTACTCAAGGAAACAAGAGAAACATATCCATAATTGTCTAAGCAAAATTTTGTAGTTTGAAGAAATTCCAAAATTCCAATTTACTGGAATATTGCAATGGAAATAAAAATAAAAATAATTGAAAATTAATTTTATATCTCTAATAAGATCCAAAAGTATTATGTTCAGATTTGTAAACTTATGAAGGAAAGTAATATTTTAAAGTGACATTACTTCTGTGTTAGGAATGTCATTGTTACTTCAATGTTTAAACAAAAAAGTAAAGATTTATGATTCTTAAAAGTGTGAGATAAGATTTGGCACTGATTCTCCTTCATATAAAACATATATTTCAGAGACTGAATTTAAATTTGAAAGTAAATAGCTTACTGTGAAAGTAAGATTAGATTAGTTTTTCTTTATCTTAGGAATTTTCTTAGGGGTGCCCTATATAAGCCATGCGTTTTTAAAAACTAAATCATTTCAGCATTTTTCTGTGAAACTCATGCTAAAAAGAAAAAAATAAAGAACGATTAAATCTGTAGGAGGCAATAATCTGATCCTGATGGAAAAAAGGAATACAGCGATGTTTTATGAAATATCTTTGCTCTAATGACATGGAAGTGACATCACGTTCCTTTTAAAAGAACCTTCTGGAGTAGTATAAATGAAAACATATTTTCTCTGGCTTCCTTTTTTCTAACTGCTCTTTCCCCTGTCTTTGGTCTTTCTGCTCCTAGCTGTCATTTCTTTTGTCCCTTCTTCACCCCTCAACCCTATCACTTTGATCTGCATTTTCATACAATTTCTACTCCATTCTTCTTTAATTTGAAACTTCCTTAACTTCTCCAGCATCTCTTTTTCTACTTAAATATGTCTTTTGAACCAAATAGTCACATTGACTGTAAAAAAAGGAAAGCAGTGTTGAATGTTGCTCTCTGTCCATAATTAACAACAACAAAACTCCAAATACAAGTATCAAAATGTTTTTTTTTTTCATTTTAAGAAAAGAGTTTTGCTAGATGTCTTTGATGTGTGTGGCATTAGGTAGACTATCTTCTTTCGAAGAATAAGAAAGATGATCATGCATAGTGCTGCTTGCATTTATGGATTTATATTTTCATTTACATAACTTCCCACTGAGAGAATAAACTTACAGATCTGACTTCATCAAATTAAGGGAGCAGACTAGTTAGGTTCAACCAAGCAAGGCTTCATGGAGAAAGGAGATGACAGCCAAGACAGTCTCTTGAAAGTTAAATAATAAAAAAATTTAAATCGAGAATGACATTTACGTGTCACTCATGCTGTTACTCCTATTCTCGGCTCTCATGGCAGATATCATCAATCAGTCGCAGCTTTCTTTTCGGCTAGATATGGCCCCACATTTCTTCAAAGCATTATTGATAGACACTGTAACTTAACTAGAGGTATTACTTGAGTTGAAATTGATTTGCCCTCTTTGCTTTAGAATGTGTATACCTAATGACCTTCCGTCTCACAATGCTACAGTACATATAGCTTATGAAGTAGTTATTATTTTAAGAATTTTACAAGAGAAAGTTTTGCAGCTCCAAAGGATTTAAGTAACTCACTTAAGTCACATAGCTGGTAATAGAAATAACTCAGTTCTTCTTATAGCAAGATCAATATCCTGTTCTCTATAGCTGCCTAAAGAGCTAACTGTGGACTTGTGACCTAGATCTCCTAAAGAGAGAGCTAGCAAATGGTAAAAGAAAAGTCCAATTGTGTTGGAAGAAATTCTTGCTCCAGGATCACAGCAAGGTGTCCTTGAATGTTGGTGTTTGTTGAGTGTAAGTAAAAAAAAAATAGGTCACTATTTACTTGGGTGGATAGGAAATATCAAAAAAAAAAAGAAAAAAAAAAAAAGAAAGAAAAAAAAAGAAAGGAAGGAAGGAAGAAAGAAAGAAAGGAAGAAAAGAAATGTAATATTTTCCAGAAACTCCATTCTCTATAAATACCTCCATGCAGGCATACCTCACCTCTATTGTGCTTAGAATCTCAGCAATATTTATTTAGATTTGAGACATCCATTTTTTTTTTAAAGACACTAGTCACCACTGATGAACCAGGAAACCAACTGAATTCACAGCACTCGATGGAAATGGGTATATCAGATAACCTATTATTACATTAGAAACCCGCAGTAGTGCCTTATGGAAAGAGACGAATCAGATGGAGGATATTATTTTAAAGTTTGGTGGACTACTGAGGAAGGCAGGCTTGGGTGAAGGTGATTCCAAAATAGCCACTGAAAGTAACTAAAAGAAATAGAAACGTTTTCATGTTAACCCGTTTCCGGTGTGCCCTAAGAATGCTCGTCAGTGGTGCTTGCGGCTGCAGTGTTTGCCCCTAGATAATTCACTGATTACAGTCCTAAACTTGCCCCTAAAGCTTGCCATGAAATATCTTGCTTTTATTATTATTTTCACATCACTCCAGTATATTGATAGTCTTTGGAAACAAATGACATCATTCTATTTATAGTATTCTGTTTTTAGCAGTGGTATTTTCATTTACAAAATATAGTAATTCTAGATTGCTGAAAATGTCAAATCCTAGAAGATGTGGTATTTCTACATGTGATGTTAACATCATTCCCCAACAGTTGTTAGCCGAAGATTCATTTGATGAAATTAATTTATTTATATATTTGTTACATTAGGATTAGAGACAAGTTCTGTTTGGAAATAACTCCAAGAACAGTTTTTATATTTTATTTTCACATTGAAAAACAGTCAGATTTGCTTCAGCGTCAAAGAGTATATTTATATAAAATTAAATTATCACTGGCAGTAAGCTGTACTGTTTTTTTCTAAATGAGAAATGGGTTAAAGAAGGCTGGCCCTCCAATAACCCGGGGAAAATTTCTCCCTCTCGATTCTCTCTCTTCCAGATTCCAATCTCCCCCTGCCTTTTCACACAATTAATGAGAGGCAGAAGGACACTACTCTTTTCAAACAATCTGGGCAGAGACATATGTCTACTCCAACCCCCAATCCTAGCATTTAGAAGATTAGATCTACATTCTTTAAAATATTTTATCAGGTCTTCCACAATTCTGCATACTTGCATAATGATAAAATCCATTCCTTAGTTATTTTCTCATAACAAACTGAAAAATGCCATACAGACGTGAAGTGAATCAGGGAGGGGTTAACACATATTACCAATTTGGTCTTCAATAATGAAGATCAAGCTTCATCAAGTTACTTCACCTGAATCCCAGTCCAAAGCACCTTTCTTCCATAGACACATGTCAAAAAGCCAATGCTTAAAAATATATTGAGTGTGTATTCTTCACACTCAAACACTTCCTCTAATATATGCTATTTTCTTAATATTAATTCTGGCTGGGAAGGAAGCATCTTCTGTTTTGAGAGAAGCAACCATGATCTATGACCCGTCCTCCAAAGCACCATGTAGAATTTTGAGCAAATGTTTATTGGATCAAGTAGTTATTTAACTCTACAATGTTTAAAGAACTTTAGTTTTTAAAATTTTCATCTTAAAGAGAATAATACTTATGTAAAAGTGCAAAATATTGTATGCACTATACTTTTATGCTGACGAGGCAGTATTATTTCTGTACGATTTAAGTTAATATTTCCAAAAGAATATTTGTAGAAATGGATTGTTTAAAATCAATTATGTGATTAAAAAAAAGTAAAAAGAAAGAAAATCGATTATATGAAAGTTAAGATCTTTACTGCATCTCATTCTCCTAGAAATCAACAAATTTGAAAATTAGTATCTGTATTCATAATCTCAAAGAGATGGAAGCTGAAATTTAATTTTAGAAGATGAGATTTGCTAATTGATCTCTCTAGAGTGAATGATTCAGGAAATGAGAATATAAATAAGTTTAAGAAAAAGGATTTACGTTATAATACAATGTATAAAAATGTACATTACCATGAATATTACATATGCTAAGAACTTATATTTTTCATTCCTATGACTTTTTAGCTCTCTTTCAAAGTAAAATCATATTTCTTTATATCAATATTGTTTATTATTTGTTTATTATGTAAACATTGAAATTAAATGTTCTTTTATAAATAAAGAATTATTATTTTTTCCCAGATTCAGAAAACCCAATGCAAGGACAGAAAATCCAAGGCTTTCCATGCTCATGAGTGCATGTTAAGTCTTTAATTTCTGGGAACTTAAACAATAGCGAGTGATATGCTGTAAGTAAGGAAACAGTTAGCATGTTCTTTTTGGGTCCCTAGCTAGATAGTTGTCATATACTCCTCAGAATCAGAAACAGCATCTTTTTCTTGAAAGATCTTCCAGTTCTTAAAGAGCAGAGGGGAGAGAGTAAATATGCAACACGCACAGGTAACTAGAGAGCTCCAGGACTGTTTTGGGCAGCAGATAAATCAGTAAATGTTTCTTTTGTTGGAAAACATCATTTTTCATATTTACTATGCGGATCAATTGGAGAAAAACAAAAACTGCCATACCAGAGCTACAGCTGCCGGTGTCTCATCATAGTCTCAATCAAGTTGAGAATTTGTATTCTTACATTCAAAACTTTCTACCTTTCTATTCCATGTACCACTTGAGGATCTGTAAAGCAGATGTTCTTCTGGTGTCAATCAGTGTCCCAAGTTATTGTCGCCACTCTCAGTAAATCATCCATTCCCAATGCCTTTCCAGGAAGCAGTCCTTTGGGAAGATGTGAACATCACTGACTCCTACATACTGGGATGGATTGGGATGGAGGGGACTAGCAGTAGGCCATTTTCCTCCAGTCTCCAGTACCCCTACTAGCACCAGACATATCTTTGATCTTTGATATGAACTATTAAAAAAATTTTCTCATTGAGAAAAGAACAGAAATAAAACCCTTTAGGTGCTAAGTGACTTATCCAAGTTACCTTAGGGCAGAGCCCACAACTGGTCCATTTTGAGATGAAGGCTGCTGTGACTTGTCTGACCCTTCTGTGCCTACCAGGTACTTCCAGTAGAAAAGACATTTGGTAACAGCTGCCATCCCTGCCCCTCACCTAGGGGTATTGATGAAGGAAGACTGTCTCACCTATTCTTTGTCTTGCACTACCAGTAGCCTCTCCATTTCTTTGCTTATGCAATTACTCCAGTCTCACATAACCAAGTTTTTTTGTTTTTTTTTTTTAAGGGAAAATCCCTTTAGGAAGTAGTGTGGAGATTGTCTGCTGAAAAAGTTTAGAGCTTGTGGGAACAAAGGTACTCTCTAGGTTAGCCAGCTATACTTCTCACTTGCTAGAAATGATCTGACTCTTAATTTCACTTTCACCGTGTGACTATTGACACTGTCTGCCTGTGCCCTGGAAAACCTAATTAGACACAGGGAGTGAACATTTTATTTCTAGTCAACAGAACATTCCTTCTGGACAAATCACTGTGGGACCTTGAAAAATAATGGTGTTTTCCTGGCTTGATTTTAAAAGGACTAAATGAGCCCTCAGATTGCTTGGTTTTATTTGATATTTTAACACAGGATACAATCTATAAGGTACATGGTTGGGAAATCTCTTTCCTTCTTGAGGGCATTTTTTTTTTTTATTTTAAACAAATGTTTTAGAGTGCAGCCATGTATCCTGTCCCAATTTTCTGTAGTTTCCTTTATATGATGAGAGAAATCAATTCCCTTTTCCTTCCTTGTAAGATTGAATGTTTTAAAGATACTCTCTTTCGATAAAAGAGACTCAGGACACATTATTTGAAAAGCTAGCTTATATCTTTATTTGCTTGAATCTTACTGTATATTCATTTCACATAGGTCTCTTCCATATGCACGGATACTTAAGGAGAGTGGTAGTTATGGTCTTCTTGGCACCCACCCTTCTCTTGTATGATTACAAACCCTGTTTTCCAGCCCCTGAACAAAGAAGAATGAGGTCCAAGCCCCATGGATAGAAACAACCCTTGTGCTTAGGCTCAGCCCCATCCAGCACCTTATCTGGTGCTGAGCAGACCAAAGAAGATATAGGGAGTCTCTTCTCCTGAGATGGGTAGGGTCCAAGTTAAATATGTTTATGTAGTCCAATATTCAGTATAATCAAAGTAAGATCACATCTACATCCTCATGGGCTCTCAGCCTTTCCCTAAGCCCTGTCTTATTGGTCTGGTCTCAGGTTCTGGTTTTAGCATCTCAGTTCTGCAGGAATTAGAAGCCTGGTTCAATGCTAGCTTGTATAGATGAAGTTATTACCTTCTCTGGTCCCTGCTTATTATCTCTATGATGAACCTGAACTCTGTTTTCACTCAGTTCAGATCTCAATAAATTGTTCTCCATCTCTGATTTGCATTGTAAAGAGCATCACAATGAAGTTAAAAAAAAAAGTAGGTTCTTAATTCATGTCTTCTGCTTAATAATTAGAGACTCTAGGCATGTGAAAGGTGACTTCCCCCATTCTAGGGTCAGCCTTATTAGCAGCAAACATAATCTCTATCTTATTGCCTCAACTTCTTTTTTTTTTTTTTTTGAGCACTGAAAAACATGAGTTTGTTCTGTAATAATATTCGGGTGATACTATACCATTGGTATATATTATGAGTTGAAAAGCCTTCATTGGGGTTATAAGGAACACTGTCTCTAAAGTCTCACTGACTTACAGACCAATCCACTCTGACACTTTCTCAGAAGTTCTTTACTTGTTTTGTTTGTTTTTGTTTTTGTGTTTGTTTTGTTTTTGTTTTTGTTTGTGACCTTATGCACAGGGACTCTGGGCTGAACATTGCAGGTAGGCAGCTGACTGACCTAAATCATTCTTCAGCTGAGTCATGTTCCAGATGTCCAGCATTTCCATAGAGATACTTGATACTGTTTTTCGATTTGCATGATCTCTGCAGATTTTGTTCTGGTTGATTCTTCTATTTTTGTTTCTTCTCTGCTCTCATGGAAAGTTCTTTGCCTTGTAAATATGAGTAAAACTCAGCCCTATATTATAAAATAGACATAGCTTGCTTTTAAGTCCTTTCTCTCCAGCATTCTGCAACAGCCAGCCAGAAATGACATCACCTTCCTCTGAATCATCATTGCACTCAGTCAGCAGGTAAAATTGTGTAGGGTCTTCCATGAGCATTATTCATCTCTGGGTACTCAGTGCCTGGCATAGTGGCTGGAACAATATGAATACTCAGCAAATGTCTGCTGAATAAATGGTCTATTTTTATAGCAAGCTTTTATTTTAGGTCTGTTTTAGGTTTACAGAAAAATTGGGAAAACAGTACAGTACAGAAAGACCATATACTAGTACCCTGTTTTGCTATTATTAATGTCTTATATTAACATTACATTTATCACAATTAATGAACCAATACTAGCATATTATTATTATTATTATTATTATTATTATTATTATTATACTTTATTCTAATTTCTTTAGTTTTTATTTAATGTCCTTTTTGTGTTCTAAGATTCCATCTAGGATACCACTATGTTTATTCATTATATATCTGTAAGCTCCTCTTAACTCTGATAGTTTCTCAGACTTTTTTTTTCAATGAACTTGACAGTTTTTAGAACCACCTGTCATGTGTTTTTTAGAATGTCCCTCAATTTTGGTTTGTATTCTGTTTTACTTTTGATCAGTAGGGTTATTGGCTTTTGAGATGAAGACCACAGAGGTAAAGTACCATTTTTATTTCACTCATAACAAGGGTACGTACTGTCAGTATCATTTATCACTTGATTTTAACTCGATTATCAGGCTGAAATAGTGTTTGCCAGGTTTCTCCACTGTCAAGCCAAGTTACTATTTTCATCCTCATCTTTTTGTACTGTGGTCTTTGGAAGGAAGTCACTATGCATAGCACACATTTAAGGGGTGGGGAACTATGTTCCACCTCTTATGTAAAAATTTGGAATTCTCTTGCATGGGAGAGTTATCTGTTCTCCCTGCTGACTTCCTTATTTAATCATTTATTTAAATGAAATGGAGTTATGGATGCTTTCACTTTGAGTCATAATACAATCTATTTTTTTCATAACTAGGTCAGACATTTTTAGGAAATTAGGACTGATTTCTGGTTCTATCTTTTCCTTTGATTGCCTGAAGCAGAACTGTTGTCCAAAACTAGACAATTATTTGTTAATAGAACTAAAATAAGAATTAAGCTCCTAATATCTGTAATGATATCCTAAAGCATCCTAATTGGTCTCTTGACATTATCTTAGTATATTTAACTGTCATTCTGAAAAAAGATGTTGGAAATGGAAAGATCCTTAGAAATCATCTACTTCAATCCTCTCATTTACAGGAGGTGAAACTTAGGACTAGAGAGACAATTTATGGACCTATATTTGGGATGAAAACCTACTTTTCTGAACTTCCAATATGATGCTTTTTAGACAGAATGCAGGTAGTGGAACCCACTACAGTGTCTATGAGGTCTAATGTACTCAACACAGATTGATTTAATTTGTGTCTGTAGACAAGAATGAGCTATCAAGGATATTTTCTCTGCTCTATTTTTGTTTTGCAAAGTGGATTTTCACTTTTAACAGATTTTTGAGGCAGAAATTCAAGGAGAGTGGAGGAGTGCAAGAATGATGATGGGGTGATCAGCTATTAAAGTAGACAAAGTGAGAGGCTCTGTGCCAAGCCAGTGGTAATGGAGAGAGAATGTACATATCAAAAAGCACTTTAGAAGTAGAATTGGTGTAATCTGGTTATCGATTGATATAAAGAGTAAGGAAGTAAGAATGCTGAGAGTGACTCTGAAGTCCCTGGTCTGAGCAACTAGTCGAAAGGTGATGCCACTAATCAAACAAAGCAGGTTTGGAGGGCAAGATGAATTTGTTAGGTCTGAGATTCCCCCATAGATTCTTAGTACATCAAGTAGGTAGCAGGGAATACGTGTGGAGTTTAGAAGAGAAAGTAAAGTCCTGCATATTGTTATAAGACTTATTGTCAATTGTGAAGCCATTGGAGATGGTGATTGTCACCTAAGAAAAGCAGAGAAAACACAGAGGATTGAATGGCTGAGTTCACTAGGGATGAGGGAGAGAAGACACAACAAGAAGTAAGAAGAAACTGGTAGAGAACTAAATGTGGAGTGGTGTGGAGAAGCTAGGTGAAAAGGGATGGCAAGTTGGTTAAATTCTGCAATGAGATTGTATCAGATGAGGCTTTAAAGGAAGCTGTGGCAAATGTCAAGAGTTGTTCCAGTGGAGAAGTGGAAGGCTGTCTCTAAAAGAACCAGACTCTGCAGAAATTACAGCGAGATCAATACATGACATTTTCATTATAATTCTTCCTGGTTCAAGTTCCGTTTGTTTTCAAAGATTAGAGACAATTACATGAGAAAGGTTTTAAGTTAAATACATAGGAATAGATTAATGGGGTCGTTGAATCTCTCATTTGCCAGGGTTTCAAGAATAAAGACATGGGATTTTAAACTGAATAGGTTAGTCTTACAAGAATGAAGAATGCCTCTTTAGTCCCTTTAAGTCTTAGTGGCTCTTATTTCATAAAGTTGAACATATAAGGCTACAAGGAGAGAGTTTATATTTTCGCAGTGTACTTATAGGTTAAAATTACCTGTTGGAAGATATTGAATATGCTAACTAGTTGATTTATTCACAGATCTCTGAATATTTCAGTATACAACCAATTGTACTTTTAATAAACCATAAACCATGTTTACTGCCTTATTTATCAAATTTAATCAAAATGACTTGATAGCTAACTAGTATAGTGCTCCTGACAGGCCTCAGACACTGGTTCTAATTACTAGAGAGAATAATACAGCAAAATGATAGGATGAATTTATTCTTTAAAAAAAAGGAACAAAACAGAGCAAAATAAAAGACTTTTTATTTGTTTGTTTGGAGGCAGAGTCTGTCTAGAAGACAGAAGGCCAACATTGTGAAAATTTTGCTGTGGCTCTTCTTGTCTTTCAAGCAGGTGCAAGCAGCATAAGATTCCTATTAAAGAATCGCTCCTCACAGCCTCACTGCTGTGTTTGCCAGAGGTGTAAATAGATTCAAAGGTCACTTGCTTCTTAATATCCCATTTCTCTCCTTTTGGAGTGGCTTCAGTTAGAGTTAGAGGCGTTAAGATGAGGCTGCTCCCCAGTCAATCTGAGAGACTCAAAAGAGCCTTTACACCCCCACAGAGCCCTTTGTAATCTGCTGGGTCTTAACACAAATTATTTGATTATGTTTGGTTATAGTTGCAATATTGATTGGAGTTAGAAATGACCAAGAAGGGTCAAACTGTGCTTTATGTCTCCTTGTAGTCACATAGATCAGACTGTTTCTTCCACATCACCTGCAGGAAAGAATTTTCATCATCTTTCGAAAAACAAAATGCACTGCAAAAAATTTTATAGACCTACAGAGAGCTTTGAAAAAACTAGTTGGCACAGTAATAATTTGGTTTTCATGAAGCAGTTTTCTTTGGTGAATAAATAGCACTGTTTACACACAGAATGAAGATCACCGAAAATCCCTCTATTTGTTTTTGACAAGTTCACTGAAAAATTGACAAGGGAAACATTTATTTCAGACAGTGCTGGCCAATCCAATAAAGATCTCACTGAATTAAAAATTTGAGTTTTATTTCAAATACAATACAGACCCACAGACTGGGGAGGGGAAGTTACTCTCATACTTTTTTATGTTTATACATCAAACACCCATAGATGAATTGCTTTCTGAAATATATAAGCCTTAAAGAAAACTCTAGATGAAGGATCAAGTAGGTGTTTTGAGGGTATCACATTTTATGTTTAGCATGAGTCCATCAACAGCCAGGGAATAACCACCCTAGTAAACACCTAGCACTGCTCTGCCCCCACATTGCAAACACTCAATACAATGCTTTAGAAAGAAATTCAATGAAAAGAAGCTATGTAAATTAGAGTGTGCATATGATGACTGAGCGATCCGCAGCTTTTTCATTTCTAGAGACTTCATAATGTGTATTATCCCCAGATCACTCATGATTTCTGGAGAGGGAGCAGAGGAAATGCATGGCCCTGAACCTTGAGGTTTCCTATAAAAGTGTCCATAACTGGATCACCTCTGGTTCCAGATGGGGCCTCTGTTACTGCCTTTGGCATGTATTTCTGCTTGTGTACAGGGAAGAAAGAGATAGGCGACAAGCAATATGGCTTTGAGAAAAATTAAGGAAAAAAAAATAGTGCTTTGTTGGGAAATATATACTTTCTTAGGGAAAATAGAAAGATAAAATGAAAATGAGTTTTATGTCATTTTATTCTGAAAATGCTTTTTTAAGATTTACTAACTTTCATAATAATACAATAACTTTGACATGACGGTTATATAAAAGCAAATGCAATTTAACTAAAATGGCTTTGCATTACCTTTGAACAAAGCAAACATTGGACAGAAGATAAAAGAAAGAGAAAATCTTTTTGAGTGTGTGCTCTATAAATTATAGCACATGGGTTATAGAAAATGCCTTTAGTGAAGAGAGTAATGAACCAATAATTGAAAAAAAATCCCCATTGAAATCTTTTATCAGTATAAGGACAGGATTTGGGTCTAAGTTCTTATTTTTCTCTGTGACTAGCTTTGGTGTGTAATCAGAGATATTTTTGAATGAATACACCATATTTAAAAGTTTTAATGACAGTTTAAATGTTCAAGTAGGCTTTTTAAAAACAAATTTTTTTCATATGTCAAAAGAGAGATTTGAGAACCAGGGTGCAATGGAACTGAAGCCAACCAAGGAGCAGTGAGTGTGCAGGAAGCTGGATGTTGAGGGAGCTTGTTTCATTGGTGAGATGGTTCAGGTTCAAGAATGAACTCATGATGTGAAACCAGATGACTCTTAGGGATGTGGTGCCCAGTAACTCCAACATATAAATGATCCTTGGCCCCATTTCATCCTAAAGAGCCCTCTCCAAACCCTGAGTCTTCTGATGGTAAAGACCAATTTGGGGATCCTGCCTAATTTACCAACCTGAAAAGAACCAAATTATAGCACTGGTTGGGGGAAAATAAGATTTCAGGGTCAAGGGGGAAATTTCCAAGATCCTCTCCAAACCCATCTGCAATTTGAAAAAATTTTTCTCTGACATTTAAATTTTATTCAGCAGGACTTCATGAAATTTAAGGATCTCTCAGAAACAAAGTGGCCTGGGTGGAGTGAAGGCTGTGTTGTTCCATTGCAGCCATAGGCATACCTGTTATTCAGGAGATCATTTGCAGGTTTTGCAAGAGAGAATGTAGAGAAACCTGGGAACTTTGAATTACTAAAAGAGTGGTAGAAGAACTTCAAGGACTCAGAAAATCTGAAGCCTTCAAAGTTTTGCCCACACCTCACCAGAAGTATGTAGGGTGATAACATGCCAATGACAAGGAGGCGTTTATATCTAGTAGAGGCAGCTAAAGAGCATTTCCATGCTACACTCCACTAATGTGTTCCAGATTTCTTAAAATCCCCACCGAGCCTATCAAGAAACACAAGTCTGCTTTATTTCCAGGTAGATGCTTGTAAAAGAGAGCAAAGGCTCTTCATGCGTGTCCCCTAACTACAATTACCCTACTCCTTCCTTCCATGTCTCCTCTTCTGCCTTTCATTCATTCCTAAACATTTTCCAAGAAACTACTATGAAGATGTAGGATAATCTGAATTATATAACACACAATTCCTGCCTTCATTGAAATAACAATGCAAAGGCATATTTAAAGTAGGCCTCAATGTGTTATGCCCTTCATTTGCAATGGACTTGAGGGTAGGTCCAGGAGGGGATGGGAGCACTTGGTGAGAGCTGTAACCTGAAGAATGGGCATGTGTAGAGTTTGGACAAGAAACTACCTGAACATTTTGTGTGCACGAGGTAGGGTATTCTTAACAAAGAAATGAAAAGGAACACTTAGTTCATGATTTTGGTATGCTATATAAACTATGAAAGCTTATGCCGGGTATATTTCAAAGGAAAGAAATTCAGCATACACAGGTGGGGAAGCTAACATTGTCCTTGGGGCTGTGCAAATTAGTTCTCACAATAATGCTAAAAGGCATGCTTTCTCCCTATTTCTTTTTGGTTGTAGAAACTGAGGCTCAGGGAGATTCACACATCATGTAAGTCAAACTGTGACTCTAAACAGAGGTCTGTCTGACTCTCAAATTTTGAGGGGATTTGGGTGGTTACAAAGGTGATGTGAGACTCAAAAATAAAACATAGGAAGGACTAGACAAAAATCTCTTTTGGGTATGTTCTCGCAATGCTAGGAATATGGTGGAAGAGGCTTTCTTATTTCTAGTGCTCTACTACATACAATAAATCCCATTATAATAAAAATTAGACACATTTCTTTACTACCTTTTAAACTGGCCAAATAGTTAATTTTGTATGGCACTCCTCAAACTTATCCAAATCCTAACTACCCCAGGGAAGATTTTGATATATTCATATGTCCCCAAAATTGAGAATCATGGCCAGTCTAAGAAACAAATTATAAACAATCTAAATCAAATTTTATATATGTCTTTTACCAATAAATAAAGTGAACTATTTACTACTTTCCCAAATAGTTAATTGAATATTTTAGAAGAATTTCTAATTGCAATGTCATTGTCTTGCCATTTCTTAGTGCTTAGCCCTCTAATTTGAGATCTACTGGAGGGCAACATTTGCAAATTAGAAACATAATTGAAATCTACTGCTGAATAAATTGATGTTTACCGCTACATAAATTTAGTGCAATCGTTTTAAATGGTATGGAATCTATTTTCTTTTCACGTCACTGGCTTCTTGTTTTTCTTTGATGGAATTGTAGTTGGAGATGACCCTCAGAAAAAGCAAGCTTTTTTCTTTAAGGAATGGTGACACTGTTGAGGAATCACAGGATGCTGTGATTTTCCACAACAGTGAGTCCTCCCTAATTGCTAAAGTTGGAGAAATTTAAGACAAAATAAATAACACAGTATTGAATTATAATCCAAAGTAGGCAATACATATCAATGAGTTCATTCTGACAAAATTATTTGATTGAATGAATGAACAAATAAATAAATGAGGAGGAATAGATCATTTTTTGTGTAGAATTCCAAATAATTTATGTAGATATTTTACCCTCAAGAGGGTAAAGCATAACTCCTGCCCACCCCAATCATCCCTTAAATGTGGGCTAAACATAACAACTTCCTTCTAAAGATGAAGTATGAAAAAGAGGGAAGAAGAATAAGTGAAGAAACTTGGAGAGCATTACTTCAGCCATGAGATTATCTAGGCTTAATATCTGTAGTGGATGGTAGGTATCTTTGGTATGATGTGCTAAAAATGGCACTGTATATCTGTGGTATTCCCTCCCCAAACCAACATCTTCAGTCTAATCGTGAGAAAAATATTAGACAGACCTAAATTGTGGGATGTCCTACAAAATACCTGACCTCTACTCCTCACAAATCATCAAAAAAGGGAAAGTCTGAGAAACCTTCATGGGGTAGAGCAGCCTAAGAAGACATGACAGGCAAATATAATATAGTATCTCAGATGAGATTCTGAAACAAAAAAAGGTATAGTGAGTGAAAACTAAATAAATCTGAAAAATAGATGGACTTTAGTTAGTAGTGGTGAATCAGTATTTGTTGTGACATTAAGTTGTGATAAATGTACCAAACTAATATTTGATCTTAAATGCAGAGAAAATTGGATGCTGGGTACATGGGAACATTCTGTACTATCTTTGCAACTTTTCTGTATATCTAAAACTGTCCTAAAAAAACATGTTAGAAACAAACAACAAAAAAGTAGGGTGTGAATGTGAGTATAACCTGAACCTAGGACATAAAATGTTTAAGTGATTATGATAGTATCAACACAGAGACAAAGAAAGACAGAAAAATATCAAGATGGAAGCACTTACAGAATTGTGACATGACTGTGAACACTGGTTTTACATCTGCTTGGGAATATACTTCAGGTTGGGGGATTGTCTTTCATATATGTGAAAATAGAGTTTCTCTTCTTTGGATTTTTACAATTTCTCTATTTCTGGTCTGTCCATCTCCCCCTCCCCCCCTCCACCCCACCATATACTCTGAAATTACCTTTCTATTCTTATCTTCCATTCATTTTAACAAACTTATCTTCTAGGCACACTGATCTACTCATCTTCTGGTAAATATGCATAAAAGCACTTATGCTCAAGTTGATCTTCTCACTTGAATGCACTTCCTAATGTAGTTCCAACCATTCAATAAGAATTCTTTGGCTTTCCTTGATTTCCCTAGGTGAAAGAGATACCATCCTCCTCTGACCCACAAAGTTGTTCTGTACTTCTGACATTAACCATATACCACTTTATTATGGTATTTTTATATGTAGCTTCCATATTGGCTATTAAATACTTTTAGTATTTGTGCTTCTTTGTACATCTTTTCATTTCCCATGACTTTCTTCAGAGATACTTACTGAAGGTTGAGGTAATGAATTTTATCAATGTTAAACAGTTATTTTCAGTTAAGAGAAAACTTCGAAACCAAGATCAATTGGACTTAATAAAAAATAAAAATGTATTCATAACAGGAGCCATTTGATGGAATGGGGCTGCTCCATTTCTCCTACATCAGTTATTCTTGTGGTTTCTCCATTTGTAGTTGATAATGCACTGAGTCAGTGCATGTCAGGTAATGCCTCTTTGCGTGAACCCTTATTACAATAATTAATAACAATGGCAGCTCTGTTGATAGGAACTTGGCAATGAGTGTATCCTTATCTTCAAAGCTCCAAATGGTTTGAAATTTGGCTTTTTGTGAAATCATTTAATAGGAAAGTGTGTATTTGGAATCTGTTCCAAGCTCAAAGACTGACCCTTATCTCCAAAGTCCTTAACGAGAAAACACCTGACAAATTGACTGACACACTCCACTCTTCCAAGTAATTTTCCTTCCTGCCAAATGAGTCTCTTGCAGTCTCCACTTCTCTTGAAACTGTTGAATGATGAACAGTCTGAAGCCTGTGTCTGAAGCTTCAGAAAGCTCACTTCAAAAGGTGATTTCACAAAGTAAAATTAACTTATTGAGAAGTGGAAAATCAATTTTTTTCCATTGTGTCAATTAATGACTTGATGAGTTTTACTTGACTAAATTGGCTGATGGGCTTAGTACTACATAGCTTCCCACAAAGAAACCTTTATGATGACTGCCATGAAGTCCTTTTGTTGAATGAAATACAGTCCCACAGAACAGCATTGCAAATAAACAAAAATCGAATGTATTCTTAATCTTCAAAGTATTAGTTGAGTCTCTTCATAAAGCTTCTTAATTAGAATTTATTATTTGTTTAACAAATATTCAATAAATACCTGAAGTGGGCAGGACTAATAGTAGTGTTAAAAATAAATAAATAAAAATGGCTGGCCTTAGTTTTCAAGCGAAAAGAATTCATCAAAATGGGGCAAGGAAAACTATAATCATGGACTTTACTGTCTTTATCAAGAGAAATAATTGGTAGTTTATAACAACAAAAATATTTTTATTGTGTGAGGTAGTGTTTTTTAAAAAATATGGAAATTTAGAACATTTTACGTAAACTTGAAATCATATTTTCAAGATTATTATTTTTGGAAAATGCTTAAAATATGTTTAAAAGGTTAAGAATTTAGTGGGAAATTAAGAATTGATAATATGAGAAAGCACTACTCTTTCAAGAAGATGGTATCTAAATGGGATAACAGAGTAAAGAGAATTTTAAAAACTCTATATGATAAACTTGAATTTAATAAGCTGAGGAATAAAGAGACTGAGGGTTAGGAGATTAACTCTTAGAAGTTAAGTGCTCGAGAATAGGGAGAAATTTTGGAAAAGAGATTAGCAAAACAAGCAGGGCAGATAACCCAGAATTAATAAGTACATTGTAGAGCAGGACCGGAGGGCCCTCATATTGTAGAGGAACTAGTTTTTATTATATTCTTTTGCTCTGCTTCACAGTTTTGGTAGAATAATAATGGTAAGTAACACTGTGGTAACCGCTTTACTTAGATTAGCTCATTTAGTCTTCACAGGTAGCCTCTGAAATAAGTAATATTATTATATCCAATGAGGAATTGAGGCTTTGAAAATTTGTCCAAATGTACATATCTGGTAAGCATTAAAACTGATTAAAAAAAAATTAAACCCAACCCGCCTGACTTAAGACTGCGCCTATGCTGGCTGCTCAGGTGTAGAGGTGAATTGTTTTAATCAGAGACTTTATGCGTAAGGGTCAAAAATGACAAGTTTTAGTAATGCAAGGGAATTGAACTGTTCTGTTGTGTAATAGAGCAGTTCATGGAAATAGCCATGCAACTCAGACTGAATAAGGAAGTGAGGTCAGAAAGAATGGCCAACTAGTAAACCTCATAGTGCCAAAAACCTGAAGGTCCCTGAGTCTGGGGAGAGGTTAAAAGGGCATGAAAGCATCCTTTTAGGGCAAGGAGATTATGATCAGTCGACAGGATGCTGGAGGTTTCTGAAGCGGTACTTTTCTGGTTCAAGTGGCCATTGGTATGAGTAGCTGGAGTGGATGAAGTAGAGGAAAAATGAAGGACTCAGGAAGATATGAGAAGTTGAAGAAATTATGGTGGATTCCATAAATCACTATGTCTTAAGGGATATTTCTGAATAATAGTTTTTGCTGAAGAGATATTTATGTTCCTACTGTAAGACAGACAGTGTTCCAGGCTGTCAGGATACAGCAGTGGGCAAAACAGAATGAGTTGCTTCATTTCTCATGCGTTCACATTCTAGTGTCTATATGTCAGGAAGTGACAAAAGTCTGAGGGAATCTTTAAGCAAGGAAGAAAGATAGTCCTTTTCAGGGCAAAATTTGTGACTGTTATAAAAGGTGATCGGGAGCCAGAGATGAACCAGTTTTGCCAAAAGGATTGAGTGACCATTTACAGAGATGGAGAAGAGTCTGTGGAGTTTCAAAGTTTTGTGTGGGTCTGAGAATAAGGAGTTAGATTTTTGACCAATTAATTTTGAGATGTTCATCAGACCTTGAGAGGAACATTGTATATTAAGATTAGAAATAAGATTCTGGATTTCATAGAGAAATTCAGAAATCTTGGCTAGATACACAAATTTGGTAATTGTGTAGATGGCACACAAGGCTATAAAAATGAGTGTGGTCCCTAAGAGGGTAGGTAAAGGCAGAAAATCCTCAGGTGACTGTATACAGAGACACTACTGAAATACAGGAATGCAAGAAGAGACCAGTAAAGTGATTGAAAAAAAGTGGCCAGAGGAAAAGGAGGAAAACCAAATGAATGATAACATGGAAGTCATGTGAAGAATTTGTTTCAAGATAAAGGGTGATCAATTTATTCAAATATTGCTGTAAAAGAAAATGAAAATGAGAATTGACCATTGGATTTAGTAATGTGGAGGTGACGAGTGGCCATAACAGAGCAATGGGATTGGCAGTGGTTTGATAGAGAAAGGAGGAAATGAAATGAAGAAGATGAGTATCAACATATATTACTAATTCCTCTGTCAAGCAGAGCAGAGAAATATAGTGATGGTTGTGGAAAGATATATCAGGGGAGTTTTTTCATGTTTAAGATGGGAAAAGTTGGAACATGTTTGTAGGATGATCGAAGCTAATCATCAGAGAAGGAGAAACTGATGGAGGTAGAGGAGTTGCTTTTGGGAGCACAAACAATCCACCCATAGTTGTAACTTGAGTGTCATTAAGAGCCTAGAATGCTAGCTGATTGGTGGCAGGAACACAACTTATTCTGGATCTGCCTCTACCGAATACTGCTAAACGTAGTATAAATTCTAGTAAGTAATAGTTAATGACATTGAACATGGAGACTTTATACAGTGGAGTTTCCCGTTTGCTGTCAAGGGGAACATGACTGAACAGCTGAATGAGTAATGTTAATAAATTGTGACAATTAAAAATCCATGTGGTAACCAATGAGATGGATGTTTAGTGTGGCTTTTCCCTTTCAGAAGTGCGATTCCTTTATTGAAAATTACAGTGTGTGTAATGGGGGTTATTACTGCCTTCCTATCTCCATCTCTTCTACTGAAGAAAAAAAAATCTGCTTTTTAATCATATTGGTTTTCTAACTATATTTCGTGCTTGTTTAAAATTTCTCCCTTATAACTTACCTTTGTATACAGAAACTATTTTTGCAAACAGAGGGAAAACGTATCTTCTTTTACCTTTTTATTTTCAGAAAATGAAGTACGTTAGAGTGGAAAGAAATCTCAAATGGGAATCAGTTCTCTGTGTTTCTTGCCCCGGCTCTGCCACGAACTCCCTGGGGATTGGTTTCCTCTCTGGAAAATGAAGTAGTTGGCCCAGAGGATCCATAAAGTTTTTTCTGAATCCAAGTAATGAAATCATAATAACAATCTAAATAATTCAGAAATTCATAGCTAATGCTCTTTATTTTTATATGCCCATAATATTCTATGTCAAGATAAGTCACGTTTATACCGTTAAGCGGTTACCAGTAGCCTATGCATTCATATCTTATAGGATTATTGTGAAGATTAAAAAAGAATATGTGAAAGAAATTCACAAATTGTAAAGTAAAATACTGTCAGTTGTTAGCAAAACGTAGACACTGGAATCTTACTATCATCCAGATTCTGCTTTTACTATATTGCATTTGAGATATCAAATAAAGTCAGTATCCAAGAAATGAAAATAGAGAAGAAGGGGGTTTTACTTGAAGAAAGCCTACAATTGCTGTTTTAACATTTTGTTGTTGTTGTTGGCCTTATGCTACTGAAGGAATAAAAAGACTTTAAAACCTAGGGAAAGGCATTGAGATACATGTAAGGGCTGGATCTATTGATATTAATTTACCATCAAACATGCTCTATCATGGTAGCACAGAAAGAAATATTGTCAGGCTTTATAAAATTCTCAGCTTTATTTTAAAAACAAGACAAAACTAGTTGAAAAGTATAAGTAATTAATGACTAATTTTAAATTTTAAGGTTAAATCAACAGTTTAACTTAATTCTAATCTAGTATCTTATTTTCATTTCCAAGGTTATTCCTTTTTGCATAATTCTCATTTTTTTTTGTTTGTATACATGCCTTTAGTCATTCCCAGGAAGAATTTTAATAATGAGTATGTATCTGGTAATCTGTATTTTTTTGGGAGGGGTAATAAGAATTATGCCTCTTCAATAGATATTGTTGAAATAGATATCCTATAATAACAATAATCATACATTTTAGATTTGCATATATTTAATTTTTCAGAGAACATTCATGATTATCTCACTTTATTCCAGCAATGTCATTTACTAGCAATATGAAAGGCAAATGACTCAAACTCATCTGTAAAAGATCATATTAGTACTTCTCTCAAAGAGTTGTGTAAAGATGAAATGAGTTAATGTATGTAAAATATTTAGGATAGTGCCCACATGTAGTAAGCATATTGCCATAGAAAACATATTACTATTCATTATAATTATCATTATTATTATCATTCCCTCTCAATGGTTTGGAAATTATAAATGTGTTAGGTCTTAGTGCCATTTTGTAGTAGTCCCAAAGATTCATCAACCTTAAGTGTTATAAATTCAAATGTCTATAAATGTATCTAGCAGTAATATAGATGACTACAACATGCTAGAAGTTACTGTGGCCAATTGAACAAGTCACACCTCTAAAACCAGCAGCCCCTGCTCAGCTCTAGGCAATGTTGTCATACAGAAATACAGTCCTAGTATTGCCATATTGTCCAATTTCTCACAAAGGTGAGACTTAAAAATGGTTGGTAAACTATTTGATTTTTGGTTAAAAAACACGATGTGGGCCCACTACATGCAAGTCTGGGGTGGACTTACATGGTCCACAGCTTCCACATGGGCTCTTATAACTGTTATGTGCACAGTAGGTTCTTGATATAATCCTAATGGACAATAAAAATCAGGTAATCATAGATAACTGGAGGATTGAGTCATCATTAAAAATAGATATGTAAACTTCTTAATAGGTGTTAATAATGGATGGATTGGAACATCTAAAATGGATGAAGTTCAAAGAGGCACTGTCTGGATCCCAGGGATGCCATCCCTAGAAAGCTCCTGGGATGCAGGAAACGGCAACCTTGTAGATTCCTTGACTGTTGGAAGAAAGAATAAAGGGCAGGAAAGCAGGCAGGAAGATAGGAAGTACAGTAGAGGGGGAGAACATTCCAAAACAATAAACAACAAAACAACAACAACAAACAACAAACAAAAAACGAGGTCTTCCGGACACCAAAGTCCATATTTTTCCATGTTATCAGGCTGTTTATAAATTAAACTAACAATTGCACAGCTCTTCCTACTATAGAGAACACTGACTGAGCCTTACTTGATGGTTCTACTATAACAGGGATCCCCAACCCTGGGGCCGCAGACAGGTACTGATCAGTGGCCTGTTAGAAACCAGGCTACTCTAAAGGAGGTGAGCAGTGGGCAAATGAGGGAAGCTTCATCTGTATTTGCAGCTGCTCCCTAATGCTAGCATCACCACCTCAGCTCCACCTCGGGTCATCAGGCATTGGATGCTCACAGGGGCACCGGTCCCTGAAACCAAAAAGATTAGGGACAGCTGCATGTAATACTTAGCTGTACTTCAATCCAGGTGGTGATTATTGATGCTCCGCCCGTGTTTATGGAGGTAGATGTTGTAAAGGAACCATATTAGAGCCAGATAAAATGTGATTCTCTGACCCCATTGACAGGAAAAAAGCTTGTCAGTGATGCAGACAAATGACTCATCTTTGATGTGTTTCAGCTATATGGAACCTACCATTCTTTATGACTTTTGAAAAAGAAAAAAACATTTAAAATCACTTAAGTCCCAATTCTTTGATGATTCCTTTATCACAGAGGGAAACTCTTAGATAATTGAAAAGGAATGAGTCTTAATGAGTTTTCACTGATGCGTGTTGCTTCTCATCCCTAATTCCACTGATATCCTATAGGGAACATAAAGAGCCTCTCATCTCGCTGATCGGTAGCATAAAAAGGCGTACATCTGACACCCAGCGCCTGACTGCCCTTTCCAAACTAGATGGGTTTGCCTAGGGACAGTAGGAGAAGGCCTTTGTTCTCTGACCCTCCATTCCACAAAAGCTCTAATCCAGTCAATTTTATTCCTGATGGATTGGAGAATACCCAGATGCCATGCCCCATCATTATCTTTCCAGACATTTGTTCCACATTTGCACCTGCTCTCAGTTGCTATTCCATTGGGACAGTGAGGGGACTTAGATAAACATGGTGTAATTTCAGATTTACTGCAAAAGGTCTCTTTGTTCTAAAGATATTAGCTATTCCATCATCAGTTCACTCGATAAATTACTGGTAAGACAGTTTTAAATTTTAGTTCCATAGGCAATTGAGAAATGAGTGTTTAAAAATAATGTAAACAACATGGGGAACTTTTTTTCCCTTTAATTTTTGCATCCTCAAAGCCTACTGCTCTTGGTAACTATAAAGGGCTCAATAAATGTTTATGGAACCAAATCAAAATCTTAAGCAATTGTCATTCCAGAAATGTTTGTATACATTTATGAGTTTTAAAGACATGTTTAGATTTGGATAGCTTCCTGAATTTGGAGGAGTCTGGCTAGAACACTGTTAAGTTAATGATATCCTCCACTGGTATGGAATAGAGAATCCTGGTGACTACAACTATTGAGAAGCACAACGAGAATTCAACATGTAAGTGAACAGAGGCTTCTATATATCAGGAAGAAAAAAACGCTGTCACAAAACCTATGCTTGTGAGGGGAGGGGTAAAAGATGTTGAAATCACTTACAGAACTTGATCTTTAGTTTCCCTCTTAATGTCCACTTCTTCTGGTTCAAGGGGAGAAATTTGTTTTATTCTGAAATAAGTGGTAGTGTGGGAGTAGCACCATGCGCAAAGCATGTCGGAACCTGAGGTGAAAGGAAAAACCAGTAATATTAATCCTGATTTTTAATTAAAAATTGATAATTTGTTCATCATGGATGTTACTTATTTTCTTGTCTTTAAAAATATATTTCATTGAAATATTCTGATTACCGAGTTTTTTGTTTTCCCCTTTAAATTTTGCACCCAAGTTGAGTGCCTTACTTACCTTACCCTAGCCTTGGTCAAGGATGTGGCAGTAGAAATATTATTTTCTGGCTGATATAATTTAGAAAAAAATAACTTTACATCTTATTGGAATGCTGATTCATTAAGAAGCAAATATTTTTTAAAAATCCAATCTATTATTTTAATAAGAGAGAAAAATGCCATATTTTAAAAAGATTTCTACTAGATAGAAATAAAATTACATAAACAGCCTATTAGTTAGAAATGCTTTTAAAAATAAGTAATGGCATATTTCACTTACAGAGGCTTAAAATGATGAGTTGCAGAAGTTTTCTTACATAACACATGGTCTGGAGGTAGGCAGCTATGGAATTCCCTTAGTTACCCAATGCTAGTTACCTTGTGGTTATAAAATATCACCCCCAATTCTAGCAAATGCATGCTTTAATGCAACGAGAAGGATAAAGAACCTTGCTAAGAATATATATCCCCTTTATCAGAGGTGCCCAGGACTTCCCAGAGGCCACAACAACATATCTTTGCTCATGTCCCCTTTCAGAATAATGGGACTCAGAGGAGGCTGGGAAAGCCAGATTGTCACATTACTGCCCTGAACAAAAGGATCTTGAGCAAGAAGAAGGAAATAGATAACTGATTTATGAGCTATTTATGACAGGATCTTAACATGAGTTAGCATCTATGGAATTTGTGTCAATGATGCTTTAATTCCCTAAAGGCAAACATGAGCTGCTGAATGTATAAACTCATCCTCAAGAATGACATTCTTAAAATTGTTTTTTTAGAGACCTTATGGTTTTTATTACCTTTTTCCTTAGAAGTCAGCACCCAACGCCATCTCCCTAACATTCCCATTGATAAACCTTAAAATGTAAGTGACAACAAATATGTCTCGCCTTTCAAGTCTGCCAGAAAGAATAGGTGGATTGGATGTGTTAGCAACTGTGTTTAAATATTGATTTCTACGAGTATGATTTTATTTTGTTATCTAGCTATGCTTTAAGCAACAAGTTCTCCTTATCCATCAGAAATTGTGATTAGAATATCAACCCACTCACCTTCTTTTCAACTAAACTGAAACACATATTAGGCTATCCACTTTGGACCATTATATGACCATTTTCAAGCAAACTATTAGTTACCAGAAAACAATAGAGGTACAGATATTTAGTTACTTTTTTACAAGTTACACTTATACAAATTATTATTTAGTTCATAGAATTTTTTTACCTTTAGGTTGCAATACCCCCAAACACTTTCTTAGCAATTTAATTATATGGTATTGAGCCATTTAATTATGATGAACATTCAGAAAGTCCATAGAATACGATAATATTTCTTTTCTTTTTTCTAGTTTCTGCGTCATAGAGATGTGAACAGCAAAAGTTCAGCGCCAGTTTATTGGGCTTCTAGAAGGTCCGTAAAGGTTAGGGAGTTAAGTAATCAAGTTCAGGGAGCACAGGCAGTCACTATGAACTTGAGATCTCTGTAACAAAGAGTATAAGATATTAAAACAGGCGCAAGTTGTGGAAATTAACAGGAGATTTTTGTTTCCTTTCTTTTTTTTTTCCATTTTATTTAAGAATTACTTTCGTACACTGAGAGAGCATTATGAGTTGAGGATCTGTCTTGTAATAGAAGCAGCACGGGCTTGGAACTCAGAAGACCTAGTTTAGCTAAATGACTCTGCTGATATTTATTTATAATAGCCCTGGCTTAGCTACTCCATCCTTTGGGACTTGGTTTAGTTTTTCACAAAACTATTTTTTTTTTTAAATAAAAGAATAATTCTTTCCTTCAAATCTAGTCTTATAGAGAAGTCTCATACATTTGGACAGATGAAAGCAGAGCTACTCTGCTTGAAATTAGGCTGGGGGGTCATCCTCAAACTCTGCCCACTGAGTCTTTATCTTAGATACTGCCTTGACATTGAGATTCTGCTGCCAAACCCTTAGGCTTCAGGGTTTGTCCTTAAATGCTCCCAAGGGAGAGAGAATAGTGAAAACTGTGACTAGATTTTAAGGGATAAATCAAAACTCATTTTATTTTCTATTTCCTGACTTTTCTTTGTTCTTTTGAATTTTGGAGGAGGATGAGGGAAGGTGTTCCTTAGAAGTCCCAGGATATTGTTTTCCTGGCCTACCTTATAATTGCTTTAGTTAACCTGTTTGTGAATACATAATTATCCTTGTTCTAATTATTTTTTCTCTGCATGTCACATCCACTAACTTTCATTGACATGTAGATGTGACATCTGCATCAGCAATGGTCTTGTTTTAATTATTTAACCTCCTATTGTGCTTCGACCAGAAACATATGCATCAAAGCTTTTGTCACTAAACAGCCATCCATGGAAACTCCACACAGTCCTAGAAGTAGAACATTGCCAAAATTCTAGAAATAAAACTTCTGACCCACTGACCGCATCAATGTTTATCAATATTCACTCCCTTTATGGATGGGACCCAGGGATGGTAATGGGGTGCCACTTTTTCCATATCTTCGTAGCTTCTCCATTCCTTCTTGTTCCCCTCTTCTTGCCAGCACCTCTTCATTCATCTCTTTTCAATTAAATTGTTTGCGGCTAATTAAGGATCATGTGATTTCTCTCCTTGATGCTCTTGATATTTAGATTATATAAATTGCATTTTGAATGTTAAATTCTGTCAAGTTCTTAAATAAAGCGATTTGGTCTGGTGTGTTATTTCCTTTTAAAAATATTACTGAATTTGGTTTGCATGTATCTTGTTTAGGATTTTTTCATCCATATTTTGAGTGGGTTTTATTCATAATTTTTACTACATTTAATATGTGCATTTAAAGCTCTAGATTATTCTCTATGCTGTTAGTTGTATTATGCAGGTTTTAATGTCTAGTGTAGTTGTCATTACTATTCGGTTCAAAATCTTTTTCTAATTTAAATGTTGAAAGTTTACATTGACCCAGGTAAGTTGGAAATGTATTTCTTCATTTCAAACTATAATTATTTCCTAGTTATCTTCTTGTTAATTTCCACCTAAATGGCATTGTTCTCAGAGACCATATAGTACATAATTTTAATTTTTTGAAATTTGTTGATGCTTTTTTATTTTTTAGAGTAGTGTTAATTTCAAAATAGTGTGTATTAAAAAGATATTTATTCTGCAACTGTTGGGTAAATTCTTCTATGTATGTTCAATAGGTAAAATTCATAATTATACTATTCAAATATTCTACATACTTACTAAATTTTTGTCTGCTTGTTTTATCAATTACTGAGAGATGTAAAAATCTTCCAAATAATGTGGGACTGTTTCTTCTTTTCGTTTTATAAAGATTTTGCTTTAAAATTAGAAGCTACTTTTTTTAGGGGCAAAAATTTGGAATTCTTATATCTTATCTTTCTGACAAATGAATATTTTATATTTTTGATGCATACTTCCTCTCTCCAGTAATGCTTTATCCTTAAAATTTACTTTATAATATCAATAATATTATATCAATAATATCAATATCAATAATATCAATGTAGTGACCCCTGCCTTCTTTTAGTTAGTGTTTTCATGATCTTCTTTCATTATTTGCTTTTCAAGTTTACTATATTTTTATTATTTTATGAACAATACATAAAGTTATTTTAAAATGCTATTTCACATATGTCTTCAAATTGGAACATTTAGGTCATTCACTTTAGTACTAGTGTACTTTGGTTTAAATTTGAATCTTAGTATTCGTGCTCCTTTTTTCTCTTTTCTATTTATTCGTTCTATCATTTTTCTCCTGTGTGCTCAGAAGATGTACCATTTTCTTTTATCATCCTCTCAGTGGTTACCTAGAAATTTGAGCATGTATTCTTGATTTATCAATGGCTAATATTAATTTGGCATTTACTCAGACAATGCAGTGATCTTGAAATTCTTTAATTCTCTATTCTCTTCCAACTTATATGCTATTTTTGTACTGCATTTTATTTCATTGTACATTTCAATTTCAAGGCATTATTAATATTGATTATTCAATCAATATGAATTTATATTTGTCTGAAACATGTTATTTCAATACTTCTTTTTCCTTTTCCATCTCTGATCTTCCATCTGGGATCATTATCCTTCTGCCTATAAAATACTTTTAGTATTTATTTCAATGAAGATCTGGTGATGTTAGAGTCTCTTGTTTGTCTGAAAATCTATTTATGGTTACCTTAACTTTTGAATTATATTTTCACTTGGAATGAAATTTTACATTATCTAAGTTTGTTTCCCCATCATTTTGAAGATATTCTATATCCTGAATTTTATGGGTTTTTTTTTGAGAAGTCATAGGTACTCTAATTATTGCTTCTTAAAGAATAACCATCTCTCTCTCTCTCTCTCTCTCTCTCTCTCTCTTTCTGTCTGTCTTGTCTCTGTCTCTGTCTCTGTCTCTCTAATCTCTTTTAAGTTATTATTTTTTTTTAAGATTTGTTTGAAGTTCTCACAGTTTCTTATTCTGTGGCTTGATGTTTTCATTCATTTTGGAAAAAAACTCAGCTATTATATCTTTATTTCTTCTTCTGACCCATCTTCTCTCCTCTTCTTCCAACTACATATACAGATCTTATGACTATATGCTATATATCTATTTATTTTTTCTTGTTTTAAGTGCTCTTCTCTCTGTATTTCTTTTGAAGTACTTTTTTTTCTTTCAGATTTATCCTCTAGTTTATCAATAATCTCTATACCTATGTGAAATTGTTATCAGGACAAAATAAAAGGTCCATTGCTTGCATGTATCTAAACTATAGAAGAGATATGTTCAAGTTTTGCAGAAAGAAAGTATTATTAGACATTTGCAAGTCCCAGAAACACAGGTGCGCTATCTCTCACAGGCCTGGCTCCCTGTGTCTGGGCAGTACAGGTTATACAGGGAAAATCAGAAGTCATGGAAAATAAGGTAGTTGGGTCATGGGTGCTACCAATAGGTTGAGGTTAGGTAGGAGGCAGTTGCTCATACATTCGGTCCTGATGTTAGTAATGGCTTTATTTTGTCTGGTTTTAAGGGGATGCTGTAGGGTCCTTTGCCTTCATTGGTGTGGAGCTGCAAGATGTTATCTTTATTTTGACCAAAATTCTGTTTCTGCGGTCAGTGGTCCTGAGGCTTTTTCCCAAAAACCGTTGGATGCTGACCTAAGGGATTAATGATTATGGGAGTGGTCATGCAGTGTCAGAAGGGTACGGAAAGAAAAGAAGGAAGTGAGCCCAAGGCCAGTGTGAATCAAGGAGAAAGAGATAAGAAAAAGATATTTTAAAGAAGTGAAAATTTATTTGCTTACATAATCTGCTATTAAACCCATGTAATGATTCCTTATTTTTGGTTATTTTATTTTTCAGTTGTAGAATCTACACTTGGTGCTCTTTTGATAATTTTTAATTTTGTGTTAAGATTTTTTTTAGCTTAGTCTTTTATTTCTTGAACATAACATAGTTTTTTAAAAGTCCGTTATGGTGATTTGAAAAACATTAAACCCCATCAGGTCTTTTTCTGTTGTCTATTGTTTCTATTACTTTTGTTCAAGTTGTCTTGTCTCTTCATGTTCATATGCCCTATTGTTTATGATTATATGTCAGACTTTATATCTGAAAAATTATAGAAATAACATGTGACCTGTAGTAATGCTATCTTCTTCCAGGAAAGGTTTGCAGTTTGCTTCTGTCAGGTATCTGAGGGTACTGCCAGTTTAGGAATGCTTTAATCCAAATTTAGAGATTGAACTGATTTGAAACTGTGAAGCCCTGTCACTTTTTTCTTCTAGTTTGCTCTTACTCCTATTTGTAATTTTTTTGTGGTTCCAACCCAAAGCAAGGGGGAGGGACTAGGGCTTCATTAGTAGCTTTTGGCTTCTGATTTTTGTCTCTTTAGCCCTAGAAGATGACCTCAAACACTTCTTACCTTCTCAGCCATTCTCTCTAGAACTGATAAATGTGCCAAAGAAAAGAGCTCGAAAAGCTGGCTCACCTTCCTGAAATCTGTCCTCTTCCATGGTGAGTCCTCATAATTCACTATCTCTTTAGCTCTCTGCTGTTTTTTTTTTTAAAATTATTCCAAGTAGGAAAGTTGATTTGAATGACCTAGTCTGCCATTATCCAGAGGTGGCTGCCTAATTACATGTGTATACTTTTTTCCCAGATAATATGTTTTATGGGTTAATCCTGGAGTGTCATAGTCCCTTTATTAGCACTCCTAGGAATATGTGAAATACTAAACATACACCCTTACCAAGTTATATTAAAGAATTTTTAAATTTATTAAAAAGAAAAAAACTTAGGTATGGGATGTAAGTTCTATAGGCTACATCAAAATACTCGAGAATTCCTGGAAATGTGAGATTTTAAACACTGCTCGCCTCACCTGGAATTGATGTGTACGCTCTCCTGAACTGGTATGTTAAACTGTGAGGTGCAGTTTGTTTCTGTTTCTGGACTATCTCCCCAAATTTCCAAATGTCCCTTTATATGCACTGACTTCTGTTTTCTTCAGAAGTCAAACTGAATATGTTTTCAATGAGACATACAGCACAACCATATCAGGGCAAATCTTCATGTAATAAGTCTTAGCATAGGGCTAGCCGCTGAAAACTTCCCCAACTAACTTCCCTGCTCCCCTTTCTACTGTCTCTATCCACCTCCCTGTATTTTTTTATTCACCCCTACCTTTTTTTTTTTTTTTAGTTTCAAGAATCCACAGGTAATAGTACTTACTGCTTGCCTGCCCTGATTTTGAATAAATCACAACATTCTATTTAATTTTACCAGAAAGGAGAACAACTATTTATTTTGCTGATCTTTACTGTCTTGTTTCTCTCTTCTCTGTGACTTGACCTGAGAAAGACATGTCTAGTCCCCCACGATCATCTTCTCTTTATTTGTTGGCCAGTTCTCTGAGAGCCTTGTTTCCAAAATTACCCCAACGCCTATGTTTTACAAAATCAAGCAAAGAACAAAAACACCACCACCACCACCACCAACAAAACTAATACAAAATGCAGCCATTCTCTTTTATTTCCTTTCTTGTCCATATGTTATTTGTAGCTAGTGCCAAATCACGGCATAGAAGTTGAGGCAACCAGCGTTTCTGTGTAATTTTACCTGGGAGACTCCGCCACTGCTTTTAACAAAAATTGCTGCCTATTTGCAAATGATTAACATTCATATCTCCAGTTTAGACCTCTCCTCTGAACTTGAGACCTGTATATTCAACCACTCCTTCACATATCTATTAGGTATTCCAAAGGTATACTAAACTCCACATATCTGAAACCAAAATAATGATCTTTCCCCGAAACTGGCTTTTTTTCAGTCATTCATATTTAAATAAAAACCATTACTGTTCATTTCCTTTTTAAAAATATATTTCAAGTTTTTAAAAATTAATAGACTTTATTTCTTTGAGTGGTTTTTGGTTTAAAAAAAATTTAAAAGAAATACAGAGTTCCTATATACTTTCTCTCCTCCTATCCTGTTTACCTATTATTAATATTTTGCAATGATGTAGTACATTTGTTGTAATGATAAACTAATTGACACATTATTAATGAAATTGCATAGTTTACATTAAGGTTCGCTCTTCATGTTGTATAATTCTGTGGGTTTTGCTAAATGTGTAATGTCAAGTATTCACCGTTACAATATCATACAAAATATTTTCACTGCCCTGAAATACCTTGTAGTCCACTTATTCATCCCACCTCTTCTCCTCTGCTCCTATAACCATTGATCTGATCTTTTTACTGTCTCCATAATTTTATATTTTCTAGAATGTCATCTAATTGGAATCATACAGTATATTGCCTTTTCAGATTGGCTTCTTTTATTTAGCAAAATGCATTTAAGCTTTCTCCATGTCTATTTGTAGCTAGATAGGTCATTTGTTTTCATTGTTCAATAATATTCCACTTTATCAAGGTACCACTGTTGGTTAGCCATTAACCTATTGAATAACATATTGGTTGCTAAAGTTAGGGTGCAGGTATTTATGTGGACATAATTTTTCGACTCATTTGTACAAATACCTAGGAACATAAGTGTTGGATGTATATTAAGACTATGTTTTGTTTTATAAGAAAATGCTAAACTGTCTTCCAAGGTAGCTGTACCATTTTGCATTCCTGTCAGCAATGAACAAGAGTTCCTGTTGTTCCACACTTTTTCTAGCATTTGGTGTGGTCACTGTTTTGGATTTTAGCCAACCTAAGAGGTATGGAGTGGCATCTCGCTGTTGACAGACATCTATTTTCACAAAGCCAAATCTTTAGCCCTCCTTGACATTTTCTCTCATTCAGCTCCTATCACTGGTATCTTCTGCAGATTTTCCTTCTACATATGTCTTTCCATTTTATCAAGTCTCCATCTTCATAGCTGTTCCCCTAGTCCAATCTGTTATTACCCCTGGATTACCTCAAAGCTCTCTTGTCCCCTAAATAATGCAACCATAGCAATCTTTTCAAAAATAAAATCTGATCATGTAACATCATCCCTCAAACTTGCTGGAAACTTCCCAATAGATTTGCATTGTGCTTAAGATAAAATCAAATTTTCTGTTGTGACCTACAGTGTTCTGTATGACTGTCTCCTACTTACTCCTGGTTGTCATCCAGCACCAAGCCCCTACACTCTCTGCTCTAACCTCGCTGGTCCTATTGAGAGACTTGAAAACACTATCTTATGACATTTTATTTTTTCTGCTAATTTTGACCTTCATCCTCACGATGCCCCACTTCACCCATTCTCTTTGCCTAATTTGTACCTACGCGTTCTTCCACTCTAAGCACAAATGTTACGTCTTAGGGAAGGTTCCCCTGAGCTCACCGAAGAGGTGGTTTTCTTATTATCCTCACATAGTACCAAATATATGATGTGAAAATTATAACAGTACATTTGTTTTTATGACTACTTGATTGATGTCTGTCTCCCACACTGGATTCTAAGTTTGAGGAGGGGTTTTTATGTTTGTTTGTTTATTTAGTTATTCATTTATTGTAAATCAGTATATCCTCTGCAACTAACGCAGTGCCTGGTACCAAGTAGATGCTTCATAAAAATATGTTGAATAAATGCTTTGTCCTAGTGACAATGAAATTTATTAGTCAGAAATCAAAATTTATGAGCTATATAGTCAGAGAAATCCAGCAACTGTACAAAAGGCAAAAGACCAAAAGAGGGAAGAAAAATAAAACTATAATTTTAGATGTATGGTGTTTTCTTTTTCTTTTCACAGTTAAGGAACCTATAGGGGAGTAACAACTATTTAGCAAAGCTTGTGGTATCTTAAAAATGATGGCAGTTTTTTTTTCTTAATATCTTCAATTAAAAAAAAAAAAACACCAGACTGCTTCTCTTATTTCTCTTATAAACCTAGGAGGCTTTTTCGTTTTTCTACTTGGATAAAATACAGAATCTGTAGTTTTTATTTGGCCCTGTCCACATGTATTAATGCTCCCTTAATCCCGATAGCCCCCTACATTTTTATCCCCAAGTTAAAAGAACACAAGCGTATGTGCGTCTGTGGTGCAACAGGTTACAAGAACATAATAGAAAACAGCCCATTGTCATCCTTTCAAGCCCATTCCCAGATGTTTGTTCCACATACTAAGGTTATTTGCATGTGTTGAGATTTTGGCTAAACCTCGAACCACATTGTATCTTTAGAGTGTTTCTCACTCTAAATAAAAGATCTGCATTTCTTCTGCGATCTGCAAAGTAGCCAGCATGGACCTCTGTACCTTGAGGATGCTTGTGAATTATTAATTAAGGCAATGAGAAAGATGTGTCCTTTGGGTTGTTTCTTTTTGGAATCATGAGAAAGCCTTTGGATGTGCATCCTTAAGCTCTGGTGGAATCACAGTGAAGTCCTCTGGTAAAGCTGCCTTAGCCCAAAGCTGTTTGTTCACTTTCAAAGCTTAATTCCATGTTGGAAATGTGTGGGGATAAACCAGATGCAGAGAACACTAACAAAGACTTTGGATAGACATGTTCACTTCAGTGGAGGCTGGTATTCACTCAACTATCCATTTGTCCATTCATTTCAACATTTCTAAAATTTTTTAGGGTAACAGATATGCCAAAGCATGGAACTAGCCATGCAAATATAAAAATGATTTGTTTAGCTTAAAATTTATAAAGGACTTATATGTGCAGTAGACTAATACTGTGTGAAAAAGAAGCCTAAATTATGAGTGTGTACTAGGGTCAGGTAACATGGTGCTCTGTAATTTGGCCCCAGTTCTTATTTGATCTTATTTTCTATTGGCTCTTTCACCTGATTTCATTGGAAGGAGTTAGTGACTGACACATTTTGAAAATTATGATCTAGGATAAACCATGTCTTCTAGTCATATGGCTCACCTTTATTGTCTCCATCCCTCAATGACACAGCTGTTGAGATTGTTTGCATGCCTTTGCTTATTGTTTGTCTTTTCATCTTCAACCTGGCAAACCTGTTTTATTTCTTCTGTATACCATATACCTACCCATGGAAGAACCATCTTCTAAGCTTCCTTAACTCTTAACTTGTGTCTGTAATGGTTTTCTTCTAATCATCAAAATGTTGAGCATAGCTCTAGGATAATATTGTGTCTTTAGCAGGTATTTGTTGGCTGAATGAGAGGGAAAAAGGAGAAAATGTAAAAGAAACTGAGATGTTAGATGGAGGACAATTCTTATGAGTTCAGCTATAGGAAGCATACATATTTTCATTTTTAAATGTGCCTTTTGGAGATTGTATACAATTTAATTTTTTACTTAGAAGAATAAAAACAGCAGGGGAGAAAGTATAGAAAAAGCTAAATAGGATTCTTCAATGGAAAGCTACACTAATTTCTAAGAGCTATGTCATCCGTACTCAGAATGTCTGAGTACGTGTTTTGCTTTAAAGAGAGATAGTAATTCACCACACTGGCGGTATGATGACTATTAAAGCTCTTTTTAGAGATGTATGGTTTCTAAGGAAAGGTTGCTTTTTGTTTTAACCCAGTTTCTTGTACTTCAACAGCTGAATACCTACCTACAGTGAATCTACCTGTTCTGAGGAGTATAAGACAAGTGAAGTTGAATGAGACATGATTTCCACTTTTGGAAACTCACAATTTAGTGGAGAGACTATGACAAAGAGAAGAACACTACCGCCTATGGTAAGAATTAGAGTCAAGGTAGAAAGTGCAATAGTAAATCTTGGAGGGGGAGATGAGTTTTCTCTGAAGGGGATCCCTAGCAGACCTGATGGAGGAAACGTTGCCTAAAGACTGTGCAGAAATTCAATAGGGGGAAATGAGGTCAGAGGACTGAAGGCTCAGGGGACATCATGGGAAAGGCACAGAGTCAGGAAATTGTAGAAAATACTTTTGATGCAGAAAATCACAAGTGTGACCACAGCACGAGTTACAATGGGGATGACATACGAGAAGTAACATGGAGAGTCTGCTGCAGCCAGTTCACACAGGATATTTTATTTCACTTTATGTGTGTCTGAGGGCCATTGATATTTCATTTTATGTGTGGCTGAGGGCCATTGAATGTTTTGAGAAGAAGAATGACAACATGATCAAGCATGGGTTTGGAGTTAACTTTGGTGACATAAACTATCAAAATGCTCCTGACAAGGCTTATTGATGACTGGACCTAGGATAATGGCAAGGAGACCAGAATGAAGGAACAAGGGTGAGAGATACCTCAATAACAAATTGATAGGATTTGATGCCCCTTGGATGTGGTATAGAAAGAAACTACTTTGATAGAAAGATAAAGTGCTTGAGATATTTCCAAAAGTTTCAAGCTTGAAATACTGTGGAAGATGGTGATTCTATTTCTTGAGATGTAGACTATAACAGATAGAGAAAATTAAAGAGTAGAGAGAAAGAACTAGTTAGAGAAGATGGTGTATCCAGTGTTGCATATATTAAATTTCAAGTGCCTATCAGTTATCCATGAAATGATGTCTCGCAGACTATTAAATATGCATGGTCTACATCAGGAATGGGCAGCATATTTGGGAATCTTTACTACAGAGTGGTTATTAAGTTACGGAGAATAGAAGGCAAAGAGAGAGCCTAGAACCTTTACAGTGTAGAGAGTTTGGCTGAGAAAAAATGCTGACTGAGCCTAATTATGACACTAGGAAAATACCCTATCAAGGATGCCAAGAGAAGGAGTTATAAATAGCAGATAAATGAGTAGACAAAGAATGCGAAGGCTTGAATGTACTAATCGGGGAGATAGTAATAATCTAGAAAAGTAGTTTCCCTAGAGGTAATAGAGAGTGGTACTTAGACTGCATGAGGTTGAGAAATTAATAAAAGGGAAGAAATGGGATAGGAGCTTGCAGATGAAGCAGGTCAGAAGGCTGATTCTTTGTATTTGTAGGTGAAGGAGAAGGGATGAAAGAATCATCACAGAGAATAAACTACAAATAAAACTAATGCTAATCATACTGCAGAAATAAGTAGATATGAGCAAATGAAAGTAGGCCTCTGCCAGAAAAACAGACCTAAAGGATAAAAACAGTGGAAAACAGGTCAATTTAACATCAGTGGGCATCAGAGAGCTCTGCCGGAAAAGGATATTCGGCTCAAGTAGTTTTGATCATAGCAGTTTTGGTCACATCTGGTGTGCACACACTTGGAGCAAAACCAACTAGCAATAAGGTTATCTCCAAGGAAGGACAAAGGAGGGGCTAAACAAAGGAGCCTGGGCACCGGCCACTCCCCATATTATGATGACATAATAATGACAGGAAGTGTGGCCTGATATGGTTCCAACACAGGAACCTGGAGGAAGTCCTGGGCAGGAGCCTGGATAGAGTAAAGAGAGAGAACAAAGGAAGGAGGGGTTTGGCGTTTTGTAAGAGCACATAAATCTAGGCTGGTATTCTGAGATTATCTAGGTAATGCAGGCTTACCACCTCACTCTGATTTTGGTCAAAATCAGTATTAAATTAGGAATCATGTAATTGTAAACCCAGGCTACTCACCATTTTACTAGTTAGCATGACTGATTGGAGTAAAGCTTGAACCAGAGAATGGGCACATATGACTCTCCTGGCAGTCTGGATAGAGGATCTGGTACAAAGAACTACCCCCACCCCAAACCCTACAGCTTAGGTCACTCTCCCTGCCTGACTCAGTCCAGGAGGGCTGTGGCTTATCCAGCTGAAGGGGTTGAAAGAGGTAATAAACAGCTGGGGGACATAGAAATTATGAGAGGATGAGAGGGCATTGATTGATTAAGCCAGGCAATTTAGGATGAGGAAGGAGATTCAGTGGGGGTGGTGGGGGGTGGGGGATGAATAAAGTCATTGGATTTGAAATGAGGCAGAACAAATGGCAAGAAGATACAGTAAAGGGTTGATTTAGAAAATCTTTGAGGTTGAAAGGAAGTAAGCTAAGAGATCCATTGGCTTTGAATTTCTCTCACATTGTTGATGTGGGTAAGGGTTTGAGAATTCGGGAAGAACTGAAAAATATTTTCAACCATTATTGTAGGGAATTTAATAGTGCATATGAGTGGGTTACTAGGACTATGGGCAAGGAGCTAGGAATGTAAAATATTAGTGAGGGCAGCTGAAGAAGGTGATGGAGGCCAGGAAAGGGCTTATAAATAGGGAGTTAAAGATCTGGAAGCTCAATAATGGGCTCCTTTATGCTCAATGAGTGAGACAACAATGAAAGTCTAGAAGGATTGCATTCTGCTCAAGTCAGCATTAGAAATATTACATTTGCTTCTTCATTCAGCTGGATAAAGAGCTTCTTGAATTATCTCAGTGACTCCTGCCATCAAGAGGAAATTCAGTAAGGTGAAAATAGAAATTCAAATTGCACAACAGTTGTGCAGTAGAAATATAATGTGGATTTCTGGTACTTTTAAAATTTTCTATAGCCACACTAAAAAGAATAAATAAAAAGAAACAGGCCTTAATAATGTATCTAAATTATCTAAAACATTATCATTCAACTTATAATCAGCATAAAAATTATTAATGAGATATTTTGCAATCTTTCTAAGTCTTTCAAATCTTGTATGGATTATTTGCTTTTAGCACATCTCAATTCAAATGCTAAATTTTTATCAGAAACGCTTGACCTTAACTTATATTTCATATAATTTACTATTAAAAAAGTAGATTTACACAACCAGGTTGTTACAAACATAATTTAAATTTTAAAAGTTTTTAAGTTTAAATGTCTATTAATCAAAGTTAAATAAAATAAAATTAATTCCTCAATTGTATAGCCATATTTAAGTGCTCAGTACCCATATGTGGCCAGTGGCTGCTGACTGGACAGCACAGTCCCAGCGTATTGGATAATCACTAATATTATTAAGCTTATTGACCACTACTTGGTTTTATGTACTATTTAATTGAGATCAAGAGGTGAGAATTAAACTCTGCCCTTTGGAAAATAAAACCATAAAGGCGTGAGGATGTGGGCATCTGATTCTCATTGTTTGGGCAGTGGCAGGAGACATACATACACCAGCATTGCTATATCCTGTCACAAAGAAAGTTCCTGTGTTTTTATCTCATATTCAGATGATTTATAAGGCTGACCTCTCTTCTGAAAGTACAGCTCTGCTTCAAGCATTAAAATTCAAAGAATGATAACTATATTATCGACTTATTCCTCTATTTACCAAGTCCTTTTCCTAAACTGTGGATCATTGATAAGAGGCTTCTTAGAATTATCTTCCAATTTTATTATTTTTTAGAGCATTCGGCTCTTTCTTGTACCAATTAATAAGCTTGGATAAAAGGAACTGGTGGAAAGAAGAGAGATCTGCATTGTTGTTAGCATGATTTATACCACCCACTCTGCCTCACTTGTATGTAGCTCATAATCAATTTGCACATAAAGTTGATTGAGCTATCTGGGAATATCTAGATGAAAAAAACTCCATAAATGCCAGGTATTTATTATCTTCATTATGGTCATATAATGCGGTAGTAATAGAAATGTTACAATTGATTTAATGGAGCTCTGTAATTTGAAGCCAAGTTTTTAGAGTTTATTGTGAACTTATTTCTTGAGTTTTTATATTATTTCTTGGATGTTGTTTCATCTATGAGCTTTCTTGTATAGTGACCAGGCACTGAATAGATCTGGTTTCTTTTAAAGAGATCATCGCAGCATCCTATTCATACTGTTCACATAGAACAATTGTATCTATCCTCTGTTTTGAGGCATTTGTAAGGTAGGAAGTGTTTGTGTGATTGGCCCTATTTTAGAGTTGAAAAAATTGAGGGCTCGAGATATGTAGTTTAAGATTACACAATTAATAAATGGCTGCGAGAAGACCAGTACTTATCCCTTTTTATCACAAATTTATGATTCCTAAATTATGTGTTTATAAATAACATTTCAGAAAAGCTGTATAAATGAATGGCTAATAGCACAGGCTCTGAGTTGCAATGTCTCTGCTTCAAATCTATTCTGCCACTCACGGGCAATGTAATGTTGGTCCAGCTGCTCTCAAATCCCCAGTCTCCTCACTTCTAAAAGGGGAAATAATATAAATATTATTATTTTTTTAACATTAGGTTAATCTTGATTTGTAATGACGAATACGTATATTTACAAGTATGGCATATTAAATAAATAACTGGAGACATTAACATTAGGCATAAGCACCACTGTGACCTAAATGATCGTACCATCTGGACACTTATCTCTACTAACCCAAGCTTCCCTGCCTCTCACCTACTACCTCCCAATGCTACTGCTCTCTTGTGAAAGCTTTGAACTTGCTAAACTCTTTTCCTTCCATAGAACTTTATGATGTCTAAATAGGCCCTATGCTCCAACAAATATATGAAAAGATGCTTAACATTGCTAGTTAGTAGGGAAATGCAAGTCAAAACCACAATGAGATACCATCTCACACCTGTTAGAATAGTTATAATCAACAGAACAAGTAATAAATGTTGGAGAGGATGTGGAGAAAAAGGAACCCTTATACACTGCTGGTGGAACTGCAAATTGGTAAGGCCACTATAGAAAACATAGTGGTATGGAAGTTCCTCAAAAAACTAAGAATTGATCTACCATATGATCCACAATCATTCTACTGGGTATTTACCCCAAAGACTTGAAAATCCATATTTGAAAGATATTTGTACACCAATATTTATAGCAGCACTATTCATAGTAGCCAGGACATAAAAGCAACCTAAGTGTCCTACAATAGAAATTGGCTAAAGAAGCTGTGGCACATATACACAATGGAATATTACTCAGCCATAAGAAGAGATGAAATACTGCCATTTGCGACAACATGGTTGGACCTTGAGATAATCATGCTAAGCAAAATAAACCAGACTGAAAAAGTTGAATATCACATGGTATCATTTATATGTGGATATAAACCTAAAAGCAATAAATGAACAGGACAAACAGAGATTCAAAGACATGGACAATGAACTAGTGGTTACCAGAGAATAGGAGGTGGGGGAGGAGGGAAGAGTAGACAGGGTAAGGAGATCAAATTTAGAAGGATTGGGGAGGGTGAAGTGGGTAAAGGGGATCAAATATGTGGTAGCTGAAGGAAACTAGACTCTGGTGGTAATCACACAATAGAATATATAGATGTCAAATTATAATGGACACCCAGAAATTATATAATTGTATTAACCAATGTTACCCTAATAAACTTAAAAAAAAATAAAAATAAAACAAAAGATGTAACCCCTGCCTCCAAATAAATAAATAAATAAATAGGCCCTATGCTGGCCTCTTGCTACCCTCCCTTCTCTCTTCTCTTTCTCCCTTCCTGCCTCAGGTTAAATGTCAACACCTCACAGAGGCCTTTCATGCCTGCCCTATCTAGGGAGTCACCCCTCATCCCTCAGTTATCTCCCATACTTGTCTCTGCTTCTTTACAGCCAATATCACGGTTTGTTAATGCAGTGTTATTATTGACTAATTTACTTGTCCACAGATTTGTCAGCAATATTCTGAGAATTCTTTATAGTGTGAATGTTTGAATATAGGTATATTCTATTGTGAATTCCACTATAATAACCTAACATTTTACTGCGGAATTTCCCAGTCGTTAAAAATACCTTTATAACAACTCTAATGTTTGTATAGTATTTGGTTTCATGGATTACATGGGCTTATTTAACCATTTATGTTTTATTGTATCTCTTCCTTTTACTTTATACAAATCTCTATTTATATCTTTGATTATCTCTTTAGGAGACACTATGGGAAATGAAATTACAGAATTAAAGAGAATTCACTCCTTTAAAACCTTACTATATGTTGCTAGATTTCCTTCTAGAGAGATTATAATAATTTATATGCCTGTGACAGTGTTTGAGAACACCTGTCTTATATACTGTGAACAGCCTTGAATAGTATTCTTCACAAATAATGCAATTTTATAAGCAACACAGAGCATTCCTTTAGTGTGACTTGCACTATCTGATTACTCAGGACTAATCAGATTTTTGTGTTTTTAGACATTTGTATTTCTTATTCCAGCAATGGGCTTTTAATTTATTTTTCCATTTTGGCTTTATGTTTTTCTTATTAATATGTAAGGCCAATTTTATGTTAAGAAAGCTAATTAGTTGTCTATGTCATTATTGCAAATATTTTCCCAATTTATTGCTTCATTTTTAATTTTGTTTGTATTTTTGATTAATTTACTTTCAAGATTTTTGTACACTTAAGTTTACTGAACTTTACTTTTAATGGTCTTTTCCTTCTTGCTTTACATTTTGACAGCCCTTACATATGGCTAATTAGTTAAATATCTGTTTTCTTAGACATGTTTTAATATTTTTCTACTTATGATTTAACTCTTTAGACATTTTAAAATATATCCTGGACCATGGTCCATTCTAATTTATCTGATTTTTGTAAGAAAAAGTAAATATATTTTATGAATAATCCATTCCTTCCTCATTAAATTGTGATGTTTTATCACATATTCTGTTCTCATGTGTATGAGAAGGCTAACTGGAACCCTACACCAATGACTTTTTTCTGTAATTATAGCAAGTTTAAGTTATATTTTAATATCTAATAAGATAATTTCCTGCTCCTCACTCTTCTTTTTCAATTTTTTTTCACCTGTTATTATTTGCTTATACTTCCAGTCAGTTCTGTTAACTGAATAACAGTGCTCAAAGATATCCGGGTTCTAATTCCTGTAACCAGTGACTGTTACCGTGTATGGAAAAAGAGTCCTTGCAGATGTAATTAAATTAAAAACCTTGATATAGGGGAATTATCCTTCATTATTTGCATGGGCCTTAGATGTAATTGCAAGAGTTCTTTTAAGTGGGAGGCATAGGGAAATTTGACTACAGTGAAGAAGCCATATCGAAATGGAGCAGAGATTTGAAGATGCTATCCTGCTGGCATTGAAGTTGGAGCAAGGGGCCATGAGCCAAGAGATACAAGGAATGAAGCTCTAGAAGCTGAAAAGGCAAGGAAAAGTATTCTCCTCTAGAGCCTCCCAAGGGAGCATGGCCCTGCCAGCATCTTCGTTTCAGTCCAGTGAAACTGATTTTGGACCTCTACCTCTAGGATTATATGAGAATAAATGTGTTCTTTAAATCATTTATTACAATAGCCCTGGGAAGTTAAAGTATCAATTTAATGAAAAATACTCATGAGATTTTTGTCTTGAATTTTCATCGATGTCAACCATTAATATTCTGAAAATTTGACATTTTTAGTATTCAATAGACCCTTCTAAAAAATATGTCTCTTCTTTTTGAGTGAAATTTTATATAGCTTTTTAAGAAGTTTTAAAATATTTTCAATGAGATTTTTACTTTTCAGAGAATCAACACCATATTTATTATAAAGTGATTTTCTTGTGGATAAATTTAGAGGGAAAATGAGTGTTATTATTATCGGCAGAAGTGAGGCATTTAATAGGTCAACTTCTATAATATTATATGGGAAACAATAATTTGGTTCCTGGAAAGAGGTGAACTTAAAAAAACTAACTGATAATTTCCCCTAAATTATCTTATTCTTTTGAAAGATTCTTTTGTAAGAAGGTTTTGTTCACTATATGATTGTAGATAATGAATAAATGGAAATATAAAGCTGCATTATCTCTTTAAAAAACATTTTTCTACAACAATACATCAGAATCTACCTGAAATAATTCTTAAAAACTGAAATCACGTTTTTCATGAAGAGATCGTAATTCTGAGGTTTCTGGCACTTTATACATACTCAAATTCTCTGATTAGCATATGATATTTTATTGTCCTTATTTTGAGGCAGATATTAAACATTATTTTTTCATGTTTTAGCAATATTAATGGAAAAGAAATTCTGACATATCGGAATGAAGTTAATTACACATAGATTTTAAATATATGACTTAATGAGACATTTTGGGCAGGTAAATTTTCTAGTAGACGGTTCTTATAGGTGAACATCAGAATCCTACAGAAAACTTTATAAATGCAGATGCTTTTGTTTTTTCAGAATATTCAGGATGGAGTCAAATATTTGTATTTTTAAAAAGCTCTAGATGTGATTCAGATATGCACCAAAGTTTCCTCACCTTGGGTTATACAGTAAGTAAACCCTTAGGACTTGGAGATTTTCCTGAACTGTTAAGCACCCCAGAAAGCCTGTTATTTGTCATCTCACTGAGGTCACTGTGAATGTGTGCCATTCTCTTTGGGCAAGGAAGAGAATCCAGCTATCCTTCCAGCCCCTAGAAGCATCTCTCAGAATTTTCTTCTATATAATAAATCTTATTAACAGCCAGGAAAGACAACTTATAGTGTTTAATCAATTTGACTTAATTTTATGGGGAAGTTTTTATGATAGGACAGCATTTGTGAATTGAAGATTAAAAAGTTCTCCGGTATATCTTTTTCAAGTGTCAATAGTATATTGTTTGTTTCTAGCTTATAATAATGTGAATATAAGTGTGATAGGAAAATGGAAAATATTCTACACACACAGTAATTTTGAAGTAAGGAAGTATGTCATTTTTTTCTCTGATTTTTTAATCCTAAATCATCTTTAAAGAAATGTTTGAACCAGCCTTCCATTTAAAGACTTCTAACATACTCAATTATCACAGTAACCTTTATTGTTTCTAATTGTGAGACATTTGCAACCATTTCGTTACCTGAACATTGTGGTTTCTATTGTGCTTCAATACTTATATTTTCACAAATTTTTCCCATAAGAATGAGGCTCTTTGGGGCTAATATCTTTCATGCCCTATGCAGTGCTGATAATATTGTCTGTTGTCTGTCAAGTAGATCTTAAGTGTGTGAAACTCATGTTGAAATGAATAAAATGAAAACACCTATCTTAACAAAGAAACTGATTTTATCAGTTTCAATTAGCCAAACTGTCACTTCCTTTTCTTTTTTATTTTATAATTTAGAAATTGAGAAAGACTTAAGAAAACAACCACTTCTTCATGTTGTTGGTGCTCATAATGCGATTGCCACTTTGGTGGTTTGAACAGTTGCCTTTTTCACAAGAAGTCATTGCAAAAGCTATTGTACTCATCTGTAAATAGCAAAAACAAACTTTTTAGTGATACTATTGTGCTTCTTATGTGTATGTTTATATTCTTTGTGCTCAGTTTACATGTGTGTGGAGACGTGAGAGGAGAAACTAGACAGGAAACACAAGAGATATGTGATTGATTCAAGGTAATTTAAATTCATTATTATTCAAGATAATTTAAATCTCAAGTTTTTTTAATGCAACACAAATGTATCACCTGTCTCAGTGACCTGGAACACTGGCTGAATTTAGTGTTTATCTTAAATACAGTATTTGTTAAAGAAATGGCATTGTAAATGCTCTTGCCCACCTTTACGAAAATGGAATTACAATTTATAACATTCTTCTCATTCCCCTTTACAGAAGGGCTCAGTGAAAGCAGACTTTTACCACAAGTTTCTTTCCCCTTATCTTTCTTTCCAGCTGTTCTGATTCTCCTAAAAATCAACTTCTCTTGGTGGTTTTGGATAATAGGCAATAAGAACAATGATTTAAATCACCGATTACTCTCTTTTGTCTTTCAAACCATTCTAGCAATGCTTCTGGTTAGAATAACGATTACAATGATAAGTGGATGTGAGAGGATGGTAATTTTATACATTAATGCTCACCGAGCTTCTTACATTCACATTGCTCTTGCAATAATAATAAAAAAGTTCTAATAGTAAAAGAAATATTTATGAACATCTGAAATATATATGAGCCCTCTAGCAAAATTAGAGATCTACACAAACCTTCTTGGGAGTTGTTTTGCTGCAAACAAAACATATATTTCCAGTACTGGTGATTGGATGGTAAACTTAGATCATTCTGGTGTTTGTATTCAGTTTTCACAATGCTTTATTTCGATCTGGTCTACTAGCTGTGTCTTAGAGACTTTCAAGGGAAATTCATTTATATTTCTAAGACAAATTTAAAATAATTGGAAGTCCTCGCTCCTCATTTTTTCCTCTCACAGCTGCACAAGCGCACACAGACATGCTTAATATTTACCACCTCAGTCCACAGAGTCTCAGTGACCTGGTGACTGGCTCTGACATGTCTGGTAACAGCTCTGACATAGAAGAAGATGTATACTTTTTAATTGGGAGTAGCTGTGTTTTCAAAAATCTTTAGCGAACCATTACTTAGCATAAAGTCACTTTGGAATCAATTAAATATGAACCTTTGTCACATCAGTATTCATTGAAAAGCACTTAGGTGATTAAAGACCCTTGGCCTCTAAATACTTGACTACTTGCCAGCACCAGCCATTTAGGAAGCCTTATTAGCTCTTTATCCCCCAAGGGTGGCCATGTGAAAAAGGAAAACAAAATGAAAGGAAGCATAATTGCCTCCAAATGAATGTTCCCTCGGCCTCGAATGGCTTCTGCAATTCTAAGGTGCTACTACATTCCGTCTAGCTCCCATATACCTTCCACTGCTAACTTCTGGGGCTTACCTAGCGTCCTGCCTCCACAGCACAGTATTTTTTCATAACAATGCAAGATAACAATAAATGTTTACATTTACAAATTTTTATCATCCATGTGGGATTGGGTTAGAATATACATTTTGTACTTAGTAAATTAAGTAAATTTTAGCATGTTTAATATTTCAAGAACTGCCTTAATTTAAACAAACTTTTAAGACATGTGGGAGCAAATATAAACAAGGCATATGCGAATGACATCAGTTTTAAGTAATAATTTATGATACTAATCATAATAACTACTATTTATTGAAGAATTACATGCAAAGCTGCGTGGTGTACATACGCTCACTTCATGTCTCAACAGCAATGTATGCGCTAGGCGTTCTCACCCCTGTGTATGCATGAGGGAACAGGCTTGGAAGAGTGATTTAAGCAATTTAGATTATCTATACTACAGAAGATTTTACAGTGTCAAGTGGTCTAGTTGGGATTAGAATCCAAGTTTTCCTATCTTCAAAGCTCTGTTCTTGACCACTAAGCCCAAAGGACTTCTCATGCAGGTTTCCTAAGCATCTGCAAAGAAAATTCTTTAGGAAATGTTCAAGGCATGAAGGGATAATATTTTTTGACTGGATGGTCATTGAATAAAGTTAAAACTGTACTCTGCTCAAATTGTTTATAATTTTACCTGTTGATAGGGAACTTTCTGGCCATTAAATATCTGATGTTTTAGTGAAATCTAGTCCTTTGGTATGTAAAGATTGTAATATATAGTCGGTATATGCAAAAATACATAGGAACTTGTGATGTTTGGCTAAAATTTGCAGAATGTTTACCTATGCTTTAATTGTATAATCAAGTCATTTAAAATATCCCACATCGTAAGCTTTTCATTTAAAAGGAGAAATATGCTTTAATAAATAGAAGCAAGTGATTATAAAGGAGATAATTTCTCCTGTAACAGCATAATAATGACCATTGGTGGTCATTAGTGAGATGTTAATGTCCAAAAGGGAACACAAAACAATTATTATCAGACCAGAATATGGATTTATATTAGAATGGAGTAATATACATTGACAAAAAAAAATGTTTTGATGTATTTGAAAAGAATGAATGCCATTCTTTTTAAATTTATGATTTTATGTTTTTCTTCTATCTTTAATTCTGCAAAATTATTTAATCTCAAATAATATAAAATCTATATGCTTATTAATCTGACTCAGGTTTAATGAGAATTAAGATTTTGGGTTTTCCTGCTATTTGTGAAGTTCTATGTTGTCTCCATCTTGTAAAATTACTACTAATATCACACAACTTTGTCAGGAATGTTGTGCTAAGCATAAATAGGCATCGAGAGAACTATGCTTAAAATTTTATTCAATATATCATTCTTTAACTTTATTTCAATCTTTAATACCATGAAGCTCAGTATTTTAGGTATTTTTTTGTTAATACATTGCACATTTCTCATCCTTTCTCCTTTTAATGTATCTTTTCTTTCTGTTTCATACCGTCTAGCTCAGGCACACATGTTAAACTTCCAAGTGTTTTAATTCTCTGGGTATTGAATATATTATTGTAGTACTCATATGGTATCTGATCATTTTATGGAGAAAAGTATCTCTATGTGAAATGAGACACTAACAGAAAGGCTGAGAATGTTTTAGATCAGTCAGAAGTTGCAGTAGGGAAGGTGAGGAGAATTCTGCTAAAAACTTCCATTTTCTCTGTGGAGCACAAGGCAATACTATAACTTATGGTGAAGAACTGGGAAAGCAAACTTAAAATGGATCATAACATCTTAGACCAGCTGCGTAGGAAAGACGAAGGGAGCTGGCTAGGGACAAGGCAGCTAATAATGAGCAATCCTCAAGCCCCTAGACCCATGTAGCCTGTGCAGCTTTGCAATATGGCCAGGATGTAATTGCAGGATGAATACTAATCAAGCTGCCTCTGCTGCCAGTGCTTAAATATGCTCAGATATGAATTTGGGAGACTAAAAATGCTCCATTTCCTTATTTACATTACCTCATGAAACTAAACATGTATTAAGACTATTTCTCCCCAAGACTATACTAAAAGCTTTGTTAATTTTAAATTTTAAAATAATGTCAAATAAATCATGGTATGTCAATGCAATTGAACCCTACCCATATTAAACGGAATAAGATAGGAATATATGTACTTAGAGGATTTCACAGGGATAGTAAATCAAATGCAACATAATTTATATCATATGATCTCCTCCTTGTAAATAAGCTGTGGTTAAAACATAATCCTGAAATGTTACTAGTCTGTAGGCATGAGATAGAAGTCTGTAGGATGCAACTTTGGAAATTGAACACAGCTTCATAACAGCATGTTCCTTTGTTTCTGATGCTGACCGCCTAACCTTTCTTTAAAAATATATGAGAAGGGCAGGTTGTCTACCTTTACTAGGTCATGTATCAACAGGACCCTGGGTGGAGCCATTTGACAAAGTGTATTGGTGTAGCTTAGACTTACATCTGGCTAGAGCAGGCCAGAGACTTATTGGAAAAATCCATACTCTACCAGAAAAGGGAGGAGCTTGCAAGTTCTCACTCTTGGTGGAACATTGTAGAAGGAGGAAGCGAGAAACTTTATTGATTATTCTGGGCATCAACACTGAGTATAGATTCAGTCTTTGAAGCTTTAGCATTCACTTGAGTTGCTGGAATTCATCCAGGGTGACCATGCCTTTGTGTTGACTGCCACATACAGGAGGTCTTGGGAGGTCCCTTGTCTCGATTAGAGGGCCTCAGTAGCCAGCCTGAGGCACTGGATGGGGTCCACAAGCTTACTTTGCTTCTAGGATGATCATTTTGGTAAAAAACAAAATCCTGATATCACCTGAGCAGCAACCCTTCAACACCTTGTGGACCATACATCGTATGGGACAGGTTTGAAAATAAATAGGGGTCTCTTGTTTCCAAATATAGTGGACAATTCACATTAACTCTCTCACTAAACTCAAATAGATAACAGATAAAATATATTTTAAAGATCTGCTTGAAAGTACTGAAAAACAAATAAATGGATAAACCAAAACAAACCAACGGTGAATACCAAACCAGAATTCTGAGGGGGACAGAAGCATAAAAGAGAAAGTCTGGCATTCAGGATGTTTTATCCTATGGGGTAATGAATGTACTGATTATTGAGAAGGAAGACAAGTCTAGAGGCTAACTAGCCCTTTTTATGGGTATTAGTGTAGAGACGTCAGATAAAATACAGGACACATAAGTAAATTTGAATTTCAGAAAAACAATCAATAATTTTTCAGGATAAGTATGTCCTATGCAATATTTGGTTTAAGGTGAATATCCACAGGTAGTCAGTACTTCTGGTTTGTCAACAATAAAATGTCGATTTGCTTTATTGTCATGTAAGTTTTTAATTTGTAGTAGACTAATACTTTGACACCAATAATTTGTTATGACAACTGCTAGTTTTGTTCTTCTTTCCTAGTATAAAAGAAGAGACATTTGCAAAGCTTGAAAAGAGGGTGGCTGAATTTGGCAGGGAAAAAAAGAGGGAATTGGAATAAAATGGAACATTTAAGTGTATTACCTTTTCCTACCATCTACTTTCTACACACACACACACACACACACACACACACACACACACACACACACACAGTGGGAGTTAGGGGAGAAAAAAGAAAACAGATTTTTCTCTTGTTTGAGAAGACCTAAAGATGGAACAGTAGGAAAATCTTTCTAAATCCTCATGTCAAAAATTAGTTAAGGTAATCATAGACTGTAAGTTATGAAAGAGCAGAAGAAATGGTTGCATGGCACGTGGAGATAGGAGAAGGGGCATATAGGAAAGCATTTCCTCTGGCTTCTTAAAGGAGTGGAGAGAGCCAAATTGTCTGAGTTGGGTGTCAAAGTAGTAGAGGAGGCCTGCCAAGTGTTTGAAAAAAAACATAAGATGTGGGGGAAATCTTAGCAGCAGTGAGGAGTGGACAGACCAAGTCATAGATAGTCAGCATATGTGGTGGAAATCTCCAGAGGACACCAGCTGGACTGAAGGCTGAGGGGGCTTTAAAAAGTGGGAACAGATGGGGTAGGAATAACTGTAGAGTCCCACCAATAGCCTAACAGTGGCTTAGGTTTAAAAATGACCTCTTCTTACTGGGATGGTTAATTTTATGCGTCAACTTGACTGGGCTAAAAGATGCCCAGATAGATGGTAAAACATTATTTCTGCGTGTGTCTGTGAAGGTGTTTCTGGAAGAGATTAGTATTTGAATTGGTGAACTAGGTAAAGCGGATGGTCTGCCTCAATGTGGGTGGTCATCATCTAATCTGGCAATCGCCTGAGTAGAAGAAAAAGATGGAAGAAAGGCGAATTCACTCTGTCCGTTTGAGCTGAGACATCCATCTTCTGCCCTCAGAATCAACCTTCCCAGTTCTCAGACTTTCGATTCAAATCAGGACTAACACCATCAGGCTCCCAATTCTTAGGTCTTTAGACTTGTACTGAATTACACCCCAGTTTTCTTAGTTCTACAGATAACAGACTGTGGGACTTCTCAGCCTCCATAACGGCATGCACCAATTCTTATAACAAATATCTCTTTCTCTCTCCCTCTCTCTCCACACACACACACACATGCATATATATATACACACACACATATATATATGGATATATGTATATGTATATGTATATGTATATGTATATGTATCTGTATCTGTATCTCTATCTCTATCTCTATCTCTATCTGTATCTCTATCTCTATCTCTATCTCTATCTCTGTCTCTCTCTTGGTATCTTTTTCTCTGGAGAACCCTAATATACTTACTAACCCTACTGGGCAGCAGGCTTGCAAACCCATATGAATAAGTCCGAGAGCATGTAGATGTAGAGAAAAACCTAGGAATTAATACTAAGCTGGGATGTGCTAATTTATAAACCTGAATCTGTCAAGAAATCATTGTATTGGGTTGAGAGAAATCGTGACATTGATCTGAGTAAAATGTTCATGTTAGGTAAGCTGGGATTTCAGACCCCTGTATGAATTGATTATAAAAACGAAGAGAATTTGCTTAGGATTTTGACTAATTTTATACTTATTATATTAGTATATACACAAAAAGAGAACCTGAAGAAAAGCTCATACCAAAATGCTCATGCATTTGGGGGTGGAGTGGAGTAGAGAGGAATGTGAATTATAGCAATATTCCCTTAGTATATTGTATATTTCTCAAATGTCTTAATTTTGTATAAAAAAGAATAATTTCTAATTGTAGTAAAAAAAAATTTTTCCAAACACAATGAAAATGAACATCGATATGGGGAAATGGCCTGAGTATACATCATCTTCCCTCTGCCGAGGCACTGAACTATGAGGCTAAGCCTAGTCTAGAACTGGAAAATGTAGAGGAGATACCAAATGTTACATCTGAGGCCTCAAATTTACTGATGAGAAGATAGGAGTTGAGGGCACCACTGTTTTCAATGCGGGAACGACTGAGGACCCAGTCATTCAATGTGACTGAAACTTTGGCAAAGCTCGTGGTAAGAAGCTTTGACTCATGGCTAACTTAGATGGGGAGCCTGAACTAACACAGGGAAAAGAACTGACTCAATGAAGTCCCCAGAAGAAACACTTTTCCTGCTGACACAAGTTGCCTGAGAGAAATGTCTAGGTAGGGTAAAATTACTCCTCTTCCATATAGCTGGGAGATAATGGTTCTCTGCTCTGGGGATGCCTCCTGGTTGAGCCTTAGTGGAGAGGACTTAATTGAGCCCTGTCACATCACATCTTCTGGTGGAGAAAATCCTATCATGTTTATCATTGCCTGTCAATTCACCACTGCTGAAGAGCTGGGGTGAAAGCTCATGCTGAGGAGACCCTCACTTTATAACTGGAACTGGCAAAAAAAAAAAAAAAAAAAAAAGCTCAGGAAAGAGATGAAGCTGAAAAATGGAAACAGGTGGCTCCGACTGGGGAAATTCCACCATTGAAAGTGGAAAACAGAATCGAGAATGCTGAAAACTGAGCTTGTGATCAAAAGGTTAAATGGAGGAACTAGCTTTCAACACAAAGAGGAAATACTAAGAAATGTAAATTGTAACTGAAAATATAAGAGACATAGAAGACAGTCCTAGGAGAAATAATATGCAAATAATCAGCATTCTGGGAGGAGGAAAAAAAAAGCAGATGGAGGTGAAATCGATTACGCATAATCTTCAGCTCCCTGATCTGATGAAAGATCAGAAGTGTTTTCTAAGTGTCTGGCAGAAGTGACGAAAAAGATATACATCTAGGCATATCTTTATGAAATTTCTGCTCTCTGTGGAAAAAGAAAAAAAATTACATTTTTTTTAGACAGATAAACAAGTTCAAATATAATAAAAAAGAAATGTTGGATTGTGACTTCTTATCTGCCACACTGGAAGCTGGTTGCATAGTGTTTATAAACTTTTGCAAGAGGAAAGCACTGTTGTGTAAAACTCCTACTCCCAGAAAAGTTATTCATACGATGACAAAAGCGACATTTTTTGGATATCTAGGAACTCAAAGCATTCAAAATTATTCAAAGATATACTCCAGCATAAATGACAGTAAATTTGAATAGAGATCAAAAGCAAGGGGGTGGGGGAGAAGAATACAATAGACAGTAGTGAGCAATGAATCTAGCAAAGTACGTAGGTAACCCGAAGTGGATGAGGACAAAGTGATTGCAAATCACAATATCACTGATCGTAAGTACACCAAAAAGAAAAGACGTCCATTCTAAAGAAAAAGTAAAAACTAATAAGAAATTACATTTCTAAAGTTGTTCATAAAAATCTAGGATTTGCAAATAGTCTGAGCAAATGAGAGTGAAATATTCTTAAGATCCTATTGTGGGGAATGGTAAAAGTACTATTAATTTTAATAAATAGTAGAGAACTATAACTTTTAATAGAACTTAAAAATACAAGCTGGTGAACTAGTAAACAGAGACACATATAACTATTTCCAAATTATTGGTAGTGGGCAATTGAAATGCAACACAAAATAAACAGCATAAAACAACTTGTTCAAGCTAGTGGAAGTAGAAAAGCAGAAGCACATATAATAAAGAAATTAAAATAAAATTGAATGGGAATGAGAACAAATATCACTTTTTGTAATGTAAATAGATTGAATTCTCCAATTAAAACATAGTCTAGTTTTATGCTTTTTATAAGAAATGCAACCAAAATTTAAAAAAAAAAGGCCAAGGGTAATAAATAAAAGGAAGGACAAATACACATGTAGTAAATGCAAAGAAAAAGGAATGGTTATAATATCAGAAAGTGGGGAATTTCAGGCAAAAATACAGCATTAAGTGTATTAGAGCGATATACTGTAATATAAATATTTAAAAAGCAGCAAAATTATCTGGTATGTCTATCAGAAAGTATCCAGTCAGGAGATAATAATTATACTGTAATTTGAACAGGGAAAGTTTAATATAAAACATTTAAAACTAGTAGCTACTAAGAAGTAAAGTGAGAGCTGAAGCATGCAGGAAGGGCAGATACATGGAGCAGCCACAACCCCGAGGGCTGAGATTGTGCACCTAAGGAAGAAACAAGTTCCAGAGAGCTCCCCTGGGCCAGGTGCCAAAGGAGAAATGTTTATAGGATCTAGCTCCAGTATGTGTCCAAACTCAGAAAAACGTCACATTCCTTTTGTGTTTGTTTGTTTTTTTTAAAAAATATTTATTTAAATTAGCTTCGAGTATACAGTACATTGGTTAGACATCTGTATAGTTCATAAAATGATCCTCCCCAATTGCCCCCTCCCTCCCCTGACCCTCCACCTAGCCATCATATTACTGCTGATTGCATTCCCTCTGCCGTGCTCCCCATCCCCGTGACCAACTATCAACTACTAATTTGTACTTCTTTAACCCTTCACCCCATTCTCATAGTCACCCAACCCTCTTTCTCCCATCTGTCACCAAATTGTCCACTATATTTGCGAGTCTGTTTTTGATTAGTTTGTTCATTAGATTTTTCATATAAGTAAAATCACATGGTATTTATCTTTCTCTGTCTGACTTATTTCACTCAGCATAATAACCTCTAGGTCCATCCATGTCATTGCAAATGGTAGAATTTCATTTGTTTAATGACCAAGTAATATTCCACTCTATATATGAACCATAATTTCTTTATCCAATCGTCTGTTGATGGGCACTTAGGTTGTTTCCATATCTTGGCTATTGTAAATTGGGCTGCCATGACTGTTGGAGTGCATAGATCTTTATGAATTACTGTTTTGGTTTTCTTTGGATAAGTAGCCAGAAGTGCAATAGCTGGGTCAAAAGGTATAATCGTTTTTAATTTTTGGAGAAACATCACCTCCTTACGTGGAAAAAGAAAATGGCCAACAAATTGTACTGAGCATGAGGCAGATATTTGGGGTTGGCTTGTTCAAGATCTAGTCTAACTTTCGTTTAGCATGCCTCTGTGCACTTCTGAGACTGGAAAGGCAGACACTATATTTCCCAAGTACATGGGAAGCTTGGGTTCCAGATGCAGCCAAGTTTCTCCCGGGCTGACATAATAATATGAGGAAGAACAAGGTGAGACACAGCTGTGCGTGGGAAGGACCACTCTTCTTGATGGCATGATGTTGAAGACATTTGGCTCCTCTGGGCAGCTCTGGTGTAAGGTTCAAGGGTCAAGTTCCAGGGTTGTGGCTGCCCAGTTGCGTAGTCTCAGCAGATTTTCTGCTGGAATAGTCTATGCTATAAATGATATTTTCTCCTGGCTCCTTTGATTGTGGACTGCATATAATACGAATTGGTTTCTGTGGTTTTGCCAGAAATTCTTCATGGTACTTATTGCTGTCTAATCCCTTTCTGCTTAAACCAGCTATATTTGATACTGTTTTCAGTTACTAAAAACCTTAGCCAATAATGTATGCTCTATTCCTGTAAAGAGCTTTCTCCTTCATTTTCAGTATACAGATTTGTGAAATTTTAGCTATGTCTAAGTAAACATTAAACAAATTAGAAATATACACATCAAAGTGTTATGTAAGTATCATAGAGTGGAAGAGGAAGGGACATTTATTTCTGTATCAGTCAGAGTCCAACCCAGGCAGGCAATGTTGTTACATCACTAAAGGCTTGAGCTGTCACTACCTCCAGGACTCATTGCTATTCATGATAAATATTTTCCTTTTTGTTTGTTGTTTTGAGTTGGGCTTTCTAATATGTGCAAAAATTGGTTTTATAAATTTGTAATGACAAATTCCTGAGTGTATATCCATATTAAAAAGCCTGGAAGGCTATGTCAAATGCAACTAATCTAAATGCAACTAATATAAATACGTCTACATATCCTTATTTAAGTTACTATTGGCATTCTATAGGCATGCAAAGTTAATTTTGCAATAAACATCACAACTTTAATTAGAAGATTATGTGTCTATCCTGAAATTTAAAAAAAAAATCTTTATAAATAATTGATTTTTTATATCTGGTGTTCTATATTAAGCTTGTTATCAATTATTTGGTTATGATATACTATTTTAAAGCCCTGAAAAACTATCATATGCCAATGAGGTTAAAAAAATGGTTACTGTATAGAACTCTCTCTTCATTGTCTCCCTGTAGTGGACAATTTATACTTCATTAGCTCAGCATCTCATCTACTCTCTTCACTAAAATCTCCAGGAATGGAGTGACCACTGCTGAGGTCTTACACGACTTAAGTTCTCCCCTCCTTTTGGAATTTCTTTTCCCCTGGTGGAAGAGTGGGCTTATGACTCACACTGGGCCTGGGAATTTTTGAAAATGGAACTGGAGAAAGTAGGGGTCAATTCTCCCTTTGCAGATGAAGCTGTGACATTTCTTACCAGATTTATCATCAGGATGAGGGAAGAAGGCTGATGTGCAGTAAAGAGTAGAAATAAGGGATGGTGAGTGAGAATTCTGGCAATATTTTTGGTTACCCGAGCCTGATTGCTTAATGCATAATTGAAATATGGGTTTCAGTTATTTGCCACAGAGAGACACAAGTAATGGAATCTTGTAATATCTTTATTTTTCTTGAGTTGAGTTTGGCAGAGAACAAAATTGCTTACCCTGCAGGGTTTAGTAATGGATTGCCTAGCAGCACTGAATTGGGAGTGGTGGTGGTTTAAAGTATTAAACTATTTGGAGGCAAGTTAGATTGGTGAAAGGAGGATCTACACTCAAGGGAATGTAAACACTGAGTCCATGCTACTCAGTTTCATTGGTTCCTAGATGAAGTTGTTCCTCCCACTCTACTCTGGGATTCTCAGACTCTCTAGTTCAAATTGTTATTGTCCTTCTTTACTACTGCCCTCACTGATCATCCCACACCCTTCTCCTGTCTCCATTTTTACCTGATTTGGGGGAGCAGAAACCCTCTTGAAGTGTTAAGGAGCTGCATGACCATGAACTAATAGCCTCATCCTCATTCTATCCAGGCCCAATGGAAGAGGTTGGCAAGGTGATTTCTAATATTTCTTTTAACCTAAAAACATGATTCTATGAATTATGAGGTAGAGATAATGATTTGGAATGAGAGGTTTTTTTTAAAAAATAAGTACATTTCCATAACAAATAAATTTTAACTTATGCCTTAAAATAAGACAGGAAGGGGGATTGGTAGAGTCAAAGCCACTTGGGGTTGTGAGAGGAGTCTAAATGCCAGGAGCAGCGATAGGATAAATGTGCTTGCAGTGATGTGTATGGACTAGGGCTATATGAGAGATGAAAGATGACATTAAGGTCCTCTGTCCCCAAATGGTTCCAATAGGGCCACGAGACTTTATATGAAAGAAAACAAATAAGCAAATAAGTTACACATACATAAAATACCCTCCTTATTAAGAAGGTCCCAATTTCCCAACATTTAGAATCAGAATGTCTCAAGATGATGAACTACCCAATTACATAAACTCCCAATTATTCAGGTAAATTTATATTTTGTGACAGTATTTGACCGATTTGGAAAATAACAGAAAAAATAACATTGTGTGTGTATGTGTGTGTGTGTGTGTGTGTGTGTGTGTGTGTGTGTGTGTGTGTGGAAGTATTTGGATAGTTTGGAAAATAACAGAGAAAAAATTGGAACCTCTATCATTCATAAATAACTATTGTGACACAAAACTGAGGTAGACCATGAAGAAATTTCAAGAAGGAAAAAGTTTATAAGAAAAATTAAAGATTCACAAAACATCCATAAAGAACCACAGAAGGGAATTTATGTGAAACAAAATGACAGGATTATAAATTGAAATGTAATCTGACTTTTTTTAGTTCTACATTATAATTATTTGAGAATAGTCATATATTTAACACTTGACTCACGTATGTTCTACCCGATTAAAATATATTAAAAAATTTCATGCTTAGAACTTTTTTCTCGTTGGTTGAAATGACAGAGAATATATGGTGTATTTTCAAATTGGCTGTCTGGAGAGGTGAAGGGAACCCAGGAGACTCCAGGATAAGTGAAGCACAAAATTAACAGATGGTGCTTGAGACGCACTGCTGGTTGTCTGTGTACTACAGCCATTTACCCCATCCTTACCTATCAACATATTGTTCAGGAATTCAGGTGGGTGGCAGTGTGCCCACAGCTGGTGGGTTCTTTCTCAGGATCCATGGGCTGACTCATAGACTAAACAAGGCAGGGTAGTCCTTTGCCGATGGTTGGTTAATGGGTGGGGGTGTGGCATGTGACCCAATTCTGACCTATAACTTAAAATGGGGTGTTTGCAGGGGAGTTTTGGGTAAGATTTTTCTTCCTATAAAAATAGAAATATATAGGAAGAGAAACTCTCCCCATTTCTTTTCTGCTTTTGAATATTGTCAGATGAAAAGATATTTGGCAACATGGCAACCATTTTATGATTATGAGAAAGGCAAAAACATTTCAGAGAAAATGACCCAGAGCCCTGACATTGGAGAGCTCATGATTTGACTGACTCTGGAAACTTGTAACTCCAGTCTTCTTATTAGAAATAGTTGGCCCATCTTATTTAAAGCTTTTTGTTATTTGTGGACAAAAACCATACTCTGATACAAAATTGACCTAATTCTGTTAAAATGTATTCACTATGGAGTCAAACAGTCCTTGAATCACAGCTTTATCGATTAATATCTGCTAGACTTCACAGATTATACTTAATCTCAGTTTTCTCTTATCTAAAATGGGGATTATAATGGAGTCCCGCTCACTGGATCGTTGAGAGGATTAAATAGCATATTGCATTTAAAGCTGTTAACAAAACACTGGCCACATGGTGCGCACACAGTTGAAGTTAGCTATTTTTTATGAGAGTTTTACTTTGGTTACTGTTGAGAGGTTGTGACTGTAACATATGCAGCTCTGTGGCAGTTCCACTAAAGCCAGTTAGCGAAAAGTAAGCACGCTCTTCTGGCTGCTTGCCCCTGATCAACACTATTCACTCTCAGAATGGTCCTTCAGTTTCTTTCTTAATTGCTGCAGAAGATTTAAGAACAAAGGAAAACTCAGAGACAGCTGTTCATTGGAGGATGAACAGAGCCTAGGGGCTGGCATCGTAGGAAATTGCACATATCAGGATATCTTATTAAAATGGAGATTGTAGGAGGTTCTGGACTGAGCAAGATATGAGGGCATGTGGAGGTGAGCAGGAGGTTAAGTTTCTGAGAGTCAGACGACCGAAAAGAGTGGGTTAAGAAAAGTGTTTGAGAATGATTGAAAATTAAGGAGATCAAAGTAATACTCGTCAGTTGAGAACACAGGAGAGGGCAGACACATGTTATTTAAGTACCCAGACTGTTGAGTTTGGGGAGCTGCATCTTTCTTTCTCACTTTCATTTTTGTGTTCACTCCAGGGTAAATGACTTGGAGTGATAGGGCACAAAGAGGAGGATTTACAAACATCCCCTTCTTTCATGTCTATGTCTCTGGAACTTTTCTTTTTCCCTAAGCTCTTGAAATAATGTCGACCCCAGTAGAGCCTCTTGGTTTGAAAAGCTGACGCTGCCAAACCTCCTGCACAGAAGCCAGGAGTGTGAGGGAACAGACGCTGAAGTTCTCCAGCTTTTGCTTCGAAGTGGGATTTAGTCGGTGACTCCAAAAGCCACGAGACAACCACCTCAAGCGCCTGCCTTGTCTGCATCATTCTCTTTGCCCTCAAGTTTGCCTAGGAGCTGAAGGAAACTATCAGTTTTGTTGAACACCCGTTAGCAATCTGATAGGCAGTCCTGTGATTCTAGTGCTACTTCAGTACAAAATCTAGCCATCTAAGCCACTTTAGGATTGTGCTTGCTAATAATGCAGGTCCCTGGGAGGGTCTGGTGAGAAGCTTTTTATGGGGCCCAAGATATGCGATTTTCAATAAGCATCCTCAGTGCAGGTGGCCCAGGAACTACATTTTTAAAAACATGCTTTAAGTACCAGGCCTGCCTTCAAAATCTCTCTCTCTCTGCCTTTCTTCCTCCACCCTACAACTCCCATGATATGCAGCAATAATAGATGCTACTGTTAAATAACTACTGAGAAACTCTTTTAAAATTAAATGTAACTAAGCAGTGTTCTGAAATGAGAACTTTGCCTTGGAAGACTGGGCTGCTATCAGAAGGAACATCCTCTCCTGGGAAAAGCCAACACCACTGAAACACTAAAGGACCAGCTAAAGCTGCCTCCTCAACCCTCGGGGCTCATTCAAGGAAAGAGGGCTCTTTGAAGTCAATGAGAAGTGTGCTAGAGAGCAAAGTGAGTGTGGGAGATGTTAGACACAGGGGGTCAGAAAAAGTCACATTCAAGAAATTAATTAACAAATAAAATGTTATAGTATTTAGTTTACAGATAAGCAAAACTTTAGTGACCAGGGGAAGAAACAGATTTATGTCCTCTCTCTGTATCAGGAGCCCCAGTGGTAGGTAGCCTTGATGTTGGAGGGAGTATGTAGGGAGACTTCTTGCTGATTAGCATCCAGGGTACATTTCTAAAAGAGGAGAAAGGGTAGAAGAGAAGGGTAGGCTTCCACTCTAAAGCATCATCACCACACATGCTTACACAGGAAGCTTCCTCCTCCAAATTTTATCACGCATGTGATGAAATGGGTTAAATGTGTGCCAGAAAAGAGATTTTAAATCTTTTTTTTGGACATAGACTTATTTTGCCAAAGCTATGAATTCTTTCTTCAAAACGAACAAGTAAGCATGCACATGGACAATTCCCATACCATTTCAAGGATTCATGGACCTCCCGAAACCAATCTGTAGACTCCAAGGGAAGAATGTCTGCTCTAGGCTTAAATATTGCAGAGACTGGAGATGGAAGTCAAGGATGGGGTGATCTAGTGTAAATCAGATTTTGGCCGAGTGAAGCATTGACTTCACTGTAGCCTCTCTCTGGAGTCTGTCTACTTGGTTAGAAGCCTGGCTCTGGGCCCCCTCCTCCCCTTAGCATCCCAGCTATGGCACAGCAGGCAGTCCATTCCCTCCCTGTAGCACAGTTCTGCATTTCTAAAACACAGATATGGTTACTATGAGGAATGAATAAGTGAAAGTGTGTAATGTGTAAAGTTTTTACCAGGCACATAAAGGTTCGCTGAGACTATTATTTTATTCCTTAACGAATGAGGCCAACATTGGCCATTTTTCCAGCCAGTCTTTGAGAAAGCGTAGTGTTATCGCTGAAATTCTTATTCTTCCACACATGCTGTATTTTGTTAAACAGAATAAAAGCTCCATGAGGATTGACTTGAACATTTTAGATCTAGCGTTTCATACAGAGTAGATACTTAATAAAAATAAGTTGAAAACAATGAATTTGTTGAAGAATTTTACTGGGACTCTCTAAATGTCCTTCTAATCTCTCCCTTCCTTTATTCCTTCATTGCCACTGCCTTGATTCAGATCCTCTTCATTATTTATCAGGACTCTCAAAACATGCACTGCCTACCAAGGCTTTTCTGAAAGTTGCCTACACATTAGAATCACCTGGAAGCATCTAAACTCTAGATTCCTGGCTCCTATGAGATATATAGAATCAAATACTGTGAATTGACAGTACTGAAGAAAGAATATTTTCAAAGTTTCTCAGTCAATTCTTAAATAATGCTAGCTTTGGAATTACTTGGTCTATATTGAAAAGTCTAAATTCCTTATCTTTTCATGAAAGGCCATTTTCTGTTCACTCATTTTGATTTACTTCCCCAAGTATTACCCACCACTCCCCCATATGCATCCTATACCCCAACCACGCAAAACACCTACCCTATTTCCTAGTGCCATTCTCTCTTGGATGTGCTAGGTGCACTTCTGAACTCTGAAAGCAGAGGCCAATTTTGTGTTTGTTTAAAGTCAGATGCCAAAAACTATTTTACTTTCCAGATTTATACCCCCTTGTAATCTCTGACAAACCCCTGGTTTTTGTTCTTAAATGTGACTCATTGGTAAAGCAAAGATGTTCATACACTGAACCAAATGAAACATGTTTTTTTTTTTTAAATTTAAGATATAATTCACATACTATAAAATTAATTTTATTAAAGTATAAAATTCACTGATTTTAGTATATTCATAATTTTTTGCAATCACTACCATTATCTAATTCCAGAATATTTTTATCGCTCCCAAAAGAAACTTCTTTAACATTACAAATTACTCCTCATTCCTCATCCTTAGTCTCTGGCAACTGCTAATCTAATCTCCTTTTTTGTTTTTCTATGGATTTTGCTATTCTGGGCATTTCATATAAATGGAACATTACAATATGTGGCTTTTTCACATAGCATAATGTTTTTCAAGGATCATCCATGTTGAAGCAATATCAGTATTTCTTGCACTTCAAAGGGCAAATAATATTCAATTATATAAGTATACCACATTTTGTGTATCTATTCTATTGGTAACATTTGCATTATTTTCACCTTTTAGGCATCATGAACATGATGCTGTGGATACTGTGTTCAAGTTTTTGTATGGATATAAGTTTTTGATGTATTTAGGTATCTACTTAGGAGTGAAATTGCTGGGCCATATGATAACTCTATATTTAATTTCTGAGGAATTGTTAAACGGTTTTCCAAGGCAACCATACCATTTTACATTCCTACCAGCAATGTACGAGTGTTCCAATTTCTCTACATACTATAGACACTTGTTATTTTCTATCTTTTTTTTTTTATTATAGACATTTTAGCAGATGTGAATTGGTATCGTATTGTGATTTTGTTTTTATTTCTCTAATGACTAATGGTATTGAACATCTTTCCATGTGCTTATTGGCCGTTTGTAAATCTTCAGAAAATATCTATTCGAATTTTTAAATTAATTTTTAAATTGGGTTATCTTGTTTATAATTGAGTTCTGAATACACATTTCTAATCAGATATATGATTTACAAATATCTTCTCCAATTCTGTGGATTGTTGTTTTACTTTTTCAATAGTGTCCTTTGAAGCAGAAAAGTTTTTAATTTTGATAAATTTCAATTTATTTTTTCTTCTTTTGCTTCTGCTTTTGGTGTCATATCTAAGAATTGCCTAATCCAAGCTCATAAAGATTATACCTATGTTTTCGTCTAACAGTTTTGTAGGTTAGCTCTTATGTTTAGGCCTTTAATGTATTTTGTCTTAGTTTGTGTATACACATAAAATATGAGTTATTCATTCTTTTGCCTGTGGCAATGTACCAGCACTATTTATTGAAAAGACTATTCTTTCCCCATTGAATTGGCGCCCTTGTTGAAAATTGGTTGGTCATAAATGTGATGATATATCTGGACACCCAATTCTATTCCATTGATCTATGTCTAGCCTTGTACCAATGGCACACTGTCTTGATTTTGACAACTTTGTAGTAAATTCTGAAAACTTGAAGTGTGTATTCTCCAAATTTGTTTTTTGGTTCCAAAAAAAATTGGCTATTCTGAAACATTTGCATGTACATATGAATTTTAGTATTATCTTTTCAATTTCTGTAAAAAAGGCAGCCGGGATTTTGATAGGGATTGATTAATAATGTAAGTAAATCTGAGGAGTATTGCCATCTTAATAATACTACCTTTTCATGAACATGAAAAATCTTTTAATTTGATGAGGTCTTTGATTTCAATAATATTTTTTAATTTTCAGTGTATAAGTTTTATGCTTTTTCTGGTTAATTTATTCCTAAATATTTTATTCTTTTTGATGTTACTGTAAATGCAATTGTTTTCTGAATTTTATTTTTGGATTGTTTATTACTAGTGTATTGAAATATAATTGATTTTTGGATATTTATTTATCCTACAACTTTATTGAACTTATTTATTAGTGGATTCCTTAGGATTTTCTATATGTAAGATCACATCGTCTGCGAAACAAGCCTTTAATTCACATGGAATTTTGGTTAACATGGGTTCTGTATTAACTACTTTCATCTTGATCAAACTGATTAACTTTTATAGAAATAATTTTCTTCATATGTCAAATGACAATAATAATTCCAAATCCATAGTTGCTGTGAAGAATACATGTGCTCACATGTGCTAAATAGCCATTAGTTCAATGATTTAATACATGGATCATAAGAACTGACTTCATAGCTAAGAATAAATAAATCATTTTCCAAATAATTTCCTCAATCCTATTCACTTTTGAGGGTATTTTAGTTATATATGGAGCTGAGAAAGAATATATTAGGTAATGTCAAGTCTTTTAGGGTGATTGGAACAATGAAAATGATGCTTCAAATGAAATAAAATTCTGTTTAAATACTTTGCTAAATATGATGAACATTACTTTATAGAAAAAAAGAAACTATTAAAGGATTTTTTTGTTGTTGTTGCAGAATAATATAACCAATCTGGAAATATATTTAAAGAATGAGAAATTAAAGGTAGGGGAAAAGGTAGGAAGCTATTATAGATCAGGAAAGAATCAATGATGATCTTAACTAAGGCAATATGTGAGAAGATGAAGAAGAAATAATATACTTTGAAAATATTCAGTATGTTTTGGTTGGATGATAAAGATCTTAATTTTCAGAATTCTGGGTTGTAAACTATTAACTGGAAGATGGATTATGAGAGGAGAAGAAAGTTTGGGGACAATGATACTTTCTTGGAAACATTGCTTAAGGTACCTGCAGAGTATGCAGGTAGATATGCTTTTAGGGTGATAGAAAATAAATTTGGAAATTAGGAGAGAAAATTGAATATTCTAGATATAAAATTTAAAATTTTGCTTTCTATGACAACTCCTGATCTTCACTTCTATTCTTCCTTAGATTCCCTAATTGATAAATAATTTCAAATATGAGCCCTCTCTTCTTCTCTCCCTCCCTCCCTCTCTTCCTCCCTGGCCCCACCCACCACATCTCTCTCTGTCTCTCTCTGTCTCTCTCTGTCTCTCTCTCTGTCTCTCTCTGTCTCTGTCTCTGTCTCTGTCTCTCTGTCTCTGTCTGTCTCTGTCTCTCTCTCTGTCTCTCTCTCTCTCTCTCTCTCTCTCTCTGTTGTCCTATAAAATACAATACCTACCCTTGTAAAACCTAAACTCTTCGCATTCCTCACATCTGTACCTGAGAACTCCTTCTCTCATAACCTTTCTTCTCACGCTCTGGTCTGAATTCGTTGCTCTCCAGGACACTTGTTGCCTTATAACTTCTACTTGCTTTCTATTTTGTTGGATCTCTTGTTTCTTGGATAATATATATCCTTTATTAATTTAAGGTAGCACTGAAAGTAAATTTTAAAACCTTCATTTGTGTGAAAATGATATTTTGACTCAGTTTAGAATTATAGGTTGAAAATCAGTTTTCCTTAGAAATTTGAAGATATTGAAGGCACTTTAGAATCTAGGATTAGAGCTGAAAAACCTTACATCATTCTAATACCTGTCTCACAGTTTATGACCTGTGGTTCTGCATTGAAGGGTTACTGAAGTTCATTTGGAATATTAGGGTCTTCTCTTTATTCCTTGTCTTCTGAAATTTCTGATGGATATGTGAATCTTTTAAAATTTATTCTCTTAAGCATTTGGTGGCTCTTTTGTAATTGAAAACCTACTTCCAACTCTTTTGGGAAATCATCTTATATTACTTACTTGATAATATCTTCCCTTTCATTTTTACATTCATGTTTTCCTGCACTCCTATAATATGGGGGAAAGATTTATTTGAATGATCTTCTAATTCTTTCATCTTTTTTTATTGCCTTTTTATTATAATACCTGGAAGATTATTTTGACTTTATCTGCATTCATTTGATTTTCCATACAATTAATTTTACACTTTGACTATTTTTCTTTTAGAAAGAGTTTTCGTGTTTTTTAAAAATTTAAATTAACATCTTATTCTTTTTATGAATGTAATACTTTTTTTAGATTTCCACTATGTTAATCAGATTTTTTAAGTGATTATTTTTCTCTATGGATTATCTGTGATTTCCAAATTCTTTTTTTTCTGTTTGTTTATTTTATCTCTGACATGCATATTGAGTCTGGCCCTTATATTTATTTGGCTTATATAGTTATAAAATAACAGATTTTACATTTAAAAAAAATTAGTAAGTTTGACTTCTTTAGAAAAATTGAAGTATCAAGTCATTCTAGGGCCATGTTTTTTCCTGGTAAGTAGAGACCATCAATTTTATATAGAATGTGTATTCTACTGGTATCCTGTTATTTATTTATCTGTCAAGCCCTATAGGCATTTAGATAGACTACTTTCTCCATTTTCTTCTGTCACTGATATATCTCCACAGAAATCCTTTTGACTTATATTTCTGGACACAGGGCTTATCTTTGAAGATGTGTTTGCTTTGTTTTTATTTCATTAAATTTTCTCCCATCATCAAGTTCTTTTGTAATGTAGTTGTTCTTTTACCAGCAGAGTGAGAAAAAGTTTTATGACCATCGAAATATTGAAATCCACCAAAGACAGGTTATTAATTGGTATGCTCTGAAGACACTCACTAGTAGGGATAATTTAGAGTGTTTAATCTCATAAATCTACTCTTGTACAAATTAAAGAAAATTTAAGGCTTTAAGATTTTATGCATCGTTTTATGAGGTTAGAGTCAATTAACACTTTATAGATGGGGTTCCCTTTTTATATGTGGATATGTGATTTAATTAAATGTTGACAACTTGGGGTGAATAAATATTTTCATTAGTTTTTGTAATGAAAGAATTAATGTAATTCAGCAAATGCTCATCACAGTTAAATAGAACGATATGTTATATCTTATGAGAAGACCATTTGGCTGAGTCACAAGAGCTAGATTTTAGTTCATTGACTCATTATTTAACCACAAATATTCATTGAGCACCTACTATGTGTCAAGTACTCTTCAAGGTACTATAAGCAATCAATCAACCAAATAGGTCAAGTTTCTGTTTTCAGGGAGCTTATAATATAGTGGGAGGAAATAAGTCATAAATTATACAAACTAATAAATATGTTAACTTATGTTAACATACTGGCTTTGGGAGAATCATTTTACATTTCTGAGACTCGGTCTCTACATGTGTAAAATTAAAATGTTAAACTCTATTTTTCTTCCACATCCGCAAATTGTTTGCCTGTATATTTTATTTTGTTTGTAATCATGTAAGAAAGAATCTTGACTTAGTCTGAATGTCACATAAGGGTAACACCTAGTGGAAAATACAACTTCTTGGTATGGTTTGTCTGAGATGGTATCTTGAGGAACAGAAGAGTCTCGTGTCGATTTTTAAATTGTCTGAGACTGTACAATGAAAATAGCTTTGTGCTTCTCTAAGAATTTTTTATGTTTTTTTTAAAAAGGAAAACAATTATGTTCATTTTAATGTAACCACGTGCCATTCATTTGACCATTCAGTACATATATTTTGACATGTATTATATGCTAGACATTGAAAATAGGGTTAACAAGAGAGAAAATGTTTGTCTTCATGAAATCTACATTTTTAAATAGAAAGATTTTTTCATAAACATGCAAATAATATTGTAGGTAGAGATGAGTGCTATGAAGAAAAATAAAGTAGGGTAGATAATTAGAGAGCAACAGAGGAAGAGAGAGGTCTCGCTGATATATAGTACAAGCGAGAGCTCTCTGAGGAATAATAGTAAGATTGTAAGTAAAATACAGGATGACCAATTAAATTTGAATTTCAGATAAACGACAAATAACTGTTTAGTATAAGTTTGTCCCATGCGGTATTTGGGACATAATTAGCATATGAAATTTATTGTTTATGTGAAATTCAACTTTAACTGGGCATCCATCTTGTTTTTTTGTTTTTTGTTTTTTTTTTTTCTAATCTAACAACTTACATTGGAGCCAAGACCTGAAAATAGTGAGGAAACGTTTGTATATTGGACCTAGAGGGATCCATTTCAAGATAAAAGAAACAGAAAGTGGAAAGTCTTGCGGTAGAAATGAGCAAGACTGCTTAAGAAACAGCGAGAAAGCCAACATGGTTGGTTTGGGTTGGATTGAGAGAGGAGATGAATGGTTGTCTGTGTAGGATATTGAAGCAGAAGTCATATAATACAGGTCCATTATGCAGTGTAAATAATTTGGATTTTACTTGATGGACAGCCATTAGAAAGGTCTGGGTAAGGAATGATGAAATCTAATTTAAGTTTAAAGAGAGCACTTTGGCTGCAATCTGAACAGACTATATAAGGGCAAGAGATGAAGCAGGAAAACTTGTTGGAAAGCAAATGAAACAGACCGTGCCCCTGATAATGCTTTGAAATATCATGTTACCAGTGGGGTTGTACACAGAAGTCTGAATTTGGTTGTATTTTAAAGGAAGAACCACAGGACTTGCTGGTGTGTTGTGGGGTTTCTGAGAAAGATGAACCATGGATGCTGTCTTATCTTTGGGCTGAGCAACAGGATAACCCATCATAAGCTAATTTTTGACAATTAAAGGGAAGTAAATCAAATTTGCAGTTGTTTACTGAATCATACACAGACAAAGACACAGGTGCAGACACACACACACACACACACACACACACATCTCATTACACATTCCTTGCCAGAGTTATCAAATCAACATACCATTCTACCTCATCATTATCATCACCATTATCATCCTTTTCATGTGTTTATTATGCCAGGTAAAGTTACTAGCCCATTATATCCACTACTCAGTTAATTATCACAACAAGCCTGTGATATATGTACTACTATTATAATCATCCTCATATTACAAATAAGGAAAATGAAGTCTTCAGAGATTAAATAACTGGCTCCAAGGGACACAACTAGGAAATGCGGAAGTATGGCTTTAAAAACAAAGCAGCAGACCCTGGAACACTTTCATGTAACAACTGAGTTTTGCAAAACAAAGGAAAAAATAAAAAGATGTTTCAAATCATATGGAACATAAAAAAGGAGCATTCACTTAGCTTTTAGACTTCTATTCAAAATTGCAAAAAAAACCATTTTTAACAAGAAAATTAAGAAGGAAATATAAAATATAACTTTACTAAGTTATGAAAAAAGAAGATTTGGCATATTTAAGATCAGGTTTTTGTTCTTGGATGGAAGATGGAAATTGTAAAAAAGTCAGTGTTCAATTCCCATCAAAATCATATATATTATATATATGTGCTTATTAATGTTATTTCAAAAAAATTATAAAACAAATAAATCACAATGTAACTATCACAAATTAAAAGAGAAAACACAAATATAAAACATAAAAATAGAGCAATGGTATTCTAAGAAACAGGGAAATTAGAAGACGCATAAGAGACTCTTTTTCTCCACAAATCTGTTCGCATATATCTGAATATTCTGTTGATATAGAAAGATTACCCAGATATGTGTTTACTGATGAAAACAATGTGAGAACCTGGAAAAATTATAACTTTTATGTGTAAAAAGGTAGAAGACAAGATCATATACTCATATTACTTTTATCTGCATAAAAATTGACCCTGGGTGAGGGACAGGGAAGGTAGGAAGATATTCCACTATATTACTTCATATCAAACAATGCAAATGTATTACCAATTCAAAAAAATTTTAAAGCGTATTAAATGCTATATTTTGGAAAATGAAAGGAAATTACTTCCGTGGTAAAAAAAGGCATGCTGTGAGCACTGACCATGCAAAATCTGACTAGTTTTACTACAAAACTGCTTTGGTTTGGGAAGCATATGGTTTTGATCAAATAAATCTCTGGATAATTTTTATAAGTCTTTCATTGCTTATTGATTCTGAAAAAAAGAAATCCTTTTGACATCATAGTCTACAATTGGTCCAATTTCATATTACTAGCTTGATTTCTTTTCTCATAGTCTCTGATGCAATTTGCTTCTATGCCTGAGCAGGATTCAAGTTTAGAGATAAAATAGAAAAATTATTATCTAAATCCGATGCATTATTTATTCTGTTCTGCCTCTTACTCCTTAAAACTACAATTCTGCATTAGATTTACTTTTAATAAAGGGAATATAAATATTTTTAGGCTTAATGCTTTGAACCCTAGGTTTTAAGATAATTTTACATGTTTAATTAAAGCTTCGAAATAGGTTTAAATAGGTTTTAACAAGCTTGATCATATTGTTTTCCTCCAGAGCTATTATATTTTGCATAATTTTCTCTTTTACTCTGATATTTAAATAGTATCTGCAATTTATTCAAGAAAATTACTCTTTCACACATTTTTATTAACAATATATTTTTCTCTCATTTTAGTTTGTCAATACTTTAGCTAAATTTGGAGATTATATATTTATCTTACTTATTTTTACTTTTATTTTCCATTTTAATGAAATCTGATAGTTTGTGGTATTATTAGTTTTAACCTCTTGCAACATTATAGCATCACTTTTAGAGTTGTTTCCTTGAATAAGAGAAATCATTCTTTATTATGTTGCAAACCCTTCTTTCCTATAGGGCTTCTTTTTCTTCAACTTCATTTCTAATATACTAGCTCATAATGCTTCTAAATTTCATCTGAGGGTAGCATTATCACTACTTCCTGAAAGCTGATAACATTTGTGAGACATGGGAAAAACTTGAAGGAGTTGATTAAATTGATATAGAGAACCGTTTCCATTAAGGAAGTGAGTTCTACAATTCATTTCAAATATTGATGCATTGTAAGTCTCCTCTGCTAAATATTAGGAATAACCTAAATATTGTTTTTAGATATTGTAACATGAAATGTCTTTATGAGATATTTCTTTGCCGTGGAAAATTGAGGCTCCCAGTGGTTTTTATAGTAGAGATGCTATGAGAATGATGATGAAATAAGGCTTTGCTAACCATGATTTTCTGAGAAGTTTGTCTCTATTGAAAGAAAATATCATGAAGTTACTTAAGGAAATCCTTAGGGTATTTGGATCTGGACATAAAAGAGACAGATATGAAGCATGGTGTGAGTATTAGAGGCATCTCTGCTACACTGCAGGAGAAAGATTTTGCAGAGAAGGTGACCTGAATAGATTATAAAAGGCTGTGGAGGAATTTGCCAACTGGAAAAGTATGAAGGACAATGATGTGCATACAGAAGATAGCACCGTATATAAAAACATGGAAGCATGAAACACCCTGGTACTTTCAGGCTAATGAAATGGAATATGATGAGATGTTAGGGAGACTAATTGAAGATGGAGGAATTCAGCCACATAAGGGACAAATCGAAGAGGTCCTTGCAATCCATTCTAAAGATTTTAAAGAGTATTTTGTAATCATTTTTGAGAAATAAAAATAATAGTAAATCTGCATAAATTTTAACCTTGGATTGTCTGTACTGTCTTAGAGAAATAACTACCTCTGTGATAGAGTCTATAGAGTAGAAGGTGAAGATAAAAGTATAAACATATCAGTTGAATGCATCATCTCCACTCATGTGTCCACTTTCTCTCCTTTCATTCACTCCTCATATTAGCTCTACTTCTACAACATAATCATAATCATTTAGATCACTGTTATAGTATGAATCTTTGTGTCCTTCCCAAAATTCATATATTGAAATCCTAACTCCAATGTGATAGTATCAGGAAGTGGGGCATTTAGGAGGTAATTAGATCATGAGAGTTGAGCTGTCATGAATGGGATTAGTGACCTTAAAAGAAGAGACACCAGAGAGCTTGCTTATACTCTCTGCTCTCCATCATGCAAAGAAATAAGAAGACAGCCATCTGTCCACTGGGAAGAGGGCCAGAACCAGAATTCAAGTATTCTGGAACCCTGATCTTAGACTTCCTAGCCTTTAAAACCATGAGAAATAAATATTTGTTGTTTCAGCCACCTAGTCTACAGAAATTTGTATAATAGCCCAAACTATGAAGGTCATCAATGGTCTTTATTTATAAATTAAACTCATATTTTAGCTCTGTTCCTGTTTAGTCATTTGCAAGCATTTAACATTGTATACCACTAATTACTCCTTTAAATTTCTCTCCTCTCACATCTTCCCAAATGCCCTACTTCCCTGATTTTCCTTATTTCTTGGTTCCTCATTTCAGTCGACTTTGAGAGTCCTTGTTCTCTCCAAACTTTTAATTTTAGTCTTCTTGGGGTTCTAGTTCTTTTTTCTATTCACCATGCCCTCTCTACTGCAACAAGTATATTTATTTCCATAATTTCAATTGCAGTTAATGTTTATAGGCAGGTGATTTCCAAATCTTTATATCCATCTACAGTTTCCCTTCTGAGATTCAGATTAGCATATTTTCTCAACATTTCTACTTGAATAGTCAATACTTCAGGCTCAAACATGAAGCCATTATTTCCTCCCCATATCTATTCTTGTTTTTATTGTAAATGTCTGTCATTCATCTATTCAAACCTAAAAATGGCATGCCATTTAAGATTCCTTTTCATATGTTCCACAGCTGTGCCTATTGATTATACCTCTTAAATGTTTATCTAATCTCTTCGCCTCTTTCTAGTTCCACCACAAATAACCAAGTTCAGGCCACCAAAAATTCTGGCCTAGCTTATTGATATAGCTTCCCCGTCTCTATAGCAGTGCCAACTATGTTTTTAAAAACTGCAACCTAATCACATCACTCTCATAGATAAAACTGTTCAGTGATTCCACATTTTCCCTACAATAATGTCCATGCTTTACCCTAAAGGTAGCTATCAAACTTATGGCAATGATCATTTCACTGGGCATTTATTTTATGAGACTCTAAAGAACTGTTTATAAAATGGAGACAAAATAAGATAGTAGCCTGTGTGCAATGGCAGTGATGGGCATATTCCAGTCTACTAGTCAATGCGTATATATTCCAATGACTATATTCTCTCAACTGTAATGGTTGCTGCATACAGGGGACTAGAAAATATAGTCTTTACCATTCTAACTTTATTGTCTGGCTGGGAGCAACACAACTAGTATGGTATAAATTAAACAAAACCCTTTTAGAAATAAGTTATGTAGCAATGCCTGTAAGTCAAGAGACGAGGAGAGAGAAATCCAAGCCAAAATATTTTAAGTGGGATTGGAGTTAGGTCTTAGAAAATAAGCAAGATTTGAGAACAGGAAAGAAGAATAGATTCTATTTCACAAAAGTAGAATAATGCATAATGAAAAAAAAACTAAAACAAGCATTTTTTTTTTTTTAGGATAAATAAGCATAACGGTGAACTTGTATAAACTCTAACTTTGATTGGGATTTATACTGTCTTCGGTAACACTTATTGATAAATATTTTCCCCTAGTAACTATTATTTAGTTAACTTGGTTACTTGTGGTGGTTAAGAACAGCTGACGAAACCAATGTTTTGGTTTTGATCTTTGTGTAGACTACTTTAGTTCCATGAGTCAAGACCTCCTGCATACTTGGCCTGCTCTATTTTAAAGGCATGCTCTTCTTCAGAGGTGGGAGCTGAGTGCTGGTTGAGAAGACATAGGCAGATAAGTGGGTTGAGTGTTTGTCTTTCTTATGAATCTGTAGAGACATCTCTCTGGTTCTGTCCTGTTAGGTATTAGGGATCTGTGGTTTGTCAACACCTGCAAGTCAGAATCAGGTCTACTTACTTTCCTTTGGTAAATGTCGTGTGCCAGTAGGCAGTCGTAATGACCGAATTGTGTCTTCTTTCACTCCAGTTCTTACATTGAGGTCCTAACTCTCAGTACTTGAGAGTGTTGCCTGCCTGTATTTGGAGATGGACCTTCAAATAGGTATTAAGTTAAAATGAAGTCATTAGAGTGAACCCTAATCCAATATGACTGGTATCCTTATAAGAAAAGGACATTTGGACACAAATAGATATAGAGGAAACAATATAAAGACACAGGAAAAGATGCCCATCTACAAACCAAGGAAAGAGGCCTCAGAAGGGACCAATTCTTTTGACACCTTGATCTTATACTTCTAACTTCCGAGTTTGTGAAAAATACTTTTCTGTTTGTGCCACCAAGTCCGTGGTACTTCATAATGGCAGCCCTAGAAAACTGACACAGTGATGAAGGAAGAAAGTTTAACTTTCAAAGCAAATCTCCAACCAGTAGTTAAGATAATGCTCTTGCTACACATATTTAGGAGAATAATGTTTAAAAACTTTATGATGAATAATATTAATTTTGTTAGGGTCGAGAAAATAAAAAATGTGATTTAATACTAATTTATAGTTTATCTGAACTTTCAGATGCTGCTTTACTATAAGGACCATTAATATAGTAAAATACATCTTAATGTAAGAAATGTGATGTGGTCTTGTGTGTATGTATATGTTTTATAACATATCTTGGTACAATCTAGAATTTACTTTTTAAAAAGAGTTCAGAAAAATGCTATTTAAAATCAGTATAAGCCATGGATGATAAAGTTCTTTTATGTTACCCAAGGATGTTAAATGGATTGTACAGAAACAGAAATCTGAAAGTGCCAATCCTATACTTAAGGGTGAAAAAGTCATTTCCATTTAAAACTCCTATTTTCTCTTCTTTTATATATATATAAATCCCATTTGCTAAATTCTCATGCTTCATCTCAATTTCAGCCACATATTATGAAGTTACACAAACATTCATTTGACCAATTCTGAGACATTTAAATGTGAAAGGGCATTTTCAGGTAGATGATGTTTTTATAACAGATTAATTTTAAAATTTTTGATCATTCAAAGTGGTTTGGACTTTATTTAAGTAAGACTTTTACATGACTTAAAATAGTTTGGGTTGGAAAGAGCAAATATGTGGCCTTTGTTAAAAGATGTCCTGGCTATGGAAATCGGTGCTGGCTCACGCATGGTGCTGCTCTGGTGGACTCCCTCATGTCCCCCAGACAACACATACACCAGGAACTGTCACTCAACATCCCTGGGGAGAGGGCAGCATGGATGCCCTTCCTGTGACCAGCAGTCACCTGAAGCAGCTCAATTCTTCCCCTTGTTGCTCACTCAGGGCTTTCTAACACTTGTCTGATCTTCTCCAGGAACATTTATGGCAACAATTCTCAGTCACATTTTCCAATGCACTGCATGAGATTTAGTTGAGTTATCCTGTGGGAATGAAGGCACAGAGACTCAAACACACACACACACATGTGCATGCACACACACATGCACACATGCATGCATGCATGCATGCACACATGCATGTGCACCCATGGCCATGGTATTATAGAGTCATCAGGGTGCCTACGTTAAAGGCTACAGCGTAAGTATTGTTCTGTGAAACAAGGATGCTGGCTGGACAAAACAGGGGTAAGGTTGGAGAAGCCCTTCCCAAGTACAGGCATCTCTCACTTTCCAAAAGTTCTGTTAGGTCACTTTGATTTTACAAAGTACCTTCTAGGAGGTACTAAGGTAGGTCTTTCATAAAAGCGAAATGTTCTGCTACGCCAGCTTCTCATAAAGAAGTTGGTGTTGTAGAAGTGTAAAGGAAGTGCTAGTCAAATGCCATTTCAGCTCATAAAAGTTTCAACAGGAACACCCTGCTTTCAGGTATTGGGGGAAATCTGCAATTTCCAATTGACAGTAGTCCAAGAAAGACTTGACATTGAATTTTGATGCAATTTTCATATTACATTCATACATATTAATGCAGGATCTCTATTTTTCTTTCTCTTGCTTTCTCACTTGCTTTTATTCTTATCTTTTTTTGTTTCTCCAAAAGTTTAGTATGCACTTATAATAGTGAATAATTGTGAAAATACAAAGTATAAGGTAAAAAATATAACTGTATATTCCTGTATATTTATTCCTATCTCTCTCCAAATCTATCTGTCTATCTATCTATCTATCTACTTATCTATCACCTATCAATCATCTATCATCATCTGTCTACCTACCTACCTATCTAGCTATCATCTATCATTCTATCATCTCTTTTAATATAATTTGTCTCAAACTGTATATATAGTTTTATATTTTGCCATTTAAAAATGTGTTATGAACATTTGCCATTTTATTAATCTTTAAGATTTAGATATTTAATAATCATGTTACTTTTATTTTTATCATTTTTTATTGTTAAATAAGTTGTTGCAGTTTTGTTTTGCAGCTATAATTAACTCTGAATAATAAATACATCTGTGTTACAACACCATTAAGTGCCTGAGAATTTCAGTACTTAACTGCTTAAATGACTGACAAATGTTCAACTATGACCTCACAAGAACTTTGCCTCTGGTGAGACTGCTCTGAGACATGACTTCAACTCTAGGTTCCCTGAGGGATTAGCTGAAGCTTACCTGAAGCTTTACCTGCAACTGCACACTAGCTTCACTTTGCTTCCCCTCTTTTCTCATTCCTGCATTACTTGCTTACCACTTTCTCCAGGGAGCACTTTCTTAATAAATCCCTTGCAATAAATTCTTGTCTTGTGGCCTACTTATGAAGACCTTGACCTTAGACAACTTTTCATAAATCTATGATTATTCTCATAAGACGATGTCTTGGAATTTTCAATTATAGGATATAGCATACTTTTTAAAAGTGTTTGACCAATACTGCTAATTTGCCATTTAGAAAAGTTGGATAGAATTAATTTCTGACCATCAATGCATGAACACTCCTTCTATTGATTGCATCCTCTGGAATATTATCAATTTTCATTTGAATATACTTCTGTCATATTAGTAAACAAAGACTATTTCATTGTCCCAATTATTTGGGGGCTTTTTGGTGAGCAGTTTCTGAAAAGAATTTAGCCAAACTCTGTGTACTTGCATATGGCTACAATATTATGCTTCTGACCATTCCTCACAGGAGGCAGTGAGTGGGCAGGCTTGCCTTCTCACAAGTCTCACCTCTGGAGGTAGAGGTGGACCCCTAGTGGCGACATCTGTGCTATGTGACAGCACCGATCCCTACCACAGATGTCGGAACGCAGAGTAAATACCTGATTGACTTAGACCCAACAGATTCTCAGGCCCCCTCCTCACTCTGGTGCCTGCTGGCTCCAGCAGTCCTGGGGAGATCCCAGGCTCCAGATTCCCAATCGGCCTCCAGAAACCCAGGTTCCTGGCTGGGCCCAGCAAAGGAAACGGAAATGAAACACAATGAAAACTATGTGTAGTTAAATTAAACATTATTGTTGAAATGACTTTTAATTGTTGAAATTAATTTTAATAATATATGTTGTATTTTTAAATCTTTTCTCTCTGAGAACTCATGAATATCTTAACCGTATGGGGCTAAAAGCAATATTGTTATCCGAATTTGTTCTGGTTCCTGCTTTCCAAGATCAGCTTTGCTTTATCTGTTTACTTATTTGAACACGTGCATATTAGCACAGTCAGGGAATTCTCAGCCCCGTGGTCTGCGACGGTAGAGCTTTCAGACTGCGGAAGGGAGTCCAGTCCACTACACATCCTGGGCTTTGTTGTGGAGAACTTAAGGAAGTGTTGTCTTTCTACAAAACACTTTCCAAAAAGTTTGCCACATTTTTTCTTCTTCCTCCTCCTCCTCCTTTTGCTTCTTACTCTTCGTAATTCAATCAATGTGATTTCTTTTTAAAGGGCTAGTCTTGCCTGCTCTGTCTCCAGCTCTAAACTGAAAAAAAGTGGCCTTCATTTCTGCCGAAATCATTGGGCTTAATGATCCTTCCCATGCAGTCCAGTATAAACCCCTTGAAATAAAACTCAGGGTTGAGTCTTGACAGTTTGTGTCAACCACACCCACCGGGTGAAGACAGCAGAAAAGGAAAGTGAGGACAAGCACCTCTGACACTTTTGAAACTAGAGAGTATTTTCACCATCAGAGAATTTTGGAAACTTGTCTATAACTATTGATCTGCATTTTCTTGAAGACTTTTCTCGTTAAATCCCCCTACTAGATAGCAGAGTTGTGTCTGACAAAAAGCCAGGCTGTCGCAGCAGCCAGGATAAGGGGAACTAAGGAAAGAGGCTTTGTGTGTGTGTGCCCGCTCCAGTTGTTTCATCCAGTGAGCAGCCTGCCCCTTAGAGAGCCTTCTAGAACCAGTGACAGCCTAAAAAAAGAAGGAGGAACTCAGGATGCAGAGTCAGGCTCTGATTTGTTTTTCCGTTTTCAATTAAAGGTAGGGCTTGGTTCGTGGAAAAGAGTCCTTATAGAGCCCTCTCCTAAATAAATATGTCTGAGAATAGTTTTCCCTTTTCCGTAGAGCTCTAGGTCTCTAATATATAGTTTTGACTTCACAGGACTCCTGCAAGCAGGCCAGACTTTTTTTCTGGCTGTTCCTCTTCAACTAGATTTAAATCCCGAGTGACAACTTCCCTATGCAAAATCAGCAGGGGTGCAACTAGAGCTAGAGCTAGAGATTAATGTGAGAGCAGAGGGTTTGGAGAGGAAGAGATGCGATTAAAAATCAACACCCTAGGGGAAAAAAGAGAGAGAGAGAGAGAGAGAGAGAGAGAGAGAGAGAGAGAGAGAGAGCGCCAGCGAGCGCGAGCTCAGAAGTAAGGGCCTAAGTCTGCAGTGCCCTCCACCACTATGCTGATTCCTGCATTTCACTGCCAAGTTCCTTATGGCGAGAGCAACTATTCCTGAAAAGAAATCGTTGCATTTAAGAATGACTCTGAACAATAATGTATACTTTTTTTTTGTTTGAGTTACGTTATTATATTTATGCAATAAGGAACTGAGTGCCATTAATTCATTCCTGGATAAAAAAGTTATTCATACTGAATGTGATTCTGTTCTTTTATTTATGATCGCTTTTCTTTTAACTCTGCACTAGAATTAACGCAGCACTGCATTTTAGTTATTGATTTGGAACCTGAAAGTTTAATTTATTACCTTAATTGGAATTTAGGGTATTTGGACAGTGTTAGCCCCCCACCCCCAACCCCAGGAATGTCCCTGTGTGTCTGTCCTCTGGCATCTCTTCTTTTTCTCTTCTCGCCTTTTCTTTGGGTGTTTAACAGCTCCCTCGGGGGATTGTTGATTATTTATGACATACTTCTCCTTGTAAGATGTAGTTGGAAAACCTGTTCCTATGGAAACTGCTGTTTTCAAACAGGATGGTTCCAACTTCAAAACAATATCATCAAATATGCAACAGCACATATATCTTTTAACGCAAATGTGCTCTAATGATTTGTACAACCAAATCTGAAAATCTGAACACTTAAAAAAAAAAGAGTAAATGACTGGAAAGCCATCTGTTTGAGTGAGCAATGAGGTGATTATCTGAAGTAAACTTCTGGGAATTAGTTTGGACATATTTGGGGAAGTCTGGTGAGAGGAGCATAGCTTTAAAATTATGTTTAGCAGAGACCTGTGACTTTTGTGGACTAGATTTAACAGAAATGAACTAAATCTGGGTTTTTACATCACTGGTTTTAGTACACTCTTTAATATTAAACCCCTACTGAAATATGTTCATTTAAAGCACAGTCACTGGCAAACAGCATCAAATACTACATTTTATAACCATAGTACTTATTAGCTTATTACTCAGTTATAGTTTTTTTGTTGTTGTTGTTCCCACTGTTTATTCATTTCACTGCCAAGGAAATGGAGGACAATATTACCACTGGGTGATACTCCATACAGGAGAGTTTTGTTAATCAGGTTACCAAGGCAAAATCAATCTGTATGCTTGACTGTTATTTTTTCTTTTGTTTGTTGAGACACAGTCATTTTCTCTCACTGCATTCAAATCCAAATTTTGCTAGTTACCATGGCAATATATTTGAAGTTAGTATCACTAATATTCCATCATGACTTAGTATGATAAAGCTTAGATTTGTAGTAGCCTTCTTCTGTCTATTAATCATACTAAAGATTTCTGAGGGAGGGAGAGAAGGAAGGAAGGAGAGAGAATCCAAGAAAATTATTGCATAAACATGAACCTGTATGACTTCACAATAGCATGTTGTGTTGAAGGGGACACATTATTCTCTCAGTCCTAATTCAATTGTAATGCAATATAAATCCAGGCACAAATTATTAATTAAGTTTATTGTAGAAAGATGCTTGTTTCTTGATTTTAAGCCAAGAGACTACCAAGGTGTGTATTAATTCTTAGGAAAAAATCAGAATGTTCAGATTCAGATTAAAGATGTGATGTTAGAGTCCCTGCTGAGGAGATCACTTTTAAAGACTTTAGCTTGCTCACTCCAGGACTTGATTCATGACTGGAAGCTTCTACTTTAATGTTCACCATTTCTGAGTGAGGTCTGCAAGCAAGTGGGCTTCTGGGAGATAGACGATACAAAACAGAAAGCAAAACCATACGAAACAGAAGACAACTCCTACCTATACTCTGATCTCTGGTTAACAAGCAACGTCTAGGTTTAAAATGGAAGGAGTCTGGTTATATGTGAGCAGAAAAAAGTTTCAACTTTGCCCTGATTTTAAAATTTTCACCGTCAGTCACCTCTTATGGCTTCGCACAGCTCCCTACTTCCCTAAAGACTAAAATATCATTGGTAATATTTTGTAAAACTTAGGAAATTAAATAATTACAGCGTTTTGTAGCTGCTCTAAATATTGACCATGTAGTGCATGTTTTCTATGAGGGCAATATTGGTTCTTGGAGAGTAAAAAAAAAAGCCTTCATCTTTTTATGTAGAAAACACAGATATACAATATATTAGATAAACAGATGTGGCATATATGTGTGGTAAAACTTCATGGGAGAGTGACTATTTTTTTAATGTTTAAAAAAGACTCTTTAGGGAAATAAATAATAATAATAATAATAATAATAATAATAATAATAATAATAATAAATGGCTAAGGAATACCAATCTAGTGCAAGTCCCAGGTAGGTTAACTGATCTGACCAATTTCCATACCTAATTACAGCTCTCAGTCTCAAATCTCTTGACTTCCTCACAAAATTTCAATTTATTCAGCACACATTTATGGTGTGTCTGCGATGTGTTACAAACTGTTAAGATTTGAGACACAAAAACAAAAATGTCATAGTCTCTAACATCGAGGAAACACTGAAGTGTATCTGATGATTACAGAACAATGTGGTAAGGGTCATGGTAGCAGTAAAACTTAATATGTTCATTTATCTATAAGCTTGACAATGATTTTTTCTGTGAGCTTTTGTGTTTTTTTCGGGGGGGGGAGGTACACACTATGTACTTTGTTAGGGTGTGACAGAAAGAACGTTAGACTTAGAATTAGATAATCTGGACTTGAATCCCTGGTTTTTGTCAGTACTCATCTCGATAATTTTTAGTTGGCTGTGAACATGATCATTTATTTGATCTTTGGTTTTATGATTTATTAATGTCACAGAATTTATGTGAGGATTAAATCTTACTCTCTCATACACACACAAATATCTATTCAAATCCAAGAAGGCACTTGAGTATTTTTCTGGACACTAGAATGGGGACATAAGTCAGGAGTGTTGTTCTAAATCTTGGGGCCTGACTTACAGGAAACAGGAGATAGACCACTCTGTTTCATCAGCTAAATTTTTTTTTTTTTTGCTGCCTACTTGTGCTCTGGTGCCCAAGGCCTACTCTTTGGGAATACGTTTTTTAACTCAAGAAGGTCCATCAGGTACTGTGTTGATTGGGATGATGAAGAAAGCCCTGAGTGTTAATCACTAACTTCTGATGCGATCCAGTGGGGCAGGAATGTGACTTGTTACTTGTTAAGTGCAGTCAAGTCAATGAAAGCCAGAAGAACAAGAAGAAACTAGGGGATCAGATTTGAGCGCTCTGTTAAGTGGTTCTCTGGAAGCGACTGAGGACTCTGGATTCTGAAGAAGGCTTATTGTATGTAAATAAATGAAGACCCTATAAATGAAAACAAGCAGAGGCTATTTATTTAGAGTTTGCTATAACAAGGGAGTCACTTGTGTTTGGCAGAAAGTCAAAGACAGGGGAATAGAAAAGCATTAGAGTTAAAAAAAAAAAAGAGGGGGATGAAGAGAGTTAGATGCTCTGATTGGAGGTTGTTAGCATAAGAAGTGTGCTAAATAGAAGCACAGCATCTATATGATTGGTTTAGGGATTATATTTGGCTTTCTTTGATCAGCTTCAATTTGCAGGGAGGCAAAAGTTAGGTAAGCTGGCAGTCATTGACCAAGTCTTGACCTTTTGGGGCAATAGTTATTGCAGAAGTTGTAGTTTGGCTTCCCGGACTGGTTGCTGCCCAGACTGTGGGTCAGTTTTCTATAGTCATACATGATCTAGTCATTGTTCGTTTGTATATACAATGTCTCAGTGGGTATGCACATTCATATTAGGCTGTTATCAGTCACTTAAAAAATGTGAATAAAACCTCCTTAGGACACTTTCAAAAAATGAGTTGGCCAGGCTAAATAAAAGAAAGGCCTGGTTTCCATGTTTCAATAAATCTGGGAGTAACCATGACACAAATTTCTTAAATTATCTGGACTTGTACAACTTTCTTACATCTAGTTCCTCCAAAGTGATCAAAACTAAAGGTTTAAAATGGAAAGATATCATATATTTATTTCCCACAATATTCGCAACAAAAGAGCAGTTAGGAGGATTGCATCATTATTTATGGCAGCCTTGGGATGCAGGGGAGTAGATAGAGGAAACTCTTGGGTTAGATGTAAAAGCCGACTGAACCAAAAGGGTACAAAAGAAAACCTTTGGGCACTGTTGGTGGGAATATAAATTGGTGCAGCCACTATAGAAAACAGTATGGAGTTTCCTCAAAAAAATTAAAAACAAGACTACCATATGATCAAGCAATTTCACTTCTGGCTATATATTTGAAAGAAATGAAATCTCTATCTTGAAGATATATCTGCACTTCCATGTTCACTGCAGCATTATTCATAATAGTTAAGTCATGGAAACAATCTAAGTTTAATTAATTAATTAATTAATTAAGAAAATATGAATTTATATACACACACACATATATTGCATATACACATACACAGACACCTACTACAATGGACTATTATTCGTCCACATAAAAGAAGATTCTGCCATTTGCAACAACATGGACAAAACTTGAGGGCATTATGCTGAATAAATTAGACAGAGAAAGACATATACCATATGATCTCACTTATATGTGGAATCTAAAAACACTGATCTCATCAAAACAGAGAGTAGAATGGTGGTTGCCAGGCCACAGGTGGGGAAATGGGTGAAGTTGATCAAAGGGTACATCTTCCAGGTTTTTAAAAAATAGAATAAAGTAAAAGCTGGTTGAATCTTTGGGGCCAGAGTCCAAAAACTAGAAAAGAAGGAAAGTAAATTAGTAGTTGTTAAATATTTGTTTTATGTCAGGTACTGTGTGGAACTTAACAAATATATCCCATTTAGTTTTCAAAAACAAACTGCAAGGTAAATAGTATTCTCATTTTATATTTGAGGAAAACGAGACATAGAGAAGGGAAATGATTTGCCAGATTACAGAATTGTAAACGTAGAGTCTAGTATTATTACTATCTACGTTAATGTGACTTCACTATTCCAGAAGACTCTTGTCATAAATACAAAAGTTGCAAATACTTTATTATTTAGTCCAGGAATTTTCTGAAAGACTCAATAACTCTTCAATAAAAAATCATCAGTGGACTATTTACTCCCTAGCACTCTTTGAACCTCTCACCTCAAATCCTCACTTGTTTCTGTCTATCCCAAACTATCATACCAGGCCTTTACTCAATCCTATTCAAGTTAATGCATTGAAAGACCTGCCTTAAACCAGACTTCAAAACTCCAATAAATCAGGCATTGTTCTTTTCCCTTCAGGGCTCTTAGTAAAGTTAAAGGTCTCTTATTATGTAAGCAAGAAACATCATTTCATCTTATTTGATGGATTCCTTCATTCAACATTATTTGACATATCTGTGAGGCTAAATTGTGTAAGTCCTCTCCTCTCTATACCTAACTGATACATCCTTTATTGATACATTGTCTTTGTTCCAACTCCACCTTTTTCATCCTTGTATCCACTAAGTTGTGTTCACACTGACACATAGGCAGATGAGCAGACAGGCAGAAACATACACAGAGTGAAAACACTCATTTGCATCTCAGTGTAACTTCAAATATGATCGCATGTCATCGTGCTCTCCTCTTCCAGGTTTTGTGGGTGAAGTCTTAAACATCAATGGACCATGGTCTACGTTTACAAAAATCCATCTGAGAAGAGGATTATTAAAAGCTATGGTATCTGTTATTTTACATCCGTGATAAACAGAATGCTATAACATAGCAACCTCCAAACTGTAATGTAGTATTAATGTACATCTATTTGGATTATTCTGAGAACAACGTAAATGTGTAGACCTGGGTAAGCAGAGGAGAGAGTAAAGGGAGCAACAATCTTGATGAGCAAATACTAGTTGAACATAAAAGGACCTTTCAAACCCAGTCCATGAATGACTACTTGAGGACAAGATCAGGTAAGGTAGAATGAGACAAAAGGCAACTCAGGGAGAAAAACTGGCATAATTTTCATCCTAACTTTTGATGTTTTATAAAACAGATAAAACAGCCCCAATTCTGTTGTCTAAAACTCTTATTCTCAGTGATTAAGGGTGGGATATAGAGTGGAAGATGTGTGGAAAGTCAGAAACCATTGACAAATGTGGCTGAGAACCATGAAAATCACTGGGTGGTGCAAGGTTTTAAAAGACTAAGGTGTTTTTTGAGGAAATTTAATATGTAAACCGAAGTAAAAGTTTCTATATTTCAATAAAATCTATTGTGCTACAGGCTGCATGTCATCATAAAGCCAGACAAATTAGATATACCCTTCAGGCAACAGTGGTTACTATTTACAAGGAAGAAACAGAATATTTGCCCCTCTAGGGGCAGCTCTAACAAGCCATGGTAAATCAGAACAACTGAATCTGAGTTATAACGAGTTCCACAGTATGCAAGTAGATGTGAGTATTAGAAGTGATTTATTTATGCTAAAAAATTAAGGACATACAATTATATTTTGGATGGAAGGAAATCAGTGGTAAATATGATTCTAATATCACAACATTCGAAGATTGTTTTGAAATCCACTGTGGGCAATGCATAATCCAAACAGGAAGACAAGAAATTAAGTGTTACGAGGCAAGATATTTTCCTTCGCTGCATATAGACAAGATGGGGGAGCAGTTGTCTTCAATTTGCAGTTGGAGAATACTTATTTCCTTAGAGTGATGAAACAGAACTGAATAGTAAATGATAATCCAAATGTCAAACAGAATTGCATAGCTTTGAATTCCCTAGTATTTTAATTCTTAAAAATTGCAGAATTCTGAATTCAGAGTAAATAATGGCACACATTCTCATCTACTCAAATTCTGTTTTAGCATGAAATTATGCAGTTTGCTTGGAAAATGAAAATATCTTTCATTTGCATTTTTCAATTTATATTCACATACAATCTTGAATATTTTGGACCTTAGGATAACCTAAGTATTTTTATACTGTTGTATTTTTATTACAATTAACAGGCAATATTTTTACAGTTCTTTATCCTCTGTCCATATCTCTTCCCTTCTTTTCAAATCAGTATTTTATGAGAAAGATAAATCAGTAGGCTAAAACATATCTTCTAATAACCAAAGAGGAATGATATTGGACAAACTGACTTCATGATAGAAGTAGCATTTTTAATAAATAAAATAACTTGAGAATTCATGCTTAATTTATAGTAAAAATATTCTAGTCAGTTATATGACTTCTTCATGGCAGAACTATAAATATTTAACTATTATGTGTACTTTTTGCTTTACTATCGCTTTAAATAAAGACAATTATATCATTTAGCAACCCAAGATATCTTCTAAACTAAAATTTATACAGTTTGGTTAGTTCATGAAAATATGAATTGAGGATAGAACTATAAAAGCAGGAGAATATATTTTCATAGCTGTAAAGTTTCTATGAAAAAAAAATAAGGAAATCTTACTGAATATAATTACAGAATTTTCACTCTTAGTTTACTCCAAAAGAATATAACACGATGTCCTTTTTCTTTCTTGGACATTCTGCAGTATTTTTAGGGCTTATGGCCTATTTGGGCACATACATAGAGGTAGTGATTATAAATCCAATGTAACATTCCATAATTTCCTCAGCAAATTAGAGGAAGTAAGCTGGAGAAACTTTGCTTTACACCCAAGAGAATTTCTGAGTATTTAATATCTACATTCCCAGAGGAAACAGAAGAGGAAGTTAATAGAAGAGAATGCAACGATTCAATTCAACCCAGCAATTCTACAGGTAATTTTTGAGCTAAGGTAATGTGGAGATACTGACACTCAACTTGGAAAATAAGGTAGATTCAGAGATGTGCCAGCCACAGGTAACAGTCCATGTAGGATACATATAAATCCTTGGGGAACCAGGGAAAGGTAAAACACATCACATTTTATCTTCCATAGTCCCTTTGAGGGAAAATACAGATGTGATTAGTAGGAATATTAACAAAGTACTTAGAATGGTTGAGGTGACGCCTTCAGCAACAAGTTTAAATGACTATACCTTAGCACTAAAATTACTTCACATAGGGTGGATTAGTTAACTGTAGGGTTTTTGTTTTGCAAAATGCTTTATGCAAATTTGGGTCTAGAAATTATTTGTTCAGGTACTGGCAGAAAGCCAGATTACCACCACTAGCTCTTCTCTGTCCTTTCCCAGCAGTCTTTGGCCTCTCCTCTAAACAGCCAGCCAACCTTTAAAGTGATTATCACTTCAAAGGGCATCAAATTATAAGCCAGTCCCGTGTGCCCACGTGTCTATCCAGCATTGTCTGGAGGTGCTTACTTAAGGGATGCTGGTTTTCAGGAGGAAACCCCTTTAGTATCTAGGTCCATCAGACAAATCCAGACAAAAAGTTTATCCTGGCAATTCAGTCACATTCAGTACTCACAGTGAACCCACTCTGTGCAGACGTTAGCGATGTTAGGTGACCAGTATTCGAAGATGTACAAGACACAGTACCTGCTCTTATGAATTGGAGTACTTTTCTTCTGGTGACTCCAACCCAACTCCCCGAACACGTATCTGTTCTGTTTTTCTCAGCCTTGTGCAATCTATCGCTTTATAAATTAGTACCTGCCTGTGAACTCAAAAAGTGAAGTAAGACAAACCCTGAGGTTAATTCTTCATTTTAGATAACTAGATTAGCCACGAATTGCACATTTTGTTAGAAAAGCACCCTTAATAAGCAACTAGATTATATTAATTATCTGTTCATTGGATCTTTAGAACACAAATTCTCACCCTTGGCTGCATAATACAATTACCTGAGGGGTTTTAATAATATCCAGGCCAGCACCCAATCTCAGAGACTCTGATTTAGTTAGTTTGGGGCAAACCCGAATGTGAATATTTTTATTTTAATTTATTTTATTTTTATTATTTTTTAATCTAATTTTTATTATTATTATTTTTTTTATTTTTTAGGTAAAGCAACCCTTGGCTGACTCACAGATTGCAAGGACCTTGTCAGTTTACAATCCCTTTTTTTTTTTTTAATTTTTTTTATTTTTTACACCTACAGTGCCTGGTCTTCCTAGGTAGTCTCTCATCCAAGTACTAACCAGGTCTGACCCTGCTTAGCTTCTGAGATAGATGGGATCTGGCTTGTTCAGGGTGGCATGGCCATAGACTGAATGAATATAATTTTAAAGCTCCCCGGGGGATTTTAATGTGCAGGGGGAGTATTCTGGACTTCTGTTCCATTCTGTCAAGAAACTTCTTGGGGCTAGTTTGATTTTTCTCTAGTGTCACTCTGTGAAGGTGGTGGTTGTAATATCCTGGGAATGGTGGAATTTAGCCAGTCCTTCTGGATCAGGACTCTGCCCATGACCTTTTGGTTTCTGCACCAGGGTTCCTGAATGGAGAGTTTGGAGGTGAGCTGGTGTGACATCTGAGGGGGAAATGGAAAGACTGAAGAGTTCTCTTGTATTGCTTTTCTCCTAGTTATTGCTTAAAGTCACTCTCAAGGCCAGAGGTCGAGGGGGAAGGAGAAGGAGCTAATATTTTATGTATGAACAGAAATAAAAACTGCTGAAAACAGGCTAGTCATGTAATGTGGGCGAAGGCAGAGGGGTATAAAATAAAACTTTTGCTTACAATTGCATTAAGCTTTAAATGTTATGACGACTTCCTTAAGATTCTAAGAGCTATATATATTTTGAGGGTTATAACTATTTTCCATATTTTATTTATTTTTTAATAGTCACCTAAAAGATTAAACTTGCCGTTGAATTTCATAAATGTATAATAAGTTCTCCTGCAAAGAAAAAAAACTGCTTATTGCTAGAAAGTCTCTAGTCTCTGTTGGTTGGATTCCTGGTTCTTCTTGCCTCAGTCTTTGATCTTTTCAGTGTTAAATACTGGCTTTATTTGAAGCAATTCCTCATTTTCCTGGATGTTCTTCCTTTTCTTCTTTACCGCATTCCCCACTTACCCTGTACGTACAATATTCTCAGTAACTGATTATAAAAATAAAATCAAGGGGTCATTTTATAACTACCTGTGATACCTTATGAATTAAACTAAATCCAAGTAACACAACATTTTGTTTCAGTTGGCATTTTTTTCTTTTACTCCCAGCTCTCCCCCTGGTTGAATGCAGTGTTTGACATGTGAGTTCTTTGTGTAGTCAGGTCAAGTGATGTAAGGTATGATGAATTAATATTTCTTGTAGTGAAATACTAACTCTGTTATTATGGCTCCCCCAAAAACTTTTTAAAAATTTATTTTGTTTACTTTTTCTTTTATCCATAATTCGGTTCCCCTTCTGATCACAATAACATTTGAAAGCATTTACCTTGTATTTTTTTCTTTGTATGTGTCCCTGTAAGATCTGTTTTTGTTTTGGACATATTACTATTAATATCATTTGAAATTTTCTTTATGCAGTTTTCTGTGTTCTTATCCTACAAGAACATACTCTCTCTCCTTTTTTTTCTGCTCTGTGACTCTTAATAATCCTAAAAGAAAGGGGAGATGCAGTTCTTCCTAGGAGTTCAATATGCCCACATTTCCCCAATAATAACAGTGTTTGCTGAGAAAGCTATCACCATCCTTATGCTTATGTTTCTAGGGTCTGGTCATGGCCTCACTCTTGTCCTTTTTTATTTTTATTTTTTTTAATAAAAATTAGTTTTTTTAATGGTAGTATAGTATAAAAATGGCAGGAGATAGTATAAAGAATATAAACAATATAAACATCATTATATTCAGCTTAGCCCGATCGAATGCTGAAAGACATCTACATGTTCTATGTGCTGTTACTAGTGAGATACATAATTCTACGGTACACAGAAAACACTCTAATTTTGATTAAGAAGAAGTATTTTATCAAAGTCGGTCCCAGTGCCAAATACTGGCATTATCAGAATGCTGCTGTCCCCACTGAAACTGGTTGGTCCAAACAGCAGCACTGCATTTGTGATGAGGCAGTGTTGTACATTTGGCTTTATGAGGATCTTCTCCTTCTAAGTCCCAAACATAAGGCTTGCCAACCTGATTGCCCAATACAAGTATCTTGTGCCAGAAATTCATTGAAAACCTCACGTACCAAATGTCAGAGTCCCAGAGACTGGCAGTCTTAGTGATAGCGGTGAATATTAGGTTATTTACATGGAGGTAGCTAGAGAACATTCCTTTCCATGTCTGGAACATCAGCTAGAGTCATAGGATCATTACAGATGTGAAAAGACAAATTTCAGAGACGTGATTTCTGGTGTGTAAATAAAAATCTGGAAGAAAGCCCTGTTCTCTCATTTTCATGTTCTTTGCATTTGTCTTTTTGCTTTTTCCCCATACCCAACCAGGTTACATCCTGTTCACCACTTGCACTGTTCAATGTAATCCCTGAACAGGTAACCAGTGTGTTAACCTGGCTCTGTAGACAGGTTCAAACAGCAGAACTGCATTGGACCCGGGGACTGGAAATTTGGGCTTAGCTCCGTTTTTCCATTGACTTCCACTGTGAATTTGGCCAAAGAATTTCCTGCTAAGTCTCAATTTTTATCTTTTGTGGATCAAATTACTTATATGTCTCTAAGGTTTCTTCCACTTCCATGATTCTAATATTTTCCTTTCAGGTCTCTTTGAATGTGATCTTTCACAGTGGGTGTGTGTGTCTCTATAACAGCATCTGAGCTTGAGAAAGTTAAAAATGTTGTGCGTTGATATTGGAAACTTGCTGGGTGCTCTGTCTTTGTCATTTCATCCAGTTTTACATCCTTATTCCTACACTTATCAAACTCTATTAAAAATGAGAACAAATTTCATTTAAGCAGAATATATAAGTATAAACAATAGCTTTGATTATAACAAGCTTCTTTGTTACATGAAATAATCACTTATTAATAACCTGTCTGATAACTTGCTCTATGATTAAATGCTTTTTTGAGAGTACTCTGCCACATTGGAATTCATTGGGAGTAGGAAATGTGATAAGAAATGTAGTTTGCTGATTGGAGTGAGAGCCAGCATGAAAGTAAAAACCGTATACCCCCAATCTGCCAATGCCAGCCTGTTCCTTAGGCTCTGGGGGCCTCCCAAACTTTGAATTTCTAACTTTATAAGAAGCACGCAACATTGAACATATTACACTATGAAATTATCAAATGTTATTTTTAAATGAGAGCAAAAGGCTTAAACATCTAGCAACATAGACAAACAAAGAAAATTTCTGGAACATGTTTCTATAGCTGGAATGTCAGATCACTTATTAAAATAGACGAGTAATAGCATTTGTAATGACCTAAGTTTTTTATAGCAGTTTATATCATTTAAAGAGAATGATATCTATTGTTTTATTTGTTCCCCTTATCTACTCCTGAATATAAAGAGAGCAACAATTATTTTCATAAACCTAAAACAGTTCTAAAAAATAGTCTTTAAAGAAATAATAATACAAGTTAATTAGTGGAGGCATATCAATACACAGGAAAATTACAGGAGAGATGGAGAGACAGAGAGAAAGAGAGAGAGAATCTGCCTACTGAATGGATCTCAAAGCAATGACACCCTATAACCAAGGAGTACATGTAGCTCCCACAGGCGGTTGCTAATTTTCATTTCCTATTGAAAAGAACCGCAACTCACTTGAAAAATGGCTGACATGGCTGACTCTAGTCTGAGGCAGGATAAACACCAGGGAGCCTGGATTTTCTTGTGGCAGAAAGCAAAGAGTTTCTCAGAAACAATAAGGTCATTTCAAATGCTATGGAAGGCAACTTGAAGGGGCTCCCATGGGCCACAAGTTAGACAATTTGAGTTTCAAAGACGGATGGTAGTGGATATTAACACACTGATACAGATATCGATGAGTCGATTGTGAATATGTGAGACAGTGTGTGGTAGGGGTATAAATTAAAGCACTTCTTTTCAGAAACATATCAATTAGTGAATGTAGACACAATGATAGAATTAGGACATCATCATTGGCAACCATCAATGCAGTATCTGGATTAGGCAAAGATCCTCTGTAGATACTAAAACTTTTAGATGAAATGTGATTAAAAATATGATATTTTTCAAACTCAATGATTCACTCCCACAAATTATTTACTAATTGAATTTTATAGGGTAAATGTACTTTACAAATAGAGAGATATGCCAGTTGACACCTTAACCAAAGGATCCGACAGCATTACAATTTGTGTGACAATCTGATATCTTGTGGTCCTAATGTGATGTAATACAAAAAACCAAAAGCACCTATGTTATTCTTTCAAAATATATTTAACCTGAATCCATTCACCAAAAAAGCAATCAGAAAATTCAAAATGTGATTTGTTCTTCAAAATAACTGCCTGTTTGGCTCAAAAAATAAAATAAAAGAAAATAAAAATCCATGTCTATGTATGAAACAAAACACACAAGCATAAAGGCATGAGACTTCTTAATTTAAAAAACCTAAAAAGACATAAAATAAAATTCAATGCTTCAAAATTCATTCAATCTTGTATTTTAAAAGCATATTTTTTTGAATAATTGGGGACATTTTAATTTAGATAGTAGATGATATTGTTAATTTACTTGTGTAGGATGATGTTCTTGTTTTTAGGGAGTGTATGAAAAAATAAGGGTGAAGTGTCTTGACTTCTGTAATTAAGTTTCAAATTGTTCAGGGAACAAATTAGTGGGGTGTAGGGGAAATAGTGATGATGAATATAAGTGAAGGGTATTCAGGGGTTATGGTATTAGTCTTGCAACTTTTCTGCTGTTGTGAAAACCTTCAAAACATGAATCTTGGAATAAAAGAAATGAAATAGCCAGTGACAGATATAATGAAGAGATTTGATGAGATCTGTTGACTAACACACTTGCTGAACCTACCCAGTTCAGAACTTTTCAGCAGGAGGTGGGTGGTTAGAAGCTTTCAAATACATTCTCTTGGACTGCAATGAGAGAGTTCCCAGGATATTGAACATACATCTTTAGTCTGACCAGGAGAAAATGCCTCACTACCTTTCCACTCTATCTTGTTTACTTTCACTTGCACTTTGGAAAGCTAGGCAACTTATTCTCTCATTCATTGTAATAGTAGAGTCTGAGAAAGGACTAATACTTTACTTTCAAGAGGAGGATTTTCTTACTGGCATCTTTTGGGCATTTAGCTTCTTTCTTTCATCCTGCCTCACTGATCATTTTTAATTTGGCTCCATAATTTTTCTGTTTTCATTTCCTTCTTTTTCGCTTCTTACTCTGACTCTGCCTCAAAGATTGCAAGAAGTTTCTTACAAGAGTCTCTAAGGTTATCAGTCAGTAGAGAATTCCAATTTTTTTTTTTAGCTTTTTGCTTTTAGAGCTTTTATTTGATTCCATTCCACTAGCACCATTTGCCCTATTTTTGCTCAAATTTCAGTGGGAGACTGACCCAGCTTCAATTAATCATTTGAATTTACTCTCTTTATTAGAGAAGTATCAGGAGGAAGTAGAATATAAAAGGTCAAATTTGGATATTCTAAAAAAGTATTGACATAGCAAACTTGAATTGTCGAAGATATCTACCCTTCACTGGAAAGGCTATTTTAAAAAGCAGAACACAGATCTACTCTTCTGCCCCAAGTTATGTTGATGGAACAAAACTCTTTCAAAGTGTAATATATACATACTATCTTCTCTCAAGTGACTAGTAGAAGATTCCAAAGATAGCAAGTCATTTGGATCTAGAAATCAGCTATAAGAAGCAAGAACTTAAAAGGATTGAAAAAGAGAAAGAAATTTTATCATGTTCTTTCACATTTTAAAACAATGCAACAGGCTGGCTAAGATATGGAAGCAACTTATCCATCCATATAAAATTTAGATCAACTTTGGAATAAGCTTCACTATCTCATTTTTTTTTGAAGGAAAATACAGGAGAATCTATTTATATGACACTGAAAGAAAGAAACGGACATCACATTTGTGTGCTTTTTGTTGATTGTTGTACGTCGGGAATGTGTGAACATGCTGTGTAAGACATTTTTGTTATGTAATTTATTTAATGTTTCTTGGTATTTAAAATGATATAATACATTCAAAATCCATTTAATGTCAGATAATGTTCATTTAAGAGTCTAATGAGTCCTGGCATATGCTTATAAACATGGAACTCTATTTATTGAGTTCCTAGTTTGAACTCCAGAAAAAAGAATGAGATTACTTTATGTACCCTGAAATAACAGGATAGTGATAGAAGTGCTCTTGTAGTATATTTGTATGCAACTATACACTTAATTATTTTTTTCACTTCAAGTATTTCATGTTACTTAACTCTAATTAAACAACTACTGCTGAAATCTGTTATAGGAAAGCCAATGTGCTGGTTTATGCATCACATAGTTTATGTTTTATGTTGTTTCATATTTTCAGAAATAAACAAGACAGAATTTAAAAAATCAAGGAGCTTTCAGTCTTATACAAGGCAAAAAGTGAACATCTTCTACCAGGCTATAAACTTGAACTGGGGAGTCTTTGCATAATTCTAATTTTTGTAGACTCAGCATTTTAACATTGACTTAGAGTGACACTTAGAAAACATTGAATAAATGTTTGTTCGAGTCAAAAAATATGCATAATTATACTGTATTACCATATAGATATTTAAACAAAGTGCTTTTGAAAATAACAGAGGAAGGGAAAATTATATCTGTGTCGACAAAAGGAAAGGCTTCATGGAAAGGGTATCAGTTGAATTGAATCTTGAAAAATGAGTAGGTCTAAAATAGGTAGAGATGCTAATACGAGGTGAGAACATTGCCCATGGAGATACAAGTATGCATAATGGCTTGTGGCCAGTGGAATGATTCAGAAAGTATTTGGTTGTGTAAGGTATAAGTGAAGTGAGTAAGTACTCATACAATGTGAATATACCACGAATATTTGTTGAACAAGTATAAAAATGTATATACTATGATCATATCATCATGCCAAAATTCAACTTGTTTGTATATACATAATGATACTCCAAAAGAGTTTTTCTATATACTGTTTTGTCTTATAAAATAGTTTACAAAGATGTTTGGGATTAAGCTGGTTTTATGTTTCTCTCTCTCTAGTATTGTTTCATAATTCTTTGTTTTTGTTTGTAGGGCATGTGTGAGTAGGTTTTAATTTCTAATTAATGGTTTCCTAAGGATGTCCAAGTGCCTGTAGAAGTGGAAGTGCCTCTTGGTCTGAAAAAGTGCCTGAGTATATTTAATGTTTCAGGAAAGTAAGATTTGAGGTGTTTCTTAAGAACAAAGTGATCTTTGATAAGAAATAGGAAATTGCTGAGGATCTGGATGGGGGTCTCCCCAGAACATGGAGACTGTTGTATGGCAACCTGGTCTGCTGTGGGAAACAGAGTTGTCGTTGCTGTTGTTTTTGTTGTTTTTAAATCAGGCAGTGCTGGCTTCAGGTCTTGGTTCTGATTCCCATGAACAATGCTATTTTGAGACAGTTGCTTAAACACTTAGAACTTCATTTTTTCCTCCTTTGTAAAATGACACAATCGTTCTTGCCTGACTGTTGCAAGGATTAAATAAATAATGTTTACATGAAGCATCTGACTCCTGGTGAGTGCTCAATACTCCCTAGTGGGCTAACTCTGAACCAATTATGTCATAACGTTTCCCTTAAAAAATGGAATACAAACACACTGAATTCTTTCCGTGTTGCAGTTCTGTCAGTTTATCCTTGTGTACAATTTTCTCAGAGATGTTTATAATTTATCTGTCTCTCCAGGGTCTTATTCAAGACTCTGTAGCCAGGAGGAACCTAATAAGTACTTCTTAAAAATAATTTCCATCAACACTTCATTCTGAGCTTACTCTGATTCCAAACAATGCGGAACCATATCAATATCACTGACAAGTTTCATCTGTATCTTGATTTACCGATTTGAATTAATAATGTGTCAACCCTGAAAACATTATCCTTACCAGCCTTACTAAGTAAGCAAATGCCAAACATGTGCTTTGCTGTTTAAAAAGCAAAAATATAAAAACCTCTCCCTTAAATAGGCTTTTATTATTTCACTGAGTTTTGCCAATTGCAGTTTCCATGTGTTATTTGGGTTATAATCATATATTCCCAAATCAGGAAGAACAAGGTAGGCATTTGCAGTACCTCAAGAGTGTCCCTTAAACTTGCTGCTAAATCTAACTATGGGCAGTGAACACACAGTATGATACATATATGGCTTACTGTTGAATTGTACACTTAAAACTTATTAGATTTTGTTAACCTGTGTCACCATAATTTGTTTAATTATTTCAATCACTTGTTCTAAAGTTGCTTTATTTCCTTTTGTGCTCTTGTGGTGTCTTGGTGCATTAGGAGACTAACATTGCCAGAGTTTAGTTAAGCAGAAGCCAGTACACTGGAAATAACAGCGACATTTTATTTATGCTGAAAAAAGGAACCCTCTGGATTTTTAAGCCTTGAAGTGAAATTACTGAAATTTTCTCTTTTAATATATGCTAAGTAGTTGGTACCAAAAGGTAGTGCTCCCCTGAAGGATAAACGAATCGAGGATATTTTGTTCTACCTATAGGACAATACACTGCTGTTTTTCCATGGTAAGACAAGATTCTCATTTCTAAAAGTTAATAGAATAATGTTTACAAAGGAAAAACAAACATTTTCAGCTGGCTAATTTTGAGATGTTGAGTGAAGTTTATTACAATGCCTTTAAGCACTTTTATTTGATTTTGAATTGGAAAGGTTTTCATATTCGCAAAGCTTTTGGTTCTCAAGGCTTTGTTGAGATATTCAAACAAATATTTAAAGCTATATTTGAGAAAGTAGGCTTAAATATTTTTGTCCTTAAATACTTATTAATTTCAGCAATGTTGCCAGTTGATCATAACCTTTTATATGCTAACATTTAGTCAAAGATTTGTTATGTGAAGAATAGGAATATAAGCATCTTCATACAATTTAACATAGCTATTTGGGAAGATAAGATAGAAAGAGAGAATATACATGCAGGAAAGTCCACAAAGTGTCTATGGAAGGAGTAAAAGGAAATTAAATGCAGAAAAAATACAGAAAACCAAGCTAAGGGAAACTAGTACAATGATAATATCACACCTTCCCAAGGTAAGGATAGGGTTATGCCATCTAGGTTATATCATTATTTTGTCCTGATTTTCTCACCTACTGATTTGTCCTATATTTTTGGAAAGTGTCTTAAATCCAAGAATAAAGCAGAGGTATAAATGTGTAGTTAAAAATCAGTTCCTATTGTCTAATAAAGAAAAGTAATTAACGAAGTAAGATTAAATATTTTTCCTATTTGTTTTGTGAAAGCTTTTTCAACATGAGCGCTTTAAAAGGCCACCGGAACAGATAAAATAATGTCCTCAATTGCCCTTCTCAAGAAGAAGAAACATGTCCTATTTACTTTGACCTTGGATAAAAGCCAAGGGCAAAATGTTAAGTCGTATTGTTGTAGAGTCAATTTCACCACACTGTACTATGTGAATAGAGCCTTCTGGGGAAATAAGTGATTGGAGAGCTGGGTAAAATCTTGAGATTCAAGAGGAATAAAAGTTAGCATTTCTCTTAGAGCAGTGGTTCTCAAACGGTGGTCACTGCATCAGCAGTATCAGTACCATCTGGAAATGTGTAAAAAATGCAAAATTTCTGGTCCTGCCCTAGACCTACAGATTAATGAACTTTAAATAATGCTGATGTATTCCCAAGTTGAAAACCATCTTGGACTATTTCCTGTATGAATAACCTCAGATGGGCTTTGACCTCTACACTGCTATTTCCTAAAATCGCTTAAAAATAATACAAGCTTTTAAAATAACACTTGAAAATTATAAAATAAAAGATGAAAAAGCAAAGAAGAAAGAAGAGGAAGAGGGTGATGACATTATCTCCCCAATTCAAATACTAGAATTGTGACTTTTGTGCGATTCTAATTAATATCTACATACGAAATCTGCTTTAAATATAAAACAGTTTTCTATGTTATTGCCTGGATGTGTAAATTTCAATTTCTGATTTTCAAAAAATCTCATTTATTTGACTATATGTCCTTGGTCGGACATTTGGGTTTCACTATTATTGATATCCCTCTGATAAATATGTGTGCGTATAAAGCATTTTCTACATTTTTCAATGTATCCTTAGTAGAGAGCCCTGTAAGTAGACTTTCTGGATCGATGTAGATGATATATTGTAAGATGCTTTTATTGGTTAGATTCTGAGCCTTGTCTTGACTCTAAAACCCACTTATTCATTAGGCATAGAGCTTTGCTCAGGAAGCAACCCTATGCCATGCTTGCTTTTTCTTTTTTCCAAACCTCTTTATATTTCTACTAAAATTTGCAGCAAATCTTTATAGATTTTGTCCCAAGCCCAGTGTTATTCTAAATTTCTGATGCTCCCTGGATCACTTACCATTGTAGGTTTTCAAAGGGCACTTTAAAAGGCCAGAACTTCAGTAGGTTTTATTTGTAATTATATCAGACCTAAAAATCCTCATATTTCTTTTCAGGGCTCCCTTCAACATTGTTCACATTTCCCCCTTTCCCCCCATTGATTTACTTCCATGTTCATGTTCAAAGGTCCATGGTCTTATTTCTATACCCGGTAGACTCTAAGCTCATTTCCTTGGGTACGGTGAAGCTCTACTCACCACCCTCTTTATTATTGTCTTTGCCTTTCCTTCCACTTTTTAAAATATGTTTGCAAAAGAGATGTGTTTGTAATTAGGGAAAGGCTTTGTATTCATTCTTCTCACCTGGGTTCAATACTTTTGCTAAATCTGCCTATTAATTAGTGGGTTTGCAACCAATCTGGAAGTCCACAATAGTCTTGTTTCCATGTATTTTACTAACTGCCTCATAATTTCTCTGGGTCCCTATTTTCCAACTTCTCTCTGCTCTTCCCAAGCATCACTCCATTGTTGAAGTTTTACACAGGAAAAGATGAATAGAGATAAGTTAACATCATCATGCTCCATGCCATAGAATTCTTCTTAAAATTCTTTACCCAGCCTTGTCTTCTCTAGAGTTGTATGACTGTCAGTGAGAAATCTGGAACCAGAGTGGGATAGTCTTCAGACAAAGAGCCCTCTGCTTATCATTTCTGTAAATAGAATCAGAATGGTTGCCAAATCAATACACTTTTAAAAAGTCATCTTTGCTTTATGTGAAGAGCACTTGAACTGCACTCAGTCTTTCAGTCTACTGGGAAATCCAATTTAATGAATTTACTTCCACAGAAGCCTAAGAAAGTGAATGTTGCTTTGAAAGTGTTTAATTTGCACCAAGGGAATAGTTTACATGCCTGGAGAAACTGTCAAGATCCCACAGGAATTTAAGAAATTGACTCAGTGTTAGACTAATATTAATAATAATCCAACCAGTGTTTCTGTATGCTACTTTCATGTGTTTACAATGTCCTCCACATACTATTTGTTTTGTACCACGTGTCTTCAGGGTCTATCTGTAGAAAGAATAGAGTTTCAAATATAATTGCACAGGTCATTTCATTTTATTCTCTTATAGATGGGCTGAGAGAGCCAATGTGTGAACAGAATGAGAAACATAGATTCCTTAATAAAATAAGAGATTGATCAGTTAAGTAACTTCTTCTCTAGCACCTATAAAAATTACAAATTGATTAATTAATGAATCAGTGGGTGCCCATGTATTAGGACTAAGTAAGGAAGAACATTCATGGGCTCCAAAATTCAGAAGAAGCCTGCTCGGTTTCTCAGAGAAAAATAGTACCAGGTAAAAATATATCAAAGTAACTAAAATCCCAGTCCAAAATCAGTGAATTTATTGTTTCAAATTGAAGTTTTATACAAATCTATTTTAGAAAGAATTCTATAAAAAGGTGAAGACACTTACATTTCAGGAATATTGAAATTGGGATCTGAAAAGTCTCCCAGTTATAAAACAGCTAGATGTGCTTTATAAAAGATAACAAACATCCTAAATGCATAGCTGTGCTCTTAAAAGCAAAGGGGAAACTGACAGTGGCCAGAATTAAAGAGAAAGTTGAAAATCAAAAAAGTATAGCTAACAAGGCATGGTTGGCCTGAGGATACATGCCAGTCTTGGTTTTTAAGGGATACTCTAAGGACCTGGACACACTACCTTGGGTCTTTGCAGGGTTGGACCTGACATGCTTGCATAATGCTAGAGATTCTTTAGAAGTTTCCTCATCCTACCTTTTCTTAGAGCTCAGCTTCTCACCACTCTGTTCATCAAGGGGATCCCATAGCAGAGGCACTAAAGACCCTGTTCATAATCCCCTTAATTTGACCTCACAGCTCATATAGGCAATAGCAAAGATGGGCAATAAGTTTACATGCAGCCTGGCATCTAATATCAACTAGTACTTCCCAATGTCCAGGCATTCTTGGGAAGTCCTGTTTTCCTAAGCTCATTTGCCACTGTGATGATTTTATCTTGGAATGTTATATTTTTTTCTGCCATGACTTGCATGCCTATCCTGTTCATTCACACATGTCTGATAAGTCTTTGGCTTAATTGGGAGGTATAGGTTTCAAGTTTTTTTAATTGAGATTCTAGGTCCCAGAAAAATCAAGGATTGTAGCTAAATACCTGTTTCTATGTCTCTGAATATCTTAAACATAATTATGTTGGCTTTGTCAATCAGAACGCATAGTGACCACTGATTGTGAAGAGGATGTGGAAAATGAGAAATGACAACTACACAAACTTTATTCGAGAGTCTTAGGTGATATAAGTGACACTGTGTGTATCGTATTGTTAAGTATTATTTTAGTTAATGTTTGTCATTTTTTTTCTCTCCTTTCTTTATGTAAATAAAAACTGAGAGAGATGGTAACAGGACACCTATCTTGTCATGCTATGACTATTCAAACACCACTAATTCTAACGGGATTATAAGAAGTGAAGAATTATGTTTTACTATAATATATGAAAGTCACTGTGAGCAGTCCAGGATATACTCTCTGGAAGTTAGTTGATAGAAGTGGAGGTAAGAAAGAGACGAAGAGGGAGAGGCAGGTTTTTGTCTTTGGATCTATAATGCTCCCTAGCTAATATTTCTATCCTAAGAAGGCAGAAGGTGTATATATAATGGTAGTAGTGGTGAGGGTTATTACACTTTTATAGTCACAAGATATCCTCATTAGGAGTGAGGAGGAAAAAGAAGGGTGGGGGAAGGAGCAGAGAGATTAAGAATAAACAGCTGGGTTCATACATTGAAAGCCTTTATATCATTAAGCTCCTGATTTATTCATTTAATAATGCATTCATATTCCATGTGGTTAGGGAAAACTGGAGGGGCAATTTATTATGAACCTCTATATCATATGCCACTAAACACTTCATCAATCTCACTCATCTCTTTGTATGCCTCTCCCTGAAGACTTTCGGCAATAGACTCTTACTCTTTCCCCAGGTAGGCTATTACTGTGCCATTCCTTTTATTATTTGCTGCTCTTTACCGCCGTAAAGTAAATCTTAATCTAGATAAATAATTTGTTCTACCACTTTTCTTCCAGCGGGTTTTGTTAGGTAGTTTTTCTAAAGGAATACCCGTTTAACAAATCTTGACATTTGCGTTAAGCGCATGAATTAGCCATTCTGGCCATAGCTTTGATCTAGATAGATGCCAGCTCAACACTGAGAGGCTGTGTGGAATGTGATTCGCCAAGGCAGTTCTGGGCAGAGCCAATGACCTGGAAAACTCATTCTTGACCTTTCTGGCCATGGGTATCCTCATGTCTCATAGTGGTTACGATCACAGTGATCAATGTTAAATCATTCTTCAGGTATATATTAAAATACCCAAACCCTCATTTACTTCAGATTGTCTCTAAATAATAACACAAGGGATTCCAAAAAGTAAAAATTAATTTTGCAATTAACAAATAATACAAGCCTGTAAAGTAGCAAAAATTATTATACTTTTTTTCCTCCCAAAAGTATTGAAAGAATGTAAACAGCTGTCATAGAGTAGAAAAGCTTTTCTAGGTCTGATGTGAAAAATGTGAGGACTCTAATATGCATTTGTTAAGAGGTGATAAACCAAGGGATTGGGGCACAGCTTTCTGAGTCAGACATACTTTGATTTGGATGCTAAGCCTTATTTTCTCATCAGGAAGATGGGGTTACAAAGAGGTCCTCCTGTGTAAAAGCAGGAGGATTAAATGAGATTGTGTGTGAAACACTTACAGAGTTTCTTACTCTATCCAGACACCCAGCATCAGCATTATTATAAATTTACTTGTTTACAGTCTATGGCATTCTGCCAACCTGATTGAAACACTCAATAGTTAGCTATACATTCTCTCTATAAACTCAACTTCTCAAAGAATTTCTGCAACAGGAAAGAATGTCTTATTTAAAAATGAGAACACAGCACATATAGCTTTTCATGGGAAATATGGTTAAGGCTTTACCATATCACAGAATTATATCATATCTACTGTTTACTCATATTCCTTTATGCCCAACCAAAGATGAAATATCAATAAAACCTTGTACTCTTCTTAATGTGCCAGTGATAAATCCTATGAATGAATATTAAAGACATTATTACAGCTTTTATTTTATGTATTTGTGCTGATAAATAGTTATTACATTTTTCTTGGGGGTAAAGCACCTGCCTCAAATAAAGGAGCTGCAAGGTCAATGGGAAGAGAGTCCTGGCCCCAATTTCCATACCCTTCACCATCAGAATTTGTATGATTCTTCCTTTTCCAAATGTAATCATTATTTTCTAAGCGTTAACATTTGTCTTAATAGAGAATATCCTTTTATGCCATTCACAGTTTCCTCCTTTGAATAAACCAAGTGACGATAGATATGCAGAAGAAAAAGCCACACCAATGGTTACACAAGGCCCTTTTATTTCTGAGTGGAAAAGAAACCCATACAAATGGGAAAACAGCTGCTACCATGTAGTCACTAAATTGTGAATCTGTCTCATCATGCTGAGGGAACTTAACTTTGATTATACACTGTTTCAATAATCAGGCAGTCAAACCCATTATTAATAAGAGTAGCTCTAGGTACTAAAGTTCTAAATTCTTTAGAAAAAAGGTTAATGTGCCTAAAAGATATTCAAGATATTAAAGACAGTAATGATAATTTCAACCATAACCCTATTTCTACAGATTAAGCTTGCATCCTATTAAGAAATGTGGCAAATGGCATTCTGGTATAGACTGGATTGATTCTGGCTCACTTCTTTGACCCTGAAGCAGTCATGCTAAGTTGATCTGCAAATCTACACTATCAAACACATCCTCTTACTGAACTCACATACTGTCTTTAGTGACATCCCAAGATAGTCGTATAATTTTTCCTTCAAAAGAGTGAAGTTTTATTGATCTCATTTTAAGGGACTGAAGGAATTGAGTGATCGCACAGGGAGGCTCATTCCTGTCACTAGTGCTCGTCTACGTCTACGCAGGAATCAACCCATAAGAGAATGGGAGTTTAAAAATTCCATTGGGAAATCTTAGCTGTCTGAATGTGTCTGCACATAAGAGGCCAATGGTCAGCCAGGGCATAAAAGTTTTCCAAGAGGAGTGCTCACCAACCTTTTTTCATGTCAAAGCACATGTAGGCAATGACAGTATTTCTTGGGAGTAAATCAGAGAAAATTTAGGAATAGCTATATATAAGACATGATGATGAAAATAATTACATATCTTTATAAAGCAAAATGTTAGGAAAAATACTGCATCTTTAATTGGAAGAATACATCTAAGTAAAATCTTGACATTTCAAATGAGAAACTTGTACTTGCTTCAGTGAACATAACTATAAACTGGTATCAGGCTTTTATACATGAAATTACCACAAGCAATTTCTGATTGAGACTTTTTAAATAGCAATGTCTTCAAATTTTTGACAGTCATTATCAATAAGAAACTGTTTTCACAAATAGGTGATGAAAAATTTAAAACCATTATTATAGCAATTCAAAAATTTAAAACTGCTGAAATTAGATTTAAAGGCCATAACTAGTATTTTTTTCTTTTATTGAAAAATGCAATGTTGAAATTTCTCGTGATAATGAAAAAGGATCTTGAATTTAGATAGTTTATAATAATGATGAAGCTTTGATTTGCAAAACATGCATACATTGTTAAGATAGACACTCTATGTTAGCCTGGATATCACTAAAAAGACTCAAATATCAAAAGTATGGGGCTCATATGAAGACTTCAGTTATTAGCCACTGCATGAAACTCTGTCCACAGGGAGTTACTCCTCTCCTCCAGTTGGCTGTAGGTTAGGCCGCTGTTCTGTGTGGTTCTTCTTGAGTACCTCCAGAAGTAACACCACCTTTTTGTCCAGGTGCAGAGTTATTCCTTAGCTCTGCATGTGATCAGGGTACACAGTAGCAGGAATGCTTACCACCTGAGGAGACTGTGGGCAGTATTGTCATATCTCACTCCTCCTGGGCTGCTCTTAAGTGAGATAGATGCCATGGCAAAGGATTAACATGCCTAGCCTTTAACAGTGTTCCTCTGGCTGCCCTGTGGAGAATAAACTAAAGTAGCGAAAAGAAGCAGGTATACCAGTTAGGAGGAACTTGCAATAGTCCAGACAAGAGATAGTGGTGGCTTGCAGATAGATGCTATGCAAACAATGAGGAGGATATATGTCAAAGATAGAACCAAGTTTTGCTGATGGAGCCAATGTGGGATATGAAAGAAAAATAAGGAGTCAAGTATGATATCCAAGTTCTTGTCCTGAGCAAATGAAAGAATTAAGCTGCTGTGCAGAGTGCCTTTGGCTTAATTGGTATAAACTTACCTAATCAAATCATTGATCCAAATGGAACTCAGAGAAACCACTTTGGCTATGTGTCTCTAGTAATTTCTTCTTTTAAAAAATTATTTACAAAGAATGGCATACACAAAAGTATAGAATTTAATATAATAAACCAATTTCAATAATGATCAACATTTTGCCAGTTTAGTATCTTCTATTTCCTGTCCACATATTTTAAATTTTTTCTGGAGTACTTTAAAGCAGTGGTCTCTAACCTCAGAGCTGCGGATGGGTAACTGGTCAGTGAGCGAAACTTTATCCGTTTTGCAGCCACTCTCCTCTGCTAGCATCAGCACCTCATCTCCACCTGAGATTATCAGGCATTAGATTCTCATAGGAGCACCTGTCCCTGGTGTTGAAAAGGTTGGGGACCACTGCTTTAAATCATGCTAGCCATCATGCTAATGTTAGAGGAGGTTATTGAGAGTACGTGACTGCCGTTTGACCTGTAGGTGAGCCAGATCCGGGCATTTGAGTTTCTCGCTCCTTCCCGTACTTGGAATGTACCTTCCGGCCACCGTTCATCAGTGGGAGCCATTTTGAAGGAAGCATGGCGGGAAGAGTGAGGTGTTGTTGAGACCACTCAGACAGTAGTATATAGTTAAGACTTCTGTATAAACATTTAAGATTCCGACAGGTGGTGCTGAGATCTACTCATCTTGCAGCTGCTAAAGACAAGCCTTGTGAGTATTTGGTCCTATTAAATCTGCCATCAACCCTATCCGGAGGCGTCCGCCACTTTCTTCTGTCTCCTTGCCCTTCCTATATAAAGACCAGTTTCAGATTTCACCTGGGAAGTTCCTGAGGTTGGAACCCAATGGTTATTTTCCATTAAGTCATTTAAAATGCTTCACTAGTTGCCAATTATTTTTTATGCACCCATCATGATATTATTATACCTGAAAAAGTTAATAACTGTTTCTTAATGCTACCTAAGACATACCAGGTTTCCCTAATTTTCCCCAAATTATCTACTAACAATTGGTTTGTTCAAATCAAGAAGCAAACAGGAGCCTCACATCACATTTAAATGTTATGTTTTGAAGTCTCTTTTATTCAATAAGTCTCCTTTCTCCGTGTTTTTTGATTATTTATTTATTTATTATTATTTTTTTTTGCAGAAACTGGGTCATTTGTCTTGTAGAATGCCCCACATTATTGAAATTGGCTGATTGTCTTTTCCTGAGAGGACTTTTTAAAATGGCTATTTTCCTATTATTTTTAAGTGATAATTTTTTTTCTTCTAAACTTGAATTGATTCAACCTCAGTGTTTTGATCAGTGGTACTCATTGTTTTCTGTTACACCATTAGATTTTGAATACACTGATGACTATTGCTATGAATATTATTAATATATGAATATCATAATATAAACACATTAATATTTTATATTAATAAAGATAATATGCCAGTGTGATAATATAATTATAAATATAGTACAAATATTAATATAACAATATTAATATCAAAAATTGTTAGTAATAACATTGGGATTGCAAAATGATCTGTTTTTATCATTTATCTCATACTTTTATCAGGCATTTTATAGAAAATAACTTTTCCAACATTTGGAGACCTTGAAATAAAGCTTAGAGGAAAAGCAGGATAAATATTCAATACTTTTTCTTTGTTAGTTTGCAGAATATTGAGTTGGTCCATTGTGGTTAACAATGACTTTTACCTTTTAAAAGTCATTATGGACTCATAGGCCTTTATATATTTGGTGTGTTGTATGTGTTGGAATCCTTTCTTCCTTCCTTCCTTCCCTCCCTCCCTCTTTCCTTCCTTTCCTACCTGCTTCTTCTCTTTTGTGATTCATTTGCCTTATCCTAGGTCAGTGAAAGACCCTTTAGTTTGACTCTTCCGTCCCTTTGGTATGAGTTCATTTCTCTTTATAGCTTTCTTGCTTTCCTGTACACTATAGCCAGAGTTCATCTTGTACATAGGATCAGCCATTTCTTAGGATTCCTAGTTCCTGTTAATATGAAGTGATATTCAGAGGCCCTGAGGTGCTATGCTAGAGTACCTCTTAGCTATAGATCATTATTGCCACAAGGACCAGAACATTATAAGGGAAAAGATACTGATCTTGGGATTTGTGCATTCTGATAGACTTCACTACAGCCTCAGTATTTATTGGCATTTTGGTCAAGCCAGTTTCTCCATAAACAGCATGCTAGTTCTGGTCACTAAGCTCCAATAATATCCTGCAAACACTACCAGTCACTGTTTAGTTTAAATATTTTCAGGAAGAGACTTTCAGGAAAAGGTAATTGTTTTTTCTTGAGAACCACTGAAGATTTTTCCCTCTCTTAGCTTCATTTCCATGCTCATGTACACATACACACACACAAATACTATTTTGGTATTACAGTTGTATTAATATTGGAAAAGAGATGCCCTGAACAGAGAATTTCACCATCTGGAAATTAGATGAACAGAGCTATTTATTTCAAAATCGATATTAGATTTAGCCTTGTGTGAGTTTGTTTGATGTTGGTGCTCATTGAACGACTGATATTAGAGCATATACTGATATGTTTAATTTTATTTTCTATGTATTGAAGATGGAACTACATCCTGGATTTCAATGAATTTAACAAGGTAATTTCACTTTTGAAGACTAATTGTATTTTTCCCTAATGACTCCCCATTTAACTTGCTTTGCACATATTTTTATTCACGTCATTCCTCGTGAATAGATAGTGGTGATACATAAACATTGCATGGTATTTGGAATTTACTATTTGCCTATTTTTTAATGAAATACTAATTCTATAACAATTGCTCATTGAATCAATGGCAGATTTCTCTTAGGTTTCAATTAGTATTCATTTGGCTGCAGGCCAGAAAATCTAACTGAGCCGGCCTAAACAGAAAAGGAAATTTACCAGGTCACACAACTGACAGTCTAAAATTAAGACACACTTCTGATGAAGTTTAGTTCAGATGCATATAGAAAGTGATTAGGATCAGATTCTCTGAGTCTTTTTTTTCTGCTCTCCTCAGTGAGTTGTTGGCATTTTTAGGTTGATTCTATTTGATATTACAGGATAAATTCAGTTGGGCCAAGCCTTACCTCAAAATATCCCAGTGGCAGAGGAAGAGGAGAGAGAGAGGAAATAGGAAGGGATGGAGGGGCAGAGAAAAAAAGGTGGAGAGGGGAGAGAGAAAGAGAGATTGAGAAAGAGAAAGAGAGGGAGAGGGAGACAGAAAGGGAGAGAAAGAGATGGAGAAAGAGAGAGAAAGAAGGCAGGAGGAATTGGGATTGGGATTGATTTTTGGAAGCCTCAGCAAACGTGACTATGCATCTTTTTGGCTCTGATTGGCTTAACTAATCACTTTGGCCAAGGGGACTGACTCACTGATTAATTTAAACCTCTCAGAGCCTATTCATGGAGAAAATCACAGGAGAACTGAGGGAAGAAGAAATGGGGAAAGGGTGATTTTGGTAGGTGGTTACCATTCTTAGGGGCATGGATGCTGGAAGCAAGTAGCAGCTAACCACTTCCTCACTCTGAGTTTTAAAAACCTTGAGTGTAAAAACTAAAAATAAATAAGTAAATAAATAAATAAAGCATAGTGTTTAGATAAGTCAACTTACTTCATTTTCAAGATTAAGGTTATTTATGGCCTATAGTGTCAAGGATTTTAATAAGATTTTGATATTATTTAAAATGGAATAAGAACTGTCCTTTCAAACTGCAAACAGTGGTTAGTAGAAATCTATAAATCTGTGGTATATGTATGCTAATGCTTACTCTTCACCATGCTATAGAGGAAGTTGTAGTCATGTATTAATCTATGGAAGTTTCCTTTAGATTGAAATTGTGTGTGTGTGTATTTAAAGCAAGTCTTTAAAGAGTATCTATTGGAACCTCTGTTTTTTTTCTTCCTATATCAAAATAATAAATGAACTATCTGATGATAAGTAAGCAAACATCAAAAGAATGGCTTTTTAGTCCTAGAATAAATCAGAATTACTAAAAATAAATCTAAAACCATATAGGACATTGGTATTTACTTACATAGGAGATGGAGCATACACCTTGATCTTTAACAGGTTAGCTGGAATTATTCTTTCTTGGTGATCATAAAACTTGAAAAAAAAAAGTAGAGCAGAATTTAACACACTAAAGTGATAGATTATTCTTAAAATATATTTTCACAACAATAAAGGCCATTTTATTTTTAGAAAGAAAGTGACAATGAAAAATTGCCCATGCTGTCCATAGAATAATCAACCAGAAGGGACACAATGATGTTAACTGTGGCCTCAAGTCCATCTACCATGACAGATGCTGTGGTTTATCCCACTTATTTCCCCCGTCTACAACTCCCCCAAGAAGAGAAGCCCACTGGAATCCTAAAGGAGCTCCCCCTAGAGTACTTATAAAGAAATGCATCCAAGGGGCACAAGCTGTGAACTGTTGTGGTGGTTGCAGTGCACTGCCTTGGTCCCCTGTAGGCATTAAGAATTTATTCACCAGCTTCTGAGAGCTGCTAAAAGATGGCCAATAATTGTCATCCCTCTTTGAAGATTTCCTTTAAAAGAGTGGGTAAGAAAGAAAACTGTTTCACCCAAGGTCCTACCAAGGGCAACCTGAATCCATGAAGCTATAATAACTTGACTTCCTGCCCCAACTTGAAACAACGCTGAGGTGCTATTGCAGCTCTGGAGCTTCCATGCGGTTAGCTGAGAGTTCGGGGATTGGTTTACAAGCTCTGTTTTCCCTCTGCCCAATCCCAATCCGGTATTTTCTCCCCTTCAATATTTACATCTTGTACAACCATCCTCTAGTTAGTATTTAACAACATTTTCATAAACTTCTCAACCTTTTCTCAAATATTATGGCATGAAAGTCAGAAAACTAATATTTTAACATCACTCAGTAAAATCCGAGAGGGAGCATGAGTCTGTTTTCTCTCGCAAAAGGGGAACTGAGACAGTGTTAGGCCATACAGTAAGGTAGGATCAGAGTGGGCATGAATCCAGTTTTAGGTTATACCTAGTGCTTCTAGATTCAATCATGATGGCCGGTGCTCGCTCCTGGAGTAGATAATGCAGTTTCTGACATTATTTGGGGAGTATCTTCTATTGTAAACTAATACTTTTTGGGGATTATAAAAAACAATCTCTTGTGCTTTGTACTAAGTAGGCTCGTTAATAATATTGGCTAAATGTGTCTATGCATGATTACAAGTGAACAATTAAATTGATAAATTATTTGTGTTAAAATCAGCAGCAGGATATACTTTCTTCCTTGAAGAATGATCATATTAATTGAATAAGAAAATCATTAATTTTGTTTAATTCAATTTAGTAATTTGTTTCTCAAGAATTTATTATCCAAGTCTTAGCAACTCTGCTTATTAGTTTTATAATCTCGGGCAAATTTCCTAACCTCCCTGTTTCACTATCCTCATCTAGAGAATCTGAAGAATACTAATGAAACTTCCCTTATTTATTTGACAACCGAATGTGATCGCCATGTAAAGCAATCAGCACAGTGCCCCTCACAGAACAAGCATTTTATAAGTGGTAACTATTGCTACAATTAGTGTTAGAACAAAGGGCATTTTCAGATCAGTTGCCTTTCCCGTGGCATCCCTCATCTTTATGACCCCATCCACATGACTCTTGCTCTCTCTCTGCCTTCCAGTTGGTGGCTGAACATGCTATCAAGTGTGAGGCTCTCCTCATGATGGCTCCTCCCTTTTTCATAAGGTTGGTTTTCCTTCAATTGACATAGTAAGCTCTTCTCTGAGGATGGTGGATTCTCCCCAAAGGGCTCAGTCTTTATTTTAGTGATTTTAGTGTCATAATACCATTTTCTCGACAGCACTTTTCCTTTTATAAAAGCTTTTTGTCTTAAGAAAAGTGCCAAGGTAAGTGACACGCAGGTCAATGTGCTCAAAGCCTTTGCATTGCCCCAAGGGGATTAAGTTGAATTGGGTTAGATAAATGGAAATTCAGATGCTTTTTCTAAGGAGGTGGCACAAGCAGAACAGAAAAGTGTTGAAGAAAGAATTACCTGAGTTCAAATTATGCAGTCACTTATTATATATGAGATTTTTTTTTTTTTGCAATTTGTATCTCTTCATAATTTTGTATGTGTGTATGTGGGGTATACTTTGACTATGACCATTTAAAAGATTAAGAAATAAGAGTTCAATGAACAGTAAATATTACTATTACTAGTATTATTACAGCTATACATTAAAGGGCACATTATTCATTTGGGATCAGCTGTAATGATTAAATAAACGTGAGTGTAGGAATGATTGCCCACTTTTTACATGACTGACACTATTCTCAACCCTTTCATGACTTACATTATTTAATCCTCACTACCACTTCCTGTGGCAAGTCCTATTGTCAACTTCATTGTATAAATAAGAAAACTGAACTCCAAAGAAGTTAAGGAATTTGTCTAAGGTCCTACAACTAGTACCTCTAACTGATGAACCCAGGGTCCAAAGGCAGGAGGCCTGACTCCACAACTCTTGTTTGTAGTTGATAGACTGCTTTTTCCACAGGTACTTCTAATCCTCAGCACCAAAGTAGGGTTGCTTACAGACCTCACTCTACATTTTAAGATGCAAATTTAGGAATAAAGAAAGGGAAGGAAAAGAAAAGAAAATGAAGAAAAAAGATAAAAAATATTAAAACTTGCTGACAGGAGAGCTTTTCATGCAGCTTTCTTTCCCTGGCAATGTGAAATAGAGAGGGATTTTCCAATGGAAGAGAAAATAAACTAATTTTATAATATAGGTATCACGAGGGCAGGAATTTGTGTCTATGTTGTTCCCTGTTTATCCCTAGCACTAGAAAGTGGGGTCTCTTCTTCACATTTTCTTTCTGGCACACTGTATCTCTTAAGTGAATAAATAAATGAAGTTGGGTAGTGTTTGGTGAAGCAGGTCTCGGCAAGGTGGGGAATATTTCTGGGATATTTCCCACAGAAATATTGCAACTACAGGTTCATTAAAGCATAACTACAAAAGTCTCAGATCTGTGTGTCTAGAGGTACAGAGGAAATGGCTTTGAGTCAATCTTCTGATATACTCAGAAGCTGGAGATCCAATATCCTCTTTAAATTTGACAAAAATTGTTTTGTAATTGAGCTATACCCTTCAGAGTGTGAAGAGTGAATCTGAAGTCTTTCCTAATATTTTACCTTTGTATCTCTAGATTTTTTAAAACTTTTTTCTATTTTTCTATTTTATTTCCTATTTATCACTGATGGTTTTTGTACTTTAAAGAATATTGTTTCCTCCCTAAACTTGTACGTACTTCTCAGTGTCGTCTCAAACATTTTTGTCATCAGATTTTATGCCTTACTTTTCCTCTTGAGCTACTTTTTTTTTTTTGATGTATTTCTCTATCATCTTGAGTCCATATTCAGATCTTTTTATCCAAAGTAATAGCTGTTGTGCTATTGGGACCCTGGACATTGGAACTTTCCCTTGCCCTGGCACCTGAGTGGCATGACTTGGCCAGACTCCTACCTAGTCAAACTATAGACCTTGCTCTGCTGCCCTCCGGGTGATTAATACAACAGAAAAAAAGTCTAATGTGAACGTAATTTTTATTTTGTATGGAATTTTTTTTTTCTCTGCATGAATTCTTGAAGGATTAAAAACATTATTTCTGGGAATTTAAAATCTGCTTTAAAATATATTTGTGAATACTTCTCTTAACATTCATTTTTCATCCATCATTCTCAGCTCATTTAAACTGAACATTTAAGCTTTCAGTTCAGGAGAATGCTACTTCTTAGCTGTCTAATTATGTTTTGCCTTTCTTCGGTTTGCTCTCTCACTTATGGGAATTTCCTGGATCTCTTCTCCACTAATGTTGTCTTAATCTTAGTAAATTTTCTAATATGTTGTTAAAGAAATAAATTGATCTTCTAAAGCAAGGTTGGCAAACTATGGCCTGTGGCTTTTGTATGGCCCATGAGATAAAAATGGCTTTTACATTTTTAAAGCATTACTAAGAAATAATAATAATAATAATAACAACAACAACAACAATAACAACAATGACGATAATAATAATAAGAAGAAGAAGAAGAAGCAACAGAGATTGTATCTGGAATCCAAAGTCTAAAATATTTACTGCCTTACTCTTTATAGACAGTGTTTGATGATTCCTGTTTCTAAACCAAATTCTCATTTTGCTGCAGTATCCAATTTGTTCTTTACTGCCTCAACTCAATTTTTTAATTGTTATTTTTTTCAACTGAAAAAATTTCTTTCCTAGTCTTTTGTTTATTTTATATTTTTATGGTCTAAATAATTTTATGTTTCTAGATACAGATTTTCTTTCTTTGGCAATAAAATGGGGATCAAATTTCAAGTAGAAAAGAACATAACTTGTTTTAGAATATGAGCATATGAGGGTAAAGCTTTATATCTATTTTTTCCCCATGTATTACCCTTAGTGCTAGAAAGTGGGAATGAGGATGTTGGCTATAAGAAAGGTAATTTATGGCAGAAAAATTTACTTTATTGCCAAGTTTATAGATACATGTCCATATTTATGCTCACAGTTCCTAAAGTTCAAGTGATTTTTTTTCTGTCAGCTGACCGATGGCCTATCCTCACCTCCTACCCCAGATGGAAAGTTGGGGTGCTTGTGAGCCGTCAAAAATTCTTCTGTTCAAGGGTACAATGGAAAGAGCTACCAGAGAAGCTATTTTCCCTTACTCCCCTACCATTTAAGGTGGGGGAGGTGTCATTTCAAACATTCTCTAATTGACCTGGCTCTATATTATGACTCTACAGGAGCAAATCCCATGGCTTACATTGCAGGCTGGACACATTAGTTGCAGGAATGGCAATGAGTACTACAACCTGTTGTATATATTTCAGTACTGAGATAGTTTCCATAATTCTTTAATTTGTTCAATTTGCTAGTCTTCCCAGGGGCTGTCCTTCTCTCTTGGCTCATGCTAGTTTTAGATTAGTAGTTTCCAGGGCTCTGTTTGGAAATTCCTGTTCATTTCTTACCCAAGTGGGTCTCTTCTTCACTTCTGTTGGTTTGCCAGCTTTTACTGCTTTTCATAACTTGATTGTACCTTTACTGTATCTTAAAGAAATCCTTTAAAATTTTTTGTTAATGACAAAGACCTTCCCTGCTTATAGAACTGTTGAAGTTTTTACATATAAATTTCACTTTAATTTTGGACCTTTCAAAGAAATTTTGGGAAGGAAGAGAATTATTAATTACCCTTAAATAACTATCTTTAAATATATTTACTTAAGTGCATTTCTACAGAATTAGTTCTTTTAATCCTCAGATAACCTTGGGAAATAAAAAATCTTTTTAAATCTTCACATTATTTATAAAGAAAACAAGCTTCAGAGAAATAAAGTGGCTATCTCCAGGTCACATGACTGGTGATGGTCTTGGGTGCATGTCTCACACTTTGTCCTCCAGAGATTTATGCAGAGGTGGAACAGGTCCCCCACCTGATGTGATTAGAAGTGATGCTAGGAATGTCCCTTACCTAAAACATCAATCATATCACCTGCATTTCTATCATTATTGTAAAACCGTTGTATAAGAGAATCTAGTCCTTAGAATTCAGTGAGAACATTAATTCTCTTTACTGTAACCAACTTAAAAAAATTGATCCACACTATATTGAGATGTACACCTTCTGATCTGTTGGTATCTCACTTTCATCCATTTGATCTCTTTATAGCTCAATGCATCCTATTTCCTCAACTTGGAGTTTAAAAGGCAAGTGATTTGTATCCATCAGCTCAGCAGTGGTGACAACAGGGCTAAATCCATCATTTGGTATTACTTGGTCTTCCCACACAGGCTGCCAAATGCCTTCCAAAGCCACTGAAATTGATGATGACAATTTTCTACATTCTTCATTTGTGGTTTACACTGTGACACTTTTCTACTTCAGTTTCTAGGGACTAAATCCAGTCTGCTTCATGTTAGATTTTGCAGTTATAATCTATTTCATCTTTTGAAGCTGCACCTTTAAAAAATCTTTTTTTAAAAAAGATCTCTGAATCAACCAAACCACTTACAGATACTAAGCCTTCATTTTTAGGTTCTGTTGCCTTGCACTGTTATCTTTAAACTGACCCAGAGGAATATATTTTAACTTGATGGTATCAAATGCTTCCAGTACTTCTCTTTTGATTTGGTCATCTCTCTGTTTGTTGTGTTTTATTTTATAATGACTCTACTGCCAAAAAGTTGCTATACTATACTTGATTCCGGGCCATCTCCACTCTATTGGACTGGTTATATTGAAAGCATGCCTGAAGGTAAGATATCAATCATGGTACCTTCATGATTAACAGGAGTTGGATACAAAGAGAGGACACAGAAATACTTGAGTAATAGGCACAAGGACAATTTTAGGCAATATTGATATAAATAAGTATATTGTCCATGGCACTAAAGAGAGTTGGCAAAGTTTATTTTTGACAAAGCCTCACACAATTCATGAAGCAAAGAGAACTCCAAAAAGACAGGTGCTATTGAAATTAGTTAAGACTACTAACCAGAAACATGTCCTTACTATGAGAAGCTCTCAGTTTACTTATTCAGTAGCATATGGAACTTTTTTTTTTTTTTTTTTTAACCTATATACATTGAATTGGCCTTGAAGTTGTATGGCTGAATATGGAAAATATTTTTAAGTTTGCTAGTGTTTTTGCATTAGGTTTTGTTTGCTTTTAAATTTATTCTATAAGATTTAGTCAATAACTAGACTTTCTGAACTTTAAAATCCATGGGGCTTTTCCTCCTTTGAATTCTTCACTTCAGATTACTATAAATTAAATCAACTCTAAGCAGCATCTGTGGAGGGACAGCAATTCTAAATTTAAAAATATCTGGATTCCAAAATTGAAACCCTATGTGGTTAATGGAAGTGGGTGGCCACACACAGAGCAGGCAGAAAGTTCTTAATAAGAACTTGGGAGACAAATTTCAAGTCATGTACCAAAAAGTTGACAGCTATTCATGCCAGGGTCCTGGACAACTTATAGAATAAAGGTAAAACTTCTAGTTATGATGTATAAGAGCATCTATGTCCAGCTCTGGATACCTTTGTTATCACCACCTTTGAGAACCAGTTCCCTATATCCCAGGCTGTTTCATATTTCAATTTCTCTACCTGTGCTTTCTGTTTACCTGGAAATGGACCTATTTGCATACATTTTCAAGGCTAAACTTACATCCTTCAAATTAACTGAGGTATGACCTTTCAAGAAAGCTTATCCATACGTCCTATGGCTACTTCTTAAATGAATAGCACACACCTTACTGTTTGTGACCTGTTTGTTTGCATATTTTGTTTCTGTTTCTTCTTTGTGCTCCTGGAACTAACCAATTAACTAACACAGAATGCATTTAGGTATGTGTTTGTTGCAACATCAGAAACCGAACAACAAACAGATGTAACAACAACCACAAGTAAATAAATGTTAGTCTAATCAGATAAAAGTATAAAGAACGAAAGCTCACTTCAACTTAGGTGTAGATAAAAATTCTATTATGCTTTCTATCATGAGACTTCTCTTCTATACACATGAACTTTGGTTACTTCACTCTTTAAAATTGGAATTTTTTTGATCTTTGCCTACTGGATAAAATCCAAATGCCTTATGTAGACATAGAAAATCTGAATTTTGGTCCCATTATTTTCCTTTCCCATTTTCTTCTACTCATTCTGTATTTACAAGCTTCATTTTTTTTAACCCTATGATTTTGAGTTTATTATTTTTCTTGGCACCTCAATTTTCTTATCTATAAAATGAGAACAAATTATATATACTTTATAATATTAATAAAACAATTATATAAACTACTTGGTTTAAAACTCTTGTTCAAAATGATAATTACTATTAATATTGAGATATATATTATGACTCCCACACATTTTACTCTATCCAAACATATTTAAAACAGGTCTTGGATATATTTGTACTTTTCTGCTTCTTTGTTTTTGCTTTTATTATTTGTGTTTTCCTATCCAAATCATAATCAGCATTCAAGAGTTAGGCTTCTAGACTTAACTCACAATCTAACAGCTTTGTGAAGAATTCTCGGACAATCTAACCTGATATAATTTTTCATTTTGTTTTTATGAAAGTTATGTTTATAATATATGTCAAGATTATTGAATTAATTCATGCAGTCACCCAACAAATATTTATTCAGAGTTTGTTGTATATAAGTCATTGTGTTAGATAGTGGAGGTACATAGTAAATGAGATACCACCTTCACTGCTTCTAAGGAATTTTTAGTGTAATGGTTTATAGATGGAAATCTGGAGCCAGATTGTTTATATTTGTAACCACGTTTCATCATTTACTAGCTACGTAACCTGAGTCAAGTTATTTAAACTCTTTAAATACTAAATAAGTGTTAATTATCAGTACATTATTATTGTGGTTATCAATATTATATTCTAGTACAAGAGACATTAAACCACTATACAGTTAGTTTTTATTATTATAAAAATATTTTTGTTTAATGTTTAAGAGAGAATTCAAGGAGTTGGAGAATGTCTGAGGTCCCAATTTGAGATTCAAAAATACTCAAATATGAGAGCAAAAATTACGTGCCAATGAAATATTTTCAAAGACCCTAGGGAAGAATGGAGACTTTAAAGGTAGTTAAAAAAAAAAAAAAAAAGGCTTCCTGAAAGAATTCTACTTTCAGAATGGCTAAGCAGATGATTTGGACTAATGCTTCCAGTAATGACAACTAAAATAATTGGTCAAGACCTATAAGTAAGATATTAGCAGACAAAAAAAAAAAAAAAAAAAAAAAAGGAACAGATAATAGCCAATGAATTAAGCCAGAGCTGCTTCTAACCAGGAACATTTTCCCAAAGCAAGTGAGATAAATAACTAAGGAATGGATGTCAAAGTTGTCTGTCTATCAGGAGCAAAACCCCCAGGAATCGATTACTTTTCCCCTACTACTCCTAGACCTTTCATTTGCCAATTCTGGGAAAGTTGTTAAGACGCAAACAGAACTTTGAGGCAAACTCCTAAAACTAAAGGGGAAAAAATATCAGATTTTAGTCCTCTCCAAAAGTTGAGACTTGTATTAGATGGTTTCTATTCTGGGCAATGACCCCAAAGACTATATTCTAGAGTGGAGATGGGAATTGTGTCCTGATTGTCTAGGTATTGTAGAAAATTCTGATGCTTTGGGCTTGGACTGATATCGTCCCAAGAACTTTGAAGAAATATTTTAAAAAATAATGAAATGATTTCTGATGCAATATAATAAAAATCCTAGGTCTCAAATTATTTCTAAGAAGAATTTATTGAAGTAACAGCAAGTAATTAAAATTTATGAAGCACACGAAGCAATAAAATAGAAATTAAAATAAGCAGAAACAATTACCAAGACACTCACAAAGGCAAAATCATGGAAAGTGTCTAAGATAGAATGTAATAGCATTACACTCATTATATTCTGGAAATAAAGCCTAAATTGAAAAAGTTTCTTCAAAACATTCGAAACCATAAAATATGATACTGCATATTTGAAAAGCATCCAACTAGAAATGACATAATGACAAGTATAATAACTGATATTAAAATCTAATGGATAACCCTATGGCAGATGAGATACAACTGAAGAGAGAATTAGTAAATAGGAAGATAGCTTAGAAAAAAAAAATCAGACTGAAACAGAGAATTGGAAAGAGAAATATCATTGAGAGGAGAATTACTACAAAGTATAGAATAAGAATGTGTAAAATTCATTAGTTAAAGTTACAGAAGAGTGGAGGAAGAAAATGAGGAACAAGGACCAGATGATGTGAAAAAATTAACTTTTTCTAATTTAAAAATTATTGAAAAATTTTAAAAATCAGTCAGTAAGCCCAGCAAATGGGACAATTAAAAGGAAATCTACATTTGAACACATATAGTAAAAATGCAACAAAGTATGTATAAGTTTCAAACTACAGAAAACATGAAATAATATAAACCAGTTCTAGTGGCTTTGCAATATGTCACCTTGGCTGGGCTAACCTGCATTTTACAAAATTCTTATCTTGGAACTTTCTGGTTAGAATGGTCCAGAGGAGAAATTCTCATGGGGTGTTTGGAAGGTGGAAGTGAAGCAGCAGCATTTCTGTAGCTTACACATTTTCCCTTACCTACAGGCCTACCCCACTGACTTGAGTCAGTGACCAAGCAGCCAAGCCCCAAACTGCTCCTTCGTTCCTTGGAACAAGTGGCCAAGTCTGAAACTGCTCCATTCTTTGTTTTTGGAAAATCCTCAGCTTCTCTGACTCCTGAGCCAGGGGAGTGCATGTTTAGCAATACAATAAAGATCTTTGGCTTCTTCTGGACACCAATATCATCAAGGTTAAAGACAGCACAACTGACAGGTTACAGTCTGTAATTGTGGACCCCAGATCATGCTTAGGGTTTCCCATTTGTTCTTGCTCTCCTCTATTTTACTTTTATATTTCCTCCCCAACTGTCTACTTTATGAATTTTAACCTCTAGCAGCAGATGTGAAAATGACAGCCTTACAAAGACTGCTAACCAACACATAATTATATAAGGTCAAATCCATGTGATAAATCCCTTTACATCTATCTTTATCTATTTATATGATCATATTTCCTCATGGTACTGTTTCTCTAATTGAACTCTGACTGATACAATAATCAATTATGCTAAATAAATGTAAGAAAAGAGAAAAACAAACATAAAACAATCATTACATGTAGAAATCAAATGGTAAGGTCGTAGGTATAAACTATACTAGTAATTACATAAAATGTAAATAGTCTAAATGTTCTATATAAAATACAAATACTGTTGAATTGGATTCAAAAACACAAAACTCAAACTGTATGTGGTTCACAAGAAACATGTAAAATATATTTTAAAAAGTAGAAAAAATAGCAAAATAAACTCAGAAAATGTAAGGAAATAGTAAATAAAATAACTAATCACATATAATACATCTTATAATAGAGGTCTGAAAAAGTGGACATCATTAGAAATGTTAAGAAAATTTTAAAGAAAACATAAGTAAGATCTTATGGAAAATTTAGTACTAATAAATATTAATAATTAGATGACTTGGACATATTCCAAGAAAAATGCAACTTAACTTTGACACAATGAGAAGTAAATATTATGAATCATATATTTTAAAAGAAATCTTGATTTGCAGTCACACATATACACACCCCTAAGCACTAGTGCTTCATCAGAAAGTACTACCAAATATTTTAAAAGAAAAAATTTCAATTCTTATACAAATTATTACAGGGTAAAAAAGATAGAAACTTCTCAGCTCATATTTTGAAGGCAGTATAATCATGGTTCTAAATCCTAGAAAACTTCACAGAAAAGAAAATTACAGACCAATCTCTGTCACAAAATGCATATCAAAGATCAAAATATTAGTAAACAAAATCTGTCTATAGGTAAAAAGAATAATTCTTCACTGATTCATTGCAGGGTACAAAGTTGTTTTTACATTAACATATGAAATTACAGAATTTACCAACATTAGCTTAACAAAGTCATATGATTACATCAGTAGATTCAGAACAAGCATTTGCTATAATTCAGCATCTAGTTGTGCTAGAAACTCATAAACTAGGAAAATGAGAGAACCTTTTAAATTAATAAACTGTATCCTAATGGAAAACATAGAGCTATCATTATATTTATCAGTGAAACCTGGAAAGCATTTCTTTGACAGTCAGAAAATAAAAGCCTGTGTGCTCTCATCCCTTTCAGTATTGCATCAAAGGAAATTAAATATATAATTATTGTGAAAAAAACCTAAAAATGTAAAGTAAAAACAAAAAACCTAAATACTACTCTACACCTACCAAAATGGCAAAATTTTGAAGTTGAAAACAAATATTAGTGACGATAGAAAAAACAAAAACGTAAATTGGTGGTGGAAACATGAAATAGCAGTGGCTAGTTGGAAAGCAGATTGACACTATCTGTAAGGTGCTGAAAACATACAGATGATATAATCTGGCAATTCCACTCCTGCGTGTGCATAAGAACACTAAGAAAAATGGACAAGAATGTTCATAGCAAGGCTATATGTTACAGATCCAAGCTGGAAATATCTAAATTTCCATCAACATTAGAATGAGTAAACAAATTATTGTATATTCACCACCCCAAAAATTAAACCCCAGAATATATGGGTACATGCAGAAACATGGATAAACCCTCATAATGCTGAGTGAAAAAAAATCAGATATAAAAGAATATTTAAGATTTGATTCCATTTATATAAAGTTCAAAAACAGGTAACAAATTAAACCACATTGTTTCAAGATGAACAATTAGTAATGATAAAAGCAGGCAAAAGAACTGAATTTCAGAATTTTCAGTAGCATGGTTACAATGGAAAGTAAGAAGGACGTTATGACTCAGAAGGTGTACTCAGGGCTTCCAAGGCTGGCCATGAGCCAGTTCTTGCTACTGTTGTGGGTTATAGGGATGTTTATCTTCATAATTGTTAAGTTGTATATTTGTCTTTTAGGATTTTCTGTGTATATGTTACATAATTTTAAAAATTAGTGCTGAAAGGCAAAAGAAATGAATAACTCTTGACAATGAATAATAAATATCAGTATTAGAGGACGTATGAATATGTATGTAGAAAATGTTTAAAAATCTGTGGATTCTCCAGCCCCCAGGGTGCCTCGGTGTGAAAGAGAAGACATAGGCAGAGGCCAAGACAGTGGTATTTCATCGAAGAGATTTAAATGCACAGTGACTTCATCAGATTTGATTTAGTTTGTAAATACTAACTTGGTTTGAGGTGTTAGGGCTTTGTTCCTTAACTGGATATTAAATACTTCTAGATTCTGTCTGGTGATAGCCCCTAGTACAGTGCCTTTTCGATGGTACAGCTTCAATAACTATTTGTAAATTGGGTTTACTTAGAAATTACTGTTCTGTAAATACTAACTTGAACAAAATCTTTTTTCTTTGACTTTATAATACAGGAAAAGTTATAGAGGTTTCTCAAAATTACTTGGATTATATTCATAAATTTTCTTGTTCTGCACACAAATATAATTAGCATAGATATTGTGTCTACATATTTAATGTTAAGTGATGATTATAGGTTAATACCTTGGGTGGAATTTGGGCTAAATGTTACTTTATCACAAAAAAATAACCAACCAATCAATCAACCCGAAAAACAAAACAGACAAAATACATATCTTAAAGAAAATGAAATTTTGTTTGAATCGCCTAGAAAATTCCTTTTATTCATTTAATACTGCCCATGCTGATGCAGAGTTGATTGATTATAAAACGGTTTTGAGTCAGTCCTCCAGTACTCTCATCTAGGAAATGACTTCAATCAGTTATTTCCAAGATAACATACAAAGTCTTATAATTTTCTAAAGAAGAAATGCACAAATTCAAGCCCTTATAGTAATGTTTATAATGTAGAAATACATTAAATGTTACTAGAATGTCAATGAAATATGAAAGCTGTAAATTGAAATCAAAATAACACAAGAAGTACTAAAATTAGCATTGCAATGTTTCTTAACACACACTGAATATTCCATGTAGCAAAACACATTTAACATTAGAAATTATAGCCTTAACATTTAATAAAAATACTTTTTGTGTTTGAAACTTCATCTGTAAGGTTGCAATATTACTATCTGTTTTCTTTTTTCCTTCTAATTTACTTTCCAGAGAGAAGGTAAAATAATTGTAATAGTGGAAGTAAAGGAAAGAAAAAGAAATCAAATCATCGTTTTACAGAATTGTGAGCAATTTAAACTAACCCATAAAAAGTGTATCTTTTTGCCTAGTATTATTTAAAATTCTCCATTAAAATATGTATATGTATAGATATAGATATAAATATATACTTACATATGTAATTATATTAGTTTAGGTGTTGTATATAAAGCTTTCATATTGCTACATTTCCTACCTTAGCATTTAAAATGGCAGGTTTCCAAGGAGAACTATATTGGAGAGCAGAATTTTTTGATTTGGGGGAGACATTAACTGATTGCCTGAAAAAATACACAATAGATTGAATGCAACACCATGCCATGTATGACTTTTCTGAACTAAGTTTCTCCATTGTGGGTTGTGGCTCAAGATAGGGAAAGTGAAATCTGACTACGCTATTTGACATCTGTCCAGATGTGTGGTAGGAGCTACAGTCATCAAATTTCAATGTCATTTCAAAGTGTTCGTGAGCATTGTTTTATAAAACTCAATGTCGGTGCTCTGTAGGTTGGCATTCAAGTTTTCATACACTATAGCTTGACCTTTATTTCCAGTTTTATATTCTGTTTTACTTGAAGCCTTCATTCCTGCACATGTTTTCCTGTGCTTCCTTTCTAAACTTTGTACATTTGCTAATACATTTACACTTCCAGAAATGTGAATATTTCTCCTGTTCACCTGAGGAGGTAATCCTGCCCTCCTTCCAAGTTCAAATGTAATTTTACTCTGCAATATCCTGTGATAATTTACTTCTGGAAAGAGTCAGTCTTAAAGTCTTCTGGCATTTTTTTTCCTTTACTTTAAACCATCTTCACTTATAGCCACGCGAAGTCATAAAATTTCTCCCAAATAGAATGTTAAGTCCTTAAAAGTAAAAAGTGTCATTTTTCCTTTGGCCTGCCACACAAAACCTTGCTCATAGTAGATTCCCTTTCACCCTGACCTGACTTCTTTAGTATTCCCTGACTTGGGGATGTCCTCAGTGCATCAGTTTGCTGTCATTAGGTAAGGCTGCAGTAACAATCTCCAAATTTTGTTAATTCATAGCAGGAGTATCTTTCTCTTTAATAGTCTGTAGACTTCAGTGGGTGCAGTGTCATGCATTGGTGTGGCCTTTTGTGTCTTCCTTCCAAAATCCAAGCTGAGGAAGCAGCCCCTGATGTTGACCTACCAATCTCATAACAGAGATAAAAAGAAAGAATGTCTGCAGAAGCACACAATGGTTTGAAAAGCCTGTGCTTAGAGTCAGCAACTGTCTCTTCTGCTCATATTTCATTGGCAAGACAAGTCAACTGGCTCCTGATAATGAGGCAAGGAAGTAGAAGCTGTCCACAGAGAGATACTGAAAGCTCACAGCAGTCTGTGGGGATGTAGAAAGCTCTTAACTGAGAAGCGAGCAGTTGTATATTCTTCACTTAGAGTTTACAGTGCTATTCTTGTTCTCTGTTTGTTTTTGGACTTCTTCAATGTTGATCCTAATTTCTTCTCTAGTTCAATACTCATACTGGCTATCTTTATTAGCTGTTGGCATTTGAAACCATTTTTAAAATTCACATTCTGTATTTTCATCTGGTTATATATTTCTGCTCTATGACCACAGATGAGTTTCCTGTGTCTGGAACAACTCTTACCTGTACACTAGACACTTTATCAGCAACTATTATGTAAAATACAGACAGTACTCAATAAATATGTATCAAATAATTGTTTAATAATCAAATTATTTTTTAACCAGTGACATTAAATTTTAATATGTATCCATTGTTATGGGACTCCAGAATTCATCTTACCACTAAGCACTAAGCTTAGAGCACCTACTTTTGGCAAGGGTACCTCTGAAAGTGTTGAGGGTCCCCACTGTGAGATTCTAGTTGAGCCAAAGTAAGAGAAAGAGTTTACCTCCACCACTGTTCAGGAGGGTTCTTTTCTACTAACAGAGCCTGAGAGAAAAACTTTGTCAGAACATGGATCTTCAAGTCAAGAGCTCTTTTAAAAAGTTTTCTGAACCAAGAGGTGAATTCTGTCCAGAATGACTTTCACAAATTCACACTGGTGAAGGAAAACTCTGAGAGTTAAAGCTAAATTCCTACTAGAAATTAAATTAGGCAAATTTTTTGTTACTTGGATTTTCAGTAAATCTTTGTGTAATTTTAAAAATTTTATGTCTTGGGTTATAGGTGTAGTAGAAATAATCAGTACTCTTAGTAGTAAAGGAAAGTGATTATTGGGTCCAAAGCTATTATTAATTTCAGCTTATGAGTTATAGATTTGCATTTAACCTTTCTAGAGTTGTTTTCCCTTCGCCATAGTTTCTAAACAAAACATTATGTAGTGTTGCATAATATGGTGGTGTGTCGGCATGCAATTTTGCAGTTATCAACTTGTATTCTTTCAAATATCATTTGCTGATATTCTGTAAATTAATATATTACAGTTTAAAAGCAAATACGATTCTTATCAAGAGCTAGTTATTAGAGATGCAATGGTGAGTAAACACAGAAGTTCTGCAATAAGCTTTCAGTACCTTGAGGAAATCAGCTATTCAAACTATGATCATAAAACAAATATAAGAAATTTTGATAAATTTTCTAAAGAAACAGTCCTGTGAAGGTGTACAATCAAGGAACCTCATGTAAACTTGGCAGTCAGAGAAATTTCTCTGAGGGAGAGAGTCTCACGCTAAGGTACAGAGGATGAACTGGAATTAAGTAAGAAATATGTTAGGTGGGAGTGGCAAAGGCACATCACTCCAGGCATCGGGAACAGGATGTGAAAAAACCCTGTGGCTGGTGCCTGGGTGGTGAGCTCTAGGGATTAAAAGACTAGCATTACTGAAGAACAGAATGTGATTGGCAGAGAGTGTGACATGAAGCTAGAAAGGTTATTCTCCTTGCACAGTCAGGGACTACACCCTGCACTGAAGATCCTGCTCATTATTGTAGGTTCAGTAGGGAACTAACTATTGAAGAATTTTAAGCAGGAGCATAATTAGGTCACATAGAAGTTATTAAGTTTGCTTTAGCTTCAGGATAAAAAATATGAGACATGGTGGGCTCAGTAAATGGAGGGACATCGGTAAGGAAACTAATGTGGTAGTTTAGGTGGGATTAGGTGAGTATAGAGAGGAGTAAGTAAATGAATTCAAGTGATTTTTATGGAAGAGTCAAAGATAACTCTTATACTCCAGGTTTGCTTAATTAGATGAATGATAGTCTGATAAAGTGAAATATAGAACACTAAAAGAAGCAGATTTTATTTTCTATTGAAGATTTTAAATTTGGTCTCAGAAATGTTGAGTATGAGGTATTATCAAGATACCCCAAAGCATAAGATGAATAGATTGCTTGATATAAGTATCTAGTCTCAGTGGAGGGATTTTGGCTCCAATATAAATTTGAAAGCCATTGACCTAGACCTTAAGGAGCTCCCATATCTACACTAGAGAATGATGAATTTTCACTGAAGTCTGAAACATGAGCCAGAGGGATAGGAGGCAAACCTGGAGAATGAGACATCTTGAAAGGCAATGAAAAGGTCATTGAGAGAATTCAAGAAGGATGCGTAAGGGTATCAAAGGATGCCTAGAGGTGAAGCGGTATTTGAACAAAAAATTTCTCTGGATTTTGCAATTTGAAAGTCAGTTAATTTGATGAGAATGGTTTCGATTACATGAACAGATTGGAGTGGAGTAAAGAATGAATGGGACCAAAGGAAATAGACTGAAATTAGATAACATGAGAGTGCAGAATAAAGTTAACATAGTGACTGAAGGGAAATGTGTGAAAGGATTTGGTCTTATTCTCTTAAATGATAAGAGTGTTGACATATTTAAATACTTGTGGGAATAATTAATTATTATAAAGAGGACAGAGAGAGGATACTTCATTGGAATAAGCCAGTCATTCCCAGAATGGGAAGTGTACACCTCAGAAGGCGAAGATATATTAGAAACTAGCATATGTATGTAATTTATGTCTATATATATGTAAATATTATGTAAGTTTGGAATACATCTTCAAATTTATTTGTAATAGATGGCACACACAGCACAAAATTTTTATGATTTAGAGACTACATATATAAGGCTTCTGAGAAATCTGAAGGGACAAAACTTCAAAACTATTAATGAAATTTTATATGTCAGTGCACGCCATCTAAAACAGCAAATTAATAAATACTCAACTACATTATATCCTACTCTCTTTATTTAAAATTCTTCCCAAAATATGCAAGAAATAATCTTACTTGATTTTTCTCTTACTGACCAACTTTTCTTTTACATCATAAAGGGCTGATCTTACAATCAGAGACTCACTAAGAAAGTAGTTTTTAGTGATGTCAAACTCATTTAAGTTTTAAGGACACTTTCTCATAGGCTGAAAGTAAAGAGATACAAAAAAAAATATTTCATGCAAATGAGAACCTAAAGGGAGCAGGAGTGGATATACTTATATCATATAAAATAGACCGAAGTCATAAAACTTCTAAAAGAAACTGTAGGGGAAAAGTCCCTTTACATTTATTGGATATGACATTAAAAGCACAAGCAACAAAAGCAAAAATAAACAAGTGGGAGCATATCAAACTAAAAAGTTTCCACACTACAAAAGAAATATCAACAAAATTAAAACACAGCCTACACAATATATTTACAAACCATATATCTGATAAGGGATTAATACTTAAATATATAAGAAACTCAATAATGTAATAGAAACAAAAAGCAAACAATCCAATGTAAAAATAGGCAGAACTAAATAGACATTTTTCTAAAGAAGATATGTAAATGAATAACAGGTACTTGCAAAGGTGTTCAATAGGAAAATACATGTTTAACCCACCATGAGATATTACCTCATACCTTTTGGAAGGGCTCCTATAAAAATGACAAGAGATAACAAATGTTGGCGAGAATGTGAAGAAAAGGGAATCCTTGCACACTGTTAGTGAGGTTGTAAATTGGTATAGCCATTCTGGAAAATGGTATAGAAGGTACTTTAAGAAATTAAAAATAGAACTATCATGTGATTCAGAAATCTCTTTTCAAGGCATATATTTGAAAGAAATGAAATCACTCTCTTGACAAGACATCTTATCCCCTATGTTCATTGCAGCATTATTCACCATAGCCAAAACATGGACTCAAACTAAGTGTTCATTGACAGATGAATGGATGAAGAAAATGTGCTATACATATATAATGAAATGTTATTCAGTCATAAAAAAGAAGAAAATCCTGCCATTTGTGACATGTCAATGAATCTTAGGGCATTATACTAAGTGAAATAAGACTGATGGAGAAGCCCAATATTGTATGATTTCATTTATATGCAGAATCCAAAAAAGCTGAACTCATAAAATCAGAGAGTAGAATGGTGGTTGCCAGGGCCTGGGGGCTGTGGGAATGTAGAGATATATTAGTCAAAGGGCACACACTTCCAGTTATAAGATGAATAAATTCTGGAGATCTAATGTACAGTGTGATAACTACAGTTAACAATACTGTATTGTATGCTTGAGAATTGCTGAGAGAGTAAATCAATAGTTCTCACCACACACACAAACACAAAAGTTTTCACTACACACACAGCACAAACACACAGAAAAACACAAAAGGTGACTATGTGATGTGGCAGATGTGCTAACTCACCTGTCATTGTAACCATTTTGCACAGTATATGAACAGCAGATCATCACATTGTATACCTTAAACTTCCCAGTGTTGTAAGTCAATTATACCTCTGTAAGGCTGTGGGAAAAAAAAAAAAGAAAAAGAAAAAGAAAACATCTTTGCTTTCTTTTTGCTAATAAAAAAGCAATTTAATAAGTGTTAGGAGCAAATGTTGATGTTCAACTTTCTGTAACATGAGGAAAGACATAATCTTTTTTTTAATTAAAATTTTTTTCTATAAATTTTTATTGCAACTTCAAATACTGGAGGCCTAAGCATTCACAAAACTAATTACTACAGAACAAAGCAATATCCTATGAGAAACAATATTTTTTTAATTATAAAACTTTTTTAGAGCAGTTTCAGGTCCACAGCAAGAGTGAGCAGAAAGTGCAGCCTGTTCTCACACATGTACAACCTCTCCCACTTGTTATTTAACATCCTGCCCCAGAGTGGTATATCTGTTACTATTGGTGAATGTGCATTGACACATCAGTATGACCCAAAGTCCGTCATTTATATTTGCTTCACTCTTAATATTACACATTCTATGGGTCATGACAAAGGTATAATGGCATATATCCACCACTGTAGTTTCATTTCAAATAGGTTTATTGCCCTAAAAATCCTCTGTGCTCTACCTATTCATCTCCTTCTACCCTGAACCCCTGGCAATCAGTGATCTTTACAATGTCTTCATAGTTTTGCCTTTTCCAGAATATTATATAGTTGGAAATATATAGTATGTGACCTTTTCAGATTGGCTTATTTCACTTAGTAATATGAATTTAATTTTTTTCCAGTGTCAAAGAAAAGCAGAGCTGAACAGTGGTTAAATTGGTAAAATCATATTTTACTCAAGAACAATGGCAATAGGGGAAAAGAAACCTTAGTATAGAACTGGGCCAGTTCTGAATTCAACATGAACAAATGGAGATTTATAGCAAAGAAATGGGTTGGGGATCTGTGGATAGAAAATTAGTAAAAGGAAATATCAGGGGCAAAAGGCTGTTTTTGGCTCAACAATCTTGACAAAATTTTTCCTGATGGCAAGCTATAATGATCAGAAATAGAGGGTGGGGAAATCTTGCTAAACTGACTTACAAAGATTCTTGCTAACACTAATAGATGTAAAGACAAACACAGAAGTCTAAATGCTGATGTCTAGTTGGGAAGAATGTTCAGAGGAGCCAGACCAAAGTTTGTTTAAGGGAGGAGTCTGTCACATGTTGTTTCATGGCTTCATACCTTCTTTCTTTTCAGCACTGAATAACACACCATTGTATGGTAAGGCTATGCTTAGTTTTGTAAGAGACTGTCTTCCAAATGGCTATACCATTTTGCTTTCCCACGAACAATAAATATGAGTTTCTGTTTCTTCTGGCCATTCTAATAGGTGTGTAGTGGTATCTTATTGTTTTAATTTGTATTTCCTTGATGACATATGATATTGGACATTTTTCATATTCTTCCTTGCCATCTGTATGTCTTCTTTGGTGAGGTGTCTGTTTAGGCACTTTGCCCAATTTTTAATTGGGTTGTTCATGTTTTTCTTATTGAGTTCTGAGAGTTCTTTGTACATTTGGACTATAGTCCTTTATAAGATGTGTCTTTTGAAGATATTTTCTCCATGTAGTGTATCTTTTTACTCCCTTGATGTTCTCTTTCTCAGAACAGGCTTCAGATTTTAATGAAGTACAGCTTATTAATAATTTTCTTCATGGATTGTGCACTCTGTGTTGTATCTAAAAAGTTATCACCATACCCAAAGTAATCTAGGCTTTCTCCTATAGTCTAGATATTTCATAGTTTTGCATTTTACATTTAGGTCTATGCTTATTTTTGAGTTAATTTTCATAAATATGTAAAGTTCATGTCAAGATTCATTTTTTTACATGTGAATGTCTAGTTGTTCCAGCACCATTTGTTGAAAATACTATCTTTGTCAAAGATCAGTTGACTATATTTATGTGAGTCTATTTCTAGATTCTCTTTTCTGTTCCACTGATCTCTTTGTCTGTTTTTTTCAGCAATATCCTACTCTCTTGATTACCGTAGCTTTATAGTAAGTCTCGAAGTTGAGTAGTGTCAGTTCTCCGGCTTGTTCTTTCTCTTCAACATTGTATTGGCTATTCTGGGTCTTTTGATTCTCCATATGAACTTAGTATCAATGTGTCAATATCCATAAAATAACTTGCTAGGATTTTGATTGGGATTACATGAAATCTATATCAAGTTAGGAAGAACTGACATCTTGACAATGTTGAATCTTCATATCTATGAATGTGGAATATCTCTCCATTTATTTATTTATTCTTTCATTAGAATATTATGCTTTCCTCATTTAATATTATACATATTTTATTAAATTTATACTTAAGTGTTTTATTTGTTTTGGACACTAATATAAATGGTAATGTATTTTTCAAATTTCATTTGTTCATTGTATTTGATTGTAATTGACCTTATATCCTGTATATTAACCTTGTATCCTACAGCCTTTTATAATCACTTATTAGTTCCAATAAATTTTTTGCTGATTCTTTCAGACTTTCTACTTATGTGATCATGTCATTTGCAAATAAAAACAGTTTTATTTATCCCTTCCCAATCTGTATATCTTTTCTTTTCTTTTCTTGTCTTATTTCATTAGCTAGGACTTTCAGTATGATGTTAAAAAACAGTCATGATAGGGCACATCTTTGCCTTTTCCCTGATCTTAACAGAAAAGCTCCAAGTTTCTCACCATTAAATTATATTAGCTGTTGTGTATTTGTTATTTGTAGATATTCTTTGTCAAGTTGACTAAGTTTCTCTCTTTTCTAGTTTTCTAGAAGCATCATTTATTTTTAAATGTCCTCTGGAACACTTTTCACTTTTTTATTGTTGTGAGTCTCTTAATTCTTCTTATGCAGTGGGCATATTTCTTTTGACCTCTCTAGTATAACACTGACTCTGTGAAAAGAAGAAGTGCCTGGATGTGAACATCCTGCCTAGTACTTCCTCTTCAAGAGCAATACTATTTAAGGATAAAATCTGATAGAAAGAAAATGCTGAACATAAACACCACACTGAAATTTCTTGAATACCACCTATCTCTTTTTTTTTTTCTGTGTCTTTTCCCTTGCCTAGCCTTATCAAAGAATTTTCACATTCTAAAGAAGTGAGCCTTTCTTAATGAAAATTTTAAATCTAATCTAGACTCTTAACTTTTTTTTTGGTACAATTTTGGGTGAGGTGTTCAACTTCAAATTAATATGATTTTTTAAGACTAATGGTATACTATGTTCCAAACACACAGACACAGTCCACTTTGAATCATGTTCTATGATAGATATACAAAAAAACATATGTAATTTATCTTATCAAATAATATTTTGATTTTAATAATGTTAATAATTAAAGTTTATATTTTCTTTGGTAGAACACACATAATACATTTCTACAAGAGTGCTTCTTTTACTTGTAATAGAAACAGTAAATAAAATTTGCAAATATATGATTAGCTAGCAAGTGTCATTTATAGATAATTTATCACCAGCTATTTTCTTCCTGATATTTATATTTCAAACAGCATTTGCAGGGAAAATAAAGATGCTTTATTGTCATTTTAATCAACTTTAGAGGGTGATGAGAGAGATCTCCTCTGCTAAATATGAAAGAGTTAGGACACTCTGATGAAGAAATATGAAATGCAAAACAAGTGGTTTTATATGTGTACTTATTTACAGAAAGAAAACATGTATAGGTGATGGCTAAACTGAATAACTTGCATTGATTAATCATAAGTTAGAACATGTTTAAATGCTCTTGGGAGAAACACAGCCCATTAAGTCTGCCAAGTTGCAAACACCGAGCGATGGTCTTCTTGGCAGTGGGCTTCACAGAATAAAATATAAATGATGCCTTCTGAATTGGTGCTATGCTGTGGTCCTGCATCATTCTATGCATGACAAGTTGAATTTAGAGTATTGTTACTAACACAAATATAATGCTTATAAATTCAAGAATCTATAAATCTCTGAGATCATTCTTTCCAGACATCAGAAAGTTTCATCTTACTTTCTCAGATGAAAACTGAAGTGTTGAATTAATAAGAAACCCACTACATGCACTTAGGCTTTTGGTTCTATTAGCTAAGGAATCTGATGAGACCCTCTCTGTCCTGTAAGAAATTCCCATAAGATTTTCAAAAAGGAAGACAATATTTCAGTGTACTTGAAAACAAGATTGGGAAGTTTTTCCATGAATCTTTTCTCTTCATCACTATATTGATAGATTTGTCTGCACTAAACAAATTCTTTGTGCTTGTGTGGTTGTGACTATCTCCTGGAGCAGACTGATGATCTCAAAATTCAATTGTATGTCTGGCATTCAGTTGACTTGACAATAAATATAGCAAGCAGTTTACATGAGTAAAATTATGTATGCTCCTTCTAAACAATAAAAGATCTGAGTTAGTTTTCTGTTAAAATTGCCTATGTCAGTTTTAAATATGTCAAAGGACATTGCTTATACACTGTAATTCTTGATATCTTCTCTTATTTTGGAACTAGAAAAGAATGATCATACTAGACTTTTTCAACTCCTAATTTTAAAAAAATGTTTAAAACAGTATTTAATTCATCATTATGTAGATTTAAGCTTTAGCCATTTATAAAGAGTGAGGAATGATGAATACATAATAATGAGACAGGTATCAAAGCTAAGAGCTAAAGGAGACCTTAGCCATTATCTAGATCTGTACTGTCCAAAATAGTAGCCAGTACCACCTGTCACTGTCAAGGACTTGACATGTGACTAACCTAAAGTGAAACATTCTATAAGGGTAAAACACGTATCGTATATCAATTATTTAGCATAGAAAATATAGTTAAACTATCAATAATAATTATATTGATTATATGTTGACATGCTAATATTTAGATACACTGGGTTAAATAAATTATATTATTAAAAATTAATTTTACCTGTTCCTTTCTCCTTTTTCAATGTGGACTCTAGAAAATGTAATTTTACATATGTGGCTCACATTACATTTCTATTAGTAATTACTATTCTAGATCAACCTTCTCATTTCAAGGTTAGGAAATCAACTACTAATTGACTAGATCTCCTAAATCCAGTACAGTGACATTTCTACTGTACTGCATTTGTGTGGGGTTCAATATGTTTGATCTATATCATTATTTGATTTTTATGGCAACCTAGTGAGAAATATGGATTAGTAATTATAATCTCCAATCTACATAGTAGGCACAGAAGTTAAGTGAATTGGTGAAGGTAGTATACCTAATAAATGGAAGACATGGGTCAGTACCTAACCTTTCATGACTTCTAGAACACGTAGTTTATAACTACTGGTCATTAGGAGTGCAAGAATCACTGTAGGTGAAACAGCTAGTTGTTTTTGTTTGTTTGTTTGTTTTTATTGCAGCATGTCATAGTTAAGGAATTAACAAAAGATATTTAGCAGTATTTTAAAGTCTCTATATTTTTTATAGTTACCATCAGTCATTTTTATATATTCCAAAATCTAGGAGAGATGGAAAAATGCAATATGTCCAGATTTCGAAAACTTCTTGGTAAATTTTCCAAAATATGTTTGTTATAACATGGAAAATATGAATTATTTGATCAAAAATTTGAATGACTAGGCTCCCTTTAAAACTCAGAATGTCTGCTAATAGTGGGCTAGCATAATTATATGAGTAATTGCTTGGAAAAGAGTGACAGCTGCCCTCTACATGCATTCTAGTTTGTCATCCTGACTATTCTCTATTCTGTGAGAAGAATTCTGCCTCATTATTTGCCTGATCCTATAGATATTTGGGTTTGCAGTCTCCAGATTTAATGTTTTCAAAGGTACTTTCTATCTCCCCGTTCCTATCCATGTATAATCCTGCAATTATTTGATTGGTTTCTAAGTTTCATAATTGAAAGCTATTCGACAACTAGTTAGATGATGCTATTGCATTTTTCTATATCATTCATATAACCTAATGTGCTTCCTCCAGCTTCAGATTTATTTATGTGTTTGCTGAATGCATTACACTTACAACATTTTCATGTTTATTAACACTATTTATACTCTTCCTCTGACATCTTGTTTCAATATATTTCATTCAATTGAACAATATGTAACTCCCTATTGGCCATTTTATAAAAGTTATGTGTATAAGCCTGGCTTCCAAGGTTCTGCATGAATAGTCTCCCACTCACTGTTCTTCTTGACTTTATCATTATACTCTAACACAGGGCTCACCTGCAACAGTCTATCTCCTTTCTGTCACTTCCAATTGAGCTGTGGTATAGTGCTGTAGTTCCCAATACTGGTCACTGCCTTTCTCACTACATGTGAAATTCTTATCCAAATACATACAGATTTCTCTGTCTTCATTCAAGATTTGCTAAATCAAAATTATCAAAGATGGGATTTATATGTCTTATGCATACCGTATACTTACTATTTACCCTGAAACCAAAACACCTACATTTGAAACTTGGCTTCTATCTTTATTAGCAGTGTGAACTGGGTAAATCACTGAACCTTTCAATGTCCCACTTACCTAATCTGTAATCTTAATAATAGTGTCTACCTTAAAGGGTTTTAAAGTGGATTATTGATGTAATATTTGTAGAGTGTTTATAATAGTTTTGGGCATAGTAAGCACTATGTAACTCTGCATTAGATGTTTGTTAATGAGATAAATCAGCAGTTCCTTCATATGGTTTTGACACAAACAAGGTTTAGGAACCAATAGGATAGGAAAAAAAGGCACTGAAATGTTTGGCCCATTTCTCTCATTGAAGAAGATCTGTCCTCTCTTCTACTTCCAGTTATTCTCAACAGAGGTAGTTCTGTCACTAGGGGATTCTTTGGAAAATATATAGAGACACCTTCAGCTGTCACATGATTTGGAGCGGGTAGTGAACAGGAAGATATTAGACATCCTTCAGTGTGAAAACAATCTTACACTACAAAGAATTATTTCAAATCCAGACCAAGTTTGAATAGCCACTGGTTCTTCATGTAAATAAAAAGCCTGGTTTTAATTATTTAACACCAGAATTTCATCCTTTTAAACACCAGAAACAAACTATTTTTTTGCAGTTCTAACACACACTGATTTTTTTTTTAATGAATGTAACCAACTTATAAACTGAGGGATATTTGTTTTCCTGACCAAGAATAGTCACTCATCTCTTTAGAAAAATAGCACTTTTGACAGCCACACTTCTCCTGATTTTCAAGTCATGAACCTGTTTGTTGTCATCACCTATAGGACCAGCATCTGACTCTACCTCATGTTGTCTTCTAGTGTGCGTGTGCCTCATCAGTTATATTTTGGCATATATATTGATTATAAATTAATTTTGCTTTGTTCTTTCAGTTGCAAATAAGGCATTATATTAATTTATTTGAAATTATGTGTAAGATTTATCATCTATTCATTGCATTTCAGGATAGTAAAGAGTTATAAAATATTTGTTATAAAAGGAGGCATGATGTCTGATGGACTTGAGACTCGATCTAGAAGAAATTTCTTAATCAATTTTGATTAGTACTAACAACAATGCAATTTTTCAGAATTCATATAAGGGTTATGCTAAATTTATACAGGCTTATTTCAAGCTATTTTGGGTTATTTTAGATGCTTTTAATGAGAATGTGTATTCTGTCTCACCAAGCAGATTTTATATTCTCTACAGAAAGAAAATGTTGCCTTGATTCCTTTCATATCTTTTCACAACAGGCATTCAATAAGTGGTGTTGATAGCCTGACTCAAGTTTTAAGAGAAGCAGGAAATTCAGAGTAGAGTCAGAAGTTTAAAGTGAATTGAAAAAAAGAGTCCTTGAAAAATGTTAGTTCGCCAGAAGGAAACCAGCAAAGGTAAAGGAAGCAGAAACACAGATATGTGAAGTTAAGGCAACAGGAAAATTCAGCTGTTAAACATATCTGCAAGTGTGCCCTATGTTAGGAAAACCCAGTAAAAGCACTGAAAATTTAAAACAACAATAGCAAATAAATTAGAGCTTTACTTGTGGGGTAGGAGGAGAGAACACAATCACACAGGAATTGTGATTGGTCATCTGCTATGTTTTGACAACTTTGCATTAACAAGTATAGATTCTTTCACTAGCTTTATGTATCTACTTAAAATGGATTTAGCTACATTCATAGCATTCAGTATATAAAACATTTTATTCAAGCTTTTTGGTAGTACATGATTTCAAAAATTAAATAGACCACATTGTTAAAGAAAGCTAGATAATGATTTTATTGGTGGTCCTGATAATCAGGAAATATCAATTTACTGTTGGTAAATCGATACCATCATTAATGCTGTGATTTCCTCTCAAACAGGCATTCAGGCAAACACACACACAAAAAGAGAATACATACTGTAGTCTGTTGCAGCTGAAAGCAGATGAGGAGCTATGTGGCAAGAGTTGGAATGGAATGTTTACTTTGCTGATTGACAATAAATATAACTTGAAAGTAACCTGACTACATGAATCATGATGATGAAGAGGTGAATATGGGTGTGATAAGATGTGGTAACAAGGCCCCTGCTTGTTTCTTAACATCAAGTTAGTAATTCTTCAAATGACCTATGGATCACACACACAGACACACTCACAGATATATCACATGATATATCTCATAGATATATACTCACAGATATATACAAATTTTAAGTATACTCTTATAGCAATTATGGTTTTTAAAATGAAGCAGAAAATGTAGAAAATAAACTAGTTAATTTCAGTTCAATATGGCTTCCTAAATATATTATTTACTTCTCCTACCATCCCAAATCTAACAGAAACATATAAAAAGGAAAATGAGATACATAGGAATTTGGAAAGTTGGGCAAGCGTTATCAAAAAAAAAAAAAAAACAGAACAGCAATGCATTTTTTAAAAAAGAAATAGAACATGCACTACTAGGTTGACAATAAAATGCAAGATTGCTGAAAAGTGCAAATATGGGAAAGAGGTGCTCCATAAACTATATTTTTCTAGAGGTAGTAAGTTTTAAAGAAGGAGGCCATGTGAGTTCTGCTTGGCAATTATTTAAAGGGCTATGACATAGTTATGCCAATTGTATTAATCAGGTTCTTAAGTGTAAGCAAAAAATGCCTACTCTAAATGAGACAGATAAGGGCTTAGGTAGGCTCACAGAATTGCAGGAAGGCTGGAGAATTGGGCTAGAGGCTGGGCTGCTAAGAGCAGCAACCAAATCCAAGCCACAGAAGAGACTTTATTATAAAATTTTGGTTACCTCATTAGGTAACATTACAGAGATTTGCCATTGAACCACTTCTGTTCCAGGATACTAATTTGTAGGCATGGGCACAGGTCTTCCCAGGATCATCAGATCTCGCACAGAAGCATGCAGATTGGCAGAGCTTAGGTGAGATAAGTAGAAAAGTGGATCACTAGAGCTTCCGATTTCATGGAGGGAGGCATTCTGTGCCTTGGCAAGACTCCTAAGATGGAAATTTTTAACAAAGAAAGGGGTTCAGACGGTGGGTGAGACTAAACAAATTACAAATATTCATTTATTAATCTTCCCACCCTTTCCTAATTTTGGCCTCAGGGTGGGGTGGAAGACATAAATAAAATATTCTAATTTAGAAATTTTCACAAGAGATTATAAGAGTTATAGGGTTGGTATGGAGAAAGATTCCAGATAACTTATGTTTATCATAAAGTATAAGAACCCCACTTCCCCAGGAGACAAAATATTCTGCACTTACAAAATGCTAATCCAGCCACAAGTCCTAACTCGTGCTTCACTGCACAGCCTCTGGAGAGAGGACTCCTAAATCAGAACATTTTTTCCCTTTTTTTTTTTTAATGTTTCCTAGATATTAATCTAAAAATAGGACCATTCAGCAAGAGTTACTAGACATGTAAGGAAACCCAAGAGAAAGATAGGAAATTCAACAAAATTAAGAAATCACAAAAACATTTAATATAGGATGAGGAGAAAATTTAAAAAATGCTTATCAGTATCCTCTGGGAGAGAATAAAATGATAGACCTCAATGAAAAAGCAAATTTGAAGTCTTGGGATTAAAAAAAACATAACAATTAAATTAAAAAGTAAACATAGAAGGTTAGAAAGGAGAAAGGATACAGCTGAAACTGAATTAATGTATTGGAAGATTTATCCAAGTAGTTCTTTTTATAAACTTTATTAATAACTGCCAGATATAATTGTGTGTATTTCAAATATATAAGTGATGGTTTGATATACATGAACATTATAGAATGATTACCAACATCAGGATAATTAATGCATTATCACCTCACATAGTTAATTTTTGTGTGAGTGGTGAGAATGCTTAGGATTTCTTTCAGCAACTTTCAAGTATACAATAGTATTTTAACTATAGTCAGCATGCTGTACATTAGACACTCAGAATTTAAACTTCTGACAACTGAAAATCTGTACCTTTGACCTAATTGCCCCATTGTTCCCACCCCATATGATTCTTATAGAATGTGGCAAAAAGGATGAAAATATTTAATGTGAGAGAAAAATAGAGATAGGATCTATCCAGGAAGTCTGCATCACTTAGCATTGACCTTAATTGCAAGTAAGAGAACAGAAATAATTGTGACTTTTAAAAAGTAAACCTTTTTTTGGTCATGTAAAAGTCCATAAGGAGGTTATCCGGAGATTTGCACTTCAGGTCAGTGGTCCCAACCTTTTTTGGCCAAGGAACCAGAGCTCCTATGAAAAGCTAATGCCTGATGGTCTGATGTGGAGCTGCTGACTTAGTGCTAGGGAGTGGCTCCAAATACAGATGAAGTTTCACTTGCTCCCTCACCCACCACTCACCTCCTGCTGTGCCGCCAGTTCCTAACAAGCAGGTTTAGTTCCAGTCCATAGCCTGGGGGTTGGGGACCTTTGCTTTAGGTTCCCAGGCTTTTACCCAGTTTGGAATGATGACCATGATACTCACCTTCTAGGCAATTAGATGGAGGAAGTGACAAAGAAGACAAGTGCCAAAGAGCTAGTGGCAACTGTTTGATAAGAAGGTGCCAAAAGTTGCTGCAGGAAGCTTCCACTCCAACCCACTGGCCGAACCCGAATTAGTTGCATGTCATGTCTAGCTGCAAACAAGTGTGGTAAATAGAGTTTTCAGCCAATTGGGGAGGAGAGAAGTTAAATGCTCAACATTTGCCTTATTCAGGGAATAGCTGTAGGTACTTATTAATTCTCAAAGTTCATAGGAAGTATTTATAAATACATTTTTAAATCTTAAACATAACACTAATAGAAACAGAAATGTGACATTCTGAAATAAAAGAAAAAAAATTAATCTGGCAGACATAAATAGAAAAGGAAAAAAAGCAGAAACATGTAAAACATAAAAGAAAAAAATGTACACTCTTGCATTCATGGGATGCAGCCAGCCTGATCTTGATACACTTTGCTTTTAATGTAAAATTTGATTTGCTAATATTTTATTTTAGATATTTTATTCATGTTTATATAGATTAATAAATAGTGTGTATAGTTCAGCAACAGATATTTAGGTATATGAAAATTTAGTGGCACATATAAAAGTGATATTTTAGATGGTATAAGAACCATATTTATACTTTATAAAGAAAAAATTAGGTCTTACCCTCATTCCTATATATTAAAAAAATCACATAGGTTATATGTTAATGAAAAACTATAAACTATCAGGAGAATAATGGATCTTAAAAAATATATTGGTATATAGAAATTTTCCAAACCCAGAGGCATACAAAAAATCTGAACAGAATTTACTACATAAAAATTTAAAAATTCTCTAATATGAAAAGCTCCATTAAAAAGCATGAAAGACAAGTAAAAACCATCAAAATGATGTATAAGATCTATGATAGACAGAGGTTTATAAATAAAAAAAATGTGAAATCCTTTTTTTAAAGTGAATTCAATGGAAGAATGCGAAAGATGTAAATAGGCTATTTGAAAAGAAATATGAATGGTTAATAAACATCAAAAGTATGCGATTTTATTCTATGAGCTCTTCAAATGAAAGCCGCAATGCAGTATATTTTTCACTCATATATATATGAGTACAAATGATAAAAATCAATAGTATATAGTTTGTTTGTTTTTATTCATTTGTTGCTTTCTGTTTTATATCCCACACATGAATGAAATCATGATTTTTATCCTTTTCTGTCTGACTTATTTTGTTCAGCATGGTACTCTCAAGTATCCCATGTTATCACAGGTGGCAATATTTCATCATTTTTAATGGGCGAGTAGTTATACATATGTACCACATCTTCTTTATCTAATAATCAGTTGAAAGACACTTAGGTTATTTCCATGTCTTTGATGTTATAACTAATGCTTTAGTGAATATAGCAATATATAAATGATGCATAATAAATTAGACACCTGAAACATATATCATTAGCCAGTGTTACCCCAATTAAAAAAAAAAAATCAAAGGTTGGAGAAAATTTGAGAAATAGGCCCATTCATAAAATTTTGGTCTGTGTGGTACATGCCAAGAAAATAAACAAAATTTAAAATGCTTGTTAAAAACAGGACAATAGCCCCATAAAGGACTTGCTTATGCTAAGGCCCATGTCATCAAATTGGGACTTAATTTAATTACAGTTTTGGATCTACTCCAAATGGAAACTTAAACTAGTCAATCAGGAATCACCTTATCACTAATTAGGTAATCTGCCTGATAGACCCTTGCCGTCCCCTAGGGAAAGTAACCTTGCAATAACCAACCCCATTTTTGCCTAGTATATCTTCTTTGTTCCCACTCCCTTCTGCCTATGAAATAAAAAAGTCTTTCATTTTATAGAGCTCCTCGGGCTCCTTTCTATCTGCTAGATTGGATGCGGCCCAATTTAAAATAGATTTTTGCTCATATAAACTCTGTATCAGTTCTAACATTTCTGTTGTCAGAAGAGGGAACTGAAGGAGACCCCCGTTGGTCCCCAAGAGCAATGAGCTTCCAGACCAGGGCGCCCGTTGAGCCCGTTGAAACTTGCTGCTTTCTCCTTGCCCCTGCAGCTGGTGGGTTAACGTCCCTCTCAGATCTTAGCTCTGCAGCTTTTGTATTATGAGCTTTCAGACTTTATTTAAACTTTTTTTTTTTTTCCAGACTGGGTCTGGAAACCACCAGAGTCAAGTTGGGTTGGACTTAAAAAACAGACAAAGTTGGGGGTTGAGCTGAGTCTAACTTGGAAACTGGACTGGGTCCAGTGTGAGGCCTCAAGTAAATAAAGTTTTGTTTTGTTTTGTTTTTAAATTTAATTTAATTTATTTTTTTTAAGGCTGAACAGATTTTGAATCACAGTGGCCATGGTATAAAACTTTTAACATAGATAAGCTTATCCATTTATGAAGCTCCTAGAGAAAAAGGGGTCTCAGCCAAGTACTCACTATAAAGAGTAGAGAAAAATTATTTTCCTCCTCTACAATTTCCAGGATGAAATCTTTTGGGACATCTCATTCATGCTGGATTCTGAAGATGAGATCCTGAAAAACTGGCAGAAAGTAAAAGGGTGAGTTTCTTATTAAAGTCAGATCTCTACCTCTGGTGCCTGGTTGAGAGAGGAAGGTAAAATTTCATACTGTCCCTTCTTCCTAAATTCAGATTATCAGGCAGAGAACATTGTAAGAATTAGATCTTTGAATTGTGACTCATGAATTTGCTTTCAGGTACCAACTGGTTGTTGATCCTTTCTCTCACAGGGACAGCTATTGCCTTCTTGTTTGTCTCATTTTGTGTCCTGAGAACTTGGCTTGTCAACCACAATTTTAGAGGTCCTAAAATATGGCTGAATAGAAATGTCAGTTGCACTACAATTTCAGCTAGGGCCCTACTGACTGATGCCACTTCTCAGGGGAATTGTCTGTCTGTCTTTCTTTTGAAATAATCTTAGGGATTGTTTCTGTATTTCAGGAGGGTATTCTAGTATCCCTTATAGACTGGGATGCCTCTTGAATCCAAGGGATTATTTACAGGAATATTTACTGCTTATCTCCTCTGAAATCTGAAAAAATATTTGAAAGGATTTTTTTTTTTTTTAAGTAGCTCTGTGGTCAGAAGTTTGCCAAAGTGGATGCTGATATTCAGAGCCTTAGAGAACTTTTTGTTTAGTCCTTCCCTAAGCTAAAATGAAACTCTGTACCCAGAGGAAAAGAAAAACATTCTGAAGACTTCGTGGAAACATTTGCTAAAACTTCCTAAAGACACAGAGCTCTAAATCTAGAACATGGAAACCTTGATTCAGATCATCTTGATATAAAGAAGAATTTGAGGGTAATGCAGTTGGATGCGTGATTCAGCCTGTTGATATCATTTAGGTTGCAACCCAATTTTTTGAGAAATTAAAAACAATAGTCTTACAAATGGAATCTTCACAAAGACAGAAATGCAGGTCTAGACACAATTTTAACCCTACCTTCCCTTATTATCAAGCCTTAAACTTCTCTATTTATCTGAAAATAAGGTAATTTTAAAAATGTTCATTCTTACACTAAAAGTTAGTATTCTGTTTAGAGGAAAGAAAATCAAGAATGTTGGATTTAAAAAGATTTTCGAAAAAAAATTCAAGGTATAAACACAGAGGTGGAATAGTTATGTTAAGAAAGAGAAGGAAGTAATTTGGAACTATATTAGGAAATTGTTGAATCCATCTTCAAAAGACAGGGAAATAGCAAAAAACAAAAATCAATGAAAGATAAAGTGCTAATCTTTCTAATTGAAATTAGTCAATTTATTCAACACCTTCCTCAATCTTAGAAAGTTCAATGTTAATTATTTTTCCAGTCTCAAAAGTCTTTATATCAATGATTAAGTTGTCATACACATATCCTCTGTTTTGAAAACTGATTTGTTCCCATGAAAATGATATTTATGGAACAATATGAGCATAACATGAATTTTGCATCTGCTTATGCATGGTTTTATCTGTGAGAAATACAAAGGAATAAAAAAACTGCCCAGCTCTTTCAGGTAGAAATAGACGAAATGTGTGTGTACACACATGTTAATCTCCCTTCCACCTCTACACAGTAATTTACAAGCTACAATATCTCATACAAACCACCCTCAGGTCTTTTTAAAAGGTAAAATGATCTGTTATTATACTTTTAAATAGAAATTTAACATGTAAAACTTTTCTGGTCACATTCATTAGGTTCCCATCTTATTTTTTCTTCAGTGTTTCACTGATAAAGCTTTCGAGTGTTGTGGCCCTAGCATCACCTTTTTTTTTTTTTTTTGGCATAACCCTTATGGTTTTTATTGTGCAATTTTGCAGAACAATGATTTTTAAGAACACGTTATGTTATTGTAGAATCAACTGTATTATTTTATTAGTTAAGATCATCATGTCTCCTCTAGCTCTAGAACCACTTCACCATAACATCTTGACTGAGATTCTTGTCATAAATACATTTAAGGCTTTGGCATTTCATTACTATTGAGTTTGGCTACCAAGTCATCCTGTTGGATGTTCTCTTATTTGTTTAAATTATAGATTCTTTGTGCGTTTTCCATTATTTCAATTAAGAGTTCATTTGGCAGCCAGTAGACTCAGTCATTTGGAAAGTACTTACATTTTGAGGGTATATGTTGTGAATATTTGTAGAACTTTATGTTTAGAGCAGTATGGTCTTGCTTCTTGATTTCTAATAAAAATGACTGGAAAACTGCCTCACCAGCGCTCGTATGAATAGAGCCCAATATTACTTAGAGCAAACAGATGCCAGTGGTGAGATTCAAAATTCACTAATTTAATAGACTCTTAATTAGAATTTAGTCAAAGTATTCACCACTGCCCATTTAATGTGAAATTCTGTTGTCATAGAAGCTATTAAATATCTTTAGCTTCATTTTTCCACCTTAAATCAAGCTGGTGATATTCTTAATAGGTAATTTTAAAATAAGCATTTCTATTTAGATATTTTCAATAATTATGTTAACAATAATGCTTGAGTTTAAACATGTGGGGGATAATGATAGCTTATTATTTCCTAGGCACCGTCACAGAATTATTCAAAAACCCTGTTAGGTGATATACCAAGATCCCCTCCATTTACATATGGGAATCTCCAAGACACCTTACTTTGCTTATGTTTACATAACTAGTGATGAAGCCTGAAATTTGAACCCAGGCATTCAGACCCCTGAGTGTATGTGCTTAATTATTACTGTATGCCTTTGACTTGGAGGAATTGAACATGTATTTTCTGTATTAGGAGAGACAGATACTTTGTGGTATACTGTATCTATCATAGTGGTCACTTGATCTAGCTCTTAGATCTCTGACCAACAAATTTTAAGTGACTGCAATGATAACTTAGTCCAGGGATTTATCTACCATTATTCCATTTCATTAAGTAGGGCCTGGGCTAGACATAAGTCGCTCTACACTCGAGAATTGCGTCTTGGTTGTATCTCTACTCTCCTTCGTCTAGTTATATTTTATCTCAGTGGAGATGGGGCCATAATAGCCTAGATTCGTCTTTTAACGCTAACATTCTCTTAAGATTTTACAACCCAAATTCTTTTATTTACCCTTACAATATTCTCTGCTTTCTCTTTTTTATCCTTTTATTATTCATTTCTGCGCCATCTTATGTTCCACTTTAAATGTTTTATTTAAAACTTATAAATCTGGAATATTCTTTCTCTTATTGAGATTGTATCATATTGAATATTAAGTTATATGGGCCGTAACTTGAATTTTCCAATTATTTCTCACCTACAGAGTTTAAATGTAGTTGAATTAGATATTCCATAAGACCAGTTACTATAGTAAAGAGATCACTGATGTTTGTGGGAATAGAGACTAACAAGTTTGATCTTGGAACAATAACATATTTGTTATATGAATCATTAACTAATGGTGAGGACTTGAATGAGTTCATTATTTCTTCTGGTCTCAGTTGTTTCTCTATAAAAATAAGAATTGGACTAATTGTATTATTCCTTTTAAATTTAACATTGATGTGGAAGTGACTTCTCTGTCATCTTATTCAGTGTAGTGTGGTATAATTTTGTTAATAGAGAAGACTTTTTTATTAATTCAATGCTGACTCATTTTTTTCCTGTCTACATGTAAGAACCCTTGAGCCATTAAGAACATTTTAATTTGGTTTTATCCCTAAGGTCATATTTTACTTAAAATTAATTTGGCCTTTGGCTTAGTTCTAATTGATTAAAATCACTCTTTTTTTCCCCCTCTTGTTATTTTAAATAACTGTCCCTATGGGTAGTTAAGTGGTGTTCCTATATTTCATTCAAAACATTCATTAGGATGAGAGCATGTCAGTTCTTCAGCGGAACTCTGTGGACTGGAAAAAAAATGGGGGTGGTTCTTTTAGGATGATCTGTCTTTTGGCAGATACAAAAACATATAATATATTAGGCTTGCTCTTACTTTTCGCCAGCACTTCAAAAGCTGTGAAATCAGAGGCCAGAAACAAGATTTTCCACAGTCCTTTGAAAAACTTCAATAAATTTCACTTAATTATATGTTGCCATAGTTTCTCACCATTCATAAAATGAAACTCTTGTTTTTTAACTTAAACAATTCAATTTATAACTAAAACAGTTAAGGCCACTGTGAGGTAAATTCTAATAAAATTATTTGATCTCTAGAAAATGAAAATGAGCATTTAAAAATGTATTACATTACATTTTATGGTCACCTTAATATGAGAAAATGTATCCATTAAAAAGAAGTGGATATCATATATACTAAAAGAGTACAAAAACAATAAACTGTTGGAACAGGGAAATTACAGTATGTGTAAATTAATACAAAAGTGGTATAAAAAGGTATCAACAGACATGCTTTTTCAGAATGAAAGAGTCCACTGAGTGTCTAACATAATGAATAGAAAAATACTGACACAAAGTATATAAAATTGAAATTTCAGAAAAGTAGAGGTGAAGGGAAGATCTTCAAATCTTCCAAAGGGGGAGGAAAATGCAGATCACATATGAAAGCTGAACAATTACAGTTGTGCCAGTAAATTCCACAGTGTGAAGTGTAACTTATTTCACATTCCACTTCACGGAAATAAAGCGAGGAGGCATTATTTAAAAAGAACTTTCTCGTAGGTGGGCTCAGTATCCAAGGCAAGCCTGAGCCAGAAAGTGAGGGTCATCAGAGAGCATGAAACGCTCAGCGAGATGAACCAAAGGGAGGAGGATATCACCTAAGCACAAGGTTGACCTGGGAACACAGAGGCAAGACACAGACACCAAGCAGTTTGAAGCAAATCCTTTAAGTGAGGTTGTAGTTAATATTGAAATGGCAAAGAGGAAGGTGGCATTTAGGCTAAACCTCAATAAAGTCTGGGCTTATTCTCAATGTACTTCCAAACTGTGTGTGTGTGTGTGGTGTGTTTGGGGAGGGGTGGACCATGATGTTTTTGTTAGATGCAGGAATTTGTGGAGGGAATATGAAGCAGGGTTAGTCGCCTGGTTAAGTTTGAAGAAAGATGTAAATCTGCAGAGAAGTTTAGAAAGGAGAAGGAGGGCTTTCCTGACACATGGGCCTTTCAGGCTTAAAACCGGGATAGTCATAGGCAAATTGGGATGATTTGGTCACTTAAAATGAAATCCCATAGAATCTGAAGATGGACAGATAAATGCAGGACTGAGACTGAAATGGAATGAAAAATAACAGAGGGAGAAGAATAACAATAAAATAGGACTAGCCAGAGTTTGAGAACAGAGCTCAGGATAAGCCAGCCTTTGAGGTGAAAGGCTGATCTTGGAGCTGACATGAGGCACTCTTACTACAGTGTATGCCCACGGTTGTAGACAAGCTCATGTCTGCCTTTTCTCCAGTTTAAATATCTATCTGTAAAAAATAAAATATACAAAATTTCCAATCTACCTTTTCTCAGAATTAATTTGTGGTGCAGGTGAGTTTAATCAACAATTAGATTTTTTTTTCCTAGATACTAGGATTCATGAAGTTTTGTTTTGATTCTGATTCTTTGGACCGACATACCACAGAGAACCATCACGATCAGAAGCCAAATACCCCTTCAGAACTTCACGGTGATGGGCTCTGTGCTCTGCCCCCCTCTGGTGCTCTCCTCAGGCCCATGCTTAATTACTTTTGAAATTCCCAAGGACACAGTTTATCTTCATAAACACAAGATGTGACAGAAATTCAACAAAGGCCCCACGACACTGGCTGCTGTCAAAAAAAAAAAAAAAAGGCCTAGTTGGTCTTTCTGTTAAAAAAAAAATTACGCCTAGAATGCAGTTTGCAGTTCTAGACTGAAATTTCAAAGGCTGGTCTTGAAAGATTTGCTGAACCAGAGCATTGGCAATACGTATTTTAGGAAGAGACTACTAAACTAGGAACTGAAGTACAATTTGAAATTAGATTTTATTGTTTCCCTTTTCTTTCTCATGTACAGAAGTGTAAGTTTTTTCTGACTATGACTGCCACTTTTCCATGATCAATATTGCCAGGTCTGGTCCCATGATTCTCCGTCATGCAATTTACCCCAGCAGTTCTATACTTTGAAATACAGAGTAATTATTCTCTACACTGGCTTTTCATTTTGTGTGCCATATAGGGTTAATTGGAAATAATATCTTAAAAATTTAAATATCTGGAAAAATAACAAGAAATGAAACATGACTTAGAAAAGCATGTTAATGCTCTCAATGGAAAGTAAAGGATTTAAAAAAATTCAAAGACTTAGTGGGAAAGTAAAAATTGTAGAGATATAATGCTGTAGGTGTATATAAATAGAAAATAAGTTAGATATTGAAATAAAATATACTTTTTACAAAGGACAACTGAATGTTGGAAAATATGTTCTATTTCTCATTATGGCTGAGCTTATCTTTTTCGAAGTCACTAATGAGATTTAAACAATTACTTTTAAAATTAGATTTAAATCTGTACAACCTTGGAGCTCTTAAGCCATTTGCATTTTAGCATCTGCTTTGCATGCTTCTTAATATAATATGCATATCTCAGAATTGATTGAACTTACAAGCTCCTTCAGGAAGACATGTGCATGTATTGCAGAAATGGTGACATTCAACAGTCTGTACAATGTAAATCTGAAAGAACAGCAAGGAAAGAACACAAAGAGTTAAGAGACTTCAATTCAGTCATAATCACTAACTCACTTTGTGACCTTGAACAACATCTCTAAACCCTCTAGGCTTCAATTTTCACATATAAACAGATTATGCAACCCCTATAAGACTCTTTCCAACTCCATAATTCTCACAAATATGTCATCTTCTTATTGTAGGATTATTTCAGTTAAAGAACAGACATCAACTGTTGCCTCTTCTCTCCTCTTTTGATAATCATATAACAAGAGCTTCAAATAAAAAATCACAGTATTATAACAAATACAACTAGAGATAAATATTATAAACTGTATAGTAAAGACTCCATACTATCAAAAATGAAGCATGAAAAAATGTCTTAAAACATATTAGTAATCACAATAATTGTACACATAAGAAACTTCCTTGATGAGACACTCTTACTTGGGGGGGGGGGGTGGGGGGGTAGGGTGAGGGGGAGAGAGAGAGTTGCCACAAAAGCAAAAGCTAAATCCAGCTATAAGCTAATTTCAAGAGATAGCTGTATGATATAAAGATATAGAAAAGTTAAAAGGTAAGAAATGGAAAACAAAAGAAATCTCAGTCAAAATAAAGTTGTTGTAACATTATCAAAATGAATAGACATCAAAGACAAATGTATTGCTAAGGATAATGAGGGTTATCACTTAATAATAAAAGGAATGATTCACCATAAAAGTACAACAGTTTTGAATCCTAAATACACTCACCAGTGAGCATCAAATATAGATAAACATTGACAAAATTACCCAGAAATATTGCCCAAACAGAATTTTGATGGTACTGTTTTATATACTGATAGATCAAAGAGATAATCTAATAAACAATCTGAACCGAAAGACACATGTAGAAGCCTGCAGCCAACATTGATAAAATACATATGTTTTTTCAAAGCAACATAACCTATTAACAAACATTTATATAGAATTTGTGCATGTCTGCATCTATAATGGCATCATTTGCATCATACTATGAAGTGTCATAAGTGCACAGATCAAAAACAAGCTCTACAAGGCATCTCGGCAGGAGAGTCTTTCACTGCTGTAGCCAAATGGAGCAGAAAGGATATGATTTGCATTGTTAAAGTTTTATGTGATTTGATAAATGTATGGGCAACCATCACTAAAATCAATATGCAGAACATTTCTATCACTCCAACTTGGGTTCCTGGTAGCTAGCCACTGATATGCTTTCTGTCATTATTTAAAGATTTATCTTTTCTACAATTTCATAGAAATAGAATCATATAGTTTACACTTTTATGTGTCTGGTTTATTTCACTCAGAGTGTTGTTTTTAGATTCAGCTCCATTGTCATCTCAGTTGTTGGTTTTTTCTATTGCTGTGTAGTAATCCTATAAACTGCTTTTCCACTGTGCTCTTGACATCCTGGTTGTTCGCAGTTTTTTACTAATGAAAAAAGTTGTCCTATGGACAAATCACTTTACATTTCCATGCTGCAACCAAGTAATGGCTTCCTCAAAAGTGCCTGAGAGCAAAAGATAATTGCATTTACCCAGAATAACAGGCTTTTATAATTTTGTGTAGTTTGTTTTCAATTAATCTATATTACTTACACTTTGCAAATCCTTTTTGTTACTAACTTCTGATAACTGGCATTAACATAGGATTCCACGAGTGACCTTTTGACATATGTGGCCCTTATTATGTTGAAGTATATTCCCTCTATCCCCACTTTGCTGCGAGTTTTTATCATAAATGGATGATGGATTTTGCTGAACATGTTTTCTGCTTCTATTGATATGATCATATGATTTTTATCTTTTAATTTATTAATGTCATATATCACATTAATTGATTTGTGAATATTGAACCAAACTTGCATCCCAGGAATAAATCCAACTTGATCATGGTGTATAATGGTTTTAATGTGTTGCTGAAATTGGTTTGCTAATTAATATTTTGTTGAGAATTTTTACATCAGTGTTCATCAGGGATATCAGCTTATAGTTTTCTTTTTTTGTAATGTCTTTGTCTGTTTTTGGAATCAGGGTAATGGTGGCCTTGTAAAAAAAAGTTAGGGAAACTTCCCTCCTCTTGAATTTTCTGGTAACAAGAGATTTACTGGATTCTGACTGATTAATTTCACTTGTTTAATTTCTCTCAATATCAGTCAAATAAAATCATAGTATTCTTGTAGCGAGGTAATACTGTATACATCTTACATTTTACATGGTAAATAATAGTGCTTATTTGTTTTCAGTAAACATTTGAAACTCTCTACTTCAATGAAGTCTTCAAATACAATGCCAACTAGCTAAAAATATGTGCTCACACATTAGTGAAGATGAACCATGCCCACTAGCTATGACTATGTGCTCCACTTTCTCAGGTTAGTCAAGGAGGGATGTTTGCTATTTTCATTTTGAGCTTGGTGGTTTGGGGAGACATTTACATATGTAAAACTTTAGATAGTCATACCATTTGCTTTCTGTAGAACTGCTCGCTGGGATAAGTTTTAAAATCCAGTAAGAAGACATGATGATGTTGATTTCCATAATTTCAAGTTTCTTTCACAGAAAAACTGTCTCAACTTTTTTGCCTTAGCTTGGACTTCAAAGCTGAGAATTGAAGCAGTTAGTAAAGAAATGAAATTTATGTGGATTTTGAGGTATGTATTGGAGGGAGTAGATAGAAAAGGTAGGTAGAACGCCTTGAACTGTTATTAAGAAATTAATTTACTGATTGAGGAAGAAGAACCATAGTGATTCCTGCCTTGGGTATGCATTCTGATGTAGTTCTGTGATGTTCTATAATTTTATTTATAGTTAGCCATGAGGACAGAAGTTGGTGCTATCTATGAATTTTGGAGAATTCTCTGACTAGAAATCAGAACTGATTTTATTTCTTACTCTTCTGTTAACCAGCTGGGTGATCTAAGGTTAAGTCAATATGACTCTGAGACTCATGTTTCCTATGAATAATATGAGGAAGTTAAGCTAGATTGGCTCTAAGTTTTTCTTCCAGCATATTTCATGCCTTTATAAATTTTAAATTAGAAGGAAAAAACTTAGAAACTTAAAAATAATCATAACTGGTATAGATTAATGTTCCATCCAGCACCCAAATCTGTGCAAACAATGCCTCCAGGGAACAAACCATGAGTGACTGCAATTTTTCATACTGACGTTAACCTTAGAGGTAGAACATGTATTAGGTCCTTGTAATCTCCATTGATGGCACAGCAGTGTATAAATCCAGCCAATTCTTTTAAAAATCCACTTATATTTGCTGTCAGTATCTACCTCTCGGGGGTTAAGAGTTTCATAAGATTATTGTCCTCTATATAAAGAAATACTTCCTTTTTTTTTTTTTAGTTGTAAATTACCTTGCTCTGTTTCTCTTTTTAAAGGAGACTCATCGTAAGTGTTTCAGATTCGAAAGTTAAGTTTATGCTTTTTTAGTTATATCAATCACACTTTTATGTTTTTAAGATTTAATGTGGTTGGCATCCTCTGGTTTTGTCTTGAGAAGTTGAAGAATTTTACTCTTTCAGTTTTTTCTTTCCTTGCTGGCTGTCTTCCTAGAACTATTCCCACTCTGAATTCTTGTGATTGCTTTAGCATTTCTTTTATGAAACTTTACCAGGTCCATTTTGCATTTCTGGAGGTATGACAACAAAGAGATATATAGAATTATAGAGGAAAAAGCAGAAGGGAAAGGCAATGCATTTTCTTATATTTTTGCAAACAGACCATGCCTGTTTGGGCTTTCAGGTTTACAGAATCACTATAGGTCTGTAGTCTCAAGAAGCCACCCACAACTAGATAGTTTTTCTAGTGTTGCATTTATTCTTTCTGTTTTTTTTTTCTTTCTCCCTTTCTCCCTTTCGCTTTTTTCCACTTTTATCTCTTTTCTTCATTCTCCTTCCTTTCTCATTTATCGTTGCTTAAACAAGCCAGTCATTTTTGCTTCGGGGTTTTAGAATAGGAGCAATTCATTCTTTAGTGACTTATTATCTAAATTTCAATTTAAAACATTAAACAATAAGAATTATTATTATGTACTACTACTATAAATCCAGTTTCTTTGAATTATTTAAAATGTAATAAGCCTAATTTAATCCAAGCATCCAAATAAATAATCAAAAGGCAACAATTTTCTGGAAAGCAGTAGAGGAAACTGTCAAGGTAGGAGAAATTAAGAAAACTTCTCAAAGATTCAGACTAAATCTATCTCACAGATTCCATTTCACCTGAATTCAACATGTGTTTAATTTGCTCTTGCATGTGCTGTTCATCCTCAGTAGGGTTATAAAACCTGCAGAAGAGGGTGACATGCTAAAATTTATTGAGCACTTCCAGGCACACTACTAGGCACTTTTATTGTTTCATGGAATCCTCCCAACATCCTGTGGGAGAATTGTCATATTCTCCCTTTGCCACATGAGTCATTAAGTTATTTATCTCGGGACATGTAGGTGGAAAGTGGCAGAGTTGGAATTTGAGTTCAAGCTTTACTTGCCAGTAAGCGACTTTCAAATACTCCATTAACTATGGCATTAAGGGATTGTCAGAATAAGGATTTTTCACTCTTCAGTTAACCTTTGTTTGAACATTACCATATAGAGCTCTTTTCTTCCTAAGGTATTTTTTTCACTATTTTTATTTTTCAGGAAACTAAAATTTACTCCAGAGCAATTTTATAAATCAAGCAGAATGGCTCACATTAAGTCTTTTCATAAAATGGGTCTTCAGGAATATTGGGAATACTTTATGCACACATCAACTATTCTTTCTTTATATGGCATTCATTTCCCTCACAGTCAAGAATTGAGGGTGTGTGTGTGTGTTTCTGTGTTAAGGAAGTAGTCTTAGGTGGCTTTTCTTTATCTGGGCCGGTTTCTGTTCTAGTTGCTGATGATTTTTAATATTTTTTGAAAAACTTTATAGATTAATTTGCAATTAAAGAAACTGTCAGAGACTTCACAGTATTTTTTTTCTATTTATATGTAAACTTTTAGAAGATTCTAGAATGGATCAGGGATAACAGACTTAAATGCAGATGAACAAATATGTAATAAAATAAAGTTTCTTGGTAGGTATCATTTGAAATTGAATAAAAGTTTATTTAAAAATATCTACTGATAAACATGCATGCTTTTAATATTAATAAGTTATCAGTTGACTAATTTTATAATTGCACATGGTCTGTTGAACACTGAATTTCCTCAGTAGGAAAATGCTATACTTTCCTTTCTGGGGGCCCTCAAGGGAAAAAGAAGTAATTACTGTCAATGGTCCTTCACTTCCTAAGTGCCATAAGTTGCAAACTCAACTCATTCATAATCTAGCCACAAATTCTCTTCTCAAATTAGTTTAGATAATAATTGGAGGCTGACAGAATGCTTATTTAAAATTATCACTAGAAATATATAGAAATATATAACCTTAAGTTACTGAAAGAGGATTGGAATATTTATTTACAAGAGAAAAAAATTGAAATGACGGAAGTGATGGTGTTTTATTTTTTGTTTCTCTTTCCAAATGCAATCAATGTGTACTTATGTTCCTTAACTGGTAGGCAACTTGTGTGATTTGACTCAGAATGATAATATCACTTAATGTTTCATGAGCCATAACATATAAAGACTTCAGCTATAGCAGAAACAAATTTTTCTTTTATATTTTTCACTAAAGTCATATATATGTATAGGTGTAAAAAGTCTAAACCATAAAAATACAATAATTCTCAAAGGCATAAAGATCTGGTTCTGCCTGTTCTTCCCTGGTTTCCATGGATTGATTTTTTTAGTCACAGATAATAAAATTACTAATTCTCTTTCTTTGGTTTCCTCGGTAGGATTCTTAGCCTTTTTATGTGCCCTTTATCCATTTGGAATTCTGGCCAAGTCTGTATATCCTTTCTCAGAATAATGCCTTAAAATTCATACAATAAAATACATAGAATTATAAAGGGAACAAATTATATCAAAATGCAATTAGCAAATTATTAAAAATATTTGTGATATATTACGTACTTCCTTATTAATTCCTTAAATGTTACTATCTAGTAGTTTAAACAATTACTTTATTTTGAAGTTGTGATCAACATATATAATATGTCAAGATTTCTGGGATAGATGAAATAGGATATAAACATTTCTGATTTCTATTGATGACCAAGTTACAGTTATTATTTATATTATCATATATTTTCCAATATCATAATTGAAGAAAATTCTAATTTCAGTTGGGGGTTGGTAAGCTAAGAAATCTTTTTTCCCAACTGAGTTCATGGACTGCCTGAATTTTATCCATGGCTACATTAAGAAGTTATAGACCCAAGATTAAGGATGTACGCCTGAAGAGTAACAAACCAACTGCTTTCCAGTAGAAAGGTGATAAATGCAATCTCATCTTGCCAACTATACTTTCCAGAGTGCCCTACTTTATCCTTTAGTGCATAGCCTGCTAACTCAGTATTCATTTTGTGGCTCACGGATCAAGGAGCAATTTTGACTTTCCAGTCTAATTATTTAAGAAATACATTTTATAAAGCTACTATGGATAGTGATTCCTCTGACAGATCTGGGCAAAGTAAGTTGAAAACCTTCTGGAAAAGATTCACCATTTTAGGTGCCATTAAGAACATCCATGATTCATGGGAAGAGTTCACAACATTAACAGAAGTTTTAAAGAAGTTGATTCCAGTCCTCATAGATGACTTCAAGGAGTTGGAGACTTCAGTGGAGGAAGTAACTGCAGATGAGCAGAAACAGCAAAAAACAAACAAACAGAAATGAAACTAAAATTGGAAATGAAACCTGAAGATGTGACTGAATTACTACAATCCTATGATAAAGGATAAGCAGTTTCTTCTTATGGGTGAGCAAAAAAATGTTGTTTCTTGAGATGGAATCTACTTCTGGTAAAGAAGTTGTGAAGATTGCCAGAATGAGAACAAAGGATTTAGAATATTACACAAGTTGAGAAAGCAACAGCAGGGTTTTAGAGGATTGACTCCAATTTTGAAAGAAGTTCTACGGTGGGAGAAATGCTATCAAACAGCATCACGTGCTATAGAGAAATTGCTCATGAAAGTAAGAGTCAATTGATGTAACAAATTTGTCATTATCTTATTTTAATAAGTTGCCATGGCCACCCTCAACTTCAGCAACCATCAGCCTGATTAGTCAGCAGCCATCAACATCAAGCAGCACACATAACTGTCATGTTTTTACTAAAGATGGGAACCAGCTAAGGCTCATTTCTTAGAACCTACATTTGACTTCTGGGTCTGCATCATACTTTGTGTGTGTGTGTGTTATGTGCTGTTGAGTAGGTTCCAGCTCCTGATGCCCCTGTAAATGAGTGATGCCCACAATGTCCTGTCTTACACGGCTCCTGTAGACTCATGCCTATGGCTTCTTTTATGGAGTCAATCCATCTCATAGTTGGTTTTCCTTCCTGAGGCCTTTTATTTTTCCCAGCATTATTGTCTTCTCCAAAGAAACACTTTTTCTCATGTTGTGCCTGAAGTAGGATAGCATCAATTTTGTCATTTTTGCCTCCAGGCATCTTTATAGCTTAATTTGTCCCAGGACAACATGTGTCTCTTTCTGACAGTCCAGGGTATCCGTAGGGCTCATATTTCAAATGAATCATTTTTTTCCTGCCAGTCTTCACTGTCTTTCACATCTGTACATAGTAATCAGAAATATGAGGGTGTGGATGAGCTAATGCCCCATTTTCACTCTTGGTGACCTTTTCTAATTTTTTCATTTCTGCCCTTCCAACTTTCAGCCTTTTCTTCATTTTCTGCCTGCAGTCTCCATTTGAGTTGACGATTGAACCAAAGTAGGCAAACCTTTAACAATTTTAATGTCTTCGTTATCCGTGTTAAAGTTGTGTATTGCTTCTGTCATCATGATTTTTGTCTTCTTGATGTTCAAATATAGTCCTGTGCACTTTATTTTTTCAATTTCTTTAGACATCGTTTCAAATCATTGCTACTTCTGCCAGGAAGATGGTGTCACCTTCATATTTTCACTTCTTCATATGAGTCTAGCCTAGTTTTTCATATATGTTCTGTGTGCAGAGTAAATAGAGAGATAAAATACACCTTTGTCTGACATCATTGCTTACAGGAAACTATTTTTTCTCCATATTCTGCCCTGACAGTGGCTTCCTGTCCACAGTGTTACACATCAGAACAGTCAAGTGCTGAGGCACACCTACTTCTTTTAGAGTAGCCCATAGCTTTTCATGATTGACAGAGGCTTTCCTGTAATCTATAAAACATAGACTGACCATCTTCTGAAATTCTTTGGCGTGCTTCCATATCCAACAAATATTCACAATTAGATCTTAGTGCCTCTTCCTTTTTTGAATCTAGCTTAAACATCTGGTGTTTCTTGCTACATATAGGTAGAAGACTTTGTTGTATCATCTTGAGCATCACTTTACTCGCATGAGAAATTAAAGCAATGGTCCTGTAATGACTGTACACCATGGCATCCTCTTTCTTGAAACTTGGAATGTATTTAACAGTTCTAGTCTGAAGGCCGTTGTTTTGTTTTCCATATTTGTTGACATATTTTTGTTAGGACGTTGACAGATTTAGTCTCCATAGCTTGAAATCATTCTATCAGCATCCCATCTACCCCTGGTGATTTATTTCTTTCCAATACTTTCAGGGCAGCTTTCACTTTGCTTTTAAAATCAGAGGCGCTTCTTCATAGGAATCTTCTTCAGAAGTATCTGTCATCTTTTTTATCTCTTCCATATAGATTTAGTATATTGTTTTCACCTTCTTACAATTTTTTCTGGTCTGATAATGTGCTTCCTTGTTGCTCATGCAACATTCCTAATCTAGGTTTCAATTTCCCTTTTACTTCTTGTATGTTCTGATAGAAGTCTTTTGTTTTTCTTTTTTTGTTGTCATTCTCTTCTATCTGCTTACATTGACTCTTCTAATAGTTCTCTTTATCTCTATGTGGTAGTTGTTATAAAACTGCATTTAGGATTCTAACCCTTCTTTTGTCACCTCATGATTTTGCCTCTCACCTGTCTCTAACAATTTTTAGAGACATCTGTCATCCATCTCAATTTTTTTTTTTAACTTTTGACTTCTGGCATTGCCATTTTCTATTCTTCCCTAATAATATTTTTAGTTTCAACATACGGTTCTTCTAGTTCTTGATCAGTTAAGTTTAACAATGCAAATCTGGTGTGTGTGTGTGTGTGTGTGTGTGTGTGTGTGTGTGTGTGTTCCTTAAATTCAACAGGAATGTTATTTACATTATATTTTGGCACCATAATTTTTTTCACACTCTTCCTCAGATTTATTCTAATGTCTGATACTAAGTGTTTGTGGTTAGTGCCACAATCTGCTCCTGGGCTTGTTTTGGCAGAGAGAGTATAACTTCTCCATCTCCTGCTTCCAATTACATAGTCTATTTGATTTTTATATTGACCATCTGGTGGTGTCCACATATACTGTCATCTGTTTGGTTGTTTGAAGCATGTGTCTGTAATGGACAAGTTCGTGGCTTCTCATAAATTCATGACTGATCGCCTGCTTCACGTCTGACCCCTTGTCAAAATTTTTAATGACATTTTTGAGTGTTTTAGTTTCTATTTTCTCCTTCCAATCACCTATAATTCAGCATGTCTTGTTTCAGTGTGTGATCAATTTCTTCTTAGAAGCTTGTGTGAAAGCTTTCAATTTCATCTTCTTCAGCCTCTGTGATTGGAGCATAGACTTGAATGATGGTTATGTTGACAGATTTTTCTAGAATTCTGGTTGATATTATCCAGTCGGACCTTGCATTTTAGCTCCTGACTGCTATACCTTACCTTAGCAATAAAGCCACTCCGTTTCTGGGCTTGTCATTTCTAGAGTACAACATTTTGTAGTTGCCTGACTGGAAATGTCCTGTTTCAGTCCATTTTCATTTGCTAACACCAAGCACAGCAATGTTTACAAGTTCTATTTCTTGTTTTACAATTGCCAGTTTAACCTCGGCTCGTGCTTCATACGTTCTGTGTTCCGTGTTGTATCTGTGGTGCGGCGTCATTTTTTCCTTTTGCCTTTGTGCACGTCACCTGCTAGATGTCCTTCTGGCTTTGGTCTGGTTGCATTATTAGCGATTGTGCTATTTGTACTTGTTCTGTGCTTTTTTCCAGTAGCTGTTTGAGTGCTTTTTGACCTAGGAGTCTTATCTTTCAGTACTATCTCTATTTCATTTTCTGCTATCTCATCATAGAATTTCCAAGGCAAAACAAAAGATAAAAAAAGAGAAACACACAGAAAGAAAATGCAGCAGTGGTTTACAATTGCCTTCTGTTATGTTGTGTGTGAGCCCAAACCACATGTGCTCAGGTCCACGGTATCTCAATCACCATATGCCTATGAAACGTCAGTGCCCGTATACTTACCTCAATTCAAATTCTCCGTTCACATCAGTCTGGAAGCCCATTTTTTCTTGATGCCAGAGGGCAGCTAATATTACATCACTCTCTCTTTTTCTGAATTAGATTCACTAAGGGTAAGAATCTGGGGACTCTAAACCTGTACATACCATCAAAGCTTTTTCTAGTAAAGCATTCCTGTAAATTGTTCTCTGGGTCCAATTTTTCAAAATGACTTTTGAGTACTTTACTAAATGGTTTACCTAAAATGTCTCAGTATGTCTTCAAATATTTCTACCCCCTTCTCTTCCTGTTGGTAGTCAGAAATCTGAACTGCAATCATGGAATTTCTTCATTTTCCAGAAACCCATTCTAGTAATATAAGCGGTTCCATTTGCAAGATAGTTTTACTGGTGACTTTGGAAACATATACTGAATCCTCCCAATTTTCTATTAATTGTCACTTTTCCACTCTGAAGACCTGTGGCTGTACTGTAACATTTTGGGAGATTATTCTCTCCATAGCCCCAAATCCTTCTCTTCAAACCTTAAATATGTCCTCCCTTAAAATTTCCCTCATTCACAGGAGCTTGTAGCTCCATTTTAAGATTCCAATACCTGCCTTATAGGCAATAATATGGTAGCAATCCAGGCTTAGGAGTCCTCTCTCAAGGGATAAAGTAAGAGAGAGAATCTTATCAGTTTAAATATATGTGCAACAGACTTTTTTTCCCTTTTGAGGAAAACTTTTTCCATTTCCGAAAGTATGGTGTGTCGGTTAAGCTGTGTTAAAAACAACCTCCAGTCAGCTGCTTCATGTGGGAATCACTGAGTCTAGTAAGTTCACACCCCACTTCCTACAGGCCTAGCTTCCATTTGATGTCACGCAACAATGCGAGTAGTAGCTTCCAAAATTTGGCTTTGACTTTGAAGTGTATTCCAAGAGCAATCAGAACTTATGCCCGGTCAGTTTCTATATCTTTATCAATTCTTTCAACAGGTTTGAGTCAAGGCAGAAACATCTAGAATCTTGATTGCATTCGAGAGTGGATGACTACATAACAGATGTAGTTGGCCAAGGTGTGCCAGATCACAGATCCAATACAGAGTCTAAAATGAAACCCGAGTAACCAGAGGCTTCAGAGATTTTGAGAAACTTGCTTCAAATCCCCCCAAATACCTTTCTCTTGGCTATCGCCTAACTACATCTATTCTTTCAGTCATAATTTCACCCCTGCTACATGAATGCAGAAGTCCAACTTTCACCAATTTCTCACCAAATCTTGTTATGCAAGCATTTCATGAATTTATAACCTTACTGTAGTCATATGAGTGAGAGCACATTTTAAAATATTGGACCCTCCATCATCCATCGCCATTTCCTCTTTTGCTCTGCTCCTTCTTATCCCATTGGAGAAACCAGATTTTTTTTTCTTCTGTAGAAAAGACTATGGAATGGTTCTGTTAATACTGAAACTTCTCGAGGTTTCTCTTTGTATCTGAAAAGAGTTCATGCATTAAGTTATGCCAAACACAGTGTACTTCTGGAAAGATATAACAGATAGAAAAGTTTTCTTTTTTGTTAGGTATAACTATAATTATGTTTATACCAAATAACATATGGTAGATATGAGTGAAATAGCATATGCTTTGGGAACACAGAATAAGCAATGATTGATTTTCATGTGGAAAGTTGGGATACAGAAGTAAAAATGAGATGGGAAATTCAGGATGTGGGCACAGTAGATGTGAAGGCATTGGTGATTATGATATATTTAAAGGAAGATGGAATGAAGGACAGGAGAAAGAGGATAGGGTTGATGAGAAATGCTAGAAAGGTAGACTGTCATACCCAGGAAAAGTCATTCTGTGTTTGCACATATAAATATCTTGAATCATCTTCTGGACAATTTGGATAGACTGCAGAAATGAGTCATTATCCTCAAAGCTTTTCTCCCCTTAAAATTTCTGCTTCAATTGGCAAGTAGAAATTTGAAATTTTTTAGAACAAAGTAGCTAAGCAACAACATGGAACATGTTAAGTCAGGAAAAAGTGGTATTAGTTTTAGTATTTCATAATAGTGGATATTGTACTTAGGACTGTGTGGAACATACAAGAGTAACAGAATTTTATATTCTGAAAATTTGCTCTATGTGTATGTGGCCTTAGTAAACCAATAAGAGTTTGCGCAAGCATTATTTGACAGCAGAAAGAATGATTTTCCTCTCTTTCTGATGTAATTATATGGCGCCTAACCAAATTGAAACAGTGCTTCTATATTAACATACCTTACTTTATAAATTTGGATATTTTGTGAGGTTAAAAAGAATACAGTATATTGAAGGTGACAAGGAGTAAGTAGAGAATGGTTTCTTCCTTTCTTCCTCCCTCTCTCCCATTATTCTTTCATTTTATTTTATTTTATTTATTTTTTTATTTTATTTATTTTATTTTATTTTATATTTATTTTATTTATTTTATTTTATTTTATTTTATTTATTTTATTTTCTATTTTTCCCTTCTACAAATATTTATTGAGTGACTGCTATGTGCCAGGGACTTTGCTAGATACTGGGAGACAAAATGGCAACTACCATACTATGGGTTAAATATTCTTAAAAAAAGTGTTCTAACAGTGTATAGGAAGATCCTCAACCCAGACTTGAGGAAATGAGGAAAACACTCCAAAGAAGTTAATTTTAAGTGGAAATTTGAAGAATAAGAGATGTTAAAGAGCATTAAAGGGAGACTCTTGAACATTGAAAGGATTATTTACAATTAGTTGCCTTTTAAATAAGTAGTGAATTTATAAAACAAAATATATTAAGCCTTTAAATTCAATTTATAAATTTTGAAATAATTTTCAGAAATGTTTAAACATTAACAGTCACATCACTTGTGATTACTAATTTGAATGAACTCAAATCGAACACACTAACCTCCTCTTTAAGCAGTCAGTCCCATTTATTACTTCTCCAATTAGTCAAATTTCTTCAAATGTAAAAATGTAACGGAGAACAATAAACCAAGGTACAAGAGATAGTGAACTCAGAGAGGTGGGTTGTAATTTTATATAGAGGATTATGGAAGGCTTTTCTGATGAAATAACATTTGAGTGGTGACCTAAAGGAGGTGAAGAAGAGAATCTTAAAGATATCTGTGAAAAGAGTTTTCCAAGAAAATGGAACACTGTATGCAAAGACAAATTCATCTATGTGCAAAGGCATGCTTTCTGAAGGTTAAAGATGCAGATTGTAAACTGTCTAGTCAACACTAAAAATAAAATAAAGAAGCATAGCCAGAATGTCAATAAAGTATGTAAAGGGAGTATTAAAAAATACTGATTCAGTCCCTCCTACTACCCCTCTTCCCCCACCCCCTCTCCAAAGGCTTGGGAGGAAGAACAAAGAAACAAAGAGCTATAGGACACACGGCAAAAACACCATGATCTTAGACTTAAACATAGACATCTTCATGATTATATTAAATGTACATAGGTTAAAGAAACCAATTAAAAAGAAGAAATTGATAGGCAGAATAAAAAGAATGAGAATGAACTACATGTTGTTTACAAGAAATACTTTAAAGACAAAGACATGGAAACATAGATGAAGCTGTTAGTTAAGGGACAGAAATATATACATTCCCACAAATGCTAAGCATAAGAAAGCTGATGTGATTGTGTTAATATCCAATAAACTATCTTAAATGAAGAATACATATTAATCTTAAATATGTATTAATCTAATATCAAACTTCCAAAATTAATTAACCAAATTAATCTATCCATGTTTTCAGAATACCATAATCAAAGTTAACAAACTACACATTTTTTAAAAAGTATAAAATTTTCATGAAAATAGACCATATTCTGAGCCATATTTAAAAAAAACAACTCAATAAATTTCAAGCGATCAAAATTTACAAAGTAAACTCTCTGGCCATAAATATAATAAAATAGAAATCAATACAAATAAAAAGTTGATAAAGTTCCCCAAATATTTCAAAATTAAACAAAGCACTTTCAAGAACTCATAGATTTTGGAAGGAACCTCAAGATATTGACACATTTAAAACTATTTGAAATGACTGATAAAACACATGCACACACCATATCAAAATTAGTGGGGTACAACTAAAATAGTTCATGAAAGGAAATGTGTAGCTTTAAGTGCTTATTTTATGAAAAAAGAAAGGCATGAAATTAATCTAGATTCCTCCCTTTAAGACACTAAAAAGAACATAGAAACCCAATGTAAGTGAAAGAAAATATGAGTTGAAATCAATGAACATAAAATTAACAAATAATAGAGAAAATCAACAAAATCAAAGTTACTTCTTTGAAAGCATAATAAAGTTGATACACCTACTAACAATATTGCTCAAGGAGAAAAAGAAAAGAAACAAATTATTAAAGTCAGGAATTAAAAAGGGGGCATTACTAGAGCTGTTAAAGAAAATAAGATATAACTTATTTATATAACTAAAATAAGAATAACTTCATAGCATATAATGCAAAAATTTATATGAATTAACATTCCTTTTAAAAACACAACTCACTATAACTTTTACAATAAGAAATGAATTTTTCGAAATGTTCTATATCTGTGCAAGAAATAGAATTTCCCAGAGGGAAAACTTCCAAATGGTTTCACTGATAATATCTATTAAATATATAAGGGGAAAAGTCATACCTGTATTACATAAACCTTTAACAAAGTAAAGAAGGATCACTTCCAAATTAATTTTATGAGACCAGCATAACCCTAATACAAAAATAAGACAAGGATTATCACAAGGAGAAAAAACTATAGTCCAATATCTCTCATGCAGATAAATGTTAAAGCTCTTAACAGAACATAATCAATAGATTATGGCAATATCTAACAGGGATGATATGTCATACCAAGTAGGTTTTATCCCTGGAATTCAAAATGACTTCATATGTGAAATGTAACCAGTGAAATTCACAATAGTAACTGAATACCACATGATAATTTCAATAGTATACAAAAAGTATTTGCTAAATTCAGTGATAATTTTTGATACTCTAAAAATAAACCATTAATAGAAGGAAACTTTTATAATCTGATAAAGAACACCTATGAAAAATTTTTAGCTAATATCAAACTTACTGGTGAAAAATTAACCCCTTTTCTTTTAGATAAGTGACAAAGCAAGAACTGCTCTCATTTCCCCCATCCGCCACCCCAACATTGCAGTAGAGAACCCAGCAATGTAATAAGGCAAGAAAAAGAATAAAAAAATAAAGTTGAAAAAGATGAACTAAAGTTCTCATTTTTTCAGGGAACCCACTGTACATAAAGTATTTAAAGGAACGTACAAAACTACTGTGAACTAATAAGGGAATTTTGCAAGATTTCACAATACAAGTCAATATACCAAAATCAATTTAAAAAATTTCAAAGTACAGCTGAGAAATAAACTTTAAAAATATTCCTTTTATAATAACAACATGCTTAGGAAGAAATCTAATGACAGATATTTAAGAATTCTACATTGAAAACTACAAAAATACTTTTGAGAGATTAAACTAAATAATGGGATCATTTTATAAACATTATAGATGTCTAACTAATGTCCTGTATACTTGAAACTAATTTAAATAAATTTAGTTATAAAAAACTAAATAATGGGAAATGTATATCAAGTTTGTGGATCAAAAAAAGATTCAATATTGCTAAGATATCAATTCTTGCTAAAATGGATGCAAAATTTTAATGAAAACCTAATAAAACTGTAATAAGAATTTTTTTTGTTTTGATGAAAAATACCAGCTGATTCTAAGATACACGTTGTAAGGAAAAGGACCTCAAATAACTAAATAATCTTGAAAGAAAAGAACAAAGAGCTACGTAATCAAGACAGTATGGTATTAGTGAAAGCACAGGCAAATAGAACAAAATACAAAATGGAGAGTTCAGAAGTAAACTTACAAGTATGGTTGAATGGTTGTCAATAAAAGTACCAAAGTAATTCGATGGGGGAATAGAAAATCTTTTCAGATGTTGCTGGACCAACTGGATAGGGTAGGGTTTGGGGTGGGTGGAGAATCTCAGTCATAACCATGTATCAGATACAAAAATCAATTTCAGTTGACTGATGGACTAAAATTTAAGGTTTAAACAATGCTCCTAGAAGAAAACAGGAGAATATCTTCACAACCTTAGAACAGGTAAAGATTTCTTAGCGAGCACACAGAAAGCCTTAATCATTAAAAGGAAGGGAAAAAAGATGTTAGACTTATTAAAAATTAAAAACTTTTATTCGATCAGAGCAATAAACTAATAGTATCGGATTATAACCCAGGGAATTAAATAAATATTCATGAGTTCATTCTGATATAAATCAATATCCTCTACAATATTTATAAATTTCAGAGCAAAAAGTAGTCATTTTACAGTGGAGAATCCTGGTGGACACTACTTTAACCAAGTGACCAATGTCAATAACACTAATACATATCAATATCAGGTACCCCTTGAAAAGGTCACATCACCCTTTGGTAATCTTCTTAATCATAACCTCAATTTTATTATGGAAAACTCAAATTGAAGGAAATTCTACAAAATATATGACTAGATCTTTTCAAAAGTGTCAGGGTAGATCATGAAAGACAAATGAGGAACTGTATCAGACTGGAGGAGGCTTAGGAGACATGACCACTGAGCATAATATGGGATCCTTGACTAGATGCTGGAGCAGAAAAAGGACATGGCTGGAAAAACTGGGAACTCTGAATAAGTTCTGTACTTTAGTTACATGTTGTTATACTAAAGTTAATTTCTTAGATTTGATTAATGCTCTATGGTTATGGAACGTGTTAACATAGGGGAAACTGAGTGGAGGATGTATGAAAACTTTACAATTTTTTTCAACTCTTCTGCAAGTCTAAAATTATCTCAAAGGGACATTTTAAACAAAGCAACAATGACCAAAAGCTAAAACTCATTTCCGAGTCACTCCTCTATAAACGTTGACCTTTTTTTTTTTTTTTTTTTTTTTTTCTCAAGCTTTCTAATTAGGCAAAACATTTCCCTCTTCTTTGGTGACTGATATTGCTTCTCCATAGGAAATTTAAAAGCGTTTATACCATGAGTTTAATAATTTGGTTTATACTAGTCTCCATTTGAAACCTGCTTTTTAAGAACTGTTTGGTTATATGAACAATAATAAAATCTTTTGCTGAAAGAAGCTCTAAATGTTAAATTTCATGTACCAGTGAGCAAAACGACGAAGTGTTCTGAGAGGGGCAGGAAACTGTCAGTTAAGCCCCTGAAATCAAATTACATAGACAGTACACATTGTCTACTCTACCTAGCTGTCTGGGCTGAGTTTAAATAATTTTTATAATATTCGAGAATTCTGAAATATATTTTACGGCTTTAAGAACGAGAAGATTTTAATTTCAAAATCTCAACACATTATTTTTCCACCCACACAGTAATGATCTATGAGAGCTATTGAGACACGCTCTGTATAGTCCTAACAGTACATCAGAAAGCTCACAATGCTAAATCAGAATAGCAAAGAATAAGAACACAAATTGAGTGAAATTAATAAAGCAAACTGAATATCAGTGAACATAGCCTGTAGGTAAACTTCCTCCTGAACTGAAAGCAGGAGCAACTTAGTAAACATTTTAAACAATGCCCTTGAATAAACTGTATTTTATTTTCAAGGTCACATCTTCAGAAATGTTAAAGATGTACGATGTTTATTCATTTTCATGTTTCCACTGTCATTCTCAGTAGTGTCAATGATCAAACATGCCCATTATCTTTTTCTTGTAGCTGCTTTTCCACCGGGAAATAAAAATAACTGTGCTGAACTTAGAGATAATTTTTCACCCCATGCTCCAAGGCCATAAGCTGCTTGTTTATTTAGTGATTTTCACTGTTGATAAACACAGCGCTTTGTCAAGTGTTGGTAGTAATGCTTCCCTTGTCATTAATGACCATGTTGAAGTGCCTTGTACCTAAAGGACAGGCAATCACACTAATACTTTGTGTTTAGAGGCCTTTTCTCTTAAAGAACTTGTTCTTCGAAAGCAGCCCACCCTGGCACTGTGGAATAAGTATGCTGTATTAACTTCCAAAGGCTATTGGGGAACAATTTAATGAACTGCAAACTCAATGGCAAACATAATGCTAAGTGGTATACCAGTCTATCCTTCAAAGAGTTTACTGAGCTCCTGTTACTGGTGACTAGAGTTGGAATACCTAATATGTTTGTTTCATGACACTTGAGGCTGGTTTTTTTTAACACTGCAAAGTGGGGGTGTAGCTTTGCCTAAAAGAGCATAGAAAACCAAGGTTCATTGCTCAGGTTATTTTCTTAGTACTTAATAACTTTTAAAATCAGGCTATTTACTCAGCCTATTCTTAGTTTCACTTAACTTAAAAAAAAAATTTATAAAGGCTTATCTAGGTAATCTACATGAACATTACAGGAATCCAGTATGAAGTAGTTTTGCAAACTACCAAGTAATATGCAAATACAGAGTATTATTATAACAATTGGAATTATCATCAATAGCAGTATACGGAAGTTTCTTTGATACTTCATTTCTCCCCTTCCTATGTAAACTATCTCACTAGGCACTATACTATTTTCTTTCTTTCTTGTTCCCTTCCCTTCCCTTCCTTCCTCCTTTTTTTTTTTTTTTTTTTTTTTTTTTGCTTTTCATCTTTAGGTATCTAGTATCCTTAGGCTTACTTCTATATTTCACACACACATACCCCAAAACAAACAAACAAACAAACAACTTTCTAAATCTGACTTGTGCTTTTGTGTGACTATGATTTATTCTCCCATACAATTCTTTAAAAAAATTTTCACACTTTAATGTAATACAAATATTGACTGAAGAAATGAAGCTAAAATGCTGTAATATATAATTTCATGTAGGATGAGGCATTTCATAGAGCTAGGATATAATATGTTTTTTCCTAGGTCTCTGAATTAAATTTTATTTATAACATTAACAATTGTCAAGTATCTTGGGGAAAGGATGCAAGTGCCTAAATGTGTTAGGGTTCTATCAAATTAATTTGGCTTTGATACATTTTTAAGATAGTTTGCAAGGATTGGAAAAATATTGAGTTGGCACAAAACAATAGCTGAGAAGCAACTTAGGAACTTGGAGAATGAGATCTCTTGTGTAATTTATACTCATAATAAATCTGTGAGCATGATGGAATTAAAAATTCCTCATTTACAGATGGAACCAATTGGGCCAGAGGAGTTGAGTAACTAGTTCAAGTTGACAGACAGCCCTGTGGAGTATCTGAGACTCCACACAGATGTTGCAAACACTGTTTCTCCGTAAGGAAACTAAAAGAGGTGACAGGACAGACCCTGCTCCAACCAGAAAAATGCTGTATGTATTGTTTGGTTTTGTTTTTTTCCTGCTTTTTATTTGAGGGTTCCTAATGAGATTTTGTTTGAGAAAAGTAAATGAGTTCAAGTGCAAACATTTATCACCTTAATTGATTAGACTGAGTATATAGTCATTACACCCAGTCACACCTGTCTCTTTATACATCATTAGTGGTTATTCCATTAACAAATAGAATAGGTAAATAGCATTAGGGAAATTGGTTTAAAGCAGTGGCTTTCAAATTTTTTGACTGTAATGCATAAAAAGAAATACTGTAAAATCAAAATGACCCATATAAAAATATAAACACATAATAGAAAATAAATGCTACATAGCAATGCTCTATGAATTCTGATATTTTATTCTGTTCTATTAAAAATGAACTTTACAGTCTAGTTTAAAATAAGAATCATTTAAAAAAAATTTAGACATCATCATGTTACTTTTAATCAAGATGTTATGGCAAAAAAAAAGCATTTTACATTTAAAACTGATAAATATATCATCTAATGATGGAAATTTAAATCAAAAGGACTTTAACCATTTCCAGAATTAATCTTAGTAAAGTTAGTATCGAAGCACTAGTGTTTCCTTACTGCACTAGAAACTTTTTCTGTATGGTTTTCAAAATTTTTTAAGTAACAATAATATTGGTAACATGGGTTAGGTTAGGTTAAGTGACATTTAGGGTAGGAATCATTTCTTTGTGCAGTCTTAATTATTTTATTCCAAAATACAAAGTACCTTGGAGGCTTCCAGAAAAAACATAACGTACACATCATCATGGTTAGCATCTCAAGACTGTGTTGAGACTTCCTGATGGTGCCAAATGGCACATGAGAAGTTGGGGACAATTTCCCATTTTCCTCCACCTCTTTCTTTCTCTTTCCTTTAGTTTTCTCATTTTCCCTGTATTTTTCTTGTATTTCCTCCTTTCCTTTTTTGCTTTCTCTTGACTGTGCCTTAGCTTAGGCATAAACACCACTCTATCTGCTTTTAGAAAGGAAATGAGTCTCAAAGGCTAAAGATAGTCTGAGGTAGCATATCAAACATCATATCAAAGAGAAGGCTATAATTTTTAAATTTTAGTTTGAAGGTGATATGTCTTTTTCATTCCCTTATTCTAGCACTTATCAGTTACACTTCTTGCCTTGCATTATAAATAGTTGGTTGTCTGTTCCTGTCCCCTCCCAACATGTTTACTAAAGACACAAATGAGTGATGAGCAGAAATTCAACTTAGAAATATTAATACTCGTTACCATATATTTTTGGATTCAATAGAAGTACAATATACATATGTTACACAGTTTTGTTAAATCAATGAAACTGAAGATGACAAATACTTGGCAAGCTAGCTGCCATTCTTCTACGCTGGGCTCCAGGCACAGAGCCCTAAACATGAATCTCCTTTAGAGTGGGCTGGGTCTAGGCTTTAGCATCCCCCCTAAAATGGTATTTTAGGAGATATGATAATTCATTAGACTTGGCATTCTAAATGTAACATGACTGCCATCCCTCTCTTAACTGAGATGAAGCCATGTATTAAAAATTACTTTTCTCTGGGCTCTGGTTAAATTGAGAAAATTGCCAGAGACACAGGTAAATGAATTGTGATCAAAGCAAGAGACTGCTAGAGGTGACATCTGTTGGATTTCTCTCCTATTATAGACTTGATTCTTCCTTTCATCTTTATTAATTATCAAAATATGAGAAGCCCTATTTTGGAAATGTTGTTTAATAAGTCTATCATACCTCTGATTTAAATGCAAACTCTCTTTAAAACCTAAATTGTTATTAACTTGAGGTCATTTGTTCTCACAGTCCCAAGAGGTTGCCAATTTCCCAGGCATCCCAGAAATCAGCATTCGAAGGCTGTGAAAGGAGAACAAACACAAAACCTTATCCCATGCTCATGCCTGAACCCATCTCCCAAGAAGAGGCATGAAACTCTCCATAATAAGCTTAGACCAATCAATAGGTTCACTGCTTCCCTGAAAATTAGGGCTATTTGGAGAGGAGCAGATAAAAAGGGGTTCAGTTAGAAGAAAAAGTAAGGAAAAATTAGACAGGCTGTCATTAGACATGGCAGCAATGAGACCATATAATTTTTGATGGTGGAGAGTCAATATTGTCATATAGTACCAGAATACTAACTCCTCAGTCTCATTTCTTGCCATCCCTCATTGAAAACAAAAGAAACTTCATAATCTCTTAGGCTCAGTTTTACCATATACTAAATGTATTATTTTTCAGTGAGCACATTATGGCTTAACAACATATTAATAAGGGCCTTCATATAAATTTTATTATAATGTTTGTGTTTGATGGTGTTGCTGTGGGAATAATTTTCTATAATACAGAAAATTGTATGAAGGTTCTTTTAACTGAAAGTCAGGCTCTGGTCCAAATAGCCTTTATTTTTTCAGATTAGAAATAGTTTTGAAGATGCAATAGAGTTGATTGTTTCAGTAGCTCTAGATATAGAACTGATCATGTTACATAAAATATAAAAATTCATTACATATGTATATTAATATCTTTATTAATATAAATAAATGACGTACCTAATATTTGTAAAGACTTAAAACAGCATATTCAAATTTAAACTAAGAATAATGTTTCTTCACAGCTATATCTATTTAAACTGTGCACAATCTATATTAAGTTCTATTTAGATTTTTTATTCTATGATTGCAGTTCTGTGTCTTCTTGTATTTTAATCTGCATTTGGGTACATTCAGGAAATTGCTTTGGAGTGCAGTAATATGCCTATAGAACATCATTACAGATATTTGCAAATTATGTCACTACTACTATTTCATTCTCCACCTGGAAAAGTATCTTACCTAGGACATTTTGGTGAAGGCAAGCAATAAATAATTTCATTACAAATAGTTTATTTTTATGGTATACTTTATTGCTAGTTTTTTCCTAAGTCACTTTTGTAAATTTGCAAGTACTTGGGTGATTAGTTGTCTTCAATTCTTTTGTATTTTCTATGATATAAGTGTGTATTTCTAAGCATCAAAATCTGATTCATAATGGACACTGTATAGATAGTCTTACTAGTAGTCTTTTTACCCTTTAAACATTTAAGTCAATGAATTACTTATTGCAGCCTTATTTCTTTTAAATTTTTATGTCCTTTGTGAACCGCGACCTAGACTCTGCTGAGTACACTTACTTGAGAAAAAGCCATTGAGGTTTTTTATAACTAATTAGGAGAAAAGAATTTGCATCATTTGAGATTGGATAGCTAGATTTACTCATATCAGTGATTAATTTTTATAGAGAGCATTCACATAGAATCATCCAGTCTGTCTCCCAGAAAATGACAATATCTCCAAGCTAGTAGAATAGCCAACTACTTTCCTAGTGCCTTTGCCTTTTCATTCCGCAATTTTGAAATGACTCAAAAAAAAAAAAAAGTGAATGATTAAAGAAAAACAGTCTGCAATGCCTAAAATACAAAAAAAAAAAAAAAAAAAAAAAAAACCCCAGCTTTGGAGCTGAGTTTATAAATTTAAGCTTATAAACAAGCTCAGGCTCAACAAAAAAGAGAAGGATTAAAGAACCAAGGAATTCCTCTATCCTCTGTACTCAGAGATGTAGCTTCTTTGTTAACAGAAAAAATGAAGACGGTGAATCTCTCTTGGCCCACATTGCAGAGAGTTTGGAGAAGGAGGAAGATGAACTTTCAGACATCTGTGAGGACAGAATATTTTTTCCAATGTGATTGCTTTAGATTGTGTGAATCCACTGTTACTATGGCCATCCTGTATACCATTGCAAGGTCAAGGCTACAGGAAAAAAAGAGGAAGTCACATGTCTGAGCTTTTCCTATAATTGTTCCTAGGTTTCCAGTCAAGTCAATTCTGAATATACTTCTCAATGGACCTATGCCTGCAAACTGATGTTTTGATCTCCCCTTTATATCTGACATGGCTGTACCTCCACTTTATTTTTTATTGTCCCTTTAGTTACTCGCATATTAGTGAGAGATGGCTTCTACAGGGATCTATACTTCCTAGCATTCAGCCCAAATTTTTAATATTGCTTACAGGAACATATGAAGAGAACATGTTTCATGATGAGAGAAGCTCTGTAAACATCACATCTTACTTTTCTGAAGCTTCTTCTTTTAGGAGACTGTTTTACATCTTCCCTCAATGCCCCAAATAGTCAGTTTTAACTTGGGATCATCTTCCATAAATAAATTTGGAATTATTTTCTCTACCATCTTTAGTTATTTTATCGGGATTCTCACAGTATGATTAGGTTCCCACTTGAATATATTTTTCATATGCTATGCTCCTCCTAGCAAGACAGAAATTGTTGGAGAAATCTATTCTTGAATCATTAGGAAAGCTTTTCCTTTGTCTAATAATTCATCACTGCTTTTGTTATTACAACAATAGCAAAGCATAATCTAGCCCAAAAGGGAGATTATATTTTACAGTCATAAGTTTGAAATACCAGAAGTATGGAAATGCTGAAGGCGTTTCTTTAATCATTATTGTTCCTGATAAGCAATGAAGTTAGACCATATGATTGACCCCTGTGTCTATGCCACATGAGACATTTTAATACATTAAAAAATGGTTATATTTTAAATTTTCATTTGAGGCCTGGCATAATTCAGCTTTGTAAGAAGAATGTCCTCTGGCCACCACATTGCATACAACAATTACATTTCTATTTAACTCTTCTCATAACTAATATTTCCATGGGAAGAATCAGTAGAAGCTATAAACAACAATTTCTGAAAGAAAGCAATTTAAACTTTTACTTCCATTATGATTATTTTTAAACTTAAGGAGCCAAACTACAGGATGGTTAGGGGTATTCCTGAAAAGTACTTGTCATCTCGGTGAGCAAGGACTTCTGAAGAGAGGGACACATAATTTATGAATGAGTAGAAGAACAAAGAGAATCCGGTCACAATGGGCTAATGATAGGGAGGAGATCTCTAACTACAGGAACAACTGATGCTCTAGACCAGTGTGTGGAAGAGAGATACTAAGGGAGGAAGTGAAGATCCATAGTAATAAACTATGTTTGCAAATGCCCCTAAAATATCTCCTCAACTAACAGGTGATGCTCCTGCAGCACACAAGTATAAAGTTATTTTGCTAATTTTAGTAAACTCCAAAGAATGATTTGATGAGATCTGGTCTAAATGTCATGTATTTTACTTCTAACTAGAACTTTTAAATGACTAGTTTGATATGTTGAGTAGAAACTGAACTTTTTTAAAGAAGTAGGTTAAATATTTTAATAACCCCTCTGTTTTCTTCAGGTTCCTGAATATATCAGCTCAGAGCATTAACAACTAAGATCAACTATGAATTGCTCTAAATTTTTCTTGTATTCTTAATGTGAGTTTTCCAGAAAGTTTTAGTGATAGTATTTGCCTAAGGTCAATGATAGCCACATGACATGGCTTGAAAATATGTAGGAGAGTCTAGGATAGAAGGAAGAAAGACCTGCTGTTTGTTTATTTCTGAACCCGTATCTTAAGAAATGATGAGAACTAAAGAAAGCGGTAAGTGCTGTGGCAGGAGGGGTAGGTTCATGTTGCCAAATGCTTACTTTTGTTTCTAGGAAGAGCAGGTACACAATGGAAAGTACTAACTTAACTGCTCTTGCCTCACTGATTTTTCAGCGAACACACCATGAACTATTCCCACCTTCTTCATAATATCTGTGTCACAGTCACTTCGCCTGTCATAATGACATAAAAATGAATGAAGTAAGTGGTTTTTGTTGTTGTTGTTGTTTTGATGGTTAGGGCTCGTCACTTACTTGCTGCCTCACTGTCAAATGTGAGTTAAAACTCTGGGAAGCTTTGGGTTCTTTGAGTTCTTTGCCTAGCTTCTATGTTTGTTCACCTGCTGAAGGTGGCCTTGTTACCAAGTAAATGCATTAAGATCTGTTAATTTTAAATCTTAAAAAAGAAAAATAACCTACTTCTGAAATAAAGTAGGATATTTATAAAGTTTTCTTCCTTTAGCCATGGAGCTGGACATTTTCTTAAAAGTAAAACTGTATGATCCTTTTCTAAAACAGGGTTTTTGGAGATGCCTTTTAGCCTTGAAGATGCACTCCTGATTCATCATATTGTATTAAAGTAATTATTACAAGAAAGTGGGAGTGGCCATTTATTAGGCGCAAGCCCTGGTTACATCTTCAACTGATCATAAGAGGCTATCAACATTATCCCATTTTAGCTTGCTGTCAAATAAAAGTATTCACACTAAATTAATAACACAGAATATGATAATCTACATGTAGAGCACACCTCAGATTTTCTGCTACTAGATATTTATCAGAACATTGTCCCATTAGAATAGCCTGGTTCAGTCCTCAGAACTCTACTTCTCTTTCTCACAGATTTTCTTGGGAATATCATCCTGTCTCATGGTTTTAATTACCATAATAATACAATAGAATCTCAAAAGGTATATTTAGCCCAGGCATTGTTAGCCCATTTGTATATAATAAACATCTGTAACTTAAAATGTCTTAAATTCTTGATCTAGCCCACTGCCCCACCCCACTCCTCTCCATCTTAGTAAATGGTTACTTTATCCTCTAGTTTCTTAGGCCAAAGAACATCAGCACCATCTTTGACTCAATTTTTCTTTCTTAACTGTTACACACAATCCATTAGAGAATCCTACCTTAAATATATTCCAAATCTGAGGACTCTTCATTATTCCCATTGCTTTTATTTTGGTCCAAGCCGAAATTCTTTCTTGCCTGGATAGTTTCCTTAAGTAATATTTCTATTTCTTCCCTTTCCCTTCTACAGTCTAAATCAACGCAGCAGCCAACACGATGTCTTTAAAATATGATAGCAGTTGATATCATATCTCTGCTCTAATCACTCCTTGGCTTTCATCTCCCTCAGAGTAGAGCCAAGATACTTAAAATGACATACGAGGGCCTACGTGACTCGCCCTCTCACAGCTTCCTGGCTTCACCTCCTTCTACTCTCTTTTGCTCATTCACCAAGACACTGTGGTTCTTTCCATCCTTGAACATGCTGCAAGTCATGCTGCCATTGCTCACTCTTTGCCCTTGACTTACCCTCTGCTTTGAAGCTTCTTCTCCAAATATTACATGGTTTGTTTTCTCATCTTTTTCAAGTATTGGCTTTTAAGTGACATGTTCCCTAAGTACCTCTTTAAAAATTGCCTTGATCCACATTTTTCTATTCCCTTTTCTTTATTTTTCTTGAAGCCATTCATCACAATTTGACTATTATGTTTCAAATTATTTATTCATTATTCTCTTCTCTTCCCTTTTTCCCTAAACACAAACACTAGACAAGAAGATCTACAAGAGCAGGGATTTGGGTCTATATTTTCTCTGCTAAAGTCCAACCCAGCACCATGATCACTCCATGGCAATAGGTTCAATAAGTATTTTTTCAGAGATTTCATATACATACATATGTATACACACAAAAGCTGTTTCCTTAGGATGAGCATATAAGTTTTCCCTTTATTCATTTCTTTTAAATCAACTCATCAGTTCATGGTACCAAAACGTGATATGAAAAGAAAGGCGCATCTTTCTGTTGTCAACAGTTCATGAAAAAGAAGCCTGAGCATAGTATATTACATAATTTAGAGATATCAGTTTATTTTCCCTTCTCATACATTCATAGCTACAGTGCTTTTTATTATATTCTAGTGAATACTGACACTTTATATAAAACTAAGGGCATTAATGTGTGTGCAGTCATTACATATAGGTTTTCAAGGTGACTTTAGAGAAAGAGTAACAAACTCTAATGCCTTGAAAGTTCAGGAAAAAAACCCATGAATTTGTGAAGAAGGGCCATTGGAAAAATAGGGAATGCTTACCACATCCGAAGTGGACAGCCTCTACTCAGATTGAGCCAATAATTGGCAGTTAGTTATATGGGATCAGTATTACCAGATTTTCAGGTTTTCAAAAAAAGTTGGAAATAGATATTTCTGTTTGAGATAGTTCTAGGTTCAAAGCTGGCAATAACATTGGTGCACACCAAGGATCTCTGCAAGTCAGATTTGGCTCCTGAGCCTTCTGCTCGCATTCATTGCTTTTTGGTCTTTGTGCCCAGCTGGATAAGCCCAACCACCGCTAGTCTTTAAGTCCTGCTGATACAGTGTAGGCAAAAAGCCACACTTTTTGCCCATGGCTTATAAGTATTTCCAAATCATGGGCAGATAAGCCCAGAACTTTTGACAGACTCTTCATTCTAGATTGTTAAGATGCCTCCAAGAATTGTAAGGAATATTTTCTCTGGAAAAAGCTGGAGTTTCTAGTTTTAATTGAGGTTTTACTATTTACTGTACTTTATAAATTTGTCCTATTACCATGCACTTTCTTCTTATCACCATAATTCTAGAACACTCATTCACTTGTCCAGTGAAAAAAAATAGTTAGTGAGGGTCTGTTATGTTTCACACACTTTGCTGTATAGGTGTGCAAAGACAAATGCTATTCATTAAGACAATAATCAATATCTATTCTCGCCTTCCTTGGTAATAATACCAGTTTATTTTGGGGTAACAATATATCTAACTAAAGATGGTATTTCCCTTTCTGCAATTTCCATTTCTCTTGTAGATTACTGTGACTGACTCCTGTCTAATGAGGTCGTTGTGGGTTGAATTGTCCTCTAAAAATATATGTGTAATTCCTAAACCCTAGCATCTTTATTTGGAAATAGGGTCTTTACAGATGTAATAAATTAAGATGAGTGCTTACTGGAGTAGGGAGGGGCCTCAATTCAATGACTAGAGTGTCCTTATAAGAAGAGGAGAAGTGACATAGAGCTTAGAAGTAAATAACACGTGGAGACACAGACAATCAAAAGGAGAATGCCATGTGACAACAGAAGCAGAAATTGGAGCGATGTAGCTTCAAGTCAAGGAACACCAAGAACTGATAGCCACCACCAGAAGGGAGTGCCAGGCAAGGAAGAAATCTAGCTGACATCTCAGAGGGAGCATAGCTCTGCTGGCACCTTTATTTCAGACCCATGCCCCAGAACTGTGAGAAAATAAATATCTGTTGTTTAAAGATACGCAGTTTATGGTACTCTGTTACAGCATCTCTAGGTATAAGCAAAGGTTGTCAGATGGGGTTACTGGAAATACTCCTTTTTAAAAGCTGTACATTTTTCTGGAAATATGGATGTGATAACTGGAACTTCAGCCACCATGTTGAACCATGTGGCATATCTGAGGATAGGATGTACATGCTAAGGATGGTGGTGGAGAAGAACTATAGAAAGAGTTTGGGACATGGGTGGGATTGTAAAGCTGCTATACTAGTTCTGAAAGCCTACTTCTGATCTATTATATGAGATTTAAGCAAACTTCTGTCTTTTTAACATGCCATTTGGACTTTTTGTTGTATGCAGCCAAACCTAATCTTAACTAATATATATTAACTAATATAACTAATGTCTGTTCTTCAAACAGATGCGAGTATAATGTAGAGGCAGGCATGGGTGGAGACAGGCAGCAAAATTCAGGAAATGTTTTGTGGAAGGGAGTTATTGAAATGGGAGAAGGAAGAAATAAATAGAATTGGGAAAGCACCAAAAATTGAATTTATTTCTATTAGAGTATTTTCCAATGGTGTTACTGGTATTAGCTACTAGGATGATGCAGAAAATTACCTCATGTTCATGTCGGCCACAGTGTACAAATGCCTGCTTTAGAAAGTTAATTCCTAAAACACAGCCAAATATTAGAAGAGCACAGATTTTGAGGTCCAGCAAATTGAGGTTGGAATGTTTACTCTCCGGTACTCATCAACTGTGATTTTTGAGCTGTTATCTAATATGTCTGAGCCCCAGATTGCCCATCTATAAAATTTGAATAAAAATTTGAATTAAAACCTCTGATCCCGAGGCTCTTATGAGGAATAAAATAGATGATACATTTAGAAATACTAATAAGTAAGGAATAAGGAATAAATGAGATAGTTCATCTAGGAATAAATGATGGATAAATGAGATAGGAGCAGTAAATTAAGATACTAAGTAGAAGTGACTTAACATCCTACCTATTATACAGCAGCCAACAAATGTTATTTTCCCTCCATTCTTCTATCAATTTTTCACCTGCAATATCAAGTAAATTGAAGAATTTGGACTTTTGGGGGGAGAAGGTAATTCTTAATGCAATTTTTCTTGTGCTTTGCTGCATGTAGCATCACATGTTGTAATACACTAAAAGACCAAACTTATGTTTACATTTTGGCTTTTACAAGGATAAGACTTACTTTAGGGGGATAAATAGAACTTATGGGACCTACTCAGTTCAATCAGCTCAAGGGTATATTATCTTTCAGGTGCTAAGCAAAGAGGGAACCTTTCATACCAGAAGAGGCTTCTTTAACGAGGGACTTCCTGAGGCACAGCCTGTATGCTTGCTCAACCATAGCCAACTCTTATTTTTCTCTCAAATCTTTTTATAGAAAATTTTTATAGAAACATCTTGGCCATCTAGTCAATCTGATTAAGACATAAGGATAGCTCCAAAACATTACATCATTTCTTTTTTTTTATTACATTTTCGTTCTCAGGACTTAAGAGTTACTGTGGAATTCTTTGTGTATGTAACATCTCCTCGTGCCATTAAGATGTTTCCTCTTCCTTCTCCACCCTGATCTCAGAGTTTCCTACATTCTGAAGTCTTTCCTTTCTTGGATAGGAAATACATAAAGAATTTATGACTTGGGTAAAATATAGTGGTCTTTTGGGGAAAATATAGATATTCTTATACTATAGGTTCTATATTAGGCCAGCTATTATTGGTCTTATTCTGACTGGTTACATGGTTCTAATTATCAGGCCATGTGCTACACTTAACTGGATTTTCTTTTCATTCCATTTTACCTAAATGCATTTATTTCTTGGTGTTCTTTTCTAGGTCTTCAGAAAGTCCATCTTCTTCTGTTCAGTACAGTAGGGAAGTGGCATCCTAACCATGTATCCAAGTACATTTCTTTTGTGTTTCATTTACCCAACACTGTCTTCTAACCTGTTCTTATACTTATTGCTCAGTACTAGTGCCTGCCTCTTGCTTACCATGAATATACTTGACATTGACTGTTTGTCTCTAACCATGGCAGGTAGTAGGACTCATCTTGCTTGCCTGCTCATCCCCTAGGAAGATCTTCCTTGTACCAGATTCTACTGCCTCTAATTTGGTCTAAATTGTTAATGACGAGTCCCTGCTCTGACTTTTCTGTCTTAACTGATTTTCCTTGACTGATCCTTCAGCTTTCAAGTCCATACTCTAATTTCCTGAAGTTAGCAGCGAGGATAATGAGTTTGAATGATTGTATTGCTTTCTGTGCAGATGGGAACAAAAGATTTAAAATGTTAAACTGTAGCTAAGCAGTGCCTAAATGTGGCCTTTGGCAAAACTGTAATGCAAGTCAGGTGTATTATGCCCATTTGTCCACCTCCTCATGAGGTGACTCTTTCTCTCCCTTTACCTTCAAAACAATCTAAACTTTAAATGCCCTAGGTCATCCTGGTTAGAAGCTGATAACTTTAACACCTAAAGAAAACTTTAGGTGTTAATGAAAGATTAATTTTCTTAGAATATTTGCATAGTAAAAGAATACTGAGAAAGATTTGCAGAGTAGATTTTAAGGCTTGGTTGATCTTCCAACTACTTTACAGAAACATATCTCCTGTGCCTTTGGATTTTAATGGCTAAATTGATTAACAAAAGTTAGGAGTACAAATATATAGTTATTAACTTTTTTATTTTAAAAAGTGAGATTTATAAAAATGTGTCTATATCACCATCATTTTCTAAATGACAGGAAGTTTTAATAAGAAAAAAGTAAAGAGGACATCATCTCAGAATAAAGGACAGTATTTTTCAAGGCAGGACATACATTAATTTTGAATGCAGAAATTTTACTTTGTTTCGTATGTGCTTTTATACCAAGAGTATTTCAAATGACCCAGTTTTATACTAACAAAAATGAAATGAAAAAGGAAGGAAGGAAGGAAGGAAGAAAAGGAAAAAAAGCAAAACCGAATGTTTAGCTTTTTCTAGGATACTAATTTTTAAGTCACAACCATTTGTTGAAAATCTAGTTTCATGTAACTGTATTTATGATGACAATATTGAACCTTATTTGAGTCCTGTGCTTCTGTAAAGCAAGGATGGTTGGAAAACACCCCCCTCCTTCTCTGTTCTGAGAAATTGTTAGGCTCTCCCCAGAGAATACCCTACCATGGTGCATTCCAAGACAAGACCCACCTGTACCCCTCCTCAGCCTCAATGGCTCCCTTGTTTTTAAAAAATCCATATTTTCTTTCTCTTCTTTGACATATTTCTTATTAATAAATGTTTCCTCCCTAATGCAAGAGCCTGAATAAAATCATCTCCTTAACTGCCCATGCATTTTTTCTTTCACAATATAAATATCCAACTTCAATGACTTGCCGTCACCTGTTTCTATTGTGATCAATTCAGCATTCTCTGTGAACTCAGCTGCTTCACCCTTTGTCCCTTTTCTTTTTGCCGAATGACAACAAAAATGGGCATAGACTGGACTGGCTGCTGATGGCCCCTTTAGACAGTGGACACTTGGCCTGGGTTAACGGTTATTTGCCCAACACAGACAAGGCAGGTATTTTTCTAGCAGGGATGTTGTGTCTTGTTAGTGAGTATGTATGCATGTATGTATGTATGTGTATGTGTGTGTGTATGTATGTATGTATGTACATATGTATTTTTTTCTGGAGTTGATAGGGCTTTTGTGAGCAGAAATAAAATGGACGATTGTTTTTGAGACTTTAAATTAGAATTCAGTTTATAAAGTAATCATGCTAAAGTAATTTAGTTTTAAAATAGCAGTTTTAAAATTTTAGTGTAAAAGTAATAGTTTAAATCCTTGTTTTCCTTAAGACTTTAAACTTAATGCACAAATGTGACTATACTATTTATAAATCTAGTAAATTTTAAGGATCATTGTAGGGGTGATAATTTTCAATTTTGAATCAATTCAAATGGAAATGAGTAGACTTATTTAAATAATTAGGCTCATTTTAAACTTAGTTGTTAAATTTCTCTAAACCTTTTAAAATATGTTTAAGTTCTCTCATCCTTTGATTTTGCTAAGCAAAAGTAAATTTGATCATCTATATACCTAATTCTAAGCCTTGCCAGAGTTAAAAGACACTTTCTCACTAAGAAGATAGCTTTCATATTATATATAAGGTGGAGTTCCCATCCCATGAGAATAAGGACAGCTCACTAACCCAAAGATTTTTTTTTTTTTTTTTGCCTGTATGCTGGATGAAACTGATTCATCTGGCACCACTTAGAGAACATGGACTCTTGCTTCTATTTGCTTTTATATGAGCAATTCTTCATTGAAACTCTATAAATTTAGTTAGTTTCTATTGGGTTTCAGTTACTCTTACCAAATATTTTTCCCTGATTTGATCTGTAATATCTCAGAGAGGCTGCAGATTAATTCCTTTAGCTAATTTTTTCCTTAATTAATTAAATTCTGGATTATTTTTATACTCTTCTTCTATGACTGGCCACCACTCTTTTGTGGGTATTAAAAAGACCTGTAGTTGGGTTCTAAATATTTCCCAATGACCTTGTCTGTCTGGAAGACCTCACTAATTACATCACCACTCTACTCATACTCTTCATGGACTAGTGTATGTAATGCACTGGAGATGACTACTGCAGCCTGAACCGATGTGGAAACCAGAGTCCAAGATTCTAAAAGGTGGAGAAAAGACGGGGAAACATAGATCATAACCTAACTGTCAACGTAATCTTTGGTCATGTACCAGCTACAGCCTCAGTTCCTTTAACAGTGTAATACCTAGCATGAGGAGTGATACCTATCACAAGGGATACGATAAAAACTCAGGCCATATGCTTGGAAAACGTATGAGTTTTTTTAAAAAATAATAGGCACAAAGCCTATGATTATCATACGTCTATTTCTCATTTGGATATAAAATAATAATTCTCTTAAAAGTAAACATCTAAGATATATTGATTTTTAAGAGCTGTATTATGAATGAAAAAAAGATTTAATAGAAAACGTACAACAAGAGAAGTCCTTCGAATTTTGTGAGTATATATCGCAAAAGAAAATAGTCTGCTAAACAGACTATGTGACACAAAATATGTATTGCTTCTGAGTAAATTAAATATGACTTAGGGAATGAGCTAAAGAGACAATTTCTGGGACTGAGGGACTAGAACCTTTTACAATAAATAAATAAATCCTAACAAGTGATCTTTTTTCCCCCTTCTGGCCTTTTCTATTAAAGTGATAAATGCTTACAAACAGATATCCAGCTATATAACCAAATAGATTGAATGAGATTGATGGACATTTCACAAAAGTAGTTTTGATTCTTTAAACTTTTGGAAATAAACTATAAATTTTTGGATAAAAAATGAAATTTTAAGCCAGAATAGAGAAATAGAGTAAAACATTTTAAACCCACACCTTCTTTTTGAAATTGCATCTTTTTGGATGCTCACGCAATCTCCAGAGTAAGTTGAATTTATGGCCACATATCAAATGTTCAGAAGTCCTTGGTCGTCTGAGCCTGGCTGCCCTCACCCAGCCAGCTGGACTATAAAACACCTGGGTCAATTTGATTTATTCTGGAGTGGAGGAGCAAAATTGTACAAAATGATATGAGAAAAGACTTCCCTAGACAAAATAGTGATGTATTCAAAGTTTTGTTGATTTCTTACTGTCCTTGTGGTATCTGTTCTTTCTCAACCTTCCACCCATTCCTCGTGTCCCCAAGATCAGAAAGTGAAGAGTGTTGCTTCTAGATTATAGCATCGGTTTGTTAACCCATTGCTTTATTATGAGATTTGTCAACCCCACCATCCATACAAACTTGTTAATTATCTGTGCCACTCTTTCTTTGTTCTGCTTTTTTGGATGAAAGTTGGTTTTAGTAAATTGATCATATGGCCTATTAGCATTTTAGTCAACTTTAGTCAACACTGTATGATCAGGTTGCTGGCATGTTCCAGAGCTCCATTCTGGCTTTCAGATGACTGCCTTCTTGTATATATTCATATGGACAAGGGTTGGGTGTGGGGAAGAGGTGGGGAGGGTGGGAGACAGAGAGAGAGAGAACACTCCAGTGTCTTCCTCCTTTATTAAGACATTAATCTCATTGTGGGGGCTCCACTCTTAGGATCTCATTTAAACTTAATTGTTTTCTGAAGACTCCACCTCCAAATATCATCACACTTGCGATTAGGGCTTCAACATATGAATTCTGGTGAGACGCAAGCATTCAGTTAACGACAATCAATCTCTGAGTTCGTCATTTTGTTGTCTTTCTAAGGCAGCCAATGAAGTCTGTCCAGTAGGTTTTCATGGCAATAGAGCATGTGAGGGCAAAGAAATAAGTAAGTAAGGGAGATATTTTAACAATAACCAATTCTTCTTTATTTTTTTTTTCTCTCTCTCTTTTTTTCCCCCCACCAGCCAGGAGACATTTACCACTGTCTGGAGTAGGTTCAGCATATGCATGGTTCAGTCAGTAGAGGCATGCCGATTTTTCCAACCCATAACAAAATAAGAGTTCTTCCTTCTTTGTCCTTATGCCCAACTAAACCTGAATATAGCCATAGTAGGGACAAGGTGACTGCTAGCAGTAGACTAAATTCCTGCACATTCCAGCTGGAAGTCAGCTATTCTGCTTCTGAAGAGTTAAACACTACCAACTTATGAGCGCATTTTTTTAGGAATATACATGCTTTTTCAGTGTTGCATAAGAGAATGAATAAGAGGATCTGAAGGATACAACATAAGAAGCCAGAGGAAGTAAGTGCCAAAAACCATCTAAGCAGTGGGCAGGAGATTAGGCAATAGGACTGGGGAGGAAGGAGTCAGCGGCGGGAGAGGGGAGCTGAATAAGCAGCTCCAGCAGAGTTATCAGTGCCCACAGCATAGAGCAGGTAGGTGTCAAGAAACTGAAGCAGAGCTGCCAAGCAAGTGAGGGGAGTGGGCAAGCCCATAGGCAGTCTGAGGTCTCAGGATAGGGGTCTGGGGACTTAGGGGAATGGACAAGTCAGAAAATCAGCAAGTACGGTAATAGGAATACAATCCAGAGCTGAGGAGAGGGGCTCATTTAATTGACTCCCCAGGTCATTTTCTTGGCAGGAAGCCAAGTGGTGGAGAAAGGACATTAGGTGTCTCCAGGCTGAGAGGACAGTATTCAGAGGACAGTAGCTTGCTGGGAGGTAAACACTGATGCTCCGTGTAGCTAAATCAGAAGTAACCTCATATTCCCTCTACCGTCCACCAGTTACCACTTATCAGCATCACTGCCTGAAAGATTGCCACACAATCAGAAAATTGTGCCAGACCAAAGGCAAATATGAGGAGCACCCAACAGAAGTTCCCGCTTTTGAGAATCAGAGAATCTCAGAGTTATAAGAGACCTGTGCCAGTAAGCAAACATCCTGGACTGAGATTTGTCCTTTGGATCTCCTGAAAGCTTTTCTTCCTACAAGACAAACCGCCGTAGCCTACTGGAAGAATCCTGAGCCTTACCCTTTTGTCTTTAGTATTGCTTTTACCCAGGACATCCTAAAGATGTTTGTCTTATGTTAAATTTATTGCCCAGTGTACGGCAAGAAAACCTTTTGCTTGCATTCAGCCACAGACATGTTTCCTTATGTATTTATTTCCTAAGAGTTGTATTAAGTACCACAAAGTGCATGACTTAAAACATCAGAATATTATTGGTTCACATTTATGGCAGCTAGAAGTCCAAAATTAAGATCATGGCAAGGTCATGCTTCCTCTGAAAACTATAAAAGAATCTTTCCTTGCCTTTTCCCAGATCTAGTCATTTTCTGGCAATCTTTTGTGTCCCTTGACTTGTGGATGTGCCCTTCCAAACCTCTGCCTTCGCTTGGCATTCTCCCTGTGTGTCTCTGATTTCACATGACCATCTTCTAGAAGGACACCAGTCATATTAAATAGGGACCCACTTTACTCCAGTGTGACCTCATCTTAATTACATCTGAGAGGAACCTATTCCAAGAGAAGTCATGTTTTTAGATAGTAGGGTTTAGGACTAGGGTTTTGGAGGATGAGGACATAATTCAGCATATAGCACCTTATATGAGAAATTTCTGGCAAGATGTGAAAGCACTCTAGTTTCAGCCGTGGTAGCCCCAACACTACTTTTGTCTTATATGAATTGAGAATAGAAGAAGATTTTATTTTCATGGGATTTTTCTCCATTGTAAACTGGTCACTGTACATAGTAGGATACATCACCTCTTACTGTTCACTCTGAATCTATAGTGAAGGTACATCTCACCAACCCCCTTCTATTAAAGAGACATTAATGGTGCATGCTTTCAAGTCTGGGAGAGTTATACAATGCAAAGGAAAAATGAGTTAAGGACAATTTTTAGATTTCTCCAATTTGCTATCCTGAGAAGCCTTGGTTCTTGTTTCAGTTTGAAAGTATCTAGCCCTGGTCTCAAAGGTTAGAGTCAAATGGGAGATGGGCCATGGGAGTGCTCTGTTAGAGGATGGATGTGTTCCCTGAAATTCACATGTTGAAGCCCTCACCCCAATGTAATGGTTTTTGAAGGTGGGAGATAATTTGGTGTAGATAAGGTGATGAGGCTGGGGCTCTCATGATAACATTAGTGCCCTTATAAGAATAGATGCCAGAGAGCTTACTTACTCTCTTTCTCTCTCTACCTTGTAAGAACACAGGGAGAAGGCATTTACAAGCCAGGAAGAGAGCTCTCGCCAGAAACTGATCCTATTAGCACCCTTATCTTGGACCTCTAGTCTCCAGAACTGTGAGTAAATAAATTTCTGTGGTTTAAGCCAATCAGTCTATGATATTTTGTTATGACAGCTCAAGAAGACTAAGATATACTCTACATTCTCAGGCTAGTTCACCACTACGGAAACTATTAAATGACAGTTACTATGAGCAATAGCCAGCTCTTTCATGTGTAATGCACAATAGTGCTTTCTGGTTAGCACTTAATCCCACATTTGTAGTATACTGCGATGTCCCTGTTTTATAGATGAAGAAACTGAGAATTAGAAAGACTAGGGAAACCTAAGCTAAATTCGGGTTTTCCTCACAGCTGGCCCATCTTGCCCATCGCCCTGTGTGTGGCATAGTCTCAGTGTGTTGGACTTAGCTTTGTTAAATTGACTGTTGGTTTATTCTCAGTAGGGCATCATGTTGTGGACAGTGTGAAGAAAAAAGGAGACTGTGCAGATGGGTCCACTGAAGTGCTGTGGTTAGATTTTTCTGATTTCTCTCCGAGGTGTATGAGTAATTGCTGTTATTACAGATTTATAGATATCCTTGTCTCCTGAAATCTATAGAGGTAAGCAGGAGGTTACAGTGGGCAGGAGCAGAGATATCCACTGTCAAGGGCTGGGGTGTCAGAGAGGAGAGAATGTGCAGCCCTCTGTGATGCAGAGGCAAGCGGAGTATCTAGAGAGAAGAATCAGTTTCAGGGTTTCATTATGCACAGCAGGGCTTGTTGCTCCTGTTGTAGCTTTTTACTTTCATCTTCCTGATTGGTAAAGACCACAGACAGTTTTGTTCTGGCTTGTGAACATGATAAAATGTGTTCTACTGTGGACAAGCAAATGGAGGAAACCTAATCAAGTGTCTAGAAGGGCCTCGAAGTACAAATTGGCTCCAACAGATTTGATATTAAAAAAAAAATTATCATCCAGGTTACCGGTTGCAGTATTATTTTCTTCATTACAGATAGCATCCCAAGCCCAAAGCAGTTAGAAGTTAGCCAGAGTAATAACAATGTCCTCGCTACATCATACACTGGGTCTTCCTGGGCTACTTCTCTTGAAGCTCATAAAAGAAAGGGTTGTTTTAATAGAATCGTTGAGATCTGGGAAGGAACGTCTAAAGTTAGCTATTGTACATTCTTTGGAGTTTCAGTAACTGTTCCACATTATGAGAAAGCTGGGTAAATTGGTAGTGATTCTGTTCTTGTGTGTCAGTGTTTGTAAATCATGTGTTAAGTATCCTTGGGCAATGTGGATGCAATGAGGGCTGTTCCAACCACCCAAGAATTTACAGTCTCCAGGTGGCTGGGCTAATTTAGAATGAGTGGAGCTGGGAAGGCTTCTAAGAGGGAAATACTGAGGACCATTAAGAAGAGAGGTTCATCAAACATAATGTGCTTATGGACCAGTCAGGTATGTTGATAACAGTGTAAATTTCTGGAACCCATCTCAGACTCTATTCAGTGTATTTGAGGAAGGCATTTTATAATGATCCCTGGTGCTTATGCAGAAGGACACAAGCAAGAATCATTGGTTATAAAAAGAAGAATTCTGTGGTTTGGCTTAAAGTGGTCATTTTATGTTACAAAGAAGTGACATAAGATGAAAACAAGGGTGGAGACACCAAAACTTGCTAGACTTGAGAGACAGAAGACAAATGCAATGAGATGAGGAAAAAGTATAAGATAGATACCATGATGTAAACTATGGAATTCCTTTAGAAATTCCAAAATTTTACCACTTCCTATTGTTTCCTCAGTAGTTTTCTTAACTTCAGCCTATAAATGACAATTTTTATATCCTGTAATTATTTATTTTTACAATTTTTCAATTTTGTTATTAAAAATACAGTCACCAATTTTATGAATTTTGACCTTACAATTCTGAAACGATACCTCTCAAGCACTGTTAGCTGGTAGATTGTTCTGGAGGTAACTATAATACATTTTTATTTTTAATCATTTTATTGAGAAACGATTGACCTACAGAATGCCGTGTGTATTTAATGAATATAACTTGTTGAGTTTAGAGATTACCATACATCCATGAAGCCATTACCACAATCTATGCCATAAGTATATCTATCCTCTTCAAAACGTTCCTTCTGCACTATTTGTTATTATTTTGTGATAAAGACACAACATAAAATCTACCTTCTCTCTTAGCAAAATTTTCAGTATATACAATGGTTAATTTTATATGTTACACTAACACCCAGAGAGCTGTAAAAGATCTAGGTGTGTCCGTGAGCATGTTTCTGGAAGAGATTAGCATTTGAATCTGTAGACTGAGTGAAGAAGATTGCCAGTGCAGGTGGGCACATTTCAGTCTATTTAGGCCCAAGTAGAACAAAAGTGAGTTTGTTCTCTTTTCTTGAGTTGGGATATCCATCTTCTGCCTTAGGACATAGGCACTCCTGTTTCTTGGGCCTTTTGTCTCTGGTCAGGACTTGAGCTATTGGCTCCCCTGGTCCTCAGGCCTTTGGAATCATTAAATTGCACCACCAGCTTTCCTGGTTCTCCAGCTTGCAGAGGGCAGATCGTGAGACTCCGCCTCAATGATCGTATTCATATTCTCTCTCTATAGATAGGTATAGGTATAGGTATAGGTATAGGTATAGGTATAGGTATAGGTATAGGTATAGGTACAGATACAGATGCAATATAGATACAGATATAAATATAGATATAGATACACACACATGATTAGTTCTATTTCTCTGGATAACCTGACAAACATAGTGCATATACAGTATTGTTAACTATTAACTATAAGCACCATGCCGTACAATAGATCTCTAGGACTTAATCACTTTGCTTAACTGAAACTCTGTAAGTTATAATTTTACTGTAATCATTGCTATTACCACTATTGTTCTACTAGTTGTTATAATGCTTCAGAGTCAGAGATTCTTGCTTCTTCTTTACCACACATAAGACGATGTTCATCAAATATTTAATGATTATTTGGTGGAAATAGAGCAGTATGAATGAGGTTGACTCACATCTATAGATTTAACCAAAGTTACCACTTTACTCTTTATTTTTTATCATCCATGCCATTTAACTTACCATGCATGTTATTTATCTCCTTATTTATTTGGACTATATTCTGGATGGTTTCCCCAGGTATTTTGAAATTTATAATTTTTTAAAAACTGTCTCTACTTTTAAGCATCTATTAATTTTTTTAATTCAAAGATTCAATATTGTTTGCATTTGAATATCTCTATATTGTTCTTTTTAAAATTAGTTTGTTCTTTTTTTCCATAATGTTCTATTTTCCATAATGTTTTATTTTTTTTCCTTTTTCCTCTTTGGTCACTTGAAATCTATCTTTAAAATTGTTCTAATTCCTTTCATTTGTCCCATATGATTTCTCTGATTTGTAGCATTCCTTCCTATTATATATGGTGGTGTGTTTCTTTACATCTTTGGACAGTTGGTTAATGGGTTCATCCCTAGTGGATTAGGAGTCTTCCATGGAAATCCCACATATGCCTTGATTCATGTGGGCATAGTGATGGCGTGGTTCAGGATGTCCTAAGAGATTAACTTGTTGTAGACCAATTCATAAGTCAGTTTTGGTTTCACCATTTTTTCATCATTTTGCAGTCTAACTTTGGTCACCTCTCCCATATTTGGGCACAGGCTAAGGATTCCCATTATATTCAGAGCTCAAATTGACTGTCTCGTCCTCAATAAAACCCTAGGCCTGTGGGTGCAGATTTTCTGGTCCTAGCCCACAAGTTATGAAATCCTTTCTTCATTCTTAGCTTTAGGTAGCAATCCCTGTTTTAGACAGGGCCTTATGGCCATAACTCCTATCTCTGCACCAAGATTAGAATTCTATTCCCTAAGGTATATATCTGATCCTGGCATCCTTGTGGGTGGTGGGAAATTTCCCTCTGCTTGGAATTTTTTTCTATTATTTTCCTCTTTTATGACTTTTTCTAAGGAATTTTTTTTTTCTCCTTTTGAGATCAGGTACATCTCAGATTTCTAAAACTTATCTCATCCAAAATTTCTATGCATTTGTAGCAAGGCGAAGAGATGTCTATATCTGCTTGACCAACATCTTATCTGGAAGACCTGGAGGATTTATCATTATTCCCATTTTATTTTATTAGTAAACATAGAGGAGGTTGGGGCCAACTGAGGCTATGTTAGAAGTGTAAGAATGACATTGAAGCACATGTTATCTTTGCTAGTTAATAAGTAAGTGAATTTAAGTGAGGCAAGGAAGTCTTACAAAAGTTGGAGGTGAGGAGGGTAATGGGAATGAGAAATGTATGTCTTAAGAGTTATCAAAACATTGGGTACAGATCCTAATACATTCAAGGGGCAGGCCAGAAGCAATGGACCATCACAATATTATAACACAAAGAGAACGGTAAGTAGATTTTAACTAGAGCAGGCCTGTTCTACTAAACATCTTCAAATTCGAAAACTTTCAAATAGCATGATGGCAAAAAAAACATATCTGCTGACTAAATTCAAACTAGCTGATATTTTGCCACCTGAGGAATAAATAATTCAGACTTTGTCTTTTAAGCAGTGAGGGTAGAAAGTACAAAATCCTTCTTTGAAGTCCATTGCAATATTCTTATTATAGCTGATTTTCATAGCAAATATCAAGGATTAGTTTGCATTCCATGAGTACATACAAAGTGAGGGTTGGGAGGAAATTGCCAAACATATGCTAAGCAATATGAGATAATGTATTAAAATGACCCTTTTACAATATGGGTAATGTGCTCATAAAATTTTGAAAATGTCTCTATTGTGATTCGCTGACCATAGGGAATAAAAAAAATATTGTTCAATACATAACTAAGGTTCCAAGAGGCTGATTTCTTTTCTCTTTTAGAACCTCAGGATCCCAAAGGTGGAGGGGCGGTGGGGAAGGAGTTGGGAAGATGTATGCTGATGCTATGGGCCTCTGCAAAGGGAAAGAAAGCTGGACTAGGACAAGAAAACCAGACTATTACAGGGACAAACATGAAGAAATATGACCAGAGCAGGTTAAGAGAGGGTAAGGATGTTAATTATTCTCTCTCTGTCTCTCTGTCCCTGTCTCTCTCTTTGTTTTTCTGTACAACCATTTTTCAGCCTTTGTAGTTTTAAGCTTGTTCAGTCTTGTGTTTCAGAGTGGGGTTCTCAAAGTGTGACCCCCAGACCAGCAGCATCAGCATGACCTGGGAAACCTGTTAGAACTGCAAATTTTCAAACTCCCTTTCAGATTCACTGAATCAGAAGCTCTCTGGGTGGGGCCCCAAAAATATGGGATTTAATAAACTCTCCAAGTGATTCTTTTTTATTAAATTTATTGGGGTGACATTGGCTAATGAGATTTACATAAGTTTCAAGTGTACCGTTCTATAATACATCATCTGTATGCTGCATTGTGTGCTCACCACCCCAAATTTAGTTTCCTTGCATCATCATATATTTGTCCCCCTTTAGCCTCTTTGACTTCTCCCCAACACCCCTTCACCTCAGCTCCAGGTGATTCTGATGCACACTGATGTTTAAGAATGACTGTCCTAGGGAAATAAAGTTTATAGAGTAGACATTTCTGCATCTTTGATATGGAGTAGTTGGAACTTCAAAATAGCCAATCTGGACTCATACTCATAATAGCGGCTGGTTCTTATTGAGTACTTAATACTTTTCAACCTACTTAGCCTACAGAAACACTATTATCATTCTAATATTAAACAGCAGAAAAAACCCGGAAGCCCAGAGAAGTAAAGAGTCCTAGATCACATAATATTAGCCGCATACCAAAATCCATTCTTAAGCTGTCTTTTACCAGGAAAATTCAACTTGGACTATTTCTTAAGTAAGAAATAAACTTCTCCTGTATTTGAACCATAATATATTTTGAGGTCTTTTTTTTTTTCTTTAAGTTTGAGCAACCCTAACAAATATACACCACAAGTAAATGGCAGAGATTACAGTTGAACACAGTAGTTTGTGTCTGGATTCAGTGCTCTTAACTCTAACAGTATACTCTCTGTCCAGAACTGCTATAGATGCCAGAAATGTACTTAAAGGTCTTTATCTTGTTTTTCTATTATATAGTCTGTTGATCTCTGTCCTGAATTGAGCCCTTTGATTTGATGATTTTATGCAGCATTTAGAGTATTGTGTCTTATATAAGAAGAGACCATTTATTCTCCTTTAAATTCTTAGGTGTTTATTCAGCAATGTCTCTTTTTCTCATATAATATATTGTTATGTTACTTTCTTGAAAATAACATATTGCTTTGATAAATTATTGCTTTGCTAATTTCGCCTGTCATGTGTATACAATTCCAAAGTCATATTCCTTCCCCACACCCAGAGAATTATCATCAGGCTTTTTTGTGGTCCTGATCCTCTTTTTTATGTCATTTTTATATCTTCTATAAGTCTCTCATTTTCATTCATATGAAAATAAATATTTCCCATAGTATTATAAGTTCCCATGGTTAATTTCAGCTTCCACAAATGTGGTAAAAATGTCTGTGTGTATATAAGACAGAAGCCTAAAATTGCCCATTAATTTCCTCTATGATAACTTTAGTCAATAACATCAAGATACATATCTATAGATAGAGTTTGGTGTCTCACGCACACATAGTTTCTGAAGGTAGCAAACACATCACAGAGGAAATAATGAAATAGTGAAAGCATGCTAGACGTGGAAAGAGTTAGTCTTGGCTTTGCCATTTAAGACTGTTTAAGATGGCATAGCACTTACTGTCTCTCTGGGGAACAGCTCATCTTTTGTGAAATGACAGACTTAGTGATGCTTAACATTCTTTTTAGCAATAAAGTTCTATGATCTTCATTCTAACCCGAAGGTTAATTTCATGGCATTTTCTGCTGGGCCATATTTCCCAGAGTGAGGCATTTAATGCTTAAGCTTATAGGATATAAGGTCAGTGTACCAGTCAGGGTGAGGCCAGTCAAATAAAACCCGTTCTACATTGTTCAGTAGAAGGAATTTAATATGAGAAACAAGAGTAAAAGGTTTGAGAAGAACAGCTGAAGAGGCAAGAAGATGTTACTCCCAGCTGGAGGGACAAAGGAAGGAGGTGATACCAGAACCCAGCAGCAGTACTATCTGAAAAGAGCAGGGATCCCCAGTGTAAGGGCCTTACTAAGCCAGTGCTGGGGGTCATGGTGGGAAGAGTCTTTTGAATGAAATGGAAACATGTTGGGGAGGGCTCCATGAATGAGCTTGAGCCATAAAGAGATACAACCAGTGCCAGAGACAATTCTCAATGTAAAACTATCAGATAAATTCTACAGCTTCTCCCTTCCTCTTCCCCTTCAGAGCCTCCCATTGGTCAAATTTAACTGGAAGTCAGTTAAATTTGGGTCTCAGAAAATGTAGGTTACAGGGTCAGTCCCTTGTAACAAAGAACATAAGAAGGAAAGTTTTAACTACCTAATGCAGTGAATACAGGGGGCCTACCATGGAATTCCTTATTTCTATTCCCAACAAATTTTTTATCGTACATTTCAGCTTACATGGTCATGTCCTTGTGTCTTAGCCTCAACTCTGATTAATCATCTATGGCAACTGTAAACAAAGATACCTGCTCCTAAACATTCCTCCACAATTCTTGTCATCTTAGTCACTTCCTACCAAACACTGATAGGATGGACAAACCGTCCATGATGAGACCAGAATAAAGAGATTCATTGGTGAGCCAGTTATTAGGAATGAGGCTCTTTCTACAGTGGAAAGAGAGGAGGATAGATCTTGTGTGGCAATAGGAGTAGCATGTCACTCTACTTCCACAGGCAGAAGCAGGTGTAAAAAAAAGCAGCTAGCCTTGGTCACGGAGGTGCCTCTCAGCTAAGGGCACCATGGAGGGCTCCAACCCATGGCTGCAATAGTAAATGAAGAGCCATTGTGCCTCAACTGAATCAGTCAAGGGAATTCCTTTTTCCAGCTTCTCACCAACCAGTAATAAGGTCCCATGGTACTGAACACGACATAATTTCCAAGGTCATCTTTCTACTTTTGTCTCACTTGAAATTGGTAGTATGATTCTCATGTTAATAATTGACCTCTAGTATATGGCTTCTCAATTTTGATGCATGTATCTATCTCCTGAGGCCTTGGTAATTTATAGATTTTCATCCAGTGGTCTGGACTGGACTCAAGGTTCTATAGTTCTAGAACATCCCAGGTATTATCAAAGGTATTAGCCCACATGCCTCATTAAGTTTTGTTGTTGTTATTGTTGTTTTAGGAGGTACACCTCAGAATTGTGTGCAGGGACCACATTCCACACCCCAGAAAACAAACAACAAAAAGCAGCAACAAAAGCAAGGATTAGGTCTGATTAGGTGCAGAATCTAGACTACTGTCTCGATCATCTTACTCTGACTAAGGACCTGGAAGTGGCAGGAAGGTCACATGTCTCTGATGAGACTGGATGATGGTGGTCTCCTTGCAGTAAAAAAGAAAGATGTCTCACTTCACTATATGGTAGCTCTGTTTTAATAACTAGCTAGAGAATATCCTTCAGGCAGAGCAAACAGATAGAAATACACTGAGATGGGAATAACTCCGGATGGGTCACAGCTAAGTCATAAACTATGTTGATTCCCCCAATTTACTGTCACTTGTTTGGTGCCTGTCAGGGCAGCCAGCTGGTTTTTCTCTAGGATACTGTCAGCAAATCCAACTCTGTTTTCTCTACTTCCACAGATATTACAATGATTGTCCCCACAGGGAAGAATCTGAAAGATGAATGTCTTAAAATTGGAAATTCCTTCTTAACAGCTGTAAGGAAATTTGACAGCTCTAGATTTCTGAAAATAAGATTACATTATTTCACAGGGTGTTAGAATGGCTGATAGATTTGTGTTTTGATCTATACTGTCTCTACATTGAGAATTCAGCAATTTGTTATCTTCTTATCTGGTTTCCTGGACTCTAGATCTTTAAAGGAAACTACAAATTTACTTTATAGGGAGCAAAAAAAAAAAAAAGAGCTATTTTTATTTCATATACAGATTGAAATGAGTGATTAGTAAAACTGTTGATACCAGTGAAAGAGAAAAGTTTGTAAAAGGTTGTCAAATGCCAACTTTTTATGGGAGAAATAAACAAATGAGCAAACAGGCAAATAAAAAGGAATGGTGAGGTGGGAACTGGCCCAGGATTAAGAAGAGAGTCTCAGGGCAGTAGGTCCCTTTCCTCATAATGGGGTCCTTTGTTGACAATTAAAGGGATTATACGTACAATTGATGACTCCATGCCTGAACAGTTTTTTTTCTTTTTCTTTTCCTTTTTCTTTTTTTCTTTTCTTTTTTTGGTCTTTATCTGATTTGGATGTCATTATTTGGAAAGAGAAAGGAGAAATCAGCTTCTGTATTCTCATATGTGAAATCAGATAACATGCCTTAGTCTCAGGACGGTTTTACTGATTGAATGAAAAAAAAATATGTGGATATAAAATGCTTAGCATTTTGACTTGTACATAACAGAATCTCAACAATTTTCAACAATTCAAATGAATATTTCATAAACTTCTATCTCTGCCTCTGCCTCGTTTAATCCTGAGAACATTCTTATGAGGTAGGTCTTGACTCCTTTTGAAAATGCCTGCCTGTCCTGAGCCTTGAGGTGAGGGGATTGCCCAAGGTCACATAACTGGAAATTTACAGAATTAGGTTTAAACCTAGATTCTCTGCTTTCAAATCTATGCTCTATTCAGTCCATGACTCTGCCTTACATATACACACTGTTAAGATATGACTGTTTGGGCATCAGAAGAATATGAGAGTACCCCCTTGACAGATCTTAGAGGAGGGTGTTATGTGGGCGCTGGATGAACTTCTCTCTTTTACAATGCCTAGAAGTGGTGTGATTATGTCCAAAGCTCTGAAAAATAAATTCTCTTGGCTCATTTCTGGACCAGGAATTGCCAGTTCATAAGTATTTTTCTCATATGTTTGTAGGCTTGTTGATTTCTCTTAACTATTCTTCATAAGGAGTTATTTATTCTGCTCTTAATTTGGCTGGCTACTTGAGTGTTATAGTTTTGTCATCCCATGCACACACCTACCTAGTTAGTCTTCACTCTCACTCACTCTTAACTACTATATGTAAAGACTATTTGGTTTGTTTCCTTTCCTGATTTACTTTTTTCTGCTTTCAGCATCATGCAGGATTGATTACCTTTGGACTTGGGTTAATTCCATTTTATTTATCTTTTGAGATGTGTCTCTAATTGCTAAAGGGACTGCCTGCTATTTCTTTTCAAATTACACTGAAAATGCTGACTGAATTTCACTACAAACCTTGAGGCAAATTTGGTGGAAAATATTTTATTTTACTTCCTGAGCCTCATAATGAAACACACTATGTTTGTTTCAAACTACCAAAGCTGGCTTTGGTCCTAAATAAAGTTTCTAAAATTCTTTTCTAGCCAAACATTTAATTGTTTATATTTTCAAAACTGCCAGCTTAAACAGCTAGGCTCTTCCAACTGTGCTTGTGAAATATTCGTTTAGAAGCAAATCACTCGTGCCCTCTGTCAGGGGTCTATTGTTGATAAAATTATAACTCCCGTTTCTACTGAGGTACTATCTCAATCTTATGGGAGAAATTCTGAATACGATGTGTTAAGTACATGCCCCTGTCTGGTTGGATACTATATTACTTCTTGTTTTCCGTTGGCAGAGGAAATCTCTCCATCTGCATTTACGCTTTCATATTAGGCTGAAAGACCAAATACTGCCTGCAGGCTCTGCCACATACCTGTGGGCTGGGTTTGGAATCTGTCCTCTTCACCTTCAATTTTGTGAAAAATTTACAAAGGAACACAGTCGGATGGAGTTGGTGTTAGATATACCTGATGCTCGTTTGCATGAGCAAGTGTCTTGAGTGGGTATCTCGAACTTACCTCCTCCCGCTTTGCCTCCTCTTTTGCTTTCCCTCTTGCTTGGGTCTTTGCAATGGTGAATTCCCTGCTCACTGACATACAGCATTCTGCTGTAGGTAGCTAGATTGCCTTCTAGATGGAGGTAATATTTGTGGTTGCTGAACATTGAGGATATGTTACAACTGGTGGCAAAGCGAATGCCCAGATCCATCTGCAGATGTTACCAATTAGGGCCAGTGCCATTTTCCACAGCTGTGGGCCTTACAACTCTCACCTGCAGGTTCAGAACTAATCTTTAAACCATTCAGAACCTGGGCTGACAGGCTATTTGCAACTTCTTCCTTTCCGGACACGTGGGCTCTAGAAAAGATTTGTTCTTGCTATGGACAGCCCAATGTCCTGGCATGACTTCTGCTTGGAATAGTGGCATCTAATTCCCATTCCAGTCACCTTTTGGGTCTTTCCCTGACTGTCAGAGGTCCCAAATCTGTGAGCTGGCTCTTTCACCCAGGGATGGCCTCTGCTTCAGATACCTCTCTTAGAGGCACACTCATACTTCCAGATATGGCATGGATTTCTACTTGCACTAAAAACTTCTGCCCAGTGGACCTGCGCCCTCTTTTGCTTTCTCAGGGCAGATTTCTTGGATCCGAAGATCAGCTTAGATTGAAATCAAGAGCACTGCACCCCTTGGGTTTGGTAATCTATACTCTTGGCTCCTCTCTTGACTGAACCAGCCATTTATTTCAATCTGCTTTTCCCCATGCCTTTTCAAAGCTGCCCTTGGCTCATGATTTTTGCTGACTGGGACTTCTAGAACACTACCCTTTATTTAGAAAGGTTTTACATATATGTAAAATCACCTAATAGCATATGTACTATGTAGTTGGATGAATAGCATCACATATGATGATAAAGTAAAATAAAAATAAAATTTTAGAGTTTTCTCGTATCTTAATTTATTTCTATTTTATCTTCTTTCTGACACCTCCCTAAAGTTATTTGTAAGATTTCTTTGTTTTAAAGTAAATACTTTTAAGTTAAATTTACTGAAGTAACATTGGTTAACAAATAACATTGTGTAAATATCAGGTGTACAACTTTATAATACAACATCTGTAGACTCTATTACATGCTAACCTCCCGAAGTCCAGTCTCCTTCTGTCACCTTGTATTTGAATTCCTTTACCCTCTTCATCCTCCCCTTACCCTCAAATAAATATTAATCAAGAACCTCATAGGTGACAAATACCTTTATGTATTTTCTTTTATTTCAGCCAAATAACTACACTTTGAGCTAGTATCCTTTCCCCCTATTTTCATGAATAAACCAAGACTTGGAGCAATTTGCCCTAAATCTCAGTCTTCTCTCTCTCTCTCTCTCCCTCTCTCTCTCTCTCCCTCTCTCCTCTCTCTCTCCCTCTCTCCTCTCTCTCTCTCTCTCTCATATGCACGCACACCACACACACACCACACACACACACACACAGAGTATATAACCACAGCATGATTCAAACCCAGGTACTTGTGACTTTCAAACCACATTTAACTTATCTGAGCCAAATTCCTTAATATTACAGTTAAAAAGTACATGCTCAGAAATTAAGACACTTGCACAAACCATTCGATTACATTATGTAGGTTTCCTGAATTCCAAACAATACTTCCACTAGGCCACATTGCCTTTTAATGTAATTAGTTTAGGTAAAGCAATTAAAATAGATTATACTGATATTTGTGCAGTGCTGGAACATCACCCTTTATTTTCTTTGTCTTTGGCATACACTAGTCTCTTCTGTGGTTTCATCTTTTGGATATTTTTTCCTATTTCTATGACCACATCTGCTCCTCTCTATGTTGTAGGCAGGCAGCCTTAGGGAATATTTAAATTGCTTGGCCCTGAACAAAGTTGTTGTTGTGTGTATGTATATGTGCATGCGCACACACACACACATACACACACACACATTTTTAATAAAATCCTGACAAAATAAGCTCTTTCTCAGCAGGTTAATCCTCTCGTGCCTATATTTCTTCTACCATAAAATTATCACCATTTAAGCATCAGAAACCTCATCCTAATTCGGCCACTCAATTTAGTTAATGTCAATATCCTGAGGGTCTAAAAGTCAGTTAAGCATAGAACTTTTGCGCTGGAAGGGATCCTCAGTGCAGGGCTAATGGAATCTAAGGAGTGGCTCTATTGAAATTTGGGCACAGTGCCTAAAAGGAATCTGATATATTCAGTGTCTGCTTTCATTTCTCCTTTGATTTCCTTTTATATGTGTCAGCACAGGTATAGACTTGTGCCCTCTTTATCCATTTCTGTGAAAAAGCAGTAGAATAAGGTGTGAATGGCCTGGAGAGCAAATCTCAGATCTGTTATGTGTGGGTAATGCCAATGCATATTTTCAAACCGAATGCTTTTGAAAACTGTATTAGCGAGACTGATCCCTGTGACAGTCTTCTTTGTAGTCAACTAAATAAAAAAAGCTGACTTCTGTAATTAGGATGAAATGCATGGTGGAGATCACCTTAGAAACCCTGAATTTGAACAGCCGATACTGGTTCCTCTACCTCATTCACAATCCTAAATACCAATCAGCAAAATTTGTCTAAAACTTTGATACTCTGAATTAAAGCCAAACAAGAAACCAATGAACAATATTACAGAAAGATTTTGCTACCGGACTGTAGCAAAATGTATCCACAATATGTATCCACATTCCCATTTGTTTGCACATCTGTGACTGTTGTCACTGTTCCATAATGTCACTATATTATGAAGCAAATATTTAAACAAGATATAAGAGACTAAATCACCCAGGCATGTTTATTTTCAAATAGTTTCTCATGACTCAATCCACTGAGTTTTGTAGGACTCATAAATTACATTGCATTTAGAGAGGAAACATTGTGCCCAGAAAGAGTGTGATTACGTTAGGTAAGCCCAGGACGTAAACTATATTCACATTGCTTCAGGTGAGCATAGGTTACTGGAGAGAGAATAATGTACTTTCAAATCTCTTACCACATGATGGAGAAACTTGTTCTGAACCATAGACCTGACCAAATTCCACATGTATGATGTCAATTTCACAACATAGATAAGGCTTGCTTCTTTCCCCGGGAACTCTAAGATAGGAAACAAGAAAAGGAAGTATCAAAACTTTTAATACATTATATATAATAATATATATATATATATATATTTGTGTATTATATAATATATATGTATACATACACACACGCATATATATGTATATATGATATATATGTGTGTGTGTGTATATATATATATATATATATATATATATATATATATATATATGAGAGAGAGAGAGAAGAGATAAAGCATCAATTGTTTGCTGGACTATTTTATAAGCACTGGAGGTACTGGCAAAAAAAATTGACAAAAATTTCTGCTCCCATTAAGCTTACGTTTTGTGGAAGGAATCCAGCCATAAACATACTAAATAAACCAAATCTATAGCATGATAGAAAAAAAAACCAGACATACTAAATAAACCAAATCTATAGAATGATAGAAGAAACTAGACCAAGATCAGGGGGCTTCAGGGATTGCATATTTAAATCAAATAATCTGGTATCTTTCTGAGAAGACAATGTTTAAGCAAACTCTTAATGGAGGAAGAGTGAGCCATGTGGATATGGGGAAGGGAGTGTCAGGAAGAGGGAACTGAAAGTGTGAAAGCCTGGAGGGGGGAGTGTGCCTGGATATAGTTCCAGAAATGATGAAAAATTTGTTATCTGGAGGATAGGTCTGGTAACTCTGTAAGCTTTGTTTTGACTCTGATGATATGGGAGCCACTATAGTGCTTTGAGCAGAGGAGTGATATGAGCTGATTTTAATTAGAAAAACTGGCTGCTGTGTTGAGTGGATCATAGTGGGAAAGGGTAGAGACAGAGAGACTCGTTAGTAGCGTAGGCAGTAATGTCAGGCCAACCTGAATATGACAAAAATAATGAGATTTCTATACTGACAGAGTAGCTAAAGTGATTGCAATATAGATGTAAATGTGTCAAAAGAACAATTTTCTTGATTTATAGTAATGTAGAATCAATAGTAATAGGGACAGAGTGCTTGAGAAGACTAGCTTATTTATTTTTCTATGATGTAGTGCCTTTGACTCTCAGAAAGCACATAGAGGCAGTCATGGTTATCCCCAGCACCCTATACTTCCTGCCCACTAGACAGTAAAGAAAGATGGCAATGAGATTGAGAAACATAGAAAAATGGCCCTGGCACGAATTTTGGCCCTGCATACTCTCCTGGAACTTTGCCACACCCCTTTTAGGAGGTAGAGTATATTTCTTCTCCTTTGCTCTTGAACCTGGGGAAGTAGAATGTTGTAGAAGAGATGCTACCTGACTTTGAAGGCTATGCCATGAAATGAAAAATAGTTTCTGTGTGTTTTTATCTCAAAATGCTTTGCCTGTAGAACCCGATCGTCATGTTGTCAGGAAGGCCAAGCCATATGGACAGTGGAGGTGTTAAGTATTTGGGCAGTCGGCCCTAGCCCAGGTCCCAGACAAGGGCTGGCTTCAACTGCTAGATATTTGAGTGAATGAGATTTCAGATGATTCTAATTGCCAGCCATTGAACTATGACAAATGGTGCCAAATATAGCAGAGAACTGTTCCCGACAAGCTCTGCTGAAATTGCAGATTTGTAAGCAAGATAAATGTTGTTTTAAGTCATTGAGTTTTCAGGGTTTTTTGTTACAAAGGTGTAGATAGATAACTGGTCTAGGAACCCAAATCTGTGTTCTGAAAAGAGAAAATCCTAGTCTATAGCAAGGACTGGTTTTTCTTCTAAGAAACAATGATACAACATGATTATAGCAGATATAGCTAGCTGCTTTGATCTTTATTTTCCCTGCAGTATTCCACCCCCCCCCAAAGAAAACATTCTTCTTAAATCATTAAATAGTGAAGTAAAGAAAAATCTGTAACACTTTACTATTTCTTCTCATATAGACAAGGAAAAGAAAAAATACACATATAGATTATATTTGTTATAATAATATATGTGTTAAATATATATTACTATATATATTAAAATATATATGCATATGTATAAAAATAGACACTACTGTGCTTTTCCCTAAAGATGCAGCATTAGGGGTTCTGGGTATATTTGGGAGTCTTCTAATCTAACACCCTCCAAGTCCAAGGGTGAGCCCCAGGCTTTGTTTGTTTCCTGTCTCCCATCTCCTGCGCAGCTGTCACAAATGAAACTCAAGGTCACTGGAGATTATCAGGTGCCTTCAAAGTAGCTAACAGCCTTAGAGTTTGCTTAACTCTCTAGATTACTGCTTTTTTGTGTGTGTTTTTGGCCTCTAAGGACATCCCTTGCATTCTTTTAAATAAAAATAATCCTTTTTTTTTTTTTTAAATCCAGAATTTTTAGTTGTTACTAGCAGGAAGACTAGTTTTTAGGGTATGTAGGTGCCCATGCACCAAAAATGAAAATTTGGCTTTTTTTTTAAAGTATAGTTTTTATTAAATAATACAGACCATCTTATTTGTTTCCTCTTAAGTGTGATAATATTTTTAAATAATTTAACTGGAATAAGAATTTAGTTAAAGGCAAAGCTTGAAGTTTATTCTCTGAATAATTCTCTTAAGTTAATTAGGAGGTTAAGCTTGACTTTTTTTTTTTTAAACCTTCTTTAACCAAATGAACAAATGTACAAATTACCTTTCCTGATGCAGCTTTCTTTGAGCGTCACTTAATGACAAAACGTTATTGAAATCGTTGTGTTTGATTTTTTTTTTTCTTCATGGATGTGATCTTGAGAGTTGTGATGATACACTTAGGTATTAATGGCATTCTAGTTTAATTTATAAGTTAAATCAGTTATTCTATTTGGAAGCATTTCATAGTCATGAAAACCAACAGAATTAAGGTAGGTAGAATCCAGCTATTTAGAAGTTTAAGTTCCTAAGCAATTTTGTGATCTAGGCTGAGACCTATGGAGCTCCTTATACATAGTATCTCTTCAGGGCTTCCATTGGAAAATGTATGTACACGTGGAACATATTCAGCTGCAAGAGTGTGTAGAGATGCAGCTGGATTTCAGGCACTCTGTTAAAATTGAAAGCTTGCCGACTAGAGGCAATTTTTTTTAATGGTAACTTCTGCTTCTGAGATAGAACAGACATTATCTCAAGTTAGCTCATTTGTTTTTTGATTCTCTGTGGTTTTTAAGGGCATTTTTAGCCAAATGGCCAATCTGGGAAGACCTAGGAAATGAATGTCTTATCTATTATGACTTGAAGGTCTCAATGTGCAAATCATAAATCAAGTGTCAACAGATGCTACATGAAGCAAACTCTAAACTCAAAGATTCAGAGCTTTGCATAGTAAGTTTGTAGGGAAATTGATATGTAGACAATAAAGGAAATAAAAGTAATTGGGAGAAAAATGAACCAATTAGGGCTGACTTGAAGGAAAATAACATCTCTGTGTGAGGCAGTCTGACTAATATCAAGTGAAAAGTATTGAATTGTTTTGATTAGAGATCATTTGATTATTAAGTAATTCCAATTACTTGTGATAACTTGGAAATACAATAAAACTCATTTGTAAAGTTTTAAAAACTTTGGTTATGGTGCAATTTTACTGAAGTTCAGGTATTATCCTCATGGCTCATGAGGATAAACCAGCTTACTGAAAACTGGAAGCACTGCTCTGAGGAATATGGTAGCATTGGTACTTTAAGTTAATTGTCCTTTTTCCTCAAATTGAACTTCATTTAAAATAAGCTTAAAAGCTTCTGACTTTTGACATTACAAAGCCCTAACAAATAGCATTAGATTGAGAATAATTTACATGCAAACTATCGAAGTTTATTAAATAGATAGTAGCCAACTCTCAGCACACTGGATCCCATTTTTATAATACACATGCTGCATGTAAATGATATTTGAAAGCAAGACACCTAAGGTACTTCATTAATTGGGGGAGCTATTTATAAAATTAGTACTTCAAATTGAAGCATTTATAGGTAAGTAACCGTGGGTCCCAGGTCTGGCTGTGATCCAGGCTTGCAGCTAGGGATAGGACTCCAGATGTAGAATGTTACATTATGTAGTAGGGCGCCTGCACCTAACTTATGCCACTATTGTTCTCTGACATACATATATTTACAAAGCCCACGCGGTCCCCTAGTACAGAAACGTGTGCTCCTCACGATAAAGTTGGTGCCTGCTGCTGTTTCTTTCTCATGTCAGCTCCTCGTGCATTCTTTCAACTGGGTGTCTCACCACCAAAACCTTCCCTTCTTAATCAGCTGGCACTGACAGTAACATTAAATCATCAATGCAAACAGAAGTTGTAATACACAGTAACTGTGTAAACATTTCAGGTAACTTGAACCAGTCTCTTATCCATAGCTATGGAAAGATAAACCAGAACCCTGTCTCAGACTAGAGACTTCAAAATAGAACCCTTGAGCAAAGTGTTAGTTAAACCCAGTGCTTGAGAACTGTGTACTTGACCAGTGAGAGAGGAAACGGAGACTGGGAGCAGCAAAAAGATCATCCTGTTGCTCTTTTAAAAATTCCCTCCTGGTTTAAAGAGACTGAAACAAGGCAATGTAATTAACTGAACTCCTTTTCCAAAGGGTTTTAGGATTAACAATCCTACCCAAATTCTGAAATGCTGTGCCTCCAAGCAACATAAAAGAAGATGGTCATCTTAGTCATAGACAACTCTTTCAACAAACATATTTGTGATGGAACTCTCCTAGGTATGAGGGCCACTGAAATGAACAAAAACAATGGTGTCTGTAGTTGTGCACAAAATCTGTTGTGTCCCTGTTGATTCTTCATTCACTACTCCAGAAATTAATTAATGTTATCTCCCCAGGCATATTAAGATCCAAATTCTTGTTCGTGTCTGAGTTTATAATCTATAGCCAGATCAAAAATCAAAATGATTACAAAGCAACGTTATGAGTACCATTGTACTAGTGAGCACAGGGAATTAGGTCAACAATTAGGGAGAATTACTATCTCGCATTGCCAGTGTCTGGAAAGGCTACCTGGAGGAAAGGACTCACATCTTGAGATTTGAAGGTGATTGCAAGTGAGAAGGAGGAAGGAAAATGTGTTCCATATTTTAGGTGAGAAAAAGCATGTTAAAAATGATAAAGTCTTGCAAAGCCAAATCTGCGGGTAGGTAATGTGGCTACAGTACAGGTAGAAGTGAGGGGCCTGGTTAAGGTAAAGGTAGAGAGGCAGATAAATACAGAAAGATTTGAAAGGCAATGTTAAGAAGTTTGAATTTCACCTGAGAGGATGGAGAACTAGTGAAGGCTATGTGGCAGAAAGGTGGTAAGAATTTTGTGTCCTTGAGAAGTCACCCTGGCGTCAGAGTCTGTGCTCCAGGTGGACTTTTCTGTAACAGAAATTGTTACTTGAATGCAGGTTCTTGCTGCCATTCTTTCTATTTTACTGCTCTGTCTGTAAGAGTACATTTTTTTTATTTCATCCTATTGTAATCACAGCTGTTTTTTTGAGACCCAGTTAAATTCTCCCTTCTCTCTTCAGTAACCTTCAAGAAGTGTTGTTGAGCACCTGTGACACCAAACAGACATAGTTCCTGCCTTTGTGGGGAATTTCTGGTTTACACCAGCTGGAAGTGAATTCCCTGCGTTTCACATTCCTATAGGAGTTCCTTCATACCACTCGTATGACACTTATTTGAAATTCCCTTTGTACCCTTCAGGGTTCTGTCAGGAAACAGGTAACCTATTCAAATTGGGCAATCTGCAAAATGTTGAATAAAAAGACTGTTTACAAAGATGTAAGGAGGTGCTTTTATCCATATTGCTGTGTGACAAACCACCCTAAACTTAGTGAGTAACATAAAATAATAAGCATTTATTATACCCATGGATTCTGTGCATTGAGAATTAGAGAAGGGCACAAAGAGCATGATGATTCTTTTCTGTTCCAAGATGTCTGGGGTTTCAGCTGGGAAAGCTCAAAGCTTGGGGTTAACTTGATAGCTGGTATCAGGTTCATTTGAAGGCATCTCCTCTCACGTGTCTACCACCTGAGCTGGTGCTGTTGAATGGGGTATGTGTACATGGTCTTTCCATATGGCTTGGCCGGTCTCTTTTACAATGTCCTTGCCATGAGACAGTGGGACTTTTTATATGCTATCCTGGTGCTCCATGCAAAAGTTTCCCAGAAAACAAGGCAAAAGCAGAATGGCACTTGATGAAATAGCCCCAGAAGTCATAGAATACTGGTTTTGCTTCATTCTGTCAGTAAGAGTGCATCTCCAAGTTCAGCTCAAGTTCAAGTAAAATGTCCTAGACTTCATTGAGCAGTGAAAGGTGTTTCAAGGGATTTGCATACATGTCTTAAACTGCTACAGCAGGGTTTATGGGCACTAACGAGAGAGTGCAGGACCCAGGGCAACAGTAGTAACTCAATTCTATTTCTAAAGAAGCAAAGGAAGGGAGAGTTTACCAGAATCGAGAGCTATAGGAGAGAGCCACACAGTAGTACTGTGGCCTTCAGTAGACAAATATATCTAAATGAGGGCAAGAAGGAAGAAAGATGCAAGAAGAAATGAACATCTGACTTCACATTCTTTATGTCCTCCAGTGACTCCTCATTCACCAAACCCAATTGGAAGCCTGGGAGTCTGTCACATGCAGATCAACCTCCTTGGCAAAAGCAGGGCAAAAATGGTAGAAATTGGATCTGGAGGGACAAACAGAAGATATCTAAGGCATCTTTTACTGGAGTTAATTACTTATGCCCACTTTGAAACACATAACCCCTATTATTCTTCCCCCATTGGAGAAGGCACAGACAGATAAGATGTGCTTATGTAGTAGGAGCTTAGTACTTGTTTGTTGAAAAACAAATGATTGATAACCAATTCTATGAATAAATAAGTACACAGAGAATATCTTTTTCACATCAGATTCCTTTTTAAATTCCATGTGGATTTAGAGATGATACTACTTATGTCCTGGATAGTAAATATGTCACATTATTTTCACCATATACATTTTTTAAAGCCTAAATCATAGGATTTATAACAGCTTTTATCAACAATGTTTAAAATGGAAGCAGTGATGAATAAGCAGATTTATTCATAATAAATAAAGGAACCATGTTCTTAACTGATAATGTGAGCCAGGAAGATAAGAGAACTTTGGGGGAAGCTTAATTATATTGATGATAGTGACTCAAAGCCATATTGCCATTTCTGTAAAATGGCTATTAAATTTCTCCCCTTTTTATTGGTTTTCTAATAGAGAAGAACATTAGGAAGTTAAAGTAAAAAAGGTTTATCAAATTCAGTATACATCAGACTAAGAAAGCTAAGATAATTTGGGTGTTTTGAGGGCAATGTGGGTAAAAAGGTACTGTTATGACAAACTGAGGTTAACGTGCCCTGTTATATATGGTTTATACACTGTTAATGAAACTAATGCAAGAGGGGAAGATGAGTAGATTGTTACCAGGCACATCCCAGCTTACGCAAAAAGAAAAACTGAAAACTTTTATTATCCATCCTCCCTACTTATTAGTATTGCGCCATAGATCAAATAAAACAATGTATATGAAAACTGTTTGATAAAACAGAAAGATAAGCTGTTATTTCAAGATATTCAGGGAAATTTTGGGGTGAAATCATAGCTACTCTCTTTAAGGTGATGTTCTAAAAGTACTTACCAAAATTCTCATAAAGCATCTATTAAGTACTTGACTCTGAGTGGCCCTCAAATCCCCCAAATGGCCTTTTAATTGAATGATGTAGATGATTGTGTCCCTCTGACATCCAGGAAACTTTGGCTATGATTGAAAAGCCCACGTAAGTACCAGATCAAGGACAGAAATCCAAAACCTTAAACTTCATTCTATGGCCTTTCCCATAATCATGCCACCTCCCAATTCAAGATTAGATGGTACATTAAAAAATGGAAGAAAACCATTTAATGTGTCACTGGAAGAGGTGATAATTACATTTAGAATGTTCTCAGGGCACAAATAATATACATATGAGACCTGGCTCCCAGTTTTTTCAACCATGATTTTATGGGTTTCCTAAAAGGAAATACAGTGTGAATTCATTGTAATGAGAAATCTTATATTATTTTAAGTAGATCAATTCAGCATCTTGATTAGCAGCAGTATTGAAATTTCTAAAATTCATATTTTATGACATCCTAACACCTAATTATGGGTAAAAATGAGTTCTCAGGTGACTGATCAAAGAGTAACTTTTATTTGGCCCTTATGGAATTTGAATGCCAACAGAGAAAGCAGAAAGACTGGATGCATATTTTAGTTGACAGAATACAGTTGTTTCTGAAGTTTTTTTTCTCCTTTCACATCTCATATCTTAAATATTATATACTGTGTCCCTGTACTATACACTATGTTGAATTTAATAGCTCAAAACCCTAGTGAATCAATGAGTTGTATTCAAATTCAATCATGACAGTGTATATTTTAACTTTCATAGGCTACTATGAAACAAAAACATTTCATAAAAATTTAGCGACTCATGTACATGAACTGGAAGTAGCTTATGTGTTTTAACAATACTTATACTTTCTTTGCCTTAATCAATGTATTGTGTTTCTAAAGTTGAGTTGAGGACAATTATTGTCAGTTTAAAATGAAAAATAATCTTACCTAACTAGAGACATGCTATGGTGTAGGTGGAAATTATATACTATTGATTTCACTTTCAGAAAGAATAGTTATATGGTAGCAATTCCTATTATGGTGTTGTTTCATCTCAAAGAAATGGCTATACACAAATTTAACTCCCTTCAGTAAATAGTTTTCTAAACTTTCTTGTTATCATTTAAATTGAACAGATTCGTATTAGAATTTATATTCTTTCTTCCCAATTCTCCATTTGCCATTCCTTATTCCTAACTTCCCTGGTTTTATCAATGAGATTCTGTTCTCCTAGACTTACAGTAATTTTAAGCTAATTTCTTTCATTGATCCCCTACTCTTTTTTTCATTAGTCATTATGCCCTGTTACTTTTCCTTCAAAATGCCTCTCATCCTTATATTTCCTCTATTCTTATCATCATTGTAATTCATCAGCTAAGGTAATTTGAAGAATTTCCAGGAGGATTCGGCACCAATCTTGGATGCTGCACAGCCAGGAATAAGACAGCCCCTGTAAACATCATCTGGCTTACAACCTTTATATATAAAGCAAGGGAGCTGAAACTCAGATAACTTGAGGGTTTTGCCCAAGATCAGAAAGTTGGTAACTGACAGAGGTAGACTTGAAATCTCAGCCCATGCTTATTTCACTCTGCTACTCAACCTACCTAAAGGGAAGGGACTTTAACTGTAATGCTTACTATTGCTTTATATGTGCAAGTTTTCCCAACAAATCATAATTTAATTAGAAAAATATTTAAATGGTTATGCAGTAAGCCTAATTCTCTGTGAGTTGGGGTGTGATACAAAGGGCACTAGGAAAACAGTATTTTTATTTAGCAGATGTTAAAACTCTACTCTTTGAGTATCATCATGTGACCTCTAATTAGGAGCTCAGCTTGTATTTAGTTGATGCAGAAAAGGGTGATATATGGAGGCCACAGTGGAGTCTAACAGAACAAATGTCAAATTTTGGATTATAGAAAAATCTGCAAGCTGTTTTGAGGGCAGAGGTGCTGGAATGGTCCAATATAGTATTCTATCTTATTATTTTAAATAATGCTCTTTGTATCTGTTCATCACCAGAAACGCATTGTAATTCAGAGTCATACTCTGAACTGAGAGCTGCAAGTTTTGTGTTAGTATATTTTGTATATTGGTTCTGGGTTTGGAGGAACACTGTATATGTAGAAAATATTTGTCTGGCCTGTCCAGGAATATTTAAAATGCTCCTAAAAAGGTTAAAATGTTACCTAGGAATTATTGCAAAATCAAGTTATTCTCTCTATTAAAAGTTTAATACCATGTTATAATATCCGGTTTTAGGTTCCTTTGCTCTCTGCTATACAAGGCAAGTAATTATTCTACTGGTAACGGCATACTATCCTTTCTTCATCAAGAGCTTAACCAAACACTACTTTGATTATTTATGTTCAATTAAATCCTTCTATTGTTTAATTAACTTATTATCTCTCTCTCTCTCTCTCTTCTCTCTCTTCTCTCTCTCTCTCTCTCTTCTTTCTTCTTTCTTTCTTTCTTTCTTTCTTTCTTTCTTTCTTTCTGTACACCCTCTGCTATGGAAACATAGACAGCTTTCTGTTTCAGAAATGGACCCAAAAAATACCTCAGGTTATTATTTCTAGCTTCAGATTTCTAAAACTCTATGGCTAGAGCATTACAGGTTATCTCATCAGGCCTCCTCATTAAAGAACAGCCACTCCATAACCCATGAAATTATCTCTTCTTATGGCTTGTCTAAGGTCAGTAATATTTTTCTGGGTTATTACTTCCATGGGTCTTTAGCAGCTAAACATTTGTGATTTGCATAATTTCTTCCAAGAAAATAAAGTCATTATTTTTCCAAAGTTTAATACTATTTTCTATCTTTCAATTGTATTTTTAACTTTATATTTGGATTTTGCAACTGGAAAAATACATTTCATGCTTTACATACATATCTGTTTATCTTCTGAATAAGAGAAAATTCCTCAAATTTTTCTTTCAATTACTAATTAATGTATTTGTTCAAAAATAGTTATTGAATCTCTTGTGTTAGATATTATAGTTATTACAAGGATAGTTATTAACAGTGTCTGCCCTTAATGAATTTATTATCTAGTAGGAATAATTAATGTACGTATGCTCATACTTTGTATTCATTGTTTTAATTCCAAGTCTGCTACGTACATACTGAAATATTGGACAAACCATAAGATTGTACTTGAATAGCTTCTATTTTTTGGCATCGAAGGCATTAAACAAGAAAGTACAAATTTCTTGATATAATAATTCAAAATTAACTATATGCTAATTGTTATATTTTTATTATACGTGGTAGAATTATGTGTTATGGGAGACACCAAGAAGGTGTTCTGAAAGTTGACTCACAACACCTTTCAGGGTATTGATACCATTCTAACCTTATTTAATTGAATATAATAGGGTGATAAATATTAGTCAGACTTCTACTGATACTATATACTCCTTTATCCTTCAAGTCCTCATGTTCTTGTACAGATTTCTGTTGATTACAAACAAGTGAAATAAGGAAAGAGAAAGTGAAAGATTGGACAAGATAAAACAGAAGAGGGCACATAGACAAAAACAGAAAAATGATATAGTAAAAGGTTAAAAATAAATTTGGAAAGTAGACTAAAATAAAAGTCTCAGTAGGATGCAGAACACTAGAAAGAGAATAAGAATGTTAAAAAACAAAATCTAGCTGAGTAAATTATAAAGATCTTATCTACTTTATTCAATGATTCATGAATTGGGCAGCATCCACTCTAGCAGATAGAAAGGAGCTCCAAGGGGCTGTAGGAAATGAAAGAAGAGAATGAGAACAAGGAAGTTATGCTTGGCAAAAAGCAGATTCCTTATGGCAACGTCACTTTCCTTTTGGAGATGACAGAGGTCTATCAGGTGGGTTACCTAGCCAGTGATTAGGTGACTCCTGATCGACTGGTTTAAGATTTTATTTTGGGGAGAGCCAAAACTGTAATTAAGTTTCAGTTGGGTGAGGTTTGGTGATGTGAGGTTTAGTATAAGTGACTCTGTTTGGGGCCTGTTGTCTTCTTTTTAACAATAGAAGGAAGACAATGAGAGAGTTACTGATGAAAATAGATTAGAGAAGTTATCATTAACTGAATTCTAATATAAGAAGAGAATTGGCAAAAAGTAGGGACTAAAAATGCTGATTATTGTCTAAACATTTTCCTATTTTTAATAGGGGCATAAGAGCTTTAATATCACTTATTCATAAATCCATATTTATACATTTATATCATTTATTTTTTAGGATAGAAACATCAAAGGCAGGAGGGAGGAGCATTATAAAGATAAAATTATTAGAATCAAATATTTGTGAAGTGACCAGTCCACGGCTGCTATCGACCACTTTTTTTTTTCCAGAACCCAGTATTTTAGGCTGTAGTGTCACTATTGGCAGGGAATGTTAGCCTTTAGACAATCCTATTTCTCTCCAGTATTCTGAAGGTGGGCAAATAACACATTATGACTAATAAGACCCAAGGGAAATTTCTGAGAAAGATTTTTCACCTAAATAAATAAAAGATGGGCATAAAGAATTGCAGAATTGCATCATTTCCCTTCCTTCTGTGTTGGATTGAAGTTGTTAGAGGAATTTCTATAGCTATTCATGTGATCTTAAAAGAAAGTAACTCAGAATTTAAATACTACTGGGCCATTGAACCAATTCTGTAATAACCACCTACCTTTGAAATTACTATTACCCAAGACAATAAACTCATTTTAACCTATCTTTGGTATGTTGATCCTGCTGATTGAGGAGTTTTAATTAAATCATAATACAAATTAGTTCAAAAAAGACTTCCCTTTTAAGATGACTCTTCAAGAACTCAGAGGAATTATCTAGGAAATTGATAGAGAAAGAATATTCCAGGCATTTCCTATAACACAATCCAATATGTCATTAAAAAACTCAAATAGACATGCCGCTTTTCTCATTTATATGTTTACTGAGCCTAGAATATTGTTTTGGGAAATTTTGATCATTAAGAAAACACTAGTGTTGTAGCATTCGAACTTTTAGTATCTCATTAACTATTACATTTGAAATTTCTTCACTTAGAAAATTTGTTTTTTTTCCTAAAAATGTCAGTTTATAAAATTAGTAAAATTATACATCTAAAAATATTCACATGCATACAAGTACAAGTACAAAACGCATACATACATAGAATTCAAAATCAGCTAACATTCAAAATCAGCTTTCATTTACCTTTGCATATATATACAATAAGCAGGTTATCTAATTTGAAATCTATTATAGATATAATTACATATTCAATTAAATAGATTCTAATTTGCTTAACTCACATAGAAATTTTAAAACTAGTTTGTCAATATCTAAAAAAAACCCACCTTGTCATTTTGATTGGAAATGCATTGAATCTATAGAAAAATTTGTGAAGAACTAATATTTTAAAAATATTGGATATTCCAGTCCTTGAACACACTGTAACTTTTATTTAGATCTGCATGACTTCCTTCATTAGTGGTGTGTAGTATTCATCGTATAATCAGGCTCCTATTTTGTTAGATATATATCTCAGTATTTCATTTTGTTGGTGCTACTGTAAATGCCATTCTTTTCAAAATTTCAAATTCTAATTTTTAATTGCTGCTTTATAGGAATATGATTGGCTTGTATATTGACCTCATATCCTGCAATCTATAAAATCTACATTATAAAATGTAAACCCATATATTAATTTGCTCTACTTTTTCTTTTCTTTTTTTTTTTCAGGAGCACTTTAAGTTATTGATTTAGATACATCTTTTTCTTTAATATAAGCACTTAATGCTATAATTTTTCTTCTCAGTACTTCTTTAGCTAAACCACACACATTTAGATATGTTTTATTTTAATTTTCATTCCATTCAAAATATTTTAATTTATTTTGATTTCTTCTTTGACCCAAGAGTTGTTTAGAAGCGTGTTAATTTCTAAATATTTTGGAGTATTCCAGCTGTTTTTTCTACTGTACTTTTATTACAGCCAGAATACTTTATAGGATTTCTATGCTTTTAAATTTGTTAAGATTTGTTTTATGGCTCAGATTATGGTCTGTTTTTGAGAACATTACTTGTGCATTTAAAAGAATGTGTATTCCGATTCTGCTGTTGTTAGGTGGAGTAATATAATCTTCTACAGCCTTACTGATTTTCTGTCTACTTGTTCTATCAATTACTTAAATTAGAGTGTTGAACTATCCAACTATAATTATAGATGTTAGTTATTTCTCCTTTCAGTCTATTATTTTTTACCTTCATGTAATTTTAAGATCTGTTGTAAGGAGTACACAAATTAAGAATTGTTATGTCTTCTTAGAGAATCAACACCTTTACATTGTGTAATGTCCCTATTTAGCCCTGTTAATATTGCTTATTATAAAGTATACTTTATCTGACATTAATATTTCAACTTCAGCTCCCTTTTGTTCACCATTTGTGTGGCATATATTTCTCTATGCTTTTACTTTGACTTTATCTACCTTGTAAGTGAGTTTCTTGTAGACCACATGTAATTGAGTCTTGTTTTTGCATTCTTTTTGATAATCTCTCTTTTTAAATTGTTTTTTTTTAGACCAGTCACACTTAATGTGATTATGGATATGATTAAGAGCTATATTTTGCTAGTTTTCTAGTTCCATCTGTTTTGTTTTTTACTCCTTTTTTTAGTATTTACGTATGTAGATACATTTTATTCTGTGTATTGGCTTATTCATTGACTCTTTTAATTTTGATGTCTTTTGCAAAACAATATCATACTGCTTTATGTGTAGTTTAAGTACCTTATGACATTATATTCCTATATCCTTCTTCCTCTCTGCTGCTCTGTTAGACTATTTTTATATGCTATAAACACATGTAATACAGGTTCTCTCTTTACATTAGACAGTAATCTTTTAGCACAATTAATAATAAAAATAATTTTAATTCTTTATATTTTTATTTTTCTGTGTTCTTTGTTTCTTTATTATTGTTTCTGGAAGACTCTAAGATATATATTTACATATAAAATTCATAATCATAGTTGTGCTTACTATTGCCATTCAAGAGTCAGTCTGATATTATTTGTTTCTCCATGAGAACCTCCCTTTAACAGTTCATGGAGAATGGTTCTACTGGCAGCATATTCTCTCTTCTTTGAGAAAGTCTTTATCTTCTTCATCCTTGAAGGAAAATTTCACTAAATATAAAATTATAGATTTTTTTTCTTTCACTACTTAAGTATTTCACTCAACTCTTCTTGTTTTGCCTGGTTTCTGACAAGATGTCCACTGTGATTCATATCATTGTGCCTCCATAGGCAAGGTGTTTGTTCCCTTTCCCTCTCAGGCTTTCTTTAAGATTTTCAATGTGTCTTTAGTTTTCTGCACTTCACATAGGTTGTGCTCAGGTAGTTTATTTGGGGTATTTATTCTTGGTTTGGATCTGTGATTTGGAAAATTCTTGCCATTATCACTTGATACATTTCTTCTATACTCTCTTGTTCCATTTACAACTGTGTTACACTTTTGAAATTGTCCCACAGTTCATGAATGTTATGGATTTTTTTTTCACTTTTTTCTCTTTGCATTTTTCTGTTTGAGAATTTCTGTTATTCTAAAAGTGTGTTCGTTCTAACAATTATTATTAATGAATTGGGATAATGTCTGCCTAGTAGGTGAGACTGTGTATGGTAAACATTGTTGAGAACACTTCAAGTACATTAAGTCTGCCACTTTATGAGTTGAAAAGCTTTTTCAATTTTTCTAAAACAGTGTCCAGTAAGTTCATAATTGGAAAAGATTTTTGAAAAGTGATAACTCTACCTAGTAGAACTTACAAATCCTAGGTAGGAAGTTAAGTTATTTTAACATATTTAATAGATTGACACTCCTAATTTGGAAAAGTCATTCTTAGAAGAATTACATAGTTTTTGGAAATCATGGACATGAAGAGTAAGTTAGAGTTGATATCCACTTAATTGTCTTACTCAGTTGACTTTATTTTGATGATGGTGGACAGATGTAGACAACTGTTCTCACTTCCACACTGTTTTTCTGGTTTTCTTTTCTTTCTTCTTTTCTTTCTTTTCTTTCTTTTCTTTTTTTTTTTTTTTTTTTTTTTTATGGCACAACATGCTTCACATCCCACAACAAAAACTATCCCATTGGAACATTGGAGAAAGGGAGACAGACTCTTCTGGAGGTTTTATGGTAGTAGAATAAGATTCTCCATTTATATTGGTGGCACACTGAACAGACTGATGGTATGTTTTATTTTATCATTATCAATATCATTAATCTGCTGTGTTTGTATTATGGACAACTAAAAATATTCTTTGTTTCTATTATATTCTTTATTCTACTTCAGATATTTATAAACCACTTTTGATGATGATGCATTCTTTCTTTCAGACACTAGGATATAAAGATAAAAACATGAACTCTCCCCTTGCCCCAATCTGTTCATAGGATATAATTAAAAATTCTTAATCTCCTCCTCTTAGGTTCTTATGTTTGTCTATAGCCTGGAGCATTTTTTAATATCATGGAATTTAGCTTTTGTGCTGAAAGAATAGAAGTATAGCTTTAATGCCAAACCCAAGAAATTCTTATATTCTCTTTTTCTCTATTTCAATTTTGAATACCTTCAAGCTGAGCACTTAAATAAATATTAGCTACTACAGTCTAAAGATTTTACTTTGATCTATATATTTGATTTATTGTTTCTAGCTTGTAGTAATATGTCACTGATTAAATTCACATTGTATAATTCAGTAGCTACAGTTTTTAGATTAAAAACACATGTGACTTAAGAAAAAGCATGTTTTATAGAAGTTTGGATACTCTGTTTTCTCACGGTTCAATAAAAACCTCAGCCTATTGAATTTCAACTCACAGTACAAGCTCATCTCTTTAGTTAAGCCTTTTTCAATTTGGCTATGAACAGCCTATTGCTGTGAGAACCTGAAAGCTCAGCATTTATTTTATTTGCTGTTTTATACCTAATGTGTATCCAGTGGCAATAGTAAGCACAACTATTATTATGAATTTTATATATAAGTATTTATCTTAGAGTCTTCCAGAAATAGTAACAACACAGCAACAACAAACTACGGCTTCATATCCCTGGAGTAAGAAACAAATATGTATCAGTTATATCTATAAATTTTAATAATGGGTATATTAAATTAATATTAACAGCCTAAAATTTTTCCTTACATGTATCTAAGCACAGCTTTAGAATAAAAGCAGAACTTGCTATAAATGGAGAACTATACTATGTAGGAAACTAGAACATGGCTTTTCTATTTATCTCTCAAAGAAAAAAACCAATGTGAATTACTATTTAAATTTTAAATTGCTAATTTGAATTTCCATCTGAGAATTTTTTAAAAAAAGAGTCTCAAACATATTTTGTTGCTCTGCAGATATGAGTGAATATGTGTGTAATTAGTTACTCTACTAAATGTTACATATTATGTTATAGACTGAACTTGACCCATCTCTCTCTTTGGATGTCCAGTCCTGTTTATCCAATTGACTTTTAAACATCTCTTCACTAACGTCCTTGGGGAAGCTCAGATTCAACATGTCTAATCCTGAATCCCTCCACACAAAGCCCTTGTTAAGTGCTTGATCCTTTGTTATACTAGATGAATTAGAGCCTAAGATTTGTGAAAGACACCACCCTCTCTGCCTGGCTGCTCAAGATGGAAAGTTCTACCCATTTTACATCACCAACTCTGTCAATTAAGTGGATTAAATAATTCTCCACATCTCTCTACCACTGTCTGGTTTTAGGCTTGCAATATTTCTCATCTGAATTTCTGAAATAACCTTTAACTCGTCCCTCAGATTTAAAATGAGTTTCCTTACTAACCATCTTTCAAATTTCTACCTCGCCTGCAGAATAAAATGTAAGCTTTTATATCTAATATGCCAGGTTTTTTGCCTTCACTGTATACTTGTTTATGTTTATTAGATAAGGATTGGCCTTTTACGAAGCCACTTTTAGTCTAATCCTCATGTTATTTTCTGCCTCCTGGTTTTTACTGCTACTATTTCAGCTAGTAACATTTTTCTATACTTCTACTGACTAACTTCTAAAGCATGTCTTCTAGGATTCTGTCCCTCAGTCATGCCCTGACTTAGATACCTCTGCTGACCATGTTGGGCTCCATGCATTGCCATGTCTATTTTATATTCTCTGATTATCAGAAAGACCAAGGCTTGAAGCTCATGATCCTGGGATGCAACTCCCCCTTAAAGAGTCTTTTCTTTAGTAAACATTTTCACTGGCTCTCTCTCACAACACCCCCCCCCCTTTGATGTTTTATTTGCTCTTTGTGGTCATGGTTGTTGGTCATAATTTTAGTAACTAATATATCATTCACCTCAACCCATTAACCTACATCTCTTTTCCCAGAGAGATTCCTACATTGGGTGGTATGCTGGATTAAGTAATCCCTAAATTCCCATTTGACTGAGATTTTCAGATTTTATTATTCTATATTGTTTTACTTCCTATCTATGATATTTTAATGGGAAAAGATGTAGAGTTGTATACACTATAAGCTGGAAATCTGTGTCACTTGGACCCTTGTTTTTCTACTTGCTTTAGCATATCAGTTTTTTCTTAAGTCCCTAAACATGCTTCAAATTTGATGATGCTTCAAATTTGCGACCTCTACTACAATCTCCAGGCTTTCTAGCAACTCTAGTCATAACTGCTTAGCAGATAGTCTTATTTTCGGGATTAGCTCTTTCTCAAAATATTGCCAGTCTCTTTAGGTTGCTGTAAGTTTAGGTAAAACAATGTCTAAGACATTCTTAACATGGTCCTTGAGAAAACAGTAAGGCCTCAATAAATGCTATCTACTTTTTAACACATTAAAAAGATAATGTTTTGTAAAATTGCAATACCATGATTCTGTAAATGACACATATCTGTGAGGTGTGGCTATATGTGTGCAAGTGCACAAAAAGAAGAAGTTGAATGAAAGATAAGTATGAGTATGAGACCAAGGGATATGAGTAAAGCTGATAAACTGAGCCTTGAAGTGTTTGATCTGCAGTAGTCTCAGAACTCTGTTTCATATAAGGTGGATTCAAAGGCATTGAAAGAAAACAAAGAATCATTTATTTGAGTGCCATAAAAATCCTTCTGTCTCTTAAAGAATTATTGTGCTACTATAAAAATTTGTTTCCTTTAAAATAAAAATATATTATGTCATAGTTTTTTACCATATGGGTAAAAGGCAGTGACTGAGCTCTGAACAGAAGTGAGAATCTTCTCTAGGCATAGTTTCGATCATCATGAACCTGTGGTACATGGAGTATGTTTAGGAGGAAAATGGCTAATCCTCATGACTTCTAGAACCTGCCATTACAGATATAAGGGGTTTACTTTGCATCTATCATTCTACTTCCAATTATACTTTCAATCAGAAAGGTAGAGATATCTCTAATAAAAGTCCTTGTCCAAAGAGATAACCAAATTAAAAATATGCTTACTTAAATTCATTTTCTTTTTTATAATATTCCTGTCTATGTCACTTTCTTGCTTTTCCAGGCTTGGCTTAAAGTCTAGAGGAATAGATCTGTTATTCTCTCACTTCTCAATACTTTATATTATATTCAATTTTGTGACTGGTCTACCACTTGGAAACATACTATGTACTAAGATTTGGATATCATGCAAACAGTAATTGTAGATTTCATTTTACCCTTTCTATACTTCTAATACTATCTTTCCAGTCCTACTTGAAATAAAACAGATCCATATAAAAAATTGCAGCAAAATGAAAATGATCTCTAACTATAATTTAGAGCTGCATGAAATCTGTGGTAAATGGAATAGGTTTGAAAGGAAAATTTCTAATCCTCATGACTTCTTCTAGAGCCTTCCATTAAAAATAATTAGGGACTTACATTTGTATCTATTATTCTACTTCCAAATCCTACTTTTTTATACTACCAGAGCTAGTGACATAGACTTCTAAAATAACACTTAATTTTTTAAAAAATTGTTTTTCAGATTGATTTTTATTCACAGTGTGATGATAGGAAAACAAATCCTCTCTTTTTTCTATTTCTAGGTATGTATGCATGTATAAACACATGAATTAAAAGAAAGATATTGTACATGTGACTCAACACAGTATTTGATAATTATGATAAAATTATTTCTATGTGAAAAATGATTAATATGTTAATTCTAATTACCAGAACAATACTATGAAGATACTTTTATTTTTGCCTCTTATAGGCAAGAAGACAGAGGCCCATGCGGATAAAATGATTACCCCAGGGCCACAAGCCAACAAATGGCAAAGCTGGAAGTCAAACCCAAGCCTATATGACTCCTAATTTTATGTGTTCAATTTTAGCACATTGTTTTATTGAATCACACAAATTAAACATGGAGGAGAGAAGCCTATCAAGGCTACAAATATTGATGAATTTAAAGTATATTTTTAGGAAATTTAGGGCCAAAAGAGATGATTAGGGGAAAAAAACATGGACATGAAAATTGAGTATAATATATTCTGGATTATCCCTTGCAAAGTCAAAGTGCCTAAAATAACTTGTTTCAGTTGTGGTGATAGAATATAGAGATTGAATGCTGCTTATTAAGTACAATTTAAAAATTACTCAACAAGAAGTCAGCAGATACAAAGATGACAGAAGCGTGATAATTGATGAAGAGGAATTATTTCAATATTAACTAATTTTCTTCTAGGTCTTTGCCATCGAGTTAGTGTTTTGGCATTGGAACCTAACTGACAGAGTACAGGAGGATGAATTCTATGCTCACCCCAGAGAGCACAGGGGTTAGATGGTTATGACAAACGCTAATGGCATGATTGAGAAACACCATAATTTTTTTTTTCTTTACAATGCCTGAGGTATTTAGAGAAAGAGCATGTACTTAAGGGGAAAAAGAAATAAACCCAGAAAGAAGGATTGAGATGCAAGAAAGTGAGATGATTAAAGAAACTGGTAAACTTCTAAGTAAATATAAATTATACTGACTAATTAGGCCTAAATATTGATCAAATAATGTGGAAGAAGCAAAAAGATTAATTTAATTGTAATAACTAGAAAACAAATCTAGATAAACACTATTTAAAGGGATGTACTAAGCAAAGAATTCAGAGCACAGCAAGAATGCTACAACAAGAATAATTCTTAAACACTAGCAACATAAATTTGGAAATTTTAATATTTAACAAAACAAAATTTGATGGTATGGCCATGCCACCCCGAACATGCCAATCTCATCTGACCTTGGAAGCTAAGTAGCGTCTGGCCTGCTTAGTACTTGGATGGGAGACCACCTAGGAATAGCAAGTGCTATAGGCATTAAAACAAACAAACAAACAAGCAAACAAACAAAATTTGTAATAGCAATAAAAATATCAAGGATACATTTAACATAAGGAGAAAAGTATGCATGTTATTAAAACGCATTTTAGAAGTCCTAAGTACTTGTAGAGTTTTACCAGAGATGATAATGGTTAAAAATTCTATATTGTTGTTATGTTACAGATAGTATTCAATGCTTTATATACACCAGTTCATATGAGGTAGACAGTATTATTATTCTAATTTACACATATGACAACAGAGGCACAGAGGTTAAATGACTTTCCTCTTGCTATCTAGCTAGTAGACGGGGTTCTAGAATTCAAATTAGCAGACTTCCTCCAGAGCCTCTGTACTTCAACACTAGGTAATACTACCTGTTCAATAAATTATTGATATTCCATTACTGATGCAGTAGTAGGAAACTAGTTAGAAAAAAATGCATACCTTAGAAATAAACCCACAATGTATTTATGACAAGTGCCATTCCAGTTCAGTGTGAAAGCATATTTAGGGAATGATAATAGAACAGTTGGCTATCTACACAGATAAAAATGAAAATAGATGCCTATCTCATACCATTTAGCCATCAATTAAAATTTGAGTGGAAAAAATCAAGATTTTATATAACATAAGAAAGTACCTTTATGATTTGTTTCTTTAAGAAGACACAAAATTTCCAAACAATAAAAGAAAATTAAGTTTTTCCATCACTATGATTATTTTAAAAATGAAAGACAACTCACATTCTAGGACAGAAGATATTTGCAAACATAAGGGATTTTTTAAATTTAAATTTATAAAAAAGATTCATATTTTTCTATCATGAATAAAAATTAAGCAATCCAGTAATATATATAAAGTACACATCTAGGAAGTTAAAAGATGATTAAACAAGAATTATCAGTAAGCCTATAAAAAAATCCTTATTCTTTCTAATCACTAATGGTCATACATGGCCTCAGGACAAATAAAACAAGAATGCATAACATATAATTCTTTGAAATAGCATTCCTTGAAATAATGAGAAAAAGGAAATAATTTAAATGTTTAATATGAGAAGAGGTAACTACACTGTATTTACACAATGCACTTAATGTACAGAGAAAATTAAAGTACAGCCATATGACTCTTCCAAATATGTTTCAATAAAACAGCAAATACAAGAATATAGAAAATGTACAACAGATTTATATAGTTTCAGAACTTTCCAAGCAAAACAAGATGAAGTTTGATAAACAGTGTCATTATAAAGGCATATAAAAGAATGAAAATCATGTAAGTCTGGATAATGAGAACTTTTGGTGGTGGGGAGAGGTGAAATAATGGTAGGGGTAAGGTAAAGAAGAAACATCAATAATATTCATATTTATTTTTAGTGCTGGGTTTTGGGTATGAAAGAATGGGTTGTATTGTTCTCCATTTTTTTTTTTATAGAGAAAATAGCGAATAAAATCAATAAAGAATGGGAAAAGGATTTTAATCAATGAGGAACTAAGAATTCTTTTAAAAATAAAACCAACCAAATGAAACCACTAAATCAAGGATGCAAACATTTTACATGGGAACTACTTAAACCATACAGAAGTATACCCAGAAAAAAAAATTAGTCTTAAATGTTTTTGTGATTACTATAGAAGGACAAGATAGAAATTAACTTATTAGTTACATTCAAATTATAAAGCAAGCAACAGAAAAAACAAAATTAATTAGAATGACTAGAAACTTATAAAGATAACAATTAAAATTGATTTAAAGAAACAGATTTTAAAAATTTCAAATGTAGCTCTATAAAATAACAGTAAAATAGTTAAATGTCTAAAAACCTAATAAAAGCAAGAAAAAAACATATTCAATATTCAGAAAAAGGAGAGCGTATAACTATAGGTATATAACAGATTAAATAAAAATACCAGAAAAAATACATAAAAATATCAGAGATTATTGAATGTCATTCTATGATTATAAATTTGAAAATCTAAAAAAAATGTCTAAGCAAAACAAAGCTAGCAAAAATGATTTAAGTAAAAAAATTATCCTATAAACTGAAGAAGAACTTGGAAGTAAAAAGGCTAAAATAGAAGAAAATAGAAAAGTAATTTCAAAACCTAGGAAGTGCCAATTTTACATATAAATTTATAAAACCTTTAAAGTGAAGTTTCCCAAAAGTGTGTAGTGGAATACTGGTATGTTTAATCAGCATTTTGGCATCTTAAGAACTTGAGTCACTATTAAAAATTAATGTGGTTCCCCCCCAAAGAGCTTTTGTTTGTGTGTATTATTTCAACATTTACTTTTTTAGAAATTTAAAATGAGAAATTTTAAAAAGTATTTTATTGCATTTAAAGATAATAAAATAAATACATTACATGTTAACATAAAACATATTTTTAATGAAAAAGCACGTTTTCCAACTAAGACACATCATAGGAATAGTGTTATTGTTTTACATTTAAAAAACTCTCTACTGTTTGGTTCAATAGAAGAGAACTTGATTATCATATGATTTTTTATTCATTCTGTTGCAATATGGTGTTTAGATTGAAATATCAAGAGAAAATTTGGCCTCACAAATATATAGTTGGAAAAGGAAGCATATTTTAATTGTTTTTTTCACATAATTGAAAATAATTTTTGATACTACACCAAAACTTGACAGATGGCAGTGACTTAAAGGTTTCAAAATGGAATCTTAAACCTATAAAAAAAACTTTCTATATTCAGTTTAAATAAACTCTGTTGGGCTATCTTACAATGGAAAATGAATATTTTATTCATGAAAACCTTGTGATATAATGCATTTATCAAACAGAAATATTGGTTTCCTGAGTTATACAGATCATCCAAATGTTGACACTTTTCATTACACAATATAAAAATAACATTTGCTACGATCACTACTCATCCCATCAGAAAAGTCTTTAACTTGTGAAAGGCTCTCTGCCTTATTGTAGAAGATACAAATTTTCCAAAATTCTAATTTTTGCCTGAAAGCTGGAGTTTCATCGTTGGCAACAAATACTCTTGAATTTTTCATAAAATGACGTGTTTAATTCATTGATTTTTGAGAAAATGTCTGCCAAACAACCCTGTCTGAAAAAACATATTTTGTCAGTTATTCCTTCCTGTAAAAAAATATATTCAATGAAAAAAGCAAGTAATTCAGCTTGTGAGTTAAAAAAAAAATCACAGAAATTCTCTTTGAAACAACTATGAAACAGAAGTGCTTTCTATATACACCTTATTTTGTCACAAAGAATATTTTTTAAAATGTATTCCAGAGTGGTTATTTAATAAAAGTATTTTTCTGATTCATCAAGAACATTTATAAGCAAAACCGGGCTTTTCCTTTTTTCCTTTATGTAGTGGTGAAAAATACAATGAATACAAGTACAGTTTGGTGTCATTGCTTTGATTCATGCTAAAGTGCCACAAGTTTTACACAATGTTATATTTGCTTTATTGGTGTAAATATTAACACTATAAAATAAGCAAATAATACCTTATGATTATTATGAAAATAGTTTTTACTTCCTGGACTTCTGAAAGGGACTTGAGGACTGCCCAGGGTCAACAGAACACATTTTGGAACTTTGTGTCTAGAGACAGCGGGTTACAATTTAGGCAGTTATGGAAAAAAGAAAATAAAAGTCATTTAAAAATAATAGAGATTTTGCTTTAACAGATTATAAAAACCTTATAAAGCCTAAAATTAATAGATATAGGGAAATGGTACAAAAAAAGACATGTAGATCAGTGAATCAGATTATAGATTTGAGGTCCTGAGACTTAAATGTATGTCTGTAATGAAATAAATGAAAAGATGGCATTTTAATTAAGTGGGAGAGAGATAGTTTATTTAATCTATGGTGTTATATAATTAATCTTAGAACTAGTTGGGGAAAAAATATCAAGATTTTATATGCATACACACATACATACACACACGTACACACATGTTGATATGTTATCATATACCAATTCTAGAGTGATTTAAAATTAAGAAGTAAAAAATTAAAAGTAAATAAAAAGAAAATTAGGATTATATTTGTGAAAATTTGGAGGGGGAGCTTCCTAAAAGAGACTAAAATGTTAAAGTATATAAATAGAGGTGGGAGAAAAATAACTGCAAAGTAAATATTGCATGCTAGAATGACATTAAAATAAGTATAAAATATATACAATTATTTACAACATGAATAATATGAATATACAAAAACTTCCTGGAAATTAATAAGAAAAAGACAAACTACCCAGTAGAACACTGAAGAAAAAAATCTGAATCAACTGTTAGAAAAGGAAATTAAAATGTTTAATAAAAGTGAAAAGATTCTCTGCCTTATTCATAATCAGGGGAAAATAAATGAAAACAAAATGAGATACTGTTTGTCACTGTCAAATTGGTAGAAATAAAGAATAATGTTGGGTGATGACAAAAAAGAGGGAAAATGTATTATACATTTACTAAGGGGGGATTTTTAAGACCTATATCATGTATGAAAGCAATTTGGCAACTTTTAAAAAGTAAAATAAATTTTTTTATTCAGAAATGCTAATTTTAGAAGTAAAATAACAAGTGGACAAGTATATGTGTGTAAGAATGCTGCAGCCTTGTTTATAGGGTTAAATCTTGAAAAATAAACTAAATCTTTTCAAATAGGAAATTTTTGAAATATTTGTTAAATCCCTACCACGGAATATTATACAACAATTAAAATGAATTAGATCTATATGGCTGACTGGAAGAATTTCTGTGTTAAATAAGAAAAATGAGTAGCAAAATTTGTATTATATATGTAGATATGCACATACATAAAGATGGAAAATTGAGAGTGCAAATAGAGGAAATTTATGTATTATTCTTTAAAAATATTTTTGTGTTTGTATCAGCAAGTTTTTAGATATGCTAATATGAACAAAATATATAGTGGAGATTTTGAAGAAACAAATACTATAATTGTCACATTTCCATCATCACTTTTTCTGTCCCAATACCAAGACCACATTCTCTTAACTGTGAATAATAAATCCATATATAGAGCATGATGAATACCATTTCCCTGTTCTTCTTTATCTCTAATTATTAATCCTCAGGTCTTCCGTGCACATTTAGAATATCTAACAAAAAAAAAGGCAAATTTCTTCATTTATTTGGGTATTATTAAATAGCTCAATAAAATAGCTCAAATAAAATTCTCTTGGAGATTTTTCATACTTTTGTTAGGTTTATTCTCCAATATTTAAAATTCCTCATATTTTAATGATCTCTTAGATCTAATTGGTTTCTAGTTGTTTGTTGCCAAGGTCAAATGTACATGACTTTCTTTGTATAATAATTTTATATCCAATTCTTTTGCTAACCTTTCCTATTATTTCAAAATCTGTAGATTTTATTTTCTACCTTGAAACTTTAATTTATTCTTGTCTTATTGCATTGGCTTGGACTGCCAATAAAATGTAATAATGCATATTACTCTTTTATTCTTGATTTTAAAGGGAATAGTTCCAACATTGATGACATTTGCTGTATGTGTGTGTAGTTGTCTGTGTTTATATTTTCTTTTATTCTCACTAAAAATTCTTTTACATAAAGAAATGTTGAGTTTTTGAAATGTTTTACTGTCCTGATTATATGTTTTGTCTCTTTTAACTAATGTGCTGAATTAATTTAATATTTTTCTAATATTAAAATTTTATTATATACTTTATAAAATGTATTGCCTTTATGGTCAATTCATAGTCCTTCAGTCCATGAAAAGTAGATGTATTCTGTTTTTAGAATATCGATTCTCATTTATTAAACCAATGAATTTTAGGTCCCCTGTATCCTTACTCTTTCTTCTTCATATGCCTTAGGATAGATTAACAATAAATAGTTTTATATTTCTTTTCATTTCTTTCCATATTTCCTGTAGTCTTGGTTTTCTTTATTTTGATGTTATCTATATTTGTTTTCACTGTGGATTGTATTTTTTATATTAATAAAATATCTCAGATTTATTTTGCTTGGACACAATTTAATTTTATGGTAATTTTATGATCATTATAAATACTTTTTAATAAACACATTGTTTAATGAAGTAAAAAAAGTTGAGTCTGAGTTCACAGTGATTTTCATCCCTATTCCTTTACTTACTGGCAATGGTTTTTGCGAAAAAATTCAATCTCTCTAAGTCTCAATATCCTCATTTTAAATATGGAATAAAGAAAATGTATAACTCATACGTTGATGTGATGATTGGAATTGTTAAGCTACCTAAATCACAGTGCTTATATACAGTATTATTACTATTATTATTAGCTTATTTATTTTATCTTGACCTTTTAAATGAGCTAGAGTTATGGAAGGCAGATAGAAAAGAGATATTCCAGGAAGAAACAATGGTTTGGACAAGAATTTTGATTTGTAAAACAAAATACATTTCAGTTAACTTCCTGAGATGAATCTACATTTAGGATAGAAATAAATATAAATGAATCAGGAACGGTTGAATAATATACTGCATTTTTGTTGTTGTTGCTGTTGCAGTTATTTAAAAATATTGACCATTAAAATGGTATACATGAATTGTGGGATAGAAGAATAGCGATGGAAAATTTTGTATTTTTTGCTATGCTTTATGTCTTGACCACCTTTCTTACCAGAAAATTTTAAGTGTTTTATGACAGATAACTTTTAGCTTTGTATTTGTTGTGTGTGTGTGTGTGTGTGTGTGTGTGTGTGTGTGTGTGTATCTAGCTGCAGGAAAGGCATAATCTGTGTCCTTAATGCCAAGTCATAGATAGATAACTTAAACCCTGTTAACTGATCTAAAGTTAGAAATTGACCTTATGAGATCAATTATTAGCTCTCTGAAGGAAAGAGTATTTGAGCTATAACAGACAATTGATTAAAAGATTTTAAAATATAGACTAGTCAGTATAATTTTTAAAATTAGAAAAAAAAGCAAATTCTAAGGAAATATTTTTTAACCAGAGTCCAACGATTATATGTACATACATATGTACATGTGTATATGTGTGTGTGTGTATATATATATATATATATATATATATATATATATATATATATATATATATATATACATACGCACACACTCAGCTGAAATAACTTTGCCTCACAGTAAAATCTTTTTAGCATTTTAAGTCTAATTTTTCTATTGTTGATTTTGATAGTGCTCATTAAATTATCATGTTGGCAAAACTTTCTGTCATTGGTATGCAATAGTATATGTGATGTTAATGCAAGAATTAATAGTATAATGGAAAAATTTAGCATGAAAATAACACAATTTTTGTTGAAATAGCCATAATGGGTTCTAGGCAATGTCAATTGGTACTCTGACAAGGGCTAGTCTACTAGTGAATATTTCTCTATTGTCAGATTTGCAGACCTGTATCTCCAAGAGTCCACTAGACTTCTCTTCACTATGCTTTCCTTGTCTTCTTTCTTGTTTGTAAGACAACATATTGGTTATTTGTACTCAGAAGCACTTTAAAGTGATAAAGGAGTTTAAATAGTTTTAAATAAATTTCATCAGAAACATATCCAGAAGTTCTTGTGTCTTTCTAGCAGCATATCTTAGACAACTTAAAATTTTAATGCTTAAGTTTTACAGGAAAGATAAATTTCCTAAAGACAGGCTTTTTCAAAGTATGTAAACAAATATCAATAATATTGAGAGTTGATAGTCACACAATTAAACAGGAAGTCATTTGCCTAACTGGTGTAAATATAAAAGAGGAAACATTTTTAGAGGGCAAAAGTTAGGAAAGTAAAAAGATTTATACTCTTTAACTCATCAGTTAAATTTATAGGCATTTATTCTACAGATATACTTGTGCAAATATTCATATATGTATATATAAATATAGACATGAATGCTCATTGTTGCCTGTTGTGCAAAAAACTAGAGATGAATGGATTGCACAATATTAAAAATTATGTATGTCTAAACATATACAGATATAGGTATGTGGATATTGGCATATTCTTTAACGTCTTTTCTTATATTGCATTTGTATCACTATCCCATTAATGATATCTTGATAGGTGTAGGCTAGGTGGCAGTCATGATATAATGTCCCTGTGTGAACATATAGAAGCATCAAAACTAAAACTACAACGTCAAACTCTGTACAACAGGTGTCCATGGCCTGGAAGAATTCAGAACTCTTTATTCTCTGAAAAACAAAATGATTATGAAGAGGGGTTGAAGGAACTAAGAAATTGAAATCTTTAGCAATATTCCTGTAACAAAAGTCAAAAATATATCTACACATAATTGCAAAGCCAGCTTAAAATTCCAGAACCAACAATTATCAGTTATTTTGGAGTTTCTTTAAGAAATACTTCTTCACCAATGTTCTTGATGGCGCAGAGCATAATATTATGCAGAAAAATCTGGATGTGGCGTATTTTACAGAGATGAAGTTTGTCCATCAGAGAATTCCTGCAATGAACAAAAGAGTTGTCATGTCACCATTTTCCTCTTGCAAATACTTATGACCTTAATTTAGTACAGCAAAATCATTTTACTAGTTGGAAATTTATGTCATGCAGTAGTCAACCTTAGGTAATTTTCTTTGGAGCTCTAACAGGACGCTGATCTTTCTCTTATGTAAATGAAAAATTAAGCTCCTTTGTTTTATTGTCTAATTGTAAACTAACCATTCAATATATATGGATTTCTTAACTGCAATGCTTTAGAGAATTAGGGCTTTTGCATTAGCAGTATTTGCGAGAGTATTACTGTTCAGGACTAAGGTTGTGTATTGATGAGCTTTCACACACTGCAGCTCTGATAATCTGCTGATGTGCCATTCTTTGAAATGAAGCAATATTTGTTTCACTATTAGCTGTTCAACCTTGGTGTGGCTTTTGTTACTATTTCTTGTGAGTAAATAGGGCCATCTATCTGAATTAAATCTGATTTACCTTCTTGTGCTTATCCTAAAACACTCAGTATTATTTTCACACTTTAATATCTCCAAAATTGAGATATATTTCACAGTTGATGATGCCTTGTAATTGATGTCAATTAGGAAGATGTTGTGGTCACAGCATGTGAAATTCTTTAGGTAAGACAAGCATAAGCAAGCATCAAACTAATTTAGATTGTATAAAATACAGATTACATTCTTCTTAAATGTTTATTAAATTAATATATGTACATAGTTTAAAAAAAAATAGAATAACAGACTATATTATAAAAATCTTATTTTTGGAATTATAGCTGTACCTTCAAAAATACTTCTTTTGCTCTTTCTTGATTTATAAACTTATTAAATTATCTATATACTCACTGTTATAAATGAGAATTTTGTTGTTTATAATCTTATCCTCTTTCCAATTTACTTCCCCAGCTTTCTCCCACCCTCAGCTCCTAGCTTCTGTCATTTGTACTTCAATTTTCACACTGTCAAGACTTATTGCATTTATGTTCTATTACATAACCATAATTACACCGAATCTTTAACTCTAGATGAATTCTCTCTCTACAGCCAAAAAAACTCCCGTAAAATGTATTTACATGATGATGATAGAGTATTATTCACTGCAAATTCTGAGTAGAAGTCTATTATTATATTTTATTTTCCTTTTCCACAAGATTTTTATGCCATTTAAAGAATATTAATATCAATTATTTTTCCTTGTACTTCACTCATGTTACTTCAAATCATGCTACATTATGCAATGCCTTGCATGCACAATGTTAATTTTCTTTATGTTTTTTTGAAGTATCTGATTGCCATTCTTTTCTTAGGAGAAATGCGCCTTGTCTCACATCCCTGATACTTTCACTCATTCAGCTTTACTTGGACTCCATTCCATTCTTCTCGAAGGTCACTGTTTTAATTTGGACCATTTAATTTATACGTTGATTTTCTTGCCCAACATTTAAAAATTTTCTTAAAATTTCTGGCAGTCTTTCTTATTCTTTGTTATTATTCTTTACTTGCCTTATAATCATTATTATAATCTCAAGTTTTTAATTATTCCGTTTTATCTATAAAATCTTCTCTGATCCCACCTGTACCTATTCATTTTTTTTTCTAGGGCCTTCTCTTTGAAATTCTCTATTCCTTTTCCTTTCCGAATGAGAAAAGACTTTTCTAAGTCTGTTGCAGAATTGTGACTTCCATTCACCTATTTTCTGTTACATGTCTTTATTTATTGTCATTTTTGTTTTATTTCAATGCATCTTCAAGTAATTTTGCAAGAGAAGATGTATTAGTAGTTAAACTTTGTGATGTCTTCATGTTGGAAAAAAACTGCATCCACCTTTAACTGATGGCAAGGGTGACTATAGAACTCAAAGAATTTTTTCATGGATCTTTGAACATAGTTTTTCATTACCTGCTAGCAAACAACATTGCTACTTAGAAGTATGCTGTCAGTTTGATCCTTTTTTTTTTTTTTTGTAGGTGATCATTTTTCTTTCTTTAGATTTTAATACCTTGTATTTATTCTTTGGGTTTAGAAATTTCACACTGAGCTTTTCAAGTGTGTTGAGTTTCATTTCATATGCTAGTTACTGTGGATAATTTTAATTAGATGATTTCTTATTTCCTTCAGTACTAGGCATATTCCCTATTACTGATATTATTTTAAAAATATTAATTTATTATTGCAGTCTCTCCTTTTAGGATTCCAAATATTGATTACTGAACCCACTGCATTACTTTTTCTTTAATATTTTTATGTGTATTTTTGTTCTGCATTCAGGGAGATTTTTATTTGATTTAATCACATAAACAATTCCTATGATCATAATTTTTATATTATAACTCGATTACTCAGATCTCTCCTTCTTTTCTCTTTGCTGTTTTCCTATTAAGTTCTGGCTATATTTATTACTCAATCTTTTAAAAATATACTAATATTTTAAAGTTATTTTTACCCAAATTATTTTTTATATATTTCCTCCTTTTCTATTATCTCCCACTCTTTTCTTTTTTTTTTTTAACTTTGAACATGCTTTGCTACGCTCATAATATAATCAAATGCATTTTGTTATTTCTACTTGTACTTGGGGACCAGCAGATTTGTTTAAGGTGTATGAATGGATTCTTGGGTGCCTCCCAAATATGTTGGATACCAAAGCCCATATTACCTGTCCTAATTCCTCCTCCCCCAGTAGTCTCTTCAATTTTGTCGGAGAAGAAATTTTTTTATTTTTTAACCTGCAATATAAATACCAAGATGCAGCATGCTTTTTTTCTGGTGACGGAGGGAAAGTAAAAACTCCATTGAAGTTTGTTCATTAATTCTCCTGTTTTCCACACCTTCTTTCCCTCCTGTTTTCCAAGTACATGATTTTCAAACGTCTTAATCTTTCTAAGGTATGACTAGTGAGGTCTGCATATGTCTTAGCTGTTGCCTTCTTTGTGCGTGTTCTGGTAAGTTCCTTTTCTACTCTGCTTTTTTATCAATATTTATTTAAGTACTTTTTTAAATCCTGGAGGAAAAATTGAACTTCTTTGCCTCAGCTGGCCTTCTTATACTTTCCCGATTATTCTAAGCTTATGCCTTGTTATTCCTTTGTATATCATTGCAGTAAGTCCTGAGAGGGTAAGAAGATACTACTATCCTGAGTCAGAATATTAGTCTTATAATTAAAAATACCTGAAGTGATTCAATAAAACATGTGATATATGTTGTTAAATGGCTTTATTTTCCTTAATACATACAGAATCAATAAGAGAAATAAAACAAATGGCAGCTTAGAGTGGTAGATAAGAACATGATCTCTATAAATAGGAACTAGAGGTGAATCCAGGCAATTTAGTGATGTGTGAACTGGAAATATATTTCACCTCTCAAAACTTTATCTCCTGTCAATGACATAAATAATAGAATTTATCTCATAGGGTTTTTGAAATTCAAACAAAATAATACTATGAAGAACTTAGTATGGGATTTTGTCCATGATATGCATATGATAAATGGTACCTATTATTCTTACTAATATTAGTAAAGAAAAAAACAGAAAAAAAAATGCTATTATGTTGTCTAGTCTATCACTTTTATTTTTGTAAGCTTGCTTTAAGAGCTTGTCTATATAAAAACAACTTTTTTTCAGAGTTTATTCTCAAACATTTTTAGAGCGATAAGAAAAAAAAGAATCAAGAGTCTGTCATTAGGAGTTGTGCACTAGTGAGAGAATAAACCTACCAGCTACACTTACAGTTCTGTGTGATAAATTCTATCATATACATGTAATCGAAGTGCTGTGGAAGGACAGGAAAGGAGATGACTAATTCCCTCAGAGGAGAGACAAGGTAAAAGGGCTTCAGTTGAACAATTAGCCAGTCAACAAGCAGGGTGGAGACATTCAAAAAGGGAAGAAAGTATTCAAATATTAAAGGCTTCAAATATTAAAAATATATTAATAACCTTATTTTGAACTGAATGACATTAAATTAACAAGATTAAAATGAATAGACTAGAATTGAGGTGTTAAAAATGGCATGTGTGGATTACTGTACTTTCAAGTGAAGCATGAAGGGATGCAAGGGGATAAATGTATTCTCCTACATGGAAAGACCCTGGTATTGATAGTGTCGCCATTTGCCAAAATTTACAATTTCCTTTAGTATCTCTCACTTCTAATCTTCTTCTCTATGATCTCCTTTTCTTTATTTCCCTTACTAACCCTTGGACGTTATTGCTTATTACTGTTCAGTCAGACCCTCAGGGAAAGCAAATTGCTGGTCCCTATGCTAGACCAGCCATCTAGGAGTAAAGGCCGTCAGCTGATTATATTCACATTCTTCACATATACTCAACAGTTCTGCAACCTGACAGGCAAATGGTCTTGCAAAAAAGTCAGATCCTGACACTAACCATGTTAGCTGACATGAGTATGTACAAAAAAATAAAATAATTCCATTCCCAACTGGCTACTGAGCACCCATAGACACGGCAACAAATTGTTGTCAAACTGGCACTGTTAATATGTCTAAACCTGTCATAGTACTGAAGAATTCACAGCCTTGATTCTCTTTGAAGTCTTTGCTTCAAACACACAAAAAAATTAGAGTCAGTAATCCCTGTCTTCGGAGGGTCCAAAACAAAAACAAAGTTAAGTGGACTTCAAAGGAAAAAGCCAACTGTCCATTCATTGGAAAAAGAGATAGAAGAGAGCAATCATGTGGCATATATAAGAGTGTGGTTGAGAGTAGAAAATGTTCAAATCAATTCAACTCACTTAAGCACCCATGAGTAAAAAGAAAAAAAAAATCATTAAATTTAGTCAACTGGAATACTTTGGATCAAAGACAAAAGTGACCAAACAGATCTTAGTTAGAGTGCTCCCAGAGTCAACTGATCAGTGATCTGAACAACAATAAAGTTCATCAGATGGAAATTGCCAAGGATCAAATATCTTAGAACATATGAAAGAGAAAGAACTTTACCGTAGTGTTGTGCATCAGGGCTGTTGAGGAAGTCAGGGAAGTTGGGAGCTGGAGAAAGTCTGCTGCTCTTCCAGTTTGCAAGTTCATCAGAAACAACCACGTTCCTATACAGAATGTTTTTCTATTCAGAGTCTCTGCCTGTCTTCATTCTCCTTCTGCCAGAAAGTTTTCTGTCCCTATCTACTTTCAGTTGGCCAAGATATTTATTTAAATTAACAAACAAAATGGAGGCGAGGATACTGACTGAAATGTGGGACAAATGCAGGTGTTTAAGATGATATTCGAGGGTTCATATCAAGCCTAATTTAATAAATGAGTTTACTTAATGAAACAGTGTTACAAATTCCTCAGTGTTACTGATTATAGGGTGTTAAATCAGATAGAAAGGGAGAAGAATAATAAAAATAAATATAGACAAATGACAAAAGTAAAAGAAAGGGAAATTTAATATTGAAGAATAACTCACAAATTCTTACACAGTTAAAATACTGATGCCTAAATCCTGCAATAGCCCTTTGTTTTATAAAACAGTGGAGTGACAGTAGCAGCCAGTAATTAAGCAAGATTCTAAGAAAGGACTTTGGGTAAGTTAAGTACATCTGTACTAAACAATTTATTTTCACCTCTGTCATTCTAAAGCATGCCGCTTCACATGGCAGTTTAAATACCTTAATATCCTAATGATGAATTAATCCTAGTACTCTACAGGTCCTAATACTCTACAATTCTGAAAAAACTCATTGTAGTTTTCCAAAATGTGCTGCAAATTCAAACATGAATCAAGCATAGAGTAGACCATTAGGTATGTTTTAAAATAATGCGATTTTTTTCTCTGAAAAATCATTTTTTATAAAGTGACTTAAAAACAGGAAGCTATTAGCAAATCAAACATTTGGTTCCATTGAACAATGTATGGTTGAATAGGTTGAAAGAAACCTATTGGATTCAGACAAATTGAGTTCAGATATCAAGGTGGGGGGACTTGTGTACTGTGGTTGACAATTTATATTCAGAAACATTTGGAGTAGGAGAATAAAAGATTGGGCTTCCCAATCTGTTAGTACAAATTTGGGAACTGAAAAGGTCAGTTGTATTTGAGAAAAGCTCTGGAGGAGGAGTGAAAATTCCCTTGTGAAGCATAATCTGCAGGGGAAAGAAATTAGACAGCATGTTCTAAAGCACAAAATGATAAGAAGGTTTTGGTGAAGGATACAAGAAAAGAAATGGGCAAGCCACATAGCCAATGTTCAATGTCAAATTTAGGTTGTGCTGCATTATAGGATGTTTGTGATAAGGCTAACAGAATAAAGAGTGAACACATTTTAGCAAAAAGAAATGCAAATAGTTAATAAAAATATTGTAAGACTGATAAAACAGAATGACACGTTTTTCTCTAAGAAAAATAAGAACTTCACAGAAAAATTCAGTTTTGCTGGGAATATTATTGATCTTAAAAACAAACATTTTTATAATATCTAAGAACAAATGGGATGCTCAGAAATATATGGCCAAGACTCAAATATACTTATAGGAAATGTTCTTTAATACATGTCTTCGAAAAGATAATAAGATCCAATCTGAGAGCCAAGAGGATCTATGACTTTATCAGAACTATGATGCTTTGGAACTAAATTCCAACGCTAAACAGATATGAATTGACCATGTCCCCTGAAAGGAGATTACAACTTCACAAAAGCCACATGTGTTATGGTGTATTAGTGTACACTTTTCTTATTTTCCTTGCAAGTCTCATTACTCAGAGTTCCATAGATTACATTACTACAGGACAAGTACAAAAGAAATAATTGGATTTTGGTAGAAAAATAGAAAGAAAATTTAACAATAAATACTCAAGTTCTTGAAAAACTTTATTTCTTTGCATTAACAGTAATCAGAGTGAAATGAAACAATGAAGAAAAACTTATTTCTAGTTCAATTTGCAAGAACTCCTGAAAGTAAATGAATAGAAACTCTTCCACTTAAAAGTCAGTGTGTTTGTGTCTCTATATTTAGAATGAGGAATTGTAAAAAGCAATAGATTTAATGGTATATATGATGAATTGAGCGCAGGGGCTAGAAATGGTCATTTACTTTTTAAAATCTGTTCAGCCAATCAACATGTACATTTATGTAATTCTCATAAATTGCAATATGGAATTTAGAATGAAGCAAGGATAGTTTGTTTCTGAGCCTATTTGGAGGGAGGAAATATGGCTTGATTAAAATATATTTTAAAATTTAGTTTGGTTATCAATTTGATTAGTTTTTTTCCCCACAAATAATCAGAAACATATAATTATTATCACATCCTCTCTTCTCCATTCCCTTTAGTCATGACATGCATGGGGATTAATTTTTTATACAAATCAATTTTCTCAGCTGAGTTGGGCATATGGCAATTGAATCTCTCATCATGACTATTAAAAATTGAAGACATTACTTCCATACACCATCATCCTAAACTGTCTTTTAAATTTTTACGTATTTGAATTTAAATGTATGCCCTTCATACATTTGGTAAATATTTAATAAGCAACTACTCTTTACCAGGCAGCCTTTTAAGCAAAATCAAGGAGACAGTGGCAAGTACACATTGCCTGCATTATTTAATTCAGATTTCTTTAAACATTCTTCCACAAATCATTGAAGAGTTTTCCAGGTGCATCTTTATTCAAAACGCATTTATTCAGCACACTTATTTTCACCAAGAAAATATCAAAATATGATCAAATAAATTCATGAACCTCTAAACTTAGTTTTGTGTTGTTTTGTTTTTTAAGAGTTTCGCACCAGTGATTTTCTGAACAGTTGTGTATTCTGGATACAATTAAACATTATCCACAGTGGGAAATGTTTCTCCCTCATGAACAATCACTATGACTTTTAAGAATGCTATTTTTTTTTAATGACTATTGCCTTTTTTTAAGCTCTCATGACCATTAACTATGGGAATTTTTTCTGGTTTTAAATGTGTGAGATTTTGGGATAAGCTTTGTGGAAATCTCTGACCTCTTTAAAGAAGGCTGATTAAAGAACATCTGAGGGGTCAATAGAGGAAAGTTTCCCATATAGGAAAAGTTGCTAGGTTCATAATCTTGTCTTCCTAAGAATTCCTTGTTTTTGAAAATCTCTCATGTATTTCAGGATTATCACCAGTTTTAAGAAAATCCACTAGTTCTCTTACCACATAAAGCATCACAGATCATCCAAGATTAGCAATCAGGGATAGCAATTTAAGATTACTTTCCTTCTATGAGCAGTGTTTGAAAATCAGTGCTCAGTTTTATTAAGGAACCAGTGAATTTCCTCTCACAGTTTCTTTTTAATTGAAAGCCATATACCAAGGTTCAGGCAGCAATAGAATGATCCAAATTGAGAGACTAGAAAAAGGAATCAAATAAAAGAGACTCTGACCTTCAACACTAACAGGCTTCTTAATTTCAGCCATTCTGGTGGATGTACTGGTATTAATGTTGTGATGTTAAGGTGCATTTCTCTGATGACTAATGAAGTTCAGCATCTATGCATATGGTTATGAGCTGTTTTTTATCTTTTTTGTGTGAAGTATCTGTTCAATTGTTTTGCCATTTTTCAATTAGTCTTTTATTATTGGATTGTAAGAGTTATTTATATATTTAGATAAAAATCCTTTGTCTAATGTATGCAGAATATATTTTCCAATTCTGTGGCTTACCTTCAATTTTCTTAACAGTATCTTGCAAAAGGCAGAAGTTATAATTTTAGCGAAGATCAATTCATGAGTCATAGCACAGTGCAGATTTTCTCCTACATTTTCCTCTGGAAGTTTTAGAGTTTTAGCTCCTACATTTAGTATTATGATAACCTCTCCAAAAGCTTTGAAGTTGGAGGAAATTCTCCTGCTTTCAACAGATTGTCTCTTAGTCTTACTTTTAAGTCATTCAGTGCATTAATTTTTTCCTTTTTTTAAAAATTATTTTTAAGTGAATCGGGAGAGATCCTTTTATGACACGTTAGCCATTTGCCACTCTGAATAAAAAGTCAGATGTTTTTTTTTAGCAAGCTTTACTTTTTTTTTAGGACTGGAGCGTCTTAATTTTTATTAAATTCTACTAATCTTTATTTTTATAAAAATGATCTATTTAATTGCTAATTAGCATATTCTTGCATAAAATACCTTAGAGTATGCTCTATTAATATATATTAATATATATCACCTTCATCTATTCTAAATTTTATATTTATATATACTTTTAGATTTGAGCACTTTCTCTTTTATATATCTATAGAAGTACTAGTTTCTATATTCATCTACACTATTTTCACTTATAATTTAAATAGAAAAACAGGATTTTTTTGCAGATCACTTTTCATTAGAATGAGCTAAGAATAAAAATGATGTAGCATTTTTGTAATTCTCACTTGTATGCATAGATATATGCAAAAAAAAAAGCTTGGTTTTCAATTTAAGTGTCACTTTCATGTTAAAAGGAATATCTATTTTCAAGGAAATGGAATTTTTTAATTTATTTTTTTATGGTGAAATTGTTTAATGAAATCCAATAAGTTTCAGGTGTACAATTCAACAATAAGACATAGATATATTGCATTGCATGTTCACCACCCGTAGTTAGTTTCCTTTCTGTCACCACATATTTTACCCTTTTAACCGCATTTACCTCCCTCCTCCCTCCTCCCCTCCTGACCTCTGGTAACCACTAGTCTATTGTCCATGTCCATAAGTCTCTATTTGTTTTTCCTGTTCATTTGTTGCTTTTAGGTTTATATCCTATATATGTGACATCATGTGATTTTCAACCTTTTCTCTCTGGTTTATTTCACTTAGCATGATTATCTCAAGGTCAATAAATGTTGCAAATGGCAATATTTCATCTCTTCTTATGGCTGAGTAATATTCCATTGTATGTATGTACCACAGCTCCTTTATCCAATCATCTGTCATAGGACACTTTGGTTGTTTCCATGTCCTGGAAGTAAATACCCAGTTTCGATTCAGGTGTTAGCATTTGAATACATCTCACCAAATAAATCCAAGAAATTGGAATAATTAAACATGATAAAGGGTAAACAAAAGTCAAAAATCAATGTGACTCAGTTTGAGATCTCATCATTAAGTGATTTGTGATGCCCTTATCCTTCTTTAATCTATCAAACTCTATTAACAGATAATGAGGTTTTAAACTCTTGAGAAATGATGAGTATCCTGAGAGGTTTGAATGTATTAATTTAAATACATTCCTTAGAAATTACCTTAGACTAAACAAATGATTTCTTGAAAGCAGGACTTGGCTTAGTGGTGGGTTATTTTGAATTTTATAGAATGGACCTTACCAGTGCATAAGAACAGTACTTAAGACTTTATGATGAATATTAATGAGGCAAAATAGCATGCCTAAATAAAAACATTATATAACCCAGTTTATTATTAACCAATGTTTTTTATCTACTCCTTCATTTAAAATTTCTTAGTATTTCTTTGAATATCTTTCCATATCGATTTTTAAATTCTATTTTAAATTATAGTAGGCTAATAAAATAAACCATTAAAACTAATACTTTTAACTAATAGTATATAAACAAATAAAAAATATTTATTAGTTTCAGATGTATGAAATAATGATTCAACATTTATATACCCTATGAAGTAATCACCATAAGTCTAGTAACTATTACCATAAATAGTTATTACAATATTGACTATATTCTCTATACTGTATATTGCAACTCCATGACTTATAACTGAAAGTTTGTACCTCTTAATCCCCCCCCCTTTTTTTTATCGATCCCCTCAACTTCCTCCCTTCTGGTATCCATCAGTTTGCCTTTTTTATCTAGAAGTTTGTTTCTGTTTTATTTTGTTCACTTGTTTTATTATTTCAATTTGACATATAAGTGGAATTATATGGACTAGTCTATCTCTGACAAGTTATTTTACTTAGCATAATACTCTCGAGGTCTATCCATGCTGTCACAGATGGCAAGCTTTCTTTCTTTTTATTGCTGATTAATATCCCACTGCATATATATATATACACACACACACATACATACATACATACACATACCCCACATCTTCTTTATCCATTCATCTATTCATGGACACCTAGGATGCTTCTATATCTTGGCTATTGTGAACATTGCTGCAGTGAACACAGGGATGCATATATCTTTCGAATTAGTGTTTTCATTTTAGATAAATACCCAGAAGTGGAATTACTGGATTGTAAAGTAGTTTTATTTTTAATTTTTGGGAATCTCCATACCCTTTTCCCTCATGGCTGCACTAGTTTACAATCCCATCATTACTGCACAGGGTTTCCTTTCCTCCATGTCCTCCTCAACACTTGTCATTTGTTGTCTTTTGATAATAGCTGTTCTGACAGGTGTGAGTAGTATCTCATTGTGGTTTGGATTTGTATTTCCATGATGGTTAGTGATGTTGAGCATCTTTTCATGTTTCTGTTGGCCATCTTTATGCTTTCTTTGGAGAAAGACCTACTCAGGTCCTCTGCCCATTTTTAATTGGATTGCTTGTTTTTGGATGTTAAGTTGTATGGGTTCTTTATATACTTTGAATATTAACCTCTTATTGATTTGTAAATATCTCCCTCTGTTCAGTTGGTTGTTTTTCTTTCTTGGTAGTTTCCTTCACAGTGGAAAAGTTATTAGTTTGATGTAGTCTCATTTGTTTATTTTTGTTGGCTGCCTTTTGGAAACATTTCCAAAAAATTGCATGGATTAGAAAACTAGGTAACAAAATACTCTCCTAAATGTTGTAAAATAAGACTGAACTGCTGTATGAACATCTGTGCAGGAAGATGTGAGAAAGCAAAGGAAATTTTGATGACCTTGAGTGACAGTAATCCTACCACAGGTCAAAACAATGTCTTCCCCAAAACTGGGAAAGTGTAAAAAGCATTGTGAATAAACTCTTTGTAGGCATGCAGACTGCAAATCAGGTAAGTGAAAGATATTTGGAAAAGGTTAAACAAAGCCAGGCAGTATGGGTTCTAAGTGATTTTTTGAACTAATAATGTAAGCTTACTTACAGGACAAGCCACATTTTGAGAAGATACTGCTGGGAGTAAAATCTAAATTGAATAAAAGATATTTTATAGCAGAAGGAAAAGAAGAGCCAGATAAAAAGGGTGTAGGAAGAAAAACTCGTGGAAGATAAAAGAACCTATGGTTGAATAGTTAATGATAACAGCAAAAGAATAATCACAAGAGTTATGAAGGTAACTAAGCTATCCTAAGTATCCCTCTCCTATCAGAGTACAAAAATGCTCATCTCAAATGAAGGAACATAAAAAAACTGTGGCTTAATCATAAGATGATTTATCATTAAAAACAGTAACAATAATGAGAAAAAGAATGATTTACAGACAATGAGAGTGTGAAGAACATGCCCCCCAAAGACAAAAATTTTAACAAATTTGAAAAAGATGTAAATTTTAACATAATGTTAGATATAATGAAAAAAGAATTTAATTTATGATTAGAAAAATTCCAAAATGATGATATAAAAAGACTTCTAAAGAACTGATATAGCTCTGAGAGAATTTAAAATCAAAGAAAAAGTATTTCAGAAATAAAAAATGAACTAGAGAAACATTAGAAGAAACAATGTCAAAAGATAAATAGAAGATGAAAAGGAGGAAATATATTTTTATTTAATCAAAAAGAACTATATAAATAGATAAAAAGATTTGAGAGAATGTTGGAGAGATAATATATATCTATATATCTATCTCTCTATCTATCTAGTTTTCTATCTATCATCTATCTATCTACCTATCTATCTATCTATCTATCTAATCTAACATGTGTAAAAGAAGTCTCCAGAAAATCAAAACCCAAGACACAAACAAATAAAAATATATTAAAACTATAATTCAATAAATAAACTTACATAAAAAACTTACTTTTTGAACAGCTACACTGAACAAATGTATTCAGAACAACTGACACTAGAAAAAAACTATTTTTAATGAAAAAAGAAGAGCAAAATAGAAAAGTCTCATACAGAAAAGAACAATCAGTTCACGTCACATTTTTCAAAACCAAAGATTTTGCCAGAAGACAATGGAGTAACAAATTGAGAGATCTACAAAAAGAAAGACCTTCAAATATGAAGACATGCAAATTGTGAGAAGTTAGGTAATATTTTTCTTATGAGCCCACACGGATATAAATAATTTAATCAACAAAAAGACTGGAGTGGTATTAGAGTAAGGACTGGAGGTAAACATCAATATATACTTTTCCTTATTATGATAGATATGAGAAAATAGTAAGTAGTAATATGTACTCTGGTAATGTGTATACACTAATTTGCATTATATAATATATACTCTAGATACACTGTAATAGTATGCTCTAATAATATATAAATACAACATAATTTTTTAAGAGGAAAAAATGAGGAAACTATATGGAAAGTAAGCTCACTATTGCTTCAGTTTAGGTGCTGAATAGAGGAAAGGGAAAGAAAGGTTAAGATGACTAGCTAATTTAATATTGCTCATAGCAGGAACCAAGACAGAATTCACAAAAAGGGATTAATGATATTATAATAAATATATTACAATAAGGGTGACCAATAGGATAAAAATGCCAAAGAATAGAAAACAACTTCATGATCATTAATATGGTAGTATTCCAATCAAAGTTGGTATACTGCTGAATGAAGTACTTTGTAGCTATAAAAGTAATGAGGGATATCTCTAAATAATATATTAAGATCATATTAGTGAAAAAAAGCATTATATTAAGTGAAAAAAAAAGCATGGTGGAGAGAAAGGCAATATAGTATGCTAGTATATATTCATATATCCATCCATCTAACCAAAATAGTTGAATATATGTGTGCCTTTTTTATATTAAAATGGAAAGATAAATAAAAAATTTGGAAAGTAGAGAATATGGAAGAAGGCAAACAATAGAAGCTGGATTTTCTCAAAGTTAACTTGTTTTGTAGATATTCTTGAAAAATATTTTACATGATTACAATTATAAAACAAAATTTATGTAAAATTTTTAAGAATTGAAGGAAGAAAACAGAAATATAAATGTGTATCAGGGAATTATTTTCAATTACTATTGCAGGTGGTATATACTTGAGACGAAAAAGAGAGCAAAACAAAATCTTAAAACATTTGCCAATGATTGTGTTGGTATATGTTGGTATTGTGATGCTGAGACTGTTATGTTTGTAGCATGTGATGAAGCAAAACAAAAATTAGGTTGGTTTCATTGAGAATTGAGATTTCAGAATGAAAAAGAAGAAACATGTACAAGAATAAAGAAGTTAAAATACTAAAAATTCTTAGTTTAAATTGAAAATGCCCATCTGAACGCAAAAGCATTTTTACTAAAAACCTGTTAATTTACAGGCCCCTCTCACTGGATAGATCAAGAAACAATGACCAACCATAATGCTTAGATTATGGGCTCTAAATGTCATATTTCACTAAAAGAAATAAGACTTCTTTAGAGAAATAGCTAATTTCCGATCTAAGACTATCTAAAATGCACCTGGAGAATTTTGTCATTACCAGGAAAAAAGGAAGCTATCAAAAGTTTCTAATTTGGGTCAAAAGACCCAGGAGCCAACCTATTTAGAATCCACTCACCAAATTTGGATGAATGTGATCATGAATACTACAACAATAAAATTGATTCAAACTTTCCAAATATCTTTTAACACAGAAATTTATAATGATACTTTAAAAAATTAAAAGCTCATTAACACATTTGAAGGATGCTAGGGAACCAATTCATTGTTTTTGGAAAACTGATAAATAGAAGAATCAAGAATTTGGCCTGCCTCTACTGTATAAACAATAGTTCAGGATAACAGAAGTAGCATATGGGCAAGTTTATCTTTACAGAAGCAATTCTGATAATTGGGAGGTTTACAAAATGTTAAACAACACTGTGAAATGTTATTTGCAAAATCCAGCCTGTGACCTAGTTCCTTCAAAGAACAAATAGCAAGGAAAAAAAAAAAGTTGGAACTTGCCATGGTGGCAGAAGGGTGGTTTCTCAATTTCCTGGTTCTACTACATGCATTGCCAAAGGGTGCACATGAATTTTCTTGCCATACTGGGTTTGGTAGTAAATATTGAAAGCTTTTGACCTACGTTATAGAACATATTGGGAGGTGGCACTTTTCAGCTGTGCCCTGATGTAAATAGAATCAGTACATAGACTGGCATCTGTTCACGAATGCCTTGGGAATCCTGGCAACCAGCTTTTTTGGTTGGCAACCAGCGTATCAAGAATGAGAAGTCTGGCGTAAATTCTTCAAAAACAAAATATTTTAATTAGAAGTAGCAATCATGGAACAAAGATTTATGATTTTTTTTTAGCTTCTTTGCTAGAGTATTTTATTGAATAGCTAACAGCATGATTTAAATACAATAAGAGAGTTATCAAGCAGTATACAAAAGTAGACATTATTTTATAGGCATATTGTATAGAACCTGTTATTTATATGCTAAATTATACTTATTTTTAATGTGCAAGTAGAGATTTTTTGTAGAAACTTGAAAGTCAGTGGCATGTGACCCTATATCATAAATTATAGATGGCAGAAATAATCTTCTGGAAAAGAGAGTTTAGTTCCTTTGGGTCTGAAATCATCCTATTGTTTTACCCTAATTCAGCTTCTTGTTAATTAAGAAGATGTTAATGGGGCAGAATATTGGGACACTGATATCAAGAAAAGTTAATTGATATCTAGAAGACAAAGAGACAATGACAATTCCTAAGTGTCTTTTTTCCTAAAACCTGTAACAACCGAACCAGATAAAAAATTCAAAAACAAATAAACAAAACTTGGAAAACAACAGGAGATTTCTCTCTTCTTTTTTTAAAAAATAAACCTTTTCATTTTGGAATAATGTTTAACTTATAGAGGAGATACACAGGTAGTACAGAGAGTGTGATATACCCTTCACCCAGTTTCCCCATCATTAACATCTAATGTTACTACGATTCACTTGTCAAAATAAACAGTGATATGGGTATATTACTATTAACTACATTCTAGACTTTATTTGTATTTCACCAGTTTTTCTCTTAATGCCCTCTCCTAATGTGCTCTTTCTGTTTTACATTACATTTGGTTGTCATGCCTCCTCAGTCACCTCAGATCTGTGATAGTTTCTCAATCTTTGCCTATTTTTATAACCTGGACAATCTTGGGAAGTACTGGCCAGTGTCTTGTAGAATGACACCATATCTGGGTTTTCCTGTTATTTTCTTTGTGATAAGACTGGAGTTGTGGGTGTTTCAAAAGAATACAACATAGGTCAAGTGCCCTTCTTGTCATGTGATATGGGGGGGTATATGATATAAACATGACATGATGTTAACCTTTATCACTCGGTTATGATCGTGTTTGCTGGGTTTCTGCCCTGTAAAGTTACTATTTTTCCCACTTTCATTACTTGGAAGCTAGTCACTAAATCTAGTCTGTAAGGATTAAGCTTCACCCCGGAGATCTCTTTTACCTAATAGGTACATTTTCACTTAATTCAATAATGGTTCAATTATTGTCAAATGGTTTTTTCATGAATATACAATAATTTACAGTTTCTTTCTATAATATCTCTTTGTATTCTTCCCCACTATAAAGCAAAGAGAATATGTTCATCCTTAATTGTTATTTTCTCTAATTTTCACTTTAGCTCTGTACTGCACTGACAACTCTTCCTTCATTTTTTCATGTGCACACCAGTATTGTAATGCGGTTACCATTCTATTGACATCATAATTATTTGAAAATCATTGTCTCATCCTTCTAATGTGCAGTCCAGGAAACCTTGGTTAGTCAAATATTAAAGAAACTCAGTGTTATCTCTCACATCCTCTTTGTTGTCTCTCTCCTCTCCCTCTCTCTCCTCTTTCTTCTCTCTCTCTTATCCCTCTTCCTCTTTCTTCTCTTCTCTCCTCTCTTTCTCTCTGGCTTTTCTCTTTACAATGGTTTTTCTTGCAATGTCTCCTTCTTTACAACCTTGGTTTACTGGCTAGTAGAAAAAAAAAAATCTTCCACTGCATCCTGCGTCTTGATTTTTATTTCTAACTCAGCATATTTTTTATTGGTTGTCTTCTTGTGACTCTAGATCTTGATTTTTTATTTTTATCCCCCTCCCCCATTTAGAAACATGATTCTTTTGTGTGACCACTCCACTTGGCATTCTTGATTCTGGCTCTGAATAACGTCACCATATTTTATCAGCATATAAAAACCTGTTGCCAGCCTTTGGATACCATGGCACAAAATCCACTTAGGTAGTTTATGAAATAGTCCATTGTAAAGATTCATATAGAATCATGGAAATGTTGGAATGGAAACAAATAAATTGAAGCTTTAAGAAGACCATAGCTGGAAAGTGATTTCAGATTTGTGGCGCTTCAAAGGAATCTTGGCAGTAGGATTTGGGTATTGGCTATAGTATGACTCAAGACTATCAATAGGATTGCTTCTTTTTAATTCCTTGGCAGGCAACTTCCTACCCACAGTTTTAGCTCTCTTGTGCCTGGTACATGGCTTCAACTTGCCCAGACTCTGACGAAGTTTTCCCAGTTTTTATTTCACCACCAACTGCCAAAATATCTTTATCTTCTTTTAATTCAAAGTAAGAAGAAGAGGGCGATGGCACACATAAACTTTCTGAGATAGTGCATACAGCACATAGACCACAGCCCACCTAAGCACTGACTGCCCTTGAGTTGGGGGCAGGGAGGGGCTTTTCCACTTGCCTGTCAGCTGTCATGAAGCAGCAGAAAAACAGAGTGTAGTAGTTGTCCTAGAGAAAGTCAGTTTCCTTAGTAGTTGCCCTAGAGAAAGTCAGTTTCCCTTACAAGGAAAAGTGGACTGAACAGTAATTACAAGGAGCCCATTCACGCTGGCATGGACATCTTCTCTGACAAGCATCATGCCTTCAGAACGTAAATGTGGAAAATTCTTCTACCATCTTATCTATAAAATATCAATAAGGTGGACATGTCCAAATGCTAGTTATTTTTAAAGCTATAGAAAATACCCATGTCTGGAGGGAGTAAGCAAAATGTTATATGTGGTATGATTTGAGGACTATTGAGATGCCTCCCACCTCCAAAATTCCTTAGGTATTTTCCTACCAGACTATTCACGCATACTCTCGCTAATGAAGAGTATACATATAATAGAGTAGTAAAAACTTTCTGACAGAGGGAGCTGCTGTGTACTCTTTCCTCTTTGCAACCATATTTTTCAGTGCTTTCTGGATAATGTTTAGCATATGCCACTTTGTTTTCTAATAGCTTCCTGGTCTGGGAACTCCTGAGAACAGGAATTTCATTTTACTTATCTATGTGTGCTCAAATTTTTTATTACAACACTTGACATACATAATTCACAATTAAATGTGTTGAATTGAACACAATGAAAGAATAACTAAAGAATCTGTGATCCCACACTAACACTTTTAACAAGAATGAGGTTAAGAGATTAGCTGTCTCGGTGTACCTGGAGAACGAACAAGAGCAGGTGAATTTTCATAGGCTTCTGGTGGACAGGTCTGAGCACAGACTCAGGGAAGGCATTTCCATAAGGCATTTTTAAAATCATTGGTATGGCAGGAGATATTCAGAACTGGAAAGCAGCTAGTGAGAGTCAAAATAAAAGGAGCTGAAAATGCATCAAAGCCATCTAAAAATTCTGAGGTCTTTGTTTTACTAGGCATTTGCAAAGTTCACAGATTAAAGTACTGAAATATTTCCTCCTAATTAAACTTCTTTTTACAGTTCAGAACTGTAAAAAGTTCTGTACCAACAGTCAACTCCAAAGAGAATAATCAGCGTTGATAATTCCAGAGTTTTAAGCCATTAACAAAGTTAAAATGGGGCACAGAAAAAAAAAAAAAAACCAGATATAAAAGATTACCTTAAATACAGGGTAAAATTGACTGATTTTCTTTTGACTCATTTGGTCTTATTTTTTGTTCTTGTCATTGCTGTTGCTTAAAAAAGGGAGCACATCCATATGTTCCTCTGTCTTTCCAAATCATGAGCCCAATTAAAGGATTATTGGCATGTTACATAATTATTCCAACACAAAGCTGTTTAAGACATTCAATTACTTATTTCACGTCAGGTGCTGAAAATGTTGTTACTATGATCTTTAATTATTTACCAGTGTTACGCTTGGTTAATATATCATTAACAAAATTTGTTAATTAATGTGCTGGGTGAAGGAAAGCTCTGTGAAAGTTATGTGGACTAAAATATAAAATAAAAGAATCTTATTTCTGTAAAACAAAAATACTCTTACAAGTTTGATTTGTTTATTTAAATGTGACCATGTCATTTCCGTGCCATAGATTTGTGTCTTTGGTAATGATTCATTTATTTTCTATAAAAATTAATCTTATGCAAAAAATACATGTGTATGCTTTTGGAGTTCTTTGGAAAAGCCTTTCTTTGTGTGTGAAAATGGAAAATATTTAGTCACCAATCGTATTTTTGAAATTGGAGAGCTTAAAAAGTACACAATATTCTGTTGGAAGGGAGTTGATGTTGGATGCTAAAAACTCTTTTCCCTAGCTAACATCTCCTATCTTTTTTTATTGTAAAGCATAAACATATACATTAAAGGGATATTTATTAAAATTATATAATAGAGAAAAAAGTCTTATAATTTTAAGATACTTATCTTTGACAGCATTACAGTGCTTAGAGAAATATAAATTGATATCAACTTTCTAGAATATAATTTATTCTCTATTTTCAAAAGATTCATACTTTTGACTGAATGTATGGCTATTTTTTATGTAAAAAGGAATCAAAAGAACTTTTTTATTTGTTTGCCAGTAAATTCGTAGCAGTTAAAAAAATGTCAGGTAATTAATAACTCATCATGTTACAAATACATAGTCTCTTTCATTATCAACCTTTTCAGGAGTGGTCAATATTTCCTACTTATGCTTCCACTCAGTCTTAACAGTATGCTTTCTATCCTTATTACTTCATGAACATTTCCCACCAAAGAACTCTTAATTATCTAAACTAAGGACCCATTCATTTTCTTTATTGTCCTTAATATTTTTGTGACTTGAGGACTGAGGACCTTGCTGCCCTTCTAGAAAATATCTTCTCCCTTCGTCTATAGAATAATCTATGGCACTGGCCTTATATCCCTCACCCTTCACACTCTTAAGTAAGCACAGTCTCTTCCTTCTCCTGTAAGGCTTTCCCTCATTATCTTATTTGATTCTTATAACTCTATAGGGAATTCTCAAGCTCAAATTTGTGTTTCCCTAGTACAGTGACACTGCTAAAAAGTCTGTTTACACTGTCACCTCTTGGAAGCTGTTTTTTCTTTGCTTTCTTGGTCTCTTGACTAACAACTGTGCAGCTTAAAATTCAGCAAATGCTCCAAGCCAGTAATGTGGTAAATGTAGAATTCACTTGATTGTGTTTTTTTTTCTCTTAGGGTTCTCGGTCTTTCAAGTTCTAACTGCCTTGGTTTGTACTCTGACGTATGCAAAGATATTTTAAAAATGTTTTTCATTTAGTTTTTTTTTAAAATAGTAGTTCCAGGAAAGGATTTGGTCTGATCCAAACTGTTCTATTTAAGGATGAAAAGAAAAGTTTTCAGAAGTGCGTCTTGAATGGCAATCTGATAACTATCTTACCAGCCCATGTTGAGATCAGAAGATTGTACCAGATATATACCAATACTACTTCCTAGAAAGTCTTATATATCCACTACTCACCCCCACCCCCAATGTCAGCTAAAACAGACAGTTGATTTATATTCCTTGCACACCTTAGTTCTGTTACATTCTGGCACAAGCTCCCAATCTCATCAGAGATTGTAAAGAAGAGGTCACTGACCAGCTATCTAAGGACTTTACTAGGTGCAGGATGGAAAATGATGTGCAATATAGTCAAGAGTAAACTTAGCTATGTGCTAGTAACTTATGATATAATTTACTGAGTATTCCCTCTTGTCGAATGCCTATTCTGAGATAGAGATTTATCAATTCAGCAAAGCTCTTAGAACTACCTGTAATTATTCTGAAGTTTCTTGGTAACTTGGATATTATTTCAGATTAAAAATTATTGTAATGGAAGAGCCTTCCCTCCTCCTGTCACAGGCTAATTCTTGTTTCTTCACTCTGACCCACCTCTCTGTCCTGATTGTCAGTGTTACTCAGGACTTACCTCTCTTCTCACTGTTCATCTTAATAGAATTTTTTATGGTACAAGTGCCCATATTCTGATGGCATTTCCCAATCCCACCCTCCTGATCTTTATCATTAGCTGTGACCTCTTTCCAGAGTTTCCTATTCATCTTGCATGATCGTATGCCTCCTGCAGTCTCTTTATATTCTTATATCTAGCTGAATTCTTTATTTATTTCACAATTTCATGAACTCATTTGCTTGTTGAAAATAACACCATTACTTCTTGCTAACCAAGTTAGCTCAGGGGTAATACGGACATCCATGACTACGATCCCTGCCACTCCTGCTACATCTAATGGATTCCCAATTCCAGTCAAATTTACCTTCTAAATAGTTCTTGACATTTTTTCTACTGCTTTCAGTCCCAATTGTCACTAGAGTAATTCAAACTATGTTCTCTCACTAATATTGTTAAAATAGTTTCAAAATCAATATCCTTATATAAGTTCTTATGTTCCCTTCCATCAACATTATGGTAAAATATTCACATATTATTATATCATTCAATTGCTCAAAGTTCTCCATTGTATTTCCATTGAGGATGAAGTCAAGTTATCTTCAAGTGCCTTTCATGGTATTCTATGGCCCTTATTTATCTCCCAACCTCCTTACTTTCCAGTCTCACATTCTATCTTCTAGTTACAACAGTTTTCAGTCCATTCAATGACCAAACTCTATCATATTTAGCTTCTCATTTTCCCACCCCTTTTTCTAGGACTTTTCAAAACAAGCTTTCCGTTTACATTTGACTCCAGCTTTTTCTTCAGATTAAAATTCTCTCTTTGGGCAAGGATTTCAATATAACTCATGCACTCCCCTTATATGGGATTCAGAATTTTATTTGTTAATTTAGTAAGTCAATACTTACCATGATATGAGCATCAAATAAGGATTTAACAGATTTTAGTACCTTAATCATAATAATGCTGTGATCTTAACTTGGTATATTCACAGACTAGTAAGAGAGCTAGAGATTTGACAGGCGAGATCAGGGATTTGACAAACTCCAAATCTCTCTACTAATTGCCCAAAGTAACCTGGTTTTACTAAATATTTTATTTTCATTACTTTGCACTGTGCTATCAATTGAATGTGATTTATCAGAGATTAACAATCAACACAGCTTTATTGATATGTATAATATATATTTCATATAATTATATACTTCATGCACATAATTCAATGCTTTTTAGTATATTTACAGGGTGCTGCAATCACCAGCACTATCTAGTTTTAGAATATTTTTGTCCCTCATAAAAGGAACCCAGTGCCCATTAGCAATCAATCTCCATTGTTTCCCACTCCTATTCCCCTGATTCATTCTGTGAGGCCAGTATTAAGCTAATACCAAAACAAGTCTGGTTAGGCTAAATAATGACCCTCAGATATATTGAGTTCTTAAACCCTGGGACCTGTAAACCTTACCTTACATGGCAAGAGAGACTTTCCAATGTGATTAAGTTAAGGCCATTAAAATGAGGATATTCTCTTGGATTATCTGGGTGGATGCTAAATGCGTCACAAGTGTCCTTATAAGAGGAAGACAGATGGTACAGAAAACAGAAGATGGTGTAATGATGAAAGCAGAGAGATTTGAAGATAACAGATTGCTGGCTTTGAAGATGAAGAAAGGGACTTGAGAAGATGGAAAAAGGAGCCATAAACCAAATAATTCATTTGTAGAAGCTGGAGAAGGCAACAAAACAAATTCTCTAGCGCCTCTGGAGGGAGCACAGGCCTGCCAACACCTTAGGTTCAACCCAGTGAAGCTGATTTTGGACTCCTGGCCTCCAGAACTGTCAGAAAACAAGCTACCAAATTTGCGATGAGTTTTTACAGCAGCCCTAGGAAACTAACACAAAGACAGACACATTATCAGAAAACTATAGACCAATGTCCCATATAAATGTAAACACAAAAATCCTCAGCTAAATTCTAGCAAACCAAAGACAGCAGCAAATAAAACGAATAGCACACTATGACTAAATGGTGTTTATCCAAAAAATACAAAGTTGATTTCATACCTCAAAATTAGTTAATGTAAAGCACCATATTAATATAATAAGAAAATCTAAAAGAGGTCTGCTTTTATCAATTCTATTTAAATTATACTAGCAATATGGCCACAGAAATTTGTCATGGAAAGAAATAAAGATATCAATTGGGAAAGGAAGAAGTGAAACAGTCATTCTTTATAGATAGCAAAAGTTTATATATAGAAATTTGTAAGAAATTCATTTTAAATTCATTAGAATTTACATAGTACATATAAAGATATTAAACTCACAAAGTAATTTTTGATGTCATACTAATTTCAGTGGCCTTTGTTTTTAAGGATTTAAACTGTAAGATTCAGGCTTGAACCTAAAATCATTTTCTCAAACAGTATTTACATATGGAAGAGATATATAGTTTGATGATCTAATAAGTAAACATTTCTTATAAATAAAAACTTGAAGAATCAAACATTCCAATTTCATAGAAAAATACGAGTTACAATAGTTGAATAATGTGATGACTACAAGTGATTGTGTCATATGCCCAATGCAAAACTCAATGAAGTGTAACCTTGACAGAAACCAAAACAAAATGTTGTCATAATAGGATTTAAAATTTTGTTTGCCCCCCAAATAAAACATGTGGATGTTTATAACCATTTGATTTGCTTTTATTTCCTATGGTTTTAAGTCATGTAACCATAACACTGTCTATTGCATATAATATGTATTAATGGAAAGCACAATTTACCCGAGATTTGAAATCTAGGACTATAAGTCTGACTCTGTTTGGTTCATATGTAGAACTTTTAAAATGTCACTTAACAACTTTGTCTTAGCTTCAATCAAATGATGGTAATGATTCTTCTTCACCTGTATCAAAGTAACAGAAACTAGGCATGTACAAAGTGTTTTGAAGTCCTTGTGAATAGTACTTGATACATTCAAGGTAAAAAAACATTAATCAGAGTGATTCCACTTGGCTTTAGAAGTCTATTCTATTTTTATGGAGCATCTTTTATTCATTTTTTTTTCCTGAGAAAATGAGAAAATTACTTACTCTTAGAGCTTTCCAGAATGGCCAACTGCAAAAGATTACCTTTTTTTTTTTTTTATTGTATTCTATGCATACTTGTTTGTATCCAGTCTTGTGTGTAAAGGACAAAAGATGACTTATTTCATCATCATCACTACCAATTTTTGAGACCTTACTAGCTTCCAGAATCTTGGAAAAACCTTGTTTCTAATCCCTAGCATGACTGCATGAGATAAATAATAATATTTTTGTTTTACAGATTAGAGAAGTGTAGTACATAAATATTGAGTAAGTTTTCAGGTTAGACCAATGGTAATTGAAAGTGAGATAATGCAAAAAAAGCCCAACATGTCTATGCAACATCTTAGAAATTTTCAGGAAAGGGAATCATATTCTGAAGATTGAATACCTTTCTAGGCCCATTGGTTCACTATCAATAATGTGCTTGAGTCTGGTCCTCCCAGATTTTATAGAGACCGTGCTTTATGAGCAAATGGCTGGATGCTGAGACATAACCAATACCCAGTCTAGGAGAAGACATTTTCCATCTTCTATGTGAGTGTATATTTTAGTGGGCAATCAAAGTAAAGTTGAAAAGCAAGTAAGGGCTATGATGTCAGAGACCTTGGAATATTTTAGAAATAAATGAATAAAGCAAACTTTGAAAGAAATTAATATTAACTCAAATTTTCTTCACCCATTTAAATATTTCATTAAGATTTCTATGCATAAAATGGGAAGCTAAAGAAATAATAACTAAGAAGAAATTCCTTTTAAGCTAGAAAATTTCATGTAATTGTTGAGCTATGCCAGCAAACTAATAAAAAAGCTATTTATGGCTACTTTACAGATAGCTCCCCAAATAACATTATATCACATCGATGTAAATAAAACTTTGACTTTTATCACTTTGCCTTAAGGAAGGCAATATGGACAGTTAAATCAAATAGCTTATTGTAATTTTGTCAGCCCTGTAATAAATATCCCAAACTATTTCTGTGCTGATGGGTTTACTGGCACTGACCATGCTAATTTTCTCTACCAGTGTTCTCCCAGAGGATTCCTCCACTGAGGGATGTGTTAGATTTCTAATTTGACAATGCTATGTACTCAAAGACATTCAAAGAAATCATTAAATTTTCAGATCAGGACAAAGAATAAATCGCACTATTTAAAAAATCATAAGATGGTATGATTCAAGGTGTGCGTGTATATTTCTATATATATATAAATATATATATATATATATATTCTTACTTTAGCACTGAATGAGAAAGAATAATGAAATGCTCTTTGAATAAAGACTGTTAGAAATCATATAATCATGAGTAAGATTGGCAAAATAAAACTTTACCATGTAGAGAGACAGTTCAACATTTTAAGCATTAGCATGTGTGGGTTTTCTTTACATCCATTAATCACTGTACACAAAAGATGAGAAGATATTTAACAGATTATTTTCATTGCACAGAGATAGATGAGAAACCTCCATATGGAGATAGCTGCCAAGTTAATTATTCTAAATTTTCACTCTTGCTACATAGCTCCCTATTCAGAGAACTTCAGTTGCTGCAAATACTTTAACTTGGCCAGAAATGTTTTACCACATTCTAACCATTTCCTGTTGGCATGTAATTATGAGTTCCCTATGCAGTTATGACTTCAAGGCTATATCTAATTCACCTAACAGTAGACAATGGACACTGTACTTTTCTGCCTTTCCTCAATCTTATCAAAACTTTTCCAGTCAAGTTCAAATATGATGTACTTCAAGACAGTTTTGTTTCATTCTTAATGTTTGTGCATTCATTTTCGTATTTCTTTTATTCCCATATTTTCTCTAATTAGTGTGCAGTGCATCTTGTATAACTGGGGAGATTGTAAGCTCCTTGTTGGTAAGAACTCCATCATCGTTTTTCACATCCCAGATTGTATTGTTTTGTGCAGTATACTTAGTAGGTATTAAACAAACGCTCAGTAAACTTGAATTTAACTTAAAGTAAATATTTCCTTTATGTTCAGCAGGTATGAAAATATAACCACATCAGTTTCATGATTAAATCTCTCAGTATCTCACCTCTGCTGTTTACTCTAATTAGATTTATTCTGATTGAAGAGACTCAGTAACTCTAAATGCATTTTAAAATTTATTCAAAATTATCATTGCTAAGGTAGATTTTGGTAGTAATGTGAACACCAGATATTAACAGTATCCTTAATGTGTGACAGGGTTGTCAAATGTGAAATTAAATAACATAAATGGAAATGTATCTTAAAGTGTAAAGTGACAGCTAAATATCAACTACTGTGATTGGCATACCCACATTCTGCCCCAAAGGTACGTCACTCTTTAATCTGTCCACTAACTGGAGCCCTGTAAGGAGTACTATAAGGTATCACATCCCTGGTGAACGAGGGCAGAATGTTATTTCTTAATTCCTACCACTCCAACTGTGGATCAGTAGCACACTAATAAGGAGAAAAATAGTTTATTTTTCTCAATTACCATTTACTGTCCTTTAAAACAAAGAGATATAATTGATTTTCTCTAGTTTCTCAGCTGTAGCTGGTGGAAATAGAAGTGGTAGTCTTGACCTTCATGTTGTTATACAACATGTGAAATTAACTCAGGATGATAGAAAAGGGAATAAAACAAAGTGTTTGCATCGATCTATAGAAATCAAATAAATTGGATAAATATTGTCAATATGGTAGGACATAGCAGAATAGAGAAAATATATTAGATTCTACTGTATTCTACTTAATTTCTGGCTATGAATCAATCATAAAAAAAAAAGGAAGGGAAAACCTAGACACATGGGTTAAAATAAAAACAAGAATGTTTTTTCTATTGATGACAATATGTTTATAATTACTAACTAGATGAAAACACTTCAGTAGCAGCATACACCTGTTCCCTTAAAAATCCATCTGTCATTTGGGGATGGGGTTAATTATGAATTGACAACTAATGTGTCAATGTTAATGCAATTTTATGATCAGGATATCCCTTAGGTACACACATTTACCTTGGAGCTTCTTGTTAATTAATACTGAAGAATTATTGGAGCTAACAGTAATCTCTTCAGTGACTCAAAAGTGGTAATTGGCCAAGCTGGTAATCTTAAAATTATTTTTCCCAACATATCCTTCCTAATAAAACTCACAAAAAATTATCTGCTGAAATATCACATAGATAGAAGTTTCTCATGATGGATTTGTAGTTGACTAAGCTTATATGGACAATATTAATTCTTTATTTTTTAAATGAGTTTCAAATTTCTCTTATTAGTCTTATTGTTTTGTTTAACCTATTTTCTATTAGACTGTGAGCATCATGTCCTTTTCTTCAAAATAGTTGTATTTCCAAATTCATTCATTTGATGATCTTCTTTAAATTCAGGATCCTTACCTATGCTTCTCTATTTTTAAAGAAGCTGTTGCACAGCTATGCTGGCTGCTTGAAGAAGGTTGATATCTTGATGCGATGACAGAAGTAGATCAGTTGTTCCCTGAATGAGATGGAGCAAAACAGCAATATATAACGTGTTTATTTGTGGTCAGTTAGGGTAGTGCAACTTTAAAGAGACACTGAAGGTGCTAAGGTTAGAATAGGCTTCTAATTATTTCGTTCAGTTTCTCCATTGCAAAAGATACTAAAAATATTGAAAGGCCTTTAGATACCAGAAAATGTTTTAATTTGATTATTTATTCATAGATAATATTCCAACTACCTAAATGTTAAAATTGCTTTGCTGAATTAGCACAAGAATTTTGAGAAAAATCTTTATTTGAATATAATAAATATTACATTAGATTTACTCATGGTTCTATCTGTAAATATAAGGACAAAAATACGTGAGCCTAGGGTTAGAAAACTGAAAAATTAACCAACCAACAAATTGCTAATACTAATTTAAAATGTATTTTAGTGAAACTTCAGTCTGATTTTGTTATTTGCTATGACTTTCCTAGTAGATTTTCAACAGATGAGGCTAGGTAGTATTCATTTTTATGTCTTCAGAACTGAATGCAGTGTCAGAATATAGTGAGCAGAGAGTAAATATTTGAGGAATAAATAAATAAATGAGTCAATGGAGTTTTAATGAAGACATCTCAGAAGTTTGAAGATTCTATTAGGAAATAAATTGGGGGTTGCTTTTTATTTTTTTGTCGCAAAGCACATAGATATTGGTTAATGTGTTTGGGTTAGGTTTAAATCCAGGGTTTGAGAGACACTTATGGGTAGCAATGATCAAAAGTGCAGGTTACAGAGAGTCCTTAAAGTGGACTTTGTTGGTGGTCTTCACAAACAGCATTAATGTGTGTGTTTTTTTGTTTGTTTGTTTTACCATAACTATGTTTACCATGTTAAAGCATCAGTATTCATTTCCATGGACAGAATTCTCTGAGTCATCTGTAACAAGAACTTTGTCACTCAATTTACATATCAACTCCTGTGTAGTTGGGTTTTTACTGGGTATATGTACGTGTGTGTGTGTGTGTGCGCGTGCGTGTCTGTCTGTCTGTCTATCTATCTATCTATCATCAATCATCTATCATCTATCTCTGGCAGCCATTCTAAAAGGCATCTAAAAATGCCACTTCAAAAGGTATCAGAAAAGCTGATGATTTCTTTATGTTTTACAATTAAGTGTTCACTGCATTTAATGCTCACAGGGAAACTTGCATTTTGTTTTTCAATTTGATAGAGCTCATTGTTTCCCCATGACTAATATAATGATGTACCTAAATGAAAAAAATAGAAGAATAGTGCCAAAAAGTTAAATTAGCTTACATGATTTCTTCTGGGAAAACTTCAATCAATTTACACGTGGCCTCCTTATGTAATAAAGCATTGCTGAGCATGTACTGACATAGATTTTAGTTTGAGAGCTATCTAAGTATGTCTATTTAATTTAGACCCAAATGATTTTACTCTTTCTCTTTTAATTTAAATGTTTTTGAAGTCTAATTATGAAATATTTGACATGGGAAAATAATGTGTTAAAAATTACAAGCTATAAATCTCAATTTATCACAATACAGCTATACAAACTAATGAGCCTATGATAGGCATCTTTCGCATAAAAACAAAAAGTCTGTTAAAACAATAACCTGTCTTTTCTTAAATTTTAAAAATTACCAAAGACCTAGTATCTGAATATTTGTCTGCTAAATTCTGGGCACTGAGGAGAGACAGTGAGAAAGATAATTAAGATAAGTCCCTAGTCTATTTAAAAAAAAAAACAAAGTTATCACTTCCTTTTAAAGGATTGAAAGGTGAGGACATGCTGACAATTTGCTTAGTATGGATCTAATTGGAGTAAAGCTGATGAGGGACTATTTCTGCTCCTAGGTACAGAAGGGCACAGTCAACCGGGTTTTGGAGAGCTTAGCATAGGGAAAGAACTGTGCCTATATCTTCTCCCACAGGCATAACATTTAGTATAGCAACATTCTGATGTAAAATCTCTTGTGTAAAAATAATTGTGTGAATTTAAGTAGCAGAGTAGCAAAATGCGTAGATATTAAAGGACTAAATGTACTGTACCATGATGAAATCTATGTTCTCAATTATTGGGTAAAAAGGACTTTGCACACACCCAAAGCATGTCTCTTGACTACAAAACAAACCAAATGAACAAACAAAGAACAGTTCCTCAACTGGATCTAACCAATGCCTTTATATTTACTCTCGAAAATAATTTTATCAGGGGCACAGTTCTAGGACAATGAGTATTTTCTCTCAACAGTTCTCCCAGTCTAATTGTCATTTCTTCTTAACTCATCTCTCTTTTCATTTGGGCTGATTTAATCTTCTTAGCTGATGACTTTCTCTATTTTGGCTAGACTGTGTTTAGGTGTGGACTTTTAGCTATTCTGAAAGGTATATAATATGATTTATGTAGATAGGTAAGTAGATGATAGATAGATAGATAGATAGATAGATAGATAGATAGATAGATTATAGACAGACAGATATTTAAGTGTTTCAATTGTTTTTTAAAAATTCTCAACCATTTTATCTTATATTGCCTCTCCTCCAACCATTTCTATCTTTCTTAGACCATAATTATGTGTCTTTAGACTTTGTTCTATACCTCATAATACTTAAGATTTGCTTTCATATTTTAGCTTTCCTTATCTTTGTGCTACATTCTTGTTAATTCCTTTAGTGCTCGCTTTCAGTTCATTAATTTTCTCCTTAACTGGACTAATCTGATATTTAACCCATTCATTGAATCTAATTAATTTTAAACTTTAAACTTTAAGTTTAATAACTTCTCTTTTGGGAAACCTTCACAATTATCAACAAATTCAAACAAGGAGGTTGAGCATTTGCATCTCTGCATTGCCAGTTATTAGACTTGGTGTTAAACTGGAAGGAAATGTAAGATTAGGTAACACAACTCCCTTGGCTAAGGGATATTAATAAACAAGGACAAAATGCAAGCTATCAGTAGCCTGCATCCTCAGGAGCTATGGGAATAAGTGCCTTGTTCCTGAAGGGAGTAATCTAGGGCACTGCAGCCTCCACTACAGTCTCCTCCTTGCACTCCTCAGCCTTAATTACTTATTTAGTAATGTCACCTAATATCAGAATAACTCTCCTAGGATTTTGGTTGATCCCAAGTCCCAAGGAAACAAATGAGAAAAATTGGCAGGATAAACTATAGCTTCTAGCTGCTGCAGTTTGTCTCAAGGATACAACTGACAACTTCTTCATCTTCTACTATCCATTATAGATTTCTTCAGCTTTTGGCTAGCATCTCTGCTGTTTTAGGTCACTTACCTTGTTAAGTTACATAGTCCTTTGTTCCTGAGGAGTGTGCGTCCCGGTCACCATGTCCTTCTCAGGTTGTGACTACTATACCTGTCCATTTATCACTAAAATTTGATATGGTGTTATTAACTAAAGCTCCAGTGGATTTGCTTGAGTTAATAGTTTTCTGTCACTTGTTGTTTAATAACAGCCCTTCTTCCTTTTCACGGTCAGGATCAATTACTCCTGATAATATGGTGACTCTTTTTCTTGTCTGCTTGTTTTTGGCATGAAAAGTTGAAAAGAACTGGCTGGCAATCATAGCTTGAATTTTAATGGGACTCGTGTCTTTTGTTGAAAATCTCACTTCTTTGGGAATCAGGATCTCAAGACCTAAAGAGATTAAATTTTCTAGGACAAGAAGGATAAATTACCCAAGTAAGTTACTTGGAGTAATGGTACGAAGTGTCAATCCTATTTCAACTCCTTGGATCCTGAAAACAGTGGACATCAATTAAGGGTTTATATTGCATCCAAATGGTGTGATGGGTTAATGGATAGAGTACTATGATGCCAGAAATGGAGGCTATGTTGGGGTCATGCATAGCCTCCATTTCTGGCATCAAAATATCTATCCATTAACTCTTCATGCCAGCAACAAATGGTAGAGGCTGACTAAAATGCAACTATCCGAGTTCTTCTATCTACTTGGTTGTTTAATGATTCTTTTGTAGAGCATCTTCCTGGTGGGCAGGAATATGTGGTATAAATATCTTCACACGTTGCCCTCATTCCCATAAGTACAACAACATACATATTCTCCAGAACATTTGGTGCTCAGTCTTCTAATCTTTCTCTTTCCAGAATTCTAACCAACTGGCCTAGCCATTCACCACGGCCTTAAGTCACCTTTATTTTCACACCAAGTAGTGCACTGGTGTCCGTTACTATTGTCACTCAAGTTCATTAGTGATTGAGGCTGTAATAGTCACCCATCATTCTTGGCTTTCACACATGTACCATGCCAACTTATCCACGAAGCATGCCTGGTCTTTTTTCTCCTCCATTAGTCAGTCCCTGGGGACTCCATGTTATGCAACCCTAAGAATGAGCTAAGGAAGAGATGATAATGCAGTATCAATAAGTTAAAACGTTCTTAACAAACTGCTTATACAGTTTATCTGTGTCCTATCTCCTGCCCAGTCCTGGATATGTCTTCCATCCTTTCATGAAATTGCTGGCTCCATCCATCCTATGCTTATAAAGGGCAGCTTTGGTCACAGGTTCACTTAAGGTCGTCCCATGGACAGTATCTCCATCATTACCAAGTCTAATACTATATCAGATTTTGTTTTATTGGTGTAGGCTTCACTGCTGCAGATGAAATAGCCTTGCTCCAGAACTTGGGTTCTAAACTGTCACTCTTTTATTGGAGTTTGACATCAACTCCCCCTGGCACCTTTTGCTACCACAATGTACTTCTAATATCATAGGGTCTGTTAGGTCAATTTTAGGACTGCTTTACTGCAGCTTGTTTATTATACAGATCCATGTCCTGCTCTGAACCTCACTGAAAGCTAGAAGTTTTTCTTATCACTAGATAAGTAGGTTGGAATGGTATCCCCAATTGTAAAATATGCTTCTTCTAGAACCAACAGCGGTATTCTAAACATTGGGCTGTTTCTTATTGTTGGAAATTGTAAGGTGAAATAATTTATCCTATATATTGAAGGGAATATTCTGAGATGATACAGATCACTGGACCATTAATTTGGTGAGCCCTTGAATCTTCATAATTTTTATATTTTACCCTCTAGAGTGTATATGTCTTACCATGTCCTCTGACATACTCGGCATATTTTGCTCCCCTGCACCAATTTATATGATGTACTGAATAGAGCAGGATAATTTGAAGTCCTATGAAATGTTTAGATAATCCAGGTTCCCTTGGACTATATCATGACAGAATATGAGAGAATTAATTGCACTGGGATGAACAGTAAGCGTATACCGTTTTTCATCTTGCATGAAAGTGAACTGCCACTGATACTAATACCTGACAGAAATAGGAAAAAAAATTGTTCACTTAAAACCACCAACCATGCACATAGGCTGTGTTAATCTCTTTCCACATAGCTACCATATCTGGCAAGATAGTTGCAATTTGGTCTGTTACTTAGTTAGGTTCTAGTAGCCAATTGTCAGAAGCCAGAGTCCATATTTTGAGAAGGGAGGTTATTTGAGAGAAGGAAAGATTATTGAATTAAATGGGGAAATGTTTGGGAAAACTCTAATCACTTTTTCCACTTTTTTAATGTTATTTTTTAATTAAGATATAATGCATATGCAATGAATTCATTAAGTTTAAGTGTATAGTTTGATGAATTTTAATAATTGTATACAAACATATAACTAACGCCACAACAAATATGTAGATCAATTTCTTCACCTTTAACATTTGTGCCCATTTGCTGCCGACCTCCTCCATAGTTTCTAGGCCCATGAAACCGTTGATCATATTTCTGTCATCATAGTTTCACCTTTTCTAGAATTTAATATAAAGTCATATAATATGTATTCTTTTGTGTTTGATTTTTAATTAGCATAATGATTTTAAGATTTATTTATGGTGTTGTATGTATCAGTAATGCATTTCTTTCTATCACTAAGTAGTCATCTTGTCACTAGTAGATGGTATATACTTGCATCCAGCTTTTGGCTGTTATGACTAATGCTGACATGAGCACTTATATATATTTTTTTGATAGAGTTATGTTTTTATTTCTCTTGGATAAATATATAGGAGTGCAATTGCTAGGGACAATGATAATTTCTTATTTAACTTTATAACATACTGCTATACTATTTTCCAAAATGGTTATACAATTTTATATTTACATTAGCAATGTATGAGAATTCAAGTTCTTCCACATGCCTGCCAACATTTGGTATTGTCAGTTTATTTAACTTTAGCCATTGTAGTGACTGTGTAATGGGTTTCAGTTTGAAGTTTTTTGAAGCCTATTGATATTGAATATATTTTTTATTTGTTTATTAGTCATTAATATATGTTCTTTTGTAAAGTATTGGTATATTTTACCCATTAAAAATTTATTTGTTTATCTTATTGTTGAATTATGAGTTATTTATATAGTTTAGATAGAAGCACTATGTTAAATATATATCTTTTACAAATTTTTCTCCACATATGTGGCTTGCTTTTTTGTTTTCTTAACTATGTCATTTACAAAACAAAAGCTTTTAATTATGAACTTTATTTTAGTCTGTGTTTTTTGTAACCTGTTTTAGAAATCACTGTCTAACTTTATGTTTTATTCTAGAACTATGTCAGTTTTACCTCTTATATTTAGGTCTATTATCCATTTTCAGTGAATTCTTATAAGTGGTTTGAGAAAATATGATTTATCTAGAACCTAGTCATTTTTTGCAGGTAACCAGTCATAATATACAACAAACTCTATAGTTGTAAACAGATACCCTATAAGGATTTGAAAAATTGTAGATATAGTGAACACCACCCAGATCCCCCTTTGTGGAAAGAAGATGTTTTTGCTCTGGTTGCTCTGAGTGCTATTGATAGTCTTCAACTCTGTTTCTCTAAGAATGCCTTAGCTATAGAGAACTACCTTTTACAAGGTCATACTCTTTACATTTGATCAATTTATGAATATGAAAGCCCATCCATTTTAGCCATGATTGGACAACTTTGAAGTCCATTAAAGCTACAGATTTCTCTGTGCCTCTAGTTGAGGCCGTCTTTGAGACTCCACCAGAGGTTGACTTCTTTATCTGTCCAGTTCTGCTTCCTTTCCTCTATTCCACAAATGCCGATGCCAAGGACGTTTCCTAATAAACATCTTCCTCAAATTTGCTTTCTGGAGTATCCAAAGTGACATTATGATATAAAGTAAACTTTGTATATATTCAAAACACTGAAGTCACTGCTTGCATCTCCTTTGTATTTGAGGAGAGTAGTAATTTGGGCTCTTGCTATAGCATTCCAGCTATTTACAGGATACTGAGTTGCCATTGTATAAGTTGGTTAATTTATAAATTTCTGTGGAAGTGCTAACTCTTTTTTTTTATTATCATATGTATGTATACTGGGGAGAGTATGAAAGAGAACAAGACAAAATTAAACTTTGTGCCATGTAATTTTACTACATTAATAAAATTGAATCTTCAATCATATATAAATGTGACCATTTTGCTAAAATTCAACATGCTTATTTACATCTAAAATGTTTTGTGTTTTTTATACACTGCCTGCATAATGCAGCTTGAACAAATTCATTTTTCTTGTTTGATTATTTTCTAATACTGTCTTGAGCATATTGCTGAATATGGAAAATTAGGAAAAAACAGATGCCTTAGGGGATGATTACTGAAACCAAAATGGACATATAGCAAAATCTCTCCATTCATTAGGAAGGGGAACTTACTTTTTGTCTTTAGATATCTTACTTCTTAAATCTAGCATGCTGTGAGAAAGGAATAGTAATCTATCTATCACCTTGTTTTGTGAAAATGTCTTTTCCTTAGACATGCTCACTTTGCTATATGGGAGCCCCTCAGGAAGATTCACTTTAGAAAAACAAGAATTCTCATATAGTTGTGAATAAAAACCAATGCATGACCCTCTGAATCCCACACCTTTACCTTCCTGTGGCTGCATTCTAATCATATGTTGAGTTTGTTTCTAATTGCCCTGTAGCTGTACTAGCTTCAGGGGAACACCGTACACCCATGTGGCCTCTTGTCTCTTTACCTGGGCATTTTCAAACCAGGCTGTTTTCTTTATGGAGAAATTTGACTCTATGGAAATTTAGCATTCATTTATTGGACAAGCCTCTTACTCAATTACTATAATGGCTACCATGGATTTAGCATTTATTATCTACCAGACATTATTCACTTCATTTACTTTGTCTTACCTTGATGACAATTATCAAAGATCAGTATTCTTCTTTCCCACACCCAAGGTCACGCAGTAAATGAAACTGCCAGAGACAATATATATATTCTTTTACTTATTAAAGTAATTCATTCATGCAAAAACTCTTTACTGAACTGCTATTACTATGACTAGGACAGTTTTAGGCACTGAAAATTAAGCATCAAACAAAGATAAAAAGTCCCTGACCTCAGGAACTTATATGAGTTTAAAGAGATAGAAATCAATTAATCAAATCAATATTTACTATGCTGCATGATAATAAGTGTTATAAAGAAAAATAAAGTAGGATTACAGAATCCTCAAACTACCCAACAGAGCAGAAAATACTTTTATTTCTTATAGTTAAGACACTGAGAAGTTAAGTACCTTGTTCAGTCAGAGCTTGTAAGTGACCAGTAAAATTGGATTCTTTGAATTCCTAACTCCAGAATCTGTGACCTTTCAACATTGTGGTCATTCTCTATTTCTCATCTTTTACCCTCCTTACTCCTTTGTGTTTCTACATTTCCCTTCAAAACTTTCACTCCAACATAGACTTACTTGTTTTCTTTGTTCCCTGCCAAGTAACCATAAAGGTAAAGTATTTCCCATTGGGAAGTATAAAAGAGACACAGGAAAAGAAGGGGCAGCTCAGAACCAAACCTAGTAGTATAGTATGAAGAATAATATTGTAGCTTAGCAAGCTTGTTTTCAAAATTTCTCCTACCTCCTGCCAATGTTTTTCTTTTCCTTTTAGTTCTTATGATGTACATAACTGCTTAAGGAACTATCTACTCATTTCTGTCTGTTTCCTCTTTTTTTATCCTGTGCTTTTTTCTATGATATTTTGAAAAATTACAAAATTATTCAATTTAAGGTGTTGAAATTTGAAATTGCTTAATTCAAAAAGACATCAAGATTTTTAAGTTTTGAGTTGCCTTCAGAGTTTGCCATCTGAGTTGACACATAGAAAGTTTCCTTCAGGTGTATATGGAAATCATGATTTTGTCAGGAAATGTTTATTGATCTCATGAAATTGCACTACAGTAGCAGTATAATTGGCTTGTGTGGGAGCATCAAGTGAAAAGCATTTTAACCATTCAGTAATATCGATATGTTCTTTCATATCTTAGTGCGATTATACCTGTGATTTTCTTCCGTGAAATGCCCTTCTGTCTTCTGCATAGGAAATTCTTCTAGTCCTTCAAAATATAGTACAGATTACATAATCTAAACACCTTTGCACTTAGTTCTGTTGTAGAACTTACCACATTGCGTTGTAATTACTCTTTTAGATATTAAAGTTCATTTTTAAGCATACATATGCACACATATATTTTGCCTAACCTAATTCATAACTTCAATACTAATAGTGTTTTGAAAATATTATGTACAATTTTTCTTTCTCAATACCTACTGGAGTTTTCTTTATTAATAATTAATTAATTAACTTTATTTTTAAATTTGTTGTAATTTTTATTTGTATTTAAAAATAATATTATATTTTATATTCAGATTTTTTCTCTTTATTACACTACATTTTCTCATATTCATATACTGCTCGGGAATTTAATCAAATTGTTAACGTTTATAGAATATAATTTGCATTTAAAATTTGCATGTCATTTATAAAAAAAGGTATAAATATGGTTTCCAACTTTTACTATCTTATTAATGAAATCAGGAAACAGAAAATACCCATGTCCCTAAAGGAAGGATTTACTATTATCAGTGATGGCACTTACTTCTAGGCTCATTCTTTGAAGAAAGAAATGATGTTTTGATAAAGCCATTATTAACCATGTACAAATGAAAAAGCTATAAATATCTAAAATGTGTTTGAGTTTTGCTTTATTGATTATTTACACTTCTTTTACTGATTACAAGAAGGAATCAGAGTTTGATAATAAGTGGTTTTGCAAAATCTTGGTCTGTTACAGAAACTGATTGAAAATTATAGACCCATTTATTGACTTGACTAATTCCTGCTGGGATGAAATGATATTTTGTAAATGTAGACATATGGTTCTTGCAGATTTTTTTAGGCTGTTTCAGTACGTTCATTGTCAACTTGACAGTGGATTATTTGATTTTTTATGACCTATGAAAGGTTTGTGAGTGGGATGCCCATAAAATAACACTGTGTTATATAAATATTGATAAATTAATGTTAGTACAGAAGACACAACTCAAGTGCATATTTTAGGATGGGTAAAAAAAAAATCAGTGACTAATTTAATTTGCTTCAGACCTAGGGTTCTTCAGCATTAGATTAGACTGGTTTAATTGGCAGAATTCCAAGTCAAACATCTTTACTTGGCTCTGCTGGTACTAGCTGTGTAAACCCAGGCTAACCTCTAAACATTCTTTGAGCTTCCATTTCATCATCTGTAAAATGGACATACTGGTTATCTCAGGGGTGCTGTAAGAATCAAATGTTGTATATATGTTGAAATATTTCGTCCATTATAAAGTACAATATAGGTTGGTATTGAAAACATACACCCTCTTTATTAACTCAATTAAATAAAACAAAGTATGATGGACTCTCTGTCCAGTGTTAGGGGACTTGATAAACAGCCTCGCTGAACTATGTTCTTATTTTTCTCACACTCTCCTAGAGCTAACCATGTTACATCCATACAGATATTCCAGATCTACTTGACAGATTTTTTTTTGACTAAATGTAGCTGTTAATATTCTTTTTCTGTTTAAAATTCTTCTTTTATCACTTCAGAAATGTCACCCTAAGAACACATGCTGACAGATGATTGAGGGTTCTATTCTGAAGCAATGTAGAAAGCAAATGCATTCTTGAGGGAAAAGTAAATTAGAAATATTGGATTCATTAGAAGGCATGTAAGTTTTGTGATCTGTCTGTTAGCAACACCTGTCCTACCTAGAGAGACTTGATTTATCAGAACTATTATATCAATGAATTCCAAAGCAAAAAAAAAGTATTAAAATGCGCATTGAAGTTTAAAAAAACACTCCGATGTAGAGGAAATGAGGTTATTAAAATGTTCTTGATGGATAAAAAAGAATGGAAAGATTTGGAAAACAATGGGTAGCAATACCAGAGCTCCTTCTGCATAATACTTTTAAAGTAAAAAAACATCCATTTTAAAATAAATGTAAAATAACATATATTTCTAATCTAATTTACTGAGGTCAAAGCAAGACAAATCAACATATCAAATGCTGAGCACACCACATACACACACACACACACCTGCAAAACAAATGCAAAACTATTCTATCATTCTCTTGGCTCTGCTTTCTCATAAGTGTATTAAAATAAAGATAAGAACATGAAATCTATAGGATGAAGCTAGAGCTAGCTATAACAGATCACTTTTATTTCAGTTACCACCAAAAGTGGGAATTCCTCTCAGAGAGTAATTTTTTAAATGCCCTCAGTTAAGATCTTGAATTAAAATTTTTATCATTAGTTCATTAGACCTAAAGAACTATATAGAGGCACATGCTTATATTGGTATTTCTTGTCTTAAAATATGCAGAGCATTACCATTTAAAGGAAAAAGGATATTTAATGTGTGAAGTTGACTGATCATGGCTGCTCAGAGTAATGGGCAGAATTAACTAGAACACCTGGAGTCTGTCTTATTCAGCTTTATTGTGGGGAGAAAAAACTATCAAAGTAAGTCACAAAATACATTATCAGGTTAAAGTTGGACTATAGTTTATAAATAAGTTTGACATTGCCTGCACAAAAAAGTAATTTGGAAAGTCAAAAGAGTTTAAAAATATTATCAGTGTATTATAACTGAGGTCTTAAAAAAAAAAGCATCTTATCATTTGCATAGTTTTGACCTTAAGGTGTAATATGTTGTGCCCACACCTAGCAAAAAAAAAAAAAAAAAATTAAGGAAGAACTATCTAAGATCTGAAAGGTCCAGAGGACCCTAGGTCTCTTTCATGGTGAGACTTGGTAATACCAGGAAGAACACTCCAACTTTAATTGGGTACAGAAGAGTTTGCCTAGGGGGTTGGTCGATCTCCTCTTGATGGATTACCAAATAGAACAGTGGGTGAAATAAACAGGAAAAAAGTAAGCTGTAGTTTGTGGGTAGGTGGTTGACAGTTGACAGGAAAACAATTCTATTTTGTTGCTATAAATATGTTTATTTAAAAATGTATGAAATTTTATTAACCATTGCTTCTCATGCTTACTCTAATAAGGTCAAATAAGTTAATAAATAATGTAGAGATAAACCACATTGCTTCACTGATTTTACTTAGCTGTTGAAATTGTGGCTTGAAGAAAGTGTGGTCTCAGCCAATTAGATCCTGTGTGATTCCCTAGTGCGGTGGGGCCATCCAAAAGGAAGATGGATCCCTGAAACAACATTTTATATCCCCATTTCTTAATGTAATGCCCAGAAAAGAGTTGGTTCACAGTAAAAGTTTATTTTAATAAATGGCTGAACAAATGAAGCTTTCACTTAATATGTAATATCAGGGAAAAATGATATAATAGGTATGGTAATATAGATCTGGAGCACAATTATTTATGCCAATTTTACTATAAAGTGTTGCTACCAGGTTTTCTTAACAATAATGATGGAGAGATTGAATTGCATTGAAGTATTTCCATTTTCTCCAAATAAGTATTAAGTACATATTAAAAAGTAGATAAGTCTGGTTTGCAGTTATAGACATTTTACAGAATTTTTTCTAGAATTAGTAATGACGACATCTAGACAAACAAAAGTTATTAGATTTTAGTTTTTAAAAATGAGAGACTATTTGAGAGCATATAGATAGAAAAACTGCCACAATGCTTCAGAATGGAAGAAGTATGACTCATTAGCACACCTCTACCAACTCAGTTTGAGGCCTGCATGCATTCATATTCTTCTGCAAAGCTTTGAATACTATTTAGATAGAGTGTTACCAAATGACTTTCTCTAATTTAGCTCTAAAAAAGAGTGTCTTACTGAACAATAATACTGAAATATTTGAGGTCAAAACATTTTAGATTGTTTTCCTTCTGGACATGGGAAAGAAGACCTAAAAAATATGCACTGGCTCATGAATTGTGCTAAGTATAAGGGCTAGATTTTTGTTCTTTTTTTCCTTTCCATCATTGCAATTCTTTTCTTAGAGAACAGGATAGAATATTTTCTTCATATATTAAACTTAAAAACAGATGACTTCTGCAAGATATCTACTGTAAACTTTTCATCTGTTAGCACACTTACAGAAAATGTTTTTCCTTTCTGCTATAAGGCAACATTTCATTGTGCATATGTAAAGCATTTTCATACCCTGTCTCCTAATTTCCAATTTGCATGATAACAACATCATAATAGCATGAGATAGTAAGAAAAAATAACTTGAATTGCTTATGAGTCCAAACTTGAAGAAATGTTATAAAAGCATTGTTGACTGAAAAATAGTTCTATTACTTCCTTTAGGCAGGGTTTTGATGGCTTTTCTTTTCTTTTTTTTTTTTAATCCAATGAGATTAGGATGCCTTTCTTTCTCTTACTAAGATCCCCTGTGACTAGTTATACAGCTTTCAGAAGGTGGTAGAAAGTTTTCATTTTCATAGAAAGGTGGTGGAAGGCTCCTGTGGAGTGTTTATCCTAGTAGTAGGAGAAAGTTCTAGAGAGGTCTGTTGCTTCATCTTTTGGCATTACCCTGTGTATTTCCTATAAATTTATATTTATTCTCAAAACACATTTTGTGTATATAAATTTCTTTTTTTTTTTTTTTAACCTCAACCAGATGGGCCATTATATTGCATAGCTTATGGGAATTCTCCTTTTGTCATAGTCAATGTCTCTGGTTCACTTCCTTAGGTCTAATCTTTTTCTGGTGAGAGGTTATCACCTATTATATATCAAGAGGGATTGGTGGAAACTGCATTTCTATGCTCTTCTCTTTGACACTTGCTGTTGATAATAAGAACAGAAACAGAATAAAGTTCACATTATCCTTTTCACTTGATGCAACTAGATGCTCAGCTAGAATGGAGACTTGTAAGACAATCCTTAAGATCCTAATATGGACCATAGCAATGAAGAATGGAAGACTTAGAGATGTGATAAAATTAAATGTTGTATACAATTCTTCTGAGAAGCCTTCTTGATCTCACATCTCATTGAGATGGGTGCTTATAAATCTAGATTTCTATACCATATTCCTGAATTACTAAATCAGTATTCCTGTTGCTGGGATTCTAATATGGGATATCCTAGGTAATCTTGTTAAGCACACTAAAGTTTGAGAACTTATGTGAGATTCATGTCATATTACAGTTGGTGTCAATATCTCCTGGGACAGTTATAGGAACCTAGGCCTCTTCATGGAAGAGCAGAGAAGCTAGGTAAGTTTTAATTCTTATTTCTCTCCCAGTGGCTGGTTTCATGTTTGCTAGGTTGGCCTGCCTGAAAGCAATCTTAATTGTAGTCAATCATAGGAATTGTGTATTATTTATTACTATAAAACCCAACAAAGGATTTTATAGTTTGATGTTTGGCAGCATAATTTTGTTGTTTTCTTTTATGTCAGTCCTTCCCTATGTTCACAAATGCTCAGGCTTAATCGTTTGTTCCTCTAACATGGTCGTTTGCACAGGAGAACAACAACCAAACAGTAACAAGTTCAAAGATTAAAGTCAACAATTCTACGTCCCTTTCAGCTTCATTCTGTGAGTGTGGAACAATCCTAGTAATGAGACAATCAAGTTCTCTAGTTATATAATGTGAGATAAAATATTTTATGTATTTGTATCCCAAATAACTGTTACCCAGAAATTTACAGTTGATGGTGGTTTCTTATGACTATTGCCTCTAGGGAGACAGTGATATTCTGTCACTCTATTTTCAAAATATGCTGCTGATCCTCAGGGAATACATATTATATTAAATTATATACTAAGTTGTCTTTATTATTTAGCTAAATAGCTCCTTTGTCATCTCTTTTATGATATGATAAATTTAAGATTTCCTGTTTCATTGCAGGTAGCATTGAATATTGTTTTATAAACACTGATCATTTAAATGTATGCTTTTAGGATGTATATGTACATTGTCAGATGGATGTTCCCTGTACTTGTATATTTGTTTAGAGTCTGCTCCATCAACTTATTTTTTTTTCATGACTCTGTTTTCTGAATTTTTGACTAATAGCTTTATTTTGGAGGCCAATGTTCGATGATTTTGCATTATACAAAATAAAAGGCCGTTTTCTTTGGTATGCCTACCTCTTGAATGTATAAAACCAAACCATTAATATAACCTTTCAACATATGACAATTACGGTAAACTATTCATAAAATTTCTTTCTTTGGAATTATGGAGAATCATTTCATCTCTTGTCAATGGTTTTCTTATATACTAAGTAATAGCAGAGGACTGTATCCTTTTGTAAATGCTTTCTAGTACCAACATGCTTATAGTCAGTGTTTGCTTATAAAGAGGGCATAATCACATGCATACATCTTGCATTCATAATGCTAAGTAGTGAGGACTGAAAGAAAAAATGTTTTGCTGTGTGTGTATCTGTTTCTTTATATTCATTTTTTTATCATGCATATGAGTGTGTGTACTGTTAACTCTAGGACTTTTAAAACTTCTGAAATTCTGAACCTCAAAACATATTCAATTTAATACCCTTTGAATTATGAATTATACATCCAAGAATCTTTCCTAAGAAAACAGAGAACCCTGAGAAATATAGTTTCATACCCTTGGACTTAGCCATCCAGGACAACCTGTGTGGGGCTGAGAGAGAACAGTTAAATAAGTGGCACATATGCAGAAATTATTTATATAAGAAGGAATTGACATAAGAACACATATTTTCAACATGAGGAAAGTTATTAAACAAAGTATATGATCATCCCACAGTTAAATACTATTAAATCACAAAAAGTCACATATTAGAGGACACTTCATTGACCAAGGGAAATGTAATTACAAGATTTAATTGCAGTGAAAAGAAGGATACTGAGATGTATGTATAGAATCTAATTACCTATCTTCATAATCTGGAATGTACTATTCAAAGTTACTGATTATAGATGTTTTGCATACAAGGAAAGTTGATAAACTGTGTTTTACTCTTTAAATTTTTCTTAGTTTTCTAATATTTTTCTGTAGTGAACATGCATTATATTCAGAGTCAAAAAAATTGTTTCACAGATTGCATTTAGCCAGCACCCCTTTAGACATTATGCTAAATGTGCCACAATGAACTTAACTTTCACTTCCCTTTGTGAAACTGTTATTCCAATTTTTACATTAATTATGCTTATCTTTATTTCCCCCTTGAAAACTAATGTTACTTAGATTAAACACATAAGAGAGTATGTAGAGAGCAGTAGAAAAAGAGGAAATGATCATGGAACACTTATCTTACCACTGAGAAAGTGGTACTTTTTTTTTTTTTTTTTAATTGAGGAATCAGGAAAGAGGAGGAAAGGTCAAAAGCAAGCTTTGGAACAATCTGACTCTGTAATTGAAATTCAAATAGTGAGAATCTATTGGCAAGAATTGAAAAGTGGAAGTAAAGACCAGCCAATCATCTGTTCATGAAAAAAAAAAAAAAAAGAACAAAAAGTCAAGAAATCAGAAATTTGGGAGTGAAAATTTTAATTAGGAATATAGAAACATGAATAAAAACGACCACATCAATAGGTATTAGTAATAGTCCCTTTTCTAAAGGAATGTGCATTATTTAAAATGTAAATATTTAGTTCTTAAACACAGAACAATACAAAACACACTGTTTGATATAGACTATACAGGTTATGAGAAGTTCGAGGAGAAAACTGTTTTGGGTCAGAGAAGTCAAAATTCCTGAGGAAGGAGATAACAATTAAATGACAGGAAGAATGTAGACAGTTTTAATTATTGTAGTAACTAAAAATAGCTTATTGCATTACATATAATGCAGCACATAATCATAATAATGAATAATTAATGTGTGCCTATTATTACATGTGCTCCTTAAGCACTTTAGTAATCACCCCAACCTTATGAGGTAGGTACTGTTATTGATCCCATTAAATTAATGAAGACACTGAAGCAAAGAGAGATGAAAAATCTTGACCCAGGTCATGTAACTAGTAAGTAGTAGAACCAGGATTCAAACTCAGGCACATAGACTGTAGAGATTTACTGTTATGGCCACACTGCAGCTCAACTAGTAGGTATGCAAATTGGAACACATTGTATAATGCAGAATGTATTATGCCTTAACTCTGTCGCACTTTACCAGCCAAATCATTTTGTTGGTTGTTATCAATTTAGAAAAGGTAATTTATACTCTGAATGATAAGCTCAACAATTTAAATCGACTAAGATTTTCTTAGTAATAAACTAAGTTTTCCTTATGACTGAAACACTTTACTTTCTGTGCTATGTTAGCCATTATTTATGGATGCCCATCGAAGAGGAAATAAGTTTTTCTATATTCTACTGTGTGAAAATCAGATCTTCTATTCAAATACTCTTTTCTATGACCTTTGCTTTATCTCTAGGAGAAAAACAAAGAATGCAGTAAAGGTGTTATTTAATTACAAGAACATGTGTGTTGTGGCCTAAGTGTCAGAAGTACACGACACATACTTTTTTAAAAGTTAAACTTTTGTTATTTTCATAATTGGTAGGTCAATATGCTAAAACCATACCCTTTTAAGTTATTTTTATAGTGTGTTTAAAATTTCCTTCCTTTGGAAACTAAATTTTATTTTAGCCACCCCTAAAAAAGATTCTACGCATTTAAAAAAAAAAAAAGAAAAGAAAACATTGCATAGGGTTTGCCTTTTCAAAGAAGTCCATTTGACATATACTTTGGGATCAAATATTCTGAGGACGTACCTCACTATTTGCTGAGATACTAATCAGATATATTGCTATGTGTTAGGCTGTTGATCTCCTCAATTTAGCTTAACTAATTTGCATGGTAAAATTTTTCTCATTTTGCATGACGGTAATTATGTAATCTTAATTTTCTCAGTAGTGTTACATCATGACTAATGCCATCATCATTAAATATTTATTGAATTTCTTCTTTGTGCCAGGTTTTAAGAATTCGAGTAGGTATAAGTCAGATTCTCCATCTGTAAAAAACTAAACCAAATGTAAAAATTATCAAAAAGTATTTTGGTTGACACTTGCAGGTTACATTTTTATTGCAAAATACTTTAAGGATTAATTCAATATCTTTGGTTTCTTGAGAAGCAGGTTAAATTTCTAAGATTTCATTAATTATTATGTCTGGGTTTTTTTTGCTAGGGGATTAATATATATTAATTATCCTGTGTAACCTTTACAAAATACCTAAAATGTGCTTAGATTTAATTCTGCTCTGCAGGTGAGGGTGCAGGAAGGTCTTACATAGGGGAAGTAAGTGGACAAAAGTCACACATAACTGAATGGCAGAGGTGAGATATTTCACAAAGATGGTTTAACTCCAAAGCCTAGTCTCTTCACTACATGCTTTATAAAATTAGGCACCTTGACAAGAATAAAATTCCCTATGTTCTGTAAGGCAGAGAGATTCTCGAGATCTGATGTAAATGAAAATCTGAACTGCAGCAAAAGTCAGTTAACTGAAAACTCTTCTCATTAGCTTGGGAGAAACAAAGACTTGGAAATCTGTGTTTAAATGAAAGAGAAATATTACAGAGAGAAAGTTGATTAAAGTTTCTATTTGGGTATAAACAAATTAAAATATATGTGATTAACAATGAATTAACATATGGCACAGCAATCGACACCTTAGAATGCAAGATAGATTTATAGAGTTGTAGAGAGACAGGAGAGAGGGGCTTCTTCACAGCAGAAATGCCAGTGACCAAGGGAGAGTTTAACATATTTGTTTCCACAGTGACGAAGCCAGCAAAAAATAGGGAGCTCCTATCAAGGGATTAGAGCCTACATACATTGTTTTTACTTTGATATCTATGCTTTCTCTGACAAAAAAGAAAATATATATATATATATATATATAATATATGCTTATATATGCTTATATATATAACATATACATATTTATTATATTATATATATTGCTAATTTTAGGGCACTACATTTCTAACCCAAATCTACCTTTGACCCTGCTTCTGACTTACTCTTCCCTTTCCCAGACCTATTTCACCATCCCTAAGGTTATTAGTCACAGATTAGAATGTATCATTTTACTTTACATCCAGAATCTTAACAGATAATCATTATATGTGGAATCCATGTTGCACAAGTACTTTTTAAAAATACAACTCATTTGTAAGTCACCTGTACATTTCTTCTTTCATGTCTCAAAACCGATTAATAAATATGTATAGTCTCTCAAACTAGCTCTGGCTCATACTTACATACATATACTTAATCTCTAATATAGTTAAATGACAATTGAATTGAAATCTGAGACACCAACACAGAAAATTAAATTTTAAAAATAAACATTATAGTATCAAATACCATTGTTTGTATTGAATTTATCATAAACAGTGATACTTGAGAAAAATATATATTAAATAAGGGGTATACATAGGTTAACAGAGAGATTTGGGGAGATTTGAACTTTCAAGGACTACATAGATAGGTTTCACAGATAGACTGATTTTTAGAATTTTGCTTGAAAGTTTACAGTATCTATTTTCCTGCATGTAATGAGAGAATACTGATAAGTTCGGAGGAGTTTAATATGATAAATGAATGACAGAGGAAAGGAATGAAATGGATTGGAAGAGAAAAAACAGTTAAGTATTAAGGATAGACAATGTGTCTGAGAGGATTAATGATTAGAAGACAGATTAAAAGGTAAGAACATTTTTAAGTGAATTTGTGAACAAGTTTAAAAACCACTGTGTGAGGTAGAATTAACTGCACTAAGGTTAGCACTGGTGAAAGAAAAGGTTGAGCCTATGTTATCCACAATTCAATTAGAAAAAAGAGTATCAGGTCACAGAAGTCTTTGAATTACCCACCATTAGATTAATTAAACAGAGCAAACTTTAGACTGAGGTGGCTTTAACGCTATGGCTGCCTATGCAAGCAAATCAAAATCTAAGTCTCTAAAAACCTCAAGGTTACAAAATAAAAAACACTAAGGACAACCAATAACAAACTATCAAGTAGACTTTAGGCTATAGCCAATCAGTAATTTCCTTGCTTTGCTTCCATACTTTCTATATATGTCTTTCCCCAGGCTCCTGTCAGCAGAGAGCCCCTAATCACTTCAAGTTTGCTTTCGCGTTGTTTGAATCAATTTTTGCTCATATAAAACTCATAAAAATTTTAATATGGTCCAGATGATCTTTTAACACCACCAAATGCTATCACTGTTGACCAAAGGTCTTACTAACTTTGGGAGAAATAAGAGAGATGGATTTTGTGTTGAATTAGATGGCTTAGAGATAAGGCTTACAAGCTGGAAATTTATGGCACGGAAAAATCTATAACAAAATTCTGTGAAGACCACTACAAAAGAGGACCTATCTATGGGCTACAACTTATAATTAAATCCTCCTTAAACTTACAGTTTGAGTACATGACTAAAGACATGGTGATTTGTTTGCTTAATTATCGTAAAATTTTACTGATAAATGATTTGCCTTTTTATTACCTCAAGATTAGAATATCAGTAACTGCACTGAAGCTTTTGAAAGCAAATAGGCAGTAGTAAGTAACATCTGGAAAGGAAAGGTTTATTGGAGTGTCTGTTCGTTTGCATATGTATGCAGCACTGATAAGCTCAGTTGAAAAAACTAAATTAGGCAAGCCAATAAATTTATTTAAGGAGAGAAAATAACACATTCTAAAGTGTTGAATGAACTATTATTTATATAAAATTATGATAGTCTCATTTTTGTAAAAGAACTTTAGTCACTGTCAACCAGTAATACATTCATAAATGGTAAACACATGTTGAAAAATATATGTCACAAAATTAATTCTGCATTGTAATTAATATAGAGTACCTAGAGATATGTTATTTAAAAAAAAAAACAAGACAATTGAGATGATGGTATGGCTACATCATTAATTTTTAATTCTTTTATATAATTCTTAGTCTGTATTCTGTTTTTCCCCAGCCATAATTATTGAATTTATATTTTTCAATAATTTTTATCATGTATGTTTATGAATATCACTAAATTCTTTTAAAAACAACTTAAAAATTCATACATCTTTACTAAGTTTTCAATTCCAGCTGTCAAAGAAAGAATGAGGTAGATTTAATGAACTGATGTGGAGTGAGTTTCAAGACACAGTGTGAAGAGGAAAATTTTTTTAAAAAGTATGTACAATATAATTCTATTTGGTGGGTGTGGGGATACCAAAGAAAGGTAGTGTATAACCAGTGCTGAGCTCTTCTGTATTGCTTCCATGTCCTGAGGCTATAGAACAGAAAAGAAGGTTAGAAAACAAAAAGCTCAGAGCACAAACTACAGAAATGAAGGAGTGGAGACCAAGTTTCAGGGGTGGTCAAAGCAGTCAGAAAGATTCCACTTCACTATCTACAGAGTGTACAGATAGATGACCTTGACAGATCATTCCATTTGAAACATGAGGAAAAAGAAAAGCATAACAACTAAGTAAACATATCATCATGGGAAGTAGAGGGAAAGAAACCTAATATGCAAAAAGCAGGTGAAAAACCCAATATGGAAAAAGTCCAAAAAAAAAACAGAAGAAAATTCCCCCGAGTTCCTCATTAGAAAGAATTTAATAAGTATGTTAAGTCAAAATATAAGAACTCAAATATAAAATCACAGAGACAAGACTGAAATGGATGAAATTTTTTAAGTGCAAAAAGAAAAAAAATGAAGATCAAAAGAGCAACATTGAAAGTTAATAAATTTAAAAGGTCAAAAACAGGCCAGCTACAGCTAATAAAAAAAAATTAATGATATAGAAGAAAAGCTTATTTTAATTAAGATAAACACAGAAGAAAATGACAAAATAGCTACATGGAACAATTATAATTTATCCTAAATATCCCAGAAGTAGAAAACTAAACAAATAGAACAGAAAAGGATACCAAAATATAACAGAAGAAAAACTTTCTGAATAGAATCTACCTGTCAAAAGCAAAAATTGTGTTCTGATCATAGTAGATATAGAGCAAAGAACACAGACATATCCTATTTAAGTCACCAAACTTTGAGAGAAGAAAATGAACTCCTGGAAGAAAATCATTTTCTGTCCAGGGGAAAAAAATAAGCCACTCTTATATTTATTTACAACATTCAATGACAAAATGCAACAAAGCAATAATTTCACAATTCTGGGAAAAAAAAAAAAGTAATGCTAGAATGCATATTCCCACATATCATTCAAGTGTAAAAGCTTCAGACAGACATTCAAGTACAAAATCATTCAGGGACTAGAATATCCTGAGCCCTTACTGAAAAGCAAAAATAAAACTACTCAACAATAAAATCCAATCAATTAAGAAATGGAATCAAAGTAGAACACTTAAGAAATGAGGAAATTACATTAAAAGAGCCAATGGTACAGATGGAATCATTAACTGTAGACAGAAGACTAAACACCCATGATCACATATCATGATTAGAAAAAGAAGATTGGCTGCCTCCAAATCAGCCCTGGTAGTACTTGGTTAGCATAGGTTCTGACATCACATGGCTGCCACATCGAATGTCACACAGGCAGGCCTGGCGTCTGGTCTCATGGTAGCAAACAACTGTGCCTCTGTCCCTAGCCCCAGTGATTCTCCCCAAAATTTTGTAACACGAATGGATAATACAAGATGGTTTGAGGAATAGTTTTTAAAATGTCTTTAATGATAGAGTATAATTAATATTTAAATTATGCCAGTTGACTTTAAATAATGCCTATTTTCAGCTATTTGAAATTAAACCAGTTTTGTGATTTAATCTATTGGCAGCATATGACAAGATAGTTTATTTTTGAATTACTCATATACTTCCATTGTAAAAAGGGTAAGAATTTAATGTTCTCTGAAAATCATAGCAAAAAATACATTCAATTCAGGTATAGTGTGAGTGAGAAGAGGAAAAAAGGCTATGCTTTTATATTTAGATTCCAAAAGTAGAAGAATATCAAGAGAAAGGCCACTATTAGATGAAATTGATAGATGTTTAAGTAATTAATAATTGAAATTTAAATATGAAGCAATAAATTTAACTTATATTGGACAGATATAGATTATAGGTAGATATTGGTAATTTTTTTGGCTGATTTTACTTTCCTATGAAGTGATTTTCTTAAACACAAGCAGACTGATTTTAAAAAATCAGTTACATGATTTAAAGATGGAACAGAGAAAACTAGATGAACAATTCCTAAAGATAGAGGTTTCAAATGTTTCAGCAAAGAATATACAAGCTTTAAGAATTATATGTCCATTGAATGCTATCCTAGTTACTAACTAGCTTCTGGCTGTGAAGGTCAGGGTGAAATTAAAATATCCCTTTATAACACTTTTCTGTGTGAGGGAAAATAGTTTAAGTTCATAATGGAATGTTTGGACTTAAACATTTTTGATATTATCTTCTCCTTTCTGTTATCGAATAAGATTACGTAAAGAATAATATGATTTGTTCTATTCTTTGAGCTCTAGCTCTTTGTACTAGGTTCCTGGGATGTTCAATGTCAGGATTTTTAGGGTAACAACAGACATGTCTCTGACTCTCTAAGGGTTTATTATCCCTCCCCCATTCAGTACAACTAGATAACTGCCAGGGTGATTTCTTCACTCTTTCATTCATTCATTTACCACATGCCTACTGAACAATACAGACAAATTCTGTCCCTTCAGGAAGTTTTTATTCTGGTAGAGTACACAGACAAAATAGCTATGTTAAGAAGCATTCTTTGCCCATTGCGATAACATTTCCTTTTGCTAGACCAGTGTTTTTCCACCTCAGCACTAATTGCGTTTTGGCTGGATAATTCTTTGCTGTGAGGGGCCGGCCTGTACACTGCAGAATGTTTAGCAGCATATCTGGTCCCTACTCACAGAATTCCAGCAGCATCCCAAAGTAGTGACAACTAAAAATATTTCTAGATGTTGTCAAATGCCCACTGAGGAGCAAAATTACCATGAGTTCAAAATCACTGGCCTGGACAGCTCGCTTGGGCTTCTCTTCAAAATTTTCCCATTGCTATGCTACTCCAGTGTTGTGTCAGCATCTGCTCTTAAATGATGTTCCTTTTTATATTTGTTCAGGACAAATGCAGCCACTATCCAAGTCTACAGCTTTGGAGGCCAAAAGTACTTCACACCTGGGAGTAGATGCTGACCCAGCAAAAATAATGTAAGAAGTCTCTGACAAAGTAACTTTTTTTTCAGTGTTATACATATTTCACTTACATTCTGAGTATGGATGCTGCATATTAATAATCCATTGCTATCTCTGATGGATTCATGTAACGGTTGCTGATATTTTTGTATATATGCTTCCACAGTATTCTTGCTAAATACATGATTTTCCATAGGCCTATTTCTTGGTATATATCTAAATACACTGGTAACTTAACCCACCAAACTACAAATTATTTTCTATATGCAGGCATATTGGTATTTTCTTTGTCAGAACAGTTCCTTCTTACTGGCTTAAAAAGGACCAAATCGATGAAAAAAATTAACCATAACTTTCATCAGAAACTAAAGTCTACATATCTCTTTGTGGCTTATTACAGTGTTGGGCTGTCCTGAGATGGAAAATTTTCATAATCAGATTTTTAAAAATTTCTGTGGCAAATATTGAAGACCTGGCTCTATACACATATCTAAACTAAATAATCTTGTTTTTAATTGCAGCCTTTAAAACCCTCCTTTTTTTTTTTTTGTCTTTGAGAAAATAGTTATTGGCAGTGCTTAAATTTCCACTACAAATAGGAATAAAGAATGTAAGTGTATTCTTCTGTTATAAGCAATAGTCAAGGATATATTTATAGTCTGTCAAAAACAATATGAGCTTCTCCGCAATGCTGCTCTATTAAACCTCAGCACTGAATTATATTTACACACGTGTCACCCCGATTGTCCTCTGGCTTTGTGCTATCCATTTTGCATGCTTTTCATTTGTAGGCATGTTATGGCACAGGTTCCAATGGCTCACATGCCTATGCTGATCACATTCCAAGTTTCCTTGTACTTCTTTTCTTATTGAATATAATTGCTGAATGAAAGATCTATTCTTGGTGATTCAGACCGGATGAAACCACGTTGTTTGTTTTTTTTATAGCTACCACAGGGGTGGTAGAAGGAGTATTGAGATTGCCTTTCCCCCTGCCCCCAACCTCCCTCCCTCTCTCTCTCTCATACACACACACACACACACACACACACACACACACACACACCACACACTTTCATCTGCCACATGGTTGATTGAAGGGCCACTCTGCTTACACAGTAATATCTTATCTCCCTCCTTTTAAATCAGGTACTTCGTTCATATGCTACTTCAGCATGTGATTAGAGAGTTGCATACATTTTAGTAGAGTCTTCCTTTTGAGAATCATGTCACTCTTTTGTAGAATTCATAAAAATACCTGAGAATTTTCCTTAATTTTTTTAATGGAGGAATTTTTAAGAAAGAAGTTAAGAAGACCATACAGTCCAGTGGGGTCTGAGTGAGATACACTTTAACCTAAACTGAATGTTCTCATCTGAAACCCTAGGACCTGTTAGTTTTGACAAAATTTCAAGAAAAATGTGTGAAACCCCCAGTTATCCTCTGATCAGTGGTTCCTGACTAATGCTCATGAAATTTTCTTCCTGTTTCTCCTCTCATCTGCAGTATGTAACTTCTTACAGCTCCTTCTTTTAGCTGTAGCAAAAATGACTACTAGGGAACAACAGATTTTAATGACTGTCTAGTTGAAAAAATGGGTTACTCTAAAATATTAAAATTGCAACTGTAAATTTCCTTTGAATTCCTAAAGGGTTTTTACACTTTGCCAGCTCCTTTATCCTAAAATACATGAAGATAACAAAAGAATGACAAATCTAAAGTACAGATGTTTTCCCTTTCTCTCATTTCATTCATTTTTAATGCAGATGATAGAATCTGTGGGACTTAGAGCCGTATTTGACAGCTTTTTCATGTTCACTTGGACCGTGAGTTATGCCACAATTTGGATTTGAGGCACTCTTTCTAAGAATTAGTCATTTGTAATCCATGTATTTTTTAGTGGCTAAGATGTGAATAAGCAGCTTTTATTGTTCCTTTTTTATAATTTATAGTCTGCTCTCTATATATCTTTTTTAACCAAAGACTTGGTTTTCTTTAGATTTTAGTCAAAAATAGTTGGCTATATTTTTGTTTTCACTGCTACATTGCTGAAAGAGTATGAGGCAAAAAAACCATCGAAATGCAATCTCATTGTTTATTTAAGAAATGAAAATTCTTCAAGTACATAAACAATATATTTTATGTGTTTATGATACTAACTTCTTTTTTAGCATTTGTCTCAAAACCAGTCCTCAGTATTCTGCAGTCTAGGTGCACAATAAAAGCCTAGCATCTCACTAAAGAAAATAATCAATTTCCTGAGCTCTTCCTCAGAGCTAAGCTAAGACTTGCCATCAAAGACAGCTGCTCTGCAGTACCATAGACTCTTAGGCTATGTCTTCTCTTGCAAAATGATTTGTATTATAGTTTTTTGCTTATATAAAAAAACAAAAAACAACTTTAAATGGCACTCAGTATGTATCAGATTTCTAAAAACAAAAAAAAAAAACAAAAAAAACAAAAACTTTATCCTTCGTTCCTACTTTGCTACTACTGCCTTTTTGTTGCTCAGTTTCTCTTATTATGTGGTGATATTTGGGATGGGAATGGACATTGAGAGATAAAGAATTTGTCAGAATGATTGATATACTCTTCTCTTCTTTCCTCATGACAAAAAACATAGAGTGTGATTTCCCTTCTAAGTAGAAGCTAGCTCCAAAGGTTGTTTTCTCATCACTATAGGATGTTTTTACAAGCCTAGAGAACTCAGGACGTACTAATTTTTCTCACCTTCTTTGATTACTTTCTATGCAATGGGCATAGCACTAAATATTTAGATAACGAAGACTTCTTGTTGATATCTACATTCATTTCCTCTTTGAAAATATTCCCTACCTCTAGGAGAGTGGTTATCAAGTGATGTTTAAAAAAAATAGAGTTTTTTGGAAAACCTATTGTCAAATTTAAAATATCTCCCAGCTCCCATTAACACCACACACATCCATGTATACACACTGTGTGCAAACACACCTCATGTAGTGACAATGGTGTCCTAGCACGACTTTATGATTCTGTCTGCCTTATTTTGCTTAGCATGATAATCTCAGGATTAACCTATGCTGTTACAAATGACAGTATTTCATCTCTTCTTATGGCTGAGTAATTCTTTCTCTGTATCATGAAGCCTCATATATGTTTTGGTTAAATCATTTAGTTGGCACTTAATGCACTAAATGGAGAGCTCCCAAAAAGCAAGGACCATACATATACTACTATATCACTTCCAGTATTCATTATCATATTTAAAATGTCTGAAAAATTCTAGTCCTAGTTTCAGATATGCTAACAATCAAATGTGTAACTAAATTTATCCACGTCATTTTTGCATAAATAAACAAATGGAATATGCCATTCTTATCTTAATATAGCAAAAAGTTCATCAAATTATTTCTATCCTGGGTTGTAAGAACTGTCTAGATATCACACATGAATTATATATTTTTTTTAAAATCCTGTTTTCTAAAAAAAAAAAAAAAATAGATGCCTAGAATTTTCTCTTTTTATTTGTACTTTAAAATGAAAGCATCTGCTATTAGGTATCCTTTAGTGAATGTAGTTGATTACCATGTGAATGAAGAAGTAGCAAATTAATATTTTAAAAATTAGAAATAGACAATAATCCATAACTCAACAGTTAGAATGTTTTGGTAATTGTGTTTATAAATTTATTATTATTATGAGTTTATTAAGATTAGATGTTAGAACTGATGTTCTTTACTCTAAATTCTGCCATTTGTTATGTAAAAGAGACAACTTCCTTAGAAATTCTGAACTTGTGGAAAATGAAGAAATAATGCTATCACCTCCAGTTTATACTGAAACAAGCACATAGTATTTTATGTATACATAGAAAATACATCAAATAAATAGGACAAGCTAAATATTTGATCAATCACTGACAATTAAAATACCTCTAAAAATAAACAAACAAAAATTTCCTTGAGAACATAGAAGAAAGTTATGATTATATAGGCTACAGTAGACCAAAATTGCCTCTAAACAGAAGAAAAGCCAGGTAAAATATACTTTAAGATGTTTGAATTCATCCTGAGCTATTGAGTTAGCTACATCAAGAGACCAGAATCTTAGAGAAGTGCAAGCCATAGAGAAGAGCCCAACTTTCTGTTATGCTTTATCTCATAATGAATTTACCAAATTTTTGTGCTGGTTAAGAAGGTGAAAAAAAACAGGCAGATGGCAGCTAGTTGCCAAGAACCAGAAAAGCAAGCAAAGCTTTGGAAATCTGACAATGTTGGAGAGCTGAAGTTCCAAGGCAGGCAGGATTGTATGGCCAACATCCAGGAGAGAAGGGAGTTGCTAAGAAGTGAGTCAAATCCTCTCCTTTTTTCCTCCCTCGTAACATTTATTGAATTCTTAAGGTTCTTGGAGAAAGAGACTAGGAAACTAAAAGAATACTTGAAAATCAACATAGTCACTGTGAATCTCATGGTGAAGAGGAGACAAAAATGACAAGTTTTTGACCAACAAAGAAGGAGGACCATTAGTAGACAGACACAGGCTGTCAGTTGAGATCTCTGAGAGCTAATTCAAGGAACTGCAGTGGCCAAAGGTACACAAATCTTCCCCAGAGTGGCACCACATCATCAAATTTGCTCAATCTCTGGTTAAATAAAGTGATCTACTCCCTCATAGTCTGCCTAAGACAGGACAATATCAATTCAATTTAAATGACGAGGATATCATTGAATGGCTCGAAGTGTTTCATGTGCAATGTCCAGCATTCAAAAAAATAACTAAGCATAAAAAAAACAGTAACAGAAAAAACCAACAATAGCAACACAGCAAAGATCATCCAGGGTTTAATTGTTAGACCAGATCTATATCTGTGATTGATATATCCAAGAGCATAGATAACAATAGGAAAAATTGTCCAGAGAACTATTATCTAATGGAAAAGAAAAAAATGAAAATTCTTGGGCTAAAAAAGCAATGATGGGAACTACTGACTCAACAGATGGAGTTACCTATAGATTGGACAAGACTAAAAGATGACTAAAACAATGATGAGTAAAAAATAAGTCAGTAAAAATAATCTGTGCTGAAGAAGGAGAAAAGCATATATGGAAAGAACAGAAGAAAGTATGAGACATATTGGACACCATAAAGACAATTAAAATGCATGTAACCAGTGTCAGAAAAGGGAAAATATAGAGGCAGAAGCAGTATTTAAGAGGTAATGGCTGAGATTTCCCCAACTTATGAAAATTCAAACTATGCAAATAAAAAGTATTATAAACCCAAAGCAAGTTAAAGATGAAGAAATTCATACCTAAGCATATCCCACTGAAATCTGGAAACAGAAGGCAAAGGAAAAAGTCTTGGAAGCAGAGAAGTAAAAGAACACTAAAACTGAGAACTGGCTTTCAAACAGAAACAAAAGAAATATAATGCAATGGAATGGCATCTTTAAAGAAATGACAGAAATTAACAGGCCCAATAGAATTATATAGCAAGTGAAAATATCCTTTAAAAATAAAGATGACATAAAGATATTACCACTCAAGCAAAAACTAAAGAAGTTATTTCCAGCATATCCACACTTAAAAAGAAACACTAAAAGGAAATTCCTTGGACAGAAATGTGATCAATTACAGCTGGAAACTAAGAAATGCATGAAGGAATGAAAGCCCTAGAAAACTAATTATATGCGTAGCAATTGATTATACAAAACAATAATACTAATATTGCATAAAATGTACATGGAATCAAAATAAGTACCAAATAACACAATAAGAGGGAAGGGAATAAATAGAATAAATGTTTTCAAAGTCATGTATTTTCAGGTAAGAGGTAAAGACATTACTTATTTCCGACTGTAATAAGTCAAAGTTACATATTATAACTACTGAAGTTGTTGTAAAGGATGTGTAATTAACAAGCTAATGAAAAAATAATTTAATTATGAAATAATTCATTCACAAGGGGAGAAGAGAGGATATAAAATGAGCACAACAAATAGAAATAGTAAAAATAAATATAAAACCAAATACGTCAACAATACATTTAGTATAAATGGACACAATTTTGCAATTAAAATAGGACAGTAAGACTGGATTTTTAAAAATACTGACGTTTACTGATTAAGGCACTTTAAAAATGTAACACAGAAAGTTTAAAAGTGAAAGACTGGGAAATACCTATCATGCCAAAAGCTGGCATGTTAGTAATATAAACAAAGAAACAATGATTAATATTACGAGATATAATAAGAAGAACTTCATAATGATACAGGGTCAATGTTCTAGAAAGATATAAACAGTGTTAGATTTGTATGGACCTAACAGCAGGGATTCAAGATAAATATTAACAGAATTGCATGAGAAATAATGTCTAAAAACATAGTAGACTTTAACTGACTCCCAGTAACTGATTGTATAAGCAGACAAAAAAATTAGAGAGTATAAGGAGAATATAAACATTGTGATAAACATAAGTACCTATTTGACATAAATAAATCACTGCCTCTAACAATGATATTTTCAAATGCATATAGAACATGTATTATTTAATTCTGGAAAATTGTTTTATGTACATTTGAAATATTGATTAATCAATTATTATAGCTAAAAAAATCCAGAAACCAATAAAGAAACATTCATAAAAGTTATAAAATTAATTAAAAATAGAAATATCACATATCAAATCTTGTTGGATGTCACTAAATCTATACCTCAAGAAAACATCATATTGTAAAATTTATATATTCAAGAATGCTATAAGTACCATTATATTTAAATACTCACTATAGCAAGTGAAAAAAGAAGAGAAAATTAAATTCAAACAGAGAAAAACAAATAAGGACAAAATTATGAAATAGAAAATAAATTTATAATTTTAAAACGAACAAATAAAAAAGGTTGATGTTCGAAAATATAGTAAGTCGATGTGCCATTGGAAAGGCTAATCCAGAGGGAGAGAAATAAAGATAGAGAGAGCATTACTAGCATTACCACCAGTGTAAAAAGAACATCAATAAAGATCCTGCAGCTACAAAAATAAGACTATATGATGAATAATATTTTGCCAGTAAATCTGAACTTCTACATGCAGTGGATAACTTCTTAGAAAAACAAATTCTTATTTAAATCACATCGTGTTGTCATATTAGATTCATGGACATCTCAGAGGAACCAATGTTAAATATAAGGTTGAAACTTTCAGCCCTACCCCTGATTTCTGGGGAGAGGGACTAAAGATTGACACCAATTGGCCAATAAGTTAATCAGTTATGCCTCTGTAGTGAAGCCTCCATTAAAAAAAAAAAAAAAAAAGGAGGGGTTTAGGAGTTTTTTGTTTGGGGAACCAGAGAGCTGCCATGTGCCACTATGCTGGGTCCCAAGCTCCAAGAAGACAAAAGCTGCTGTTTGGAACCCTGCCCTTTATATCTCTTCCTTTGGCTCTTGATTTGCATCCTTTAATGTCTTTTGTAATAAACTGGTAATCTAGTGAGTAAATGGGTTTCCTGAGTTCTGTAAGCCATTCTAGAAAATTATTCAACCCAAGGAGCCTGGGAACTCTGGAGTCGCAACTGGCATGTGGCATGAAACGCGGTCTTGTGGGACTGAGCTTTTTTCCTGTGATATCTGTTGCTATCTCTGGGTTCATAGTGTCCAAAGTTGAATTAAATTGAGTTGAATTGCTTGTTGGTATGGAGAAACATACACACACACAACACACACACACACACACACACACACAAACACACGAATTGGGTCCAGGAACCTAAAAGTAGGCACCTAAAGGGATATGTGTAGGAGAAAGAAGAGACGTAGAATTGATAAATTTTTGACAGGCTTTTATAGAACTGTTACCAAAGGCTGGAAAACTTAGTAGGATATGTAAAGAAAGTAAACAATCGAAAAAAAATTAAATAAATAAAACTATAATTACCTCTGGGAAAAGTTAACTGCAGAACAAAAAATATTCTACAGAATATTCAGCAGTGAACAATACTCACAGAGGCATAACAATAGAGGCACTGAATACTCTCATTCAAAAGTAAATACAATTGTGTTCAGGATATAGGAGGAGAGGAAGAATGGAAATCGTTGAAATTAGATCCTCACATATCATGTTAGGTAGTCAGCTTAGAATGTTAAATGATAAACAGTAAATAAATAAAAGAATCATGTTTAGAAATACTACTACAAGAATTGTATTTAGAAACGTAGACTGTTTTAAATTTAATACTTTGCCAAATAAAGTAAATCATAAAGATAAACAGTGAAGGTCTGTTGTATGAATTGTGAATAGAGGGTAAATACAGCAGCATTTACTTAATGATTGGAAGTTTCTTCCTGGGATAGGTTATTTGACATTCAAAATTATTTTAAAACAATGTCCCAGTTCTTATTATCTTTGCTAATTTTTCTGCATGGAAAGATACATTACCAAATAATAAGAAATGTCTCAAATACCTTACATTCAAATAATCTACCAACATTTATGTAAGTGAAAGAAAAATTAAAAATAGAATTTAGCTCTGTTTATATATATAAACACAAATTTTGTTTGCTTGGTTTTAATAAACACTGAATTTTCTGGGAAATGAAACTATAAATCAAGAGATGACAAACACTCTGTGGGATAATGCTTACCAATACAGCATGCATAGATCAGATTATATTTTTAAATGCAACAACATTTTTTTTTGCATGGTGTATGCTATCGAAGCACTGACAAATCATAAGATATATAATTATTTTTATTATTATTTTCTTTCTATTTCTCATTTATTTATATCAGTTAAGATCTCTTACGGAAAGCGTTGTGGGAGATCATATTATTTCCCTCTGATTTTAACTTAAGATAGTAAAGGGAGATTTGCAAAACATCTACTAAAATAGTACTGGGTTCTGTTAGGATTGAGAAAACTGCACGAGGAGGACAAGAAAACCACTCCTTGGTCTCTTTACAAATCAATCTCTGGTGCTTCAATGATCCCTTTTTTTCTAGTTTACCAGAATGCTCTTTGACTGATACCATTCAATCATAATTAATCATGGTACTTTTTCCTGTTGATTCTTAAACCTTCTTAGACCAGCAATCCAAGTATCCACATCCAATTTTTTTGAATTAATATGTAAGATGGAACTTACTCATAACTTTCTAGTAGAGATGTGCCTTGCCATATATTCATTAACCTCTCCTCACCAACCTAAACTGAGGCAACAGGAGTTTCAAAGGTCTTTGTAAAACTTAAGCTTACGAAGAAATCAAATTTTATTTTCTTTTTTGAATTCTAATATAATCTCATAGGTTATAAGTAATATTTCTGGTAAATTTACCATGAGTTCCCTTTTCCTATATAACAAACCTCTCCAAACGGAGTGGCATGAGACAACAATCACCTTATCTGATTATGATTCTGTTGGTCAGTGTGCCTTACTTCCGGTATGGCATTATTTCTAGGCTAGCCATCCATATATGATGGTCTTAAGTTTCCAGAAAGAAATAAAGAGAGAGAAAGACCTAACATCCTGTTGGACAAAGCAAGTCACAGGGCCAAGACCAGATTAAAAGAATAGAAACGCAGACTCCATCTCTTGGTGAGAGAGGAGCCTTAAAATATTATAGTCATGTTTTGCTCAATATATCACCTCTCCTGATTCCTAAGGATTATAGAATTTAATTAGCTGATTGTCATAATTCCCTATTTTTAAATATAATGTGCTTGCTCATATTCAATCTAATAACCCTTGTTTAAATTCTAAATTTGGATTTTTCCCCCTCAAATAAACACACACAACACCACACACACACACACACACACACACAGGAGAGCTAACCAGTCATATTTCTAGTGGGTTTTCATTATTACTTATTTCTGTCCCTTTATTTACCTTTGCTAAGTCAGACCTTGCTTTCTCTAGTCTAAAGTAGAGAGCTACAATATAGAACCAGTTTAAAACTTAATTCAATACGTGGGTTTTTATTATGATATACAAGAGCTCTTTTTGCAAGTCATTTCTTATAAAACTGCTATGGTTAAAGAAGCCACATCACATTCCCTACAGTGCAACTATTTAATACTGGAATTTAAATAAAACAGTTACATCATAAATCCAAGTAAATAAAGCATTTTTGCATTGTAAAATTTTATATTCTAGCGTATATACCACTGTAATGTAAAATAACTGGTCAAATTTAATTTTTTTCACCCATATTACCATTTCAAAAATATTTATTAAAATGAAAACTACAGTCACTGTCATTAAGACATAATCTTTGGTCTTACAAGGTATATAAGGGCATCTCAACATTTAGTTTTGATTTACTCAGTATTATTCTTAGAAAAAACTTATTAGTTTATAATAATAGTAGTCTGACTTTAATTATATCAAAAGAATCATGTATATTACAAATTTTGAAATTTTATCCAATTAGAAAAACATTTTTTTAAATTTTATAAATGTAGAAAAATAAGCTATGAGATGTTTAAGATGTCAGAGCAAATCAGAATGCGCTTTACAAGAGAAAGGCATTCAATAGGAAATGAGAAATCAAAAAACTGTCACTACTTGTGGATGACATGAATTTCCATATAGAAAACCCTAAAGACTCCACAAGAACACTACTAGAAACAATAAGCAGATACAATAAAGTCTCTGGATACAAAATCAATGTCCAAAAATCCATAGCGTTCCTATACTTCAATAATGAATTATCAGAAAAAGTAGAAAAAATTATTCCTTTGTAATTGCAATGAAAAGAATAAAATACCTAGGTATAAATTTAACAAAACATGTGATGGCCCTATGTAATGAAAACTATAAGACCTTGTTAAAAGAAATTAAAGATACAAGTAAATAGAAGGATATTTTGTATTCTTGGATTGAAAGAATCAACATAGTTAAAATGACCTTATACCTAAAGCACTGTACAGATTTAATGCAATCCCCATGAAAATCCCATCAGTATTTTTAAAGAAAAAGATTAAAAAATCATTAGAATTGTATGGAAGCACAAAAGACCCCAAATTGCCAAAGCCATCCTGAGGAAAAAAAAACGAGGCTAGAGGCATCACTCTGTCCAACTTCAAATTACTACACAGTGATAATAATCAAAGTGCATGGTATTGTCAGAAAAACAAATATATAACATACAGACCAGAAGAAAACCCATATTTATATGGGGAAATCATTTTCAACAAAGAGCCAAAAATATTTTCAATGGAGAAAAGAAAGACTCTTCAATAATGCTGGGAAAACTAGAAAGCTACCTAAAAAAGAATGAAACTAGACTGCTGTCTATCACCGTACACCAAAATTAAAATGAATTAAGGACCTAAATATAAAACCTGAAACAATAAATTGCAAAGAAGAAAAGATAGGAACTAAACTCAAAGACCTTGGACTTAAAGAGGATTTTATGAATTTGACCTCAAAGTAAGGAAGCAAAAATAAATTAATGGGACTACACCAAACTAAAAGCTTCTGCATAGCAAAAGAAACCATTAATAAGATAAAGAAGAGAACCATCCGAATGGGAAAATATATTTGCAAGCAAGGCCTCCAATAAGGGCCTAATATCCAAATATACCAAGAACTCATACAACTCATTACAACAAAAAAACAAATGATCCAATCAAAAAATGGGCAGAGGACCTGAACAGACACTTCTCCCTAGAGGACATACAAATGGCCAACAAACATATGAAAAGATGCTCAACGTCACTAGCTGTTAAAGAAATGCAAATTAAAACCATGATGAGATACCATTTCACACCTGTTAGAATAGCTATAATCAACAAGACAAATAATAACAAATGTCGGACAGGATGCAGAGAAAAAGGAACTCATACACTGCTATTGGGACTGCAGATTGATACAGCACTATGGAAAACAGTGTGGAGGTTCCTCAAAATACTAAGAATTGATCTACCATATGATCCAGTAATCCCTCTACTGAGTATTTACCACAAAAGACTTGAAAACTAATAAAAGATATTTGCACATCGATGTTCATAGCAGCGTCATTCACAGTGGTTAGGGCATGGAAGCAACCGAAGTGTCCTACAATGGATAATGGGATAAGAAGCTAGGAGGAAAAACAAAATGACATAGAATTATAGAGGTTCTCTGTTCATCCCTTGGTGACCAAAGCAAAGTTGTGATGGAAAGGAGTAAACAGCAAGGAAAAATCTCCTGGATCTACATGAACAGAACATACAACTAGGGAGAAATCCAAGAAATCACCCTGCAACGGCAGAAGGTATGACTGGGAGAAGACGCAAAGCTGCCTGGTTCTGAGTGGCTGAGTGGGATGGAGGCTGAGAACTACAGCTGTAGATGCCTCTTAAAGGCTGTGTCCATGAGAAGACATTTGCAGTGAGGGACCTGCTTGCTCTGAGCTTTAGTGTCAGTTTTTGGCTGTGAGCAGGGGGCACCGGGGTCTTACATGGAGACACTGAGTTGTCAGAGTGAGGGCCAAGGTGAGACTCGTTATGTATGGAAGTGCCTGAGAAATCCATTGTTCCCTGTTGAGCCCTCCCCACTCCCAGTGTGTGGACTCAGTGCCGCTGCAGACAAGACTTCATCAAACTGGATAACAGAAGTCGCTCCGCCCAGAGGATTTCCTGAAACCCCATCTCCCCGAACTTGTGGCCCCATCCAAGCCACATCCAGGTATATCCTCAGTGAGTCAGGTACTCCTTGCTGAGCAGTGCCTAGACTCACACTGGAGGCAGCTGGCCTTGGTTTCTGGTGTGGCCTTTTGAAGCAACTATAAGCACAGCATCTGTGGATTGCTTGCTGAATCTTAACAGGTGGCCCCGGAGGGGCAGAGGGTCGGGCTAAATTTAGCCTGCAGTTGAACCCCCTCTCAGGACTGTGCCACTACACAAATCCATATTAATAAGACCAGAAGACTTAGAAGCTTTGCTTAATATATAGAAACAGACATGAAAAGGCAGCAAAAATATGAAGACAAAGAAGCAGAAACCATATGAGAGCAGAAGAGAGATCCAGAAATAATGGAGTTAAGCAATCTAACAGATGCCGAATTCAAAACACTGGTTATAAAGATGCTCAATGTACTTATGGGAAGTGTAGATGAATTCAGTGAGAACTTCAACAAAAAGATTTAAAAAAACATAAAAATTGAAATGGAAATTATAAAAGGGAACCAGACAGAAATGAAGAACACATTATATGAGATGAGAAGTATATTAAATGGAATAAACAAAGTGAATAAAGATGATCAAATGACCTATATAGAGGATGGGAAAGCCAAGGACTCTCAATCAGAATGGCAAGAAAAAAGAAGTCAAGACTATAATAATAATTTAAGAAGCCTACAGGTAAAAATATTCATATCATAGGGGCATCTGAAGAGGAGACAAGAAGTTGAATATATCTTTGAAGAAATAATGTTGAAAAACTTCCCTAACCTGGTGAAGGAAATACAACCCCAGAAAGCACAGAGAATCCCAAAACCAGGAATCCAAAGAGGCTCACACCAAGACACATCATAATGAAAACTCCAAAGGTTAAATACAAAGAAAGAATCTTAAAAGCAGCAAGAGAAAAGCAGTTAGTTACCTACAAGGGAGTACCCATAAGAATGGCAATGATTTCTCAAAAGAAACTATGCAGGACAGAAAGGTTTGGCAAAATATTTGACATGATGAAGACCAAGGATCTACAACCAAGAATACTTTAATCCAGCAAAGTTATCATTTAGAGTTGAAGGACAGATAAAAGCTTCCCAGACAAAAATAAGCTAAAAAGGAATTTACCACCACCAAGCCAGTCTTACAGGAAATTTTGAGAGACTTTTTAAGAAGAAAAAACATGTATCAAAAACATGAATAAAGAATGGTAATAACTACATTTCTATCAACAAGTACCTCAAATGGAAAAGATTTAAGTGGTCCAATGAAAAGATAGAATGGCTGAATGAATAACAAAACAAGGTCCCTACGTGTGCTGCTTACAGGAGACTTACTTCAAATTAAAAGGAAGGAGATGGAAAAAAGATATTGCCTTGATGGACCTAGAAGGTATTGCACTGAAAAAAAAAATGGGTTAGATAGAGAAATATCACATGATTTCACATACATGTGGAATCTAAAGAATGAAATGAAGAAGAAGAAGAAGGAGAAGGAGAAGGAGAAGGAGAAGGAGAAGAACAAAACAACAAAAGCAGAAATAAACTCATAGATACAGAGAATATTTAGAGGGCTACTGGATGGGAGCGGGGTTGTGGGGCGGTAAAATAATTAAAAGGGATTTCGAGGTACAAATGGATAGTTCCAGAATAAACATGGAGATGTAGAGTGTAGCATGGGGAAGATGGTTAATAGTGTTGTAATAAATATGTAAGGGGAAAAGGGGGACTAGATTTAGTGGGGTGCTCACTTTGCAAGTTATGTGGATCTCTGATCACTATGCTATACAACTGAAACTGGTATATTGTATGGCAACTATAAGTGGAAAAAAAGAACTCATTGAATTATACAATGTAAATACAAGCAACTAATTGTCTATTATATTTCAACAAAGAAAAAAAAAACAGGAAAAAAATAAGTTATAGTGCATATATATACAATGGAATGTTACTCAGGCATAAGAAGAGATGAAATACTGCCATTTGCGACAACATGGATAGACCTCGAGATAATCATGCTAAACAAAATAAGCACGACAGAAAAAGTTGAAACCCACATGATATAACTTATATGTGGAATATAAAGTTAAAAGCAACAAACAAACAGAGACTCATGGACATGGAAAATAGACTAGTGGGGTGAGTGGGAAGGGGGAGGTAGCTGGGTTAAAAGGGGTCAAATATGTGGCGACGGAAAGAAATCTAACTATGAGCAGTGAAAACAACAATGCAATAAATAAATATATGCCTTACTGTTGAATTTTACACCTGAAACTTACTGGATTTTATTAACCAATGTCACCATAATGAAATAAATAAATAAAAAAAACAACTTTTTTTTTAGGAATTTAAAACTGAAGAATAATATAACAAGTGCTTTATGGCAAACAAGTTGGTGCATTTTAATGATTTTTTTTTAATTTGAACTTTATGCTTATCTGGGAAAGATTCCCAGAAAGGATATGATTTTGAGAAGAGCAAAATAATTTTTTAGTAAGAACATTATGACTATAAGCATTTGATTTTTAAAATAGGTATTTGATTAATATTAAATGAGTAATTAAATGTAAAAAAGAAGTGACAACTTAATTCAAGACTGCCTTTACTTACTTTCACATGTAGAAACTTTACTGTGCATGTAAATCTCTGCAAAGTGCCAAACAATAGATAAACCCTCTGAATGAGGTGTGAATTCATGGTTGAAATTTAGGAATTAAACAGGGCACAGAGGCCTCTAATGGTATATTTGTTGAATAAGTTCTAGTCCTGAAAATGGTTTGAGAGAAGAATCCCAAATTCCTCTGTATGAAAACTCCCAAACCAAGGAAATTGGTAGAAAGTAAATTGAAGATGCATTTCCTGTGGCTATAGTTCAAAATTTTATGCAAAAGTTTGCTGGGTCCATTTGAGGTAAGGAGGAGAGAAAATATAATACTAATGAATTTTTCAGCCTGAAAACATGAAATTTACATTCAAGATGAGAGAACAAATAAATACATGTACCATTCAGATTATTTGCACCTAAAAACTTTTTGCCCTTAAAATGCATCTGCCAAAATGATCGCTTTCAGTAGCTAAACATGAAATTTTCAGGGAAAATGAACTCAACTTTACCTTGATTACTCTTTTAAAATGCATATATATTGCTACAGTCTTGTGAAATTGCTTTCTCGTGTACTTCATTTGATAATAACGTCATACCCTGAAGTAGCAAACTCAGGATATAAAGAACTGCTTTTTTTCCTTCGCTATCAGTCAGGGTGACTTCACATCATCGGCAACAAGTGGGTACAGAGAATAAAACCACCAGAGTTTTTATAGCTGATAAAGGGAAAAAGGGATAAATCTCCATTAGCTGCACTCAGGCTATTAGATCATTCAGTTACTTTCCAATTATTTTTTCTTCTTCCTTATATAAAACATGGTGAGCCCAGTATTTACTCTTAAGAATTCACAGTCTAATGTGGAGAAGGAAATGTAAGCTAATGGTTTCATTTAGGATATACTAATAAAAAACTAAAGCCCAATTTCCAAGGGCTTAAATGGAGCCTGCTGAAAGTCTGGACTATGTGTGCTCTAGAGCAGCCAGCTGTTTCTCTGTGAGATTGGCTCATTATTGAAATTTCTTACCAAGATGTGCTTCCACTGTCATCTCAGTGGAGAAGAGAGAAATAGAATGTTAGGCATAGGTAAATAAATGCTTCACATAAGTCACTTGATCACACTGGAGCAAGTCATATGGCCATGCCTACCTTCAAAAGACATGAACCCAGCAAAAAAAAAAAAAAAAAAAAAGGTTCAACATATATGTGTTCACTAATAATGTCTGTTACATTAGTAATTATAAAGTGCCAAAAGTATGAAAATAGAATTTTTAAAAATATTATAAAAAGCAGTGGGAGATTGAATTAAACATGGCAGCATGAGAGATGTTCCCAGATCTCTCCCTTGCAATAACAATAAGCTGAACACCTAAAATTCAATAACAACAACAACAACAAAACACCCAAACTAGACATTGGCATGTCTGAGCATGGGTCAACACATTAAGAGCTACCACAGATCAGAACCCTGGGTGTCTGGCAGTGGACTTGGAGAAACAAAGAAGCTGCCTCTTGCAGCCAGAGCTCCCTATAGGAAAAGGGGGAGGGGAGAAGGAGTGGCGAGTTCCCTGAACAGCCCTGCCTGAGAGTGCTGTGAGCGCCCTGTGGCCATCAGCAGTGCGCCAATCATCAGGGCAGAAGACAGAGAAACAAGGAGCAGCAGAGAAGCAGGGACGGCAGAGAAACAACAGTTGATTTTTACTAGCCACGTTTGCAAAACTGAGGGCTGAGCTGCAGGCTTCATCCCCAACCCAGGAGGCCCCTTCCCCCCATACCCTCCAAGACAGAACACCACGGAATCCAGGGAATCTGAGCAAATGTTACCAAAACTGTCACTAATACTGAGAGGAACTGAGACTGAGGGTAGTGAGCATGATTCGACATCTATAAGGAAAAAAGACATTATTAACACTTTATATAAAGCAGAGAGATCCAAGAGGCTTAGAAGCCACCTACTGGAAACCAAAAGAAAAATATCTTATTTGCAACAGGCTAGGGACCATTATATAATGAATCTACTTTCTGAAAGAAGAAAAAAAAAAAAAGCAGAATACACTTCCATTAATGCCCAGGCAGAGAAATTGTTCCACTAAACACCATGAATAACAAGGCATCTCAGAAAGAAAGAGGAAAACTCTCCAAAAAATAAGCTTATAGACATAGAAATATATGACTTAAATGACAGAGAATTCAGGATAGTACTTCTAAAAAAAACTCAGTGAGATCCTAAATGAATCTTATCACAATTTCAGGAACTGAAAAAAACAACTAGATGAGCAGAAGAGTTTTTTAGCAAAAAGATTGAAACCCTCAAAAAAGAACTGAATAGAACTTCTGGATATGACGAACACACTGCAAGAGTTGAAAAAATGAAATAACAAGTTTGGGAAGCGGAAGTCAACCCAATGAAGGAAAGGATCAGTGATATCGAAGACAGAAATCAGAAATAAGTCAGAAGGAAGAAGAGAGAAACTAAAGAATAAAAAAGAATGAAAGCGAAATATAAGAACTAGCTGATACCATCAGGAGAGGAAAACATAAGAATAATGGGAATTTCTCAAAAGTGGAGGAGAAGGAGCAGGGATTAGAAAGCATTTTCGGACAAAAATAGTGGATTGAGAATTTCCCAAATCTAAGGAATGAGCTGACCTTGGAATTCAAAAAAGTCAATAGAACACTGAATTATCTCAACTCAAAAAGTCCTTCACCAAGATAACATCATATCAAAGTTATGCAAAAATTAACGACAAAGATAGAATTCTAGGGCAGCCAGGGAAAAGAAGACAGTAACCTATAGAGGATAACCCATTAGATTATCGTCAGACTTTCAGCACAAACCTTAGCAGCCAGAAAGGAGTGGAATCAAATTTCAAACTATTAAATGAAAGGAACTACCCAGCTCAGAATAAGGTATCCAGCAAAGCTCTCCTTTAGGTTGAAGAAGAAATAAAGACCTTTCCAGACATACAAAAATTGAGGAATTCTACATTACAAGGCCTGCACTACAGGAAATACTGAAAGAGTCAGCTCATCTAAAACAAAATGACCAAAAAAAAAAAAAAAAAGCATAATTAGGAGTTTACGTGACTAGCAGGCTGATAAAAGCAGAGGAGTGCAAACCTTACTAAGAACAGGGCTTATAAGCTTAAATAAGAAGAGCATGCTACATCAAGATAGTAATGAACGTTCAGCATACATAGGACAAAATGAAACAACAATGACGAAAGGGGAGGATTCAGAGATCTAAATTTGCAAAGGGAATAGAGATAAGGCACAAGCAGAAGAAAAGGGATGACTGTATATATACAACTATCTTTTCATATTTGTAATGGTTCCACAGGCCAAAGATTTAGAACCAAAGTATTATAACATAAAACAAAAAGGATCAGAGGGAAAACCCACAAAAGCTAACCAAAATAAAGAAAACAGAAATACAAGGACAAGGAAGCAATGGAAAAGATTAAAATGGCTATAATCATCCTAAATGTAAATGGAATAAACTCACCAATAAAAAGACACGGAGTTTGCAGATTGGATCAAAAAACAAAACCCAATCATATGCTCCCTCCAGGAGACACATCTCAGTTCCAGAGACAAATGTAGACTCAAAGTGAAAGGGTGGAAAATGATATTTCAAGCAAATGGCATTCAGAGAAAAGGGAGTAGCAGTACTAATATCGGACAAAATAGACTTCAAAATCAAAAAGGTGAAGAAAGATACTGAAGGACACTTCATAATGATAAAGTGAATCACGTACCAAGAAAAACATAACACTTATTAATATCTGTGCTCCCAGTCAGGGAGCCCTAAAATATGTAAAGCAATTACTAACAGAACTAAAGTGAGAAATAGACCAAAATACTATCATAGTAGGAGAACTAAATACCCCACTGTCAGATATGGACAGATCGTCCAAACAGAAAAGGAAATAACATCCTTAAATGATACATTAGACCAACTGGACATAATTGACATTTACAGAGACTTCCATCCCAAAACACAGCTGCTTATACATTCTTCTTAGTGCACATGGAACATTCTCAAGGATTGACCGCATACTGAGACACAGATAGCCTCAACAAATATAAGAGGGTTGAAATCATACCAATCATATTCTCTGATCATAATGCTTTGAAACTAGAATGAACAGTAAAAAGAAAATAGAAAGAACCACAAATAAAGGAGATTAAAATAACATACTACCAAAAAATAACCGGGTCAGAGAAGAAATAAAAGAGAGATTAAGAGATAAATAGAAATTAATGATAACGATAGTACAGCATATCAAAACTTTTGGGACATGGCAAAAGCTGTCATAAGAGGAAGTCATACCATTACAGGCCCTACCTCCAAAAACAAGAACAAGCCCAATAAATGACCTAATACTTCATCTTAAAAAACTAGAAAAAGAAGAACAAATGAAGCCTACAGTCAGCAGAAGGAAGAAACCATCAAAATTAGAGCAGAAATAAATGAAATTGAAAAACAAACTAAACAAACAATAGAAAAAATAAATGAAACAAAGAATTAGTTCTTTGAGAAGGTTAATAAAATTGACAAACCCCTGGCTAGACTCACTAAAGAAAAAAGAGAAAGACACAAATAAACAAAATCAGGGGTGAATGAGGGGAAATTATGGCAGACACTATAGAAATACAAAGGGTCATACAAAAATCCTATGAAAAAGTATATAACACCAAATTCAATAACCTAGAATAAATGGACCAATACTTAAAAAACAACTGCCTAGATTGAATTAAGAATTGGAAAATCTAAATAGACGATCAGCAGTATGGAAATTGAAATGATCGTGAAAAAACCTACCAAAAAGTAAAAGTCCAGGACTAGATGGCTTCACCAGTGAATTCTAACTCTTCCAAAAAGTCGAAGAGGAGGCAATACTTCCCAACTCATTTCATGATGCCAATATTACCTTGATACCAAAACCTGGTAAAGATAACACACAAAAAGAAAACTACAGACCAATATCTCTCATGAACACAGATGCAAAAATCCTAAGATTACTAGTGAACCGAATACAGTAATATAGTAAAAAGATTATACCACAATCAAGTGGGCTTCATCCCAGAGGCACAGGGATGGTTCAACATATGCAAGTCAATTAATGTGATACACACATAAACAAATTAAAAAATAATAATCATATGATCATATCAATAGATGTAGAAAAAGTCTTTGATAAGATACAGCACCCATTTATTATCAAATCACTTAACAAAATCAGTATAGTTCCTAACATAATAAAGGCCATATATGACAAGCTCTCAGCCAACATTATCCTTAATGGTGAAAAACTAAAAACCTCCCCTCTGAGATCAGGAACAAGGCAAGGCTGTCCACTCTCGCCACTGTTATTTAGTATAACATTGGGTCCTAGCAAAGCAACCAGGCAAGAGAAAGATATAAAAGGCATACAAATAGGAAACAATGAAGTCAAACTGTCACTATTTGCAGATGACATGATTCTCTCTATAGAATAAAGACTCCATAAGAACACTACTATAAACAATAAGCAAATACATTAAAGTCTTTGGATACAAAATCAACATTCAAAAATCCATGATGTTCCTATACTTTAATAACAAAGCTCAGAAAAAGAAATGGAAAAATAATTCCTTTTGCAATTGCAACAAAAAAAAATAAAATACCTAGGAATTAATTTAACGAAGCATGTGAAGGACCTATACAATAAAACTATAAAACCCTACTAAAAGAATTCAAAAAAGATACAAAGAAATGGAAAGATATTTTATGACCTTATTACCTAAAGCACTATACAGATTTAATGCAATCCCATCAAAAGTCTATCAGCATTTTTTAAAGAAATAAAATAAAAAATCATTAGATGTGTATGGAAGCACAAAAGACCCCAAATTGCCAAAGCCATCCTGAATAAAAAGAATGAGGCTGGAGCATCACTCTGCCCAACTTCAACTTTTACTACACAGTTACAATAATCAAAACGGCATGGTAGTGGCAGGAAAATAGACACTTGGACAAGTGGAACAGAATCAAGAGTCCAGAAATAAATCCATATTTATATAGGCAAATAATTTTCAACAAAAATGCCACAAATATACAGTGGAGGAAGGAAAGCCTTTTCAAAAGTGGTGCTGGGAAAACTGGAAACCCACGTGCAAAAGAATGAAACTAGACTGTTGTCTGTACCACACACCAAAATTAACCCAAAATGGATTAAGGATCTGAATATAAGACCTGAAACAAAATGCATAGAAGAAACATAGGAACTAAATTCAAAGACGTCAGACTTAAAGAGGATTTTACAAATTTAACCCCAAAAGCGAAGGAAGTAAAAGCTAGAATAAATGAATGAACTACATCAAACTAAAAAGCTTTTGCTCAGCAAGGAAGCTGTCCACAAGGTAAAGAGACAACCATCCGAATGGAAAAATATATTTGCAAGCAACGTCTCTGATAAGAGCCTAATACCCAAAATATACAAAGAGCTCATACGACTCAATAACAAAAAAAACATGATACAATCGAAAAATGGGCAGAGGATCTGAACAGACACTTCTCCCCAGAAGACATACAAATGGCCAACAATTATGAAAAGATGCTCAACCTTGCTAGCTGTTAAGGAAATGCAAATCAAAAGCACAATGAGATACCATTTCACACCTGTTAGAATGGCTGTAATCAACAGGACAAGTAATAACAAATGCTGGAGAGGATGTGGAGAAATAGGAGCCCTCATACAGTGCTGGCGGGACTGCAAATTGGTATGGCCACTATGGAAAGTGGTATGGAGGTTCCTCAAAAAACTAAGAATTGATCTACCATATGATCCAGCAATCCCTCTACTGGGTATTTACTTGAAAACCCATATTTGAAAAGATATTTGCACACCAGTGTTCATAGCAGCATTATTCAAAGTGGCCAGGACATGGAAGCAACAAAAGTGTCCTACAATAGATGATTGGCTAAAGAAGCTGTGGTACATATATACAATGGAATATTACTCACCCATAAGAAGAGATGAAATCCTGCCATTTGCAACAACATGGATGAATCTTGAAATAATTATACTAAGCAAAAAGAGCCAAGACAGAAAAGGTTGAAATCACATGATATCACATGTATGGGATATAAACCTAAAAGCAACAAATTAACAGGACAAACAACAGAGGCTCATGGACATGCATAATGCACTAGGGAAGAGGGGAAAATAAAAAAAATAAAATGTAAAAAAAAATTACGCGTATATGGTATGAACAGAAAATAAACTGGCATTTAAAAAAGAAATAGAAAAAAAAGCAGTGGGGATATTATTTTAGAAAACAATCTAAAGGATTATCTTGAACAGTGGTTAGACATTTGTCAAGTAGAAATGCCTGTTCAGATTAGAGGGATGATACCAAAATGGCACAACATGACAGGGAAAGAGGCAGGATTTAATGCTATGAGAGTTCACTTGAGAGTTTTTTCATTCTAAGCTAAGGAACTTGGAAATTTTCTTGTAAGAAAGAGGAGCTCTCTCCTAGGGTTTTAAGTTTAAAAAAAAATTGCTCTTGTTGAAGAGAGAATGGATTTGAGAGAGATGATGTGACTCAAGTACATCACCAAAACATTGACATTGAAGATGGGTTTGATAGGCGGTAGGGAGTAGGAACCAATATGGTCATTGATGCGCTGCTATCTGTCAGAACTGAACTGTGAATAAATTATGAAGACACAAGGTCTCTCTACCTGTAAGTATCTTATAACCTAGCAGGAAATCAGACATATAAAGAAAAACAACTGTAAAAGTTCAGGTAGGCAAATGCTCTTAAAGGATAGATACTACAGAGAATTTCACAACCGTAGATCCTGGAGTCATGCCAACTTCTTCTGACTTTTTAATGTGTCTACTTCAGGGTTACATATTGGCTTTCTTCTCTTTTATTTCTCTATATTGAAACTATTCTATACATAGTCTAGCAAAGAATATGTTCTTACCTGCAATGACCTACATGTCAGTTCATTCTGAAGCACTCATTCACACAAACTTATTTTGAATGTGATTGTCATCCAGAATTATCACGCTTCTGAAATAATGAATTTTATAAATCTTATTCTCTGACCATATCCTTGAGTGATAATATTTGAAACCTGGACACTTAATGGTGGAAGGTTAGTTGGAGTGTAGTTATAATAGATGGAAACATTCTTCAAGTCTTTAGCCTTTTATTCTGAAAGACCAACTTAATTTGCACAATATATTATAGTGTACTTATCAGACATGGACACAAACATAATACGGAGGGAATTATAGTATTATTTCTGGTCTTTATTATTCTTATTTCTCTTTTCTTTGCAGCTGTCTCTGATAATCTCTTTCATGGTCCACTGCAAATAACTTTATATCACTATATCTTTTTTTGTAGAGTAGTGTCTGGGGAAATTCTGAAATTCTGTGCTGTTTTCTTCCCTGCCATTTCCAATTTCTGCTAACCAGGTAGCAGCATTAGAAACTGCAGCAATTAGTTCTGTCGAATATATGACCCCTCCCTTTTCAAGCAAAGAAAGCGTTATTATTTAGCACAAGTTAAGATAAACAAGCTCTTGTTTATGTCATAGAAAAATGCTGTTTAGTGTAATGAAAACTGACCTAATTATGCACTGCTTTATGCCATTTACTTATGGTCATATCAGTTTTTATATGACTGCTTTAGATTTTAGGTACTCAGAGGACAATAATTCCATCTACATTACTCTATATCATATTTAGCGTAGCCTCATCCATTAGCTCATGCTGCTTTCATGTTTTGAATTTTACTGATAAATTTGAAATTATTTGAAATTTTGGAACAATAGGGTTAATTCATCAGTAAAAAGAACTTGCTGTTGAAAACATCAATAGTCCTAAAATAGTCATATAAAGAGATGCTGATATTACATCTAAGGCTCTCAGCAATTACCAAAACAAAGTAACTAAATTTATTTTAATCTTAAGCTTTTAAGCAAAAAACCTTTTGAAATAAATATATATTTGAAATAAATATATAATTAATCCTCTGTAGTATTTTTTAAAAAGCAAACATTTCATTTGTTTGTAGAATCAATCTCTCTACATATGTGAAAGTGAAAAAGAGTTGTGCTATTGATACAGTGATGAACCACAAAATCTGATATAAGAGAGACTTTAGAAGCCATTTCTATTATAAAGATGAAAAATGATGACAGGAGGTCAAATGTCTTCCTCCAGATACTTTGACAAGGAGAAGCATGATTTAGTGGCAAGACAACTGGCCTGGAAATTAGAAAGCTCTAGTTTTATTTCTAAAATATTTTTATACTTCATTTTCTTATCTCTTGGACATAAGAGATGGGTTGTATAACCTTAAGTTCCCTCACAATTTAAATGTCCAAAATTTAAAGTTAACATCACACTAGAATTAAAAAGAAGAGTCAATGATTACATTCCTGAGGGATTAGAGCATCGATGTCAAATAGCGAGAAGTATAAGAATTTAACTTTAGCAATAGCAGGACTCAGCAAGCCAGGAGTGGCCCACATGGGAGACAATTAGGTGAGATGAGTTAGGGTGACACCAAGAACCATGTATGTGTAAGAGATATCAAGTGAAGACCTAGCAGCCCAGGCAGGTCAGCACATATAGGATCTGGTGGATGAGAATTTCAGAGGCTGATGAAACAAGAGATCACAGAGTGGGAATTATGACAGGAAACTTTGCAGGGTCTTGAACTCAAGAAGTATTCAAAACCAGAATGGTTATATTTCAGGAACTAAATAGGGGGTTGATACGAAGCCTAGGGCTTTGAGTCCAAGTTCAGGCATAATCTGTTTGAATAGTCCTAAAACTACAAAGGCATGAATAGGTGGAAACCAGAAGATGGGTTGGGAAACAAGGATAATTCTGACATGTATCTTCCTCCTCCAAATATATGAAATGCATTATAACATATATTTAATATTTATATTTTAATATAATATTTAACACTTTACTATTTATACTATATTTATATGTACTATAATGTCCCTTACCTTGACATCTCGTTAGAAAAGATCTGAGTCACTGAATAACAAGCAAGAATAAAAAATGAATGAAGCAGAGAGGCAACTAAATTGTTCTGAATATGAAGAGACTCTCAAGATGGGGTTGACAGAGTTCTACAGAGAGTGAAAGACTTGATGATTCAGTTACAGGAATTTGAAAAATAGAACAAAACGAGTTGGTACTCCCAGAAGAGATGTCAGAAGATTATTTTTCTGAAAGGGACTTTACACAATTTATAAAATAAAACTCTTCTAAAATTTTATAAAATATACATTCATGACTACAATTTGGGTGCTTATGGTATAGGGTAGAGATAAATGCTGCCTCTGTGTGTCCAGGCTCACCTGCACTTTGAAAATATTCCCTACCTCTAGGAGTGGTTATCAAGTGATGTCTTAAAAAAATAGAGTTTTTTGGAAAACCTATTGTCAAATTTCAAATATCTCCCAGCTCCCACCAACACGACACACATCCATGTATGCACACTGTGTGCAAACACACCTCATGTAGTGACAATGGTGTCCTAGCACAACTTTATGATTCTGATATCTCTTTTATATTGAATAACATACGCTAAGAGTTACTTGCATATTTATCTCTGCTTCATAATAAACATGTTTCAGTATGCTCATCACAGGTTTTTAAAAATTTTATTTTATTTTTATTTTTTTTTACTCATTGTATAAAGGACTTTTATGTCTTAAGCTATCATTTGCTGTACCTCATTCCAGGTAATGGAATAGAGTTCACTTCTGGTTACAGGGGAAAGGGTGCTGGTAATTAAACCTCTCAGGTATGAAAAGGAGGACAGGTTCCATCTGTGCCCTCCCTGCATGGACTTAGATCTGTGCGCACCTAACTCTCTGGCTCTTGCCCATACCTATGTTTCCAGCTGGGAGAGATACAGCTCCTCATAGCAAGAGGTAAATATTTTCCACTTCTCATAATATTATCTGTTCTGCTACAGATAAGGCAGGATACAAACTTGGCCCATTGGCAGCCCATCAGGAGAAATTTATCTGGAAACTTCTCCTGAGGAGGCACAACACTGCTGAAAACAACAGCTGAAACCAACACCTGAAAAGAAAAGGAGAAAACTGGTTAAGCTAGTTTAATCACTAAAATGTTGTCATCAACTAGAAACACAATGCACTCCAGTCCTCTTTGCTCTTCCTCCTGCTTCTTTATCACTAAAGGATAAGCCCTACTCTGGGGAATTTCTCACAAGATTTTAACTCTATTTTGCACCCTTTCCCCTATCATTAGGTACAATTTTATTCTTTGCTTTCTCTCATCAACCTACCCCTATTCAGGCTTTCCCAACGTACAGTATTCTATTCTGGCAATGTATACCATTTCCCTAATCATACTGTCTTATTGCTTCCTTGCCTTGGACCCCACTGTCATCCCCAATAAATTTTAACTTCCCTCTCCTCTGTAGACATATTTCCCTAAAAAATTCTGTCAAATTGAAGGCATCCTTTCTGCTATTTCCTTCATATCTCAGTAAAAAAAAAAAAAAAAAAAAAAAAAAGAAGATAAAGAAAAGGAAAAGCATTTTCCACTTGTTGGGTACTACCTTTAGATTTTAATATTACCAGTGTTACTCACTAGTCCCTTTTGAAATATGTCTTCATTGGTATCATTTCTTTATAACATCCTTTGCTAACTTGTTTTTGGTTTGTTTTTTTTTTTTGTTTGTTTACTCTCACCTAGCTGACTGGCTACAGTGTGCAAGATGTGATTGATGTATTACATACATACTTACAATAATATAAGACAGTGGAATAGATAAAGTACTACGAAATCTAAGGGGAGGTAAACATTTCTTCTTGTTATGGTAATAAAAGATAGATCTTAGGAAGAAGAGACAATGAGGTGAAAGTTTGGCTTGTAAGATAGAAGGGAAGAGAGAAATAGAAACAAGAGAAGGTTTAAAGGCGTAGTGTATGCTCCAAGACAAATAGGCAGTCCAGTTTGATACCAGCAAATCCTGAGTTTTGAGAGATATGCGTGAAGGTGATAATGAAAGTACACAGGTCGCTTAGGGCAAAGGTAAAAGGGAGAGAACAGTTGACAATGGAATGCCTCCTGCAGAAGGCAAGAGAATGGAGAGGAGGCGAAAAGGTTGTGATCAGATAGAGGACAACTAGAGATCAAAACTGCAAGGAAGATAAAAGTTTTATCAAGGAATCTGCTATCAAGAGAATCAAAAACTGAATTATAGATCAAGGGGATTACAGTCTGAAAAGAGGCCCTTGGTTTGATCCTTAAGAGTTCATTAGTTAACATGTCTATCACATCATATAATTACCTCCTGTGTGTGTTAAACAAAAAACATTCACAGCAGAAAGTTTTCCCGAAAGAAAGAGTTTACTGAGCCATATGCTAAACAGAAAAAGGACCAGGTCCTGGGACATACAGTCTGAACTGCCAGTAGCAGGGCTGGTTGGAGAAGACTAACATTTCTGCTGTCCTGGATCTGACAAGGCTCTTTTATGCAATGGCTTTGGAGAAAAAAAAGATGTAAGTTGTTTTAAAAGACTTTACATTGGTTACAGATAAGGGGAGCAGGAAAAGGTGAAGTCGGGACAGTTCTAGGAGGTGCATAATCTGTCAGGAAAGAATATCCCTTACTTCTTGATTGGTTGTAGACAACATTCTGGAAAGTTTATACATAAACAGGATAAGGTTGGTGGTGGGCTATTTTTTTTTTTTTTTTTTTTTTAGATAGTCCCCTGGGAATTGATTGAAAATTTTAACAAACATTCAGGAATGTGAGCAGTCTTGTTATTTTCAGCCCATAGCTATTAACTGAGCACTTCAGTTGTCTCTTTCTCTCACTCTCCTGCCTGCTGTAATTTCATTGAGGATGCCTCAGAATTTTTTCTACTGTTGTGCAACATTTAAGATCATTTCTTAGCAAGTCTATAACGCAGTATTGTTAGCTACAGCTACAGTGGTAATCACATTGTAATATATAAATGTATCAAATCAACACATCGTACACCTTACAGTTAGGCAAAGGTATATGTCAGTAATATCCCAATAAAAGTAATAAAAGTAAAAAACAAATTAAATAAAGAGGCCATTAGCGAATTTCAGGAGGATCTCAATGGAGTCAAGAGAACATAAGTGCAATGAATTGTGAGTCGGTAATGAATAAATTGAAGAAACAGATACAGTGTGTACTTTTAGAAATTAGTAAAAAGAGATTGAATCAAATTTTTAGGAGGTGATTCAAATGAAAGATATTTAAGAGTTAGAATATGCACAAAATAAAAGACACAAGACTAGGTTAAAATTATGTAATCCTTTCCCCAGGCCCTACCTTTCTAGTATAAAAGGATTCTTACTTGTCCTTTAACCTCCTAACTCACCCTAGTTCTTTAGAACCTGCATAAGGGAACATAGAAAAGCTTTAAGAAATGAAAAGGCTAGAATAATATGTTAAACACCTGAGCCAGAGTGAGAGCTAAATGAGGCAAAAGCCTACCCAAGCAGAGTTTTTAGTGTGTTTTTAACAACTTGAACGTGTATATGAGTGATTTGGAGAAAGCTGCAGTTTGTGAGGCATTAAGAGAGAGATCAATGGGAAAAGAGATCTTTCAAGAACTAATATGTCTTATGAAAATGCTCCTTCTTTACAATTTTACACACACACACACAAATTCAATGGAAATTTAAAAAAATAGCAATTACTATAAGTGTTGGATTATTCTATAATGCCACATCCTATTAATAGTAAAGAACAGGGTGGCTTTACTATATAGTTTTCACATAGATGTGTATGCTGTATTCAGGCATATAGTTCTGTATGAATTTAAATGTGTATGTGTAGTTTAGTAGAGGGAGATAAAGAATGTAAGAATAAAGGGTAATTAATGAGTAGGCAGGGAGTATGAAATGGGAGACAAAAGGCCAATCCCAAAGATAGGAGAAGAGCGTCATCCTTTGAGATGGGAAGAGAGCTGGAAAGAAGTTCTGAGTGAGAGAGCAAAGAAGCTGAAGATTTTCATGTAGAGAAACGGATGAAATGTTGTTATCTCTTATAGAGAACGAGGGCTTGAAGCTTCAGTAAGTGGAAGACTTGGAGTATGCATTGAATAATGTTGACAGGGAATAGAAATCTGTTTAGAATCATGGCCAAGCAGCAATTGAGACTTGATGGGAGAAGGATAAGATTTATTATGAAAATTTCTCACATCCATCATCATGCAGAAGTAGAAGCAGGAGAATGTTATAGTGTAAATTTTACAGTGAACTGTAAGCTAATTAAGTGCTGCTGGTAGTTGGTGATCCGCCGTTACTGGTAAGTTGCTTGGTTCTAAGTTTTTTAACTTTACGTATGAATGCCCATATTTTATTCTTTATGGGAATCTGAAACTGGGAATAGTGATAGGACAAGTGCAGTAAGGAATTCAAGCTTGTGAGGTGAGAACAGCTGGAAGGAGGAGTTGATCCCTGATCTTAGAATTTCAGGTCTGTAGCTAGATCTCCACATGTGTTAGGAAGGAAGAAAGGGCAAAAACGGCCCACAGACAGATTAAGATAAACTCAGCTTTATTCTAGACAGAGGGCCATTGCATTGACATATCTAAATATAAATCATTCAAACTGTGGAAGTTTCTGGAAACAGCATTTTCCAATCCCTAAGTATTCCAAAGGTACGTTACTGACCAGAAATATTAAACACTGTATACCTTTGGAATTTTCTAGTTCTGGAAGTTGAGATTTCATGGACTACAGCCTAATGCACCAGCAGTAAAAGACTCCTTGTGGAATGATGATATCTTCACACTCATCTTCATGAATTCTTGAGTCTGGCAGAATATACTGGGAACTCAATAACCTTAATAAGTAATGATTACACCAAATTAAACTCTATCATTTTTCTATGTTTTATATACTTTGAAGTCCAGAGTTTTATAATTTACATCATCTTTTTTTATCTTCACTTTATGTTTAAGTTTCAAATGTGTTTTAATTGGATAATCATGTCTCCTGAACACATCTACCTCAGGTGTTTCAGAGCCTTCTAACCTCACTTGGAAGATCTGTTATCATTAGCTGATAAGCCATGACTCTGATGGCATGTTATTACAATCCACTTTCCTCAGGTATTTGTAGTGAAGTCCAGTCTTTTGAGAGATTGTGGAAGAGTAGTAATACTACGAGTGCTACTTATGTTAGTAGTCATAATTTTGATCCTGTTCTATATAAGTCAAGTACAATGAAAGTGTTTTATCCATGTTAACACAATTTAGTTTTATAACCTTATGAGGAAAATAATATTATTGCCCTCATTTACAAATGCGCCCAAGGAATAATTGATGTGTGTATGCACTCCTTAATAGTTTGGGTTGTTTCCTTTACTGCCTTCCTTTATTACTGGCCAAGTAATGGTGAAGGATAGACAGCCACATCCTCTTTTTTAACAATAAACTTTTAATTTTAGAATAGTTTTAGGTTTACAGAAAAGTTGTGAAAATAGTACAGAAAGTTTCCATATATTTCATGCCTAATTTCCATTACTGTTACTGTTAATATCTGATGTAGATACAGTATAACTCTTACAACAAATGAATCAATACTGATGCTTTAGTTCACACTTGATTCAGATTTTCTTGATTTTTAGCTAATATACTTTTTCTGTTCTAGGATTCCATCTAGGATTCTACCTCACATTTAATTATTGGGTCTCCTTAGGCTCCTCTAAACTGTGACAGTTTCTCAGTCTTTATATTTTGTGGCATTTACAAAATATAAAGTTCAAGGAGTCACTGGTCTGGTATTTTGTAGAATGTTGGATGTCTTTTGGATTTATACTTTGTTTTTTTACCAATACTTGATTTTTTTTTTCTCAAATCATTGGAGCTTTGGCCATTGGGAACTCTTTCAGTTGGCTCCTGTATCTACTTGCTATACTTTCATTATGTGTTTTTCATGTCCACCTTTTGAAGAGAGAGGGCATTTTATGTATTCTTTCAATTCTTGAATTCCTATTAAGAGGACAATATTATATCTTCTGTCTTTTTTGTGTCAATAAACAGCACTGCACAAAGTAACCCTTAAGCTTCATTGGATGCCTACTATAAGCATTTGAATGCTGTATTGTGTTATTTTTTTCATTAAGACCACATGATGTGTGTTTTATAAGCACATAAATGCTTAATGTTTGAACCTGCAATCTTTTACCTGCTATATTAAAAAAAGGTGGGAATCTAATAGAAAGTTAACCTTGATTACATTATCTTACATAGCAAAGAAATTTGGCATTGTCTAATACTTGGTTAGACTTCCTCCACATAGTTTCAACAATGCATTATTTAGAAAAGAATTTTGAAGTATTCATAATTTAAGTATAAATCATTTTATTATAATAGATCTACGCTTTGATATCACTGAATTTTATTTCAGACTATATATATTATAATCTGTTCACTATATTATGATGTCAGAAATCAAATAATTATTTTTGCATCCATATTCAATTTATCAGTTCCTGTTTTTAGATTTCTGATGAGTTTTCAATCAGATCTCAGATTTGATTATATTTATAGTATAATTTAACAGTGAGACAAAATATACCTTGTTAAAATAATCAGTGTTAAAATACAAAATATTCTGATTATGCTATTTTTTTTCTGATTATACTTTTTGATCACACTTTTATACAAGTTTATGGCCATAGTATTTTGACCTTGAGGAGGTTTGTGTATATGAAAATTTGAAGTAAAACAGTTAGAACACGGGCATCTTCTCATTGTGAAGTATTTTCTGGAATAATATCCATTGAATTAACAGTTCTTTACCAGTGTTCTCTATAGTGCATTTAAAATCTTTTCAAGGTCAAATGGTGGGTGGGGCCAACAAATCCTGACCCTTGTCATTCATCAACTATTTAATGTATTCTATTTACCAGGCATAATGTTTGCATGGAACACAACAATAAAGAAACCAGGAAAAGTGCTACACTATATCAGCTCTGTCCAGTAGAGAAGTAATACAAGCTTTAAATATGAACCACATATGTCATTTTGTATTTTCTGGTAGCCATATTAAAAAAGTAAAAAGAAAGCAGGTGAAATTAATTTTAATAATATATTTTATTTAACCCAATATATCCAACATGTTATTTCAACCACATAGAAATTTATTAAAGAGATATTTTATATTTTTTCTTTTCTGTACTGTTTTTCCGATCTGGTGTCTATTTCCACTTAAAGCATATCTTAATTTAAACTAGCCACTATTAAAACATTCACTAGTCACAGAAGTATTAGTTAACTGTATTTGTCAACACAAGTCTGTACTATAGATCCCACAATCACAGATAATTTTAGGAGAAAAATTTATTCTTGGAAGATTTGAAATTGATCTCTTTTATTCCAAACAATAATAAAATTTGAAACATGGATATGAATTTTTGATATTCTAACAGAAAGTTTTGTAAAATATTTAATTACTAAATATTTTTAAGATGAATGTAGGAGAAAACCTTTATTATTAATGTTTATAGTAATTGAACATCAATAGCACCATTTCCAATTTATTAAAGAAGTTGAGGAGAACTGAATTTACTTTGTATTATTCACAGAGATGGTACAAAAATGAATCTAGTTTTGTAATTTCAAATGCGTAAATTCTCCTGGTAATTGATTAGGTTGGTTTACAAACTTTTAAACAGGTTTTTTATTCTAATAGTTCTAACCTCCTATTCAATTCACTGTTTATATTCCAAGGTGTTATTTATTACCTATTACCTTGTGAATCACTCAAATACCCTTGTTTCCTTGGATTGTTTCTTCATTTATTTCCTAGACAAGGTCAGTGGTCTAATGATTACTACTTTCAAATCGTTAAATATTTTACACAATAACTAATGTTTTCATGCAACTTCTTTCGTCAGTTGGAAGCACTGATGGAAGGTGATAGAAGGGTGAAAAATTCAGGGTGAGTGGGAGAGGTGAGGCAAGAACACATAAAATGAAAAAGTGGTCACAGTGTTTTTATCACAAATTTTTATCATAATTTTTATTTTTAAAGTTTGTTATCTACAGTGACATTCTTCCTTCATTTATAGTAGGAATGCTTTCAGTTTGTTTCCAAACGTCCACATATTATTAGAGATCACTAGTAAAAGCAGATTTCTTCCAAAATGTTTAGTAAATTTTTATATACATTAATAAATCATTACAAGAATGAATAAGTGAGCTTTTGTTGTTCAATAAGTAGATAACATTTAGGATTCAACTTGTTCAAAAGTAATGTAGCAATATTACATGTAGTGAGTACAACAAAATTGTTTTACCAACAACATGCCCGATCTCCCACACAAATCTTCTTCCCACTGTGTGCAAAATTTCTTCTCTTCACCTTGCTTAACTACCTGGTCATAAAGTCAAGAAGGGGTGAAGAATTGGGAAAGTGGGGGTTCGTTGGTGAGATTCTTGAATATCCCTGTCAATAGTTCTCAGTGAATATAATCCTACCAGCTTCCTTTGTGATTTTTTTCTCTCTTTGTACTAATTAGAAAATTGGTCCAAGATTTTCTTTCTGCCTCTGATTACATCGAGATAAAGTATTGTATTGTATCTCTAGGCCATAGATTTAATGTTTTAAGGGAAGAACATCCATCTCTGGAATTTATTTCCATTCTGTTCCAAGCAAGTTAAATTTGCCTGAATTTCATGACAGAGGATAATTATTTTTATTTGGGTCTGACTCTACCTTAAAATATAACTAAAATTGTCTTCCTTACTCTTAATTTTACTTCTTAATCATCAATGTTTAATTCAGTAAGCAAGTTTGTACTCAAAACTTAAATTTGGTTGGGAGTCAAGAATGAGAAGAATTAAGAAAACCAGGTAATAGCTGTAAAAAAAAAAATTAGTACAAGGGAAAGAGTATGTTGTTCTCACACCACTCACATGTACAGCCTTGAATTTTATGGAAATTGACATCAGAACATGGCTTCCAGTTCTAGCTTTCTAAACCAATTTCTGTATTCTAAACCTGGTCAGAGGGGAGCAGTGAAGGGAGTTCAAGGTGTCTGCCAGCAAAGTTTGGTGCTGATAGCGTTAGTAAGATGAATGCAAATTAAGTGAGCAGAATGGTATTTTCTTAGATCAGATGAGTAAACCTTATCTACAGGCACGATATAGTTTACATCTGGGAGTCTTAAACAAAGATTTTAAAACAAAGAGTAACTTTAAAATAACTTTTTTAACAGTGTATGTTTTCTAAAACTTGTACCTTGGTTTTTGATAACTAAAATATAAGAAAAGTGATTATATATAAAGTTACTTTCTCTGTACCTCAATATTCTAAGCTACATCTTGTCTAACATTACATTTCCATTTATCCACCAAACTCTCCTCCCATCTATTTGTGCATTTATTCCTGAAACTCTTCTTGAAGAATTCATAGTTGCTATAATATCTTGCTCATGACTAAAGATGCTATAAAATCTACCTAGAATTCATCAGCTGATGCAATTGATTGTAATGAAATCTGCTTGTTCAGTAAATTTCTTCAACTAGGGTACTAATATGTATTATGAAAGAAATCTGGAGGGAAATAAGTTGCAGATCTCTAATCTCTGTGATGCCTCCTTAGCTCACTGGGGATTGAGCTCTACACTCCCTTTTTATTCTTCACCTTTTTAAATTTTTTTCTCATCTGTAATATGGGAATGTCTTCTCTGTCATAAAATAAAAATTATTTACTTTCTTAAGTTCTAAAACTTCCTGTTCCTCCCTTATGTAAGTGGTTTCCAAGGACTTGATCTTAGAAGCTGTGATTCCTTAAAGAGAAAGAAAAAAATGTTCCTCCTTTGTGAGCTTCTAAAACATCTCTAGTAGCCAATATCAGTATAAACATATACCTGAGTAAAACCTTTCACCAACTAAAAGATATAAAATAAATTTTCAAAGACATGCATAAGAAAAAGAACCATTGATTTAATACCAATGTATTTATCCCCGCTTAAGATTTAAAATATTACATAAAAATTAAAGCTCCCTGTGAATTCTTTCTTGATATCATTCTCCTCTCCACTCCCAGAAGCAACCATTATATTAAAATTTATGTGTATCGTTATATGTATTTCTAAGAAATTTATTACCAATCCAGGTAGTCCTAAATTATACACATATATGTGTATAATAGTATATGTATATATATTTTGCTTTGAACTTGATATAAATATTACATTATATGCATTATTTTCCAGGTTGCGTGTTTTGTTTAGAGATAACTATGACGTTCATCTCTGCTGACACGAATAGCTCCAGTTAATTTGTTCTCTCTACTATATTTTACTGTCTCAGAATACAGCAAATTATTTATCCATTTTTCTGTTGAACATTTATATTATTGCCAATATTGTTTTTGTTATAACAATGTTTTTATGTACTTTCCTGTACATGTTTTTTTTAAAGTATATAAGTTTCCCTGAGATTTAAGCCAACAATGGAAAGTGTACATCTTCCTTTTTACTATTAATTATTGGTTGGTCTCCAGATTGGTCATGCCAATATATCCCTCCACCTCGAGGATGAAAGAGTCTCCCTGAGACATATCACTGACAACACTTTTTGTCCTGTGTGCAGTGTCTGTTGACATCAGGTGCTCCTCTTGTTCTCAGCCACGCCTCTGGAAACCAGATCAATGACATTGTGATTCTCTCCCTCCACAACTGGGGTTTTATAGCCCTTCATCTACATAGTGGCGAGCATGTTTGGTGAAAGCTAACCACTTACAACAGATTAACCTTATAGAAAGGAAACAGCAGTCTCCGGTAATACTCACAGTTCTTCCGAAGGCAAACTGGCAGTAGCTGGACCTGCTCCTCTTCTTTAGATGATAAATGACTCGATGTCTAAGCATTAATGGTGGTATTTTATTTCCTAAACAAGTATCGCCCTTCTGATACTGAGTTATAAGAGCCCACAAATAGTAAACAGTATCTCTTTTTCCCAGTAGATGCATATGTACACATTGTACAGGTATGTATACATATGTGTACAGTTAAAATCTCTCAGTTTATTACCATGGTTGTGATACTTAAGGTAGACTTTATAAACATTTTTCCTTAGTTTGACTCTGTTAAACATTGTTAGTAAAGGACACTCAGGCATATTGCAAGAGAAGAGGGCTTCTTTTACCTGGCCTGGTCCATTTTCTTGCTATTGCAGCATTTGATTGGCATGAGGGACACATAGAGGCAGACATTAGTGTGCTCACGACCAATGAGTTACAGTATTTCCCCGTGAACAGCTTCCTGGGGAGTTCCACGGACACTCTAGACAACCGTCCAGCTGAGGATCTTTTTGCAGACAGGTGGCTTTGTGATGCATATTGCTGCTGTCCCAAACAGCACAGTCATAAATTCAATGCACCTCCACAGGCAGCTTCCAGTCAAGTTTTTTCACCACTCCAGTGGGTAATTTCTAGCATGAAAATCTCAGCCTGTGGCATTTGGTGAACTGCTCTGTGATCCATAGGCTACAGTCATACCCTCTGGAACCAGGGCTGGACTGCACCCTTGAGGGTGAGAGTTCTTCTTCCAACTTGCTCCTTCTTCTGCCTCAGCCCTATGGGTAGTATAATAGTTGTTCCCAATATCCGCTGCTCTATATTCTTTATATTTCTCTTTATCCCCTTGGTAGCTAATCTCCTGATACTAGTTAATAATCCTTTATATTAAGCATTCTTTGTTCCAATTGCTCTGTAGTTTCTGTCTCCTGATTTGACCCTGAACACTACAATATTTAAGCAAATTTCCACTCTATATCACCCACAGTTTAATTATCTCAAACAGAAAATACTTTAATAGTTAGGGCTCTACACATATATTAGATGTTTTAAATTTATTTTTATTATAGAATGACTATCCATATCCCTAAGGACCAAAGGAAATCAAATTCAATTAACATTGATTTAAAGATTCCTACTTGCTTGTCATAGATGAAGCAGTTTTTAAAATATCATTTAATACATTAGATAATATAAATATGTAGATAATATAAAACACATAGTAACCATATAGTGACTACTGAGGTATAGAGTCTTTCTTTAACTTGCTCCAAGTTTTATATGCAGAGCAGAGGTAGCTGAAAATCAAACTGAGTTTTTCTAGATACTCACCTTATGCCCCTGGCCATACTAGGCTTGCATACTTTCCCCACACTTAATACATTTCTATTTGGTGGAAACAACACCAAAATAAGACAAGAATCAACCCCCCCCCCCCAATTTTAAATCTTTTTTCTTTCTGATTCATGTTTCCTTTATACCCTCTTCCTTCCCTATTTCTACTTCTCTCTTAGAAAAATCAGACATGAAATTCATGTTTTTTTCTCAACCTATATGATCTGGACTAAGGGCTATTTTAAAGTGATACATCGAATAATTGATTTTAGTTCCTTGATCATATTATCGATATTGTTATCTTGTACAGGTTGTACTCCCAAATGTTGTCCTTGATCCTCATCACTATTAGTCCTTTTTATTAGTTCATGAACATCAAATTTGTGACAAAAATTATTTAAATTTAACCCAAGAAATCAAAGGACTTTCATGTTCACTATATGCATTTGCCTTATTTTTTCTGCTTTGTGTGTTCAGGTGATGCTATGTCATTGGACATGCATAAAACATGTTTTAATAAACAGTGGCAACAAATAACATGGGGGCTAAGATGGGCAGTTTGATAGATATCCATCTGCACGGATATTCACTTGTGGATGTGTAGGGCTGATGCCTTCATGTGAAATGACGAGTGAAGGAATGGAGAATTCCCAATGATTTAGAAAGTGCAATGTTAAGAGTTGCTGGGAAATTTGTTGGAAAGGAAAACATTTATGTTCAAGAATGAGGATAAGTGTTTGGTTTAGGGTTAGGGCTCTGGTCTAATTTACTATAATCCAACATTTTGTCCTTGATGGTCTAGGAAGACAGTGGTTCTCTTAGTGGGAGGCAATCGAGCGTAAGGGGTTAAAGTACTTTTTCTAGAGTCCAAGAGTGTGGATTCAAAGTTGGTCTTTCTGCTTTCTAGCTGAGTGATTTTATTTAAGTTGCTTAAGCTTTCTGTACTTGAAGTTCCTCATCAATAAATTGGGCATGACAGTATTTCATACATCAAAGGGTTTTTGTGTTTTGAGGATTACTCAAAACTGCTAAATATGAAAACTGTTTAGAACAATGCAGTTAATGAACAATGTAATTATTATTATCATCATCTTTATTAGTGGTACAGAATGTATTAGCAATCAGGATATCTAGATATCTACTGATAAATTATCTGTCTTATTTTGTTTTAATCTAGGATGGGGTACATAAAGAAAACCATCGTATTATTAAACTGATGAGAGAATAAAAACATAGTTTGGCCTTTGAATAGAAAGACTGTAGAAATAGTCTATGCAAAGGAAAAAGAGAGCTATTCCCTACATTGGCAGATACTCAACATCAGGAAACGCCTTGCGGATGGAACATGAGGGTGGGAAATGAGCACAGAGCTGTAACCTGGCCTAGTTTATAGACCAACCTGCTTTATAGACAAGCAGCATCAGCATATGTCAGACAGCACTTTAGATCTAGCCTTAGAATTTGAGTCTGCTTTTCTCTTGAGCACTTCCTGCCCTCACTGCCCAACATCCTGGCTTTTCCTAACAGATTCAGAGATATTTGCTTAAGCAATTTAATTATTCAATTTACTATCAACCCTGCTAAGTTCTAGCAATGACTGTCAGTGCTATTGTAGTCAATGATTTTACAACCCCTGGAGTGACATAAACCCGAGGGTTCTTTGTGTTTTTGTCTTGTCTCCGGTTATAATGGCAGTTGATACAGCAGTGAACCTGGTGTAAGAATAACTTACTATTTCTTAAAAAATTCTTGCTATGTTAGACATTTTAGTTTACATATGACGTATATATTAAATCTGGTCATCTTCTTTGCCAGCAAAAATCTGTAAGAAGGAACATGTGTAATGAGGGTAAATACCACATCAGAAAGGAATGTTAAAAAAAAACAAACAAAACAAAACCTCCCACTGGGCAAACTATCATGATACTCAACCACTGAGTATATCCAGAAAGTGTCAAATCTGAGGGAAAAAATGAGATTATTTCACTAACCCAGACAATAAAAACTAATTACTTCAGTTAAGGAAATAGTATCAAGGGATGAAAAAAGGGAAAGTCAAGAGAAATTTAAAAGTTAAATTTGAAAGTCTTGGAAACTTGAAAGGACTTACAGTGTGGTATAAGGAAGAAGCAGGTATCAACAATGACTTCCAGGATTCTAGCTGAGGCAATAAAGAAATATGCCCAAGTATTTTAACACAAGCTTTGCAACAAAGATCCCAATATGAACAGAAGAAAAATGTTATTAAACTTCTATCCTGAGTAGACAGTCAAATGTCATGAAATTTCTAGAACCATAATACAAGTGAATTGTAAATTGTAATCCAGGGCAATTTACAATTTACAAATTCAGGGAACATGGGTCAATAATGCTAAGCCTAAATCTGTTTGAATTTGTACACATTTGTAAATGAGTTTCAATATAGTTAAGCTTAGCAAAAGATCCTTTTGGCCTTCTCTGTCTGAAGCGTCATCTCAGTTCTAGAGTTCATCCTAGGATCAGCTGAGGTCTTTGCTGTGACTTCATTGTATTTTAATTTCTCTTTCTGGTCAGTCCTGGTTGTTTCATGCACCCCACAGGTATTCATTCTGAAAACAATCCCCAATAACTTCCTTCGGGCACATCTCCATCTCAAAGTCTGCTTCCTGGGAAAACTAAGCTGTATATCATTTTAGCAAGTCCTCATTTTCTGCACTTTCAATTTGAGATACTGGCCCTATTTCTCAAGCACGTATCTATGATTTTGTTACCTATGTTCTAATGTCTAAAAACATTGAACTCTAGCATGTGGATCTTTCCTCAGATCTTAATAATGGCCTTGTGAAGTTGGTATGAAGGAGTAACACACTTTTCAACAATAATTCCTTTACAATTGTATTTAAATGTTGAGTTTTGTAATTTGTCCTTGGGCAATTTCTATAATACTATAATCTTATTGGTGAAGTGAGATATGGTTTTAAAACAGGAATAACTATATCAAAATCTTCAGACATGTTTTCAGTTATGGTAATAATTAAGCAATCTTGTCTAGTTCTGGAGCTATCTGTGAATTAACAGCTGGTTTTATACATTAAGTCTTGATAACAGAGAAATTCTGAGATGTCCTAAATTAAATTATAGCAGGTCGGAGGGTGGGAGGAAGAGGTAAGAAGTTAATCGGTTAACAGAGCCATAGGTGGAAACCAACAAAAGACTGTTCACATTTCTGGGTGTATGTTAAAACTTTAAATCACCTTCCTCGTGGCAATCTAAAAAAAAATAGCAGCCATCCATCAGATGCTGCCACATCCTGCTTATGCATGAACTTTTGGGGTTTTGCCCACAACCAATCAAGAAGAAGGAAATACTTTTTCCTTACAGACTATGCACCTACCCTAGAACTGCCCCAGCTTCATCTTTTCCTGCCCCCTTATCTGCAGCCAAAGTAAATTCTTTCAAAATAACTTTCATCTCTCACGAACCCTCTGTATAAAAGAGGCCTGGCAGCCCCAGGGTGGCGGACATGTTGTTCTTCTCCATCTCGCCCTCCTGCTGGTGGTTTAGACTGTCTGTCTCAGGACCTGGTCTTTTTTTCTGGCTAGGAGATGGTTCAAAAAACCCTTTTCTTTTTCAAAAAACAAAACAAAACAAAAACTTTGGGCTTCAAAATTACTCTTTAACAGTCTCTTCTGAAATTAAAAAAAGTCTCAAAACAAGGGCTATTGATGGTAACTTAAAAATGGAAAGAGAGCCTCATTAGAGATGAGAGGCTCTTTTTTAAAATCCTGGTTTCAGATCCAAACAGCATCTGTTTTAGCTTCGATACCTCTTTCTTGAAGAGGTAACCAAGGACCTCCAGGTGTGTGTTTTTATTGATGTTAGGAGAACTGCTGGGAACTGGCGAGAAGAAATTTGCTTATCTCTAAAAAGAAAAGATATTCACATCTCACAGTGCTGTGCATGGATAAAGGCATAATTTGAGGAAATTAACACTATAAAAATATAGTTACATTTTACATCGCTGGGCTCAAGATACAAATGATTTGTGGAAAAAAAAACAAAATAGAAGTTGTTAAAAATGGAGGGGTTAGGTAATGTGAAAGAAGCCTTTGTTTTAATAAACTTTCAGGGTGAAACTGAACTAAGTCTAGCAAAGATGTGATATTGGCTGCTGTGTTAGAGTCCTGCTGTTCCTTGGTACTTTGGTGATAAAAAGGTAGATTTTGTTTTACTTGTTCTGTAGAATATCTACTATATTGATATGAACAGATGTGCACTAGATGATTACAATTTGATGAGCTGAATTAAATCTCTGCAATCAGGCTTCCTGGGATGACTTTTACATGGCCAGAAGGTCAAAAAGTGTTAGTAGATTCCCACAGGCACATTACATGTGGGGGATGGGGTGGGGAAGCTGCTGTTTCAGACAGCCACTTGAAAAAATAGGCAAGATTAGACAGAGAATTTAGAATCTTCACTAAAAATGAAATTGATTTTGTTGGGTGTCTGGAAACGTGTTTTCACTCTGAAATATTTAATAGTTGTTCTGTATACATAGCAGGCTACGTCTTTTCTACTAACTTCCTTGGAAAAGGGACAGGAAAACAAAAAACAAAATCCAGCGAAGTACAAAACTTCAAATGTATATTTTGTGAAAAACACATAAAAACATTAAATACAATGAAACTAAACAAATATAAGAGAATTATCCAGAACACGATCCAAGCAAGCATATGTTTCAGATGTGCAGGACATGAACTAGCATTTGACATTGAATAGGATCAAAATATGTATAACTCATTGAAAAAAAATTGTTTTCTTTCCAGGATAGTTGAAATTAGGGAACAGCCCTGTCTGAGATTAATTTTTATACTGAGCCATAAAGCTGACAAAAACTTCAGGTATATATAAATACATTTTCAGATCTAAAACAGAAATCTGAAACATTTCACAATTTCATAATCAACACTAAGCATTTATTTAACATAGCTTATAGATGGTTTAAAATTCTCAATTTATTTTTATCCAATATTTACAATTATTTTAATGCCTCTTAATTGTTTTCATTTTCCTTTCAGAGTAATTTTGATTAAGTTCTCGGGCTGAATTCCTGTAAAACGATTTATCATTGTAATAGAAAAAGGCACTGAATTCCACACATATTACATAATTTCCCTACGGGATGACAGCAAGTTTCTTGCAGACCCAAAATGAATGTTTACTGTCTTTATCATCATCGCCTGCTGGGTTTATCCTTTTTCTATCTGCATAAAGAACACTCGATAGCATTACCATATAATTTATGATTTTGAGAGTTTGTTTCTCACCATCCTTTCTAATATTTTGTCTCTTTTCTTCTCAGTACGTGGTATTCTTCATCAATTCATATTCATTAAGAAGTCTAGAACAGGGAATTAATATAGGTAAAAATCAAAGACATATAATTCATACATCCTGGGCATTCTGGGGAAGGTATTTGCCTCAGTAGCCACTATTTTACATAAAGGCTCAAATAGACACAGTGATTTTTGGAGCACAATGAGATTATGACCTTTGTCCCCCAAATCCATAGTTAAACATTTTTTTTCCCTCTTGGTAAATATTGAAAAGAGCAACCGAGATCCATGTTAGTGTATTAGATACTTTACATATGTATTATTCACTCATTTATGTAGTCAACATGTGTTGAATATTGTCAGAAATGGTTTTACCTTTGAAAGGCTCACACTCTGTAGGAGAGAAAGACTATGTAGGGAAATTACAATACTACTAGAATATAATACATAATATAATTGAGGAGACAAGAGACAGGGCGTGTAACCTGGATTCTGACTTTAAGAAAGAGAAGGAATAAAAACAGGTTAAGAAACTGAAAAAGGTTTACTCCTTAAATGTTGTGAAGACCAACATGAACAAGTTTCAAATGTTTTGGTAACAAGTAATTCTGGTAATAGTTGAGCTATTCCAGGGCATAGAGAAAGAAAGAAAACGAATACAACAAGCTAGGAACATCCAGTTATTAAAGAGCTGAGAAAAATGAATTAAAGTTTTAGAAAGTAATCTCACTGACAATATGCATACAAACATACACCCACTTGATTCCAAAAATATATTAAAATATCAATATATAATTACCAGAGAGCTTTAATTCCAGAAATGCATGACGATTCAACATAAAAAAAAAATACATCAATTAAAGCTATTGTATAGTAGACCAAATGAAAAGGAATGTTATCTTTTAAATCATTACTAATGATAGAAGTTTTCAGATTTTTAACCTAAGAACTAGTACAATTATTTCTCCAATTTTCTAGATAAGAAAATTGTAGTTTATAAAGTTTAATTGGCCTGTCCTGGAATTATAGTTAATTTTTGAGCTGTGATAACACAAATGTGATTATTTTTAAGACAATGAGTCCTTACCATTTAGTGAAAGCTATTGAAATAAGTAACATATAATACATGTATAAAATAACACAATTTCTGGGCTTTGCTTTAAAAAAAAAGGGTAATTTAGATGAGTGAGGGCATAGATGAAGCATGAGTACCCATTAGTTGATAATTATTGAATCCAGATAATAAACAAATGCTCATTTTCTGTTCTCTCTACTTTAGATTGTTTGCAATTTTTCTTAATAAATGTTTAAAAAATAAGATTGCTTGTCTTAGAAATAAACTTTATAGGGCCCATATGAAGAGAAGTTTCAAATTGCCAAAAAGGACACTAACAAGGTGAATAAACTGAGAAACAAACCATTGTTTGAATGAGAATATTAATGATAAAAATTATCCCAAAATTAATATTAAAATTTCACAATTATAATATCAGCACATCTTTTTAAAATCTCTATAAAGTGTTTAATGTATAAAAGAAAACAATAAATACACAAGAAAAATCCATAAAGAATAAAGCAATAAAGAAATGTTCATGCTAATACATATTATGCTTTGCTATAAAATTGAGCTAGTTAAAACACTGAAACACTGAAATCTAATAGAAAGATTATTGGAGTAGCAGATCCAGAAAAATAGCCAAGAAATCAAGATAATTTATTCTGTAATAAAAGCGGCATTTTAAATCAGCAATGAAAGAACAGATTATTTATTAATGATTCAGGAAATTTGAATAATCACTGAAGTAAGAATTCAATGAGATTCCTACACAATCATTTCTCTAAAATAAAATTCTAATGAATGAAAGACAAATATTAATAAAACCCATAAATCTACTAGAAAAAATATTGTTATTTATATAATCTTGTGTCGAACAAGACATTTGTTAAGTATGGGAGCAAAGCCAGAAAACATGAAGTTAGAGTGAGTAGCTTTGGCAGCATAAACACTTAAAAATTTTTTGAAATAAATAGACAAATGAAAAATCTCAATACAAAAAAATTGAAAGACAACTTGTATTCCACAATACTTCCTGATCAAAGAAATAGGTTTCACTGTCCAATACAGTAGCCACTAACCTTATTTCATTCATATGGCTACTGAGCACTTGAAATGAGATTATTCCTGAGATGTGTTTTAAGTATAAAATACACTCTAGAATTTGAAGACAGAGAAAAATTATAAATTATCTCATTAATAATTTTTGTATTGCTTTCATGTTAAAATGGTAATTTGGATATAATTTATTGCAATTAATTCTACCTGGGTCTTTTTACTATTTTTACTAATGTGGCTTCTAGAAAATTATAAACTGCACATGTGGTTTACATTCCATATCTATTGGAAAGTATAGTGCTGATCTAGAGCTTGGTTGAATTCAGACCAGCTGAGCCAGAATTTTACTAAGCTACAAAAATGGGAGAGAGGATAAGTCTGTACATCCAGTCATTTTTTTTTTCTGACAGATCTATATAAATGGAGACCTATACTAATTTTACAGATATGAGAGCTCAATATCATATAAACATCAGTCATCCTCTAATTTATCTGGAATTCAATGCAATTTCAGTGAAATTCCATCAGGGTTTTTTTTTTTTTTTAATGTATCTTGATAAGGTAATTCTAAAATTTCTCTGGAAGAACAAATGAATAAGAATAGCTAAAAGATTTCTGAGGAAGAAGAGTAACAATTGTGTCCTTCCAGACACAAAGGTATAAGTCGGTAATAATTCAGTCAATATGGAATTGGCAAAAAAAAAGAAAAAAGAAAAAGAAAAAGGAAAAATATTGGCTGATGGAACAAAATATAGATCTGAAAAATAGACTGTGTTTTACAACTTGATACATCACAAAGGTGGGATTGAAGATCATTGTGAAATGAAAGCACTATTTAATAAAGATTATTGAATAATTGTCCACATAAATTAGATTTTTATTTGCTACGATACTCACAAAAAAAATCAATTCCAGATGGATTAGAAACTTAAAAAATTGAAAAAGAATATCTGAGATATTACAAGAAAATAAAGAATAATATTTATTTTTGTTCTAAATTTGAGCTAGGGAAGATAAATTTATACCCTAAGCATTAAGAGATGAATAAATTCCACTACTTGTTAATTAAAAACTTCTACTCAACAAAATACAGCTTAGAAACAGTGAAAAGACAAGACACAAACTGTGCAATATATGTAATTTACAAAGGATTAGTAACATCCTTACAAATGAATTAGAAAAGGACAAAACTCAATAGAAAATTAGGAGAAAGACACAAATCGGTATCTCACAAGAGGAAACAGATGAAAGAACAAAGACATGAAAAGATGTTTAACCTCATAGTAATAAGGGAAATACAAATTACCATTTAAAGCTCATTAACATGATTTAATTCCCAGAGATAGAATTCCCACAACAGTTAAGAAGTCAGACAAATCCAAGTATTAGAGAAGAGAGGGCCAATAAATTTCCAATGGAAGTATAAGTCTCAGGAGAAATAAACTGGCATTATTTTGTGAGGTTGAACATTTGTGGAACCTATGATCTTACAATTTCACTCCCATGTAAACACATGAGATGCTGTCTGTCAAGAGTCTGGCAGGGCCGGAGAGTGAGCAGGGATAAATTGGCAGAGCACAGAGGAGTTTGAGGGCAGTGAAAATACTCTCTGATACTATAATAATGGATATGTGTCATAATACATATGTCCACATCCATAGAATATACAACACTAAGAGGGAACCATGATGTAAACTATAGACTTTGGGTGATTATGATGTGTTAATGTAGGTTCATCAATTGTAACAAATGAACCACTCTGGAGCTAGATATTGATAATGGGAGAAGCTGTGAATGTGTGGAAACAGGAGAGATATATGAAATTCTGTACTTTCTCAATTTTGCGGTGAACCTAAAATTTCTCTAGGAAAAAAATGAAGTCTTTACGGTGTCTGGCAAAACTACTGTAATAGGAGTGAAAAAATTAAGGAAGAAAGGAAGGAAGAAAGGAAGAGAGGGAGAGAGAGAAGAGAGAGATAGAAGGAGGTGAAGAAGAAGGGAGAAAGAAAAGGGAAAGAGTAAATAGAAGGGTGGAAGAATAAAAGGAGAAAGGGAGTGAAAGACAGGAAAGAAGGAACATACAAAGGAAGAAGGAAGGAAGAGAAAGAAATGGAAGAAGCCAAGAAAGGCCTCATACAGAAAAATGAATAAGTGGAATGTTGATTCACCCACTCATATTTTGTGCATGCTGGATGAAATAAAGCTATATGCCACAAATATGCATGTGTATAATATAATCAATCCAAAAAAATCTACTTATAGTTTGTTACTGTATCTACAAAGATTAAAAAAAAGATTTAAAAAAGGGAAACTAACAATTGAAGGTTTATGAGTGAATATATAAGTAGTAAAAAATAAAAGCCTAAAGGATATAAAGATAACATTCATAGCGTAGTTGAATTTGTGGGAGAAGCAGTGGATAAGGAGGAACACACCAATTAATAGAATGCTATTATGTAATTTTACTGTCTAAATTGGGTGGTGGGTTCATGGACATTTATTTTATGATTGTGTTTTAGTTGATACATATGTTACATTCATTCTTTTCCAAATATCAAATGCTATTACATTAAAAATAAGTAAACATGCATACAAACAAAGGGTGAGTTGAGGAGAAAGACGGAGATTGCTTCTTCTTTGAAATCTTCCCCTGACCCCTTGACCATCCTCCCTTTCTCTACTCTTCCACTTCTTTATTCTAGAGCCATTTTATTTCCTGAAGACTCTCTCTTTGGCTCACTGAGCCGTTTAGTACAGAATAATTCGTGAGGTTATTCAAATCTATGCTCGGTGTGGTGACTAGCTCCTCATTACTGAATGTACATCAGGTTAAAAGCAATCAATGCGTTCCTGTTTCATACTGTGGAAATATTGCAAATGATAATTCTATGAGAATTTCTCAAGCTGAACATCCACCTATTTGGTACCAAATTGCATAAGTCATCCGAAAAGTAGATTTTGTTCCAGCTTTCAAAAAACAACACAGTCCAACATATCTGCAGGGAAATTGGATTTTTCATAATGTGTTCTTAAGAGAAAGCAGTAAAAAGAGCTTCATAAAACAGGAGAAGCAAAATGCATATATGCCTTTCTGAAAATGTTATAAAAGCTGATGATGATATTTCTCCCTTGGGCATTAGATCAATCTCATGCATAAACAGTGAAATAGAAAGAGACTTACTAAAGAAATAGATCATTAAATGTCTAAAAGCATTTGTGTTATGGGACTAGGAGAAAAATGGAGAATATTTTCTGTCTGTGCAGCGTTTTAGATGGGAGATTATATATATATATATATTGCTCATAGTCAAAATTCTTAGAAAGACACAAACTCAGATATATAGGAATGAAAATAATTAACTGAAGAATAACAAAAGCCTCCAATCCTATCATAAGCATAAGAAATGACAACTGCAGATAGTGTTTGTTCTAAGGGACACACTTTTGGCCCAGTGATTCTTTGTGCTTGCAGGTGCTTTATTCCATCTTTAGAAGAGCTCACGGTATGTAAAGTAAGATCATATGTATCTCTCTGGTATTTGTATATTATTTTGAGAATGACATCACATTTGCAGGTGAGGTCATAGATATGTGCTTATGGTGTTGACTTGGTAAATGTATCAAAATTATGACATTTTCTAAATCTTTATTTCTAGCTGTTTGCCATTTCTGCCTCTTATAAAGATCACTAACATTTCTTATTCTTTGTTGTATCTTAATAAATGTGACCTTCTTACATTCTTTAGGAAGAATGAAAGCAAAGAAACAAACAGGCTAAAAGATACATCCATCAGCCATCTTCAGTATTGGGGATAACCATTTATGGTGTCATCCTTAAAAATTAATCCAGAAAGGTTACCAAGTAACAAATGAGCTTAGTAGCAGAGGAATTGCAATTTTGGACATGTAAACAATAGCAAACTAGACAAGTCTGGAGGACAAAGGAGAGAGCATGTTTTTATAGAGGAGGGGTATTTTTGAACAAAAGTTCATTGGAGGAGAGCAAAAGTTCAGAATTGTGGCAACTTCTCATTGTTTGGGTTGTGGTGGCTTCTAATTGGTTGAGTTGTTGCTGGGAGGAAGAAATCTTCCTTCCACCTTCCAGGGTATGTAAAGTAAGCGATGAATGATACGTACAGGAGAGCCCTCCCTCATGGCCTCCCAGGTCCATTTTAAATGAGTTTTTCCTTAATCATTTTCACATTGGCATATACCACGTTTACTAATTTTTTTTAACCAAATGCAGTTTAATTTTTTGTTGTTGTTCTTTTATTTCATATCTTAAAGTTGTAAGGAAGTGAGAGTTTATATTAAGTAATCACTTTTCATTGGGAGAGAGTTTCACATATTGGTTAAAAGATCATACTAGAATCAAATAGCAATTGTTTTCATGGGATTATTTCTATTAGAATAATACTATTAGTAAAACTATAACCCTGCATCTCTCTGTCCATTTCATGTCCACACTCACACAGTTGAGGGTGGTTGGAGATTAAACACCCATTCTCTCTAGCCTCACTTTGACTTTGTGACTTCAAACTTCAAGAGGCCTTAAAATGCTACCTGATAATCACATTACATTTTCCTGGTTCACCCATTTTGGCACTATCTAAGGTGACCCATATCTTCTAATCTCTACTCAAAATCTCAATCCTTATCAAGATTGCCAGATTTAGCAGAGGAAAAATACAAGATGTCCAAGGAAATTTGAATTATTTCTAAATGCTATGTATATGTACTTGGAGATCAAAAAATAAATAAATAAAAAGATTACACTGGGCATAGTTATACTAAAAAATTGTTTATTGTTTGTCTAAAATATACTTGTTTTAAAAAATTATTTCTCTGAAAATTTGACTCTCTTGCAAAGTTCCTTGTTTCACAGAATTCGTTCTTTGCAGTCTGTTCCATTTACACTAGAACATAGCTTCTACAGTGGTCACATCCAACTTCTTTTGTTCTTTTGTTCACTGAAATTTTATCAATGAGAAAACACACTCAACATGATCCTATAAGCCAGTATACAATCATGTCCTGACACAGTTAACAAGCCTGAGAATTACTTTTCAAATTTGATCTGTTGAAACACATAATACCATCTTTCCTGAAACAACTTGCTTCTCTGTCCTTCAGGATTATGTGGCATCTCTTGATGAATACCTTTTCAAATGCTATGCCCTGAATAGAAAGAGCATTGTCTTCCATTTCATTACTTGTTCTTCAACATTACATGATGATTCCACTTGTTCCCATGTAGCATTCATGTACAAGAATCAAATTCTTCAAGGTATGAAATACATCTCTATAGGTATTCATGGCAAGTGCCATAATAATTATATGCTAAAATAGAATTCCTTTTCCAGTCATAGTAATGTTGTCCTTTAAAAAAAAAAAAAGCCTCAGCACTTAAAGGGATAATTTTTTCATCTATTCTTTAACACATTCCATAGGTTTCTTTAAGTAATAAAGTACTTCATTATACTATTTGCTCTTCTTTCAATTTGCATAATTCTTTTGCTAAAGAGACATTGAAAACTATGAGCAAGAAATAACTAAAATATACTCAATAGATTATTTTAAAAGTCAATAAGAATTTGGAGGGGGCTCTTCTTCAAAACTGAAGTTTAGTTGCAATGCTTCAAATAAACTGGAGATTCTCTCAACTGTATTTTTTAAAGAGAGCCAATGAGCTTTTGAATGTGAGAGAACCAGATAATATTGAATTCAACAAAATCACAAAAATCCTTTCTCAGTTTGACAGTGCAAATGCTGAAATTAAATCACAATTATGTAGAATCTCTTCAGTATCAACAGAAATGATATGGGATGTGCTTTGAGCAGCATAATACAGAATGTGGGCAAAACAGCCAATACCTTTCATAGAATCAATAATCCATACTTGGCTCCAACTTTGAATAAATCGTGTTTGCACTTTTACACAGACATTTACCAAAACTTGTATCTTTATTACTTTTACCAAAAGTTAGACAGTTTTCTCATAATCTCCTAATGCAAAAAAGCTAGTTTCTGAAAAAAAATTTTTCTAAGGTCTTATCTGAAAGGAATTTTATTCTCCATAACCTTATGGAGAAGCCTTTTCATAAGAAAAATATTGCATAGACAAAAACAAAAGTTTTTCTGCATTGCATTTATTTGCATTATGGCTATTTTATAAAGTAGAAAGCCTTTAAATATTTAATAATCTCTGTAATAATAATAAATGTAGCAATTTTTATTGCAGTAAATTTAATTCTGGAACTTGAAAATTTGCTTGCAATTTTAGAATCAGAAAATACTTTCGATAGCTGTATGTTCAAAAGTGTTTGAGCTGAAAAAATGATGTTGACATTCAGTGTGAAACACCACTACAATTTCAACCGTAATTATTTTCTCTTCATATGAAATTCACTTAGTCAAAATTTTTGTTATTTTATCACTATTTTGGTACTAGTTGAAGAAATTATACATCTCATATCAATATGCTTGTTTATATCTGCCACTGTGTTCAATATTGGATGAATAATTGCGTTCTATACAAAGAACTCCAAAAGGACTTTTTCCTTATGTAAATGAATGGCCACTTTTCAAAAAATTTATCACAAAATTTATATCTGTGTTTTGACATTTAGGAGCATAAATTTTAAAACTAGATACTAGAAACCACCACAAGAATTGAAAAGCTCAAATTTGATAATCTTGTGACAGCTTCGTTGCCTCTGTCACTTACAAGTTCAAACTCATGAGGAACCATAAACAGGGGTTGAGCTGTTGAAAGGGTTGGAACCTGCAAACAATAAATTCAACTATATGATGCGAAATGATGAACTTTCAATTTGCCTACAAGTGAAAGAATACTTGTAAGACATCGTCTCTGTGAACAGAGCCAGAGATGGTGTTATATAAGGTTTTGGAAAGCCCGACTTTCAGATATTGGCAGACTTTCAGAAGAGGGAGTGTTTAGGGAATAAATGACTTTCAACCGTGCTACCCGTCATTATAGAAAGGCTGATGTGGACTAGCTGCAGAAAGTGACTAAGGAGCTTGCTGATTGGCTACTGTTTAGAAGCATGGCATTGTCCTGATTGGCCAGCTTTCAAGAATGGTGATTTATCACCACTTGGCTGACTTTCAGAAGTCATAGTTACTTGAGTAAGGTTGTTGTTGATTTGCCGATTTTTGAAACTTGTATACTAACCAGAAATTATCCCTAATGGTGATTACTTATACACAACTTAGAACTTGGCCAGAGAACAATCTTTCCCTTTCCCAAGTATGAAAAATGAGTACTTTCAATTCTCAGATCTCTCTTTGGGCCTTCCCTTAGCCAAACCTGTAGGAAGGACCATAAGGCATTGGCCAGGTCTTTATTTGTGGAGGTATGACTTTCAGTTTGGTTGCCATTTAAGTGATTTAAGCTACCAATTAGTGTGATTTTAAAAAATAGCTCTAACAGTCAAATTTTTGTTATTTATTGAAAAATCTGTGTATAGAACATTTAAGGTACCCTAACAAAGCCAATACAGGATGCAGAGTGAAATTATTAGAGACAGCACATGTCCTGTAGAGAGAGGACACCTGATAAGCCTAGGTCTCATCCTTCATCATCACTCGTAGTTATTACCTGTGTTCTCTATTTCATTGTGAAAATAAAGTCAGATAAAAGAGAACTTTCACAAATTCAGCCTACTGTATCTCCCACTTACTTAAATCTGTTTCCATGTACCCTGACTTTTCTCCAGTTAATAATATAAATTCTCTGTGCAGCTAATAAAGGCAACAATTCCACTTATAGATCTCATCACCTGTTATATGAACAAAGCTATAATTCAATTAATTCTCTTCTTTTTCTAAAATTTATATTTGCAGACGAGCTTATTCTTTGGAATTCTTTGGACTTCAGACCTGTGTATCTACTGCCTACTGGACATTTCCATGTGGTTGTCTAATAAGCACTACTGTCTTTATTGTCCATAACCAAGATCTTAATACATCCCTCAAGAAGCCCCAACACTTCCACCACTAATCCTGTGCTTCAGTATTTTCTTTTTCTATCAAAGATAATGCTATCATTCCAGTTGTCCAAGCCAAAGTCTCTGCATTCACTCTGTCAGAAAATCAATTTTTTCTACTTTTGAATTATATCCAGGATCTAACCATTTCTCATCACTTGCATGATAACGCCCTGATCCAAGCCAAATCCAGTCCCTTAATTGGTCTAGATGTTTCTTTCTCTGCCTCCTTCAGTCTTTTCTTAAAACAACAACAGAGTGTTTATTATTACAGTCAGAGCATGACATGACTGTTCTCAATACCTTTCAATTATCCACCACCTCACTGAAAATAAAAGAAAAAAGCCAAAAACATTATCATGACCACCAAGACTTTACAGAATCTGTCTCTTGTTAACTTTCCTATTCACCTTTTATACACTCAGCTCTAGTCACAGTGTCTTCCTTGTTATTCTCAAATATTAGGCAAAGTACATTTCAGGACATTGTTGTTCTTCTGCCCAGAATGCTTTTCCCCAGATATTCCCATGCCTCCCTCCCTCACTTAGTGCAGGTGTCTATGCAAATGTTATCATCTCACCTAATTATGCTATGACAGATAGCAACATCCCAATACTTCATATTCCCCTTTCCTGTTTTGTTTTTCTCTATAACACTTATCATCATCTAACATATTTGATTATTTATTGTCTGACTCCCCTGGCTAGAATTGAATGTAAGCGCAATGAAAACAGAGATTCTAGTCTGTTTTGTTTATTTTTATATTCCTAGTCCTTAGAATTTTGCTCTCGAGTATTTATTGAATATTTATTATTACTGTATTTTCTGTGATGGTGCTGTCATTGTTGTTAACTACTGTAATCTCACAACAAATTTAAGGGTATTAAACTATCTTTGAAATCTATTTAATGCCCTGCCAGCATAGCTTTACCCTTTCTCCAAAAGGACGGCCTAACTAAAGATATTCAGTTTAACATAATGAGTTATGTTATCTATCACTGAATATCTATTATCTGCTAAATTTGATCTACTTTTTTGATTGGGGTATAATTAATATAAATACTATATTTTGTTCTCAAAGAACTTAAGTATTTTTCAAGAAGATAGAATAGACATGTAAAAATAAAATAAATGAATGATAAAATAAATATTCAGTCATTCTTTCAAATGTTCAACATATATTTCTTGGGCAGTTCCTATCACCCACAGCCCAATCTAGATGTCACATACATAAATAAACATAGAGGATACTGATCCTTATGAGATTATATTCTAATCAAATGCCCAAAATGCACTGAACAGAAAATAAGAATTTTCAGCATTAATGAGGACTACTACAGATAAAATTCAAAAGAGAGATGGCATAGGACTGTTTGTCTAGACGATGTAGAAAATATCCCCCTTCCTTTCTGCTCCCATAAACCATGATTCATTCGGGTTTATTTTCTCTTTAGTTTCTTTGTGTAAGTTATCCCTACACATAAGTCTGTCTACAATGGACTTGTGAGAAATATCACTGATTTGAAATGAAGCTGGGCCACATTCAAATCTACTCTGGTGATTAACTATATGTGGACTAATATAGTTCTTTCATCATTTTTCTCTTTCTCTCTTACTTTTTTTTTTTTTTATTTTTTATTTTTTGGCTCTGGGTATGTGTACAATGAGACCTGATTTGATAGTTTGTGTTATTTTCTGCCACAGGCTGCAAACCTGGTCTGCTTAGGTCTCTGAATGAATATGCAGGGCTGTTAGTCCTTCGGAGTTGCCCCATCTAACTGTTCCAAAGCACTTAGTTTGCCTTGTTTCCTAGCAACTAGTTCCATCTAATTTATTTTCCTGTAGCAGGCGTTCTTGTGTCTCTTCCTCTTGTTAAATGGACTTTCTGGTGTCTAATCGCCTTTACCCCATATGTCAATCAAACTAGCTTTCCCTGAGAAGAGCAGGGGGGCTGGGTAACACTATGTACCTTCAGTGGAGCTATTTAAACTTGGGGCCTGAACATAAATTTCAGAGTGTTCTGGTCATGTACATTATTAATACTGTTTTATTTTATAGTATAAAAAGACCTCCATGGTGAAAAACTACTTTCTTTCCCAGGGGTTCTCTACTAAAAGCTGCAGAGATAATTTTCACTTTCCTAATGCAACTCATGACTTATCCAAATTATGAGCAAATCATTTATTTGTTTATTGTTCTCATTACTAGTTCTCTCTCTCTTTGTATAATGACTATTAAGGAGAAAGAGCTTTAAATATGTTAATGAGCAATTGATAATGCACGTCCTGTGTATAGGATAGTAGCCAACTTTACAGAAGAGTGAAGAGAAGTGGCAACTTACTTTGCCTATAGTCAGTTTATAACACCCAATCCAAACAACAAGGTACTAATACGAATAAATGATAACATTATGAGCTATTATTTGTAACACATGCCAAATTTTATAAATATTATATAGAAAGCGTGCACTGGTAAGACGAACTCCATGAAATCCTCTGAAGATATCCTGAGATATCTTCCCAGGAGAAGGAAGAGCAGGACGATGTTAAGGATGTCCACAGCGATTCTCCAAGGCACTGTACTCCCTACTAGCAGAGTGAATAAAGAAGTGGAAAGAAGCCAGCATTATCCTTAGGGAAAATCTATCTTCATGGAAACCTGTAATGGTAAAAATGTTAAGCCATATTAACTGTAAATGTAATTATTGCTCTTTTATAGATGAAAAGCAAGTACACGGATGGAGAAATAAAAATGACAGCCTTGTGGCATGAATGAGATATGTTTAGACTGTAAAGGCAAGAACAAGAAAGGGCATCAAAACCACCTGAAGAGCTTTGTTAACACACACTTGACCTACTCACAGGGGGTTCTTTAACACAAGGTGGGGTTTCAGAGGTACATGATGAAAAAGTATAATCAAAATTATTTGCAAAAATAAAAAGTTGTATATACCCAGTACCCAAAACAATGCTATTCTGTAATGAGAAGCAGGCATTTAATTTAACACATAATTAAGGGACAGTCTTTAGGCAGGTAAAGAGTTAGAGGTGACTAGTATAAATACTGATTACTTACTTTAAATTAGATGGCTTTCAGATATGAAGAATAGATTCTTTTATTATCATTTTTTTTTAAAAAAATTACTATGGTGACATTGCCTGGCAGTTTGGCTCTTCTCTCTTCTTCTTCACCAGTGTCGCTCAATTATCAGTGTCTTTAGTGCTCAGAAATTATTCATAGTGATTCTAATTGAAGGAATTCTTGCTATCTTTCAGAAATCTGTTTTTACTGACAGCTCAAGTCCATAGATGTCTGTCATTCTGAGTTTTTGAAATAAATATTGCCTCTACAGAGATATGTGTTTTGTCCTGCCCACCCATTTCTCCCATACATGGCAGCTAATTTTGCACACAGAAGATACCCAAATGCTTTTTGAATTAATGAATAAATGAATGAATGATGTTAGTAGGAGTCTTGTCAAGACCAAGTATCATGCTGAATTTATTAAAAGTTTGAGATTTTCTAGACAGAGTTGAAATACCGTATCTTATATACATAATGAATGCTGTCTTGCATGTGTGGCAAGCACTTGGCTACTAACATCTTTTACTTTGATACCATCCATGGGCCTCTACTGTCCCTCCCCTTTACTGGCTCACATCATCATCTTCTGCCACTTCATCTTCTGATACTTTCCTTTTTTTTCTTTTTAAGAAGAAGAAAAATAAGGGAAAAGAACAAGAAAAGCACCATTACCTCTTTACCCTATCCCCCATTCAGCCACACCATCCCTCTTCATGTTTCTTTGCCATGATGTAATAACTGGAAGGCTTTCTGATACATGAAAAAATGCAAATCCAGAGCAACTAGAAATTGGTTACTATTTTGGAAAAATAAAAACAAAGCCTTTTGAAATGTATCGATATATTGGCTTATAAATGGGGTTTTATTAAGTTAAGAGGACCAAGCTTTTCCCTCATAAATTGTTCAGACTACTGACATTTCAGATCTGGAAATGTAACCTAGAAGTATCACCGTCAGCTAGACCCATGGCAATTCACTTAATACACTTTACTTCATTCTGATTTGTATGGATCAGGCCAATTAACCATATTTCATTCTTTGAATATCTGTCTGATTGAGCTGATTTAGTTTGGCTGTAGGCAACCAAAAAATGACATGCCTAGCTTTCTGTCTGAAAAGTTTAATAATACTTTACCCTGGATTCAATTATTAGAGTTTAGCTGGAGCTTCAGCCCAGAATTAAAGATTAACCAGCTTCTTATGGAGCACAAATATTATCCTAAGTCTGCCATCTTGTTAACAGTGGACATACAGCCCTTTTCAAAGGACATGTGTTGACCCTCATGTTCCCATGTGTGTACTTCATCCTCTTTAAAAATATTTCAGACAGTCTAGCTAACTTGTGGTATTGATCCAGTTTTAATTTAACAAATTCTCTTTTTTCACTTAAAAATGTGCTTCGACAATTTTAAACATAACAATTTTGTACTTATTAAATTAAAGTAACCAGGTTTTTCTTCTGGCATTGAAAATATTTTAAGTATGTGACATAATTTCCTGAACCGTTTTCTAGACTTTAAGTCAATCGATTCTTTCAAAGAGGGGATAAAAAAGAAAAAAGAATATGAAAAAAACCTTTTGCTACAAATGGATAAAGCTGATTTCCTTTTTTTGATAAATGGAAATTCATTATCAGTGTAGCAAGCATAATGTTGTTGTTTACATGAATCCAGTGTTAATTAATCAAGCTAAACTTTGTAAACTGTAATTGAAGTAGCAAAAATGTTGAAACACTCCAGAATTGCATTTCACATGGATGAGCTAAATAATCATTGTGGGGGAAAAATGGCAATTTCCTGTGAACGTTAATCATTTGGTCCATGTGATTTATTCTTCTAGTAATTGAATATAATGATTACAATAGATTTAAGAATGTACTACATTTAAGGAAAGAAAAAGAAACATGTTTAAAATTGAGTACATTGATCAGATACTCTTTGTAACATAAACTAATAACAACACTGATCTGTCACAGTGAAAGCAATAAAACCATTTTAACAAAGTCAGGGTGATATTGCTCCACATAGCATATAAAACCAAATGGGTTGCTTCCCAATGAGCCTTCTATTCTCCTTCTCAGGATCTACAGATTTATTCTATATTTGACTTAAAATGAGTTGTCAAAAGCAGATCCTGAGATGAAGACTTGTGCAAGTCATTTATTACAGAGGACTTTCAGAGAAAGCCAGGATTGGGAAGAGTAGGTTAGGAAAAGGGAGAAGACAAGTGACAATAAGATCTTAGGCAGAAGTTCCACATAGTATTCAGTTTCATGTCTGAACCAAGTGGCTCTAATGACTGAAGGACAGTCCTGCAATAAGGATCACAAGGACTGGTTGTTAAAAGCCCATGAATTGGGCTGCGGTGCTAGACACAGTAATGATAGTAGCGGGTATTGTCTTCTATAGTACTTCTTCTATGGCTTGGATGACTTGGGTGACTCTTAACGTACATACCAAGCTATAAGATTCTTTAGATCAGGATTCTATGTGTAACTTATCTTTGCATCTTCTCAGGTAACTTGAAAACAATATGACCTTATTAAGTATACACTACATTGCAGAAACGTGATAATTCATCCTATCCAACCCTGCTCACAATATTCTCTGGAATTCTACATGTATTTTGAGTGAAATGTTACTTTTTAGTTTTTACTCATTTTTAATTCACCTGTTATATACCGCTTTGGAATAATTTTCAAGTATTTGTATAAATTTAATCTTGTCTGATTTCTGAAAGTTAAGATTACGGATTCCAACACAGAATTGTATTACTGTGAAGAACTGTATTATGAAAGCTATTCAACATCCAGCAACATATTCATGCAGGAATCTTAGACGAACAAAACACCAAAGAGCACTCCAGTAATTAACGAGTCTAATCCCACTCTTGAATCCCTCTCTTGGGCACAATGCTAGGTTTTTCAGAAAGACCAGGTTGACTCTGGAAATTGTAGAACAACCTGAAGTAAAAAGATATCCCTGCTGATTGTGCATTTAGCTCCAGTAACAGAGTGGATACTGGAGAGTATTTTTATCATTACCCCAACTAAACTAAGTTATCTGAGGACTCTTCTCTCATTTCTTTATAATTTTTCATGTTACTGATGCAATGCTCTATTATTGGATATCTGTCTCCTATAATTCTGTCAATATTAACAAATTCATAAAAGTTCATGGTCAACAAAATAATTCATTTCTACTTCACTGCATACTTCCATTAGCCTTGCTGTATATAAAGTTGTAGGTAAAATATAAGAAACCTGGAATTCCTACTTACTTATGTAAAAGTTTGAAAGCATTTTTCCAAACATCTAAAATTTGAATTCATTACACAGATATACACACACATACACATGCACTTTATGTAATGTATGTGTAAACCTCTCACACAAATTATTTAAAAAATATTGTTGCTTAAGAGAAGCTACTTGCATGCTTCTTCCCACTATCATCACACTGCCTCATTCCAAAAGTAATTATTGTTTCATGTTTTATATTTATCATTTATATACTTTTGAAATATTGAGCTTACCTAATTTTATTGGTTTATCTCTAAGCAACACATAGTTGTGCTTGTATTGTTTTTGAATTTCCAATATGGTATCATACTGAAGGTAGTCTTCTAGGATTGCTGTTATTTATATATTTAATCATACATTTATTTGTTTATTATATTCAAGAATGCACCTAAAATTAAAGCATAGTTTTGCTTGTGGGGTATTTCTTTTACTTTCATTGCAGTGTACTGTGCTGATGAGTGACTATTTCATAATTTATTTCCAGCAGATAGACATTAGGCATGTTTCCATTTTTTTAATACTAAAGGACATTGTTGAACACATTTCCTGCCTGGCACAAATAGGAAAGCCATTCCATAAGTTATATAATTTAACATCAAATATATTAAGAACCTTTCCATTTTTTTCATATTTTTAATTAAGTCTGCTATTATATTTAATGGCTATTCTTATACATTTTTTAAATTTTTCTATTAGGTAACTTTTTTTTCCTAGATTTTTGGGAGTTTTTAAAAATGTATCCTTCAATCTAATCTTTTATGGTATTTTCTCACAGTATTTGGCACTCTCTTAACTGTTTTAATTACAAAAGAGTAATTCTTATTTTTAAGGTAGCAAAATTATTAACCATTTTCTACATTAAGCATTTTAAAAATCTAACATAAAATTAGTTTTATTCCAGAAGTCATTAGGATATTTTCCTTGAAATGTTTAGGTATTTTCTTTGAAATGTTTTCCCCTCTCATGAGTATTTAATTCACCCAAAATAATTTTTATACAAGTTAGAAGTTGGAATATGTAAAATATGAAGAACTATTTTTTCCCAATATAGATCAATTCTTAATTTCCTCAATCATATATAAATTTTTCATGCATATTGGGAACTCTTTCTGGAATCATTATTCTATAACATTGGTCAATATATTCCCACACAAATGTGATATTTTCTTTACCAAAACTTTAAAAGAAGTCCTTGCATATGTAAGGTAAATCTTCCTATCTTTTTTTTCAAACATGACCATTTGGAGATTAGCACACCTCCAAATATATTATAAAATCATTTCTACAAGTACTTCAAAACCTGTTGTGATTTTGGTTGGTGGAATCAGAATTCAATTAGGAGAAAATGGATAATTTTTTGACGTTGAATCTTTATTTATAAGCATGCTATAACTTTCCATTTTTGTTGCTATTTACAATGATACCTTTTCTAAGGCAGGTTATGTTTTCCAAAAATGAATATTTGATTTTCTTCAACACTCCCTCCACAATGATTAGGATTTATGTTACTTATCTTTACCACAAAGAGGACTGCCTAAAGCCATAAAGTTTGGCAAAATGATGCTAAATAACATCTGAGATTTTCATAAAAATGCAATTCCGCTTTGCCTTGTGTTCTTTGGATTCCCGCTCCTAGAGCCCAGCCGCCACATCATCAGGAAGTCCAAGCAACCCACAGAAAGGGCCATGTGTAGAGAAAATCAGACTGCCAGGGCACAGCCTAGCGTGAGCATCCAGCACCAACAGGTCATCTTCAAAGTAGATCCATCCTCCTTCTCCCAGTGAAGTTGCCCCAACAGATGTCATGTGAAGAAAATACAAGCTCTCTTCAGGAAACTCTGCCAGAATTATAGATTTATAAACAAACAAAAGTGATTGTTACTGGTTTAATCCACTAGATATTAGGGTTTGTTATACAGCCTAAATATCTAATCATTTGTTTACATCTTCTCACTGTGGTTGATAGTGTATGGAAATGCAAATAATTTTTCATTATAAATGATATACCTATCACTTTTTTGAAAGGTTCTACACAGACAATTCTTTCTTTTTCAAATAATAAGTTATTTTTGTTCTTTCTAATCAAATAAAACATTCATGGAAAGCAGTAAAAATCTCATCCTTATCTTCCTTTTTCCAGATTTGAAGAGGAGCTTCTAAAATTTTAACTTTAAAATTAGTAAGAGGAAAAACAATTTAGTAATAAGAGGATGACATCAGCAATACGGTGAAATGGTAATCTCCAGGCCCTCTTTCTTTCTATGGAGACACCAGCTCAACAACAATACGTGGACTGATTCCCTTTGTGAGAAATTCAGAAACCAATTGAGAGACTGTTGCACCCAACGCAAGTGCTAAACCAGCCACACTGAAACTGTTGGCCTGTGGCCATGCCACCCTGAATCTGCTCAATCTCATCCGATCTCGAAAGCTAAGCAGGATCGGGCCTGGTTAGTACTTGGATGGGAGACCACTTAGGAACACCAGGTGTAGAATGAGCAGAGAAAACCCCAAACTCTTGACTACTCACTGGAAAGAGAAAGAGTTAGAGCTTGTGTCCAACATTCTGGCTTTTGAGAGGGCTGCCCAAAGAATTGCTTTCTGTCTCACCTGTATTGGGTCCCTGAGGGAACTACATATGCTAGATGCCTGGGTTGCAACTGAGAACAAAAAATATCTAGGTGCCTTGCTGCTCCTCCAGAAGACACATGATACAGAAGAGAGTCAATACAGCTGGGTGGCCTCTCCCTTAGAATAGAAAGAGAAGAGTAAAATATATAACCAATACTTTAGCTTTTGGGGGTAAGGGGCTACCTGAAAGACTGGTTTTTGGCTTGCCTGTCTTGGTTCACTGATGGGAATCAGGATACTGTAGAAGCCAGGATGCTGTTGAGAACAAAAGAGAGATGGGTGCCCTGTAAGAGCTTCAGAGAACCTGTAGAACTGTTTATATACCCAAGAAGGAACAAGAAATTATGAACTCTGAAAAAAGAAACCTGCAAATCCCTTTAATTAGGAATTTACAGGCACCAGTCCAGAGAAGATGTATCAATAAGAAAGACTAAAAGACCACAGAATCTGTGCTGATTAGTAAAAGTCTTTTTCTGTATGAGGCCAGTCTGTAAAAACTGATAGAGGTGGCCACTCTTTCAAATGTGCAAACCCCAACACAAAGTGATGAAACACACAAAGAGATAAAGACACGTGAATCAATCAGAGGAACAAAATAAATGTTCAGAAACCAACCCTAAAGACATTGAATTGTATGAATTATCTGAAAGAATTTTTTTTTCAGGAAAATGATGCATAAACAAAATGGGACTATCAGCAAAAAAAAAAAAAAAAAAAAAAAAAAAAAAGCAAAATGGGACTATCAGCAAAATATATATATATATGAACCAAACAAATTTTGGATATGCAGACTATAATAACTGAATTGAAAAATTCACTGGATAGTTTCAAAATCAATCTTAATCAAGCAGAAGAATCAGCAAATTCTAAGAGAGTTTGAAATTTTCCAGTCAGAGGAGCAAAAAGGTAAAAGAATAAAGAAAATTTTATATGTAAACGTAAGTAGGCAACAGCCCCCAATTACTCAATCAAACCCTAATCTTGTAAAGGTATTTTGTGAACATGATTAAATCCATAATTAGTTCCCTTTATGTAAGAACATTTATCACAGATAAGCTAGGTGGGCCTGATTCAATCATTTGAAAGACTCTAAGAGGAAAGCTGAGACTTCTTTGAAGAAGAAATTCTACCTGTGGATAGGATTTTCAGTTCATGCCCAAGACTGTCTGTCAGTCATTCCTGGGAGTCTGTCCTATGGACTTCAGGCTTGTCTATCCAATCCCCACAATTGTGTACACCAATCTCTTGCAATAAATCTTAAAATATATTATCTCCTGTTGGTTCTGCTTCATTGGATTAGCCATAACTTAAACAGTTTCTTAAGCTAATTGTTCATGAGAGCAGAAAAGGTACATACAATATGTGCGCCCTCCATTCCTTGCTGCCTCATTTATATACAGCATCAATGTTGCCCATGAGCACAAAATACTAGCCAATCCATGATGCATGGTAGTTCATGGGATTCAAAGCGAGTGTAAAGTAAGGATGTCAATTCTACAACTGAGTAAGGGAAGGCACTGCCGGCCCAAGAGGGAAAGCTTTGTCTTTGAACCACAACATGCTTAGCATGCAGACTGAAGGTCATTAATGGAGTTCTAAAAAACACAAGTGACCAAAGAACCTTATAATATTCTTTTTTAGTAATCACATTTTCTTCCTTGTATTAGCTAACTACTTACATTGCTTAAGCTCAATAAATATTTAGATGCAGAAACACATGATAAGATATCAAGAATTTCCTTTAATGTAGACTGTAATAATTAATGCTCAAATATAAGTTCCAGTATGTTAGTCCTATACTGTATTTTATTATTGGTTAAACTATAGTTATGTATGTTTATAGAAAACAGTCCTTCTTACACCTATCAGATTCCCTTTACAAAACACAAATTTAAAGAGAAAACCAAAGATTTCAACAAAATGATAACATATCATTAAACCAAATAAAAGTCCCCTCTTAGTGCAGGGCCTGTGTGACTGGGTCACGTGCCCATGAATCTGGTCCTACCAAAATATATCTACAGGAGAGAATGGTGAAAATGACTGGAGACTGAGTAGGATGTTAATGTGGTCGTTCAACTTAGAGACACTAATGTCCAAAATGAGGCAAAAAAGTAAAGTAAAAATACAGATAATGCATAAAAACATAGAAATAATAGGATTAATATTTTGGAAGTTTGATATAGTCTAAGATAACCTCCTCCTTCCTTGTTTTTAACCAATAGAGAGTAGAAACATATGAAGCTCAAAGTGAAATAGTTGCTTTAATATGAAAAGTATAAGACCCCATAAGAAATAAAATAAGAGAATGAGGCAAGAACTAGAGGCTAAATGATGATTCTTGATTTTTTCACTTGAAAATGAAGGTATTCAGTGACATACAGAAGAATTTGCATGACTTATTTAACCAGAGTGAGAGAAGCTGGACTAAGAGAAAAATCTTACCCAGATTTTCTAGAACTAAGCTTTCCTTAAATTCGTTTCACCTGAAGTAAGATGAGCCCATCACAACTTAGCATAGTTAGACCCAAGAGGTTAAGAAGAGTGAAAAAGAGAGCAAGCATTTGAAGGAGGACTGTACATGGTCAGTGTTTTTTTTAAAACATATTAACCCATCCAATAGGATAGTATAGCCTAGGATCCTGTCCACTTCACCAACTGAGTAAGCCACCTCTTTTCCCATGGAGAGGAGCCAATGAAGGCACTGAAATGTTGTACTGGAAATGTTAACAGAAATTCTGTCCCCAACTGGGAAGAAATGGGAAGTCCTCTCAAGGAAGGAAGAGGCTAGAGAAAGAGGGTTTCTCCCTCTTTGATACTGATTGGATATGAGAAGTAAAGGAGAGAGGTGGTCAAAGATGACTCCACATTTCTTTCTTGATTAACTGGGTGAAAAGTGGATCATTCAAGAGACAGGAAATTTATCACCAGGGACTTGGGCTTTGTTTTGTCATTAGACAATTTATACTGCTATCTGGAAGAACCTCATAGCCAAGAGAAGTGGTTGGCAGACTTCCTGATACTCAGACAGAAGGAGTTAAAGCCTACACGTTTTCATTTTATAGGTATTATCTTTAATAATTACATACTGCTTTTCAGAAGTAGTTTACGTAACTATGGTTTTCTTGATCAGCTCTGTCCCAGGCTACTTATAAAGAGCTCTGTGCTAATAAGAAAACAAGCTAACATTCTCCAGTGAAATCAAACACTGACAGAAACATTTTAAATAAACAATAAAAATTATAAAACTTTCAGAATCCTTGTGAATAGAAAAAAATTACTGTTTAATGTAAGGAATTTTCTAAATAACTCTTCTAATGCAACTACTTATTTCCACTTGCCTATAATTGTGGATCAAGATATATACTTCTTTGCTTATTTGTCTCTTCCAATTATTGCTCAGTGACTGAACTGAGTAGTCTATATTTTACTTATTTTTCTGGCCCCATTACCAAGGATAATAATAAGTACTATCATTGGTTGAACTGTCCCTGTCCCTACTATGGACAAAACACTGTCAGAGGTTATTTATAACATTTAAATAAATTTCACACTGACTCTTAACCACATTTCACACATTAAAACAGTACCTTTGTGTCCTGGACTCTGTGACCCAGTTACAAGAAATATCATCATGTAAATTCTGATTTCTGTTTGCCTACACCTGAGACTCAGGTTTACATCTTGTTATGTGGACTTTAGCTTGGACCCTAGAGGTGTTTTGTTTCTTAATTCATTCAATAATTATTTATTAAGTGTTTTCTTTGTGCCATGCTTTGTACTATACACTGGAGATACAAAGTGAATACAGACCTAACTTTATCAGTATTGGGAGTAGGGTTATAGCTTAATAAAAAGTAGACATGCAAAAAAGAAATGCAGTAGAATGTAACCCATGCCATATTAATCACAGTAGAGCACAGTGGTGTCTCACAGGAGAGAGTTTAATTCTATGTGGGAGAAGAGTTAGGAAAAATTGTATAGGTAAATTTGATCCCAATCCTTGGATAAAAGTTGATGTCAGGCAGCCTTTTGAGGGAAAGGAGAGAGAAGGGGATGATGGAATATGGTCCCTGCTTCCAGAACTTAATTCGATAACTGGGTGCTTCCTATTAATCTTCTAAATGTAATGCAAGTTTCATGAAGGCGGGGCCATGTCTATCTTGCTTGCTGTAGTATCTTTAGTTTTCATGCCACAGTGGTCTGAATATTTGTTCAGTGAATATTTGTTCAATGTTAACTGAATGAATGAATGAATGAATACACAACAATTTAATATACATCGGGACCTCTAGTACTACTTCATTCCTTCACACTTTCTTCTGGTATTGATCTTTCCTCACTAATTATGGTTTTTGCTATATCCATTCCTACTTTCCCTTTTTCCTACTTCAACTTGTACTTCCGTTTTGCCATCTTGGATATAGCAAGAAGTGTAACTCCTATAGATACAATAAGGGCACGATCGTCCCATGAATATGTTCGTGCAGCTTCACTGGCCATTTCTGAAATACGCAATAAAGTGCTATCAGTTTTCTATTATGATTGCCCTTAATCTGCTCACTGCCCAGCACTTTGCAAAGAGAATCTAAGAAGGTCAAGCAGTTTCCCCCTTTAACTCACTAACAATAAATAGCACTAGTTTAATTTACCGACTTCTTAGTTGGTTTATTGTCCCATGATGATTATATTAGTTTCCTGTGGCAGCTCTAACAAATGGCCTAAAACAACATTTATTAGAGTCAGGGAGGCCAGAAGTCTGAAATTATTTTCTCTGCGCCAAAATCAAGCTATCAGTGGAGGAACCTTAGGGGAAAATCCCTTCCTTTCTTTTTCCAACTTCTAGTGGCTTCCAACATTTCTTGGCTTGTGGCCGAGTCACTCCAGTGTTCAAGGCCGGCATCTTCAAATCTTCCTCTGCTCCATCTTCACATTTAAATAAAAAAATAATGTATTTGCAAGTTTGGAAAATTCGATGTATATGAAAAGTTAAAAATGATGAGGGAAAACCTCTCATACCCTCAGATTTATTATTCCAAATGTAGCCACCATTAAGTTTCTTCTAATTCATTTCAGAGAAATAAATTGTATATATTCTTGCATATGTTTCTGCGTGTATATATATATGAATATAGATCTTATAGGTACATAATATATATGTGTGTATGTTTTAAACAGCTCTTTTTTGTCATATAATAAAATCTATCCATTCTAAGTATACAATTAAATGATTTTAGTAAATGTATAGAGTTGTACACTTATTATCACAATCCAGTCTTAATACTTGCTTCAGTCCAAAATGTTCTCTTCATCCAATTTTTAATTAATTACCACTTTCAACCATAGCCCTAAGAAACCATTAATTTGCTTTCTGTCCTTATAAATTCATATCTTCTAGACTTTCTATATCAGTGGACTCATATAATACAAAGTCTTTTATATCTGGCTTCTTTCACTCAAATTGGTGTTTTGAAAGTTATCCAACTTGTTACATGTATCTGTTTATTCCTTTTAAATGTTGACTAGTATTCCAATGTTTGGAAATATCACATCTTAAAAATTTATTCACAAGTCGATAATTATTTTTACTTTTTGGCCATTATGAATAATGCTTCTATGTTAGCGTACATGTCTTTGTATAGACGTATATTTTCATTTTCCTTTGTAAACATTTATACTTAAAACATTTAAAGACTAACATTGAATATATACTCTTCCATTAATAAATATACATTTTAGGGGCTAACCTATACCAGGCATTGTTTAAGTCTTGAGATATAACAATGAAGAAAACAGACAAAATCTTTCCTCATGGAAAGCTTCCTTTCATGTGTGCGGAGATTAACAACAAATAAAATATAAATTCACATAATATTTTAAAAGTCAATTGTTATGAACAAAGATAAAACTGTGAATGGAGAGAGAAAGTATGTGTTTACAAAAATTGTGACTGCGGTTGCAAATGTTTAAAATTAGCATCATAGGAAAAAAACAACTGCATAAAAATTTTTGCCTAGAATTCTGAGAGTGGGGGTAGGTATTGGAGGGGAAGGGACTGCATTTAATTTATCATATAAATATGAATGTAACAAGTTTTACCAATTATTTAAATAATATAGTTCATTCACAACTGTGATTGAATTTGGTCTAAGGTATAAAAGTATTAAATGCATAATATTAAGCAAGGTGAAATAAGAAAGAAAAATAAGGGTGAAAACAAAGACAATACATATGGAGAAAACTTGTAAACTATAATGGAATTCTTATGTATGAGATAATACAAATTTCATTTGACTCTTTTGAAAAGCAAATCCAGCCATTTGCTCAGAGTAATTTTCGCAATATTTCTACTAAGGCTCATTGTAATTATGACTACAACAGCATAAACACCATCTTCAGAATACTTGGTTTTCTTTATATTTGAGAATGTTTCAACCTGCCAAGTTAGTTTCTTCATTTCCAGTCTCAATCTATTTCCAGAGAAAGAAATGAGAATTCCCTGTATTTGAAATAAAAACAAGACAATATTTTTGCAAATTCTTTTTTTGCAAACCAAAATAAAACTTGTAGCAATATATTTAAAAGAACATCTGGCAATGTTTATTCATTACCTAATTTTAAAATAAAGCTTATGCATCTTCATCTAATTCTTGACCTGTGTATATTTTGCAAGGTTCATACTTTAGTAAATACTGAATTTTGTAGTCCACCACTGAACTTAACATTGCAAGATTTTGTCAATGATGTAACAATTCATTTTAAAAACTTTATTCACTGAATCGTACTATGTCCTGTAATTGTGTGATAATCTTTTTGATTATTTGCTGATTTAAAATTAGTTAATTTACTTTTATAACTAATTTTGCTAAGAGCTTGTTGGTGCTAAAATACATTTAGTGTTATGAGTGATATTGTAGAATAGCTTATCATAAGTAGAAACATACAGGTACAGAATGCCAAATTTCAAGGCCTTCATAGATATTTGTTTTCCAAAAAATGTTAAAACAATTTAGACTGCTAGCAGTAGATATTTATACTGCTTATCTCATAATAAAGAGCTTTAAAAATTAGACCTTACTTCTTTGCTTTAAGCATTTGATACAGCATTGATAGAAATTAAGAACCTATAATACAGGAGGCTATATAGAGAGACATATGCATACATAAAAGCAATACATTGGGATAATATATTAAATTGTAGCTGAAATTCAAGTATATGAGTAGGGGAGTGAGCAAAGATCTAGGAAATATAAATCAATATTAGCAATATTTCCTGGAGAGAAGTTCCATCAAAGTCTAGCCAGAACAACTCCCTAAAGTAGATTCCAGGTTTGTGGAAGATAAATTAAAATGAGAAAAATGGTAGAAATTTTAAAAGTTGAAAGTAGAAAAGTTGTAGAAATGATAAAAATCCCAGGGTGAAATAATCAGCCTATGTAGGGTCATTGAAAGACCCTAACCCTGGGAGTGGGGAGTAAATCCCTTAAATTGTTAAAAAATGGATTCTTGAAAAATCTAATCACACAATTGTTGATGAATGGAAACCTTAGAATTCAACTGGGTCTTTTGACACCCAAACAGCTAATATTCAAATGGAAAAGGCCTTTCTTCACATTCCCCACCACAAAAAAAAAAAAAAATACCCCACTACCATTTGATTACTTGCCATAAGGTAAATTTTAAAAAATGTTTATGAAACCAAATTAAATTATGTTTTAATAAAACCTGTCAATATGTGTGTTTGTGCACAAAGTTGAAATTCTAAATTAGGAGAAAGAAGAAACATTTAATTTCTGCTGTACTTCAGGAAAACTAATTTTTACCACTGTACACTGTCATAAATTTGGAATTCATAGAGTTGTTTAGAAACTTCAAAAAGCCATCTAGAGTAAATCTCAACCGAAAAAAATAATCTGAAAGTTGTTGTACATAGTAACTACTTAGCACTTAGAACATGTTTTTTTACTATAAATGTCACTAATAATGGTTAATAAACCAGGATAGTCCACAAAAATACAATTCCCAAAAGAAAAAAAAATGTTATGCTAGATCTTTTAACATATCTTATTAATATAAGCAAGTCAATTTCTTCATTTTTTTTCTTACCCTATTGCATAAGACATTTTTTGGTCCAAGGAAGAAATTTTCCCCTTGAGAACTGCTCTAAACTTAAACATTTGCTGATCTGTTATGAATAATTTCAGAAATGTTGCTTTTAAAAATTAAAGCCTTTTCTGTAGCTTTGAGCCTATCTTTCACTTGCCTATCAGAGAAGAGCAGAAAAAAAAATCTACTGGGAACTTTGGTGTTACATTCATTTGCAAATATATTCAATAAACTGATTCTAAATAATGATGATGGACAGGCTTGGCCTGGAACACACCCTTTACTGAAGAATGCCAACATACCTAGTAACATCGTCTAACCATGGGACAGAAAGGACGATCACTCAATAGAAACAGCGAAGAAAATGATATCACAAATCACTTCAAGATCAACAAAGCAGGGACATAAACAGAAAGAAATGAAAAGGTTTCATTTGTCTTCATCACTACTGCTAAGCTGACAAAGGATAACCTAATCACTTTTCGTTATTTTCTCCAGATAATAGATAATAGATACCATTTTTATTTTGTATGTGTGTGTGTGTGTGTGTGTGTGTGTGTGTGTGTATTTGTATGGAAAGCTGTGTCTAAATTGGAGTGAGATATTTGAATGAGGATTTGTCTGTATAGATGTTTAATGGATATAAGGAGAATCTAGGGGGTGATAAACAGTAATTATAGTAGTATTTCTGTTTTTTCTTTCCCATTATTACCAAAGTGCCACTACAACATTTGGAATTATATTTTATTGTTAAGCATGCTGATTTATTTTCTGATTATTAACATCTTACTGAAAAAGGGGCAGAATGACCTCATAAATCACTTGTATGATCTATTTTTTCAGTGAATTATAATATAAATTGCTCCACAATTGACACAAATATATTTCCACACTAGTCTAACAAATCTCACAGCTTCTGTTAGTTGGCTTTTGAATTATCACGACCATTAAATACAAAAATGGAATTTATTCCCTAAAGATCTTTAACTAAAAACATTTTATATGATTCTAAATGGATAAGCAAAGGTGAACCAAGAAAAACTTTAGAATGAGAGTTGTGAGGAACTTAAAATCTCAGGTCAGCCTAGTCTGAACTCCAGTTTCTGAATTCCACTTTATTATTCAGTTAGAGTGAATCTGGCATTTATTGATCTGACATGTGTGCCTGAGGCATGACTCTGAGCGAATGAGGGTAATTTCTTAACTGTTCACAGTATGTGTGTTTTTAGGGAAATTATAGTTTGACATACTTCTTGGCTGGTTTATAGTGTGTATCTTCCTCTGTCAAACACAAAATGCAAAAGTCTATGGATTGTTTTGAGACAAGAGGCACTAGCTTAAGAACAAGTAGTGAAGTGGAAAGAACATAGAGTTTCAAGTTAGGCTGGAAGACACCAACTGTGTGACTTTAGGTAGTTATGTAAACACGCTGAAACTCAGTGTCTATGGACTTCACAGCACCTTGTGAAAGTTAAGAATGCAAGGGAGGCACAGCTCCTGTGGAGCCTTCAATCTGATGTCTCCCTTTCCCTCTTTTCTTTCTTTCCCTGTGTGTCATACGGTCTGCACCTCAGCCCTTTGGAAAATTTTGCTTCCTAATGATACTGCTCTTCATGGCCCCCTGAAAATCAACCCATAATTTCTCAAGCTCTGATTAGGCAAATTGTCACCTCTTTTATCCTCTTCATCGGAGAAGTAAAATTCAATAAGCGTATATACTTGTGTTCTCTCTAATTTGCTTGTTTTTAGGGGAACAACAGGCATTTGCTCTGGCAGGTGATTCATGTTGGAGGGTTCCTCCCTCAAGCAAGAGAGTCAGGCATTTTTCCTTGTTAATTTCTATTTAGCATCTTCAAATAAATAACGAATGCTCATGCCGTTGTCTGTGGAGTGTTAGTAGATAGAAGGCCATATTGTGCTCTCTTGCTCTCATCTCATGAGAAGTATCTTAAATGTAGTGCTGGAGATATAGGGTGCCTTTCTCAATTGAAAAAAAAAAGTGTGTATTGAGCATCTCTTATGTGTTAGTCATGCGGGAGATGAGGGACACAAACATAAAGATTCTTCATATCTCCAAGTTGGCTTTCATAATTCGACAGACATTGTAACAGAGTTACAATGCAATGTAACAAAATGCCTGAAATCAAACAGGTATTTGTTGGAGTGTTTATCCAAGGGATAAAATTTAAGTTCCTAATTAAGTTCATTTGCCTTTCAAAGTCTGGGTGGGGGTAGGTGAAGTAATTGCATTGTAGTCAGAGAAAAGAAATATCATGAAAAGGGAAAGAGCCAGAAATGAGCCAGACATTTCTCAGGAATGACAATTAGTTTAGAGTCAGTAGAGCCTAGTATGTGCGTGGCAGAAGGGTAGAAGATTAGATTGGATAGACAGGCAGCAGCTGTATCATGACAGGGAGTCTATGAAACTTTTATGGCAGAAAATTTACTTGATAAGATTTGCATTTTTTAGAAATATCACTCAGAGGCATTGTGAAGGCTGAATCGTAAGAAGTCAAATTGGAAATTAGAGGGTCCATTTTCTGGGCCATTACAATAGTCTCCAGGCAAAACATGACAAACATTGGCAGACGTATAAAGAGAAAAGACCAGATGTGGGCAGGGGTTGTCCACACTGATTAAGATCATGTATTTGAGAAGCATATTACTTTGTCGGGTGCTTAACATTTGTAATTTTCTGTTTTCTCATTTGTAAAATGGAGATTATGCTACTTATTCTACAGAGTTGCGGGAAGAATTGACAAGATAGTAAATGTAAAATACTTAACACAGTAAGTAGAAAATAATGCATTTTCAATAATTAAGATTTAAGTGGTAAGTATAAAAAGTATAAGTATAAAAGTACAAGTGTCTTGTCCTTGAGTAGATAGAAGAGATGAAGAAGAAACTGCCAAGACACACTTACTTATAGAAAACAGGTTTTGAGGGAAACTTCAATTTTGGACATGTCCGGTTGAATTGCCAGTGGGACCATCAGGTGCAGATGTTTCATATACATCTGGACATATGGGTGTGTAAAAGCATAAACTGATCTGAGAATACTTTCTTGAGGATCATTTGTTCCTTTATTGCCCGCCCTCCAAAGAGAGGAAGGGGCTTTCATTTTTATAAGAGAACAGTATTAGAAGGTTACAATTCGCCATATCCATATTCATATCTCCATGCAAAAGGGTAGAGAAATAGGAATCAGGCCCTTCCTTCTCTTTTCTCCCCTTATTTTTTATTCTCTCTTTCTCTTTCTAACAATGGCCCACATGCGCTAGACTTGCCGCCACTTTTATTTTTACATTAGGTCAGCGCTAGGGCTGATCTTCCGCACAATGGGCATACCTGGAATCTCTGGCTGTTGCACCTAGACATGGGTGAATAAAAAGGTGAGAAAAAAAACAGGGACCCCAGTCTGAACTCAGGGCCAAATTGCTTCATGATTCCAAAGGTACCAGCAACACCACCGAGAGTTTGCTCTTTAACTAACTCCTGGAGATATTTCATCGTTTACTGTCACAACTCAAAGGGAAATTTTGATTTAATATTTCAAATCACCAAAGAGGTATAGATGTGGAAGTTATCAGTATCATTTTGAGGATGGAAGAAGTTGTGGGTATGAATGAAATCGGTCAATGAGAATTTCAGGAGGTGAGAGGAGAGGCAGAAAATGAGAGCATTTTCCTTTAGGAGGTTGGCAGAGCCTGCAAGAGCAAGGAGGAGGGGTGCCTGGGAGGTAGGAGAGCTGAGAATGAGAACAAGTTCTCTGGCATCACAGCAGCTTAATCCAAATTCTGGTTAAAAACAAAAATAAAGGCACAAAACAAGTGATATGTCAACAAAAGAAGGGGCCACTATTGCATCACCTAATACCTCATTATTCCAACACACATTAAAAGATGAAGTCCCAGGAAGAGAGTGGGTCCAAAGTCTGGTAACAGGTTAGTACTACTGGGTTCTAAGTGGACAAAAGGGGCTTTCAGAGCATCATATCCCTTCAGGATCAGTCTACCACAGTAGCATTATTGCCCGTTTGCCCTATTCAAACATGTGTATCTATCTACTAACTGATCAAAGCCTCCAGACACCCACAAAGACATCATTAAGTTTGCCACAATATCAAGTACTGAGTTGTTACAGGACAAATATGATAAAGATGTATGATCATAGGAATATAAATTGTAAACTTATAGGACAGAAATAGCAGGAACAGTGACAAAAATGAGTTGATTTTAGAGCTGATGTAAGAGAACAGGTTGTGAAGTCCTAGAAAATTACTCTCATATGTAAGTAAAATTCCTCAGCATACTTGCCTAAAGTCAGATTGTTGGAGACAGTGAACCAGGACAGCCAGAGACAGTTGATGTGGAAGCATGTCTTCAAAAGACACCTCTATCTGCTTTAGTGAATCTTCAAGTATTTTATTTAGAGACAGCAACTAAGAAGAATAGTAGAAAACAAAATTGCCAATTTAGTTGTGAAGTCTCTGAGAAGGAGAAACAAGCCAATAAGCTCCCATAAGGTGGACTTTCCCTCTTCATACAGAATCATAAAACAACACATTTATCATTAACCCAGGCAAAATCTTTTCTTTGGGCATCCTGGGACATTCAGAAGAGTCTGATATATTTTGTTTCCACAGATACATTGATTTCTTCTCATATATATGGAAGGCATAAAACTCACTGAATGTAGAAATATAATAGGTACTCTAAACAAACATTTAAAAGAGTATTATTATTTTAGAACCTATTCTAACCCTAAACTAAGTACATTGCATGCATCATTCAAATTGATTCAAACCAATCTTTTGAACTAGAAGATATTATTTCCCATATTGCACAGGGAAACTGAGATCCAGCTAGTTAAGCAGCCTGCTGCAGGTTTTACTGGTAATAAGCAGAGTAACTACTTCATCTGACTTGAAAGCTATACCCTTAAACTTTACTTTATATCTCCTGCAGATTCTTAGTTGGCAACACTAACAATGTGCTGATGTTAAAATAGTGGGTAATTTACCAAGAAAACCAGAATCGTGTGGACTCAGGCAGGTAGGAGAGAAGTCAGCAGAGCTCTTTTCCTGAAGTTTTAATAGCCTTCGTGTGTAGGGGCTCCTCTCCCCAAAACTGCCAAGCATACACTTACATTTGAACCTGGCTGATGCAGATCAAACAGATTAAGAAACTTCATAGGAAATCTATAGGCAGCAAGAAGAAAACAGTAAAAATCAATGCAACAAATGAATTTATGTCAGCTGAAGCGGAGATGAGTTGGTCCAACTCATGTATAAAAACCTATATTTAGGATTATTAATGCCAGAAATGAGATCACATTTCACGAAGAGTTTTCACTCGCTGAGATAGACTACTATGTAAAGGTTTTGGAGGTAGCACTGTAGGATCTAGGTGATGTATGCTTGAAAGCCTATGCTTATTAAGGATATGAGTGACTGTTCTAGAGAGTGAATGCCCCACTTCACACTGAGATCTGGATGCCACAAATGACAAACCAAATGAAATAGCTGAGGCTACTGGGTTGCCAAAGAGATTGAAAGCTGAAAAAGACCCCCCCCCCCAAAGGGACACTATTTGTCCTCCTGAGATTTATTAAGCATTGTGGAGGCAATCAGCCAGCCATTTCTCAGCCTCTTCATTTCAGGAGCAGGGAATGAATTTTAATTAGTGAAGAAGACAGCTTTCCACTAAGGAAAAGAAAGACAAGAAAACAGGAACGTCAGGGTTCGTGGAGGGTATGTTAAAGCACGTAACACTCCTTATTAACGTGGAATTAATGGGCAAAGCTCTGTGCCCTCTGCTTTTCTGTAACGTAAAAATAAAAACAAAGACTGAAAAGATGTACTGCAGATTGTGAGAAAAAGGAAGGGAAGTACTGCTAAGGTTGATAAAGAGACTATTCTAGATTACAGGGTCTTTAAGACACTGATCATCAGTCTTAATCAATAGTAATTGATGGCAGCACATTTCCTACAATGTTTGCTCTGCCTACTGAACATATGAACAGTCCTCTTTGTACTAGAAAATAAATAAGATGGACCAGTGTGAGACGTGAGGGGTTTGTTTGTTTGTTTGTTTGTTTGCCAAGTATTTTAATTAGGCTCAAATGCCCTCGTGTTGGCTGTCTAGGAGGATTTGGAGAAAGTAGATGACATAAAGGTAAAATATGGCTTGATTCACTGTGAACAAGATTTTTTTCCCTTGCTGATTTAGAGGCTGTGTGTGCATGTGTTCAAGCCCGTGTATGTGGAGTCTATGGAGGAGGAGTGTTGATTACAGTATTGTTGATTAGAAGCTAATTTTCATTTGATTTTTTGAAATGTCCTTCAAATATATTGATGGAGATCCTTGTGATGATTCTTCTTGGGGACCCTGGACCCTCTAAGCAATTGCTATTTTTGCTAATGGGGCTTTCATCCAGTGAATAGATTGCACATAAATTATTTGAAGTCCACTGGCCCAGGGTTACAACAAAATATATGCAGCTTTGCTTGAGCACAGTGATATAAATTCACATGTGAATGCTATGTTTGAATTATGAGTGTGATTGGTTTTCAGGGATATAATTTTAGTGAATTAGGTGGTTTCTTATGCATTTGTGCCCTTCACTGTGAGTATCTGGTCACACTCTTTGAAACCTGAGCACTCCAGTTAGAACCATAAAGTAATACCAACCATTTACTTTTTTCAGGCAGTTTTGGCGATTATGACATGGTTATTACATACTGCTAAAATCCTCTGATGAAAATGAAGTTCTCTTCTGACCAGAAAAGTTAATTGCAAAGTTTTTTGATTATCTGCAAGAAATAAGTGACTCTTATTTTCCCCCTTTCTACAAAAGTATGCATTGTCAGCAGAGAAAATAATTGTAAGGTTATTTGTTTTTGTTTTTTTGTTTTTTCATATGGAATAGGGACTTTCTGCTCCATCCTCCTCTACTAGATTTTGTTACCAGTGTGGTTGGAGGTGCTGATAAACTTGTTTTGATTTCACACTTATCCATCCTTCACGACTTCTTTATTCTCTAAGACTGTTGGGTTAAGGACAAGAACCTGTACTTAGAAACCAAGAACTCAGTATTTAACAGTGGAAAAATAGCAGAGAGTATTTTCCAAGTTACAGCGCAAGGCCCAGTAGGGAGCCAGCAGCCTTCTTAATGGGTCAGAAATTTATTCAGAAGCAAAGCATTTTCTTGTTATATATAAATAACACACGTTATCTTTTAAGTCTATTGAGGGCTAAGGCCAAGGCCTACCTCTTTCGTATACTGCAATTCGGTGTGCATAAACTATTATTGACTCATTAGTAGATTTGATGAGATGATGATCTAGATTCTAAAGCTCCTCCTACATACTCAGGTATGCAATTGGAATTCTGAATTTCTGTGAATTATTAATGTTTCTTTGATATTCATAAGCTACTAGTTTTGCTCTCGGATGATAAAGTATTGTTAGTTTATTTTTGTTTCTATTGAGACTTTAAGAAAGACAACTCTTGGTGGGCATAGTTATTCCCTGCAATGCAAAGCTTTTGTTTTGGCATCCTACTTTCCTCACCCATTAAATCAATAATGTTTCTCAGACAGCCTGAAGCCCAAAACTCAGCTATTCCCAACTGCTGTCTAAATGGGTTTATTGTTCCTGGTTGAAAAATTAGTTTACTAATTAATATCAACAAATGTGTGCTATATTATTTATTTAACTTCAAAGTGTACACCAATGAACTTGGACTCTTTATTCTTAATCAATCTATTTAAGTTATTAAATAATATATTGTGAAAATATGAATTAATGATATTCAAAAGTAATATAGTAAATATTCTTCCAATTGTATTTATACTGAAAATATCATAGATGTTGTATACCTATGACTATTAAGATAATGTGAAATATTATTAGGCAATGTTGTGGGCTGAGTTGTGGTCCCCAAAAAGATATTTGACATTCTAACTCCCATTACCCTGACCTTTGGAAATAGGTCTTTGTAGATGTAATAAAGTTAAGATGGAGTCATACTGAATTAGGGTGGGCCCTAATCTAACATGACTGATGACCTCATAAGAATAGGAGAAAAGAGAGAAACACACATTGAGACAATACCGGGTGATGACAGAGGAAGAGATTGGAGTAAATACCCAGGATTGCAGGCAACTATCAGGAGCTAGGAAAAGGCAAGAAAGGATCATCCCTTAAGACTCTAGAATGGGTGTAGTACTGCCAAATCCCAATATCGATTTCCAGCCTCTAAAACTGTGGGAGAATAAATTTCTGTTGTTTCAAACCACCCAGTTTATGATAATATGCCATGGCAGTGCTAGGAATCTAATACAAACAGTTTGCCTAACTTCTCTATTTAACCAATCCTTCATCAGTTAAATGGGACAAGTAGAATATTTCTGAGCAATAAGAAGTTAATCTTCATAAAGCACTTAGAATGAATATGTATTATATGACTGCCACATAATTTGAGCAGTAAGTGTTAGCACTATATGCTAAGTAAGTTAATTAATATTATATCATAATTTTTCTTTCTAGGATACCTTTTTTCCAGGGTTGGCAAACTATGGCCCATGGACCAAATCCACACTACCACTTGTTTTTATAAATAAAATGTTTTTTGTTTTTGAATGGAGCCATGTTTGTTTAAATATTGCCCATGGCTGCTTTTGTGCTTAAATAGTCATAGAGGCCGTACCTAAAATAGTTACTCTCCAGGCCTTTAAGAAAACGTTTGCCAATTCCTATTGTAGATTATAAAATCTGTTATATACACTCATATTCTTTTTCAATTTTTAAATAATTTAATGATTTATATATGTTGCTAGTTGCAGGTATCCTGCAACTTGCTTCTTTTGTTGTATAATCCGAGCTCTATTTTAACTCAAAATGGGAATCAATAGGGTAGATGAACTGTTGAGTCACTTATCCCACATAAGTTCATAATAAAGAATTTAAGGCCATTGATTGAGATTCTTAGGAGAACTGATGATTAAAATAAGGATTAAAATAATACATTTTTATTATCTTCACATTTACTAATGGAATTTTATGCAATAACGACTCATGAGAGCTTAGCGAATGCCTAACTAGAACCACATTTTCCTAGTGAGAATCATTTTACTTTAAAGAAAATTTTCAAGCTATTGATTTTCATATCTAATACCACTGAATGAATTAAACAAAGCAGTAAAGTAAAAGTAATGACCCAAACTCAAGGGTAAGTTTATAAAGTGAAAATCACCAGCTCTTAAAGCAAATGCATGGGCAATAAGATCACTAGAGAGGAGATTTGGTGAAGGCATCTTGCTTCCGTGTTTGGTGTGTGTGTGCTGAGTGAGGAAGCAGGGTCCTTACCCTCAAAACAGCTGAGTGTACCTCTCAGGAATCTTCAGGGAGTTGATAATCTTATGTTGCTAATATGGCTGACTTTTAGGCTCTCACCATAGATTGTTCCTTCTAACCTAAAGAAACTGAATGTTCTAGGTTGAAAAGGGCCTGTTTCTAGACATTAGCAAAATTTGTTCTCTATTTTGAAATCCATGTGTGAAAGACGAGGCAATTATGGGTAGTGGCTTTCGAATATATAGTCAGCTCTATGATCTGCTTGTGGTATCCAGCACAGAACATTTCACTAGGGTAGTAAGTTTAAGAGAACTCAACCAACTCCAGGTCACCTCAGGTCAGGGTAACTGTCAATACTGAGTTACCTGGAGATCACTTGGGATTTCTACTCATATGATCTACAGGTTTCTGAAACCCAATAAAACTTCAATGCCTTCCTAAAAATTATTCAAATTATTTGGAAGGCATGACAACCAGACTTGGCTGGTAATGCACTTATTTGTGACTGGATTTGCAGCAGACTGTTGAGATGATTTTAACCAATGTTTTTATCCAAACTGGGTTCACTTCAAAATCATATTGTCAACAAATACTTTTTAAAGACTTATTAATTAGTAGACACTGTGCTAACTTATCTTCTAATGAAGGGAAAGAGACAATGAACAAAATAAATAACTTAAATAAGAAATTTAAAAGATGTTAAGTATTATAGAAATAAAAGTGGGAAGGATAATATGATGGCTGGGGTAGGGCAGATAGTTGGCATTTTAAATAGGATAATCAAGGAAGGCTTCACTGTGAAAGTTACAGTTGAAGATTTGAAGGACAGCTTATCAAATATCAGTTGGGGCTATCTGTGTCCTCACAGCTCCCAAACAAATGTTGGCTCTATGTCTAGCTTAAATGAATCACTGATTAAAGCTTCAGCACTTGTTTACATAGAATGGGAAAACTCACATAGAATTGTTTACCAAATTGAGTTTCTAAAAAGATTTTCAATGGAAGATGTTAGCAGTCATAGGACTTTGACTGTTTTTAATGATCGAAGTGAGGGGGAAAATTTCTTGGTACTAAGAGTGGATATTTTAGTCCCCATCCCCAGATCTATAAGTACAATTTCCCCCCTCTCTCCATTATACATTTAAGCCATCACCAATGAACATACAATATAGTAAGTTAAAACTATGTGATTTGATTGTTATGCTAATCAAACTTCAAGACAAGTCTCAAAATTGAATAAAACATCAGGATGGTAGATGGTGGCTCAAATATCATTTTTTTGTGTGTGAATGATTAAATCCAGTTTTGAGCATTTAGTAAAGTAGGAGAGCTATATGGGCTAAACCTCAGAATTATACAAATAATGCATCTCTCAGAGACAACTATGGATTAGAGTAGGGTTTCCCTACATGGAGATATCTCATAAAATGCATACTAGGAACGAAGGCAGACCTGATCTGAACAAGTATGTCCATATCATCTTTCCTTACATTAACAATATGATAAGTAATTCCATCTCCCTAATACCAGAAACCACAAAGAGATGGAAAATGGGAAAATGAGTCTTAACAATTGAGTTCCTCACCATGGAAGGGAATATTTTGGAACTGGGGACTGAGAAATTCCCCTACCATGCTCCTACATAAAAACTATGGAAATGCCACTTTATAAAATGCTGTCACACATCCACATCGTCATTTTCAATCATGCCATGGGTACATCATCTAAATTAATAAGATGTCAACTAGACAGATGAAAACTTGCAATTCAATTAAACATGTGTATTTTGTCTCATAATTGCAAAATACTGGATAATTAAAATATTTTGTGTTTTGGGCTGGGTGTTAGGTGTTTGGTGAACATAGTAATATGTAAAGTTGGCAATTCTTAAAGTGGTGAAGAAGATGAAGGGTACTTTGTGGCCACTAATAAGACAAGAGGAAACATGCTCTGAGAAAGACACCTCATTTTTAAAGAGAAAAATTTACATGAGAAGAGAACAGAAAAAAATAAAGACTGGCATAGGTCCCTCAAGACATTACAGTTAAGAATAGAGCAATTAATGTATGTAGAGGAATACTTTTGGAAATTAAATGATTCTAGGTTGAAGTGTGGATTAAAATAAGAAGTGAAATAATATTGTTAACAAGAATGTGTAGAAAGTGTGTTTTTGGATAAGAAACAAGTAAACATTATATCATTTTTTAAGTTCTCTTAAATCAACAGATTCAATGTACAGAATCAGTAAAACTTATTGAGAGAGTGTATACATTTCCATGTGTCAGGAGAAGCTAAATTTAAATGACAAATACATAGAAACTTAAAAAATCCTCCTAAGTTGAATAAAACAATGGAATGAAGAATATTTAAGTGAAAAAAAAAATGGTTTAAGGGTAGTGATGTATATATTCCTAATGATGTATATATTTTAAGTCTCACAGGTAAAGTATTTAGCATGTAATAAATATAGCCTTGTGAATTTAGTGAAATTATGGGACAAATTGGATGTGGTATATTTTTAGTAAAAAAATAAAATAAAATAAAAGGAACAATGGGAACTATCAAGCAGTTAAATATGTATGTGCAAAATAAAGAGGATTATAAATGCCAAAGCAGGTAAGAATTGAACAGAGTTACTTGATAAAACTAAATTTAAGACTAAGATAAGGTAAAGAGAAAATAATGATTAACAGGTTAAAAGTGTCACAGTGAACTTGAACAACAATTAGACCTCTCCAGAGACACACTAGACAAGGATGTTTGACGATTCAGCTTCATAAATTAGTAACAGTAGTAACAAGAAACTTAGATAAAAGCAAGTTGCCAGAAGTAATGAAGGTGTTTCTGCTGTGTATTTCAAGGTTTTGAAGACTCAGCCTTACTTTACTGAGAGTTATTCATATAAACATAATCATTTCTTTTTCAGTGAAGTTAATATTTGGGAATTTCACAGTAAAATTCAAAATAATAATCATCTTGTTTCTTTAAGCCTGTTTCTTTACCTCTTCCTTCTTTCTTGGCCCCTTCTTCTCTTATCACCTCTCTTTTTTTATTTTTCCAAAAATTATTGTGTTCCATCTTTCTCAGAGTTCTAATTAGAGAAGAAAACTTCTACAAGTATGCCTGGATAACTTAAGTGCTGTCAGAAGAGGAAAAAAATAAATTGAAGATGATCATCAGAGCATGTTTAAGCTTAAAATTTTCTTCTGAAATTTTTAGGTTAAAAGTCAACTATGCACTCAAGGGAAGAATTAGAAACCAGCATAGCTCTCATCCTCTACTTAATTCTTCTCACAGAAGCAAAACCATATGATTCTGAGGAGGGAAGAATTGGTTACTATTTTTTTGTTGGTCTGTTAAAAGTTTATATACACACACACACACACATACATACATACACACACACACACACATACATATATTCTATTTAGATAAATGGATAGAGATGCTAGATGATAGATAGATAGATGATTGATAGGTAGATGATAGATAAATAAATGAGAGAAATTCTGGATATTATGAATCTTTTGTTGGATATTTATATTGCAAATATCCCAGAGAAATCTACATATAGGTTCCATTTTCTTTATTTGAATTGTGTGTTTTGATGAACAGAAATTAATTTTGATAAACCCAACCTTTTTCATTTGCTATGGCTGGTGCTTTTTGCATCTTGTTTCAGAACATTTTGCCTAAAGCTTTATATCTATATTTAATATGAAATTGATTTTGTGTCTATGTTTAGTAAGAGGGGTCCAAGTTTTTCACACAGGTAACCAATTGTTCTAGTACCTTTATTGAGAAAATAATATCCTCTTCTCTAATATGCTTCACTGGACATTGTCATAAATTCAATTACCATTTATATGTAAGTCTATTTATTGAATTTATTTTTGTTGTTGCGGTCCATTTGCTCATCCTTGTGCTAATACCATACGTTTTATTATTGTAAGTTTTAAAAAGATTTGACATCTTTTATTTTTAAGTCTTGCAACTTTGTTCTTTCCATTCAAGATTGCTTTGACTTATCTTGGAGATGCTTTGCATCTCTATATACATTTTCAAATCATTTGTCAGTTTAATTGTATCTGTTGACAATAAATAATTGCTGCTTTAACAATATTAAATTTTCCAATCCATGTGCATATATATTCTTTAATTTAAGCCTTCTTTATTTTCTCTCAGTAATGCTTTCTAGCTATCTGTGTAGAGGTTTTGCATTTCTTTCATTAGTGTTATTCCTAGTTGTGCAATGTTTGTGGTGATACTATAAATGGATTTAATTTTTAATTTAATTTTCCAAATATTTTTATTATATAGAAAAAATTATTTTTATTAGTCTTATAGGCAGATAATTTGCTGCATTTTCTCACCAATTCTAATAGTTTATATGGATTGTTAAGATTTTTAACTCCTTTTTAACCTATGTAATCACAGTGCAAATAATTATTTTCCCCTTTAAACCTTTGTATCCTTTATTTTTAAAATTTGTTTTACTGACAAGATAATCTAGCATAATGTTTAATAAAATTTAATAACTCTATGAGAGCAAAGATTTTTGTCTTTTTGTCTTTTTCTCAATCTCAGGAAAATGTTCAATAATTTATCATAAACGTGTTATTTACTCTTGTTTTTTGTAGATATTTCTTATCAGATCCCTTTCATTAAAGGGTTCCTAAGAATTTTCATCATCATGTTGCTTTTTTTCAATTGTTTTTTTCTGTAGCTATTAAAATAATTATATAAGTTTTCTTCTGTTTTTTCTATTAATTTGGTAAGTTACATTGCTTCATTTTTAATTGTTAAACCCATATTTTTAACTAGAAGATATGCGACTTCGTTATTTATTTTTTACGTATCATCTAATTAGATTTGCTAATAGTTTACTAAGGAGTTTGTACCTATATTCACAAGCTATATTTTAAGAATTTACTGGTCAACTTTGTTTGAAATTATTATAGTTGGAAGGATTTAAATTACAGATTCAATTTTTTAAATAAATATAGGATTTTTTGAAGTTTTCTATATATTTTTGTACAATTTCAATAATTTTTCAAGTAATTTGCCTATTTTATCTTAATTTTAAAATATTGACATAAAGTTGTTTATAGTGTCTTTCTAATACCTTCACAATGTCTGTGTGATCTGTAGTACTACCCCCTTTCCTTTGTTTATATTGTCAATTTGTGTTTCTCTTTTCACTTTTTCAATTTGGGTAAGGGTTATTTTAAGTTAGAAGTTTATAAAGTGTGTCTTGCTCTGGGCAGATGCAAGCTTGTGTCAGAATACACAGCAAAGTACTAGCTGTATTTCTACTCCTAACTGACTCACTCGGTATTTTGTGAATAAATTGTAGAGATACATCACGCCTTCCCCCAGAGTACATTATACACTGTATTTCCCAAAGTATGTGGCAGACACAATAAAGCTCTTCGCAGTTCTAAAGATTCGTTCCCAGCTGACCTGTTTCACAGACATTCCCTCACATATGCAGACTATGGCTGTTTATGCTATCTCAATCCTGCCATAAACATTTGGTGGTTTGCTTTCTGTGTATTTCTTGATACATCCACTGAAATAGAATATGACTATGAAGTTTATATAGGAAATATAATTATAAAGAAAATTAATGTTTTCTCATGTTTTCCAGTAGATTAGATAGGTTTATAATATGTAAGGACATAATGTTCTACCATAAAATAATATGTACTTGAGCAGGCGCTAAAGCTGCATCGTTAAAATCTGAAAGTGACTTCAGGGCACAGAGTAGGCGCTCAACAAAAGCCTAATATTGGGAATTGATTAGATCATTTTGCAAATGAAGTAAAGATTTAAATGTATCAAATGTTATCAGTTTAGTTTGGATATAAGTATAATGTGAAAAATCCCTAAGAGGTATAATACTTGCATACTTTTGAAGCTAAAAATTACTAGAAATAATGTGATTAAATAATTTTGTTTGTTATGGATTTAGAGGATGAGTGTAGAATGAAAAATTTTTAATGGTTTTAGGAAGAATCTTATTACTACACAGTCATGGAATGATATGTGAGTGTGTAACTTTTTTTTAGTTTAGTCCTTGTTCAGTAAGTAACTCATAACACTACAGAGGTTCAAAATGTCTCTCATTATTTTTCAGAACACTGAAAGATGTGGCAGAAAAGCCAATTGCTAGGTATTATGTAATGCGAATAACATTTCAGAGTTTGTTTTAAAAGTGATTACAGGAAAAAAAAAAAGAAATGCCTGCAATCAAAGCAGTAATCCACATATTTCTTTTAATCCTCATATTTTATAATAAAAAACTTATCAAGGGAAATTACTAGGAAAGACAAAATAAGAAACACATATCTCATTGAAAACTGAATCAATATGATTTGGAGACTAATAGAATCTATGATAACTATGTTAAATAACTCCAATATTTCAAATTTGGATACACAGAAGAATTTAATGGGAATAGAGCTGGTAGGAAATGTTATTTTTGTGGAAGTTAATGGATTAATTTAGATATTGTTCATTAAATAAATATTTGTTAAGCACTTATATGATGGAAACTATTAATCCATAGAAATACTAGATAGAGTAGTCTTGAGGTCTTTATTTTCTAATTGAGCAAACAAATATAGAATTATACATAAATTATAATAAAATATTATGACTCATAATATATAAAAGACGCATAACTTGAATTCAAGGTTAGGGTGGGATATTTAAAGTTACTATAAGAAGTTAAGATTTCATATACTCCAACAGACATTTTCTAAGCACATATCATAATGTTTTTCAAGACTCACTCAAGTATAAAGCAGATCTGAAGATAAATATTTGGGAGCCATGATTTCAGTAGAATAATTTTAGCTATAAATATTCATGGGCTATTTGAAATAATAAAGATGAGGAGCAGAAATGCAGCCTCTATACTGGGGCACACTCAACTTTGGGGAGCAAAAAAAGAATTATGCTCAAGTAATTAACAAAAAGCAAGGCTGATGTAGAATCATAAAACAAAGAGTTTAGCAGAAGTTTAGAAGCCATGAGAAAAAAATTCTTCATATAGATAAAAACAAGTGGAAATATCCTCAAATATACAAGAACACAATTTATTTACAGAATTTACTCCCAGATATTTCACAGGAGATTTTAGTGAGGTGAACATTTACCAATGTCTGAGTAAAGTTAGGAAACAAAATGAGACATGGTGAGTTACCCAGAGATTAACAGCAATGAGAAACGTTTGGCTAGATAGACAATGAAAGGAAATAGAGTCACTATCAAATAGGCGTTACCTGGTGAGAGTTGTAAACCTGGAGAGCCTTCCATCTGCACCTTTCAAGTAGTGCTGTCTTATAGCTACAACTCTGTCTTTGGGTTCTAGTAACTGCTCTCTCACCTTCACATTCAGGATGATATACTTCCCAGCTTTTGCTAGCCTTAAGTGACTTGCTATTTCTTCTTGATTTCACCCTTATTCTGCTTACACTCTTATAAATCAATTACTCATGAAATTCTCTTTAATTACTTTGTTTGATTGTACCATCTTTTTCTGGTAGGGTCTCATCTCTGACTGGTAGAAAGTGGTCATATCTGGTAGGCGTTATTACCTTTCCCCATTTATACACGAAGAGATTCATAAAGGTTAAACGACTTTCCAACGGTAATAGTTTGCAAATGACATAATCTCTCACCTTCACTTACATTGTGCTGTACATTTAAAGGTGAAAATAAAGAAACAGTAGAGAAAAAAATCAATTTCCATCAGGAGTCATAAAAATGATGGGATGTAGAGTAAAGCTGGGAGATTTTTTTTCTTTTACAGAAACTAGCATTTCCCATCCTTTCAAATGAGAAGACTGGAATAATTGCTAAAGAAACAGAGATATGTTGAAATGTTCATGAATACTGGAGGTGGTACCAATCTCATTATTGGCACGACAGTGTTAGAGATCAGTTGCAGAGGGGAGAGTAGTAAGAGCTGCTACATGGGTAACAAGGAGGAGAACCATTCCATGTTGGAAAGAATTCTTTAACAATCAGCAGCCCCGTTTTCTAGTATGTAACATGTATCAAAAGAATACCAAGTAACTACTTCTAAGTGGAAACATAGAAAACCATCACCACTGGGTGTGAAGAGATTCAAGTCACATATGATACTATGAAAAGTTAGCTACTCTCATCTTTATGTGAAGGATGATATTCAACATTTATCTTGCGTTAGATTTTTTTTCTATAATTTTTCATTAGACTAAAGAAATTTCTGTTATCTTTACCTGTTTCATTATCAGTAATTATACCTTGATTATTAATATGTGCTTTTATCTTGAAATCTTGTGAAATTGTTTGATCTATGGACCTGTGGTTATCAGTCAAAGAAACCTAGACAGTCTTCAATTCATGTGAACTTGGTTCCTGAATCTGCCTTTTTTATTATCATTGCTACATTGATGTGCCTACTTGTTTAGTAACTTTCTCAAGCAACACTTTTAAGTTAAAGTGTGCCATATTGGTTTCCTTACTCCAAATGTTTCCTTCTGTCACTATAATTCTTTAGATTAATAACCCAGTAAGATAATCTGCCTCTAGCAGCCCTCCTGCCTTGATTTTGGTGTGGATCGAGGCTCCCAGGTTTGTGCACTGCCCTCAAAGACTCACCTTACATAATGTGGCGGGACTTGTCCAATGTGAAGAAATAGTTAGCTCTCTATGTCCAAGTTAAGGAGAGAGTTCACCAGCAGTCATAGGACCACCTTCAGTACCAGAACTGCCTCTATTGATTAAGTGAATTGAACAAGTCAGAAAGGAAAAAACTTTGTTCCAGTATTAAAAATCACACATACTGTTCATTAGAAGTTACTTAGAAACTCTTCCAGATTCCAGATTCTTCTTGGATATATAGTACTAGTCTTCTTCCTACTATGTCTTACTGTTATTTAGCTATTTCTATATAAAGAACCATAAAACTTCAGTGGAATACAGATTCATTTGTTCATTCATTCACTCATTTCCAATTATTTAGATCAACTAGGAGACTCTAATCTGGGCCAGACTTGGTTTGTTTTGATTTGGCTCATTTATACATCTATGATCAGCTGACAGGATAGCTGGGGGACGGCTTGTCTCTTATCCAGCTGATTAGCCTGATGTTCTCATGGTAGCTTGTCAGGCTTCTAAGAGAGCGAGAAGAAGCATGTAAAATCCTGTAGGGCCTAAGCTCAGAACTGGCACGTTATCGCTCTGCCCCATTTATTGTCCAAAGGTAATTACAGAACCATTTCAGATGGAATGGGAGGTAAAGAGCCTCCACCTCTTAGTGGAAAGAGCTATCAAGCCACATTATAAGGTACATGGACAAGGCAGGATCATATTTACAGTCAATCTACTTCTTGAACTTACCCTCTAGCTGATGGACTTATACTTTGTTGAGTACACTAGCCTGTTTCTGTATTAGCAGACTCTCCTGCCTAACTCAAGGCACTAACTCAGTCCTACCAGTTGTTCTAGCTTCTTTCTAGTCTAAAATATACTAGAGTCCTGTCCTGCTCACCTAGACTCTAAACTATATTGAGAAGGCCATTCATAGCACTGACAATTGCTTCAAATGACTTAATGAAAAATGTAATACTTTATGCTCAAATTTTCAGGTGAATCAAATTCTACCATGGAATAATTCTCCATCCAGAGAATTAAATATCCATGATTCTTTTAATATTCTGGATGTTAATTTGCATGACACAAAGGTAGTCTTTTTTCATCAGAAACATAGATTATTCAATTAATATTTTTGGTGAACACCAACAAAAAAATTAGAACCTCCCTGGCTTTATGTACATCAGAAAACCCCTGAGAGAGCTAACATGACTGAGCATGGTAATTACTATAATCCTGTTAATACATCTGGATGGTTTACTACCCCACCCTGTAATAAAGATATTGTCAACTGTGTTTAAGTTCTATTGGCTGAGAGAAGCTATGGATTACATTCTTCCTGAATTCTTGGGGGTGTGATATAACTAAGTTCTTAGAGCCCTGTCTCAGTTTTGGAGAGTTGTGGAGCATGTTGAACCATTTTATCGGTAAAATTTATTGGATTAGAGGAAGTTGCATTCCAGGTTAGAAGAGTAGGTGCATTTTAGGAGCCAGAGAAAGATAATGTTTTTGTCAGTTTCAGAGGCTAGGTGTGTGCATAAGCACATACATAAAACATTTTGTCAGAGCCAGAGGGAGGACTGAAAGCCAGTTGTTGGAATAACAGAGTGTGTAGTAAAGGGCATAAGCCCTGTCTGGGAAGAATGTCAAAACCAGCTCGCTAAAAGTTTTGTAGGAGGAAGTGTGTAGGAATACATGTGGAAACATTTATTCATCAAGCACTTGGCATGTGGTACAAACTCTACTAGGTGCCATTGGGCACAAAGATAAATATTCAAGGAGGAGACTACTGAAGAAGACAGACATACTACAAACCATTATATAATGTGATAAGTTCCTATGAGAAAGAATAAATATTCATTGGGGACACACATGAAAGAGGAATATTTTTACAGTTGGATACTTATATCTGAACTGAACAAATGGGTTTTCAACAGGTTGACAGACAGATGATTTTAACTAGAGACATTAATTATCAAAGGTGTGGAAGTATGTAAATTATACGGTGAATTCCAGGAGCAGTGAATTCAAAAAATAGCCTTTATGGTGCGGAGAATCAGGAAATAAGTCTGGAAAAGTAAGTTTATATAAGATTTTTAAATACCTCAATTGATTTGCTTAAGGATTTTAAAATATATGAAATAGATACATTTCTAGAGCCTAACAGACCTTCTTAGTTGAAAAAGATCCAATTCCTTCAGATGAAAAGCAACCCTAAAGTTCTACTTCTAGTCTTGTTGAGTTAGTGCCTCTCACAATAACCCTTACACAGATCATCATTAAACTCAGGACAGAATGTATTTTAAAATGTATCTGAAGAGTAAGTAAAAGGTGAAGACTAATGAATAGAAGTTAATACTTTGAAGAAAAGAGTGCTGTAAAACGAATTTCTTGTTTTATTTCGTTATTAAACAAAGATGCATACCAGTCTTTACCATTCAAGGTGGCTAAACATCCAATAGAAAATCTACAATCTACTGGTTTGGAGAACCAGTGGACAAGGTTTATTTAGGACAACAGTAGCTAGAAAGTTAAGAGAAAAATCCAAGAAAAGAGAGAGTCAGGAAGGTGGAGCCACAGATTCTGTGTATGAACTCTGCTCCAGTCTCTGATGACCCTATATCATGCAGTATAAATCAGCCTCAATTAACTCAGCTAAGGCTAAAAATAAAAATAAAAATAAACTGAAATTTGACTTGTTGCCAATCACAAAGAGACAGAACTTTGCAATGTGAATTCAGCAAGTTAACTGCCTGCTGAAAAATAAAAATACTCTTCAGAAGAAATTAACAAAATCCAATATGTACCGTAGTTAGTCTGCTTTCTTATCAGTACTTGGAATTATATTAATCATTTAATTTGTTTATTTTAGATAATGTAACAGTTGTGTATTGATATCTCATTGTGACTTTGTGTTCCCCTGATGACTAATGATGTTGATTGAGCATCTATCCATGTGCCTATTAGATTTTTCCTGGGGTATCTGTTCTTTTACTATTTAAAAAATTCAGTTATTTTTTATGTATGGTTTTGAGTGTTCTTTATGTAGTCTAAATACAAGCCCTCTGTTGGATATAGAATTTTCAAAATTTTTCCCTGATTTATAGGTTGTCTTTTAATTTCCTTGACTATATGTGTTGTTGTTTTTGCCTTAGAGAAAAATCAATAATTTACTTAGTTCCTATAACTGTAAGATTCAGTAAGAAAGGCTCATATCTGCTCTGCACAGTGTCAGCCAGGGTACTTGATTGGGAATTAGGATCCATTTCTAGGATGACTCATTTGCATGACTCACAGTAGCTTTTGATTGTTTATGTAAGGCTTCTCCAGTCTGAGAACCAGAGACCTTAGTTTTGCCGAATGGCCTCTCTGTAAGCTCCTTGAACTTCCTCACACAATGATGACTGAGTTCTAGGAGCAAATGTTCTGAAAAACAGAAAACTGATGCTGCCAGTTTTGTTGTTGTTGTTTTTGGTTTTTGTTTTGTTTTATTTTTTGTTTGTTTTTTGTTTTTTGTTTTTATTGTTTTGTATTCCCCACTTTTTTAAAGTCCTTGGTCTGGAAACTGACATAGCCTCACTTGTGCTCGATGTGAGAGAGAGGATATAGACTATTAACACTGGATGGGAAGAGTTTCAAAGAATTCTGAGAAAGTTTAAGAACTGCCATGTTTCATCAGTGGAAATAGTTTTATTGTTTCTACTTTGACATACATATTTATTATAAAAATTAGGTAACATTTCCTAACTCATTTTATGAGACAAGTAAATGTTGATAGAACAGTAGACAAGGACAGCATAGAGATGCCACAGGCTAACCCTAATTATAAATATAGATACAAATTTTCTAAGTAACTTTAATAAACTGAATCCTACTGTTATTTAAAAATACATGCTGAAAACATAGGCTTTATCTGAAGAATAAAAAAAATACTCTATTTCCCCATATAAATAGTTTAAACTAGAATTTTTTATGGCAATGTGAACAGATGGACACAAATTTAAAAATTCAAGAACATTAAAAATTAGTTACTTCCTAGAAAACTAAGTAATGATAGGAACTTCCTTAAAGAGGCAAAGTTTAGTTATCAAAATAGTATTAAACCTTAGACTTAATGAGAAACATTAAGATTCATTTTTCACTTCAGACAATTTAAATAAAAGTGCACATCCTCTATTGGCAAGAAAAAATGAAGATTCACTTTTGAGTCAGAAAAAGTCATAGAAAATCCTTTGAATTACTTATCTTCCACATTTACCTAGAAGTCTTACCAAGTGAATAGCAAGAATAAATATAATATACATTAATCAAAAAGGGAAATGTTTATAGTGACAGATAGTAGGATTTCTGAGTAGAAAATTTCAAGAAAATTTTTAAATTTCTAATCCTATTATTCCTATTTGTGTTTGTGAAGGTACAACCTTCGAAACAATTAGGAGAGTCAAAGAGATTGACAGATAGAAGTCAAAATGCCTGCCTTTGTTTCTGATAAGATTTTTCTGGCTAAAAGTGAGAGTCAAAAGAGCCTGCATTTACTCCTTATCTTGTCATCCACGCTGCCTAAACTCACATAAGGAAAAGTTTTCCTTCTGATTGATACACTGGTCCAGGGTCCCATCTTTCAGTAGTCTGTGATGGAGAAGAAAGTAGAACGATAAGGAGGGAGATGCAGCTGTGTTTAGGACTTTTTGTAGTGTCTGGTCAATGAGAAACTGTATTCCAGTAGCTGTCGTCCACTCCATTATAAGAATAAGTGATTGTGTAAGAGACAAGGAGATTTTAGAAAAAAATTCCTCCCCTTGGAAGTCAGAAAAATAAAGAATTATCCCTCATTGAAGAAAATCTAATAAAAGTTAAACAAAGTTGCTAGATAAAAAATAAAAACAGTTATATTACTATACTTGCAACAAACTTTAAAGCATAATAAAAATATGTAATTTATTAAAGCAATGAAAACTATCAATAGAAAATTTTTTAAAATTTAAAACAAAATGTATATAAGTATGTCAAAAAGTGATAAAACTTTATTGAAAAATATAAAAAATCTAAGTAAATGGAGTGATAGCATGTCATGTATTGGAAATCTCAATATCATAAAGATGGAAATTCTGTTCAAATAAAAAAAATTGAAAGCAAGTCCAGTAAAAATCCAACTGAGTTTTTCATATACCTAGAAATTTATCAAAGTAGGAAAGTCAAATTGGCAATACACTCACTTCTTTATTCAAGGAAATAGAGATTAAAATAAAAATAAGATGTGTTTGCACACTCCTCAGATTGGCAAGGATGAAAATGTCTAAAGCTACCAAGTATCATTGTGCATGTTTTAAAAAAGAGATTTTTTAGATATTTTTGAGGCTATGTATTTTCTCATCAATCATTTAAGGAGAATAATTTGATATCTAGTAAGGCTAAAAATCTTTATTTATCTCCGGCAGTTCTATTTTTAGGTATCTCCTGTAGATATATGCACACACACACACACACACACAAACACAGGATAAAAACTAAATCACTATTTGAAATGGCGATTTGAAAAAATAGGAACCATACAACTGTCTGCAATAAGAGTATACAAAATTATTTGGCTTTTTCATATAAGAGAATCATAAAGAGTTGAAATAAATTTATTTTAGATACTTAAACATGTATATATCAGAATTCTATTATGTGAAAACATTAGGTAATAAATGATATATAGTGTGTGATATCATTTATGTATGTTTAAAAATGCATAACAAAATGTTTCATTAATTATACTATCAAATAAGTTAAAAGTTTGAAAACACACATAGATATGATCTATCTCAATATTAGAAACTTATTAATTTCTGGGGAATGATAGGCACAAAGAAATGCTGTGAGTCTTCATCAGAATCTCTAACACTGTATTTCCTTTTTTTAAAAAAAGTAGCTGAAACAAATATGGCAAATTGCAAACATTTGTTTAATTTCAGCATAAGCACATGAGTGTCATTACTCTGTATACATTACTTCGTATATTTAAATGTTTATAATAAAAATATACAAAGCTAACTGATTATGAGAATAAAGAATTTCACTTAAAATATCTTTAAAAAATAATGCAATGAAAAGTGGGGTAATGAGGATTACCAAATAATTAAAACAACTTACAACAAAATGGAGGGCTTATCTTGGTGTATATTAAAACTTCTAGAAAAAGTACTAGAGAAAGATCTTGCCCCTACCTAATAATGACTTTTCATGGAGAAATAAATATAAAACAGACAACAGTTGTCAAAGAGAAAAGCAGACAGAATAAGCCAGGCTATTTCAATTGCACTTGAAGTAGGTGGGGTCCAATAAAATAAAAAATATCAATATAAAATACTTATCTGAGATTTTAAATATCAGAGGAGATATTATGTCCCTTTTGAAACTTACAAGCTCAAAAGAATATTCTTACAAGAAAACCAAAGTCTTTGTAATAATCATTCTGACCTTAAGCATATGGTTCATTTTTTAACATTAGGTATATGCCAGACTAAATCGTGTCATCCATCAATGAGAAAATCATGAATTTATGACAGACATTCTGTTATACATTTTACTAGTGCTACAGTTAATATTTAGAACATAACTGAGAGAAATATATAATAATTTACATTTTTCAATGAGTCCTGGTACAGTCGCTGTGAATTTGAACAACTATTCACAAGTTGCTGTGAATTTGAACAACTATTAGTGAGAAACTAATATATTTTTAAAAATTCATTAACAATAATGAGAAACAAAAGTTAATAACTGGACTTAAAATAAACATGTATGCCACAATTCAGCAAGAGTTCATCTGAAATATTTGTCATATGCCAGTAGAGGTTAAGCATTTAATCTTAATTGCATAACATTTCAGCCATTCCATATATTAATTCATCTCTTCTTCAAAGTGGCATTTTGAATTATCCAAAATAAATACTATTATTCCAGTTTTATAGATGAAATGACAATGGCCTAATTTTATAGATTAAACAACCAAAAAATCCTTGCCTAAAGTAAAAGTTAAAAAAGTGGAAGTTTCAGATTCCTAATCTCTAGGTCTTTTGAGTTCTTGTTATCTTTCACCTAATTATGTTATCTCATTCAAAACACAACTTTAAAATATTGTTTCAGATTTTTGTTTAACAAATGTGTGTTTTGCCAAAAATCCCATGTAAATTAAGATTGTTAATGTATTATATATATTCATCTTGAATTTACGAGTATAGTCTATGAAGCAATCAAGGAATGATGCAAGTTCATTAAACTATAGACTTAAAAAATATAATTCAATTAGAAAAAGAATAACCATTCTAATTTTTAAATATAATGATATCTCATATTTTGCACTTTAGTAATTAATATAAGTAAGTTGTATGAGAAATGGTTTTATTTTGTATGAAATATTTAATTTCCTAATACAAAAAAGATCTTATTAAGGAAGGTGTACTGGGAAATGGTATTCCATATATACATATATATATATATATATATATATATATACATCATAAGATATATATGTATCATAAGAGAAATGCTCTGATCTAGAATTTATATTATCCAATTATAGATGGAAAAAGTCATATACTCATGTAAGTGATCAAAAAATATTTTAAATTTGAGTAGATTTTATTAAGCAAGATATAAAAATTTTAAACAATTTAGAGAGAATAGGGATTGATAATATACATGCAGAAGGACGTTGATTTAGCAAAGACTATAATATCTTTGATCTCGAAATATTTTTCAAAAGTCATTGAAATTCAGATACCTAGAAAGCATTTTTTTAAATAAATAATCAGAGATTTTTATACCTGAAAGGAATTTTAGAAGCTATCTATTCACAGCCTTTAGAAATGAGAAAACTGCCTTCTAAAGAGATTGATTTTGACACAGACATTGTGAATAAATAACAGCAGAAGTGGGACCATAAGTCATGCTTACTGTCTTCCAGGACAGTATTCATGGTTATATTTATATAAGAATGGTTCTTAAATAATTTGATTTGAAATTCTGAAGGAAAAAAATTACATGGAAAACTCAGGGCATTATGGAAAAAAAGATGAAGTTCAGGTCCAGAATTCCTGCCTCTGATGTAGTTTAATTTTAAAGAATCTGATAGCTAGCAAACAATTTTAATAAGACTTTTATTTAGAGAGTGTCACATTATAGATGTTTATAACAAAGTGGTTCTCTATTCAGTAACAAAAAAACCCCTGCTCTAAATCTGAAAAGATACTGAAATACACCCACTGCTTTCTACTTGAAATCTAAAGCACTTCAAATATTTAATTAATGACTTAAAAACTATTGTCATCAATAAGTAATTTTACCTAAAGTGGAAAAATTAAAAGAAAAAAGAGATCAAACAGTTTAACAAATTACTTTGATAATTTAAAAATTAAAGAGGAGAGCAGTCAGTAATACAGCCCAATTCCCACATGAAATAAACCAGAAATTAAACATAAGGTTTCTTTTGTAATGTTTGAAGTTAAAGATGAGAGATCCTGATTTGAACTTCCTTGAGGAAATAGCTTCCTCATCTGCAAACTGTTTATAATAAAATGAAATTTATATGATTATGTACAGTTCTGCAATAGTTTAACTGTACTATTAGTATAACTATACTAATAGTATAACTAATACTATGACTATAATAGTACTAATGATATGACTATAATAGTGACAAGAGAATGCATGTACGAAACAGAATATTGACCATCGTTAAACAGTGAGACCTATTTACTAAGAATACAAGATCATGAACATTGTACATCTATACCAAAACTAATAGAAGTTCAGAAGCCAAATAGTAAAACTGAGAATCCAAAATAAGTTATCCAGAATACAAATTAGCCAAATCAATGAAAGAATTAATGAACGAAAGTATCCTTTCCTGTAAAACATTCCTATGAAAGATTCCTTATGTAACATCAAATTAAAAACTAAGAAATTATGCAAATATCTAAGCTTAAATCAAAAACATGTATATGTTTAATTGTTGTGAAACTGGATAATATAGATAACAGTAGGCAGAGCAGAAACTAATTAGACCCTCCTTTTCTGGTAACCTGTCTAACAAATTCAGGTCTGGGCAGAAGTAAGACTCTGATATACTAACTCCTACCAATTTACATTTCTTTCTCAAAATAGAAGTGTTGTGTTGTTTCTCATTATCCTCTATCTGATCTTTCATTTCTCCAGGGTAAGTTCACTGATTTTGAGAAGAATTATCAATAAAAGTAATCTGCTTAGCTGAAACAAAAAAGAGAGTATTATCATCTGAAATTTTATTATAAAATGAACAAAATTTATATCCAAATAGAAAAAATATCCTAGCACAATTTACATATTATTGAAAATCCTAGGGTTCTTAATAAATTTATCAGGCTCTCACTTAGGAGTAGCTATTTAATTATTTTATGATATGTTGTCTTTAATCATGGAATAGTAAGTTTTTGAGCTAGGATTACTCAACACTATTCCACATTTTCTGATTCACTCTAAAATCATTTAATAACAGTCACTCATTCACTGGGGTCAAGCACAATGTCAAACACACTGTACAGTTTGATTTATATTTCATAACTGATGATTTAATAGACAGCGATTGCAACAGGTAGATTTTGTCCACCATTCTAACACGTAGAACTGTTATAAAATCATAGAAAACTTTCATTAAATAGTAACTACATGTTAGTGATGGTATTGTGTCCTTTTCACACAGTATATTTAGCAATCGTCATAACAAGCCTATGATGAAGTTGTGATATTATTTTCCTCATTAAAAATAAATAGTTTCTCAGAGAGTTTACATAAAACTTTCTCTGAGTCACTCACCTAGCTATTAAGTGGTTATGTGGGTATTAGAACTCAAGTCTGTTTCCAAAACATGTACCTTTAACCAGTTGACATTTCTATTGGACAACTGCATGGCTTCTATGGGTTCATGCATTATTGGGCGTGACACAGAGCTGCAGGTACCCTACACACTTTCTACACATCACAGAAGAAGGAATGCCATTCCCATGCTTGAGGTATAGAATTCTTTTTATACATTGTTGGATTCAATTTCCTAGTATTTTGTTGAGGATTCTGCATCTATGTTCATGGAATATATTCACATGTAGTTTTCTTGGACGATCTTTGTGTGGTTTTGGGTAATGCTGGAATGAGCAAGAAAGTCTCTCTCTTTCTGTCTTCTGAATGAGATTTGGAGAACTGGTATAATTCCTTCCTTAAATATTGGCAGAATTCACCCATGCACTGCTCTGAGCTTGGTAATTTTCGTTTTGGAAGGTTATTTATTATTGATTTAATTATTTAAATGAATATAGGCATATTCAGATTATCTATTTCTTCCTAAATTGTCTTTTGAAAATATCCTGGGTATCCTTTTTTGGGTTTGCTCTATGGTGGTCATGTTCTTTATATACATTACATACACACACATACATATTTAAATGACCAAACTAGACATGCACATATGTGTGAAGAACACAGGTTGTTGTTTGGCACATATTTTAAAATCTATTTAGTTATTTTTTATATTAAGCCAGTATTTCCTTTGTAGCCTAATATCCTCATTGTTTTCCAATTTTGCTTGTCTGCTATGTTCTAAATACTTATGCTCATGTCCCGCCTAGCACCCCCCCCCCCCAATTCTCATGTTGAAATCCTAATGCCCATTATGGTGTTAGTAGGAGGTGGGGCCTTTGGGAGGTGGTTAGATCACAAGAGCGGAGCCCTCATGAATAGGATTGGTCCTTTTGCAAAAGAGGTTCACAGAGCTGCCTTGTCCTTTCTGCCATGCAATATAATACATCGAGAGGTCTATAATCCAGAAAAGGGCCCTCACCCAATCATGCTGGCACCCTGATCAACTTTCAATCTGCAGAGGCTGAAGTAAATTCTGTTCTTTACAAGCTACGGCAGGTCTATGATATTTTGTTATTGCATGGACTAAGACAATATCTCATTGAAAAGAGTAGGGTTTCTTTAGATTCAGAGTTCTCTATGTATCTATTAGATCAAGTGAATAACTTCATTATTCAAATTATTTTCTCTTGGTCTGTTCCATATTTTCATATGGCCTTTTTGTTGGCCCCATCAAAATAAATCCCAATACTATTTGTTGAGTGAATGAACATTCATTAATTGGCTAATGTTCAGAGTTATAAGGGTTTCAATAATCTAGAATTTAGTGTGAACTAACACAAAAGCATTCTCTCCATCTCAACCTGGTGTGAATATATGAATTTACCCCATTGATATTACACTATACTAAAAAAAAATTCTATATATTTAAGTTTGGTAAATAATTTGTGACTATATCTGAGAGAGCAGTTCATTTCAAACAACCTTCCGCAGGACATATTATACAGTTCTCTTATTTGAGCCTCAAACCCTTTCTAGTTTACATGATGAAACTGTACACATTTTTTTCATCCTTTTGGTAGACTAAGTCAGATCCTGCCTGGACTATATCCTATTTCCCTTTGTCTCAGTTATGGTTCATCTCTTCTGCCTCAGTGATAGCTACAAAGAAATTCAACGCGGGGGGGGGGGGGGTTGTTTACCTGAATAGTTAAATGCTTCCACTGGCACCAGTTTTTCACCAGAATAGTCCACAAGAGAGCTTTAGAGTACCTATAAAAGCTCTTTCTTTTGTAGTAGCCTGTCTGACTTTTCCTTTCATAGAGAACCCCAGGGATTTGCTGTGAATCATTCCCATTGAGGTTAATTGGACAACACATTGAGAAAACCGGTCATAAACTCAAACATCATCTGCTCTAATGCTAAAGACTGAATAGCAAAATTGTAGTGTATTTTAATTGGTACCCTCATGGGGAGGGGGGATGGAAGAAGTCAATTAGCAGATTATTATAATTACCGAAAGCATGTAAGCATACCCCTGTGTTGAACATTTTGCCTTTTATCCTTTTCTATTCAATAATTTTTATTGTCCTATGGCATTTTATTTCATAGAAAATGTCTGGGTTAATAATTGCAGCTCTTATTAACTGAATATGATACGTGCCTGAATGGAAATAAAATGTCTTTTAATCAAATCCTGGCTTTTTTTTTTTCCTTATGAAAGTAAAACTTAATTTATTTATCCATTCCACATACTATGGGCTTTTATTATATGTCAGAGATATATTCCTTGAGAATATATTTTTCAAATATCTATTTGAAATATCCATTTAACATTTTTCCTGGCTCATGTTTACCTATTAATTAGAAATATTTGAGGAAACCTACCCCTTTTGTGAATAGGTTATCTCTTCTGCAGCACATAGGACAAACTAGAGGTAAGATATGAGGCTGTGTTTTCTAGGGAATATCACTGAAATCACTTGTGATTGGCATCTGAAGTAGGAAACAGTCCTGTGGGATTGAATCCTTAAACTGTAGGATCTGTGCTAACTCTGGGTAATTAGTGTCAGAATTGAATTGAATTTTTGAACAACAAGTTGGTGTATGTCTAAAGAATCAAAGAATTGGTTTTCAGTGTTAGACAATACCCCAGAAGTAGTATCACCAAAATGTATTATGCTTGATAACACAGAACACATACTACAGTATTTGTATTTCACAATGTCACATTATCTCCAACATTCTAAGGAACACATTCAATGCTTATTAAAGAAATGAGTTGACAGTAAATCCATTTTCTTTGAACCTGGCACATTCTTGTGATCTGAAATTGCTAACAAATTTCCTTTAAAGTGGCTTATTTTTCTACAAAATATGGAAGTGTTTGTTTTGGAAAATAAATTCATGTGGCAGCCTTTATTATCAGTATCCATTAGGCAGTGCCAATAGAAGAAATAGTCGAAAGAAATATGGAAGGCGACGCCCTTGTAGTAGATAACATTCCACTCTCTAGTCATAAAACAATTCTAACACCTGCTGGTTATGTGATTTATCTTACTTTTCTTTTATATAAAGTGAGAACAGTATCTACCCACTTCAAAGTTTGTTGTGAGAATTAAATAAACTAATGGAGTACACAATAGCTACATATTAGTGTCAATATCCTGACAGGTAAGCTTATATATATTAAAAGTTCATTATTTATCTAGCTTCATGATGGACATTACATATTTAAAAAAATCAAGTAGCACACAGTTTTTCTCCATGTGGAAATAATAGTGTATTTAACAGGATTTATGTGTTTTTCTTGATATCCGTCCCCCATTCTATTCAAGGATAATCACAAAACTCCTCATCAGATTATTATATTTCAAATTTAATTAGGTTATTCAGATGGTGAAAATAGAACAAAACCAAATGATCTAAAGAGGGGATGGAATATTTCAGCTATAAAATCCTGTCAAGTATGCAACGTTTATAGTCAACAAGATTAGTCATGTACTGTTTAGCTGGCTCCATCTGAGCAGTATCACTGCATATAGATAGTTCGATTCATTGTGATGTTGTGACATTTTATGGATTTTAGTACCCATTTCCCATTGGTAAACCCAAGGCTATGACCAAACCAATTTAAATATCTCGTCTTTGAAGGTCTGTCTCCTAGGTATACTTTTGTTACTAAATCTGTACCAAAGATAGAAGTCACTGTAATTTGAACAGGAAAATTTTATTTGGAGAATGAACAGGCAAATTTTTTTCTGTAAGGCATCAGATAGTGAATGTTTATGCTTTGCAGGCCATAAGATTTATGCAGTTTCTTAACTACTCCACTCAACTACTCACGTTGGCCCTTGTGGAGTAAAAGCAGCCATAGACAATGAAATAAAGGTGAAGGCTGTGTTCCAGTAAAACTATTTACTAAAACTGGTAGCAGATAGGATTTGATTCATGGACCATAGTTTTCTGAACCCTGATAGAAAATATTATTAAATAGTAAAAGAAGGTTAACTATCTCCTCCTACCCATGTTCTTTCACCCAAGAGGCTTTCCAACTTCATTGGAAAGGGTGTGGCTGTATCCACATTATGGCAGAGGAATTTTCTGGGGTCCCGTGGTCTGGAGCTGAAGCACAGGAAGTTGTCCCCTGGGGTGCAATGACATTTTCTGTAATTTGGGGAAGTTACACCTTAATCCAAATGCAATCAGATTAAGATAAATTCTATAGTCAGAGCTAGAAAAATTAAACAAAAAATAATTACTTTAAAATTCCAAGGGAAATGCCTAGATTACTTGCCAATTGAGGGTAAAATACAGAAATTTACATATATAAAATATCTGTGGATGAAAAAACAGGGTGCTATGGAAAGTAACCTGACAGTGTGATCTGATCCTAAATTCCTAACTGTGTAGGCCATAGTGGGTAGTCCTGCCCCAGGCCTATAACTTTTAGTAAAAAGTTTATCTTTGCATTAAGCAAGCCTCTTCTATGCTTCTAAATTAACACATCTTTGAAATAAGCCTTAACTTCCCTTAAAAGAGCAAATAATCTTGTTAACTATTCTATAATCCAATGTCAGCCTTGCCTTTTCCCACCACCATGTAATCTTCCTTACATTCTCTTTTTAATTTCAAAGTCATAAAAGAAGCTGTAAAACTGTTATTCTCAGGAGCATTTGAGGTCTTGCTCCCTGACATTGTCTGTCAATTTGGCTTAAAGTCATAAAAATTCTCTATAGGTTTGAATATTTCTAATGTCAACATACCTATGTTATGTTTATCAAAAAGAACAACTAAAGCAATACTTTATTCAACCAGCCATAGACAGGAGCCTCAGTTGTAAAGATTAAGAAACCGTGAGGATGAGGAATGACTTTGGAATGGAAAGCAGAAGCCACAACCAAAGATAATTGCATGCTAGTTAGAGAATCTGACACAAAATCTTGATGAGATAGAAATTTGGGGCTTTGTCATGAGTAATAGTGCAAAAGCATAATTGACCCCATGATAACTAGGGCTCTACCCTGTTCTCAAATACTAATCCACTACCTGCAAGGCTAGTAGGGTGATTCCTATTTGGTTAAATTGTATCAGAGCAACAGGTTCTGAAATATGGTCCCCTTGGTAGGATATACTGCCTGGAAGGGTGCTCTGAAGAACATATTGAGGGAAATTACATAACTTGGGGACAGATAAAGTTTGCAAACTACCAGCCAAATTCAACAGCCTGTTCTTTGCAAATAAAGTTTTATTGGCAATATAGTCCCACTTATTTATTTGCTTATTGTCTATGGCTACTTCTGCTACTCTAGCAGAGTTGAAAGTCGTGATAGAGAGCATGTGGACGACCATGACTAAGACATTTAATTTACTCTTTGGCCTTTAACGGACAGTTTTCCAAGCCCTGAACAGAATGTGACCAAATAAGGGATTGATAAGTGGTATAGGAAGAGGAAATGCCTGCTATAAGATTTTCACTTGAGAAAACCTGAAGATTAAGGTATTCAAACTGAAGAAAGCAGAACTCTATAAAGAAACATTAAAAGTAGAGAATCTAAAATGAAAGGTGCCGATTCAATTTTCTGAGCCTTCTACACCCTGGAATTGTGGTTAAAAGAGGAAGAAGATCTAGGCAGGAGAGTGATCTTAGCAGGAGGTGACAGAGCCAGAGCTTTAGAACGTGGGTTGAACCAGGATTTGTCCTCTTAGTATCTGTGTCCACATTGTGGAGATGCTGCTCATTCGTTAATGCCAGATCATTTTGTCGTCGTTTATTTGTTTGCTTGTTTTATCATCTCTGGGTTGTTTTCATGTCTACATTCTCTTAGGATAAAGCTCAAAGTCCTTTATAACTTGAGAAACCCTGTGTTAGTAATTATCTCCGTGTTCAAATTCCTTTCTCGATGCTTTCTCTTTTGTCTTTGCATAACAGAACTTCATTCAGTCCCTTCTACCTTTTAGTTTTCTTTTAAATGCCTCTTCCTGATGTGAAACTTCTCTGACCCCCGAGTGGAGGTAGTTCCCCCACCCCACATATGTTTCCACATCTCATGTGTTCCTCTCTTAGCATGTATTATTACAGCCATCTCTGTATTCTCTTTATGGCCAGAAAAGCTTCAGTAGGGAGGGACCATGTCTGTCTTGCTCAAAGTTCTATGCATGGAGTTTAGTTTATGTAGATAATAATACGCATTTGAAGAATAAATAGAACTATGAACAAATAAGTTAATGAAAAAGCTTTGCAAATGCCACTATCATCATCCTCCTCAATGCCAGCATAAAATGTGACATAAATCTTCATAAATCTTATTACTATCATGTTCCTGTTTAAAATATTGGAAGGATATGCTGATGGCAGAAAAACTGCATTATAGGCTTTATGTAATGACCTTTATGAGAACCTAAATTTAATTACATTATGCCAGCATTTTGCCAATTATAAGATAACTATCTAAAATGCTCAGGACAGCACCTAGCGCCTTTTAAGTTGCTCAATAACTGCTAACCACTGTGATCACAAATCCCTCTCATGTTTAATTTTTTACCTCCTAAGGAGAAGGGAAGAAAAATTAAAATACTGACTCAGGGAAATCTCGTCCACTGTGTAGGCATAATAATATTTTTTCGGTCTGTGTAGATTATCTAGAGAGAACTGCTGACAAAGACAAATCATTGCAGGGGTTAAAGTTGATTGCATGTGGCATGTAGAAGAATATGCACGGTTAACTTGGTGTTGTTCCCCATACGTTCTTGGCGCAATTACATTTCTTAATAATTTAACACTCTATTGCAAGAAACTATGATGAGTTAGAAAGTGGGAATTATTCTAGAATAACAATGATACTTTGAATTTATCTTTCAAGGAGCTGCAAATTCCTGATAATCATCTCTTCAGCCTTTACCAAGGCCTTGAGATTGAGTGCTCCTTTCAGAAATTTGTTTTTTGCAGGTATTAATTAATCTGTTACACAAAAAACAAAAAACAAACAAAAAACAGTAAAGACAAAAGACCAGAGATTGAGTGTTGAGTAGGAAAGTTTTGCTGCCAAGCAGGAAACCCAATTAATTTAGCACGGAGTCTAGCATTGCAGGATGAAGTTGAGGGAGAAGAAAAGGTAGAGTTTCTAGTGAATGAAGACTGCAGACTCTGCTCATATTACAAATGCAAAGGGGATGCTAAACTGACTGGGGGAAGTCAGCTATGTACATGGTGGAGTGTGTGTTTTGAGATTATGGCATACTTAGCTGCCTTTTTTGCTTTTTGGCATACTCAAGTCAAGATTATAGTACCAGGTAGGTCTCCACCCACTATTGGCAGGCTCATTGGCCAGATAGGGCATGTCACTACTATAAAAATGTACTAAAAGAAACTTCAGGCAATTTCAACAGAATTCTTGCTGCAATGAATGTAACAAAAGATACTTATGATTGGCCACACAAACCACGTTCATTAAAAAAACAGTAACTTTGGCTAGTAAGGTGGCATAGACACAGTCAACCACATAATTTAATTCAAGTTATCAATTATTAGCTGACAGAAAATACAAATTGTCAACTATATTTCACAATAAAACTTTGTAAACTCTTAATTAAAATATCTGTACTCATGCCAAGCAAAATAAGTGTAGTGAACCAAGTTCTTCCTGTGTCTACATGTCTCCTAAGATAAATAACAAAGATTTGGAAACTATTTACTACACAGTCAATATACAATTCAATATGAACATTGTAAATCATGGAGAGAAAAAGAAAATATAACCTATGTATATGTTTTTACCTCTGTTGTGATCTTTTATCCTTTTGTTTGCTTTGTTGTTTGTTTTCAGGCCTTTTAACTGATATCTGAAAATGTCATTAATGTTCCCATGATGCATGAGTTGACCTGGTTTTTGCAATTTTAGCCTGGAAGTTTCAAGGTCATTTTTTTCATTTCTCTTCTAGTTTTCCAAATCTCTCTCTATTTAATCACAGGATAATTTACTTTAGAGATAAAAAAGCGAGAGTGTCAACATTTCAACCAGAAATGAAAGGTGAAGATATGTCGTGAATGTAACATAATTTTCAATAATCTCCCTTTTACCCTCTACCCACTTCACCATTGACTGAACACTTTCAGGAAGGTATATAGTTCTCAGCTTTTTAATTCCCATTCATCCTTCAAAGGTTAGTTACATGTAAATGAATTTATTAGCAGTTGGTTAACATGCAAAATATACTACCACGTTTATTTACTATTGAAGTGCTTTGTGTAAATAGAAAAGAAAATAAAAGAAGGATCCTTCTATTTAAGAAACACGAGAATAAACATTGGTATATGTAGTAAAGCTGAACCCAAGTAGCTGACATACTTTATAAGTGCCTGTAGGAGTCCCTGAGAGCATTTCTTGCTCTCTAGTTTTGGAAAAAAATTTGCCAGTAATTTTATTATTATTATTTTTTATTATTTATACCTACAGCACCTGGTCTTTCTAGGTGGTCTCGCATCCAAGTACTAACCAGGCCAGACCCCGCTTAGCTTCCGAGAACAGACATCAGACTTATTCAGGGCGGCATGGCCGTAGACCATGGACCATGGCTCCACTGCGGTGTGAACCCAGGACCTCCTACATGTAAAGCAGACGTGCTAACCTCTACACTGTGGAGCCACATCCTGCCAGTAATTATTTTTTACAAAACAATAACTTTGTTTTGGCTCAACCTCTCTTCCTTCTAAGAGACCATACTGAGATCTCAAAGAGCGCTGAGCAGTGCATTCATATTGCTCGTAGACTAGAGTGCCCACAGTTGTCATTTTGGCTCTAATATCACATCAGAGTAGTCATTCTCTCTAAAGATTAAATCCATCTTCCTTTAGTCAAACCCAATATAAATCTCAAGGGAAAATGAGTGTGTGCATGTGTGTGTGTGTGTTGTGTGTGTGTGTGTGTGTGTGTGTGTGTGTGTGTGTTACAAAGGAGGGCCTCAAATTAGACATTGCCTCTGGTACTCATTTTATTAGCTACCCCTCTGATGAACACTACACAATTAAAAAGGAAAAGACAACTACAGTGAGGAGACTGAACCAATACTGACCCTTCCTCGACTGTACTCAATGGCACTGACATTTGGAAGAGTTGTGCGACATTGCTTTCAAAGGTTAGGGAATGCCCTGAGTGATTTGGAAGTTTTTCATATCCATGTATCACATTACTATATGAATCCAGGTAATAGGAAAGTGATCATTAACTAGGTTTATGAAAAGCAGACTGCTTACTATTCTTGAGAGTTTGCCTTTACTTATGACTTGTCATTGTCACAATTCTTATGCCATTGGCTACTATGCCGAACTATATTTCAGATTCTTTTGATTTTAGACCTCTGGTCTAAGAACTAGACCTAATGAATTCTTGCAGGAAGCACAATTTCCGATTACTGTTTAGAATGTACTTTGAATCATTTGGGGATCCTGCCTTCTAAACAAAAGAGAAAAATAGAGATTATAAACAGGGAAATGCAAAGGAAACTGTGGAGGGTAGTGAAGATACTAAGATACCAAAGAAATAGCTTGCCTGAGACATAATGGGAATTTGTGGAGACTCTCAAGTATTAATAAGTACCTTATCTGTGCTTTTAAGGAGATAGCGTTTTAAAAAGCTCTTAACTGAGTTAAAAGGCCACATTTGAAAAAGTGAATGGAAAACTCCACTGGCTTTAAATATGTGAGTTATTCTCTTGTGTGAGTAATTTGACTTATCTAGTTAAAATAGAAAAGCCTTAGAGGGAGAATCAAGCAGAGAGGAAATGGAAAGGAAGTTCCACATAAAATAAAGGCCTACTTAATCTACTATGAAAAGACAATGGAGCCTCTGCCTGTTCAAGGGCAGAACTTGATGTCAGCAAAGAACAGGCAGGTTGTCCAGAGTGAAGGCAGAACTTCATTGTGCTGACAAGAGATGTCAGCAACCTCTGATCTGGTTTGAAAGTTTTCACAGGTAAGTGAGGGACAGGCAGAAAACTGTTAGTAAGTTTGATCCAAACTAATTAGAAAAAAAAAAAAAAGGACAATTTCCAAAGCCTTAAATTCTGTTAATAGTTCTCATGAATAGAATATTGAAAGATATGAAAGATTAGAAGGTAGAATAGCCTCCTCACCACATACACTAGAAGCTTAGACATATGCATTTTAAATTCTGTTTAAGTGTCCCAAGAGTAGAGAGAAGCTGAAAAGGGAATATGGGGAAGGAGGGTCACATGAAAAAATAAAAACAGTATAAGAAACTGGACAAGAGGGAGAAATAAAAGGGAAAGGAAATGAGGCTTTAAGTCAAGCTCGAATCCTAGTTTGCCTGTGTTACACAGACCTTTTCAGATCTAATTTCAGGAAAGTACATCTAAGCCTTTCTCTGGCACACAGCCTTATGTGTTGTAAGTACTCAATAAAGATTTGTTAATGATGCTATTTCTTATCTGTCCATCACCCTTCAGACAGATTTCATTTCCAGATATCCCTCTCCCATCCAAGAAAATCATGTTTAAAATTCTGTATTATAAAATTATTGGTTCAGAGCATTGTACCCAGTAAAACACAATTTAATGCAGAAAAGGACTTAAAAAATGAGTTCCTGAGGTAAAGCCTCTCTCAAATTACCTTACACTCCTTTCTGACTGTCAATGGTAAGAATCTAAATAACGATAAAAAATTTGGCTTTTTCCAGCAGAGACTAACAAATACTTTCTAAAATACATTTACAGTCTGTCATAAGACAATACTTAACCCTTTTGAGCCATATAAAAACACCTACTAATAAAACAATCCCAAATAAGTACACTGTTTTTAGCACTATGAAATAACTATCCAAAGTTCAAAAACAGATTATGTTGGTGTTCAGCAAAACAGAATGATAATTGCCATTTAGAATCAATGCTATATATAAGGCCATTTAAAAACAGATTAAAAAAATAAAAAATAAATGTATTGACATATTTCTCTGTTGATGTTCATCTTGAACTAAAGTGAATTTAATAGTTTTTTCATAGTGCTTCTCTGTTTCTTAAGGTTAGTATAGTTTCATAATTCGATGACCTGGGAACCTATGCTAGCTTTCACTTGTTCTGTTTCTAGACATTTAATGACTATAAATACTTATTTTCAATAAACTATATCTTCACTTCTAACTTTTTTGTGACTATAGATAAGTTTTAAATACCACTAAAGATGGCTCTTAAGGCTGGCATTGTATTTCAAAACAACTACAGGATAATTTAAAAAATAAATTTAGCAAAATAAATGAGAGACTGAGGAGTATTCCTTAAATCACACACACACAAAAATAGCCCTTTAGATGGGTGCTTAAAAATAGTTTTCTTTGTCTTTGCAATTCCAGTGGGGAAAATTAATTCAAATCAATTTGATCTGAGAAATTTGCAGTCATAACAGCTCGTCAGAAAGCACCCAGAGTGACCTAATCATTAAGAAAAACAAAATAATTGTACTGACATTTTCCTATAATTGATCAAATTAGTTGCTTTAAGCTAATAGATAAAATCCAGTTGTTACTGAAATATGCAAACAATGAACATGACCAGACACATCTTTAACTTTTCATTCACAGTGACCACAATACCATTATTTAATCTATAAACCCTGGGTTAGGATCTATGTGGCTATGTCATAGATATAACACTGGTACACACCTAGGGACTAGTAGCCCACAGGGCATTCCTCTCTGGCTCAGTCTATTGATGCCTACAAAGGAAACAGTAGAAAAAAACATCGCACATAAAGCTAAAACTGATGTAAAAAAAATAAAATAAGAACCAGGAAAGATTCTTCACTCTATTAAAATATACAGAGTTGAATTGAGATAGTGCATATTAAATATGCATTATCTTTAAAAAGAGAAAGTTGCTATTTTTGAGGTTGCCTGTCATATTCTCCCTCCCTAAAAACACTCCTACACCTTGATTGTTCTACAGCTACATTTCACTCAGTAAACATCCCTGCAGTGAGGTTGCTGTGTGGATGGGGAAGGGTGATCAGCATCTAATTGATAAGAACAAGGTGAAATTCCTCGTGGTACAGTGGGGCAGAGTTATTAAAAATGACGCAAATCAAAACTAATTCTATTGCATCTCAGCTAGGAATTCTGTCAAATCAAAAGAACACAGAACACAACTAATAGCATCTTAAAAGTTAGGAATTTCTGTTTTTAAAAAACAAAGAAATAGATGGCTGTTGGCATTAGCTACTCAACAATACCATCGGGAACCTAGATCCCCTCCCCACTCCTTTTTTTCCTTCTACCATCTTATAAAGTTTGACTTACACACTTGTCTTTTTTACTATCCCCCCATCCAGACATCACATCTGCATTCAAAGAAGAAAGCAAAGGGAAATGACAAAGAGTCTTTGATAAGAAATGGATGAGTTTTACTTCAAGCTAGGTCTCATGAACCAGAAGGGAATCACATTGCCCTTTCTAGATGCAAGGGAAGCTGGAATTTGAGGGTGGTTGTTTTGTTTTGTTTTTGTTTTTATTTGTATTTTTAACTTCGCTTCCATGATGGGAGGTGGCAAGGGTAAGTTTTATATCCATTCTACTATGACTGTCAGAGGATATACTACTGACCACCCAACATCTAGATGCACTTCAAAACATGCTTGCCTCTGTCCCACTAACCAGTTACTGTTTTCTTCTGCATGGGATCCAGATGTTACATTTCATGTTCCAGTGACCTATGTACCTATATATAAGCTGAAAGAAAATTTATTTGCTTCCTAAATAGCATATAATAAGGAAGAAGCAGAGGATAAATGTAATAAAACCCCCATTAGGGGAAAAATAGAGAGACTAAAACATACAGCAGTTACTGATTCTTGGAGCACATAAAATCCAGCTAATCAAAATAGAGAGACGTCTCATTCTACAGAAAGCAGTGTCTTGCTTGGCTAAACTCTAGTCCCAGGTTCTGTCTTTGAGCATCCTTCTCACCTATGGTCTTTAGTTTCTAATTCTACTGTTTGGGAGGACTTTTTAAAGACTAGATATTGTTTTTCTGCTTTATACTGTGAAATATATCATGCAAACAAAAGACAGTGCATTAGATTTATATCTAGTTTTAAGTACATTAATAAAATAAGTAGTTGTGTATCCATCATCAAGCTCACTATATAGATAAATACCAGCAACTTTATAGCTCCCTGCAAGCTACCTAAGAAAGGCATCATTTCTCCTTCTGAAAACATAATCTACCTTAAAATTGTCATTAATATTTCCCTTGCTTTTTACGATGTTTCAAAAGCTTCTCCACATTTGTATACATATAAAAACATTACATTGATATATTTTGCCTATTTTTGACTTTAATATAAATGGAATCAATACATTTTTGTGACTGGCTGTTTTTTCACTCAACATTAAGCTTTTAGATTCATCTATATTGATGAGCTTAGCTATAATTTGTTTTCTCTGATATACATGCCAGAATATATTTATCCATTCTCCAAATGATGAAATTTTTTCTTTTCAGTTTGTACTATTACAAATATGCTGCTATGCATATCCTCATGCATGCATGTTGGCGCCCATGCGTAAAAGATGTTCTATATATCTAGGAATGAAATTGTTGAGTATTAGAAATGACCATCATATTGACTGTTTTTGAAACTAATTATACCAATTTATACTACTACCTGCAATATTGATAAATTGTGACTCCTCCATATTCATAGGCACAATCTTTTGAGGTATGATTTTAATATGTATTCTTCTGATTACTAATAAAGATGAGTATCCTTTTGTATATTTTTGGAATTCATGTTTTCTCCTGTTCTTGTTTATTTTTAAACTTTGTTCATTTTTATCTTATTTTATTTTACTTAGTTCATTTTTATATTAATAGGTTTTAATTGTTTCTTTTTGATTCTTATGATTTTTATTTGCACTCTAGATACAAACTTTTTACTTCCTTTGTGTTACAAATATCTTCTCTCAGTTTGGAAGGTGTGTTGTTATTTATTTTCCATGATTTATTTTTTTTAATTTAAGAAATATATATTATGAGCAAAAGTTCTGAATATTTTATTATAAAATGTATTCTTTTAAAATTGTTCTTTGTGTTCCTATTTGTGAAATTATTCCCTAATCAGATATCAAAAAAATTCTCCTATGAAGTATTGCATTCTATGTTTAAGTCATTAATCTCATACTACATATAAACTTAGGACCCAATGATATTTTTCCATGTAGTGTGCCAAAAAATAAAGATCACCCAAATTAGAAAGGAGGTTTTCTATTCAGAGCTTAGTATATCAAGGGAGTCCACCACCTTCACTTGCATTTGGCATAGACTCGAAGAGTGAATGAGAAAAGTTTCAACAAAAATAAAAATAAAGATTTGAGGTATGCTCTGATTGGAGATTCTTGTAGACAGATGAGCTACAAGTGGGACATCTTATATGACTGTTTTTGGGAGCATATTTGATATTCTCTGGCTGGTCCAAAGTTGGAAGCAGAGGTGAAAAATATCAAAGCTGTGCCAATGGCTGCCAGAGATTGTGCTTGACTTCTTAACTGGGTGCTGCAGAGGTTGTGAGTCAGAGTTCTGTTTTATGTGGTCTGACCATTGCCCTTCGGTTTATTCAATCTCAGTCGATAACTCATTTTTCCTACACCATTGGTTGAAATCTCTCCTATCTTTTCCCCACTGGTCTGCATATCTATCCTTTGTGATATCTTAGGTTTCCATATATGTGTGTTTACTATGAACCCTCAGCTGTGTTTCATTTGTCTTTGTATACACTTCGGGATAGTAGTATAATGACTCAATTATTATTGCTTTACACTACTAATATTTGTAAAGTAGGAAGTCCTAAACTCTCTTTATTTTTCTTCAAGACAATCTTAGTTGTTCTTAGTCTTTTACCCTTCAATGCAAATTTTATAATAAATTTTAAGAGTCATGATATTAATGAGATTTTTAGAGAAACGAGATCACTAAAATATTGTGTCTTCTTATACAAGATTATGGTCTACCTAGCCATATATTTAAAAATTTTTAATATCTTAAAATAGTTTAAAATCATTTAATGGTGTAATTTATGTTTTATTGCTGTAGTGAATGTATTTTAACTAAATTTTCTGTGTTTGCTAGTGTGCAAGAATGCAATTTATTTGTGTACCTTCATCTTGCGTCTAGTATAAATTGCTAAAGTGTAGCTTTAACTTGCATAATTATTAAATAATTTTGTATATTTATATAAATAACATATACATATTAAATAACACAATGTATTTCTCCCTTTAAATCATATGAATTTTAATTTGATTTCCTTCTTTTGTTATATAAAAACTTTTGTAAAATAATGAACAAAATGTTAGTAATGAGCTTCCTTGCACCATAACAATTTAGAGAATTAATTTAACATTTTTACATTAATTATATTGTTTCCTATAAGTTTTTGTAGATATTCTTTATTTTATAAAGTAAGATTATCCTCCATTTCTAGCTTATATTTTTTTACATATTTGTTGTAATTATCAAATTGTTTTTCTATTGAAATAAACATATTTTATTTGGCTTATTATATTAATGTTTTCTAATAATAAACCAAACTAGTTACTCTGATATAAGTTTATCTTGGTTAGTGTAATTTTACACATTGCTGACTCCACTTGCATTTTGTTTGATGCAACAAACAAAATTTTCACATGTATATTCATTGAGTTTGATATGTGGTTATATAATGATTCATAATGCATTTTGTTTTGTTTTGTTTGATATCGAGGATATATTAACTTCATATATAAATTGAGAGTGTTTCCCCTCTTCTATCCTCTTAAACATTGAAATAAAATCAGAATTATCTTTTTCAGTTTGTTGACACATAATATAAAGTTATCTGAGCTTGGTATTTTCTTTGTAGGAATACTTTAAACTACTAGTTGAATTTTCTAACTGGTTAAGGATCACTTGGGAATTTTATTCTTCTAGGAATAAGCCATTTGACTATAATATTATCTTATTCTTAAAATTTTATTCTATCCTCCCTCTAATATCCTTTCCTGGATATGTCAGCCAGCCATCTGCTGGAAGGTGCTTTACATCAAACCTCTTATAAGTGGGAAGAGATGCAGGAATATTTCTTCACTAGAATTGCCATTTACTATAAATATGGATTGACCTTTGCTGCTGAACCCATAATACGGCACTATCACTCTCCCTTGGGTTTAATGAGCTGTATATAATAAGCATTGTTTCTGACTATGGAATTTCTTTCAAAATAAGTAATGCAGCAGGCTCAAGACTATGTAATTCTTACCATATAGCCCATCATCCACAAAGAGCTAGACTTAGAAGCCAATAACAAAATGACAATTCTGTGTAGGAGAAAAACCTTGGTGATTTTGTTGTTTTCTTATAAAACAGATAGTCTATTATCTGAAACAGTTATCATTCTTTGGAAGTCTTTCTCCTTTGAAAGAGATTGCAAAGGCCTAGAAACCAAGGACAAGAAGTTGAAATCAAGGAGAGGAAATTAGAAGCTAATAACCCACTCTCAAATTCTTGTTTCCCTTTCTCAGGATTTTGGTCTTCTGCACTGGTTTGGATTCCTATTAGGAGCTTCAACAATAGCTCCATTGACTTGGAAATTAAGATGTCACTTTACCATTGAATCCTCATGCCACTGAATTTACAGACAATAGAGGATTATAGCCTTACTTGAGATGTTAATTTTGACTATTAAGTGGAAATCAAGCTGCTGCTGCAGTAGTATGTGTAAAACACAGGGCATCCTCTGAGACACCTTCTAGAACTTCTAAATACACTGGAAACAGTTAATGAACAACCATAGCAACTCAATGCAGGTATGTGCACTAAGAGCTCTTATTTATATTTTTTTCAAGAATGTACTTTTCCGTCACAATACAAAGTAAAAAAAAAATCCTAAGCAGTAAAGGTATGGACTGAAGGAAAATGGAACTTGAATTATGTGATAAAGGAAACAAGGTCTGAAACAGCTTCCCATATTTTATTGTTTGATCAGTAGTAAGAATGCATGCATATATCTCTATCTTTAGCCCACATTCATCTGTTTTTAGCTCCCTTTATGCTACTATATTTTATAAGGTGTGTTGATTGTAATTAAAGTTTAGGTTGATCTCTAAGTTATAGGATATAAAGGTGAGATTGTGAGGGGACCAGAAAAGAAATTATCATCAACCTGAGACCTATGTAATGACTTCAGGGACATGATGCTCAATACATTGAATTGAATTGTATTATTTAATTGTAAATAATTCTAAAGTGTGTTGTTAATGAAAAACTTCAATTACTTTTGAAGGCCTATTTTTATTAATTGTGTGTAAGTACATTTTTGTAAGAAACTAAAGCAACATATTCTTAAGTGTTAGCAGGGTTAGATTTTGCCAGATTTATGCTAAATTTTTATAGGTACAATCTTTCTAATTGGTCTGTAAAAAAACATGAATTATTTGCATAATAAAATACAATAAGAGAAAACTTTATAACATAGCTACAGAATTATATTTTTCAGCCATTGATTATGCTACCTTTGAATATAAAATGTACATGAAATATTAATAAGTGAAAAAATAGGCTTATGTTGTTATTAACATCGTAAATTCAAAGTGTTTTAAGCTAAACCATTTTAATAAATTAGAAGGATGTACATGAACATGTTAAAAGTTAACACTATTATTTTGGGATAATAGGCATATGTTATTTTGTGTGTGTTTCTGTGTTCTGTGAATATCTATCAAGGTTATATACTAATTCATAATAACAAAACAAATCATTACTATCAATGAGGTTTTTCTCAGAAATAAGTTCTTACATTGGGTTGTATGAGCAAGGTTTTGAATTTAAGTTAGATGTCTTTATTGGTAATAATGCACCCTTGGCTATACATTTATGTGAGATAAGCAAATGCTATTGCTTTTTCCTTTCTTATGATGAGAATAACAAACTTATGTGAAACATTATATTCTGCACAACATAAACTCCAAATTAAATGTAATTATGGCCATAAATATTTATGTTATATTAATTATAATAAAGGACTTAGATGTCAGTGTATTTTACTATTCCACATACAATTGAGAGTAACACATTTTAGTTTTGCTTCTTCACAGCACTAATTTCTCTATTTGGCTTGCCTATTATAGCAGCTATTTTCACAAGTATTTCTAAGGATTTTCAAATATGTTACCTTTTTAGAATAATTTGTGACCATCTATATTTTAAATTTAGGTATAATTTCAGTCCTTTAATATCAGTGATTTGTGACATATTTTTCAGTATTTATTTTCAACTATTTTCATGATATTTTTGGGAAGAAAGCTTAAGACTCACTAAGCTAGAATATATTAACAGTGTCTCAAGACACATTTGGTAAAAGATTGTTACAAAAGTATAATACATTCTGTATCTTAAGTATAAAGTACATGGGTCTATCATCTATCTATCTATCTATCCATCTATCTATCATCTATCACCTATCACTTACCTATATCTATCTATATTTAAAATTATTTTCTTAAGTGGTTTTTTCTAAAATATACAGTTTTAAAATATATTGACATCTGGAAATTATCACATTTGTCTAATTATCTAATCTAAGTCTAAGGTTAATTCATAAGTGATTGCTGGTGATGTCATATTATCTTTCATCACTGGGAGCTAAGGAAGGTTAAAGTGTATGTAATTCTTTATAGTACTTAAAAAAACTCTTAATTGGAAGTATGAAAGTGCCTTATTTGACACTATATTCAGCTAGACAAAGAACAATGAAGATCTGTGTTGTATTAGCCTTGATATCATAGACAACTTAAATAGCTTTAAAATATTGTACAGACATACCTCAGAGATATTGCAGGTTGGATTCCAGACCACTGCAATAAAGCAAATACTACAATAAATCAGGTTTTGGTTTCCCAGTGCATATAAAAGTATGTTTACACTATACAGTAGTTTCTTATGTGTGTAAATAGCATTATGTCTAAAAACAGTGTACGTACTTTAAAAAAATACTTTAGTGTAAAAAGTGTTACAGAGGATTGGATAAAGCAGTTATGGTTTATATATACAATGGAATATTACTCAGTCATTAAGAAAATGAAATCCTACCATTCACAACAACATGGATGGACCTAGAGGTTATTATTGCTGAGTGAAATAAGTCAGACAGAGAAAGATAAAAACCATATGACTTCACTTACATGTGGAATCTAAGGAACAAAAAGAACAAACTAATCAAAAACAGACTCACAAATATAGAGGACAATCTGGTGATGGCCAGAGGGGAGGAGGTTTGGGGGTGCTAAGAGAAAGGGGTGAAAGGTTTAAGAAGTGCAGATTAATAGTTGATAGATGGTCATGGGGGTGGGGAGCACAACATAGGGATGCGGTTTGCAGTAATGTAATGGCTAGGTGTGGAACCAGAGGAGAGAAAGACCAACCAGGGAGATTGTTTTGTAAACTATATAAATGTCTAACCAATGTACGGTTTACTTGCAACTATAAAATAAGGAATCAAAATAAAAATAAAAATAAAAATGCTAACCATCATCTGCACTTTCAGGGACTTAAAATTTTTTTACTGATGGAGGGCTTTGCTTTCAATAATTGATGGCTACTGGCTGATGGGATGGGTGGTTGCTGAAGGTTGAGTTTGTATTGTGGCAATATACATTAAAATAAGACAGAAGGCAATGAAGTTTGCCACCTGGGATTGACCTTTCTTTCACAAATAATTGTCTCTGTCGCATTTCATGCTGTTCGATAGTATTTACCCGCAGTGTAGAGATTTTTTTCAAAATTGAAGTCAGTCCACTCAAACTCTGCTGCTGCTTTAATCAATTAAGTTTAGTGAATATTCTAAATCCTTTGTGTTATCATTTTAATAATCTTTACAGAATCTTCGCCAGGTGGAGATTGCATCTCAAGATACCACTTTCTTTCCTCACCCATAAAAAGCAGCTCCTCATCCATTAATCTACATATCTATCTATCCTTGTATGGGAAACTTAGGGTTCTTATGAATTAACTTCTCTGATCAGAAAAGGACAATTTCTATTATTTACCAATTCAACTTATTCTTGTTTTTCCTTAGTATTATTATTATGATTAACCTCTGTCAAAACTGAATAAGATTTCTTTTTGAAACTATCTTTGTCATCAAGACAAAGATTATTTTTAAATTGTGTTCTTAGGAATAGTAGTACCAAATAAATTAGAAAGTGAATCAATTTTAGTATTTTATAATCTCAAAGTCAGAAGTAGACATTGAAAATAAATTAACATCATTTTTTCACTTTAAACATTTTCTTTGGTTTTTCTAAAGAAGTTCATGATGGTCAAACTGTTATAACATCTTTTTTTTTCTATGGTATCTTATATTATCACATATGACTTTTTTTCAAGTTTACCTAAATAATGATATTGATTTTCAGTTGAACAATTTTGATATTTTCAAATTGTTCTGTTTCATGACATTAACAATAGTTGTACCTAGGCATGATACAGCAAAATAACTACTAGCTGAAACTCTCACTTTGTATTCAATGTTTTTCCTACCAGGTGAAACTATTTCTCCTCTCCTCTGGCAGATTTGATCCCATGCACACATCCTGAGATAAGCTCTTGCTCAGTAATGGAATATGCTTATGGAAGACCCCTGGATAAAGGAGGCCTTGCCTAGCAATGAAGTTCATATCTCAAACTGCTTAGGCTTTCACCTGGTTTATATTATTCTTTGATAACCGTTCCCCAAATTCAAAGCACCTGAGTCTTCACCATTAGGTTGGGCTAGTAGTTTCCACCAGGAGAAAGGCATCTTGGGAGTTGAGTTGATAAGTAATCCTCTGAGTGTGTTGAGTAAAAGTGTGGAAAATGAGCTTGGGGAAAAAAACAACTTTTCTCTGTCTCTCCTTGACCTTCCCCCACCCATCGTGAGTAAATTATCCTTCTGTCTGAAGTCAGATAGACAGATGGCCACAATCCATGAATCTCCTAGATAATGCAATTATAAATAATGAAGAGTGCATTATATTTTAATATCTTAGATTATAAGTAAAATGATTTAAAATGTGTTTATATTTGGGGGACTAAAAGAAAACTTTGATACTATCAGATAGGTAGGGTTATTTTATATTTGAGCATAAACACCAAATTCCATTAGAAAATTTGTTTGTTTGAATTGAAATATTACAGTCTGTATCCTTAGACACAGATATCATTACATATGCAGATTTTTCTTTTTATATGTTAAAGTAATATAATATAATTATAGTCTCTCAATTCCTTATGAGGATTTAAGTGCTTTACTATTGCCTTATGAGTAAACCTCACATTTTTCTTATTACGTTGGGAAAATAAGTCACATAATTATTTTTAGTAGGACATTTTCATTTTTATTTATAAATATTATTAGCCTACTATGCCATCCAATAAAAGAGAAGTACTATCATTTTTGCATATATAAAAATCAAAATTCATTGTTTTTATTTTAGAGTTTATTTATTCTCTGATCCTAATGAAAGCCATTTTCCATCTACATGATATCTTGATGGTAATTGTGCAAAATGGTAAAAGGAACCATACAAGGTATTAGCTCTGCTACATTCTGCATTCTGTCTAATAGACCAAGTACCTAGAATGCTAAAAGTTTTTCTATACCAAACACAAGTTAACTGGAAACAATGTCATTTTAGTTCATTTTCATACTTATCTCTTTTTATCTTTTCTTCCTTTCAAATTTTATCTACACTCTTTAACCTAGAGTCAGTCATTTCTTCTTTGGTATTCCAAATCTTATTTCCAAATTCGCTTCTGCACAGGAAACTGTACTTGAACTGGGAGAATGATTTTAGCTATGATTGTTTTAAGAGCATTTTAGCCTAAGATTTTAGCCCATACCTTACCATTCTACCATGGATTCCTTTATTGTTGTTATTACACTTTTAAACATCCTACAGAACTATCATTTTATGAAACACATTGTGGGTGAAGATGCTCAGTAAACTATTCTTATAGGCAAACAATTTTTTTTGCCATGTAATACTTTAATGAAGATTAGTGGACATAGCATGTAAACCTTCAGGAGAGGAGGCTTTAGGTGAATAATAGTTCTTAATTATTATATTATAAAATTCTAGGGTATAGAACTTGTGTCATCCTCTACACTGTATCCTCATTTATTACCTAGTATCATGAAGGAGAGCAGAGTGTCAGGGCAGAAATTCTAAAGACAACTGCTTTGGTTTGTATCTTAGCTCTGGTCATTTCTAGCGTATGATCTTCTAGGTGAATCACTGAACCTTTCTCTGAATCAGTTACCTCATCCGTGAAAGGGAATAATAATGCCTAATTCATATGGCTGTGGTGAGGGTTCAATGAGTTAAAATATGAGAAATATTTAGAGCAGTGCCTGTCATGTAGTAAAATTCACTCAGATTTTGCTATTATGATTTGTGCGTAAAAGGTATCAAGTAAGTGTAAAGCATCAATAATTAAGTATATTTTGATGATTCTTATAGTGTTTCACCTTGAATGAAAACTTTTAGCAACTGAAAACATAGAGAATAGATTTTCTGCAATTAGTATAAAAACAGATAGACTTGAGAGAATGGCTACCCTGATTGGCAGGATTCAGGAGAGATGTGAACAGCCCCGGGAACAGATAGGATCTACGCACAGTGGAGTCAAGACAAAGAAATGAAAGGAAGTCCCGGTAGGAGTTTCATTAGGTGCAGCTAACTAAGGATTTCTATAATACTTTAGAGGGAGAGATTTCAGCTTCAATCTTGTTTGGGAGAAGAAAGTGAAAAAGAAACAAATGAGCAGCATTAAAACGATGTAGTTATTGAAATTTTATAACAAAACATTTTTATCTAATTAGAAGCAATTACAGAGATTACCCTATTTACATTGTTTAATATATGTACTGTTTAGTATATTTTATAGATTAGTTCCATTCATTCTAAATTTAATTTGTAAGATACTCCGATGGTCTTAAGTGAAAGCATTTGTAGTGCGATTGGGTCAAGAAAACAGCACATACATCTCCTTCCTGCTCTAAATTTCTAAAAAAGACATAAAACAGACTTAATTACAGTTCTGGAACACAAGATATACACTTCATGGACCCAAAATTCTGAGGATATTTTGAAAGACAGAAGGAACTACTGACTGACATTTTCACAAGAGTGGGTTTGTGTGAAAGATGAAAGCAGCTTTTTGCTTAAAAGCAGCAGATGAAATAGCAGGAGAGGTTTCTCAGGCAACCAATCAGGATTATGGCCCAGACATCTGTAAGAGAACAACCAGACAGGTAACTGCACCTCAAATCAGCAGGTAACAGACAAGTGGATGCCCAGGAGTGGACATAAAGAATGTGCACTGCCTCTTGTACCCAGAAGATTAACTACAAATGCATGTTTTATCCTGCCCTTATCATCACTAGAGATGTGCTACGATGTGTCAAAAGAGTATTTGTGGAAAGCTCTAAAACAGATACAGACAGACACATAACAAAGAATCCCCAAACATTTAAGAAAATACAATATTGAAGCCAACAAGAGAGGCACCAAAGTTAACGAACATTAAAAAAAAAAAAAAAAAAAGAACCCAAGAAACAGAAGTTTAATTTTAAATGAAATATAATTTCCTCGAGTGGATAAGATAAATTTTAAGTTCATATAAGAAGTGGTTGTACACACACACACACACACACACACACCACACACACACGCATACGCAAATATTTTCTCACAGATTCTGATTTTCCCCAGATAGTTCTCTTCCTCAATTCTTTAAGTTTTTGGGTAAGTGTGACTATATAAGAGTAGTTTTTCTAATCCTTCTGTATAACTAGTATTTCTATCCGATGTCCCAACACATACACAGCTGGGTGTCCTATCCTCTACCTGCCCACCTCCTCACCCAGCTTGATTTTTCCTCATAGAACTTATCACCACTTGATTTATGACATGTGTATATTTTTGTCGTTTGTTGGGTCCTCCTTGCTAAAAAAAAAAAAAAAAAAAAAATCCTGGTTCATAATAGACACCTGATAAACATGTATTAAAATAATTAATACATTTTAGTAAAACAGGTCATACAAAGGAAGATGATGTTATTTAAGTTTGGCTGTTCATGTTTTACATCTCTTAAACACATAAGTTAGAACTGAACATTTCATTAGAAATTTTGAGATTTGAACATTCTTGGGAGATTTAAAATTATTAATGAATATTTCAAACACCAGATGTTTCTGTCAAACTTAGGTGAAAAAATAAATGATTTTATTATTCAACAGCTTTTCTTAGGAGTAGAGAGTTGCATTGTGGCAATGATTTTAGATAAATTAGACGGTTGGCCTCAATATACTTTTTACAAGTCTATCTTTCTGGTCATAGTGTGAGTTCCATGAAGGTTGGTGCCTGGGATTTATTCTTTCCAGTTCAACATCCTGGTATAAAATCCAGCCCAGAATAGGCCATCAGTAAATGTTTGGTGGATTAATGATTGAATGAGTAATTTTGTTTTCCAAAAAAGTGAAAATTCATTTTAAATCATTCTGATTTTGTTTGTTTGCTTTTGCCTTCACACTTTTTAACTTCTACCTTATTTATTTATTCCAAACTTTAAGTACTTAAGCATTCAGACTTTTTAGCATACATATTATCTCTTTGAACAGAAATTAGCTAGAGGGTAAAATGTCTCTGCTTTTGCAAGGTGTTTGTTATCTACTTTCTAAATATCCTCAATGAGCTTAAAGCTGAGGGAGGAGACAAACAAGTGAGCAAATACTTTCAATAACATTTGGGTACTAGGTGATTAAAATCTGCATAGAGTTCTGAGGAGGGCAAAGGAGCAGCAGAAATGATTCAGGAAGATATTGAAGATGACTAGATATTTATAAAGCTGAAAAATAGTGAAGGAAGAATTAGGTGAGCAGTGACCTTCCTTGAAGTTTTTGGAACAGGCTATAGTATTCAATTACAGGCATGACAGAAGAAGTTATAGAGGCAAAGGGCTTGGATGACTGGAGACTTTTAGTCATTCAGTTACAAATATATCCAATACACATTTATCGAGAATTTAATATAGTCTAAATTCTGGCAATAAAAGTGTGAAGACAAATCACTGCCCTTATGGGTCCTATACTCCAATGGTAAAGATAGACCTTAAAAAAAAAATACAGCATAAACAAAAGTAAGCACTAAGAAGAAAATTAAGCAAGTGAGAGAAATAGGAACTATCAGAGGGCAGTCAGGGAAAATGACATTTAATAAATAAAAAAAGACAGAAATGAGCAAAATAGATATGACTTAATGTAGCAAAGAGATAGGGTAGGGGCATTCCAGGCATATGGAACAACCAATGCAGAGAGAGAGAAAGGGAGGGAAGAAGGGGTGGGGGAGGGAGAGAGAGGAAAAGAGGGGGAGAGGAGAGAGAGAGAGAGAGAGAGAGAGAGAGAGAGAGAGAGAGAAGGAGAGAGAAAGAGAAAGAAAGAAAGACGGGTCAGAGAGACATGATGCCCCACAGCAGGGGCTTTGTAGGGCATAAAGATGACTGGGCTTTCGCAACGCCTGAGCAAGATGACACTAACTTGTGTTGAGCTGAGGAAGGGGACAATGTTACTACATTTTAACAGGGTTACTACATGTGTGCTCAGAGAGAAAGGAGGAGATTCAGGGGAGTCATGTGACCTAAAGTCAACTGAAGAAAGTGTTTTAAAAAAGTTGTGTGGTTATTTGTCCCAACGTCATCAATAGGTCAAGTAAACGTTGCCTGAACACAGACCATTAGATAAAGCAAGAGTGATGACTTTGCTAAATTCACCAAAACTACAGATAATTTTGTAGAATGTTGAGGGCAAATGTCTAAATGAGGAAGGCATATAAGAGGGAATAAAAGGGGAGAAATCTTCACAAATTTGTTGTAAAAAGTAGTATAGATGTAATCTTGAAGAGACCAGCGGCCACAAAATAATTATTTGCAAGAAAATCTTATGGTTTGTTTTGAATTTTTGGCAAAAGGTTTGCAATCCAAGGGTCAGAGAGATTGGAAATGGTGATGCAAGAAGCAAGAGTTCCAGCGGGAGGCTTTCCAATGGCCCCTTAAGAGGTAAGTCCATGTACAAGGATGTTTTCAAAGTGTAGACTAATTTGCCTAGAGAGCACTTCCAGTCACATTTTTATATTGTGTCACTTTTAAAAATTAAATTTTTACTCAGCTGTTTTAACTCTAATCTGCTTGTTATATATGACAGATGCTGGCCAGGGTGGTAAGCTAGTTTTCTTATGGTGGAGAGAGCTGGCTGATGGTGTCATATTATGACCCTGGTCTCCTTCTTGAGCAGTGGCATTTATTCATAGGCTGGTGGATTGAGGTTAAAGGTTCAGACAGTGATTGTTAAACTGATTCTTCCTTTGTGCAAACTTAATAAACTCACACAGGATGGAGGCAGTGCCCTTGGCCTCATTAGCACCATTTTCTAGCTTCTCTCTATATTCTTCTATTGAGAACAGATACATCTGGGGTTGCCAGCTACTTTTGGTGTTTTTATTCCTCCCAATGTTTCATCTTCCATCTCCTTTCAATCAAATCTCATATGTTTCTATTAGTTGTTGTTGTTGTTCTTGTTCTTGTTAAGAAATAGAACTTCACAAAGTATTTGCCATAGAGTTCAGAAAACCCTAACCAAACGCCCCAGGAAGATTTGTCGTAACTTGAAAAATTATTGGTCAGCCTGAGTCTTTGCTCTGCCCTGAAGAATGCCCTTTGGTGTAAAAGTACAGGAGTTTCTCTTGACCATAGTCTTCTGGGTTTTCCCACAGGTGGTAGAACATTTTCTTCTTAAACTAGACTGAGTAAACAGTTTGTGGATTCACTGAGAAAATGGACAATACTTTATGAAATGGTTTAGGGGTGAATGAATTTTTATAATTAATTTTGTGTGTGACTTTTACTTAATGGATTTGAGGCTTAAGTAAGTATGATAAGATTTGTCATATGACAGGAACACAGAATCAAATATTTTCAGGGATCAGAAATATATGTAAATGAATGAAACTGGCTGGAATATGACATAAGTGGTGGTCTCTAACCTGCTCGATGGTTTAGGAGGTGAGAGTGGGAATTGGGTGCTAGAATGAAGAAACAGAGACATCTATTTTAAAATGCATAGAGAAGGAAACTGACATTCATTGTTTGGAACTAAGAGTAGAATACGATGGATAGAGAACACGAAGTAGAACTAAGTCAGTAGCCACAGGGTGTGAAATAGGAGTTTAGGATAAGGTTGGCATGATAATTCCTTTGGCACAGGAATTCATCTCTATAAAATGCTAAGCTACACTTCCTATGGGCATACTTGCGTCTTTCTTGACAAACATTTTTATAAAGAACCAGATAGTAGATATTAGGCTATGTGGGCTATATGGTCTCTGTCACAACTACTCCACTATAAAAAATAAATGAAAAAAAAATGTGTAAACAAATGAGTGGCTCTTTTCCAATAAAGACTTACTAATCACAATGAGTCATGGATCAGATTCAGCTCATGGGCTATAGTTGGCCAATCCCTGTTATAATGAAGTTGCTATTATTTCAAGGGACACTGACAGTCACCTAATGCTTAATTTAGAGTAGTCATTTTCTATTTTAAGTCACTATTTCTGCATATCTAATTGTATATTTCTGGACAATTCTTAAGGTAGTTTACAACTACAAAAAAACCTTGAAAAAAATTTTTAGCATACATATTCATTTATTTATTCACCCAACAAATATTTGTTAGGTTTCTATTTTGCAACAACTTTATCTTTGACACCAGGAATATAGAAAAAAATAAGATATACAGATCTTCATGTCAAGGATATTTAGAGTTTATTGGAATTGTGACCTAATCGGTGAACATGAAAGATGATATTTTTGGTCAATTTTGTTGGAAAGTGTGGAAATTCTCTGGAACGTTTCTCCCTGACATTCAGAAAAAGCATATATTGAGCAAAATAAAGAACTAAAAAAAGGTGAGTCTGAGCGGAGAGCATTTCTGCTCTGTACTCCTTTCACGGACACTTGTGAAATATAACTGTGTGATAAGCCCCTAAGCAACAGGAAGTGATCATTTATGACACCTGCTTTTCAGTTGGTGCCAGTACAGCATAAAGGAGAGAGTGGCTCTTTCCAGCTCAGAACTTTTTGCAGTCTTTTTGGTTTTATTTTCACAGAAAATTCCATTATGATAGAATGGGGAGAGATATTCTAAAATGTGATTAAAATAAAGATTTTCCTTGGGATGTGATGGCCAAATATTCTTTTTTTAAAGCCATGATAATGGTTTCTCGTCATGGTTTGAAAGCAAAAAATAAACTGGTTAAAATGCTTGATAGATCCCGTGATATCAGTACAAGCGCTTAGCAAAAGAGCTGAGGGCTAAAGTGTCCCATAAAGCATTCCATAGTAAAAGTGATGATAGTTATAGTCAAATAAAATAGGATGGTAGCCAAAGTGAAGATTTACAGCAACTTCTCAAACAATATAATAGCAAAAAGGGTGAGATGGATTTTTTTCCTATATGATAGTTTAGCAGCCCACAATTCTTCCTTCTGTTATTTTGAAAAATAAATCTTTCACAGTTCTTAAATGTGCCACTTCCTTATTGTAACTCTGCAGCATTATAGTTTGAGATAATCAAGAACCCTGAAGGCAAATACTTTTCCAAGTTTTTAGATCAAGCACAAGAGCATAATCCTTGTGAATGTCATTTCTGCTATATTTTTCTCGTGGCATCAATTATTTATGTGCCGTCTCTGATCTTGATGCATTTTGCAGTGAAGGAATAGCTGTACAATGGATGCGCATGGAAAAATGAGGAAACGCATATAATGGGATGAAAATAGAGTGATTGTGTGAGGATAAAAAGTTACAGTGATAGCTAAGCCTATCTCAATTTAGTAGGTACTTTTTAATACTGCAATTTTTACAGTTAGATCTGAAGAGATTAAACATGTCAATGAAAAAAAACCTTCCTTTCTAGTTGGTTTACTATCCAACAACTTGGGACATAGCCTGGGTGATCTAATTTGATCCTTGAGATAAAATAAGATAAAATCTGATTACTTTGCTTTGTTGAATAAAAAAAAAAACAGGTTCGTTATTTAATCATTACTAATCTTTTTACTTTTTAGCTCCTTCAAATGATGGTTTAAGCATGTGTTGAGATTTTCTATCTGCCCTGTCACATAGCAGCTTCTCTTTTAATTACTTGGCTGCATAAACTTGATTATGTATTTATATATATTTCTTCTACGATGTTTGAGGCAATATACATTAATATGTTAATATTAATGTTGCCTTGAACATAGTAGTTTAATAATTTAGTTATTGAAACAACAATCAAAAGATGAAAATTTAAGCTCTGATTGAACATGAATGCTAGTTACATTTTTTGGAGTAGATCCTTGTCATTTCATTGTTGAGCCTGAGGAAAGGCTGTGTTTTATGTTGGGAACAATTCAACTAAAGAATTTTTATGAGGCTCAAACATTGGAAATTTATCTGTATTAAGTATTTTGAAGTTCTCTTTTAAATGGGTTCTGAATGTGTAAGTAAGTGTTAGTCTTTAGCACTTTTGTAACCTTGTTTAATGACCTCACATATACTTTTAACTTAGGATTTACTACTTTTTTTGATATTAATATGTTACCCTCAGGCAGTCAAAATGTATGTAGGTGATTTTAACAAGATTTGAAGATATATGTATAAGCAAGATTTGAAGGAATACTAAGATCTTTATTGTCCACCTAATTTTAAATAAAGTTTTTGAAATAGTTTCACTGTTTTCCAATTTCATTCTGACTATAGTCCAGATATCATCATCAGAAATACACATGGAGAGGAATAATAACCAAATATCCAAATCCCTATTTAGTTTCTCTTATGCAAATCTTTTTCAGACACCTGAAAAGTGTTTTCCTTCAAGTATTATTCCTACCATTTTATTGAGCTTGTAGAGGACTAAAATATTATCTGTTCCCTATGGAAGAAATACAGCAAAATAATAAATAGCAATATTATAGGGCAAAGATAAATGCTCAGGGAGAGAACAAGAGTAAGTGATTGTAGTTTTACTAGGTGGTGGATGGATCAGAAGTGTTTTATAAAGAGTGTGGCATTTGATAATGAATAGGACTTCAAAAAAAAAAAAAAAACAAACAGGCAAGAGACTCTTATAGGCAGAGAATAGCATGACAATGGAAGAGACAGAACAGCACGGGTGGTGTTCAGGAGTGTGTATACCCAGCCTACTGTTGATACAAGTGGGAGAGTAGAGGAAGATTAGGCTCAAGATGTAGGCAGGGGACACTTGGATAGACCTTGATCTATTAGTTTGCACTTAATTCTTTGTCAATTAAAAGTAAGATCTTATCTATTTTCATAGTGTATTGGTATAATAAGAGCTGTGACTTTGCAAAAGTGTTTTTGCCTTCACAGAGGATGTTTGAGAAACTAGGCTGGCTTCAAGGATGGCAATAATTAACAGTTAACTTTATGAATTTACCACTGCCTGGTGTCTGGACCTTTCCGAGTAATCATAGAAAAAAGAGATGTTTCAGTGTGTCAAAGTTAATTTTTTAAATATACAAACTAGAACATGGCAGTGGGCATTTATTACTCTTGGGGGAAAGATCAGAACCCCTCACATAGCTCATCCGGCCTCAATAGATAGGCTTCCACTGATATTCAGACCTTCATCTCACAACATATAACTCATTTCTGTATCTGCTTTAACCACATCAGACTTTGGGTTTCCCAAATGTGGGCCCTTCCTTGGAACAATTTTTTCCCTCGACTCCTTTCCCTTGGTGAGTTTCTACTCCTCTTAGACCTCAGTTCCATAATGACTTTGTTAACAAAGACTTCTCTCAACTCTAATTTCTCTATTAAGAATTCTCTTAGGTCTGTGTGCTTCTCATTGGGGATACTCATTCCACTCATAATTGAACACTTATTTGTCTAGTTTGATTAATATTTCCCTTTCAATAAACTATACAGCCCACTTGACATTTTTAGTCACTATTGTGCCTGAAATAAAGTCTTCCACAAATATTTGGTAAATGAATTTCAAAAATAAATGAATTCTCTGTTTATTCTAGACAAAATCTAATGTGGCTATAAAAATATACATTAAAAAGTAATCAACTAATAAGTAATCAAGCCAACTGGTCATTTATATTGAACTAGTTTATTAAGGGCAAATGAGACAGATGTATATATAGCATTCCATTCTATGAATATATCACAATTTATTTAACAATACTCTTCTAGACAAAACATTGGCTTGTTTCCCATTTTTGTATTACAAATAATGCTATTTTAGTACTCTTAGACTTAATTATGTATTTTTGCAATAATTTGTATCCAAAAAGTTTGCTAAAAACATGAAATTTAATATTGTTTATTTGTTTATTATTTTGACATTTATAATAATATTTTCTGTGAATAATAGTTTTATTTTTATAATAAATTTAATTATCTGTTTATTTAATTCTTCCTTTCTGTCCTTTTTTGTTTAACATTATCTCATTTTTGGTCTTTTGCATTTCCATACAAATTTTAGCTTGTCAATTTCTACAAATGCACAACTGATTTATTGACTGTAATCGCATTAAATCTATAGAGAAGATATGGATTAACAGTCATTTAGAGCATTAATTAAATGTAAATTAGGTAAAAAAAAGAGCACTTGAAAAAGAAATCAGCGTATAGAGAGATTTGCAAATATATCATAGTAATTTAAAAGATCAAAATATGAAAAATGAATAGAGAAAAAAATAATTGAGAGTTAAAAACATTTTGGGGAGAGGGGTAATTAATGTGAGCCTGGAAGATAAAGAGTGCTTCCTAGAACCATAGAGCATAAGTCACATAGACAATAATTTTAATACAAGAGGATACTAAGACCTGTAGAAAATCAGTTCAGGAAGTTCAACACACCAGGCCTAAGAACTTTGCAAAGAAAGACCCAAAAGAATAAAAGCAAAGAAAAATATAGATTTTTAAAAATAGAAATGATATACTATACACATATGAACTGTGCTACAACTCAGAAAAATTACTTTGTACATTGATTTTATAAGGAAGTTACTTGAGGAAGTATTTGTCTAAAATTACAAAATATACAAGATCAAGAAAGAAGAAAGACAGATCTTGTGAAACAGATGCTTCAATTCAATAGAAAAATGTGAAAGTCAAGATAAAACCTATATTATAAACTTAGATAACAAGTGCAGATTGTGATAGGAAGAGAGACGTTTCCTGAAAAAATAAAGTGATTTAAAAAGACATAAGCAAAACAAAATCAAAACAAAGCGAACAGTGGATATAATTGCAAGTTGGAATACAAATTATTTGAGGACATGCAAAGGCACATAAATACAAAACAAAAGCAGATAATTTGAAATTCCAGGAAAGACATAATTCTTATGAGAATATCATGAAGGAAGTTAAGATATATAATTTTAAACAATTATTTAGGTATTACTAAAGAGAATATATTTGATCTGACATTAGGACTATTTTTTGAGAAGAGTAGAAATAGTGACATTGAACTCAGAAGAAAATATAATGCTAAAAAACTATCTAACTTGGCATTGGACAATGTTTCTCCAGTTCTAATTTCCAATTTTGAAACTTAACTAATGAACCCAAGTACTGAAGGTGATTGTTGGATCAAAGAGTGCTATTTGCCTCACAATTTTATTCTCTTCTATTGCTCACTAATTAATTACTTAAATAGAACATAATTTGCTAGGTAGATAGGCTGCCTATCTTAGGACCAAGAAATGAGATGAAAGTGAAAATGATGTGATGAAACTTCAGGAAATCTTCTTAAAAGGAAGAGGGTCACCTTTCTTTTTCCCTCCAGTTTTGTTGTTGTTTGTTTATTTGTTTTACTTCCTGCCTGCAATGCTTCTCTGATAGCTTGAGCTATATTAGTTACTTTGGGCTATGCTTGTTCTTAAAGATGGCATCTATGAACCATAATGGTAGACCAGAATAATAGAGTAGACTGAGAACCTATTGAGTGGGGATCTGGCATTGAACCCAGGACTTTAGATTTCCTTTATTAAAAAACAAACAAACAAACAAACAACAACAAAAACAGATACACTTTTATTTTCTTTAATATGATATAATGGGTTTTCTTCCCTATTATATGTGACTGAAACCAATATAATTAATAGATTTGTGCTTAGATGACAAGAAAAATTCATTAATAATGATAACAATGTATGTCATAGTGGGATGGAAGAATTGGAAAATGAGAGTATTTAGAAGAATTAGAGGACAGCAATAATTGCCTTATAGAATAAAGAGAAAGGAGTAGAAAGATAATGAGCTGAGAAATAAAGATTTGGCAATATTATACAGAGTTACAAGTGTTGGAGAGCATATGAAGAAAAATGATAATATAACTATAATACAATAAAAGAAAGGAATCGGGATGAGGAGTATATTGTAAACAAGCTATTTTTTTTTTTTACTTTTACTGGGAGTAAATGATATATGAAAATATACATGACTGAGATTTTGATGTTTTGTCTATCTAACTAAAGAACCAAAACTCCAAGTATAAATAACTAGAAGAATATTGACATATATTGAATAAATAATTAATAAATAGATTAATAGCTGAAATAAAGGAATGAAATAGAACTATTTATTTCTAAGTAAGAGCAAGAATAATAACCCAGTAAGCATTTCTCTAGTTCTCAGATTTCACCCTCATCAAATGTTTACTATACCTTCCTTTAATTTTATATGTTGGCTATTCATTGTTACATGAACAGTATCAGAATGTTTCTGAGAAATTTTTAACCTTAATCAGGCATATTTGATCATTATAATCTCTCTAACAGTACTATTTGATGATAGTATTATTGATGATATGTAAATTATTTGATCATTTACCTACCTACATGAGTGCTTTGTATCTCCCGTATTTTAAAATTCATATATGCAGATACAACCAAGGATATATATTGAAGAATTCAGTAAAACTCCCATTGAGCTAGAAACATTGTCCACTCTGTGTATCTGTGTTAAAATCTCATTCTAAGTTCTATTTCACACAAACCTTTCAACCTGATTGTAGTCTTTAAATATTTATTATTTAATATAAATATTTAAGCATTTAATATAGGTAGCTGACCTCTGAAAAACTGCTGATGCTAAAGCAATCACTGGACATTTTTCATTTTTTTTCTTTGTAGTTTGCTGAAAGCTTTTCAACACGTAAACTATTTCCATGACAATGATTTTTATGCAATGTATGAGATGCATGTAAAAATATATCGAATGTGAGCTGAATAGGTGGGTAGAATACTAGCCTTAGGATGGTATAATGAATTGATAGTTTTATCATTTCAATATTAGATGAAATTCATTTAACTGAATAATTATGTTTGCTATTTTATTAGTCTATAAAGTCTTTGAAGGTACACTCTCTGAGTTCTTGTCTTTGTATGGTATAGTGCCTGACTATACACTATCACTTGATCCTTTTATAATGCCTGACTACACACTCTCATGAGTGCAGTAAATAATAAATACTGAATGTGTGGTAAATATACATGTTGAGCCACAAATTCAAGTATGTTAGTAATATAAAACTTATTTCCTGATAATGATCATCAAATCTAATAATCACCGCAGTCATTCATTCTGCCTGGAAAAATAAAGAAATCTCAATCAACTTAGGTCATTTCCACTCTTTCCTCAAAGTGAATTTAAATTATATTGGGGCTTTTAAAGCACTAAGTTATTTGGTGGAAATGAAATCAATCTGATACTCTCTGTCATCCTAAATTTGTCCTGAAATCCGTATTGATATCTGCAATCCAATCTTGTCTTCATTATGGGCCCTTGCCCCCATTTAAAACCTTCTTCACAATTACAAGTCATTCCTATATCCCATATTAGTGTATTGGAATCCAGTCATCTACCTATTGTACATTACGGATCAGAAAGGAACTGTTTAGAGGCTGCCCTCATCTCTCGCTCCTGGATAAAAGCATTGTTATCTTCATACTTCTCTTCCTGCTCTATGCTAAGGGTATTGAATTCTGAGTTCTTAGGGCTTTTTTCAGAATTATTCAGAATGGCTAGGATTAATCACATATTCTTTCAAGTCTTTAGTCTCATGTCCAGGACTTAAATTTGAATTTTTTTCCTCTGCTATTTGGCTAACTTGTATCTTTCCTAGGACAAAGAGTAGAATATTGGCCTGTCCAAGTTTGGAGGTAATGGGAACCTTATAGATGACAGGCTAATACATAGCTATATAATAGCAAACAAATAATTCAATTCAACTAGTGCTCTAATTTTTTTAATAATGTTTTCACATACAGTGCATTAGATCCATATAATTTGTGAGCTACCAATTATAAGTATTTTAATTGGATGGATTAAGAAATTGGCTCAAAGAAGTTAATTGACTTTCCTGTACCTGTTATTGACCCATTTGTTGACTTTTCAGTTTCAAATACTTTATTTCTACATTGAATAAATATGCTTATTTTATACTCTGCACCTAGGAGAATTCGTTTCGGTTTGTTTTTCCATTTTAGTCTCTTTAGTGCTTTGTTTCTTCACTCTTTTTTCCCCCTGACCATTAGGCTCATATTATTTGGAGTTTTAAATGAGGCAATACTTTGAGACTTCTGCTGATGATGTATTATTCCATAAAGATTTGGGTTTTTTTTTTTCTAACAGCTACCCAAGAACCCCAATAAATGGGCTTCTTGAAGCCAAATTCTTGGCCTGTCCTTTTTCAGGCCACCTAGTAGTGTGAATTAGGAAAAACATACTGTATAAGAAAGATCTTTTGTTCTTTCTAACCAGAAACAAAACTTAAGGTTTTTCTTGAGCTTTTTCTTGTTTTCCCTTTTCCTCTTCTAAGGATATATTTATTGTATGTGGGTGAGAAGGCTGATAGGATTTTTTTCTTTATCCATAAACTGAGAGAATAGGCCATTGTGATCCCAGTCTTATGAAGATTATTTTCTACTAGACTCCCCTATATTTTATGCCCCATGGGCTGCAAGGCTATGAAAATCAAAGTAAAGTTGCTCGAAACTGAAAAATACCCACAGGGCAAATGCAGCTTCACTGCTTACTAATAGCTCTAGATTCTAACTTTCACTTAGTATCTGGCCTCTGAGGATTGCTTCCTTTTTGCTAGTTTAATGATATATTTAAAAGAATTGTGAAAAATACATCTGACATATTTAGTTGTTTTAATTAAGAAAGATATTTAATATATCCAGTCTTCTAAACTATCAGAGACAAAAGTGTAATTCTCTATTGTTGGAATACTAATTTACTTTCTGTTATAAATAAGTACTGCTAAATCTTTACTCACATCTTTAAATAGGTGTATAAAAATAATACAGTAAGTGAAATTGATTGGTTAAATAACACATATTGTTAAGACCCTTGATTTTGTACTGTGATATTGTCCATCAATAAGTTTTACTACTAGACAGAGCCAGTAAAACAGGATAGAAGACTAAGCACAATTATTATTCACCAGTTTGCTTTCAAAACATGGAAAACTAATGTGATGTTAGTGGCAGAAATACAATTTTAACTAACTTAATGAAAAAAGTGAAAGAAAGTGAGAGTTTTCTGCCTTACATAACCAAGATGGTATACTGGGCTGGATAATAGTCATGCCCCATACTTCAGAACCTCTGAATGTTACTTTGTTTGGAAAAGAGGTATTTTCAGATGTAAGTTAGTAAAGGATCTTGAGAGAAAGGGTCTATCATGGATTTTTGGGTGGGCCCTAAGTGAAACCACATGTAACCTTATAAAAGATAAGAGAGTTTAGACTGAGAAACACAAAGGGAGGCAGACACACAGAAGAGGAGGCAATGTGACCCTGGAGACCAAGATTGGAATGATATGGCCACTGGTCAAGGAATGTCAACATCCGTTAAGAGCTAGAAGAAGCAGCAAGGGACTGTCCTTTAGAACCTTCACAGAAAGTGTGGCCCTAATGAAACCTTGCTTTTGGACTTTTGTGTCCCAGACGATGAGAGAATAAATTTCTCTTGTTTTAATTTACCATTTAATTTACTGTATGACTCTTTCTGGTAAAAAAAGATAGACATTTAACTCGAGTTTTTAAGTCCCAGAAAAAAGCTCTTTGTTCACCAATTTTGATTCTCAGTCCTTGAACAAATCACTGTTACCATGGGATGAGACATCATGATTTGATCAAAATGAGTTACGTAATTATTGATTGAGCAAGAAAGAAGCATATGTGACTGTCAGACGCTAATAACACTACCCAAATAGTTCACAAAAGAAGGGGGAAGCTTCTCTGAACAGATATAAATAAGTAAACAAATAAATAAATAAATATCTACTCTAGCTCATCTCTTTATTCTGTACAAACCACACCCAACACATATTTTCAATACCTGGAAATTTTAGGAGTTTTAGGAGCACTTTTTAGTGTCACTTGCATCTCTTTTAACCAGAAACTACCAAAATCCTGGAGACAATGGATAGGTCTGGCTTGATACCTAGCCTCTATTGAAGATGGCAAAGATGATAGAGAGAGATGGCTTATTTTAAGAGCTGCCATGATTTTACCTCATTGAACGCAGTGACAGATCTACTCTCTCACACACTCAGGGTGCTTCAGTGAGTGTTCACAAAACTCTTCTAAACAAATATGCAAACTTAAATTATTTTCTGTAGCTGTATTCTATGTCATGTCAAGTTTTTAGTCTTAGTAAAAAAAGAAAGGTGATGTCAAATTTTGGAGATCCGATTGTTTCAAGAAATATTCCTGTGATTGATCAATTGATATTATCTAAATTGTTTTTTCTCCTTAGAGGAAGATTATGATGTGGTTCTTCCAGCCACTATCAAACATACATGGAATTATTTTACATTGCTAACTATGAAAAAATCTGTTAATTACTGTAAGAAAGATATATTACATATAAATAACTTATGGAATTCAGCTAAATAAAATGTCAAGAGATTTAGGTGTCATATACAAATACATAGTTTAGGATGAGACCTCAATCAATCATTACTATTAATTATGTTGTGTCATACCTGGCATTACATAATAATGTGGAGAGAAAGCAACATTAAAAAGATAACAATAAATATATAACTATTTTACTTGGAAGCAGACAAAGGAATATATGTAAAGCATAAGGATAAGATGGATTGCACTGTTAACTGTCAGATAAAATTTTTGTCTCAGACTTTGCTGTTTAGAAGCAAATTTTATATTCCAGAGGTGAACTAGTCAAAAATGGATAAATTTCATGCTTCACAAAAACTACAGTGATGATTTCAGAGATCTAGAGAAAAGTCATATAACATTCTGAGATAACACTCAGCAGATGAGAGAAATGATATACTAAAGGTATCAATTGAACTGCAAGTTGTATGTGAAGCAGCATAAAACATTAGCTCAGAATTTGATGTGCCAAAAATATCAAATTAAATATAATAATGAATAAATCTGAGAGTCCTTCCTTCTTAACAGAAATCCCCACATTTTTCAACAAGAGGAATGATAGATCAGCTTTTGACTTCTTTAGGAAGATGTAACAAGATTCTTGAATTCTCTGATCTGATAGATAAGCCAATCATGCAGAGAAAAAAAATCCATGTAAAATTGATAGGTTCTTAAAGGAAATGATTTTTCATGCTAAAAAATGAACTCAGCTATACTTAACAAATTTTTATTTCCAGAAAAATGACCACAAAAGGAAAAAAAATTAACTACTAGGAGGAGATGCTAGAATGATGATAATTGTGTTCTTATCAACTTGATTTCAGACATGTTCAAAAATAAGAATGTAATAATAACTGGGTGCCTATATTTTTAGGCTTCTGTGCCTAGAATAGTGTCTAGAATTTACATTTTTGTTCAGTAGAATTTACTGCTAAATTTCATAGAGACACATAAATGTCAAAATATTTGGTTTGTATGCATCCTTCACTCATGGTCTGTGATGGATTGTGTGGTTCTGCTTACACAATGTCTGATAGTCAGATTTAGGCAAAGGGCATACCCTCCACATGTTAAGTATTTTCAAGCATCTAAATTTTGAGGTTTCAGTAAACCAAACTAATTAATAGAATGACTCATTTTTTACCTGGCTTTGTTTTTGTCTCTATGTAAATCAGGTGTTGGGAAACTATGGGTAAACTATGAGCCATGGGTCAAATCTGACCTGCCTTTAATTTTGAAAATTAAAATTAAACACAGTCATACCCATTTATTTAGGTATTGGAACACAGTCATACCCATTTATTTAGGTATTATGTATGGCCACTTTCTTGCTATGACAGCAGAATTAGGTCTTTGCACCAGAAAACATATAACCCACAGAGCTGAAATTATTTACTACATGGCTCTTTACAGAAACAATTTACAATTCCATGTTCTATGTATAGTCGATTGCAAATAGTTTTGTTGGAATCTCATAAGAAATGAAGTAATGTTGAAAGGTAGGTCCTGTAAAAATTTGAAATTCCTCTGACCAATGGAAGATATAAATAAATAATGGCATTTAAAACAACCATAAAAGGCAAACTAGAGATTGGTGAGTAGATTGTGAAGAGCAGTAAACCCTTATTGAGGGAAACACTTCAAATTAGATACTGTTGAAAACTTGGAGAAACAGAAGTGGCCCAGACCGGGTATAATCTTTTTATTACTTAGCTAAGTAATAAAAAGAGACAAAAATCAGTTTTCTTTTGCTCATTCTTGGGCCTGATTCTGATTAAGCAGTAGTTGTGAATGCTTTATTATCTTTAGTAACAAGTAAAAAGGAGGCTTTTGGTCCTACCCTTTCAGGTAGAACATCTCCTCAATCCCTTTATCCCTCAGAATAATTGATTAGTATGGGGGTTATGAGAATTCTGGGTGACCCATGCTTTTTAGTCAATTCAGTAACTAAATTAAAGTGATCATGTAGCAATCTAATCAATCATTCATTGATCTGCAATTATAATAAAAAAGAAAAGACAGATTGAAGAAAAAATGATTGATTTGTTTTGATTACATCTACAGAGGAGCTATAATCTAAGAGTTGTTAAAACATAATTCACAGAATTACCTGCTGCAGTCATAGTGCAAACATGATAAAAATGTTCTACAATCTCAATTTTTCAAAATATCCCAAAGAGAAAAACAAAGGCAATTGTTTTGTCAATGGATATATTGAAAAATACCATTTTAAATGAAAATGGCAGAATAAAATTACATTTAAATAATGTTTACATATACTTTACATATCTATGTATATTTTATATACGTAAAAATATATGTATACTTTATAATTATATATATTTTATATATGTGTGTTCTCAGTATGTATATAATCTCTCTTTGGACAACATTTTGAATTTCTTAAATGCTATATGCAGAATGGCAAATAAAACTTCATTGCAGTAGAAAGCAAAAGCTTTAGAGTTAAGACAAAGCAAACAGACTTGGCTTATAATTTCTATAACATAATGTTGAAGTAAAATTTGAAAGTGTCAGGGATAAGGTGCTGGCTCAGATTCTTCTTCAAAATTAAAGGGTTCATCCATCTTCTTAACACTCATGGAAGGAAAATTGATAAGTGTCAGCTGTTATATCTCTCCAGAAGTTACTCTTATCTAAAGAGAACACCTCTCTCAAAGTCACATACTCTTCCCAGAACAGCCCCCATCCAATAACTGGTCAATAACCTTATAAAGAAGTGGACATTTTGCCCTAATTTGAAACAATTCTGAAGGACTATACTGGCTTCAGAATTCCATGTAAGGTTGGCTGAAGCTTTATTGAGATTGTTCCACAATCTAAATTAACCCTCTGTCAAATCTTGTTTCCTTTCTTTACACAAAATATTGCTCTCAAAAGCACTCTTGAATTACTGCCCAACATACTAATCTCCAATGCAGTCTTGCTTTCTGCAAGAGTCTATATTCAGAGTAGTCTGAGGGAGTATGTGTTTAGATGAGATTTTGGAGAGAGTGCACTCAAATCCTATAGGCAATAAAAAATCCATCATGGTGGTAAGTGGAAAACAAATAGCCCCTGCTCAAATTAGCTGGCTAACGTACCCTGGTAAAGACAGAGTGACTAATACCAAGTTAACATGTGACCATCATGTGCTTGGTTCTCTTGTACCTATCAAGTCACGAAATCAAAGATCAGTAAACATTCATTGTAAGATAGAAGTTGTATATTTGGAATTGTGCATGAGCAGAGCCAGAAATCATATGTTACACATGAAAGTTGCCCAGATTCCATGTAATAAACATGTTGAATCAGTATCTCTTTCTCAGCTCACTTCTTTGCCCACATGGTAGTTTCTTTACAGACAAATGATGGAAACAGAAAATGAAGCATGCTGTTTCTTGGATCAGGGTGATTAGTACAAGTGACTACAAGATTAAAAATGTATTGCAGCTGATAATCCACTTGGAAATGACCCCAGTTTATAGATTCATGGACAGTGGCAAATGTCTTGGAGAGCAGTCAAAGGCTGAATAGAGGAAAACAGATGGTTAGTAAGTTTGTCAGAAGCTAAAAGAAAAATTGGAAAATTGGTGAGGGTGTATGTAAAAGCAGCATGGGATGTGCTTATAGGAGTGGATACAAAGTGTAAAAATCTTTGTATCTCATGTTAATGCCCACTGGTGAGTAGCCACTATGGCGGGAGCACTAAGTATCCAAGTGCAATATGCTTTGGCTAGTTGACATTAACCAGCCTCTGTTATTCTTCTTTCCCCAGTTCTGGCATAATATGTAAATGAACAGAAGAGTCATGATGGCAGGGATGGACCCAACAGCATGGATTCCCACTTACCAATCTGGTATAGATATTCTCACTAATGTATTCATCCTGGTGGCAACAAAGTCTAAACCTAAACCACAATACGATCTCATCCTTCAAAGAAACCAATCATTCCTTTTGTAGCATGTTTACTATATGAGACTCCTCCCACCTGGAAGGGATAGTGATTTATTTGAATGGGAATTGAAATGTATTTTAAGAATGAGTTTTTCTTTTCTGCTTGAATGACCTCATCCAGAACCACTATTCAGGATATTTGATACACTTACATGGCATTCCAAAAAGTGTCATGTTTAAAGGACTCACACTATAGCAAAGGAAGTTTAACAATGTGCACCTGACCATGGAATCCTATGGTACTATCACATCTTGTTACATACTATACAAGCCAAGAGCTCCTGACCAAAAAAGCAATGGGATAACCTATAGATGGTGCAACTGAAGCCCTCATTCAGAGACAATATCTTGTAAGGATGAGGCAAAATACTCTTAGTAGCACACGAACACTAAATCAATGACTATTATATTGTCCTGCATCCACATTAGGTAGAGCAGATGGTTTGGTAAACCTCTGAGAGCTGAGGGGCTCTTATGGCTCATTCCAAGTGACACTTTTAGAAAATTACTTCTTTCCATTTCTGTAACTCTGGTTTCTTTCGGCTTAAAGTCATGGTTTTCAAAGGAAGAACACTTCCCCAGGAGACTTAGAAAGAGTCAAATTGAACTTCAAGCTTCACTGCCACCTGGGCACTTTGAATCCTCATGTCAAAGGACAAGGAGGCAAGAAGAAAAATAACCATCTTGGCAAGGGTAATTGACTCTGATCCTTAGAAGAGGATAAAGCTGGTGCTATGTAATGATAGTAGAGAGTAAAGTGTTTAGCACCTCAGGGATCCACTTGGGCATTTCTTATTACTCTATTGTCCAACTTTGATAGTGAATGAACAAATGCAGCAGTCTAAACCTGAGATGTCATGTTAAGCAAGAGCTCAGATCCCCAAGAATAAGCACCTGGATGACCCCACGAGGTAATCTACCACAAGGCCTGCAGTTCAACTCACTATCCCTCTCATTATGATAACTTCCTAAGCAACAGAAACTCACTAGAGTACTGAGATAGCTATTCCTAAAGCTTGTATGAATCAAGCGTATCAGGGTAGCCCAATGAGTGAACAATCTTGATTGCTCAACTCTACTGTCTAGATTACTCACAGTCCAACTGCTGGGGAATTTGTCAATTAAAGCTCTCATTTGTCAGCCCTTTCTAGTTATTTCCTTTGGGTGAAAAGAGACACCTAGCCTAAGGTCACACTCATTTTATGTGGTACCTTGTACCAAATGATTGGTCAAAGCAGTGGTATAAACTGTCGGCTCCATTACCTCAATTTGAGTCACATCTCAAAGGCCATCCAGCTTCAGAATTCCCCATGACTGGCTGAATCACTGTTCAGACTGCCTTGCAGTCCAAGTTCTCCCTTTACCCAATTCCATTTCCTTACCTTTTCCCAAAGATGTTGATCCTGAGGGCACTACCTTTTGTATGCTAATTTCTCACTCAGATTAGGCTTCCAACAGAATTCATTTTACAATAGAAAGTTACTTGACTTCTTTTATTCTAATCTTTTTTCTTTTCTAGATGATGAATACTAAAGTCTATAAGACAGAGTTGTTATGGTAATTGAAACAATGTACAGCAAAGTACCGTAGCAAATTGCCTAGAGCATCTCAATATTTAATTCATTGCTGGTTCTTTTATTTCCTTTGCCTCACAAAGTAACAAAGTAATTATTGGAATAATTGACCAGTAATACAAATGTATTATAGAGTTTCTTAGAATTAGCCACTTTCTGCAATTTGCAAGTATCTTCTTCCTGCTGACACCATGTATCATAATCATTTTGAAAATAGGCAAACAAATATCTATTTTAATTTTCTTTGATTATTTGATCCCATATTACCAAATATACTTGAAGAGAAAACTTCACTTCAGCCATTGCTTTAGTCTACTTAGAGATCCTAATTCACCCTTTGAGGTAGAATAGTCCAAATGGATTAACAAAGTACATTTCCAGCAACTTAGGCCTGTGAATTGAAATTGTAAAATTTGAGACAGAATGCAATTCAGTGCCACTATTTTTGCATCTATTATTAGGTAATACAAGTCTACCAAGGGAAAGGTGTACTTGAATTGGGATTTAAATATCGTGGGACTTGATTAGATGGAAAAAGATAGAAAGCATTTAAGCACAGATATTTTGTGAAATCTTAGAGTCATGAAAGCATGTGTATAGGTGAATCTATATAAGCTCGAAGATGGTAGGCCATGAAATATAAAAGGGAGAAATGTTATATATTGAATTTAAATTGAATAAAACATTGTCACTTGTAAAGAATATGGTTTGCTTTGTTTCTGAAAAACTATATGAATTATGTGAAAATTTTAATTAGCATGGACCTTGTCTGGTTCAACAGTGACCCTGACATGACTGTTAAAACCAAACAAAATTGTTGTACAAGTAGACACATAATATTTTCTATATTTCCCATTGGGATTGTTGTATTCAGATTAGGTTATCACATTGGGGAATAAAAGCGGGGGTGGACTTTTAAAATCAGGAAAGAGAAACCAGGATTCAGAACTATCTGGAAACAACTCCACTGAGACAGCAGTTAGATGGTTTGTGTGACAAAGCCCCTGAAGACAGCGATTTATTCCAATCAAGACCTGAAATTGTATTTTTGGTCATTAGCATTATTTCCTCATTAGTGATATTAGATCTCTTGTGCTATATAATTTCACAGCCTGTCTGACATAGTCTGTCCTCCAACTACGGAACATTATAAGGGAAAATGAGGTCAGAACAACCAGCTAAACTTACAAATAACTCTGTGGGCTGGATTCATGTTCGGCTTTCTGTTTAAAAAGCCTAAAATACTGAACAACCAGATCTGTTAGACCCGTATCAGCCTATGTGGTTCTATGTTTATTTCTTGATAACCTGTTGTCCAACTATGACTATTATTACATTGGCTTCCAACTCTAGTCAGCTTTGACATTGCTGAGAGTTATGACTGTTGTTCTTGAGGTTTAAATAAATATTCTTTTTTTTTGATTTTGGTGCATGCGGGCTAAGGAAGCTGGATAGAAAACACGTGTAACTGGGAATGCTATGGGAATAAGAGACCATAAATAGTCAAAGTACATCTCTGACCTGCAACTAAAGTGTTTGAGTCTTGTGGAAGAGATGGTTCATTGATATCATTTTTTATACTCCACTTATTCACTTTAGAAAATAGGACCCTGACTTCACTGTCCTGATGAACCTAGACAGTGTTAGTAATTAGAGACTACGTTCCCCAGGTTCCCTTGATGTCAGTGTTGGCATATGAGCAGAGGTGATATGTTCATTTCTTGATTACATCTTCTAAGAGGAAGATGCCTGCCTTCCCCTTCCTTTTCCCCTTTTTCTCCCTTTTTCCGATCTCCAGGAAATAAACACAAAAAGAAAAATTATGTGTTGGGAATCAGAGTCATTCCTCAAACTTGCACCTTCCCTTAGTCACTGCATTGTTGGAGATCTCTTTGTTATAATAGCTTAGTTTAAACTACATAAATAAATAATCCTATTAATAAATAAATGGATAAAAAATAGCACCAGCGTGGGTTGCTCAGATCAGCCCTGGAAATCAAGAAGAAATAAGAATATATTTCAAGAGTGTGGTGAGCTGTGCACAATATAAATAGAGACAAGAATCCAAAGGAAAATCTAAAGTAGGAAAGCAGAGAACTAGGAATGACAACAATAGAAATATGCAAATTGAGTCCATTGTTTAAATTCATGGCCAGTGCTCCTGGCTACTTTATGTGAACACCCAATTGGAATGGCATGGAGATCTCAACTTTAATACAGATGTTTACTCTTAGATTTCAGTCCAGATCCCCTTATTCTTTCCTGGGTGTTCAACTCTGAACTGACATAGAGTCATGGGGAGGAGGAACTCTCCATATATTAATTAAAAGTATGTGCTTTAGAACTACTTAGACTTGATTCACTTCCTTTACTTATTGTTACTAGACTCTTTGAATTTCAATTTATTCTTCTGTAAATAAGGACAACATCACTCACAAAAGCGAGTAAACAAACGGTTTAATTGAATGAAAATGTCTAACGGGCTTAGGACATTCCCTGGCACATAGAAAATATACATCAAAAGAGTTTATTGTTATTATTTTATTGATAATAAAACCATAATTGATGCCTGTTTTCTCCAGTGACCAAGGTCTATTGATATTAAAATATCTGAATGAGGAAACATTGTTTTTTATTATTGTAGGACTTCACCACAGTAAAGAAGAGTGGAATATATAACTAGAAATAGAAACAGTGAGAATCTTGCATTTGCTTTCCTATCTCATAGTAATTACTGACCCAAAGACATTTTTAGTGGATAAACGTGAAAGTTGATTCTCTGGAGCCTGTCATCCATGCAGAGTGTTGTGCTCTTTCTGTATTTTCAAGTCACAATTTAATATGGTTCAAGATCCTCGTGTTTAATGATAAATGACAGTGAGAATGACCTCTCCAAATGACAAAAAATTAATGGGCAAAGACTACAGGTCTGCCGACATTGCTCACTAAGCTTTAAGTGTAGCAAATAGCTTTCTGCATGTTTGTGAGAATTATTATAGATTTTCCAATACAAAAAGACTTCATGTTTATAAGTATTCATAGGGACCGTTTTAATTTCTAGAACTTTAAATGAGATAGGAAGAGCTCCCAAAGAAAGCAATGAATCACTGGAGTTGAACTTTAACACCTGTTCAGCATCTTATTAGTTGGATTAGGGCCACTTTGTAAGAGTTAATCAATTCTCCAGCTTTAACTGCCCCACTGCTTCTGAATTTTGCTGATGTTATCATTACGTTGGAAGGAGACTTGCTGCATTTTTAATAGAAGCATTTCTTCTAAGACAGTGGTATAACAGAAACAAGCATTGAAATATTTATTTTCTGCATAATGAGGACTTTACCAGGACAAGATTATACACTTATCTGCACAATAGAATGAAATAATATATCAATCAAATATAAGTTCCTGGCGGGCTGCTTGGTAAACACTGTACCTAAGTAGTATCTGGCATAAACTAGGATTTAAACAGACATTTTCTAACATTAATGTTAATGGCAATGCAATTGTTTATGTGACCAAATGCCAAAGTACAGTGGGTTGCTAACTACATACTTTAAGGGCCCTCAAAAACTATTTCCTTCACCTCCCAAACTATTTTTTCATTAAATTTCTCATTAACTTATCACTAAAATATCCTGTGACAAAAAGGCAAGAAAGTGCAGTTTTTTTTGTTTAAGATATTTATATACATACATATATATACATATATATATATGTTTATACACACACATGCACACGCACACACACACACATATAGCAACTACATGTTAGGCAGGAAACTAAGAAAATGGAAATGTATTAATTCATTTAATCCTTACAACATGATACAGTACCATTATTATCATTAATAGTTTATTTGAATACATTTGAAAGATTACTGAATTAGTCTATCTGGTAGAGTTCTAAAGATGCTGGAATTTCAATGCTAGAAAGCTGTTTTAGAAAACAATATAGCTAGATGTTAAGAATTTAAGTAATTAATAATTTATAGTATACCTAATCATGACTTTACAGTTTCAAAATATATAGTGCTCTCCCAAGTTTGACACTGTTACATTCCAGACATGTGGAGATATATGCAAAGCAGAAAAAAATGCAACTCACTATCTGTAATATATTTAAGATGTGATGAGACAAAACGCCTTAAGGCAAAATGTGTTGAGTTTATGTCAGAAAGTCTACAGCTTTCTGACTCTCTGCCTTAAACTATCATTTTCCTTTATCAGTTCATATTCTTTACCCCACATGAACATTATATGGGAACCTTGGGTCAGGACATAAATCTTGAAGCCCCGTGCTAGAATTTCTGCCACTGTGTATTCGAAAATTTTAATAACATTGTGCATTTGTAAGACCTAATATCTCTTCTCTATACTGTATTGTTGATCATCCTCAAATATTATGTAGCAGAGGCCTGCCTATGTTTGACACAGTGTTTATTGATTTTTAGTTGGACTTTTTCACATTATTTTGAGATTACTACAATTTTCAAGTATGAAATAGAAATATTAATTCTCCAGCAACAACACTATTGTACCAATAAGAGTAAGCTAAGATGCTTAAGCTGTATTGTTATCTAGTATCTAAGTAATTAAACAGGGCAGACCTGAGGCCTAAACTTGGACACTAATAGGACACTTTTATCATACACCATCCCTACTGTTCACCTTCCCAATGGACTCAACAGAAGAGCAAGCATGACCCCTTTTATTCCATAAATACAGGTTTTTGAGATTCATAGATTATTATTACTCATTTTTCCCTCTATCTCAAACCCTGCAATTCATTCATGTTCTCCATTCTCCATAAATACTCAAGGCAAAGTCAGTAAGTGAAAGAACAGGCAATTAGGGAAGAATTAAGGGGGATGATTTATCATACTATGTGTGATAAAGTAATAAAGGCATTGGTGGAGACTGAAAAGTTTTCATAAATAATATCCATTGGAGACTGTAGGTTTTTAATACTATTTAATGCTTTCAGTCAAATTTAGACCACTTTAAGTACGGCAATTTTAGGAGACAAATCTTTGCCAGGCACAAGGAATTGGGATGGGACCAGTGTACATCCACTTTCCATGAAGATGTTAATCCAGTAAGAGAAAATACAAAACTCAAATTATCAGTAAGTAAAGCCAAGGGAAAACGATACATTCTGACTGATAATCAGTCCAGGAAAATTAAACAGCAATAAAAATACTGTGCAACCCATGGAAAGAAACTACTCCAGGATAAGGGAAATATAGCATCATTCTGACAGCTTGGTGGAATAGCAAAACTTGAACATTATTTCAGGTATGAGTGAAAATATACAGAAATCTTTTGACATCTTTAAAAGAGTGTCAGTAGATAATATTTTTATGAAACAGGAGAAGAGTGTCAAAAAAGACTAAAAGGAATATGGGTGAGCAAATGACAGAAATCAATTAAAATCCATATCAGAGAGGTAAAAAAATAGAATTAACCTTGTAGAATATTTAAAAGTGTTTATATTATACACTGGAAAAGCTATCCTACAATGAAAATACAAAGATAAAAATGATGATTCAACAGATATTAGCTATGAAGTAAACAACTGTTGTTAATAATAGCTAATGTTTAATAAGAGATGACTGTGTGTCAAGGACTCTTCTTTGTACTTCATATGTATTGAGTGTTTTATTCTTATAATCCATCCATAGCCTTAGTTCATTGAATAGCCCATTCCACAGATGAGGTACTGTTAGAAAGTAAGGAAGTTAAAAAGAAAAAAAAAGGGTGGAAGCATGTTAAAGGGATATAAGAGTCATCCTGGAAGAGGTTTCAGTGGCCAAAGCTGGGCAATTTGAATAACAAAATAATATTGGATTATAACCCATAGTATAAAATAAATATACATGAGCCCATATGATATAAATAAATGATTAGATAGATAAAGTAGAAGAGATAGATCTCCTTTATATAAAAATCCAAATAACTTATGTAGATTCCCACCCAATTTGATAAGTCAAATTGAAACAATAAAACAAAAGAGTGGTCATATAACCATTTTAAAGGAAGAGGCCCAGATTTTATCTTTATCATTCGGTGTGATTTTTTTTTTCTTTTGGAACAGAAAAGAAAGAGGTAGAATTGTAGGTGTTGCTCTAAAAATTGGGTCTAACTCTGACTCCCATCCCAATTTTTTACAATTGTGAATATCGACGGCTTCTCCGTAGGAAAACAAAGTTTAAAAGATTTAAGAGCCATTGAAATAAATAATTCCACAAATGTCAAAACTATGTGAGTACAAAATAATGTGTGAACACTATACGATGATTTAGAAGGCTCGGCATGTTCCTGCCTCAGATACAGCTTGGATTCCACTGACTGTTGACAGTTTCCCTGAAACCTGTGTGGGCGCACGCATGCGCGTGTGCATTCTTTTAAAGTATTATACAAAATTCAAAAAGAGCACACATGTATTGATATCTTTTGACACACCCAATGCCTAATCTTGCATCTGTCCCAGCCATGACTCCTTTGCAGACTATATTGGTGTACATATGAGTGAGTCTAAGGTTTCTGACCTCAGTCCTATAGTTTCCCTTTTTGCTGTCAGAATAAATTCAGGTTTTATAGGCTCTGCTGTTTATACTTTTTCAGGCATCCTCTTTACAAAAAAAAATAATTTAAAATTATAATACCAAGTGTAGTATACAAATGAGTCTGTATTCAGAATGAGAAAAGAAACAACAAATTATAAATGTCAAAAGCTGATAAATACCACAAACATCACGAAGAAAAATTATTAATTAACTGCCTCGTATATTTCTACATATTTTTCTGTATTTTGGTGTGCATCCTAATGATCATTTTCTCATAAGGCAAACATTTTGTAAACTTTTATCTGGAGAAAATTAGCAGTTAATTCAGTCTTTCCGTAAGGGTATCAAAAATTATTTTTTATTACTATTAGTTTTAAAAAATGATTTTCAGCTCCATATCTGGTTATTGGTAAGGCCACACACATCGCTTTTTCAGCATTTTTTTTTTTTTTTTTTTTTTTTTGCTTAGATAGCACTTCTTCGGGGCCAAGGAGCTTTCTGAGAACTATGGCCCAGTCCTTTACCAGTTTGACAAGACCTTACAGTTGATAATGCAGCTGGTCCAGCGTGGCTGAGAAGCTTGGGTTGGATTGAGACCCCTTTCCATCAGGGGGCAGAGCAGAGCCTTCTTCAGTCCTGTCCTGTGTTTCACATCATTGCCAAGTAGTAGTTATCTGGTCCTTTACTCCTATAATTTGATTTATCATTTGGAGGGTGAGAGTGTAATGGAGGAAAAGTGTCAAATCTACCTTATGCTTTAGTCTTAAAAACATTGATTTAATTTAAAGTGTCTTAGTATAAATGTATGGTCATTATATTAAAAAAGTTATAGGAAATATTTTTTTAAATGGCCTGGAGACAATCATAGTTTATATTTCCATTTATTTCCTTCCAATTTTCTTTCTGTCCATTTTATATAGTCATGAACATGCTGAGCGAGTATTTATTATTCTGCTTTATCACTTACCATTTTGTTATGATCTTGATCCCAAGTCATTAAAAATTCCTAATAAATATTTATTAGTCTCATGATATTTTATTAACTGCATATATCATAATTTACTATTTCTCTGTGGTTTCGTATCTAAATAATTTTGTCACTGATAGAAATGTTAGTCTATCACCTTTTTTTTGCTGAAACATTTATGTCTCTTATTATTTTCATTCTATTTAACAAATAGAATTACAGGTTTTAGAAATGGCAAGTTGCTACAGTTCTGGGTACATATTGTCAAGAGTCTTTCTAATGATTTTTCACTCTCACCTTGAGTACCCTAGGATTACTCATTTTCACAGCACTCTTTCCAGCACTTCTTATTAATTAAAACACATTAATTAAAGAAATATAAAATAACTTCTTAAATGTATAATATGCAATGATTTTTCATGCTTTCCTATGTTTTACTTTGAACTGCATTTAACTTCTTCGCTTTAATACTTTGTTTTATGATCAGCTGATTATGTACCATAGATGTCATCAAACTGTACCATTTTCTATCAGGCATTGATTACAAGATGAATATTACATCTATCCAGTCTTCCTTACTTGTATTTTCCATTTCAAAAACTGCCCACTCCTTCTAGTCTAATTTTTATTAAAACATTACTATCATAATTGATACTTTTTATATTGATGTTCTTTTAAATCTTAGGTTTACAGTAAGAAATCAGTGCCAGTATTCAAAGCAGTAGGAAATTAAATGTAGAGATAGAGTCTGTCTGTAACTGTCCGTCTGTCTACCATTTATCTATCATCCATCTATATATCGTCTTTCTATCCTCTTTATATGTATCAGTGCAAAGTAGCACATGCTCCAGATGAATTGCATAGAGCAAATATGGGTTTTAGAGGAGAAAGTGGTCATTAAAGTTTTTATGTCCTCAATCAGTTTTTTAGAGGGGGAAAGTTATGTCTTGAAGAAGGATAAGTCAGAGAGTGAGGGAGAGGATAAAAGAAAAGAATGAGATGAATGACTTGAGCAAAGTTTTTAGGTAGGTAAGAATCTGGTATGTATAGGTAGGAAGAGTTGGGACTGATTTGACTAGATTTGTATCTTCAGTTTTCAAATTCTGCTTCATAGTCATTATATATTACAGTCTCTCACCTACCTCCCCACCCCCAGCCTAGTATAGTGGGGAAGAGGGCTATATATGAGGAAGAGGCTCTCAGAGGCACATTCTACCAAAACACTTCCCCATATCTTATTCTCCATCTTGTTAACAGCAACTGTATTCATCTGTTTGTCTATAAAAACCTTGTGTAAGATTTTGTGTAAACATAAGGGTGCTTTATGAAAATAGGTTTAAAAAGTTCTGTTGAATGGGCAGAAATATGGAAAGAAGTATGAAGAATAAGTATAGAGCAATATGTTGGTAAGAGAAATCCATCAGAACAGCATAGGATAGATTTAATTGAATGGAGCTTATTATAAAGAAATAAACAAAGATTATTACAAATGCTCAACATTGATCTATCACTGATTTGCAATCTTTATAAGACATCATTAGTCCAAGAGTGAAATGACAAACTCACTCTAAGGTAATGGCAGTTTGAATGAAAAGAAAGGGGAATATGTAAGTGACATTAACATAGAAAATTCCAGATTTGATCAGAGAAAATGAAAATTTAAAAAAGACCTCAAACGTTTCACATTGGGAGATTAGGGTAAAAATAGTAAGACCGAAAAAAAGGAGAAATATTGATAGCAATAATTAAAAACGCTATCTTTAAATTTCTAAAGTATAAGTTTATTAGTTTGATATTTATTAGTTTGAAGAAATGTCAGGATATTTGAATGGAGTTATTCAGCTGCAGCTAGAAATGTAGGGCTGCTGTTCATCCCCAGCCAGGAGAGAGGTTTTTGCAAATCTCTGTAAAGAAGATAATAGAAGATTTTGGTGGCTATATTTTCTAAAAAGCGGAGTTTGAAATGAAAAAAGGGAGGATATAACGTATTGAGCCTTGAGATTCTTTCTTGCTAAACAATAAAAAACAAATAAACCCATTCGAGTGAAGAAGGGTATGATGGAGCCAACAACCACCACCCCTTGCCACCACTCCTATACATGTCTAGGCTTTCTTCTTTGAAGGCTTAGTTTTTGGTTTGTTTTGGGGGGAAGACAGAGGCTAATTACATCAAATTCTAATTCCTTTGCCTGACCTTCAACATGCTCTTTATTCAAACATTTCTTACCTAATTCCCTGAAGGTCTGACTTCTTCCAATCTTTCAACTGTGCAACCATTCTCATTGTTCTAATGTTCTACTGTAAGTGAGGATAAAGTCTTCCTTCCTGTAATGTGTGCCAGGGGGATTCTACCGAAGTGGCTGCTAGGCAGAGGTGGGCTTTCTATTTCACCATTCCCTATCCGTCTCTTTGGAAAAAGATAATCCTCCAGACAGAGGAAGACCTTTCCTGACTCAGATCCACATCTATGAACCATCAAATAAGCAAAAAAGATATAATATGGTACAGTAAACTTTACATGTTGCAGTTTTACTAGGATGCTGTTAATGAATACATTCATCCTTTCATTAGACTTGCCTTTATTGCCTACCTAATCCACAGTGAGTCCCAGTTCCAAATCATGCAAAAAAAAACTTACACCCAAACAAATCAAATCTCTCTATTATTTCTTACTGTGCTTCATAATCTGTATCACATCATTGAGTTCTTATTTTTCAAAGTCTGTGGGTCTCTAACAGTAGGAACTTTATCTTAATCCCTTTTTATAGCCTTTATAATGCATATTGTGGCTTTAGGCATGTAGGGTGTTCTTCACAAACACTTGTTCACTTATGCATTTATTTATTCTAAAAAGGCAGATAATTTAGGGGGAAAAATTGAATACAGAGATTATAAATAAAATAGAAACTGCTGCTTTCTAAAAATCTTTGGAAATGTAAATATGAAAAATGAATGATACTGGTATGTTATTGTTTCTTCTTTTTTATTTTAAAAATCTCTTACCTAGATCTGGGTTTCGTGACACTTAGAGTAACTGGCAGTTTAAGGGATAAATGTCATCTGGAAACTGCTAGAGATTTAAGCCACCAGACATTGCTCCTCATAATCCTTCTCCTTATTCTTACTTCTTCATTCTGCCTTCCCTTGCTCCTCTTCATCTCTAGACTTCAGTGTCTCTGACCCTCCCTTGCTCCCTTTCTGCTACACTGGGTCCTCATGCTCCTTGTTTCAGACTCTTGTCCATGTTCAGACCCTGGATGATGGTCGCTCTGTTTTTTCCATGGTTTTACATCAGTTTTTCTGATTCTGGACTGTGTCATGACTTAAATTAATTCTGCCATACTGTCTGAAAAAGGTGCCCAAGCTCCTTTTATTGACATATTTATATGTATCATTTGGACTGATTGTGACATTGCAAAATTATAATATTGAGTTGTTACAGAGTTAATCTGTTTTTCTCTGCAAAGCAGATGGGAGAAAAATGGCCACTTGGATCTATTTTAGCTCTACTATTTTCTAAGTTTGATTGGCAGAGTGTTGATAGCAGCGAGAGAAGCATCAACTGGAAAATTGATGATTTGATGCCATACATAGATATAACATAGGATAGCACAGCTAAATTGATTCTGGGTGAAAAAAAAATCCTAGTGAACTACCTAATATTTCTCTTTATATTTTAAACTCAGCAGGATGAGACAGATCTTTAGCTCTCTGAACAGAAACGTATTAGGATATTCATTCAGTATGGTGATAGTTAGAAAGTGCAGAACCTTTGGCCTCCAAAGACCCTAATTGAATCTGGACTCTGTCACATACCAGCTGAGTAGCTTTAGATGTCATTCATTTCTCTGAGTTTAAGTATATACTATAAAATTCACATAATAAATAATAGGACCCGACATCATTTAAATTGTTTCAGTTTATCTGAGAGATGAGCAGAAGACATAGAGATGAAAATCAGTCTAACCATATGCAGGTTTTTTTTTTTTTTCTGGTTCTATAAGTCTAGCCAATAGGGCAACCCTCTTTTCTCCTCTCCCTGTCATGCCTCCTCTACCTTTCCACTACCATACATACAGGTGAACAAACATAGAGCACAGAGATAATATTTTTTAAAGATCAAGTAAAAGTGTTAGTACACCTAGCACACTGCTTCCAAACCTACTTGGATATAGCTAAAGTTTTTCTATCTCTAACTCTACAAAATCTAAGTAACTCATTCTTTCCTTCCTTTTCTGAAATACTGACTTTCTGTCCTAGTCTAAATAAAAATTTTGTTTGCAACTCAATTTGTTTCTTAATCAAACAAATTGATGTATTTGGGGAAGGGTGGTGGAGGTTGGAGGGCAGAACTGAAAATGCCACATATCATTTTCACCTATAATTCATTGGCCAAATCAATAACAAGGGAAATGGAAATATAATCTCACTGTGTGTCCAGGTGGAAAATACATACACTCATCTCCTGCCACGTTTTACCCAAAGTCAGTGTGGCCTTCTCAAAGTATAGGATTTCTAAGCAAGAAACAAGTTTTCTCCATAAGACCCTCATGTGGCTCCTAGTGGCCTAGTGACCTTCCGACATGTAACTAATTCACAATAGTGGAACATGTACATAAAACAAATAATCATACTTCTGAATGAGCGACATAGCAATCACTAGTCTGTTCTGGGTCTGAAATATTGCTAGGCAGCTTTGCAAAGCCTCCTTCACTCTTCATGCAGTTCTGTTCTCTGGGAAGTTTTCCTCTGGTCCTTGTTTCTTATGGTCTTTGACTACACCCACCCTCTGACTGTTTTACTCCTGTTCATTTACCCCTGCTCAAATATGAAGTGGGAAAAGGCATTCATGACTTTGGGGAGTTACTTTCTTAACTGTGTACTTTATCCTAAACCAGTATCTTATATGTTAGGAAGACATGTTCATAAAACTAAGGAACATATATGGATGCTCACTATCTCTACTTCTATTCACCATTGTAAGTAGGTTTTAGTCAATTCAATTAGATAAGAGAAGTCAATTAAAGACATCAGAATGGTTTCTGAAGACCATATAGCACACCTGGAAAACGCCAAAGAAATAATCATAAAACAAATTCAAACAATTAAAGAAACAAATAAATGAAAATGCTCACAGGTAGAAAGAATTAATATCGTTAAAATTTCCATACTACCCAAAGCAATCTGTAGATTCAACGCAATCCCAATAAAAATACCAATGACATTTTTCAAAGAACTAGAATAATCCTAAAATTCATAAGGTACCACAAAGGACCCTGAATAGCCATAGCAATCTTGAGAAAGAAGAATAAAGTTGGGAGTATCATGCTACCTGATATCAAACTATACTAGGCTAGAGTAACCAAAACGCATAGTTTTGGCATAAAAACAGTTACATAAATCAATGAAACAGACTAGAGAGCCTAGAAATAAACCCACTCCTGAATGGTCGATTAATCTATGACAAAGAAGGCAAGAATATACAATGAGATAAAGACAGTCTATTCAATAAATGATGTTTGGACGACTGGACAGGTATACTCAAACAACAAACTAGACTACCTTCTTGCACCATATATAAGAATAAATTTGAAATGTGAGGTCCAAAAACTATAAAACTTCTAGAAGAAAACATAGCCAGTTATTCTCTTTGATATTGCTATTAGCAATATATTTTCTGATACTATCTCCTCAGACAGGGGAAACAAAAGAAAAAGATAAGCAAATGGCACTACATCAAACTAAAATTTTCACAGGAAAGGAAACCATCAACAAAAAGAAAAGACACCCTACTGAATGGGAGAGATATTTGCCTATGATACATCTGATAATGGGTTAATCCAAAATTTATAAAGTACTAATAAAATTTAACACGTGCACACAAAATCCAATTAAAAAATAGGCAGAGGACCTGAATAGATATTTCTCCAAAGAGGAAATACAGATGGCCAATAGACATATGCAAAGATGCTCAAAATCACGAATCATCAGGGAATGCAAATTAAAACCACAATGAGATGTCACTTCACAGCTGTCAGAATGGCTATCTTCAGTAAATCAAAAAATAATAAGTATTGAGGATGTGGAGAAAATGGAGCCCTCATTGGTGGAATCGCAAATTGGTACAGCCACAAGGGAAAACGATCTGGAAGTTCTTCAAAAAATTAAAAATAAAACTACTTTTTAACCCAGCAATTGTATTTCTGGGTATTTATTCAAAGAAAACCAACACATTAATTTGTAAAGATCTATGCACCTCTGTTTTCATAGTAGTGCTATCCACAATAACCAAGATATGGAAACAACTTAAATGCCCATTAACAGATGATTGGGTAAAGAAGTTATTGTTTATATATACAATGGAATATATTACTCAGCCACACACACACACACACACACAAAATGATATACCACCATTTGCAATAACATGGATGGACATTGAGTTTATTATGCTCAGTTAAATAAGTAAGACAGAGAAAGATAAATTCCATATGATTTCACTTATATGTGGAATCTAAGGAACAAAAGGAACAAACTAAATAAAAACAGACTCACAGATACAGAGGACAATCTGGTGACTGACAGATGGGAAGGAATTGGAGGGCTGGGAGAAAAAGATGAAGGGTTGAAGAAGTACAAATTAGTAGTTAAAGAGTCACAGGGATGTAGAGTACAGCATAGGGAATATAATATAGTCAATAGTATTGTAATGGCTGTGTGTAGAGCCGGATGGGTGACAGAATAATCGGAGGTTGGGGGATCATACTATATAAATGTCTAACCAATGTATACCAGAAACTAATAAAAAAAAAATCAGTGAAGAGACAGGAAGTAAACTTAACATACAAAAATTTATAGCTTTATGTACTCAAATAATAACATTTAAAGTATGAAGTAGATGGAGTAGGGGAAACCCTATCTATAACAGCAACAAAAATGTTCAAATGTTAAGCAATAAATTATTGTTTTTTACAACTTTATTGAGGTATTAGAAACACATATTAAAAGAAATATTCAAAATTTTCATGAGAAAAATTGTAAAACACTCCTGAAAGGCACAAAGTTAGACTTCAACAAATATTGAAAATTGCTTGTTTCATGAAAAAAATATAATGAAACAAATATATCAGGAATACTTATAGAGGTTGGCATGTAACCAATCAGAGGTCCATAGTAATGCTATGTAGATTGAGCCACCTGATTTCCTTCCCTAATTTTTCTTCCCTATATTTCTTTCTCTCTTTCTCTTTCTTTCCTTTCTTTTTTTTTCTTTTTCTTCTCTCTCTCCCTTCAAACACCTCCTTCCCTCCCTCTCTCTGTCATTGTGAGAAATGTGCTTTAGAGTTTGAAGAGGTATCAGAAAAAATTAGCACCCCAATAACAAAGAAATTCTCTATCCTGGGATCTAGTCTTTCCTCAAACTATAGATTTGTCATGTCTATCCAGTTTTAGGATCCTATATTTATAGTGCATTTAGATCTCTGTTATCCCTTCTATTCTGCTTTGTGACAGCCTCGTACTATCATATACTAAGCTCTCTCAAGAGCAACAACAAAAAAGGACTTCTAGAATAAATAATTTTTTTTTGCTGAGTCACAGAGCAGAGTCGAAAGTTCACAAGATGCTATCCTCCATAAGGTACCCATCTGTGCTTGCTGATTTATGAACTAACTAAGGACAGGGTACAAATATTCTTCATTTTATGTTAACATGGAATTAAATAATACAGCTGTTCAGAACTCTCTATGGTTTCAATTGCTTAGCAAATTATTTTAAAATCTATAATAACAAAAGCAGGAGACTAACCAGAGTGTTCTTAGACTAAATGGTGTATGCAGCACACACACACACACACACACACAAACATGCACACATACACATTTGCACTTGTGTACACAGTGGACTAAAAATGAAAGAAAAAAATTGTATTGCTCATAATTACTTATAGAACCTCAAAGTCTCAGATTTAATGTTTACACTTGTCAGCAGGTGTTCTATTAATGCTGAACTGAACAATGTTCTACAAAACCTTACTGTGCCCTTCGGAAAAAAACAACAGCAATAAAGGAAAGGAAAATTAACTCTTAAGAAACCTTGTGTATATGTTCTTTAGAACCTAATTCTTAGCATTTTCTATTTTTTCCCTTGACAAAGGTTACACTTTGTACCAAGGAAAGGACTGACTAAGTAATAAGTGACACATATTTTCTAAAGCTCTCTTGTGATTTTGCTCAGCTCTTAAAATGAAGAATTAAAGCCAGAATGCTGTGCTTAATAAAATAATATTAACTATTTTTAAAAAGTAAAATATATTGAAGTCAAAATATGAATTCCATAGGTACAATATAGCTATCTTTAAATAACTGACCCTTTCTTTCATTCATTTGTTCTTTCTGAAAGTTTTTTTCCTTAAGAAGTATGTGGTAGTTCTTATTCATTTTAGTTAGCAAACAGACAAAAGCAGTTTTCAGGGAAAATTCCCTCTAGAAATATTAACTGTTGTTGAAGCACTTTTGTCTGTTTTGGCAATATTTTAGGATTATTGGCAAGGAGGATGCTATCCACTGCAGAAGAGAATTGATTCATTCCTTAGGAGAACTTTTTAAAAGCAATTTCTAATTTATTGTCTTGGAAAAAGAGAATTCTTCCACTAGAGATGTCAAATTAAATACAAATGAAATGAGATAAATGGAATTTTATTGTGGCATGATTATTTTGATGTCTTAGAGGATAGGTGAATCAAAATAAAAGATAAGTTACCATCTCATGTTTGGTTTGTTGATACATTACCCCTACCAAAATGATATGTATTGTGAAGTCATTTTGAAAAAAATAGATCTTAACTTTTGAGCTTTACTACATAAGTTAAATTATAAGACCCTCATAAAAAGGATGACTCTTATCCTTGTGACACAGATGCTTTCGTCATTGCCACTGAATGATGATTCATTTCCTCATCATTGTGCCTCATAGGCAGGAGGTTTAGCTGTGAGTCAATGAGCCTCCATGTACTAAATAGAGAAGTCTGTATAACTTGTAAGTCCATTTAGTGATACTCCCTGAATTACATCGTGTATGAGAGTTGGTTCGAGGGGTCACATGGTGGGAAGAATGCATTTAGAAATGACTAATGTGTTTCTAGGAGAAAACAACCTGGGAAATGAGTGAGAGTTTGATGATGCTCCTTTTCAAAAAGAGCATGGAAAGAGGAAAAATTTATATTATTTGATAGCTTGGGAACAGAATTCATAAAAAGAATTTGGTTGTTGGATTCATTCTCTCCAGTTCAATTTTTCCCTAGACAAGCAGTTTTGCATTTGAAAAAACTTTTTCTTGGTTAACGTAATACTTGTGTTGGCTTCTAAGCATAAGCGGAAGTGGGAGAGGTAGTTCTATTTTCTATTTTCATGGATGTTTGTGGAGTGGTCAAGATGAAGGAATAAGAATACTTATGTAGTTTGATTAATGAAGATAAAGAAATGTTTTGAAATGACATAAAGATTCTGAAATAAGAATGAAAGATACACCTGAAACTAATATAAAATTTTTTAAAAAAATGGAAGAACAGTAAGACCTTCTACTATTATGCCAGCACTTCCACTAGCTGCTACTAGGTGTGCAGTGAGAGAGGGGCAGGGCACAGAGAAAAGGTAAAGCATGTTTCATGACTGAATAATGGGAAAAGCTATACCATAATTCTATCTTACCTAATAATGTGTTTAATAAATAAAAATTGTATTACTGGAATTTAAACTACTTTATTAATTCCTATGTAGAAGGCTAATAATAAATAACATCAAAATAAGAGTTAATTTATTTAACTCTTCATAGATATTGGCCAAGAGCTTGATTTAACAAAATAAAATGATTTAACAAAATCTAACTGGGCTGTGAGCAGGAAGTGAATCTTTTATATCTCTGATTCTAGCCTTAGGATATATTTTGAGAGATGAAACTAACAAGTAAAAATGTTTCAAAGCACCCTGCCAATATGTGTGATAAAGAAAGCAATTTTTCAGATCAAAAGATTAAGTGAAGGTAGCAACCCAGCTAAATGAGCACAGCCTTGTGTCACGTTTATCACTCTAATGACATTTGCCAAATAATAAGACCCTGAGTTCTGGTTTGTAGTCTCGGAGTGCATAGGAAACAAGAGGTTTCCACTCAAGTTGAAAATATGCTAAGAAAGAGTCTTGATCATGAAGCTCCATATACAAAGTCTACAAAATTGGTATGAGGAAAAAACACAAAAATAAAGCCATTCCATCACAAATGGAAGCACAAATTTACTTATCAGGACCTGGAGGAAGGGGGAAATAGTTCCTAGAAATTGGATCGAGTGAGTCTTCACCCAGTTTTATAAGCCAAGTATATATATATATGATGGTCTAAAAGCTCTCAAGGGAAGAAATGAGTTTGAATGATCCAGCATTGGTATCCTCTGTCTCCTAGGAGAAGAAATACAAATCTCTAGAGAAAACCAACTTTGTCCCAAAATAAAGTTTTAGTAAAAAATAAAAAATAAGTAAACAAATAGGAAGAGGGATCATGTGAGAAGGAGCAGTGTATCAGGTTCCTGTCCTTGTTTTGAGACATTCTGCTTCTTCCCACCTTCTTTGGTAAGAAAGTTTGTATAAGCTATAGCCTCAGACTTCAATTAATAACAGGTTTCCCCCCACCTTTCTACCAATGTATGAGAGCAAGTTTCAGGAGGACAAACACCCAATTTCAAATAGTAGCCCAAACTTCATTCTCTTCTGTCCATGAAGCTCTTTAAATCCCTGATCTCTCTTTTAGAGATCAGATTGCAGCCCCTCCTGCCTAATTCTGGTCTAGAGCGCAAGATTACACTTTAGTTACCATTTTTCTCTTTGCAGCTCTATCCTGTTATAACTAATGAATTTTGTTCATGTTTTTAATTTTTTCTTTTATATATTGTTGTGGACTAAATAACATTTTGTGTCCCACCAAAATTCATATGTTGCAGTCCTAATACTCAGTGTGATGATATTTAGAGATGAGGCCTCTGGTAAGTAATTAGGGTTAGAGTAGGTCATGAGGGTGGGCTGGCACCTTGAACTTGGACTTCTCAGCATCAGAACCATGGGAAATAAGTTTCTGTTGTTTAAGTCATCTAGTCTATAGTATTTTATTATAGCAGCCTAGGATGATTTAGATATATCATTATACATTTGATAAGTTTTATAGTAAAGGAAGTATCCTCATCAACCGTTGCCTTAGAATAATTTTTCCTTGCCAATTTAGTGAAAAATGAGCAAAAACAAGAACAGTAAAACTGAGTCCTGGCTAAGGTGCACATAGAACTTAAATACTCTCCTGGTAGGAATATATATTGATATTTCTTCTGTGAAAATCATATTGGCAGTGTGCTTCAAAACACTTTTACTTGTTAGTTCTATTCTCAAAATATATCCTCAGGCTAGAATCAGAGATGTAAAAGATTCACTTCCTGCTCACAGTCCAGACAGAGTCCCCATTATATTTTGTTAAAACAAACTCTCAGCCAGCATCTAAAACCATAAAACTAGCAGCAGTAGGTTGGGACATTGCTATGTTATTATTTACTATCCAACACTGAATAAGTTACTACAGAATTAACTTATCTCTATTTGGCTATTTACTAACTGATTTAATAAACACATATGAAATCTAGTTGTGTGCCAAAATTTATATCTCCAGTTCAGACCACTTCCTTCAAATCCAGGCTTGTATGTCTTCAGTTTATTGGACCTTCAATTTGAAAGTCTAACAACACCTCAACTTAATATGCCCTTCTCTTTCTACAACTTTACATTACTCAAGTTAGAATGTTGAATAATCCTTTACTCTCATCATTCTCTCACATTCTACATTCAATACAATGACAAATACTATCAACTCCACCCTCATTTTTAACCACTTATGCTGCCACTAGATTTTTTAGAAGCTACCAATATATCTCACCTGGATTAATGTAAAAACCTAACTGATCTCCCTTATCCATGCTTGGCCCTATAGTTATTTTCATCACAGTCTGCAGAGTAATAATCTTGAACAAGTCAGGAGAGGTTTATTTCTTATGTCAAAACCCTCCAATATCTTCATCTTCCTCAGTATAAAAGCTACCGTGCTTTCAGGAGCCTATAAGCCCTGCATGATCTGGCTCAACACTACTTTTGGATTCCTCACCCACAATGTTCCCCTGAGCTTACTACATTCAAACCGAGGCTTGCTTCCTTGATATTCCTTGACTAGATCAAACACAGGTCTTCATCAAGGACTTTTTGTTCTTACTTCGATCTAACCAGAGCTCTCCATCCTTGACATTCAGAGGACTTGCTCCTTTACATCTTCATGTATCTGCTCAATATCATCTTTTCTGCAAGACCTCCCTTTTTCACTCTATGTATATTTGTACATGCTCCCAGCTCTCCTTTTCTCCATATTTTACACTCAGAATTTATATATTTTTTATGCTGTATATTTTCTCATATAATTGTTTATTAATATATATATATATTTGCTTCTACTGCTAAACAAAAAAAAAATCCACTTTTGCAAGTATTTCTCTTTCTGTCTATCTTTTTTTTTTTTTTTTGGCCTGTGACAAAACAGGTGTGCACTAGTTAGCCAGTGAATAAATGTGAAATCCAGTAAAATACTGGCTTATTTATAACATTTACTTTTTTATATATAGTGTAAGGCATTATCTCCTACTAAAAACCTTCCAACACAAGAAGATAATACACTAATGTTCAGTTTTTTTACAGTATAAATTTTCCTGTCCATACTTGATATGAAAGCACCATAGCCTCCTCTCTTAATGGGACAAGACAGACTTTGGCAATGAAAACCACCTGGAGGCTGGTATGGCCCAATTGCTTAAAAAACCTGGAACATTATTTTCTGTCTGACTCAAACCTTTGCTTGGCCAAGGGATAGTGGTGGAGGAAATGCCAATAATGACCGAGATTCACTTTTTACCAGTCTATAAAGAATGGAATGCAGATTTATATTTCGAACTGATTTTAGAAAAAAACACTGTGATATATCTCGTACTGCATATTATTTATATTCTGATCTAAATTAAGAATTTTATTAGGTACAAAAAAAACCCCACCTAATCTGGCCATTTGTAGTTTATGAACTTCCATATTTCTAGAAGAACCCTGATTCTGAAACAGCACCTTTTAATCATTACACCATTTCTGCTCTCTTGAAACAGTCTTACTCTCAATGGGTATTATTCAAAACTTCTTATAATCGCTAATGAATTCCTAAATTTAACCAACCACCTGTATAAATTTAAAAGAAAAAATACTGCTCTGTTGAGTTGTATGTACCTGTAAGTTGAGCCATCTCTCAGGTAAAAGGATTCTGAGATGAAAAAAAAAAAAAACAGTTAGTGTTATTTAAAATTGAGCCCTTAGAAGACAAAAAAGAAAAAGAGAAATCTTCATATTCCCCAATATTTTTTGTCAGAATTAGTTGTTTCAAGAATAGAGACCTTTTCTAGGACTCTGGGGGTGAGGTTCACTGATATATTTTCAGCATCTAGTATAGTATTTGGCACAGAAAAGTGTTCAATATGTGTTTATTAAATGAATGAATGAGCCTCATATGCTCTTTTATTCTGATGGCTTATCACACATTCAGAGAAAAGTGTTATCCTATGATGGTGAGCTGGGTGGCAATTTGGGTAACTGATTAGATGCTTCCAAGAAACTGAATTCTTATGGTCCTTATATGCAATACTGAAGACCTTGTTTTGGTTTCTTTTTCATCTTTTTATAATCTTTTCCATTAATTGATTAACCTCCAACCTGTGCAAGAAGGATTGACTAGTGAAGGCTATATTATTTGTTATATTCAAGCTCTGGCATTCTTTTTTATTTCTTCCATTTATTTTCTAGTAAGGTTTTAAAATTTAGATTCTCATTGAAAATCACTTATTTATAAACTACTTTTTCCTTAATTGTATGGCCTTAGTTATTTATTTGCATAGATATGAATGAGTCTTCATTGTATAAAGACTACATAATCATATCTTGAGGTTGTGTTTCACTGGTTGTGTTACTCAAGGTCTCAACCAGGAGGGTGGGAATGGGAGGTTTAGGTAAAACAATATCTGACATGACAAGTGTGACACTCATGAGAACATCAATTTGCTGAGATGAAGTCTTATTAACTAGCATCAGTTTACAGTACTGGGGGCCGATTTGTTGGAGCAAATATATGCACGTACTACAAAAAGAAGAAGAAGAAAAAAATGAACAATCTGAATTCCTTCTTCTTCTTTTTTTTTAACATTTAGACATTTAAAATATTTTCCATAACAATCTGGACAGACCAGCATATCTTCAGACGTCATTTCTGAAAAAAACAGGGCCCATGTTCCTATCTGATGACATTTGAAAATTAAAAATAGCTGAAGAGCAACTATTATCCTTCAAATAAGGAAATAATTTCCAAATCACCTCAATTTTAAAAAGAGAGAGATTTAATCACTGGACATAACCTGCCTGGACTTGTTGGCATTTGCGTTTGCAGCTTGTGTTATTGAAATACAGAATCTCAGCTAAATCTATAGTTTAATATAGTCACTTGTGAATAGGAATACAAACAAGATAATTCAGATAAGTTTTATTGACTCCCTGCTAAAATAAAATAGACTAGAACAAAATGCCTTAGTTCTCTAGAAGTGCATTCCTTGAGAATTCTAGATAGGGAAAGCTTTATATTCTATTGGATTTTAGCTGAAGGCAAGCCTGTAGTCTGTAAGTTAAAAGTGGCAGAAAAAGAATTTTGGAGTACCACACAGATTTATGTATTGATCTGGAGGAAACTGCAGTTTGCTCAAGAGATACTGGTCATAGAATTCTAGCAACCATAAAATAATGAAAATTCTTTTACAGCTACTTTTATGGTAGCCTAAGTTGATTTAATAGAGCACTGCCAAATCAATCCATTCTCTTAACTCATGAACTGTGTTAACTTAATTTGAATTGTTGGTGAACCAGGCCATCCAACAATTATAGGGCTGTACTGTGTATGATATATTCTCCATAAGGCCAGCCACCTGAAGAATGAAAGCAAAGGTACAAAAGAAATTGTGAACTGAGTACTCCATCAATTGAACACCACTGAACGATGATTTTATATTTGCAGGCATGCTAAATGCATATCTTTATGTCCTACACATATATATGCATAAAAGATTGGAAATGTAGGAACGATAGCTCATGTAACAGTAGCTAAACTGAATATACTATTTCAAGTAATGATTCTACATTATTTAAAACAGTATTTTATGCACGAGGCAATCTTTAGCATTACTCCTATACCTTTTATTCTCTTCAAATTGAAATATCTTTTGGAAGTAAGTATGTGAAGTGAGAAAGGCCATGTGCTTGGCAGATACACAAAATATTTTACTAATGGTTAATTTTAGCAACTAACATATTCTAAGTGTTTTTCATGCCCTAGGTAGATTGCAAAGAATTTTACAAGTATTATTTCATATAGCATTATGAGTAGGTTCTTGTTATAGGTGATACAAATAAGGCTTGGAGAAGTAGTATGACTTGCCCAAGGCCACAAAACGAATAACCATTGGGACAGGGATTAGATTCTGGCAGACAGCATTGACTGTTGTAGACCAATGTGCCTCTTCAGTATGTCATTACTGCAGAGTCAGAGACCTTGACCTTGGAAACCAAATATTCTTTAGTTGTTTGTATGTTACTTGGTGGGTGCTAAGTACTCACAAAAAATAGGTGGATAATAAATTGAGAACTTCAACTGTGGCTTTCTGTTTCCAAGTGAAATTTCAAAATTTTATGTTTATATTTGGCAAAATAATTTTTAAAACCTTTTATTCTTCAATGAGTGAACTTTTTGAAATAGATTACAAAAATCATAATAATTTTGTATTATTATAAATATTTTTAAGCATCTGGTTTACTCAGTCTAGATCTAAGAATACGAAAGTAAATACATCACACATAGATTTTAACTTTTAGAAACACATAATTGCAATATCATAAAAACCATGTAATAAGAAAAAATTGACAGCACTCTAACAAGCAAAGAAGTTTTTGCTTTTTAGATTATTAACAGTCTCAATGGCAAAAGCATAGTCACTCATTAAAGTGAAAATTTTAAATAATGATGGGCATCCTCTTTTATAAAAGGAAGTACTACATTTTTACATTGATAATCACGGTATAGTCGAGTTGAATTAAGTCCGTCTTCTGTTTCACCAAAAATTCCAAATTCACAAAAATTATTGACTTATTACAAACATTGCACCCTTATTATTGCATATTGGATATTGAAATCTAAAGAAGAATAAGGAGGTGAAGAAGCAAATGTTATTGAAGAACAGAAGAAAGATGGATAGTGATGTGACAAATATGTCCAATTATCTTCCAAATTTTGATAACATATGACTAATACCTATCCTTTATAGACCATCCATGTATCTTTTCTCATTATCCTCAAAAAAGAAATCATCTCTTTGAAAGTCTATTTTATGTTGCTTATACATCTTTACAGTACTTTTTTAAAGTTAATCTCATAAATATCTGTGAACTTCTTTAATTTATTTCAAAGTACTTTTTTTTTTTTACTATAACTGCTTTGAAGCCAAACCTATGTTTTTGCACAATTAAATACATTTTTAATACATGGCATATTCCAATAAGTAGTTGTCCCATTAAATTCACCTAATATAGTTTATTGCTGGCTAGTAAAATAATCATAAAAGTATTAAAGTAAAAATTTTTACAGTAAACTTCATATAAAAACCTGCAAGGACCTGAAGCCTTCCATTTGAGTAAGCTTGGGAGTAAATTCTCCCCCAGCTAGCTTTAAGATGACTGTATCCCCAGCTGATATCTTGATTTCAACCTTGTGAGAGGTACTGAGCTGGAGGCATTCAGCTAAGCCATGCCTTAACTCATGATATACAAGAACTGTGAGTTAGTGAATGTTTGTTCTTTGAAGATGCTAAATTTTTATTAATTATTATAATTATTAATACATAATTATATTTCTCTATACTATATTATATATTATAAATTATACATTAAATTATATTACATGCTTTATTACATGAAATAGGAGCTCACAAGTAGAAGAGATAACTGGACTAGAAATAAATGCTTAAATCTAATTTTTCCAGAAATGTGGTTAGGAAGAAAACACAGAGGGCAGGGGGGAATACAGACTGGTATGTTCCAGGAAGAACAGAGACAAAATATACTGGTGGTAATTATGTGGTTAAAAGCATGGGTTTTGGAGTCAGAATTTCTATGTTAAAATCCAGATTAACTACTACTATTTGTATGGGAAAATTTATTCCATTATTCTATTATGTAGTTTCTTCATCTGGAAAGTAAAAATATTAACTGTACTTATTTCATTTAGTTGTTTTGAGGTTTTAATGTGCTGATAAAATCTGATCACTCACTAAAATATCTGGCATATGATGGTCAATAAATGAGAGTTATTATCATTGATATAATTATCATTACTATCACTGTTGCTGATATGAGACTTGAAATCTGCAGTGCATTTCTGGTTGCTTCAATTTGTGTAAACTAATGTATTTGATAAATTTTTTACTTTAATTGTGTATACTTTCTCCAGGTAGTATGAAAAACAAAATCTAACATTTTATTGCGCTTTTCATTGTATAAAGTCTTTTCAGATACATTATTATTTTTGTTAAAATATATAACATTGCTATCATCACTACTTTTTAAATAAGGAAACTAAGACTTTAAGAAAAAGAAAAAATATTTGTTAGACATGCACTATGTAGCAAAAAATGAACTGAATGCCTTATACATACTTGCTACCTGATGATATTTAACAAAATTTCTAGAATCTAAGCCCTTCCTCTTTCAATATCATTTATTATTCTAAACAATAAGTATGTTTATCTATTCCAAGTTTCAAAAGTGAAGAAACAGAAATATGACATTTTTTTTTGCTATATATACATTGGCTTTTAGTCATGTAAAGCAACAGAGTTCATTAAAAATTAGTACGTTTTCATGATAATGAACACAACAATTAGCTGCAACTCAAGAGAATGGGAAATCTCAAAGAGAAATTCTTGAAGTATAATTATGAATAAAGCTAATAAACAGGAATGTGTATGTGATAAAACAGAATAAACATTCAGAAAACTCTGAAAAACTGTCAACTTTCACACAGGATTACAAATAATTGGAAGATGGATACATTTTCAAAATACACAAAGGTCTATAAGAGATTATCAGTAGGCTAAAGGAAATAATAATATGGAGCCTGTGAAACTTTTTGCGTTCAGTACTTTAAACATCTCTGAAGTAAAAAGGAGAACAAGAAATCTCATTACCTAGAGAGGATGGCATATTTTTAATGACCGCCAACAGAAGGACAAAATTACTAGTTCTTAAATGGATCCCATCTACTCTAAATAGCAGAATGATCTTCAGATTTTGAAAGAAAAAGAAAATAACTTAAAGAGGGAGTTACAGACTAATATCATCACTGTAGTAGAATAAGAGTTTTCTCTTGTCTTCCTTCCAAAGAACACCAACTTAGACAATTGCCAATGAACAAGAAAGTCTGTGAGGAAGTCAAGGAGTCCAGTGGAGAAGTTACAGCACACCACTGGAGCAAAGTAAGTCTGATTGGATGGATTAAGAAGGAAAACTGAGGTTATTCACATGCAAAAGAATGAAATTGGACCCCTGTCTTACACCATTCACAAAATCTAACTCAGAATGGATTAAAAACTTAAACATAAGACCTAAAACTAGAAGGAAACAGAGGGGAAAAGTTTTCTCAACTTTAGTTTTGTCAATGACTTCTTGGATAGAACATCAAAAACATAAGTAATAAAAAGCAAAAATTAATTAGTGGGACTACATTAAACTAAAAGCTTCTGCACACCAGAAGAAACAATCAGCAAAATGATAAGTCAATCTATAGAATGGGAAAATATATTTGCAAGCCATATATCTGATATTGGTTGATATAGAAAATACACAAGAAATTCATATAACACAATAGCAAAAAAACAAATGATCTGATTACAAAAATGGCTTCCCATTTTTGGGAATAGAATGGACATTTTTCCAAAGACAACATACAAATGACCCACAGGTACATAAAAAGATGCTCAACATGACTAATTATGAGGGAAATGCAAATCAAAACCTCAATGAGATATCGCCTCATACCTGTTACAATGGTTCTTATCAAAAACTCAATAGATAACAAGTGTGGGAAGTATGTGGAGAAAGCCTCTTGGTAAAAATGTAAATTGGTTCAATAGAAATATAGAAAATAATATGGAGGTTCCTCAAAAAAAATTTAAAACTACCATATGAGATGGCAATCCTACTATAAGTATATATCTGAAGGAAATAAAATCGCTATCTGGAAGTGACATGTGCACCTCTATGTCATTGGAGCATTAGTCACATTAGCCACAATATGGAAGCAACCTAAGAATTCATTGACAGGTAAACACATAAAGAAAATGTGGCATATATGCATAATGAAATATTATTAAGCCATAAAAAATGAATATACTGACATTTGTGACAATGTGGATGGAACCTGAGGATATCGTGTGAAATAAAATGTCAGAAGAAATAAAATTACATGATTTTACATAAATGTAGACTCTGAAAAAGCTGAATTCATATAAACCAAGGGAATGGTGATTATTAGAGGCTGGGGGTTGGGGGAAAGTAAGCTGAAAAAGAAAAAGAGGAATTGCAGGCCCAGATAATGGGATATAGAGTGGGAGAGGCAAATATTTTATTAATTTAGGTAATTTTACCTCCGTAAGACCAGTGATTGTCACCCAAGGGTACTAGGGGAGACTATGATTTTGCCACTTGCAAAATCATAGAGAAAAGTTAAGGACCCAGAATAGCACAGACATATATATCTTTCCTTTTTTCTAAAAGAGAAAACCATGTTTTCTAAAAACTGTACAAAAGTGAACCAAGATGATTTTCAAACAAATATTTTTTCATCATTTAGCAGTAAAGAATATGAACACTGAGGCCAAAAAGAGTTTAATACGAACAAATCATTTCAAAGTAACCCCATTTTCCTTTCACAATAGGGTTATTGAATTTCTAAGTAAAGGGAATGAATTTCAAGTATTGTGTCTTTAGCAAAAATGTTTTACATGACATATTTACTGAGAAAATGATAAAAAGTGGATGATGATACTGCGTAAGGAATTTTTGCTGCTTTGACAGCCACATCTGAAGATTATCAATTTATTTATTTGTTATCCCTTAGAAAGTTCTTGACTGACATGCCTTAGGGCAACTTCCTCTCCCCACTCCTGTCTTAATCCTTTTTGCTGATGATAGGAATCTAGCTTTTATTTTTGCCAGTGCCATAAATCTGAGAAGCAATAAGTATATTATAAATGAAAAACAACCATTCTTATTATATAAAGTAAAACTATAGAATAAAATCACTAAGATGAGATTTTATAGAAGTAGGTTAACAGGTGTTAAAAATAATCAATGGCAAACATAAGATAGACTCTTCAGCCCATAGTTCTTCATATAGAAAGTTTTACAATGAGACTATGTATGAAGTTAACAGAGTGTCAAATGCTGAAGGAAAATATAAGAATTTCCTAAGACTATAACCTATCTGCAAGCAACAAGTTAGCCTGCCATAGTTTCATAGACACTGGCAGAAGACAAGAGATTTCTGGGTCAAAGACAAAGGGTAGTTTATTACTTATTAACAGCAATGACAAGAATATCATCATTTTAAAGTTCCTTGAGCTCTAGTTCCCACAGGATAAGGTAAAGAGGGCCAGGCGACACCTGCTCATGAAATGGGTTACATTGCAGGAGGGACACTCTGGTTTACAATGGACAGTAAGCTAACTTGCCCTTTGTTCCAGAGGCAAATATTATTTTTATTATACTGAACAATAAATAAACCTTCCCTGGCTATGGAGACAGACACAATATCTCCCAAGGCCATTTGCTATACAAACATCCTTGAAAAAGCAGTCTAGACAAAAAAGAAAGAAAGAAAGAAAGAAAGAGAGAAAGAGAGAAAGAGAGAAAGAGAGAAAGAGAGAAAGAGAGAAAGAGAGAAAGAGAGAAAGAGAGAAAGAGAGAAAGAGAGAAAGAAAGAAAGAAAGAAAGAAAGAAAGAAAGAAAGAAAGAAAGAAAGAAAGAAGAAAGAAGAGAAAGAAAGAAAGAAAGAAAGAAAGAAAGAAAGAAAGAAAGAAAGAAAGAAAGAAAGAAAGAAAGAAAGGCAGTTATTGCATGGCTTGCAAGCCATGCAAAAATGTGAGAACAATGGAGCATTATACCTGAACATCAGGGCTTTGAAAATACAAATAGAAGACTGGCATCCAGATCTCAGGCAATCAGCATTTGACAGTGTATTGCGCTAGCTACATCAGTTGGATTACCTTGTACAATTTTGAGCACTACATTTTGAATCACATGAAAAAGTATAAATGTTCACCCAAACACTCAGGGAAAGACTAAATGTGGAAAAAGCTTTAATTGAGACATGTGCAACTATAGACTATAAAAGAAGAATATAAAGTGACTTTGATTGGTGACTTATAATAATTAAATTCCTGCCTTTAAAGAAGTCAGAAATTAGCTCCTTATCCCCTCTCCTAGTTCTCAGTTGTGCTACCCCCAAACGATACTTCCAACTATGTATTTCTTTGAGCATAGTCTCAGAATTAGTTGAACTTGAATCAGAATCTTTAGGAAATCAAGAGAATCACTGCATAAAACACTTGCCTCATCATTATACCTACAAGAAGTCACTGTCATGTAAAATAAAAGTAATTATGAATAAGGATATTCCAAATCTGAGGATATCTGAATAAAAAGGAAAAATCATTTAATCAGTATAAGAGACAAATTTTTTGAAATAAATGGTAATAAAAGTTGTTTAGAACAAAGCTGAAAGAAAAAATACAAGGAAATCATAGTTGTTAATACATGAAGGATCTAAGAATGGCATCATTTCAGAGATTCACTTTTGAGGAAGACTTCCATTGAATCATCACACTCATGGGCCTGATGTCAAGTTTTCTAATTCTTTTCTTATGTATTGTGAGAAATGTTGGCATGGCATTGAAGATTCTCAACCAAGCCCTGGAATTTTCTTAATATGGGAGTTATAGATCAGCCATAAATAAAGGTTTTTAAATTTATGGCATCAATTAAAACTCTAAAATATATAGCATATGTATATAGGTGAGAAGGCGATACAGGAAAATATGAAGAAATGATTTAACCAAAAGATTATGATTTCAATATTGGGTGGGTGACAATATATCACTTGTGAAAAACTGATAAGAATATTTTAATGACATGTACACACATGAACACACACACACATACTTGCAAATCAAATAGATAAAACTCTGGTCATGTGAAAAATTCTGTGGAGATGAATCAATATAGAGAAAAGGAAGATATCTGAAAAGTAATTTTTTCAAAGATTCCTAAGACAATGATATTATAAATATCTAGACATGAGCTTCAGGAGTCAGGAGAAAGTTTTAAATAGTATTTTTTAACATCTATTGCATTTTGGACTTAGCCTGGGGGAGCTTTAAAAATACTGATGCCTTAACGACGTTAGGGATTCTGATATAATTGGTCAAGGAATTCTTCTTACTATCAGGCAATAGATTCTTTACCTGGTAAAGATACTAATATTCTGTAAAACCTTTGTTGAAATACAAATACTGTCAGGAAGAATAATTTAAGTGTATTGAAACTTGGAAAATAGTTAATATCTGTTATTATTATCAGGGCTGATAATTAGCTTGTAAACACATGTTGCTTTCCACAGGATATCAGTCCTTTGTATACTGTCCTATACATTGCGTATAATATGCATATTTGTAAGTCCCTGTGTCCTACACAGATCTTTAAATACCTTGATAATCACCAACTATTAGCGCTAGTAAAAAACATTTCTCATGAAATAACTTTCCATTCAGTAATTGCTACAGTAGATTATACAGGGACATTTAACATATCGAAGAAACCAAGTGAGCAGAAAGGTGAGATGGCTAAAGCAGAAGACTAGAGTACTTTGGGTCATCAGAGTAATGGCATGGATTTTAATTACCCAAGGGGAGATTCTCGGGTTTCACTGGCAAGGAGTTAAGAGACTTAAAGGCACAAGGACAAGTAAATGAGGGAACTGTGGAAGAAAAGTGATTAATATGTCAATTAAACCTGGGCCTGCTCTACCTAGGGTTAGATGCAGTTTTTTAACATACCCAGCCTAGATTGCCATGATGTCTGTGTTCACAGTATAGCCCTATATGCAATATATTGTTAATAAGCACTTACATGATATTTGTGTTAGCAATTTGAATTTCCAATTTCTTAGTATTGTGAACTCATATTTTTATTATAACTCCTCAATGAAAATGATTATAGTTATTCTAATTGTAAAAACAAATTCAAAAATCAAATAAAGCAAAGATGATTTATTAAATTTTTACACATTATTTACCCATATGTGAGCTCCATATTCATTCACGTATTCTCCAATTTATTTTTTTGAATGTTTAGCTCTGTTCCACTGCAGACTGTACACAGGGACAGTGGCCCAAATAAAAGGAATATATAATGTTTAAATCATTAGCTCAGTAAGACTGATATTTATAGAGAAAATCTTAAGGGTAATGTTTGAATGCGCACATAAACATTTCTATGTGATATATATTTTAATATATATCACGTATAAACAGGTTTTGCTATTTATTTTAAAATTTCTTATCTATTTATTATTGACACATTTTTCAAATTAAACTATTTATAATGAGATAATCGTAAGTTTATATAGTTGTACTAAGTAACACAGAGAGCTCCCAGGTGCACTTTACCCAGTCCCTACCCCACCTGTTAACAACTTGGAAATTGTGGACACAAAAGAGCTATTCATGACAAAGCTATTATGATGGGTTGGAAGCAACGGTATATCAAAGCACAAAGCTGTTTTACCCCATGGAAAATTTTCTGAGAGCTTAAGCAATATAGACTCTGGAAGGCAGAGTCCAAAAGGTGTGAGATTTCCCCCCACTGTCATGACACTTGAAAGAGAATCTGGCTGAAGGGTGGGCTATATGACAAGCACATGTTAGATTTTACACTCCACATTACTGGAAAATATGTGGACATTCTAACTTTATTTTTAACTCAGCCTCAATTCGGTTCAGTGTTATATGTTTTAATTTCATTTTTAAAGATATAAAAGTGCATCTACAAGTTAGTTCATACAAAGACTGTATGTAATTAAAAAACTTATGAAAATTGGAAGTTATGGTCAATTAGATCTACAATCTTTTCTGTCTGTTGTTAATTTCTCTACATTTTATAATTTTTTAGTAAACTCTCTAGTTTTCTTAATTGAAATTTAGAGTGTCTTCTGAATCTTCATGCAGGTACTTTCTCAAAGGTTCGTCCATAGGATGCTTCAATCTCTCATTATGTACCCTGAAGGTGCGCTCTTTATAATACTCATACGGTGTTATTTCTTATTATCTAATAAATCTTGGCTCCTCAAATTGAATAGCATTCTTTCATGAGAATGAAAGGCTAGTCCTTTGCCTCAGCCTTCTACGCCCTTTCTCTAACTAAACTATTACAGCAATTGAGGTTAGGTGGCTGGGTAGATGTGGGGCAATTGATCCATAGTGTTAACTCCCCTACCTAATGATTTGGTTTCAGAAAGTTGTAGACTCAAACTGATTCCTAAGCAGTTCAATTTGAAACCTGGTGATGTATCTTAAATAATATTGACATAGATAACTTGAACCTCGTTGAGTTCTGCCTTCCAAACAGAATTATTATTAATATCTTTATGTCAATATCACCAACAAAAATAACAATGTTATTTGGGAATTTTGAAGTTACTTGTTACCCATGGGGGGGGGGAACTCTGAAGAAATAAAGTTCCTAATCCCATCATAAGCAGCTTTTTCTGAGTCATTTTTTTTATCTTAAGAAATTGTTTTAAATTCCTTTAATTTTTTTTAAATTTTAGAGTCTAAGTGATGTATACTGTGATATCCAGGTAACTAGATCTAATTTTCATTAATAGGAATCATAGAATAAATGACATATAAATGTCATCTCCTCAGAGAAAAATTCCTGACCAGTCAATCTAAATTAAGTATTTTTAGTTTTTATTTATTTTTTTGCTACTCCTCATAGCAACCTAAAGTTTCCATCATAATAATCATATTTTCTAAGTGTATGTGTGTGTTGGTATTATTTATCTTAAGATAGATTGAAATTCCATACAACGAATAAGGTAAATACTAATATTACCTACATTTTATAAATGATGAAGCGGCTGCTCAATACATTAAATTTGTTGGGGTTACACAGTTCACAAGTGGCAGAGGCAGAATTCAAACCTTGATCTCTGACAGGAGCAATATAGCTCTCAACCACTTTATTATTTTACACACCATGTCAGCGCTCTTTGCACATAACTGAAAAATAAGCATAAAGTTGGACTATGAAGTAGCTTCCCCATACATGGTGATGTTTCTATAGTTGAAAGCATAATAGTATTAAATTAGGAAAAACTGATTAATAAATACATGTGACATAGATAAAAATGTTTTTAAAATATAAAACTTTATTTTAAATGTTATTTTATTATTAGTTTCAAGAATACAGTATATTGGTGAGACATATAGTTTATAAAATGATCCTCCTAATTGCTCTTTCTCTCCTCTGGCTCTCCACCTAGCCATTACACTACTGCTGACTGCATTCCCTATGCCATGCTCCCCAATCCCTGTGACCATCTTTCAGCTACTAATTTGCACTTTTTAACCCTTCACCCCATTCTCCCGGCCCACTAACCCCTCTTCCCTCTGGGATTGTCCTCTATATTTGTGGGTCTGTTTTTGATTAGTTTGTTATTTTTGTTCCTTAGATGTCATATAAAGCTAAAGCAATTTTAAGTTTTAGTGATAGTACTATAAGATATAACTCGAATATACTCATATCTGCTTCTTTTTAATAAAGCAGGTATAACAGTTTAACAGTTTGAGTATCCTTACTAAAAAATCTCATAAAAAATAATTATAGGAATTTTGCAATGATTTGACTATTTTAAATAGAGAAAGGCACTGCCAATACTTGCTTTCTTAATTGTTTTAAACATAAAGGAATATAATAGACATCACAATGATTTCAAAGATAGCAAAGTAAATTGTTTCAAAAATTAGAGGCAATTATCTCTGTATGGTAGACACACTAATTTCTATTGAGTTCTTTTTTTTACCCACTTTTAGTGTTGTTTTAATTCTCTTCTGTTTGTTCAAACTGAATAAGTCATTTTATCTTCCATTTACAGTAATGAAATTTAATATTTTACTTAATTTTTAGAAAATGTCCTTAATCTAATTACTATACAATTTATATTAAATAACGTTTAAACATCTCAATTTAAAATTACCTTTACGTTATTTATTAATATTATATTTACGAATTAATAAATTTCTACTACTCATCATGACTCCTTTCTTATATATACAAAAGATGAGTTTGACCCTTTTTTAAAAAAGAATGTTTGATAACATAATTATAGAGCTCAAGTATTCCTCCGGGCAAATCTAGCCCATGGGAGTCCTCAATTTTTAGTTATTCAGCTTTTTTTCAAAATATTTTAACCTGTTAAAAATTTCGAGTTCTCACATTTTCTATTTATTGTTCTTGCTGTATCTATGCTCATGTCAATCAATGGATGGTATTTAAAAGCCTCCTCAGTCCCTCTTTTCTGCGCTTAGGTATTTGAAGGTGCTTTGTTATTTAGAGTTATGCAATCCGTTTTTTCCCCCCACAAATTTCTCTCGAATCTTCATGATTGAGGCTGAAGACAAAGCATGTTATTAGCAACCCATAGCTTTCCTTCTGCAATATTTTAAAAAGAAATGAAAGGTGAAGTAAAGTCAGTATAGACTGAAGTATGAGTCAACTTCCACTTTGATTCCACAAGGTCCTGCCTCGACTCATGCCTGTGGCTTTTTTACGGAGTCTGTCCATCTCATATTTGGTCTTCTCTTTTTCTGCTGCCTTCTATTTTTCCCAGCATTATTAACTTTTCCAAAAGACCCTGCCTTCTCAAGACAGGCCCAAAGTAAGACAGCTTCGGTTCTGTCATTTTTGCCTCCAGTGACAGGATTGAACGCTCTTGATGAAAACAAATTATCCAGTGCATCTGACATAAATGTCTTAAAGCAAATGGAAGATATAGCAATCCTACCCAAACCATATATATTCAGGGCAAGAAAATGCATTCCTGGATATCATTTCAGTAAATGCATAAACCCTGTTCCTGTTTTGTAGAAATTAATTTCATAAATGAGAAAGCTTAAAGAGGGAAATAGGTAGTAGAATAAAGGATTTGCCATAGGAGAAGTAGAGCTTTTTCTATGTGTTGGAAAAGATTAAAAATAAGCGAAAGTGGACATTAGCTTTACAGCCATTCCTTGGTTGGTGTCATAGTTATAACTGAAGGAAGCTGGGGCCTCTAATAATTATTGAAGGCATGTCCTTTGGCATAAAGACATTAGACTATGTAAATCTGGCATAAAGACATTAGGCTATGTAAATCTGTTGAAAATAAAGTGTATGAGGTGAGAATAAAGAAAAGAAGGGTGGGTGATAGTTTCAAGATTGGATAGCTACCTTTTAATTAACCGTGAAGAGATTCATTAGGCATTAACCAAATCTCCAGAAACTCTTCTGGATGGAGAAGGCACCAGCTTAAATTGGAAAACTGCGCTTTTTATTATAACCTCCCCAAACTGACCTCTTCCTCCCCAATATCTTCTTTCATCTTTAGCTGGAGATGGTATTTAAGGTGGTGACTTGGGCCACTTTGGGGAGTTACTCAGTTTTCCTGGGTTTCTTCCAGTTATACAAGAGGTATCATTTTATTAAACTTTTGTTTATTTTTCTCTTGTTAATTTGTCTTTTATTACTAAGGCTAGGAGGTGGGTGGCCTTAGTCAAGAATATAGAAACGTAAAGGAAAAGTTATTTTTCTTCTCCTACAACTTCAAAAAATATGATTTGTATAGTTTATCAAGGTGTTTTAAGTTATTGTGAAAGAGGTGATGCACTTCCACTGCTTATCTACTGCCTTGAGGTGAATATACTGCTTTACCTCCTGTTACTATAATAATTAAATATATGTATATAGAAAATCCATACATGTTTAAAGAATATTTTAAAATAACCATTATCTTATAATTTAGAGATAGACATGTCAGAGATGGAGATTAAGATAAATGTTTTTCTATACATTTTTCCAGGTTTTTTTTTTCTTTTCCACATGACTGTTGAACACATTTCCTTTTCCCCATCAAATTGTCTAAGCATCTTGAAAAAAAAATTAATCACCTAAATATCAGTTTATAAAAGGGTTTAGAACAGGTTCCCCAAGATATGCTGCTTCGGTCTGTGGATTATTTTGAGCTGAAGGCAGTTGAGACCATGTGGGCTCAAGTTGATACATTCACCTCTCCCCTAGGAAAACTTAAATTAGGGGACTTGCCCATAGCAAGAGTTTTTATCAGAGGTAACCTTTAATGACTTATCTGTAGGCCAAGGCAAACTTCTAATTACTTCTGCCCCATTTTCTTTTTGATTCTGGACCTCAGATCCCAAGTATAATGAAATGCAAATAACTGAAGTTTTTATTCCAATCTTATTTCTCTCTGTCTTTCAGCATGTATATTGTGTATTGTTCATCCTTCAACAATTCTGCTAAACATTAATTCTGCAGTCTCCAATCTCTTATTTATATTCTTCTTTGAAATTTAAATTTTTTATATTAATATTTAACACTATAATTTCCGTTGGGTTTGTTTTATTGTTCTCATTTCTCTGCTGATATTCTTCATTTAACTTATTATGGGTGTCTTTTTCTTTCTTTTGGAATATATTTATAATAGCTCTCTTAAAGTTTGTATTTGCTCATTTCAAAATCTGAGTCATCTCAGCATTTTTTTACACACATTTTTGTCCATGTCACATTTTCCTGTTTTCTGTTTCACATATCCTATAAATTTTATTTCATATTGAGCATGATGAATGGTATGTTAGAGATCCTTTAATCTACTACCCTTCTTTAAACAATGCTGATTTACTTTTCTATTGCACAGTTAATATACGAGCTTATCACATGAAATTTGTCAAGGCTTGATGTTGTACTTTGTTAGGGATGGTCTATTTAACTACATTATAGTTTGCACTCCTGTATCATGGCCCTTCTGATGCTTTAAATATCTCACTGACATTATTTGTTTCAAAGAACAAAGTTCCTCCAAGTTGTATTTGCTTTTGTTCATTCTCCAGTGCCTTCAAATAGGGGTGTGTGTTTAACCTATGCATGTTTTGTCCGGAGTTTATAATGTTCTTCATGGGAGGATCAATCTTATACAAGCTACCTTGCAATTATCAGAATTGAGACTTCTCTTTTTTAAATAAAATAAATGAAAATAATTTTTACCAACTATTAGCCAGATTCTCTATTTCTTTTCCTGAATAATAATTCTTAGGGTTAGAATTATAAGTTTTGGATGCTTACTGTAAACTTATATTGATGTGCTATATAGTATATTGATACATTTTCTAAGATTAGTATGTTACATTTCTATTAGAAAAGCTATATAATTCTGCTTATATGTTTATTTTTATATTATTGTTTTTATATTTTGTATTTACATTGAAATAGGGCTTTAGACTGAGAGCAGTGGCACTGATGCCCTTAGTACCAGATATCTCTTGAAGGATTTATGTATAATCAACAGGTTCAGAAAATAGAGATGACAACTCCTTCTGGAGCAGAGGGCAAATCTATTTGCTGTCCAGTTTAATAATGATAATGAGCTCCTCAGGATGTGAAATTATACAGGAGACCCACAGAGAAATGTCTTTCAATAATCAATGCAAAAGGAATATGAAATTTAAAAATCACCATTTTGCAACTCCTAATAAAATAATGTATTTAGGCAGTGATTATCAGTAGATGTTAAAACTATTAAGGCAATGGTTGATGAGAAATTTATAATGGGTGGATTAGTCTGATAACACCTAAATTCACTGGCTAAAGTCAAAGTCATTAAAAGTGAAATAACCAGACATCATGTACCTCTTGGTATGATGAAATAGGAATAACAAAGCAACAGCTATATTGAAGTCTTGAACAAATAATTTAACCTGAATATTAGCAAGTTTCTAGATCTAACTATGCTGAGACAATTACGATAATTTGATTAGAATCTGGGTATTAGATACTAAGGAATTATGATTAATTGTGTTAGCTGTGATTACGGTTTTAATGGCCCTTAATTTTTAAAAGATATCCTGAAATAATTTATGAATAATAAGATTCTTGTGATTTATCTTGAAATAGTTCATCAAAGAAAGAAAACAAGAAAGGGAGGAAAGAAAGAAGGAAGGGAAGAAGAAAGGGAGAGATGGAGGGCACAGGTAATGGATAGATACAAAAAAAACCCATAAATGGGACGAGTTTAGCAAAATATTGATAGTTGTATGATGCATACAAGTGTGTTTAACATCCTCTTTTCTCTAATTTTGTTTTTGTTTAAAAATTGACATTGAAAACATTTTCCATAAAGCTATCAAACATCCCTGAATCAAAAACTTACCTGCTATTATTTATCTTGGAAAGGATTTTGGAAGGAAGAATCACCCTGTTAAAGCTTGAAATACATCTTAATTTAAAAATTTTTGTTTTTCAAATGTACAGAGTCACTGGAGGTGTTTGGGTAGAGTGTAACAGTCTTAAGAAAAACAAAAAGCCCTAAAATTATTGTGTAGGTTATACACCCATATTTTATATGGTTTACAGTTTTTCCAAGTATTGACTGTTAAAGATAAATCTGAAAGTCACAGAAGTGGAAACAGACCAGATTTACTGAGGTTTAACAGAACAATACAATTATATGGGGATTAAGTCAGGAAAAAGAAAAATGCTATGGAGTCATTTTGTAAGAAGTGAAAACATGTTTAGGGTCCATTAATAGTAAGAGAAGTGATACAAATTTCAAGGACAGAGTTCTGCTTTGGTAATATGTGATTGTTAAATTTCTAGGATCTGTACAAATTTTGCAAACCCTTCTATTTTGCGAATGAAAGAAAAGGTTGACATTGTTCACAACAATAATCTATGACAAACTAATAAAAAGATGAAGACGAAGGTGACTTGTAAGTCCGGATGTACTCTCATTAGCAGCAAGGTCAGCCAGTTATTTAGAGATCTTCCTGAGAAGTGGTAGCCCTGAGGGGTTCACAGAGAAGGCATTATTTGAGGTGCTGGGGAGTCAGAGCAAAGTCCACAGAAGCTTGGAGCATTGTGCTGTGTGCTTCGTTCCTTTATAATTTCCTACTGAAGTTCTCCAGTGAGGAACCACCCTTCTCCTTTCATCTGATTTATGTACCTTGCTTCTTCCTCCACAGAAGGGAGAATTGAACCAAATGCTGTTTTGATTCTGGCCAAAAGATTTTTCAAGCCTTAAGAGATCACTTCAAGTTCTTGCTTCAGTTTTCTGGCAGGATTGCTTTTCCATTATTACGAATATATGGACACATTTCCCTTTTCACTAGAGCAGCTTCTGCAGTCTCTGGATGGTTCATCTCCATGAGTCAATGTTTACAGGTAGCTGGTAGCTTAAGGGAGTGTGTTTCTCTTGTGTACTGAATCTTAGCTTCAGAGTAATTCAGTTGATTGAAGTGCCCCATTCATCACGGAAGAGTATACTTTTCTCTATAAGTTCTTATTTACTCCTTCTTCAGCATATGCTTTGTAGGATTTTAGAGCGCTCCACATTTAAATTATATATCACTTTGGTATTTAAATCAATGAATTTAAATTACTGCATAATGATTACTTTCAATTTGCCTTCACTTAGGGAAGATGATATTATTAAACATGTTTGTTTGATCAGGTCTTGCAAATGAACTTGTACATTTACATTAGGTCTCTATGAGATGAGTTAATTCTCTCGAGCTTGTTAAACTATTGAAAGAAGTTGTCCATTTTACGGCTAACTCAGCAGTCTTTCCTCTCTTTCTCTTTCTTCAAGCTTCCCCCTCTTTTTACATCTTGACTTATCCCTTTCTCTTTCTCCCCATCCCTATTCTCTTATCCCTTCCTTTTCTTCTATTGTATGCTTATCGTGCCAGTGCAGCTGACACTATGCTAGATACTAGAAATAAAATGTTGAATAACTTAGAAGTTGATATGACTTGCGCATCTTCAACCAGGAACCTGTTAAACTTGCTCTCACTTTCTGTGCCCTAGGAACTTGCAAGATTGATCAGAAAGGTGCTGTGGAAGTTTGAGGGAAAGTAATATTATAGGAAGGCCAGTATGTTCTAAGTTATGGAGAAGCTAAGATGCATGAGAATTAGGCAACTAATGTAGAAGTTTTAAAAAACTGTTTATATCCCAATCTATTAATTCCTGTCACCTGTCTAGTATCTCCAATTTATTTCAACTGGTTAATTCTTCTCATTATGAAGTATATTTTCCTGCTTCTTTTAATGCTCTCCCGGTCATTTTTGATGGATGCTAGACATTAGGATTTATCTTTTGATTGCCTGGGTGATTTTGCATTCCTTTAATTGTGAGCTTTGAACTGGGACCTGCAATTAAACTTACTTGGAACAGATTAATTATTTTAAGGCTTGCTTATAGGCTTTGTTGTGTGGTTACCAGAGCAATTTTAAGTCTAGGCTAATTTTGCTCCACTATTGACCAACAACAACAAAAAAGCCATCTGAGTCACTCCCTGCAGCCTATGTATTATGAGATTTTCTACTTTATGTCGTGGGAACCCTAACCATTCTCAGGCCTTTGTGAGCGCTGAAGACTGTGTCACTTGTCCTTTCTGGTAGTTCTCCCAGTCTTCGATTTTTTTTTTTTTTAATGCACAATCAGTACTCAGCACTTGAGGGGGACTCTCTGAAATCTCCTGAGCTCTCGTCCATGCAAGTCTCTTTGTAGCCCTTTTCTCTTCCTGAGGCTCTTTCTCTCACCATCCAGCAGTCTCCTCTTTGTACTATATTCTGCAAGTTCTGGCCACTTGTCCTCCTGAAATTTTCAACTGTATCTCCTCCATCGAGGAAGTCTCCTGAGCTCTCGTTTGGGTTCCCCCCTTGCCGCGTGGTGTCCTAGAAATAAATCTTCAGGCAATATGTCTGCAACCAGTGTGTCATCTGGTTTTTATCTCAGGGATCACTGCCTGGAGCTGAAATTGTTGTGTCATAAATATTTTGTCCACAAATGTTTTAGTTAAGGCAGAGGGTATATCCAATTTCAGTTATTCCATGCTGACCAGAAGCCTAAATGTTATTCCAATTCTCACAGCCAGAAGTTAATACTATGTCCATTTTTATAAATAATAAAGCGAAAGCTAATTTAAAATCAATAACTTACTCAAAATCACATATCTGGTACAGAGTCAATAGGGAAACTCTGATCTCTCCTACAGAAATTCATATTTATTTCACCCTTATATCTGACCACTGATTCTCGATCTTTCAAAATAGGTTTGGTATGGTGAGATGGAGAGAAGCTGACTTCCAAGAATTCAGAAATAATTGGTGGGAACTGAATATTGTAAATGTAGACATTTATTTTTTCAAAAAGTTTGGTAATATAAGAAGAAAGACAACCTGAAAGAAAGGAGAGGTTTAGACAACTCAGCCGAGTATGTTAAAATTGAGGGAAACTCATATATCATACACAGGTGCTCTCAATCTGATTGCTTATTAATAACAAACAGAGAACAGCAGTGCCCTACCTACCCAGAGCTTAAAAGCCTTGGGGTAGAGAGAGTCATATGAAAAGAGTTTCAGGAAATGCCTGCTGGGGAAGTGAGGCTTAAACAAGTCCCTGAAATACTCACTGAGGATGCAGAAGAATAAAAGGCACCAGGGAATCCATGGCAGTGGGTGGGGGTGGGGGTGGGGATGGGGTAGGGACATGGAAATGTCTAAACTGTGTTTGCAGGACAGTGAGGAGGTGAATGCAGGTAGAGCAGAGTTTTGTTTACTCTTCCGTTTACTAGATTTTGTTCCAAGAAACACACCCATAGACAGCCCGTGCCCAGGGATGACAGACTAGCACAGTCCATCAACTTGTCAACCCTCTCCACCTACCAACACCCTCTGCTATTATTCAGTATGACTTACCACCCTATCTTTGCAAGGGAACTTCGAAGGTTTGGTTGAGAACCATTAGGAATATAACTATAAGGTGTACAATATAAATAAATGTCTGTGAACAAATGAGCTCAGTTTTTCAACACCATGGGAATCTGAAGAATACTTCCCTTTGGTCTCTGTTCTATATTATTCTTGGGAGAAATGTTTCATCTTATCATTCCTTTGCAGATTTATATCAGCCATCTCTTCTCCAGACACACAGCTTCACTCTTCTGTGGAAAACAGAGGAGCTCTGTGCTACGGGTAGAGAGAAGGATTTAATTCATTTTGCTATTTTGAGCTTTTATCCAATGTCTAGTTTACAACAATTTTTCCTTAACGTACATGTACATACATACACACACATACACTCACACACACAAAGACCACTGGATAATCACATTATAATTGAGATGTGCCAATGTATATTGCTTCAAGAGTAGGCTTGCATATGAATTTTATATTGGCTAAATAGAAAAAAGAAAATGAGGAACGTTCCATTGAAAAAATCTTCAGTTTATCTAGATTTTTTGTTTTGTTTTGTTTTGTTTTTTAATTATAAGGCTAACTGACTACTTTGGAGGAGAGTATTTTTAGGAGTTTAGAGTCCTGAAAAATTAGTCCTAGGAAGTCATTTCTATTGGTTTAGGAAAATCAATGAATATTTCTGAGCTACAAATGACCTATCTATAAAGTAGGAATAAATCACCTGCTTTATTTACCTTACAGATTACCATGTCTTCCTTTTGTGACCAGGCTGTGCTTGATGCAAAGGGGTCTGCATGGTCAAAACTAAGGGCAAAGAGTGAAGGGAGGGAAAGAGAAGGTCACCTAGGGAGGGGAGGAGGTATATATCTGTGTGATCACAGGCCTTGCAGAGTTTTGTGCTAAGAAACAAAACCAGAAACAGGACAATCACACCTGAGGGAACTGAATGCTGGATTTGGCTGGAGATATAGTATCTGTTTCCTATGAAGGTAGATCTAATTAACTGCAGAAGTTTTGTTTTGTTTTGTTCTGTTTTGTTTTTTTTTTCTAAGTTTAATATAGACATTGGATCCAAAGATGAATTATTTGGTACAAAGGTCACAAACTTGAATTCAGTTCCTCATCATTCATATAACACCTATGTTATATTCTTAAAGTTGGGTATTTATGAAATATAGCTTCAAAAGGGCTCCAAATAAATAGAATGCCGTGATACCCTACGCCAACATTCAGCCATATAATTGTAGTGACAAAATAGGTCTATGTGGGGATAAGCACAATCAAGCTTCACTTAACAATACCTGACCTTCAAAACACAAGGTATTTATTTCAATGTGGCAGGAGGAATGATATCCAATTCTTTGTACTCAAATAATTCTGTTTAATATGATATACCAGGAATCTCATTAAGACACATAGGTTGACTGAGGTTTGGACATAGGTATGAGAAATAATTGTGCACATGAAGTAAGAGGTGAACAAGAACTATTTTTTTTTATTTATAGTCAAGAAATACGATGATGTATAAAAGGTCCCAAAGATATCTATTAGGTGCTGTCTAAGAAATGAACTGAGTGCAATGATTTTGTTCTTGTGAGAACATAATTATAGCTTTGATTCCTTTAGAAATTCTTCAAAAGAACAAGAGTGTAATAAAAGAAAGACCAATTCCACCAAGAAAGGCAGTTCCAGTCAGCCATTTATTTTGACATATGCCTAATTTCCATTAAGCTTCATTCTAATTCCTGGTTTGCCTTTTAGTATTTAGCTCATGCTGAAGGGAAGGGGTTAAATTATATAAAATAAAACTGCATTAGTATTTATTATTAGAAAATTATTAGAAAATTTATTATTGGAAAATTCTACTTAGTATAAATTCTTTGAAATATTGATTCAAAAACCTAAACAGGAAAACAATGTAGAAACTAAAATTGACATATTTTTATGTAAAGCTTTTCTATTTTTTGATTTTTTATAAATATTGGAAACAAACAAAAAAACAATACCTGACCTTCAAAACAACATAAAAAAACTAAGCTGACACATCATAATATTTGAAGAAAAAAGATAAAATGAATTTTTGTGCTGAAATTGTTGGAAACTGCTGCCTGTCCATTTTTTTTTTTAATGTACAAGAAAAGAAATGGTTGAGTAGGCTTATAAAAAATGTAATTTTTAAACTGACACTGAAAAAAAAGATGCTTTTGATAATGTTGAGATTTCAGATGGATTTCTCGAAAGATTAAAACGTGGGAAAAGAAGGTCAAGGAAGGTTCTCATTATTGGATTCTCAAAGAATAAGAAATACATAATTAAAAATAAATGAATGTATAAGACGAAGTTAGAATTATCAAACTCTAGAAGAGGTAACTTTCTTTTGTGGTAGCCTGAGCAATTCCTTGTCTGCCATTTTTCCATGGAGTTTTAACAAAAAAAAAATGAAGTTACTATGCAAATAGAGCGAGCATTAGAAACAAAGTAGAGCTGATTGCCTGATCCAGAAAATTCCTTAACATACACCTGGCTCAGTCTTCTTTGTTTGCTAATGAGCTAAAAGCTGGAGAAATGCTTAGTCAGTAGAGAACTGCAGCAGGACATTTTAGTTGCAAATAGAGAAAATTAAAATTCAGGCATTAGTTACTAAAGGCGTTGACATTTAACAGTGTGGCAGGATCTAGAGAAAAGGTTCATATTTGCCTGTGGGATAATGCACCTGCCAGTAGTTAAGCCCAAAAATGAGTCTTGAAATTTGGGTGAAAAAACTCAAAGCCCCCAAAGGGTAGAACTGATCATAATAAATGAGCTGATATCTATGTTCTAAACGAAGTAAATTGGACAGGGAAAAATAAGTAGAGGTAAGCGAAGATATTCAGGCCCACTCTTCATATATCCATTGCTTCATAACAAGCCAGCCCCAAATTTAGTGGCCTATACCTGCAACAATGATTTATTCTGCCCCCAAATGTGCAATGTAGGTAGAATATGACAGGAAAGGCTCACCTCTGTTCCATATGACGTTTCAGCTTGAAAATTTGAATGGAAGTAGATCATTTTTTACTTCAAGATGACCTCTGTCACATTGCTGACGTGCTAGTGCTGACTGGGAGCTTGGCAAGGAAAACACAACAGGGACTCAGACCCATTCCATAAGGGCTTCTTCATGAGACTGCTTAGGCTTCTTAAAGCATGGCAGCTAGATGTTAAGGGTGAGAGTTTAAGAGAGAAATTGATAGTCTCAAGTCACCAGCCCCAAGCCTGGCATGTAGTCACTTGTACCATATTGTCCAAAGCAGTTACAGAGCCTGCTCAGAATTAAAGGTAGAGGACATTAATCCAACTTCTCAATGAGAAGAGTTGGCCCTCTTTGATCTGCTACAACCCAGAACTGCTGGAATATATGAGAGCATCAGAAACAATACCTTCATCAATTTATGATGGTCTGAATACTAGAAAGTATGTCTTCTTTATTAGTTAGAGGTTTAGAGGCGATGTGCAGGTATATGTGTAGGAAGCAGGCCCTCTGCAGAAGAAACATGGAATATTGCCCATGCCTAGAGTGTGGAAAGCTTGAGGGCCAAAATTAAAGTGCTAAGAAGTTTTCTGTGTGGAGTTTTAATCACTTCATATTTAATTGGTTCTACCACTGAGGATTTACCTTGGGTCAAAGTTCTGATTGATTTGTTAGTCCAGGCAGCTCTTTTCTGTACTTATGGACTTTAGAAAGACATATTCTTATAAACAATCTTCTATAGTATAATATATAACAATGAAAGAGAATAATAATAATACTGCCCATGACATGCAAATCCTTTGTGATGTTAACAAGAGAAAAAGAATAGAGTAAATACTAAGTAGAAAAAACCCTTAATACCTAGAATCTTTATAGTTAAGTCATAGTTACTAAATATCTATTATAAACCAGTTAGGTATGAGCGGCATATAAAAATGGAAAATCTTGGACTTTGAAAAGAATTTTTCTACATACCTCAGAGATGATATAAACATATAATGTAATCACTACTATACAAATGCAACAAGAGTAGTGTGTGTAATATACAAATGTGTGATTGAAAACTGAGGGTTGGAGTTCAAGGCAAGCATATATACGAAAAAAAATGGTGGAGAAAATCTGATACAATAATATTAAAATTGCAATAGACCTGTGAGTAGTTCAGTAGAGGGAAACATACACAAGAATTTTTTGAAAAAAAAAAGAGTTACAGGAAAGTTGACCTAAGCAGTATTTCAGTTAACAAATGAAGGTTTTTAAAAACTGATTAATATAATATGATTATTAAAACTGATTAATAATATGACCAAAACCATCGTCCATGTCTGTCTGAATATTCTCACTTAGAGATAAAAATAAAATATGCTTTCAAGTCCTTGTTTTATTTTGAGAGAGAAGAGACAAAGAAATCCACACTGGTAAGAAACTGATAGCAATAAAGAATTCAATGAGATATATAACAGTTGCTGACAAGTTTAAGCCATTAAAGAGATACGGTGTGCAATGGGAGTTCAATTTTATTCCAACTGACAAATAAATCCTGTTTTAAATATAGCTTTCTATGATCTGAAAAAAAAGGATCAGAAGAAAATTCTGAGTATGCAAACAATTATAATAAATCATCTGCATATAGAAAAACACTATTCAGATAATGCCACTTGAGATATCTCGTGAGGAATTGAATTAAGATCGGCAGCAAGGATCTCAACTAAAATATAAAGCAGAAGGATACAGAAAATGCAGGCTAGTCTACGTCTGGTTCCCATTGCTATGCAGTGACAGGGACATATCTCAGTTTGATAGCAGGACACAAGGCTCAGCATTCTCATCTCACTCTTTACCCTCATTGGTTACGTGAGCAATTATGTATGCAACTGCCTCTACTTTTGTCCAAATGACACATACAAGTTTACGTATGGCAAATGTTTCAGTCTCTAGTGTCATATTACTAACAGGCTATTGCTTCATATATCATTTTTAAAGAATTATATATCTTTAGGAAAAAAATCTATTTCTGATATTTCTGGAAACACTCTGTAAATAATGTGTGTATTTGTTATACAGTTCAATTTACTTTTTAATTTCTTTGTGCATATAGTTTTATAATTTCTTGTTATTGATTTTTTAATTCTATGATTTTTTTAACATATACACAGATTCATACAATCGTCACTGTTATCAGGACAATTGCTTCACCCAAACACACTCCTTATGCTCTCCATACATAGTTACATGTTCATCCCACCCTAAACCTGAGAACCAATGTGTTCTCCATCATTAAAGTTTTGTTTTCTGGATGTCATATATAAATAGAATTATAACAGCAATGTAAACCTTTGGGAGATGGTAACCTTTGAGACTGCCTTCTTTCACACAATATAATTAATGCTTATGAGATTTAGCCAAGTTTTTCCATTTATCAATAATTTGTTCTTTTTTATTATTATTAATAAATGGTGTTCCATAGTATGATTGTACCATATCTTATTCCCATTTACCCACTGAAGGATATTTGAGTTATTTCTAGTTTTTGGCAATTATTAATACAGATGCTTGTGCAAGTTTTCTTTACGAACATAAGATTTTATTTCTTAAGGATAAATACCTAGAAATAGGGTTACTAGGTCTTGTGGTAACTTTAGGTCTTATGTAAGTTTAGCTTTATAAGAAACCGCCAAATTATTTTCCAGAGTACCTAGAATTTAAAGCCATTATCTCCACATCTAAAACTTTATCATAAAAGGTTGTGTGCGCGTGTGTGTGTGTAACTGTAAAGCATATTTTAAATATCTCAAGTGGAGAAAAATAATCTATTATATTTATCCAGGTGTTTATTATATCTGTTGCTTATCCTTTACTTTTCGTTTTGTGGTCTCTTCTGCTATCATTTCCCCTCCTTCTGAAGAACTTTGTCACCATTATTTCCTCAAATAACATGAGCGATGTTTACAGTGTCACTCTCTTCTCCTTCTGTAACTCTGATTATGCAAATAGTATATATTTTGTTATTGTCTCACATGTTCCGGAGGCTCATTCAGAAGGTGTTTTATTTTGGTTATTTTGTTTTAGTGGGCAATCGTCCTGGTTACATATAGGCCACAAGTCTCAACCTGCCTTCTGTATGCTGTGGTTCCAATTTTCCAATATCAATTAAGCGTACAGAGCTTTCACAGTGGTCTTATTATCTCCGACTCCGTGGTCAGCCTGGGAACTAGGTGTAAGTTGCATTAGTTCAGTTCTCATTCATTAATCTCATCTATCTATCAGTTCTGTTCTCAGTTTGGGGGATGATAATTACGATCAAATTCATAGACGTGCAGCCAGGGAAGTAAAACCAGAGTTCATAAGCAACGTTATGAGGTGGCTCTCCCAAGTCTCCCCCTTCGCTTTGTAGCCTCCCTGGTTCTTCCTGGTTCCCTAGGACTCTTCTTTTCAGTCCTCCACCCAGAAGCCATTCATTTCCATTATAGCCATTTTGCATCTGAGGCTACGCAGTAATGAGGAGGGTGGAGAGTATGAGAGAGAAAAAGGGTAGAGAGGGAAAAAGAGAAGAGAGGAGGAGGGAGAGATGCAGAAAGAGAGAACAATTGAAGGAGTTGGCCCAGCCCTCTGGAAAGAACAATTCTACCCCACCTGGAGGAAGGTTACTTCCCTCAGAATTTGGCTTTTACGGTTTTTCCCTGCGGCTGTTATGTTGCCACCATGGGATTGCCTGAGGACTGGACCATGACAGAATGAATCCTCGGTTATTTCCAGCTTTTAGAATTCTTAACTAATGCTGTTATAAACATGTATGTGTATGTTTTGATATAAACAAGTATTTTTATTTCTCTAGGTACAAAACCCCAAAATAAGAATGTTGAGTCAAATGGTGAGTATATGTTTAACTTTATACGAATTGCCAATTTTCCGAAGTGACTTACCGCATATTCCCACCAACAATGCATGAGAATCCAATTGCTCTGCATCACAGTCAGCACTTGGTATTGTCCATAATTTTATTTCAGCTATCCTAATATTTGGGTGGTGGTATGTCATTGCGGTTTCAATTTTTATTTTCCTAACAGCTAAAGATGTTATATATCTTTTTATATGATTATTTGCCATCCTTAGATCTCCTTTGGTAAAGTGTCTGTTCAAGTCCTTCGTTAATTTGTATAATTGAGCTGCTGGTTGTAATATTGTTGGGTGTTAAGAGTTCTTTACATAGTTTGAATTCAATTCTTTGTTGATGTGTAGTTTGCAAATATTTTCTTCCAATCTTTAGCTTGTTTTTTCATTCTCTTGATAGTGTCTTTGACAGAGCAAAATTTTTAATTTTGATGAAGTCCTCTATATCATTTTTATCAATAAATATGGTTTTGGTGCTATTTCTAAGAACTCTTGTTTTCAATTCAGGTCATGAGAGTTTCTTCTGAAAGTTTCATAATTTTTAGTTTTATGTTTATATTAGTTACTATTTTAAGTTGATCTTTGTATGAGGTGTGAAATTTAGGTCATAGTTTATTGTTTTGGCTTAAGGATGATCAGTTAGTTGTTCCAATACCATTTGTTGCAAAGACTTTCTTTTCTCCATTTAATAGTGTTTTCACCTTTGTTAAATATCAAAGACTATATTTGTTTGAGTCTGTTCCTGCATTACCTATTCACTTCCAGTGACCGATGTCTTTCTCTCTTTGCTAGTACCACCCTCTTGATTACAACTGCTTTATAGTAAGTCCTAAAATCAAGTAGTATTACTCCTCCAAACATTCTTTTTTTTAAGTTGTTATAGCTATTCCAGTTCCTTTTTTCTTGCATATAAATTTTAGAATCAGCTAAGACAAGCCATTTCAAAGAAATAATAACTTATGCCTTTAATCTTAACCAACACGGGGGTGAAATCATAGTTTCAATTGCTTATTTACCAAGAAAGATGAATATTTTATTTTTCAAGTAGTGTACATTTGATGTTTACAGAAACAATTTATAGAACATTAGCTAGAAAAAGTTAAAGATTAAAATATACACATATTTTATATAATACATATTAGACCTACCTACCAATTACTTGTTATTTATTTATTTGAAATAGATTTATTTTCCATAGACTACTGGATTCATGTACAATGATATAAAAACCTTAGTGAAAGTAAATTTAATAGTTAAAAATTAAAAGTCTGCAATTAAGCTGGTAAAAGTTTAGCACATTTTATGGACACCATTTCCAATGACAAGATTTGGGTTTTGGTAGCCCTCAAGATGACTGATATTATGTGTTTTGAAATACTTGATCTTCCATTTGTCAGGCATTTTCTATGGCCCAACTACTGTAATACTTTATTTTCTGTTGGATCCCACCTACCTCCATAGAGTCAAAAATGTAAGATTGTTTCTTTCATAGCCTTTTTGAAATTAAATTTATCGGGGTGATATTGGTTAATGAAATGATATAGGTTTCAAGTGTATGACTTAATAATACATCATCTGTATATTGCATTGTGTGTTCATCGTCCAAAGTCAAAGCTTCCGTCATCATATATTTGGCCTCTTTATTCTTATCTATTTCCTCCTACCCCCTTTCCCTCTGGTAACCACTAAACTTTTGTTTGTGTCTCTGAGATTTTGTTGTTTATTTGTTGCTTTCAGTTTTATATCCCATATATTTGTAAAATCACATGGTTTTCAACTTTTTCTGTCTGACTTGTCTCCCTTAGCATGGTAATCTCAAGATCCATCTATGTTGGCGCAAATGGCAGTGTTTCATCTTTTCTTATGGCCGATTAATATTCCATTGTATATATGTACCACATCTTTTTTGTCCAATCATCTAGTGAAGGGCACTTCAGTTTTTTCCATGTCGTGGCCAGTGTGAATAATGTTGCCATGAATATCAGTGTGTATATATCTTTATAGATAAATGTTTTCAATTTGTATTCATAAAGATATATGCACGCCAATGTTCATAGGCTTTTTTATAATGATCCAATTCTGGAAAATGAGATTAGAGGGAAAGCCTACTGGTGATATTTTGGGGAAAAAATTCTCAAAAAGAACCTCCTGGGGCTCGCCGGCACCAGGAGGGGCATTTGTGGCCTTGTCTGGCAGTCAGGGACCTTCCTGGCCTTTTCTTCTTGGCTGGATGTGGCCGTGTCTCATGTCTCATGGAGCAACTGTCCTGTCACAATGAGAGAGCAATCATGGCCATGTTTAGGGCTGCTGGTATAACAATGAAAACATTTGTGTTATTGATTACACTTCTCAGTTGCTGAACCCAATTCTGGGACTGCCAATTGCTTCCATAATTATTATTTGAAATTATAAATTTTCTTATTCTCTAAGCCGTTTTTGGTTAAGCATCTTGTTATTTGCTGTTAAAGGTCTCCTAATAGATATATCTCACTAAGTGTACAACCAAGTTGAAAATAATCTCATTAGAAATTCTGATTCCTTAGAAGATTAAGATATCTATCCAGGACCTTTTTAAAGGCCATGAATGAAAAACAATACTGTCTATGCACGCTGCCTTCTTTTATCAGAAAATGATTCTACTTTCCTCATATGGAATTTTAAAGTTGTGATTGTGCTCATAATTAAAGTGGGATGATACGGTGTAAAGGAGCTACATTTGGAGTCTTCAGATCTCAATCCTGCTCCTAATTAACAATTATCTCCTCCATTGATCAGGGTGACTCATTAAGCACTCTGTGCTTCAGCCTTCCTCTACTAAAAAATGATACATCTATGGAAATACTGTAAACTTTATGAGAAATTAACCAACCCACCACCGCACTGCCACCTGCCAACACACAAACACACTAGACTCCTAAGTAGCAGGAGCTCTGATAAGATCCAAGAAGAAACTGTCACTTGTATTATACCTGAAAGATGTTATAAATATCTACTGCCACTTGGAATGCTGTTTGAGATTCCTCTTTGAATTCCTATTTCTAGAAATCACGAAGTCTTCATAGCCTTTTAGTTTGCTTTTTCCTGTCATTGGTGGAGTGTGATAAGCCTGGATTTGTCTCTCATTTAGGATGACTGCTCCCACCCAGACAAGGACAGGTTGGTGGCTTAGGAAAATTCTGTTATTGGACTTGCATCAAAAGGTTATGATTTCTGCAGTTCTTCTTGCTATTAGAATAGAAAACAAATGAAGTCTAAGATTTATGTAGGGATGGGCAAAGAGGCTAGGAGTCCACTAAGCCAACTCCACTCTTGCCTTAAACCAGAGGAGAAAATAAAAGCTGTGTTTGCTTTAAACCAGATCATAGCTCCTTAATGTAACTTTTTAATATATATATTCTGTGGCTGATTCCCTCAAAACTTCCATATGTTCTCAATGTCCTCAAGTAATCAAACCTTGTCATCTGAATATCTGGCCATCATGTGCAATCACTGTGTCAGTGATTTGCACAGTGATGGAAAGAACAACTGATGACTAATCTGAAGAGATAGATCTGCACTTTCTCATTGAATAGACCTCAATCTTTGTAATAAACTGAGGAACTTTGACCTAATTTTAGAAATACATATCCCTTAAATACATAGTAAGAAATGCATAAGAGCTCTGGCAAAGATAAGAAAAAATACCATTAGATATCTTTGAAAATTGGTTGCAACCATGGTGGTAGATGGGGTGGCAGAGTAGGAAATTAGAAGAACATGGCATGTTGTTGAAGGAGACCAAATGAGTGGCAGTGTTATAAAACATGTACCCAGTGGTCTCAGCTCTGGCTAAGGCTCTAATCAAGACTTGCATGAATATCAAAGCTGCTAGTTTTTATATCATAATCAGATCATATTTGAGATAACCAAATTTAAAAAAAAATTAACTCATGCTTTATTTAGCAAGTGTGAATTTTTGTGTTCAAGGTGCTCTAATAGCATGATGGTTACAAATATTACAAGGTCATTGTCTTGGTCTTCAATAGGCGTAAAATCTAGACAAGAGGACAATAATGAAATGTTCTATCTGAGACAAAGGCAAATATTTTTTATATATAAAGCCTGACAATAGCTACTAAATGAATATTTGTTTAAAAATGAGTAGATGAATAAATGCAAGTATGTGTGTGGCAATTTGAATGATGTTTATGTGATCTGAGAAAAGTTTAAGATAAAGTGTTTATTAGGGAAAGTTGGTCCAGAAAAGTGGTGAGAGTTGACATGGTGAGCACAGAGGGGAATACTGATTTGGGTACAGCGTGTTGTGACCATGGACCCAGAGGGTCACATTGTAGATCTGTGTTTATGTTTGGCACAAACCTGCCTTGAAGGATGCCTCAGCATTTTGTAAATGTGTAGAGGGAATATTCTTGGGACTCCCTACCTTTATCACAAGATGAGAAGGATTTGCAGTGAGTTTCCCATGGAAACTTTCCTAATTACTCAGATATTGGGAATTTTCCTAGTTAGCTTTGAGAAAGCTATTTGTTCATTCACGAAGCCATGAATTGCTGCAGTCAAATACATTTATTGAGTGAATATTTATGTGAAACTCTGTGTTACTAAGTCTGCAAGGCTTTGCAGCTCAACACGTTTCCTAGGAACAAGAAGCATCTGCGTCACCTAGGAGCTTGTTAGAAATACAGAGGATCTGCATCAGATCTTACTGAATCAGAACCTGTGTTTTAACAAGATTCCCAAGTTCATATGAATATACTGAGGGATACAAAGGAAGCTCGCTTACAGCTTTCTGGAACTTCCCAGTCCAATAGGGGAGGTAAAAAAAAAAAGGACAAATAATTATACTATAATATATATTGTCCACATGGCAAATGTCAATATATGTGATACAGGCCTGGCACAAACTGTAAACTCAGACTGACCCTAATTTAAGAAAAAAACATCTCAGATGCTTATTTTCTGTATGAATTTGGGCAAGTTATTTTTTTCCTTTCTCTAACTCAGTATCTTTACCTCTGGAGTATTTATGACAAGCACTTTACCAGACTTTTTAAGAATTAAGAATGGCCCACTTAAGTGCTTAACACGGTACCTGGGATGGAATAAGCACTGATTAAATAATGGTGATTATTCTGGAAATTTGAAAGTTCACTGTTGTAGGTAGAGATGCTGTTGTAGATAAATTTCATGGAAAGGTGACTTTTTTAAATCTGTCTCTCATAGATTGAATTTTAATATAGGGTATTAAGAGTGTACAAGAAAGATATTTAAGCCTCTAGTCATAAGTTTCAACTATGGGAGGCTATATTTCTTAGACATATAGGTATTACTGAGACTCAAGAACTTTATATGTTTAATAGATCATCCATCATGCAATTTAGACCTAATCATCCATGTAGACCAATTGTCTATCTGCAAATTCAATAATATAGCATAAACTAGATAGGCTGTTCAAATGTATTACTAATTTTATTGTTTCAAAATACCTTTAAAATAAAATCATTTTCAAAATAAACTGCATTTTATAACTTATTTAGCTTAGAATTAAAATTAAATGACTTGGCCTTTTTGCTGTTAGAAAATCATGAAATTCAGTCGCAGGTGTTCACAGTGAACAGGAAAGTAGAAATTATGCACCTTAGAATTTGTTGCAATTTGTCAATTTAAGGATTTTTCTTGGTAAAATATAGACTTCTATATTTTATGTGTCATTTGAACGAAGAAATTGTGAGTAAAATCATTTCATCTAACACACCTTCATTATCAAAGCCAGCATGGGTGATAATAACCTGCCTTCTCAGTATGCACTGGCAGCCAGTGGCAGCTCTCCAGCACCATGGACCAAGAAAGGGAAAGTATCTAAATTCATATGATGGTACAGTGACTGATACTAGGCACTTTATTATTTCATTACGGTTTTCTTAAATTTTTAGTTGAAAGTGCTATGGTTAATACTCATTGTAGAACTGCCCAAATTATTAAAAATGTCAAAACAAAACAGTAAGCATGCTTCCCAGGGAGAAATGTGAACATCGTTATTGACAGTTCTAACACTTCCCTCCTCTTACAAAGCCCTGCCCAGCTGAAATGAAAATGTCATCAGGGGGCAATAGGAAGTTGCAAGAAGACCAGAGAGGTGTGAAAAACAGGATTTAGGGCTTCCTCACCCAATAATCCTGAGCCTCCAGCACTTGTGCATTTATTTCTGTCTCAGGTTATGCTTTTAATCAATATACTAGTTTCCTTTTTCTTTTATTTTTCTCCTGTGGGAGGCTGTACGAGAGGATGTTAAGGATTTCCATCTGCCTTCCACCTGGTCAGTCGAGTGAGTGGCATTTTTGCTACAGGCAAGAGATGGTTGAGCAGTTTGAGCTGCTAAAATCTTTTAGGTTTTGGAGTATGACGAAGGCTATAAAGGTTAAAGCAGAGGTTACCGCATTATGTTCTATGGACTACTAGTGGACTTTAGATTATATAAATATATATTAAATGATAAATATGTATATATATATATAATTTATAAGCAGTCTATAAACAATTTGGTCATTTTTAAGGAAAAAATTAATTTGTCCAAAATTTTTCACAAATATTATTATGTATAATATTTAGGTCACCAAAATGCCAACATAAGCTTTAAAGTGGCACCTGTTTTTATCAAGAACTAATTGGAGCAGTTTCTTTCACATAACTTTCAGTTTACAGGTAGCTCCTTGTCTCAACCAAAGTATTTTCCCATTTTTTGAATGCTATTGTTTTCTTTTGCTGAATAGGCACTTTATAGTTTTTGCTACTTTACATTCAAAAATATAATGAGGTCTGATAGCTCAAAGTTATTATGTTAAAGCAGAAAAGTAGCAATAAATGAAATGAAAGCTCACAAATTCTATTATGCCAAAAGAGAACATGAATCTATATGTGCTCAAAAAAGTGAATCTGCACGTGGGCAACTTTATGCAGGTAGCCAAAACAAAAGGTGAGTGAGAAATATACAACAGATATCTGGAAATTAGATTTTTTTTTTATATAAAGGCAACCATTGTGCCACTGTCTAGTCTTTTAAAAATTCGTCCAAAATGTTTTAAAGGCATTGATTAGTTTCATGAGATTTTCAAATAAAGTATAGTAACTTCTTTATTTTGTTGACAGATTTTCCTGAACGAGTACAGAGTAATACTGTCCAGGATGATTTAGAGCTGTATCATCGCTAATGGTAGAAAAAATAAATCTATGAAGGCATCATTTGACAAAAAAAAAAAAAAAAAAAAAAAAAAACCCTTGAATGATGCAAGTGACTCAATTGCTGAGAAAGGTTTTCTTTTCCAGAAAATGATATTTTCATTCCTCTACAAATCACACCTGATTGTTGAAACAAAATGTGATGAAATTCTTTCTAGAGCTGAAAGCAATAAATAAATGGATTAGAATCTATTTACCTTTATCTCCCAAGTTGAACCATTGTAACATTCCAGTTTTTGAGTATAATAGTTTTGCCAAATTAGCTTATGATGGGGCCTATGAAAAACGTTTTATTTAAGTCATTTTTTAATGATTTTTATGATTTTTTTATGATTGATCCTAATATAGAGAACTAACACAGCCATTAAATGGTTACTCCCAATCCAGATCACATGAACCACGATATATAATTTAATAAAAATAAAGAATAATCAAAGAAACTGACAAGATCATGATGAAGTTACTTATCATGGAATCTGACAAAGGACATTTATTTATTTATTTATTTATTTATTTATGTATTTATTTATTTGTAAATGAATAAATAAATTGCAAGAACCTTGTCAGTTTACAATCTTTTATTTTTTTATTTTTTACATCTACAGCACCTGGTCTTCCTAGATGGTCTCCCATCCAAGTACTAACCAGGCCTGACACTGCTTAGCTTCCGAGATCAGATGGGATCGGGCTTGTTCAGGGTGGCATAACCATAGATGATAAAGGGAATTTATAGAAACACTCAAAATTGTATCATCTAAGGAATCTCCTCCATGCACAGAAATCTTACTCTTCTGAATTCCTATGACATTTCCCTTCGGCATCCATTATTTTCTTATTTTTTATGCTTGGCTAAACTTTTCTTCTTCATTTGATTTATATTTGTATCATATGTGACTCTTAATATTTATAGTAAGGCAAACTACTAATACAAACTATAACCCGTGGGCCCAATCTGGCCCCACTGCCTATATATCAAAATAATGTTTAATTGGAACAAAACCACACCAAACTGTTCATGTATTGTCTGTGCCTGTTTCAGGCTAACAACAGCAGGGTTGAATAGTTGTGACAAAAACCACATGAGCCAAAAAACCAAAAATATTGATGTTTATCCTGGCCCTTTACAGACCCTTGTACCAATTAAGGTATAAGTTGTTCACGGCCAGAGGTTTAGTACTATTTTTTTTTCAAGTACTTGACAAATGAGTTGTCTCAGGTTTAATACCATCTGATATTTTTATAGTGAATTTATTCAACCGTCTATAATTACTCTTATGATACTTTGACCAGAAATGTCACTCATATTCAAACTATCTTGAGTAAAGTTAAAACCACTTGGAAATTATGAGCTGTTATGTATGAATCAGAGCTTCTATCATATTTACTGCTAGGTTGATAAAGTAAAGCCTGGTAAGTTTTCACGGAACTGAAGCAACACATTTTGACAATTTCCAATTAGCTGCCCCAAACTGATTCTCCAAACTAAGACTGCAGCTCCACAAAAGACCCATGTCCTCCCCAGGTAGAGTAACTATTAATCATAGTGACACAGTGCACTCACCCGTAAGACCTAATATAAAGATACTCTCCTAAAGCACATTCCAGTTCACTCTTATCGTAAAAAGCACCTTGGGGCACACTCAAGTCTTTTTATCAGTTATAAGCAAAGGATTTTTAAATGAAAACTTTTTCTGTTAAGAGAGGAAAGTAAAACCTGCACCTTTTGGAACATTTTAAGTTAGTAGTCAGCTTTGTGGATGATGCAGACTGAATTCAGGACCGTTATGTTTTCAGTCACATCCCGAACCTCCAACCTGTAAGATTAAAGTCAGGTTATTTTTAAATTCTTGCAGTACATCCCCACACCAGTTTACTCACAAATAGGGGTGTTTTTTTCTTCATTTGATTATTGGATAACATGGTTATTTCAATCATGTGGCCATGAAATGTTTTCTTAGCTTTGCACATACCATAAGTGTATTTCTGATACCTGAAGAATTTCAGGAGCAAAGAGATAAATATTTAAATATTTAAAAAATCAGACACTAACTCATATGTAAATCATAGTTTTAGAGATAAACACGATTTTAAGAAACACCTGGTCAATTTTATAGATGGGGAAAGAGAAAAACGAACGGATTTTTTCAAAGCCAATTAGCCAGTGGGAAGACTAGGATGAAATAACTGCCCCAATTCCTGATCAGACAACCACACACTGCTATCTTCTTATGGTATTAATCTCCAAGGAAGTTTTCAACCATTTCACACTTCTCTGAGAAAAATTGGATGACATTTCATTGAGTCTGACGGAAAGAGATAGACACCATTATTCACACATGGCAGCTAACAAAATTGAAGATTAGATGTAAGAAGTGATTTGTCCAAGTCAGGTCCCAGGTAAGACTCAAGCACCTTCTCCTCTGTTCTCTTCTCTGGACTCCCACTGAGGTTGCTACTTTCTGCAAGAAAGTTTACATCAGCAGTTTTTATTTCACAAACAATCAAATGATCTATTTTGTAACTTTATGGCCACAGGCTGTGATTAATTGCAGTATGTACTAATTTAGATGTAAAAATTAAGAGATAATTATGTGTCACTAAAATTATCTGTACACATCATGGATTACTTTAGACTACTGTAGTTGGTGGTAACACTGCCTTACAGAAAAATACAATGTGAGAAAATTAACATTTCTCTATGACAAAATTTTTATTTTTACTTATCGAGGTGGTACACACCACTCAGATAGTGACATTTTTGGCTTGTGGTATTGTACTTTTTCTTTTTGGCATAGAAAAGCCTTAATATAGCCTTGTAAAATGATTATCTGTTTTTTTTTTTAAATTTCCCACAGTTTACATATCTAGGTATTGACTTTAGTCTTTATAAACGAACTGTCGATAAGTACTTTGTTGAAGAACAAGAATTATAAAAGATGTGAAAATATGTATTCAATGAGTTGTAAGTAAATAAATAGAAATCTAAAGAGTGACATCTTATCCTAATAAAATCTCTTCCAAAAATCTCCTGGAATTGTTCAAAGACTGGTTCCATATGCCATTTCTCTGAATTTTCCCCTTTTTCATATCTTTTGACGTATTCCTCCAGATTGGAAATAATCTATTAGAAGCATGAGCAAATGAAAGCAATATTTTTATGATCATAGATTTTAAGACAACTAAATCAATGAAATAAATTAGTTAAATGTATATCTTAATACTATCACTATTATTTTTTAAGCAGACTAATTTTTATGTTGCATGTACAGACTTTCTTAGAATGTCCAATTCTGGTCATTAGTTAATTATGTTCTAAGTTTAAATCAGTGCTAATAATATTTGTGTGTGATATAGTGTGTGTGTGTGTGTGTGTGTGTGTGTGTGTGTGTGTGTGTGTGTGTGTGTTATGGAGGAATAGCTACTGGTGACCAAACCAATTTAGCTGCCATAATGAAATTAGATATTTTTGTCTTTAGACATAGTTTGGCATTACTATTGAATCACAGAGTGCACAGATTTTTTAATTTTCTTTTTTTTTTGAATATTAAAGGTCATCATAGTCTTTTTAAAAATTTTCACATAATATAAGCAATGAAGAAGAAAAATTCATAGTTGAATTTTACTCTAATTGTACAATGTGGATTGTACAATTATGGACTTAGCTCACAAATTTCTGTGAAAGATGATGATTATATGAGTTATAATCCAGGAAAGAAGAATATATTTAGTTGTCTGACATGGAGAGAGGTTTGTTCAAATTCCAAGTACCAGCCATGCCTTGATTATGCCTACCACCTCTTTCTGAGGAAACCAGCCACAGGAAGTTATTTCTGTATTGATTTCTCTTGCTTTTTTTTTTTTTTCCTGTGTTGTTTTGCCCTGGTAACGATATATTGATTGGATCTACAGTTAGAGGCACTCATGGATTAGTTGTTAATAAAAAAAATCACCTACTCCAGAGGTGATTTGATGTAAGACTTCCCAATATAGATGTACTATATTGGATGGTAAAAAATCAGGGAACATTGAACTGAGGTCCACACAGAAAATAATAAGAGGAAAATATACCCTTTTCTGAAAAGATTTAAAGAAAACTAGGTCATGAGAGTACCCCTATGAACAATAAAACACTTTTCCTGTCATCCTTGAAATTGTGACATATTCTAGGCTAAATTTCAGGGACCCCTGATGACTATGGTCTTGTGAATACAATGGTCCCAATGTTCCTAATCTCATTATAATTTCTTATCCAAGAAACCAGGCAATAAAAAACCAGGGATGTGGTTTTTTAAAGTTTACTTACTACACTTCCGAAGAATGCGTGTCAACCAGAAGGGATGTCATCAATGACAACCTGGTTATCTTTATTAGTCAGTAGTAAAGAGGGCTCATGATTACATATTCAATAGTGTTTCTTTTACTGACCTAACTTTCTAGACTTTATTCAAAGTACAAGGACACCTTTTATTATGTAGTCCAGAATAATTACTTGATGATCCAATCATAAATTATAGCTCATGGCACACACTCAGCTCTTTTTGCTCCAGCTCTTTCCTATTCTCTCTCTTACCTTTATCTCTGACAAAAATCATATTCATCTTTGAAGATCTGGGCAAAATGCCTTGTTCGCCAACAAATCATCCAGGATACATGACAAACCCTCTCTCGCTCCACACCATGTGCATTTCTGTGATCATATTCTGTCTTGTATTTTAGCAGCTTTAGGTCTTACCTGCTTCTCTCAACTGATTATCAGCTTTTTAGGAAAATGACACTAATTCTACATGTCTCTCTGTTCCATAGGGACTAAAACAAATGCCAACATTTATTGATGCTTCAAAAATATGATGAGTTGAATAGAAGTGAATTGACTGTTATTATTTCTGTCCAGTTGTGTTATATTTGTCCTTTTAGCAGTAATTGTGTAAAAATAATGAACTCTATTCTTTGTGGGATATTATATTTCAAAATAGTTATTTGTCTTTAATTCTTTTTGAAACATGGTTTAAGGAGAATGAAAATATCCTCTAAGAAAACCATATAGTAACCAAAAAAAGTGAAATATTTTCTAACAAGATAATAATATAAAACTCAGTAACCAGAATGGATCTTGCCAATGATACAATGAATCCCTTATTTTATCGTCTCTTATTAACTTATTATCTCTTTCAGCCAGCATGTACCACAAGCAAATTTCAGAAATTTCTCCCTGAACAATTTTCATGCTAAAAATAATTATTTAGTTACTTAGGAAGGTTATTAATGGTCTAAGACTTTGAAGAAAATAATAACTGTTCTGCCTTGTTTGTCTAATTTATTCTAAAGGTTTATTTAAAAAAAAAAAAGTTAATCCATTATTTTAGACTTCCTGGATTTCAAAAGCTGTAATGGATCTTAGATATTATTTGGCCAATATATGGTTAGTAACTGAACATTAATGATCTATACTTTTTTATTTTTTTACCTCTCCTTGATCATGATACTTTTCATGTTCTTCTAAGGCTCTTGGTGACTCCACTTTTCCTGGAGTAATATGTGGATATTGGCTTGCCTATCTTTCCTTACACTTTATTTTCCTTGGAATTTCACTAATATGTATGTCTTCAGTATCTACCAGAAACACATGGGACACTCAATAAATGGTGAAAGAATGAAATGAATTGTTTCAAATATAGACGATAAATATCTTATTAACACCTACTTTTTCAATGAATTGCTTAACTATTTTCACTCATGAATTGCTTAACGCCAAGTTGAACTAAGCCAGAAATGAGATTTTAAAATATTTATTAGTCCTTCATCAAGCAGTAAATTACCTTATTCCTTTGTTTTTCCTATTCTTGACTTTAATCTGCTCTCTTAGAAAACCACACCCAATTCAGCAACCAAAGCAACATGATAAAATTAAATAATTCCTAGATTTTTAAAAATAATTATACTTAAAATCCCTACAGAACAATTAGGGTAGCACTGTTTGATTTCCAGATTATGAAAACCATGATTTCTAAAACATGTCATTCTAACCAAATTCACAATTAAAACATATGTGACATTTCCATGAATTTTATATTTTTAATATAATTGAATATGTTCTCTAAGTAGTAAATCGTGTATGAAATTAAACACATTTTGAATATTTTCATTGCATTACACTAATAGTTTAAAATAAATATATATATATTTAGAAATATATACATAGTATATATATATTTCATGTATGCTGAGATATAGTTTACCAGTTTTAGAAAATGACTGGAAGTAAAAACAATAGTTCAGTTTTTCTGACTAGAGGAGAATCTTGGAAACCTTCCAGTAGAGCTGGTTTTCGGATTTGTGCAGAATGGCATCAATGCCTGTCCACAACCTTGGCCTCCCCACAGTCTGTCATATACTAAGCATCTATTGAGGAATATTACTAAATACTCTCTGCAATAAGGTCTATATACACCATGAGTAAACCTTTCTAGAATGCTATCAGAGATGGAATTAGGAGATGGGATTGCCTGACAAGTGAATGCACAACTATGAAAAATTAGGAAAGATCACATTTTCCTACTAAGTACAAAAATTAAAAAAGAGTATATTATTAGCTTCTTCCTACCTTTTCTTTGAGGGTCATAAATTTCATCCCTTCTCTGTTTCATTAAGGAAAAATATAATCTTCATTAGAGCAAGGGTTTTTTGGGTATGTTCTGTTACTACTGTATACTCAGGATCTAGAAAAGTACCTATCACATAACAGGTGAAATAATATGAATTAAATGAAAGAAAATAAAGAGATTTCATTACATTCTTTGTATTAAAAAGGTACTCCCTTATATCATTTCTTCCATATTTCATTTTTGTAGCTCTATCTTCATTAAACTCTTAAATGAAGATAATTTACAAAGACAGACTGTCTAAGCTTAAGATCATTTATTGTCATGACTTGAATAATCTCCTCTGTAAACAGTTTCCCCCCACCATGTTCTTCCCACCCCTTTTATGTGAACATCAGGTTTTCATTTCGTTTTGAGTCTAATTTTAGATTCTTCATTTCAACAGGCCCCACTTGAAATCCAGGCATTTTGTCTGCAAAACTGATCTTCACGTAGGTTAACCTTTGATTAATGGGTTAGCAGAAACCTATGCTATTACATTTGGCACTGTTTTTGATGCTTCTTTTTGTCTTTTTTTTATTCAATAACTCACCACATTTTACTCTATTCTGTTTACTTTCTCTATTTCCAGTCCTCTTATGTTCACCACAGCTACAACCAGGCCCTATCACCTTTATTCTGGTCTGTTGCAGTTAATTACTCTTCAATTAATTACAAGCCAATTCTCCTTGTCTTCCTAAAACATAAGTTAGGTAACATTACTCCCTTCCTCAATATTCTTCAATGTCCACTCATTGCCTGTGGTATAAAATCAAATTATTTTGACTGGCCTTCAATGCCATCTGATATTTAGCCAATTTTTCAGCCTCATCTCATTTTATACATCCTAAAAAATACATCCCTCTCTTATTATGAATGTTTTAAGCACATAAACCAGTTACCCAATGGGCTGAACTGATGCCTGAACAGTGTGTCTCAACCAGTCTGTGCTACAAGAGCTTTTTCTCTTGGTGTATTTTATCTTATTTTTAGATTCTGTTGTATTTCAATTTATAATGTATTTAATATGTGCAAATATGTGACAGTTCCAATGAAAAACTATCCCAAGGAAAGCAACTCATGGCACTGGCATCCTGATTTTTCTAAAGAATGCAGAGTGAATCAAATGTAAAATAACTATTTAATTTGTAAAAATGCAAATAAGATATGTTAGCCTGAGGCTTAAAGTGTAGGAGAACAAGTAAAGGTTTCTCTTAAGGGTCATCTGTGGAGATTTCAAACAGATTAATTGGCTCTAAAGCCAACCACAGTAACACAAAAAGAAAAACAGAATAACTCTCTAAAGTGAGGTCGCTGAATGGAGAAGACCCTCAGAAAATTGGGAAAACCTTTTGGTAGTTGAATGCCCAAGAGCGAAAGTTCAATAAATGTCTCCATATTTACTTCAGTCTGTCAACCCCTAAAGAAGATACCAAGTAGATGATAGATATTTCTAAAAAGCCAGGGAAGAATGTTTTGATGAATGAGAAATCAGCAGAAATATTCTGACACAAAAATTCTCTGCATGGAAATTTCCTGCCCCAGAATGACGTATCACCCATTCTCCCCTAATACCTGATACTTAATGCTATGGTAAAACCACTCCCACTGTCGTATAAGTATTTCTTTACCATGTGGCTTCTCCATTAGATTGCAAACAGTTTTATTCAGCGGGTATTTGACATGAGTTGACTAGATGAATAATGAGAAAATGAACTATTTCATGGGGTAGAAGGGATATATTCTTCTTTGTTGTTCTTTCCTTAGTTACCAACTAGTGATTGTGAATGCACGTGTATATGTATGTTTATGAGCATTGTTCATGTAAGCAAGCATTTGCCAAATGGTTGCTATGTAATAAGCAACAAAGATATGAATGTGGGTAAGAAAAGTCTAAACCTTAATAAAGTTTATCTTATAGAGGAAATAGGGCATTTCATGAAATTGAAAGCAAACTTCCATATTCTACTAAAATCTGGAGGACTGTTTTTATATAGGTTAATAAATCTTCATTTACCTCCATTATTACAAAATTTAACTTGGAGTAAACCTACCCTAACACTAAAAAATGGCTTTAGGTACAGAAGCATATTAATTTCAAATATTCTACCAGGTTTTTGCGAAGTAAACCATTAATAAATTTGTAATGAGCATTGGCCTTATGTGGAAAACAAAGAAGATATTTTGACAGTAGTTATATTGAAACAATATTTCATTGTTTATAGTATACTAAACAGAGGATATTATATTTAGAAAGGTATTTTCTTCTTTTTAGTGTCTTTGAACATTAATGTGCTCAGACTTTGAGGTGCATGTGCCTGTGTGCTTGTTTGAAACAATACTGAGGATCTCAACTGGTTGACCTAGAAGAATATGTAATACCCCTCACTGAGAGGAAGTGCCTCAAGTGACAATGCCTATATTAGGCTGCTCTCCCAGCTTTCTCAGATAATAATCCAGGCTGAGCAGTTTAGCTTTGCAAAATATGCTGTGAAGAATATTGCATCCAGTGCCTTAAACTGAAGGAAATGAATGGATCGTTTGCATAACCTGCACTTAAGGTGGGAGGTGGGAATTTTCTAAAAGAACTCTGGTAGAGGTTTGGAAGAGGCATTCCTAGGAAGAACAATTCTGAGGGCACTGAGTATGTCCTGTGATGTGCCTAAACAGATTCCCTGCACGAAGCTTATTTGTATCTACATATTTTTATCTAGTCTATGAGAACTGTCATGTGAATCGTGCAACTCTATATTTTGTCCATGCCGCAAGGATTTCCTTAATTTATTCCTTACTCTTGATATTAGTGTGTAAGGATCCAGAAGCAATGTAGGGACTGAAGCCTAGTAGTTTCCAAAAGTGCTAAGCATCTCAGTGAAAAGTAGCTGAGAGTGGGGAGAGGGGGCAAAATCCAGGCAATGACACAGTAATAAATGTGAGAAAATATTTACCTTTCTTAGGTACACTGGAAAAAGACTATCCTGGCCAGACTGGAAACAGTAGGATGGGAAGGGTAGCATGGTGATGCTTGAGTTGCACGCATATGTAATTGAAAACTCTGCAAGGCAATAATACTAGATGCCAAAGAAGACACAAATAGGCCTTGTGTGGAAGTGGTCTGGTTTGGGGAAAAATTCATGATGGTTGTGTGATCATATGTGCAAACAAATTTAACTACAAGAAATATAATGAGATGATCACCTTCTTTTGTACAAGCTTTCATGTCTATCTAGGCCCCCTGTGGCTTTTGGTAGAGCCAAGGATTTTTGGATATATCCCTTCTACTGGCTTTGGGTGAGAACAGATTATCAAAATAAATGGAAAAAAAATTAGTATTTCTACATGTTTTATATATTATATACTTACTGCTCTAATGTTAGTTCTAGCAGGGGAAAATACCATAAATAATAATAACAGAGGACACATTTTTTATATTCAGCAGCCATTACCGGTAAATCCTTACCATAGTAAATCAAGATAGAAACGGAATCCACCCAGAGTGCAAGATTTTCTAATATTATCCATTTTTTTCCTTTTTTTTTCAATTTAGACCAAGAATGGTCATACATACATTATTTTTCAAATGACACATTCTAATCATGATTATTCTACTACCTACTTTTGAAATCTATCTCTATAAACCTTATATTAGAATGTAAATTGGCCTTTCAAGTGATACTATTTGCTTTGCAGAATTTTTACCCGAGGCCTTCTCTAAATCTAAAACCTCTATAGTGACTTAAGAAGGCTGCATTTGAAAATGCCATCTGCTTTAATATGATATTTAACTTTTCTTCCTGAATGAAAACATGTTCAATTTATATGCAAGTCTAAAGTTTTTAAATTATCATAATTGCACAACGTTAAGGTGCATTACGATGAAAAAGTCATTTTATTAAACTATTTTTTCTGTGCTGAAGATGACATATATATTTCAAATCTGAAAGTTTACAATATTCCTCCTCATAAGAGACTTGAAGCCAGCAAAGATGAAAAGGAGGCAATCTAATTTAATGGTTTGCAATTATAGTTGATGAAGAAATGTGTTAATCAGGAAAAAATAACTCGGATGACTTCCTGTTGGAAAAAAAAATGAAATCAAGAAAGTAAAATGAACATTCTTGCCTTCAACTTTTTCTTTTTCATATTGACAAAGTGTCAAAGCCATAAGCCAAACATATATGTTAAAGAGCCTATCAGGCAAATGGAGTCCCATTCCAAAAGTGAACCTAGATTGCTTGAAATTATCTTTTTAAAAGGAGCAAAACTGTGACTGAATGTTTTTAGATGGTTGTAAATACAAACACTACACCTGGTATCATAGCTTATGAAAATAGAAATAAAATGAATCCACAAATCAAATGTATCCATGTAAACTGAGGAATATGTCCTATTTCAGTAATTCCCAACAATATGCTTAGATTATGAAAGGTCATAATAGGATTTTTTGGTCACAATTTGAGATGATGTGCTATTCAAAATATGAAATACTATTGCAAAAGACATAATTTAACTTTCATGATCTATGGCTGTCAATTTCATGATGACAATAAAAGATTGATATTTAATATGTATTTTCTTGAAATTGTATATAGACTGAACATGGAGTTAGAAGATTTTTGGCCATGCATTTTATTGGTGGACTGTCTTCAGGTGATAAATGAAACTCATTCACAGTGTAATAAGGCATCTAGAAAATGTTTTAGCTCAAATTCTCAGAAAGGTAAGAAATGTTTTTCTCACTGAATCAAAAAATTGTATGAAATGGAGATAGAAATGATTTGAGACTAACAAGAACTGTAACCAGCCACTGAGCAAGGCCAATGCAGAATATCTGGTAGGATTTCAAAATGACAACAGACGCTTGAAGAAGTGAATAATGAAGAGTTTAAGGTACCTGAGAAGATAAGCTGGAAGAAATATTTGTATGTTTCATTTTGGATTCAAGAACTGCTTTTGATGAAGCCTAAAAAAATCAGGCATGGTGTTTTTGTAGTCTAACTTGAGTGAAATCATTAAAATAAAAATAAAAGTATCATTCTACACTCTCATTCTAGCCACAGGACTTTATTTGCCCTATTATTCTAGCATCGAGGCAGAAAGGACCATTAAGACATTACTAGCACCTGGATTTAAATGGAACATCATTGTCATCTCAAGACAATACTAATGGTCTATTTAGATGGCATGAGTCATACTTTTCAGATCTCACCTGTGGTCTCCAAATACTTATTTAAAACATTCCTTAATTCTCAAACGTTCAAATTTTAAAAATAAGATTAATATACATTTGGGAATCTCAAGACAGACATTTCCAAATATAGACCACACTCACCTTTTTCCCATAGTTTGTATTCTGTGTCTTGTTCTATGTATACCTAGGTCATACTGACCAAAAGAGATGTATAACCAACAAGTCTTAAAAAATGTGCATTCAGTTTAGAATGTTTAATTTAAGTTATATAATGTAGAAAGACTTCAAATCTTTTCAACAAAATTTTTTTTTGGTATCTCAAATTCATGATGTACTTTTGATGTTGTTGTTAATGGTAATGTTTATTTGTTTTTGGTCATCACAGATTCAAGTCTAATATCCCACATTATATTAAGAGTAAATACAATTTATAATGGTAACCATACGTTATTCAGTTTACTACTATAATACTATATATGTGTGTATGTATATTTATGTGTATATGATTTGTTTAGCTCATGTGTTCTTTAAAAATAACTTGAATTAGTTATGTGTAGCACATAGTCTCCAGTTGTTCATATAAACCCCTCTATTCATGGTCAATGAAGACCTTTATATGATTTGTCTGGTGTGTCGGTAAATATTTGTTTATGACAAATGATAAGTACTTAACATTTAAATTAGTAACAACGATTCAGTAAACTAAAAGAAAAAGAAGGCTTAGACTAGAGTCTGGATTCTAGGTCAGACTTCACTACTAATTAGTTTGTTGACCATGGGTGTCATAATTAGATCCAGATGATATGACAAAATACCATCTGCTGGGTGGCTTAAACAACAAATGTTTATTTCTCAGAGTTCCAGAGGCTGGAAAGTCCAAGATCAAGGTGCTGGCCAATTAGGTTCCTAGTGAGAACTCTCTTCCTGGTGTGCAGGTAGCCTCCTCGTCACTATATCCTCACATAGTCTAGGAGGATAGGGATCTCTCTGGAGCCCTATCCATATATATATTCCTTTTATAAAGAAGTAATCTCATTCATGAGGGTTCTACCCTCATGATTTAAACACTTCTCAATAAGCCTTACCTACTAATACCTTTGGGGCTTACGATTTTAACGTGTAAATTTGGGGTGGGGTGGGGATGCAAACATTCAGACTAAAGTAGACATTAATCCTGTTCATGAGGGCTCCAGCCTCCTGATCTAATTACATCCCAAAGGCTTCACTGCTATATACCATCACTTGGGAATGAAGTCTTCAACATATGAATTTAGACTTCAACATATGGACAAACATTTGGTCCATAGCAATGGGAATAGCATTTCTTATACAACTGTCTCAGCTTCTTTTTCTGAGAATGGTAATAATAGCACCCACCTTTTCCAATATATCCAGATTATTGGGCATGTGACAATAAAGCCCTACACCAATCATAGATACCACCCTAGTCTCACACAACTCTAGAAAGATTTCTATATATATATATATATATATATATATATATATATATATATATATATATCCACATATAAAGTTTCCATCCTTCTGCATAAATACACAGTCTGACATTTGGTGACCAAGTCAAAGATATGAAAAAATCGAAAATGAATCAACTACTTTTTTTCTCTCTAAGGGTACTCATTTTGTTGATTTTAGGGTTTTGCTCACCCCACTTTACAGTCAGACTTTTCACATCAAATGAATTAAAGATGAGCTGGTACCATGTGTCCTGCATCTGCCTCACTGAGGTAAAATACACTGCCTAAGTCTTTCCGAGGACATGTGTCAGTGACCCTCAGAACAAGAGGTGTCATCCCCTCCGCTTCTTCTATGTTTTCTCTCTGGCTCAGTGTTGATGTAGCATCGGGCATCTGCCCCTAGTGCTTGCTTTTTGAGTCCAGGGACTTGAATGCAGCTCTTTAGCCAGCACATCCTCTCATTTCTTCTTTGCTCATTTCTTCTTATATAGATCTAGGTAGACAAAGCTGCAAAAGCAGCATTTGGGATAAAAAGGTAAAAGACATTCAAAGATTTTAAAGAACATTTCAATTGGCCTTTATTCCTTTTTGTTACATTTCATCCAGCAGTTGAAGTGACATTCTCTTTCCACCAAGCCTTGGAAATCCCACAGCTCTCCCTGGGCTATTTGAGAAATGAGTCCAGAGGAGTGCCTCATTCTAGCTAGACTGTTCACATCATGATCATTGATGCAGCTCCCTGCTTTTCATCTCTGTGAATAAAACTAGCCAACTTTTTGTTAGTTAAGCTCTCCTAGTTGACTGAATGCTATAGTAATATTTCCCAACGATGTTCAGAAGGGAATTGAAAAGGCTCAGAGTAGCAAAAGGCAAATAAAATCAGTGAAGAGTGACAGACGAGTAATCCTGAGTCTGATTGCTTGCCCCTCTTTAAACAGTGGAATGCCAAATTCTCAGTTCTACCACAATGCAGCTACCTTCCCAGAGACCCATAAATTCAGAGGCGGTTCATGAAGCTGAATCTAAAAGTCATGGTGTTTCTGAAAATAAAAAGGCCGAGATAGTTCATAGTTGTTTAATCTTGAAATCTCATCTTTTCCTTATAATTGTCATTAAAAAAAATTTAAATTAAATATTATCTATATTCATCCCTGATGAATAATAAACATAAGCAACCAATAGTTAATTTAAATATTTTAAAATCCACCACACATTTTGGTTATATACCCTGAGTTAGTAGGGATCTTGAAATTTATTGTCTAGCCATCCAATTCTACTACTATTGCAAACACTTCCCTTTCAAACTTGCCTTGAAAATCTTCAAGATAAGAATTTATAATTTCTTTTAGCCATCCTTACAATATTTGAGAAATTTTGATCAGAATGCATTATATTTCATTTATTACTTCAAGATTAGACAGATCACTTCTAAACAATATGTTTTTCTTTTCTGAATGCATTGTATTTCATTATTTCTTCAAGATTAGACAGATCACTTCTAAACAATATATTTTTTTCTTTTCTGATTATAGAACATGAATAACATGTCAACAAAATGATGCGGCGAACGCCCTTGTATCTCAGAATTAGCCAATGTTAATAAACTCTTGTATTTGCTTCAACTTAATCTTAGCATAAAAGAGACAACAGGAAAAGTGAAATTTTTTTACAGTCCTCCAAACCTATTTCTTTCACTTATTTTGCAGAAGAAAAAAGGTTGCTATAACTTTGATGTGTATTATTTTAGTCCATGTTTATGTACTTCAACACATACATGAGTCCATAAAATACAGTTTTATGTTGTTTTTTAATACAAATTTTCTTGAACCATAGGCATATTTTTGCAACTATGATTTGTTCTCATCTTGGTATTTATGTGACACATTGATCTAGTTCATTTATTCATTTTAACTCTTACACTATAATAGTTTACTTTGTGATTATAGCATGTGTTATTTATTTCACAATCATTGTGCACTTAGGTGGTTTCCATTATGTTTCAAGCTAACAATGATGCTACAGGCATCGGTGCTTAGTCTCTTAGCATGAAATTGCTGGGCTGGTAGAATTATTCTCAGTTTTATCGGAAATTGTCAAAATTCCTATAAAGTATCTGTAATAAACTAAATTTCCCCCAGCATGTATGAGAGGTCCTGTTATCTCACATTGTCACCAATAATTGGCAGTTTGTAAATTTTTCAATTATATGAACGTGGAAAAATGCCTCCCCTTGTTTGCTAATTAATAACGAAGTTAGCATCTTTTTATGTGTTTATTTTTCAAATGACTTTCCTCTTAAGTGAAATGCTATTTCATATACATTGCTCATATTGGCTGTGTAATATTTTCTTATTAATTTAAGGAAGTATTGTCTACATTTGGATACTTACCCTTTCTCACTGATAAGCCATATAAATGACATTGTGCCATCTGTCACTTGTTTGGAATTTGACTGTAAAAATTTTAGTATTAATTAATTTAAATGGTGTGTCATCAAATTTATTAGTCTATCCTTTATGTGCAGTGCTTTCTTTTTATGTTGTTATAAGCAAAGATTTAAATCTATATGTAGGATATAAAAAACTGAAATCAACAAACTAACAAGACAAACAGGGACTCACGGACACAGACAACAGTTTAGCTGTTATCAGAGGGAGTTGGAGTGGGGAGGAAGGTATATTAGGGTTAAGAGGTCGAATATATGATGACGGAAGGAAGTTTAACTTTGGGTGGTAAACACACAGTGCAATAGACACACGATGTATTATTGAATTGTACACTCAAAACCTATATAATTTTATTAACCAATGTCACCCCAATAAACTTAATCAAAAAAGTATTTTCCTCCAAAATCATAAGATGTTCACACATATTTGTTTCACATGTCTTTATTCTGTAATCTTTAACCTATATTATTTTAAAGTAAGAATTTTTCTCTCTTTAATATGGACAAAATATTTTCCCTGAATAATTACTGTATGATAATCTTTCAAATATAGAATTATCACATTACCTTTACTCTTCTTTATTCTAGCCTAACATTTGCCGTTTCTTCGAATGTTCCTCCTTGCAGTTTAGTTCTTTTAATATTCTGTCATTCTCCTTAGAGTGTGTCCCAGTTTTTGTATATGTTCATGAATATGCCAAATACAACTTTACAGAATAAGTTATGCTATGAGTGATTTATTAAATGTAGAGACAATTTGCTCCTTCGCTTCAGGTGTTGTTTTGCTCTTAATGAAGCCAGAATTCCAATACGTTTCTGTAGTCATATTATATACTGAGTCCTTCCAAGCTCCCGACAGCTAAAACTCTTTTATCCTTTTTTAGTGGTCTACTAAAAACAACACCTGTTTCTTCCAATCCATGTTAGGTTTTCCTGGGATTCTATATATTGATGTTTATTCAATGAATATTAACAAAATTTATTTTAAATCATAAAACACATGTTATCAACCCGACATGAGTTAGCTAGAGTTTGATTTTGTCACCTAACATGTGTCCTATTTTACAAGTTGTGTGTGTGTGTGTGCACACGCAAAGGTGCAAAGGTGTATATATATATGCGTGTGAGAGAGAGAAAGGTGAGAAAAAAAGGGAGAGAGGGAGAGAGAAATATTTCTCATTTAGAATTCTAGCTACTGAGAAATTATATGAATTTGGGATTTTTTAAATATTTCATAATACCTGTAAAATGGGGATTGTAATACCTTTCACTGTGTTTGTATATTAAATTAGATATTATGTGTGAAAATGCGGTACACAGTGTCAGGTTGAAAACGATGACTTACTCAGTGTTACTTTCCTTCATTTCTTAAACTGCAAGATGTATGCACACGCGTGCATGCATGTATCTTCATTGCTTCCAGTTGGGAAACAGATGATATTGATCTTTTGTCTCCCTTCATTTCCCTTCCGAACTCCAGCTGTCCTCAGCACTATCTAGAGCTAATCCCAAGTTTTCAGTGGACTTTGCTATTTCAGCACACATTGTTACGGAGACTTTTCTAACCTTCCCCCCCATGAGAAGTCACCTACCATTGATTCTATTCCTTCATATCCCTGCTTTATCACTGCCTACATTATCTATTAAACTAGATCAAAACATAGCTAATAGATAATAGCTATTATTATCATATAATTCACTAAAAGCTAAAAATTATTTTATTACTTACCCCAGATAACATTTTGAAATAAGGGACATAGAAGATGAAAGAATTTTTTGTATTTGAGAAGACATACATATATTAATATATATACTATATATATATTTCTTTTGTTGAGCTGATTACAGGCTGAAATTCCCCCACTGCTTCTCAAATAAAGTTTCATGAACAGTTTCAGAATACTTCAATTAACATCCCAGTAAAATAAGTAGAAATAGATTTTCTAAGCCTGATTCCAATTTGGGCACATTATTTAATAAAAGCAGAGCCATAAATTGTTTGAATAGTTTCAGTCTGTGCATCGAGGTGAGTTATGCATTCATGCTAAACCCATCCCCACTAACTTCTTCAAAAAAACCCAAAAAACAAGGAAATTTAAAAATCCCCAAAGGCTGGTAGGACAAGAGAATAAATGAAGGCTCGGGGATCTGTGCCATTTGAATAGCCCCACTGGTCTCCCTATTGTCCCTGGGCAAATCCTGGTGTCTTTAGGCCTCATTGGTATCTCACCCTCAGAGATTTTTATTGAAGTTTCTATTCTGCTGACACATTTGAACAGTGTTGGAACCAGTATTTGAAAGGGGGCTTTAATCTCATGAAGGTGATGAAATGTTGTCATCCTTAGACAAAGAGTCTGTCAAAAGGGTTCAGAACGAAACGACAAGGAAGCCGGGTGCTAGTTAGGGGCTGCCTCTTGAGTTTCCCTTTGTGTTTCTTGTGTTATCATCTTGTCTGTATGCGATGGAGTGAGTATTTACTTTTTTAGTATCTGTACAAAACAACTGATTACAAATATTATGTGCATACAAATATGAACACATTTATACATACTTCCTAACAGACCCTGTAAAATATAATATGTTCCTAAATTAATTATTAGATTCTTGATTACTCTCAGATTTTCACTTTCTTATAGGGTGCAGACTTCTGAATTTCACTCCCTTGAAATTAGACAAGTGTTTGTCAAATGACTGATTTTGCTTAATTATCTACAACTGTATGGATTATGCCTGGCTTTTTTTTTTTTCTTTAGTGTTAGAGTTGATTGTTTAATTGATGGCTTCTGTTCTTATTAAAGTCTATTGATATGTCAAACATGTTTTGATAGAATTGAGATAAGAATGTTTCTGCAAATAATGTGGCTTCTGCAGTAACAATCAATGATACATGTACTTTAGTTTTCTCTGCTTTGCAAGACCTCTTTTCCTCTTTTTACTTTTTTGATACACTTTCAACATGCTAACAGATCCTTATGAAATCAGTGAAATGGACAGGCAATTAAATTGTTTTGGCAGAAAACCATCAATGTCAACACAGTTGATGCAGTCATTCATTTTTTTACTAATTCGGAGTACTTATTGATAATTGGTTGATCTGAGGGCATTGATACTCAGCAAGAATGGTACAAAAATGTGTGTGGGATATAAATCTTAAAATCAGGAAAAAGACATTGGAACACACACGCACACATACACACATACACATATACACATATATAACTACCATGGTTTTATTACAAGTACATTATAAAAACATGAACTTTGTGCCAAAATTTCCTCAGAAAAGGGGAAACAGCTTCTAGGCTGAGGGGATCATGAAAATCTGATGGTCAAGATTACATTGAAATTGTATCCTGAATCAGAGATAGAGTCCAAGTGGTAGAAACGGGGTTTGCAAAAAGGATATTTCTATCATCAAGATATAATGTGTGAAGTTCAGGGCATTTTTAGAGACTACTAAGCACTTCAATTTCAGAACTATAATTTGGTTGAATTGCAGAAGGAAAAATATAGGTTGAGTACATACAGGGAAGCTTTGCATACTAGATTTAAAAAGTTCAGACTTCGTTTGAAAAGTCGAAGGGTACTCAGAAAAGTTTTAGAGTACAGCAGACATGATTCGTAAAAGATCAACTTGGTTGCTCTGTGCGAAATTGATTACGAGAGGAACAATGACGGTGTGGAGAGAGATTAAGTAGACAGCTACTGAAATAAGCTGCATGAGAGGTTGTAAACCCAGGTGTTTGCAGGGGTGAGCAGTTTATAAATAGGAGGCATTACACAGATTAAAAAAGAATAATAATGCATAAGGTAGAATTAAATGTTATTCCAAGGTTTCATATCTTGATCTCTGTAAGCCGGATTTAAATTCCTACCTCATTATCTGCTGGTTGGTGGGTCCTTGGGCAAGTTATACCTCTCTTTGTTGCAATTTCCTTATCTGCAACACAAGGGTGTTGCGGAAATGAAGATGATAATAATAGTAGCTGCATTATAGGCTGTTGTGAAGATTAATTTAGTTAGTACATGTGAAACTCTTAGAATGGTTCCTGGTTCATAGTAAGAGAAATTATGGGCAAATTGTGATCTAACTATTTCGTCAGTCTTCAACATAACTCATGCACAAGGCCAGCTTTGTGGTTAAAGAGGAGAAGCAGCTTTCTATAGTGTAATATTACACTGTAATTTGCAAGACATCCTGTGTAATTCCACCTGAAAGCCTATCCCAAATGAGAAGATAGTAGCCAAAATGCTTGTGGGAATTTTTTACACTGGTGTTCCAATGTCTAACTATTGCCATAATTATATGAACCGTATACCTCAATTCTATGAGATATATTTGTCCTTACCATTTTACACATTAACGAATAGGCTCAACAGGACTACCTGATTTATTTGAGTTCCTGCCCCCTACAGGGGTAGCTACAGACCTGACCTGTTCCTAATCCAGAGGCCCACAAGTTTATTCAATGACTTTTAGTCCTCATTAGGAGCCAGATAATTGTTGAGCAGTTAGTATAAACCTGTTTTATAGCTTGTAATCAGAAGATCTAGGGCTAAATCCAAGCTCTATTATCATCCAAATCCTATTAGATACATCATAATTGGTTACTAATAGAATTAGGACTAGTGGGTAAAGAAAGCCTCCTGACTCTGGTATAGGGCTTTTTCCACAATCTCTCTCTCTCTTTTTCTTTTGGTCATTGTTAATGTCCCCCCCCCCCATACACAAAAACAAAACAGAACAAAACAAAACAAAACAAAAAACCCTGCTACGGACAAGTAACACACACACATACTTGCACACACAATGTCTGTATTTCCCAACATACAAGTGCATTTACCTCCCTTCTCTTGCTTCCTTATGCTTTCAGAGCTAACCCCTCCACAATTGCAAGCACATATTCAAGCACATTACCTTGTTGGAGAGTTTGCTTTTCAAAATAAATGCAAAGAGGCTGGTTAAGGCAGAAGATTCACAGGTAGAGCATTTATGTTGTCCAAAAAAATCTAAACCACAGTGTAATTTTTGAGTAGGAAAAACAATGACGAACATTGTGCTTCCTATGATCCAGTGATCAAGTAAGAGGCGAAACACATATTCTGGGACTCCACTGCTATTCAGTCATGTAAATGGCCTGTAGCAATTGGAAGGAGCAAACCATTCAACCATGTCAGATTCCAGGGGCCTGTATAGACACAACCTTGGATCCTGGCAGCCTTTCCACCAATCTTTTACCACCTAGCCATGCCTGTGTTCAAGACAATAATTAGCACGATTAGAAATGTTCTCAGCCAAGAGCAATACATTCATCTGTTGCTTTAACTTCCTTTGGGGCCTTTGCTGACTGAATGACAAAGTTTCGTTTTTATTATTTTTGACAGGTTAGGTTTGGAATTTTGTTTCTCTAGGGGAATTCATACAAGTATTTTAAGTTTAATTGTTTATGTATTAAAGCTGCCTCGTGAGGAGGGGGCAGCACCACTGAAAACATTTTGTTATTGATTTGGTGTAAGAAGCTGAGCACTTAAGCCACCATTCCTTTTTCCCTTGCTCCTTTCCTCCTCCCTTCCTCCCTGGCCCCCTTTTTCCTTCTTTACACTTGCACTTTCTGCCTCCCTCCCATTTTCTCTTCTCCCTCTATCTTGCCTTCCTTCCTCCCTTTCTCCCTCTCTCCCTTTTCTCCTTCCTCTTTTCCTCTGTCACCTCTTTCTTTTTCTCCTCCTCTCTCTCCTTCTTCTCCTTCTTTCACTCTCTCTCCCCGTGTCTCAGAGACTTCAGAGTGCTCCTTGGCAATGAGTTTAGGTGGAAACTGTTTCAAATACCCAGAATTAAAGATACGAAGTCCATTATTGAGAAGATATTTTACTTGATTTGAAAGAAAATTTTTGCAAGCTTGCCCCAATAACCTTTATTAATGTTAAATTTAAATTTTCAGAAAATAATTGAACTTTTAAAATTCAAACCCACAGCAAACATATATGCAATGCACATGATTTTCCCTATAAGTGTATTTATGCTGTTTATCTTCTTTTTTTAATAGAATCATTTTTCATCAGCTTTAACTACAGTACTTTGAAGTGTCTACACTGTAACAAGAGATACATTGTATACATTTAAAACAAATGTACAATTAATTTCAAAAGTAGTCCCTATAATTAAATACCATATCTACATACAAATACGGATTTTAAAAATATGTAACATATATTTGCATATACATGTATATACACATATTTTCATATGTATTACATAAAAATTGATAAAATGTTCATAAAAACAAAAAGTCCAGAAAAAAGGATCATAATAATCTGCTAAATAATATTATGAGAGATTTTTTTGGAACAAATTCAATCTATAAAAATGTAAACATTTATGAATAGACAGATCTAATTATTCTCATAAATCAGACATTTTAAATAATGTACTAAATTACTAGCAAAGTCAATATTATGCTAAATATTAGAAAATATTTTATAATAGTTGCCTTGTAGTATATCAGTTACCACCAACCTTGAGTCAGAAGACAGTAGAGATATGCAAGATACTGTTGGCTGATAATTCATGTGCTTACAGATAATCAAGTAAAATTTACTTTATTTGCAAACTGGATAAATAATCAGCTCATGATTTCTCTGTATCAGTTTTTCAATCTGGTTTCCATGCGAGAGTCGAACTTCCTTGGTACAGCCTCAGAAGAGGCTGGAAGGAATCAGTGGCAGGCCTTCCCAGTTTAAACAGAGCTCCTTGGATTTGACCTGTTTGATACATAGCAATTTCACATAAGATTTTTTCTTTGGAATAGATGTCTCTACTACTAAAGTGGTGTTAAAAAAACAGTGATCCAAGTACTAACTATATTGACTTTTCCTTAAAAACCTCTAAATTCTTTGCATTTATGACTAAAGTCTGAACCTTTTATCAAGGTTAATAGACCCCAGTTCTTTTTACCCATGTCAGCTTTCTGAGCTTCCAAGGAATTGAGACTATATTTACCCAGTGCCATCTTGAGATTCCATTTTTTAAATATGTCGCTTTCTATCCTTGGACTGATCCCATCTCTGAATTTCCCCACAGCTATCTCCTTTAGTGTTTTAAAAAATAATAAATAAATAACATAAGATGTATCTTCTTCACAAATGTTTACGTGTATGGTATAGGATTGTTAACTATAAGCATGAAGTTGTCTAGCAGATCCTCAGAACCTTTTCATCATGCATGACTGGAATGCTGCATGTATTGAATGGCAACCCTCTGTCTCCTCCTTCCTCTAGCTCCTGGAAACCACCATTCTCCTCTCTGCTTCCATAATTGACTACTTTAGATACCTCACAGAAGTGGAATCATGCAGTATTTGTTCTTCTATGGCTGGCTTACTTCACTTGTTATAATGTCCTCAAGGTTCATTCATGTTTCAGCATCATTTTATGCCTAATAACGCTCCTCCAATTTTTCTTAAGTTGTGATTAATGAAGCATGTACATTTGTCTTGTTACAGCTCCTAGTGTTTAAGTATTTATTCAACTTTATTATGTTTGCCTATTTGCCTCTCTTTCTCCCTTTCTAAATTTAAAGCTTATTCAGTTCTGTCTGTTGCTCCTAATATAGTGCTTAGCACATATTACACAATCAATGAATGATGTCACATTGATGAGCATCTTAGGAACATTTTTGGAGGGAAATGTAAAAATGGGCCAGCTTTCTTAAATTCCTGACAATCAAGTAGTTAATGAATACCTACTGTGTCTTTAGAACTCACTAACAGATAATTTATTGGACAAGTAATAACTGTAAACACCTCTATTAAGCAGAAACAAAAGTGAAATACAAAGCGAGGTGAGTCTATAGTTAAAATCTGTCATGCTCCAGGTCTCAGATTGGCCAGTGTTTTCCATCTTGGCTGGAGTGACTAGTAACTTTCACATATCCTTGATAGTTTCCCACCTGTAGACTAATTTAATTAACAAGTTGGAGGAGGGTGTGTGGTCCGAGCATCAGTTTTTAAAGAAGTTGTCCAGATATTTTTATCTTAAACCAAGGGTGAGAACCATGGACACAGTGTTGACCAGGTATTCAGTATCCTCATAGTACTTCATTCTTGCTTGTGGGCTGGACTGGAGTGACATTTTCTGCTCCTGAAAGGATATTTTTAAAAGATCCCACTTATTATTATTGAGATCAGCTGCTTAAAAACAATTCTCAGGTATAGTGAGGGAGGATAGCACATACCAGAACCAGTCACCAGAAACTGAAACATATATTTCTCCTGCTGTGAGGTAAATATTGCAGTATCAGTGATTCAACAATGGGACAGAAATGCAAATAATCAATATAAGATATATATTTCTGGGATGTTGGCCAGGACACTGGTTGAAGCAATAAAAATCTGTTAGAATATCTGAAATGAATGTAGAGAGAGAAAAATCAAACATATCCACTGTCCAACATGAGCTACTAAAAAATATAACTGCATTAACAAGAGATGTAGCTGTATATCAATAGTCATTACTTGAAGTCCTTATACAGAAAATTAAAAAAAACACACACACAGATAATATAATACTTTTAAATAGGTTTCAAAATAAATTTTAAAGGGATTAAATTTAAAAATAGTGCTCAACAACAACAAAATATATAACCTTTAGACAATGGTAATAGATGAATAAGTTGCTATAATAAAGAATCAAATATAATATTTCATTGTAAAAAATATTATCTCAATTATAAAAAATTCTCAGAAGATATGACTGATTCCAGACTGGACAAAGCAAGAAGACATTTAGTGAATTTTTATATTTACTGAGGAAATCACACAGAAGCTAGTGTAGAAGGATAAAAATTAAGTGGAAAATATGGAAGAGGGATTTAGAGATATGAAGAATAGACACATCAAAAGGCCCACCATTTGTCTGATAGGAGCTCAAAAGAATGGAAGAGAAGGAAAGGTAGAGAACCAATAAATTAAGAGAATTTTCTAGAAGGAAAGATCAGAACTTTGAAATTGAAAACTTTATCAAATATGTTTCAGGATAAAGAAAATAGATCCACACCTAAACTCAAAGGAGTGAAATATATAACATACAGGACAAAAAGAGAAGATATGAAAACTATCAAGAAGAGTGTGCCTATAATGAAATTTAAATTGAAAACAGACTTCTGATGAATAAAAATAGAGAAATATCCTCAAGTGCTAGGGTAATTTATCTGTCAGCTTAAAATTCTAGTAAGCTAAACTATCTTTAAAGAAAGAAACTTTTAAAAAGACATTTTTACACATACACAGGCTATGAGAATTTGTTATACATAAACCTTCATAGCATGAACTGCTAAAGAGTTTATTTAAACAAAAAGAGCGTGCTGAGAGGGAAAGTATAACATAAAAGAAATGATGTACATAAAACTAAAACAAAGAAGTGTATATCATGCAGGTGGGTGTATATACACAGATATAATAATAATATATATTATGTATAAACATATACATGTCAATTATTAAATATATATATTCAACTTACTAAGGTATATTCTATAAGGATAGCTTAACCTTGACACTAAATATATCAAAACAAGAGACTTGATCATACAAAGGAAAATTATAGATCAAGTGTTAAACATTGATGTCTTCAGTGAAAAAAAAATTCTCATCATATATTAGAAACACATAAGGTTTATTCCAGCAATTAAAACTTCACGTTAGCATATTTAAAAAGCAAATGAAAGCATCTCATTATATAAAGAAAATTATTTACTCAAATTCAATTCTTATCTGTAATGGAAATAAAACTTCCAGAAAACTAGAAACAGAAACTTTATTAAGAAACTTTATAAAGAGGATCCATTGAAATTTAATAGCAAATATACCAAATGGGAAAATTTTAGAAGAACTTTTGGTATTATCAGGAAGAAGTTATGGGTGCCTGTTATCACTTCTAGTCTTCAAAATTGTACTGGAAATGGAAACTTTGGAAATAAGTATATTGGATTTCAAATAATAGAAGCAATATAGCAAAACTGCCTCTAAAATTTGGGATAACCTAATGACAAATCATCAGAAAATTTAGTAAGTTAGAAAAAGTAAAACTGACTTACAGAATTCAAAGACATTCCTATACAGTAGTAAACATCACTTAGATAATATAAATCTAAATGTTTACAATAAAAAAAATTATAAAACTGTTAATGGGATTGTTAAAATAAAACCTATATAAATATGAAGCTATAATAATTTTTTGATGAAGAGACTTACTGTGATAAATTTCCCTCATCTTAATCTGTAAATTCAATTTAATTCCTATATAAAATCTGCATATTTTCTTTTTCTTTATCCAAATGAACAAACTAAGCTTAGAATTCAGTGGAAGAGGAAACATAAGACAGTTTTGAAAGCCAAAAACTCCAATGTTTATTATTTATTATTACTATTTATTATGTCATTAGCCCAGGTAATGACCAACACAATCAAGGGGAGATTCAGATATATACCCATAAACCTTGATACATGAGACAAATGACATTACACATCATTAAAGAATAACTTGTTATCAATAAATGGTGCCAAAACAATTGAATATTTATGTATAAAATTTCAGCTTCCTGTATAATAGCATAGTAAAAATAAGTTTCCGATGAATAAATTACCTTGTTATAAAATTCAAAATATTGAGTATTCAGTAAAATATAGCAAAATATCTTTATGATATTTGAGTAAAGAATAGTTTTTTAAACATAACACCAAGTGCACCAAGGCAATACATTGATAAATTTGAGACATTAAATTTTAATTTATTCAGAGACCATTTTTCTAGAAAATAACCTTAATGTATATATTTAACATAGGAATAGTATCCAATGTGGATAAAGGACTCCTAGATATTAATAGAAAAGGACAAATGAGTCAGTAAGAAAAACGTCTCAAAATATGAACATATTAGAAAATAAGAAAAACTAATAAAAGATCCTCAAGAGAATCAGTAATTTGTGAAATTCAAATTAAATAAACAAGATTCTGCTTCACACCATCAGACTGGCAAAGTATCAAAAGTAAAATAAATTTAAAAGTATCTGATTATACTAATTGTAGACAAGGATCTGGATAAGAAAAATGTTATTTAAGGAAGCATACATTTGTTGAACACAGTAGAGTTCAATTTGGTATTATAAGAAAAATTCAAATACATGCATTGACTATGACTGATTTATTTTTCTACTAGTTACGTGCGCAAGATGAGTTCTTTTCAAGCATTATTGGATGGAAGAATGACCCGAAGAATTCGTTAAAACAAAAATTCAAGACTCCTCCTAACAGCTTCTGATTTAGGAAGTTTGAGTTTACATTTGATCATCATTTCTAACAAACACCCAGATAAAGCTAATGTTGCTGGTACAAGTCTGTATTAGGGCCCAGTAATCTGTGTTTCACAAGCTTTCTAGATTATCTACACCCAGGATGAAGTTTGAGGAACACAATTCTAGAGAGGGCTTTGCACATAGTCATAAAGAGATGAGTTCAAGGATGTTCTTTGAAACACCAAGTGTTTAGAAACAAAGGCCCATTTACATATGGATAAAGTAAACTGTATTATAGTGAAAAGCAAAATACTATAACGCAATGAGTGAATAAAATACAGGCACATGTGGAAGAAAAAAAATGCATCTCAAAAACATAACATGAGATCAAATAAAATGATTATGGTGTAATTTATTATTCGCTTTTGTTATTTTTGTTTTAAAACCCACACATAAAACTACCTTTTTATGCAAATATAGGAGTAAAAAGTATATACCTCTTTATAAGAACTATATACTTTAACCTGACGGTACTGGCTATATTTGTTAAATATTCAAGGAAGGGTACTCTCAGGGATTTTGAACTTTACCTGTAATGTTACATTTCTTAAAAGCAAACAACTCAAAATATGTAATGTTAAAATGCCCACATATCGAGTTTTATTAGAAAAGAGTTTGTGGTACATGAGTGTTAATTACATGTTTTCTTTATGTGAGTATTTGAATTATTTCAGAACTAAAGTAATAAAATAAGAAACATAAAAAGTGAAATCCTAAAAAAAGTTAAGGATCAGATAAAATTTTCACAGAGTCACGGATGGAGAATTCATGGCCTATAACTCAAGCTTCACCTGGAGACTCATCCCTTTTACTGTGCATCCCTCATTTAGTTTCACGATAGGACAGGTTAGTAATTTGATAAAATGCTGGCTGCTCCAACACTGAGTGACAGACTTCCTTTTGCAAGCAAGGAAAGCGGCTGCCAAGTAACACCCTTGAAAGCATTTGTATCTTTCCACAAGGCCAGGTTTATTGAGTGGAACCTTCTCAGATAAACAATCAGGTTAACACACAACACATAGAGAATGGGTACAGAGCAGAGAGAGAAAACTCTTTAGCATCTCCAAGGCCTGCTCTGTTGACTGATAGTGTAGATAGCTACATGTTGGTCCTAAGCCAGAGCTATGATGGGTCAGAAAGTCAGAGTTTGGGGCTCTTAGCACACCTGTCTATGATGCTCTCGGGATAGGCTTGCCCATCTTCTGTCTAAGGTGTTCCGCTTATATAAACCTGACCTTACAAGGAGGATCCCTGTAGATGGGGGCTTATCTAGGCAGCTGTAACTGATGTTTCTATGGTTGGGGAATTCTGGTTATACCCTAAGGCCCTTCTCATTATGTGCTGGTTGACATTTCTGCCATGGCTCCCATGGAATCCATATTGTAAAGTCCAAAATGTCCTCATTTCTTCATGCTCTAGATATTTTCCCTTACCATTTTACAGGTGTCATGAAATATTCACATGCACTTTATGTCTCCTTACTTCAAAGACTTAAAAAATAACCAAATTCCTGATTTTGCTCCTTGAAAGTGAGGGTGACAATTAGCTATAATATTGAAAACCAAACCAGAAGTTGAAAGAGGACCATTAGTCATAACATGTCTGTGGTCCTCAGAATAAATCATATAACTTTTCAAATAGTTCAAAACACAAACTTTGTAATCTTGCCAGTGTCTTAAGGGGGAGGAGAGAAAAGAGATAAGGAGGATGTGAGGTTTATAACTGACCGGGAAACTCTAAATGAATTTGTCCTCTTTAAACAAGACAAGTATCTAAAGATGAGCCTTTCTCTTGAGGGAGATTTCTATGGGTGCCTCAGATGGCTTGCCCTGCCTCATCCATCTGCATTCACCGTGATAATAAGTGATATACTTACAACTCTCTCTATTACTCACCCGTTGCTTCTTCCTTGGGTTCATTTTCCTCTTTTCTCAGGTTTTCTGATAGATCACAAATACCTTTATAGTTGGGCCTTTGAACCAGGATATTAAATGATTTCTGGCAGGCTTTTTCTCCTGCATGTGCTCTCCTATTCTGTGAAACACACACATATCTCCTGCCATCAGAAGTGTAGCTATTTCCCAATGCTGCAGAATCTGTCTCCCCCTCCCTCCCTTCCTGTCCCTGATGTAAGCACAGGAAAGCCCATCCTGTTTTAGAAATGAAAACACGCAGGATAATGCATTCAGTACAGATTTCATTGGTCTGAAATTTTTCATGATGAAAGGGACTCTTTTTTAAGGACCTACTTTGATGAAGAAAAATGTAAAATATGGGTTATTAGGCACGAGATGATGGTAAGGAATACGTTTTAGTCTTTCCTCCTGTATCTCATTCCTCCTTCTTCGAGGTACCCCTTAAATAAAGAGCCACCTTGAGAAGACAAATGGAAAGGGCAGGACATCCTTTATCAGGAAAGAACATTTCTGCCTAATGGCCCCTTGAGTAAAGTGTTTCTTTAGGACATCACATCTTGTGTGAAGGCAGATTTAAAGGCCAGGGCACCAATTAGAAATCCACAGTCTTGCCGCCTAATCACTCTTGGTACAGCTTCTTTTAGCAAGATAAAAAGACCATCAAAATGGAAAATGAGGCTTGCCAAACAATTTCAGCACTTCCCTTAGGCCACAAATGCTCAATAGTGTCAGGCACAGCATTTCTGAGATCCTGGTAAAACTGGGAAAGATGACACAATGTTTTATGTGGTTAGTTGCTATCTGCAATGCTGATTTAAAGAAATAGGTATCAGCGATGAGCAGTTAAGTACTAAAACATTAGTTCTAAAAATAACACGTTTCAAAATCAAGGTGACAAATTCAAAATATGCAAAGCTTTTGTTAGGAAAGAATGAACATTAAATTTAAAAGAAAAAGTCAAGTATAGAATGTAATAAAAATTTATATGTAGTTTTGAAAATATGCCATTAAGGAAATATAAAAATAAGCCACAGACTGGGAGAAAATATTTGCCCTATATATCTCTCAAAGGACTTGCCTCCTACTTTATTAAAATTGACATAATACAGGCACACATGCACAGAAATATACCTTAGTTGAATGTATGTAATATTCCTTGTGCAAACTCAGATGTAAGCTCCTGGAATCCATCTCTTCCTAATGACATCAAATAGCGATGATAAAGGTGGCTTGGTTACTCCAAAATAAATGAACAGAACCTTGATAACCTATGACACAGAGTCAAGGAAGCTAACAAAAATGTAATTGGAATCTGAGAATGAGAGAGAGGGAGAAGGGAGGGGGGGGAGAGGGGAAGGGGAGGGGAGAGGGGAGAGAGAATAGGATAGAAAATATTACCAAAAAAATACTGACTGAAATTTTTATAAATGTGACAAAAAGCCAACGGACCCAAGAAATGAACTCTAAACTAGATACATATAAAGAAAGCCATATCTAAGAATCTTATTTACCAAAACCTCACTTCTTGATCAATGTTATATCTGTCTTCTTTACTTGTACACCTGAATAGTAGGAAAAAATATATGCAGCTAATCATATGGGTATCTTTATAATTCACAGGATACAGATTTAGAAATGTCATCATCGCAGCTCATGATCATCCTGTGAAGTAGATGAATTCCCTAAGGGAGAAAAATTAAAGAAAAAGAAATCTTAGACTTACTTTTTTAAAATATAGAATTATAAAACACAACTTAACATTAAATATTAAATTTAATAAAGTTTTGTGTTTAATAATTTTTTAAGTATTTGCATTTTGACAATCAGACTCTTTTTTAAAAAAATATTTATTAGTTTCAAGTATACATTACATTGGTTAGACATCTCTATAGTTCATAAAATGATCCCCCCAATTGATCCTCCCCTGGCCCTCCATCTACCCAACGTATTAATGCTAACTGCATTCCCTTTGCCGTGCTCCCCATCCCCATGACCATCCATCAGCACCTAATTTGTACTTCTTTAACTCTTCACTCTATTCTCCTGGCCCCCCATCCCTCTCTCCTCTGTCTGTCAAAATTTTAAATCTGCCATAAATCATGAAAGTGCTAATATATTTTTAAAACATGAATTTAAACTTTATTTTTTCTAGAAATATATTAATACATTTGGGCTTAGGTAAATAGAAAAACATGGCATATATAACTTTCATTGTTAACACATTGTCTTTAAACATGATTTTGCTAGTGATTTCTCTGCATGATTTAATTTTCAATGTAACAGTCACTATATTTTTAGTGCTTTAAAAACAATACTGTACTCTTGTTTTGTATCTCACTCAGAAAAAATAGAGTATTTACCAGTACAACAATAAAAGCACAAATATCATTTTAAGGTCTAAGTTTGAAATGTAAAAGAGGTGCTCGATTTAACTAAAATCACTCACCTAGAAGGCACAGCATCAAAGTTGTGATCAGATTTGATAAGCAAATGTAATATATATGATCAAACAGCCAAGAGCAGTAACATTCAAGAACATTTAATGTACCAATACTAATTTTGCTTCTCAGAATGGTATTGGAACTCACCTTCAGGATGACTTACAATACCAAGCACAAAATGAATAAAAACCATGATGTGTCCAAATGAAAATCTAATGGGATCTCAGAAACCATTCACAATTCTCCCAGCAAGAAGAATTGAAGTTAACAGGACAGGAACTCAAGGGGCCAGTATCAGTGTGGAAAAAAAAAAACAAACAAACAAACAAAGATGCAAAGGTGAATAGAAATTAAATTCCCTAAGGATTGTAAGAGTCAATAAAGAGAAGCTAAGTCCATAGTTCAAGAACAGGAAAAATCAAGAAAAATGTTTATCTGAAAACAAGTTGAAATAAATCAGATGGGAAGGAAAAATGTGAAGGTTAAACTTTTGTCATTGCTTAGAATGAAGGAAGTTACAAAGTGCATTATTTTTACCAGAACCTGAAAAACTTGCCATATAAGCTACAAAATCAAAGATTTAAAAAACGCACAAAAAATACATACTATATTTTTTGGTACACATGAATTTTTTTGAATAGACAAATGGGAACAGAAATCTTTATTTCATTTTTACCTACATGTAAGAAAAAAGTGGGGATCTGCTAGAGGACAACTAAAAGAAACATTTTGAGTTGAGAAAAATATTCATCTTGAACAAGGTGGTGGTGATCTGGATGTACACATTTATGAAAACTTATTGAATTATATGATTTAATATGTGAACATCAATATATATAAATTTCAATTCAAAAAAAAATGAGGAGATTTAGAATAACTACAATAATGTTGAAGGAATTGTTAATGGTTGCTTTGGCTTTGGTATAAAGTCAGCCCTAGGCATTCTCCAAACTGGCCATACCATTTATGGTATGTCATTTTAGGTACCAGATTTGTAATATATTTATGTCATTTTAGGTACCAGATTTATAATATATGTCAGCATGTGCATTTGTAGAGGATTATAGAAGAAGAGGATGGTTCTTAAACTATCCTTATGGAAGGAAAAAAGAAATAGGCAAAAATGCTTAGTATGAAAAATAGAATATACCTTAACAAGGGCCTAGCCATTTTCCCTATTAGAAAAGAAAGCACAGCTCACTGTCAACATGCATTTAACATCACGCGTAGGAATGCTACATTTTCTAGAATTTGACATTTTCAGTGATGAAACTACTAAAAACAGAATGCTATAAATACAATGATGTCATTTGTTTCAAAAACTATCAATATATTGGTGTGATGAGAAAATAACAATAAAAGCAAGACATTTTATGGCAAACTTTGGGGGTCAGTTATCTTAGGGTAAACATGGCAGCCACAAGTACCACAGGCAAGTATTTGGGGGCAAACAGGAAAAGGGCTTGTAAATGTTTTCAAACACTGGAAGAACAGTCACGTGAAGGAGGGATTAGATTAGTTCTGCAGGAGGCTGAAGGACATGGCAACAAATTGATGGAGCCTAAAGGATGACCAGGTTTTATTTTTTTTATAAGTGCAAATATGAAATCAATCTAAATTTAATATTTTAGAATAAAATCTGTATTCAAAGGCAAGAAGTAAATCAGCTCTTCGTTTTGTTTTGTTGTAGCTGTGCCAAAGGCATATATCAGCTTTATTAAAGGTCTTGCACAGCAGAGTCAATATGAAAACACAAAAGCCCCATCAGTTTAACAACAACAACAACAACAACAACAACAACAATAACAATAATAAACCACCTTCAAAATGGAGAACTAAGGGGGCAGAGAAGATACCCTGGGCCCAAGGCATGGGGAGACCTTGCGCAGGCCTCCAGTATCACTGTTGCTACAAGGTGGGGGTGATGTAGGAAGGAGGCGAAAGAATTAAAAATGTTAATCAAGCCACAATCAGAGACTGGAAGTGCTGGTCAGCCCTGCAGCCAGGCCAGGAGGACCTTGCCTTCAAAACAAAGGAAGATTTCTGCTGGGATTGCTAACAACCCATTCCCCACACCTGTCAGAGGGAAACAGGAACCAAGAGTCATTCCCTGTGGCTAAAACCATGGGGAACCTATGGATTAAAGGCTGGAAACTGTCAGCAGGCCTTTTACTCTACATATTCCTACTTTTTCAAGCTACTTCCCCTTCCCCTTCCTTACTGTATATCCATAACAAAGGAAATGGATTAATAAAGCCTTTTAAACAATAACTCACAGGAACTAAAGAATGATATATAAACTGAATTACTGATCAGGCCCCTACTCACTGTCTTTCTAAGCCTCTCTTGGTCCCTCTCACTACCTTTACTCTGTCTCTCTCCTGTCTCACTGTTTTCTCACTCTGCCTCTGAGAGGAGACCACACTCTGTGCAATGTTACCCCTTTTCTAATCAACTTTCCTTTTACTCTAACTTTGGCGTGTATGTTAAATTCTTTCTGTACTCCAGGACCCTCTTCTCTAGTACAGGGCTTGGTCTCCCTGCCACTTGGGAAAATTTACCCTGTCCTGCCTCAGGGGCAGAATGTAGCGATTGGCCTATGGAAGCTGCCATTCATATGGGTCCAGCAAGACCCCTACTTCTGGGGGATGCTCAGGTTCTGTAGACCCTGGGTCTTGCCCAAGAGCTAGAAATGAAGGCCCCGGGCAGTTTGTAGCAGTCAACTAGCAGCTCCCTGACCCTGGCAGCCAGATATCACTCCATGTCTAGGAGCTCGTCCACCTCAATTTCCAGCTCTAGAATCCCCTATTTCTGGTAGTGATGGAGGTGAGCGTGCTGCCCCAGGATCCATTCCTCCAGAGTGAGGTGCTTCCTCATTCCTTGCAGTCTTCCTTGACCATGACTTTCTCTTGGCACCTCACTGGGCCGTCAAACCTGAAGCCCCAGAGGGACTCTGGAGGTTCATGCAGGGGCCTTGGGTAGCCAACACACGGTCCCCTGGAAGCTGCTTTCAGCTGTGCCTGTGTTGGCTGCCACCCCTTCTCCCTCCACCTCCTGGTGCCTTTATGACCCCCAGAGGCCCAGGGGATGGCTGGGATGTTGTAGCTGAATTGAAACATTGTCATTGGCTTGCTTTGTTTCCTTGAAATATGGAGGGGTTTGTGCGCTCGCTCTCTCTCTCTCTCTCTCTCTCTCTCTCTCTCTCTCTCTCACTTTTTGATATTTTCATGTCGCTATACTATGTAATAACAATTTTAATTTTCCTCTGAGTCCTAGAACATGTACAATTAGTAATGGAGAAACCAATTTGTTATATATGGACAAGAAATACAATTACATTCTCTAGGACACTCAAAAAATGTTTTAAAAGAACATTAATTGCCACAGTTTGGTGTCCAGTATGACTGATTTGTGCATTGATTTCTAAGAATATTGAGCATATCAGCGATAAAAGAATTTCTATAGCAAGGCTAATTGGAAACTCATTACTGTCAGAGACTGGGGAAATGCTCCTGGGACACAGTCCAAATTTTATCTAAACCCATTGCAGAATTATATATATTAGTGTCTCTTCTAACCACCAAATTAATAGACTGCTATTTTAGTAGGAGCACATTTAAGTATATTTTCTGTTTCCCGGACAGGTTTGTCCTTACCAGTGGTTTAATGGGATTTATCATGAGGGCTGGAGATAACAGCAGGAAATGGAATGAGAATTATCTGCTAATATTGGCTCAGAGGAAGAGGACACTGTCATGCCCTTCCATATCAAATCCAGGATATATCTAACGCAGCTGGGAACATTGAGAGAAACCCTATATAATAAACCAAAGAGGGATGAGAGGAACGTTTACATGTATGGAATCAAAGTGAGTGAATTGGGATGAAATGTGTTTTCTGAGCAGAAGTCAGGATTTCAGGTAAATGCAAAAGTCATTACTAGATTCTATGACAGCACCTAGCATCTCTTCAGGGTAGTATTTTGTCCTCAGCCTATGATGACTCTCTTTTAATAATCATTTAGCATTTAGTTTCCTAAAATTTTAATCCATTCAGAAGAATCCTTGATATCATTCTAGGCTGTTAGCTGACGGAGACTTTATTTGTCCAACATTCCTCCTGCTCTCCCCATTTTAACCATGGCTTCCCAGAGGGTGGACTATACTTTCCTGCCTGCTAATTTAGGGCTTTGTCATGTGAATTGCTTTACACAAATGGAACTTGAATAAAATAACAGTTTCAAGATGAAGCTTTAGGAGGCTTGGTACAATCTCACCATCCTTCGTGGAGCTTCCGATTTCACGCAGAAAGAATGCCTACCGAGGAAGCCTTTATGTGGGTCCTAGAATGAAGATACTAGCCGAGGACCCTGAACTTGACTCAAAGCCAGTAGTCTGCCCTAGCCCAGTAGGTAAACCTATCTGAGATTAATCAAATTGTAGTTTACATGCAAATCCATAAGCCTGAAGTAAATTTTCCTTTTTTGTATAAAGCACTGAAATTTTTGGCATTGGTTGCTATGCCACTTTATGACAGCATCTGTGTCATCCAGAGCCTTCGTCTAACTAAAACATTGCTTGTTCATAATGGCTGGAGTCTTAGATACAGCATATATCTCCATTTGAACGAAGATTATTCATTTACTCCGTAAATCTTTTCCTGTGTAACTACTCTGGGTTAGATAATGCGCACAAAATTATCAGTAAAAAAGGCATGGTCCATGCTCTCACGTAGCTCACTTTCTGTTTAGATAGATGATTCTGAATCAAAACTGCAAATACAGATGCAAATTTCCAATTGTTCAAAAGGCTACTGAAAGAGAACCTGCAGTGAGGTTCAGGCCGATCTAAAGAAGCATACTTAAGCTACAGTGTAATCCTTTCTAGGAGTTACTTGGTGAAGGAGAGAGAGAAGAGCATTCTAACAGATACAAAGTGTATTAAGCAAGGAAGAAAATTATGCCAGATTTGGGAGTGTGCAGGAAAGCTGATAGAATATAATGTGAGATGAAGCTAAAAAACATTTAGTGTCAAATCAAAATGAGCATTTTAAGCTGAATTTAGGCTTTTGACTTTTTCCCCTGAAAGCACTAGGAAGCCATTGAAATGATGGAAGCGGCATGATAAACAATCGATTTTGTATTTTTAAGGTGTTGACAATTATTCAAGTGAGAGATTTTGTTAATTCGGACTAATATGGTGATAGATTTAAAAGTAGACAAATTAAGATATTTATTAGGTAAAATTAAGCGAAAATCCTACAGTTGATGATAGGAGTGGAGAAAAGGATGCAGCCAAGAATCACTCCTAAGTTTTGGCTTGTGCCACTGGGTAGAAAAGTTAACAATTGGCTATAATATCTCAAAATGCAGTTCTAGATATAAATTTAATGTTGTTGATATTATTCATAAAAAATGATATATTCATATATGTCTCCAGATTTTTATGGTCACTCTCTATATGCTCTACATTTTCAAATTTTTTATTTTGCAAAAGACTCTTTATTACTCTACTTGTGCACAGAGCGTACCTAATAAACTATGCGAGCACTCGCTTCAAAAGTTGTACCCTAAAAGAGGTTCAAGAAAAGCTCAACTTTTTAAAAAGTTCAAAGAAAATAATAACACCAACAAAAGAGAAAGTAAGTGCTCTAGATTTCAGGAGTTGATTTGGATATCTGCAGTAGTTTTCCGTCAAGAGCAGTGTCCCAGAAGCCTTGCTTACAGGGGCAACTGGAAAGGAAAAGTTCACCCTCCTTAGGTAGCATCAGCTTGGCACCTCTAGATGCTTGTCACAGAAGGGGCCAGTGGCTCCTGTGATGGGTGACTTTGACATGCTGAAAGGCAGTCTGTTGGTTTAAGTCTTAAACTAGTTGAATACAGCCTTTATTCTTTCAATCGATAAAGTGTGCAATTAAGTATTTCTGAATTACATATATATTTCATTATATATATAATGTATGCATGTATGTGTGTATATATGTGTGTGCGTGTGTGTGTAAATATATATATATATATATATATATATATATATATATATATATATATAATATATATATAGAGAGAGAGAGAGAGAGAGAGAGAGAGAGAGAAGAGAGAGAGAGAGAGAGAGAATCCACTTAAGTTAAACCTGTTTTTTAAGTTTACTTTCTAACATTGGTGATAGAAAAAGCTCTGCAATATCTGAAATGCCTCATTAACACTTAAAAGAAAAAGAAAAAAAGAAAGAAAGGAAGAAAGAAAGAAAGAAAGAAGGAAGGAAGAAGGAAGGAGGAAGGAAGGAAGGAAGGAAGGAAGGAAGGAAGGAAGGAAGGAAGGAAGAAGGAAGAAAAAGTTCATTCATCTGTCACGAATATGTATATAATGATAAAAAAATTGAGCAGTGACTATGGTAATAGCTTTAGGATTTCATTAGTCATAAATGATACTCATTTATAGAAAATATCTTTTCATAGGGAAAGGGCACATCACACAAAGGAATTCAATTTTAATAAGCATACTGTCCAGTATTTCAAATCATGGCTGTCCTCACCTGTAAGTAGAGTTATCAACTGTCACTGGTCCCTATTTGAAGGGTCTCTTAGGAATGTCTTGACCATTGGAGGATTTGCTTTCACCAATCTAGATGTAAGCATTTCCAAAGCAAATGACTTTTTAAAAAAGTGGTAGAGAAAGGAAAAAAATTGGTTACTTCCAGATGAGTTTTCCATTACTTATTTATAATAATGTTTATTGCACATGCATCTTTGTGAGATCATTTTCTTATAAAGTCTTATTTTATTTAATTATAAAACACTCATGAAGCAATGAAGTAGTTATGTTTACTATCCCAGTTTATGTGGGAGGATGTTGTGGATTATTAGAGTTCATTTAGTTTCCCTGTAGTCATGCTAATGAGAAGCGGTGAAGTCTGTTTTCAAACCTAAGTCTGAACCCAGGCCCTGATGATTTAAACATTTTCAAATAATTCTTCGAAGATTACTATCTTTATTTGTCAGGAAACAAAGGGTTAGCGAGACTGGATAACTTCTAAATGAAAACCCAGGTATTTATTGAAAGAACTGGAATTGAAATCTATGTAATTCTCCATCCTATGCCATTCTACTCTTAGGAATTGTAATAGACAAAGTATTCAAATCCAGTGTGTAGAAATAGAAAGTTTAAATACAGAAACCTCTGAAAGGAGAGGGATGCCAAAAGGCTGAAAGGATCCAGAAAAACACATTCTGAATCTTCAAAGATAGCTCTAACAGACCTCATATTCTTGTGAAAAATTAGTTCTGGCTGAAGAGAACTCATATTCCTCAAAACACTGAAAACTAAATCTAAATGTCTCAATGTGCATAGGTTAGCATACTTAAGCTACTAGATGTCTTAGTCTTAAATTTGAAATGCCAGGTAATACATACAATAGTATCATCATCATCAATAGCAGTGGCAACAAAGCAACATATTGAATAATTGCTATGGGACAAGCACAGTGCTTACTGCTTACAAGTATGAGCTCGTTTAATCCTCACGGCGGTGCTGAGATATAAGAACTAATCATTCCCATTTGTAGGTGAGGAAACAAGCTTAAACTTGCCAATTAACATTTCCAAGATCATTTGGCTAGGAAGTGGCAGAGCTGGCATCTGAGTATATATTGTTGAACTATAATCTTCACACACTTAACTGTTCAGTAATGCTTGTGCTTACATGTTTAACAGAAGTTCGATATATGGTTACATATAACTACTTTAATAAATACCATAGGATATATGTAATTAAGTCCTTGGTAATATTTAAACTATATATATTTATAGTGAAAGATTATATATAGATCGATCTAACTATAAACCTCTAGTATCTGTCATCTATCATCTATCATCTATCTATTGAGAGAGAGAGAGAGAGAGAGAGAGAGAGAGAAAATAATCTAACTTTTTATAAATGAGTGAGAATCAAAGATCATGTATGGTAATATTGTTTTCTCCACTACTCAGTGACTAATACTTATAAATTATAACTAGTTCAAAATCTGGTTGGATATTTTTTTAAGTACAACAATATTTTGCAGAAGGTCCACTATTGTTTGTTTCAGGAGTATTTCCCTCTGTGGAATAAAAGGCTTCATTATGTAATTGCCACTTGAAAATATTCTTTTTCTTTTTTTCCTGAGCCCTCTGCTATCTGTATATTAGCCTCCTTTTAAAGGAAAATAATAAACGTGAAACAGTTATCCTACAGTCATTGAGGGATTTTATATAAGTGTTTCTATAATATTTCAGGATGGCAAAGTGCTTTAAAAGCCAACAAAATTTATATCTGACCCATCAACAATGAAACCAGAGGTAGAGTATATTGCTCTCCAGTGAAACTCATTTCGATCCAATTATCTGCATTTCCTATGACCATTATACCTGTCAACCACGTTCATACAAAATTGCTGAAGGTCAGTGCCTCTAATATTAAGTTCTGTCACACAGAGCCTGAGTTAAGTGACTTCTGAAGAAGTTGACAGATCGTGAATATGAATAAGTTGCTATTCTGCCAATAAGACTTGGTATTGATGACTAAAGTAATGTCACTAGTCACTACTGAGTTGAGGTCGTGTTCTAATGACACTCCCCATGACAATCAAAAAGACTTCCTGGTACAATAGTAACACATATTAATTTAAGTCAAGGGAATTGAAAATGATAGATATATTTCCAGTGCAGATCACCTGTCAAATAATGATTGAAATATTTGCAGGCTGAAAGTGTCACATTCAACAGGATAATAATAATTCCACATAGGCTTCTCTTTTTCTTTATCATGAAAGCTGTTGTTGTGTTTTATTAAGTTTGGGTTTCTACCATAATTATTACCACTAGTCTTTGAAATAGCCTTTGCACAGGCCAGCTTGCTTAAACTTGACAGTTTGAAAGTCCTAATCATTTTCCCTCATTTTTTTAAACCTGTGGCCAGATAGCAAACTTTTCTCTGCCCTGCTAGGGCATAGTCACAGTCTAAGTTTTAAAACACCCTAGGTAGTGTTTGTATTAAAACACAGCTCAACCTTTTCTATGTTTGAAAGGAGGGGCCTAGGACAGGGAGTTCAGACTGGATTAAATGCTGACTTATCTCTTGGTGAATATCAGAGTAGGAAAAAAAGTCTCCTTTTTGGTGACAGGCATAATCAAATCAGGGAAAGTAGGCTCATCCTTAAAAGTATCATCTCTGAGATATTTTCTTTAGATAATGTTTGTTCCTGGGTATAAAACAATCTGGGATGTGATTTCTCTGTCCTGGATCCTGGCCAAGGCAATGGGATGTAATAGGAGGAAGTAGAAAGGAAAACAGCAGGTAGATCACTCTGATCTAACTTGTGATTCCCTGTCTTAATGGACCCTCCTTCCTGAACAGGAGATTTGAAGATGAGAAGAATTGAACCCCATCTCTTTCCTTTTGCCCAACTTCTTCCATATTGCTACCCTAATGACATGCAAAGTGACCTGACAAACACATCACAGTTCTTGGTATACAAATTAGAAACTACATGTCCCTACATGAAGGCATATAATAAATGTATTAACTTCTACAGTTTATCTAGTGCTTTTGTTCTAAATCAAATTCAGTACTGTGGATGTCATATAGATTTATATGTCTTCTGTAGCCATTAATAGATCCTCTAAAATAGGCACATTCTATCATTCGAGATCTCAGTGATATATATTTTGTAATTATTTTCTAAATTAAGTATTCGGAACAATTGAACTTTGTCACATTTACACAGTGCATGTTACCATTTTTTTTATTTATTTATTTTTGATACTGTTATCCATGTTAGATAATTTGGCATGGATTGATAACTTGTTCCAAACAGATTGATGCTGTTTGTTTCTGTGGACAGTCAAAGGCAGCCTTGAAAATTCATTTCTAAGTTGGTTGTCTGTAAATTAGAGTAAATTTTTCCACATAATCAATATAATAAATTATGGTTCTCCAATCATATTTTACCAATGTAAGTTCTTTATCCAGGGATCTATGACATTAAAATATACAAGAGAATGAAAAAAGGGGAGAGATTAACTTTACCTAGGATAAATATAAATAGAATTTTGAAAACAGAGACTTATTTTGATAATCTATTCTGTTCCTTTAAGGACTGCGCCCTCACTTCTTCAAACCTATTTTCCTGGACCCCTGCATATCCCCATATTGCCTGGGCCTGTCCTATATCAACTCCACTCTCCTGCATTATGCTTCCCACTACAATTTGAAGTTCTTTTTCTCCTCAGTCATAAAATTTTCTCTTCCTAAGAAGAATAATCCAGCAAATGGAATGAAAGAGGCCAAATTCATTTCAGTTAGGCTGTGAAGGACTCATATTTTGGTATAAGCTACTTTACTTTTTTATTTTTATTTTTTATTAAGTTACTGGGGTGACATTGGTTAATAAAATTATGTAGGTTTTAAGTGTACAATTCAATAATATGTCATATGAATATTGCATTGTGTATTCACCACCCAAAGTTAAAGCTTCTTTAAAGAAGAGATTATACCCTCTCATTCTTTCATTGTCTTCTGCTTAGGATAGTACTTAGATATTACTTAGCATGCATTCAATGTTTTTAACAGATAGTAACAGTATCTATTAGTTCTATAATAATATGCATTAATCACAATATCTGTTATCTAATATTTTCTATTATCTAGTAACAATGATGTTTTTTTACAGATTCTTACCTCAAACTGTCTTTTCTTTTTAAAAGAAATTAACTGATTTAAAGAAAATAACAGATATTGAGTACCTACTGTGTCCTAGGCACTTCAGATGTTTTATATGAATTTTCATAAATTAAAGCAAAATTTAAGGGGTATATATCATTCCTACTTTTTAGATCAGGAAACTAAGGTTTCCTCAGTTCAAGAGACCAGCCAGCCCAAGATGGTCACCGTTGGAGTTGGCATTCAAACTCGAGTTCTTTCTGATTTCAAATCTTGTATTCTTTCTGTTAAAATAAGCTGAAAGAGGAAATGTTTTAATAGCTAAAATGGTAAAAATATAGCAAAATGAAAATAAAGATTTCAGGATACCTGGAAGACGCATGTTATTGAGGGTTTTTATTTTGTTTGTAGTGGAACCACTCAGGCCTGAAAAAACTTACTTAAGAGTCCACCTCTAGGTTTATAACTCCCTTACTATCTTCCTTTCTATCTGAAGCTTTGTATTTTCCCAAGACCTATGCTCTCTGGGGATAGACACTGGTGTCACACATTGCCTTAACTCCCTGTGAAATTTTGCACCTAACCTCTCATTAGTATGTAGTAACTACTTTTTGAATGAATACATGAATGAATATTTTTTCAAGTCATCAGATGGGAATTCTCATTTCTTATCTCAAAAGAAATTAAACTTTCATTGATATATATGTACATTAGCTTATGTTTTTATGTCTTTCCATGCATAGCCCTAAAATATTTCCTTTCTTTTACTTAGATATTTACAAATGGTTGTTAACACTTTATATCTATGACAAAACTATGGTTTTTGATAATAGGGGATATCACCAACCTAATTTTCTATGCTTTATGAATAACAATGCAAATTTCTCAAAGGCAGTTTCTTTGTAGTGGAAGAATAGTAGAAATTTAAGTAATTTCTTGGTGATTTGCATCAAGCCAGGCAGCTAACTTGAACAGTTCATACACTTTTTGTATTAAAGAAAAGAAAGAAGAGCTCTTGCCAGAATTTATTCTGACACTTGACTATGAAAACAGGTTGGGATTTGGATTTGTGGCTCTGAATCATGTGCAGGAATTGAACACTTCATGCATCCTCTTCCCAGGAGATCATCTAAATATCATAAGCTAGCATCGCCCTATGGTATGGCTTTTCAGACAACCTGAGAATTACACTAACATCATTTGATTCCCTTCTGATTTGGCTCTTAAATACTGAAGGTCTCTCTTATAAAAGAATGAATCAAAACATAAGTTTAACCATACAGAGCCTTAACCACTAGGCCAGTCTCTCTCTGTGACACTTTAAGTCTAAGGGACAAATATATGGCTTCCTAGTATTTTAGGTTGAACAAATTCTTGTACTGGATAGATTGATCTGTATGACTGAAAGTGGCATTGAAAGAAATAAAATTAAATATTATGATTTAACTTGGGTAAAAAGTAGTGTCACGTGTCCTTACTCTCACCCTTTATTTTTATGTATTTTTTCATAATAATTGTATTTTGTCAGGTTTGAATGGATTATGCTGTCAAATATCAGTGGGTTCACATAACAAAAATTGTATATTTTGCTTGAATTACACGAACATGATTCAGCAAATTCACTCAGAGACCCAATCATCACAGCAGGGGGAAAGGAATACAGCAAATTCAAATCATGCACTAACTCTTAACCCTCTGATTTAATTTCCTATTTTTTGTCCAAAGCAATTCTCATTACCATGCCTAACTTCAAGTCAATTGAAAAATGCAACCTACCATGTGCACGGGAAGGCAGAGCACGAGAGAAATGTTTGATTATCGCACCAAGGACTTTCACAAACTCCCTTTTCTCTCTCAGCATCACAGAGACTGAGCTCTCATACCCCCATATGAAAGTCTGGGGACAAAGCAACCTGAGCTACTCTCTTGCTACAGAATCTTGAGCGTCAAGTTTCTAAACCTCTCTATGCCTTTTTTTTTTTTTACCTCTGTAAATGATGATAAGCAATGTGTCTTCCATCATAGACAGATTTCCAATTTTTTTACAATGGGCCATTTTTGAGCATTTTTTTCTATTCCATTTATTATTTCTTTGCCAACACACCACCATCTTAATTAGTTTAGCTTTATAACAGGATTTGATATCTGCAGGGCAAATAACCCTTTATATATCTTCAAAATTGCATTGGCGATTTTGGCCTTTTATTTTCTATGTGACTTTTATTAATCTCTTATATAAAGTTTTAGAAAAGGGCGTTCAAATTTATATTGAAATTAAATGATTGCTTTATGATATTGAGTCTTTTTATCCACTAGCCCTAATATAGTCTATAGATTGTTCAGTGCTAAATATTTCCTAATTTCCATTATAATTTCTTTTTAATTCATTAATTATTTAGCAGCATTTCCTTTCAATTTCCAAAGTCACATTTTACAATTTGTTTCATTTCATTTTCTAACTTTACTAATTTGTATTTAGTTGTTTTTTAAAATAGGTATTTAGAAAAAATGTTATCGGTTGAACAATTCTATATATATGCACACTTAAAAGAATGTATTATTTGTTGTCTGTCATTTTTTTTTTACCATTTTCCCTCAGCTTTATAGAAATATAGTAGACAATTAGTTGCTCATATTTACACTGTACAATTCAATGAATTTTTTTTCAATAATAGTTGGCATACAATAATACATTCATTTTGGTTGTACAGCATAGTGATTAGAGCTCAAGTGATCACCCTACTAAATCCGGTACCCCTCTTCCCCCTTACATACTTATTACAGCATTGTTGACTATTTTCCTTATACTACACTTTATATCTCCACGACTATTTTGTAACTGTCCATTTGTATTTCTTAATTCCTTCACCCTTTTGCACCATCCGATCAACCCTTGTCTAGTAGCCCTCAACATATTCTCTATATCTATGAGTTTCTTTCCATTTTTATTGTTATTGTTGTTTGTTTTGTTCTTTAGATTCTGTACATATGTGAAATCACGTGGTATTTGTTTTTCTTTGTCTGGCTTCATTTAGCACAATACCCACTAGGTCCATCAAAGCAATATCTTCTTTCATTCCCTTCCTGTTAGTCTGTGTGTATTTTTAATCTGAAGTGAGTCTCGTGTAGGCAACATAAGTAGGAGTCTTGTGTGTGTGTGTGTGTGTGTGTGTGTGTGTGTGTGTGTTTATGCATTCAGCCACTCTATTCTTTGATTCTTTGGTTGGAGCACTTAATTCTTTTCTATTTGAGGTACTTATTGATAGAAATATAGTTGTTACTATTCTTTATTCCTGTTTTTGATACATTTTGTTGTTGTTGTTGTTGTTGTTGTTAAAGTCCCTCCAACATTTTCTGCGTAGTAGCTTGGTGTTGATGAATTCCTTCAGCTTATTTTTGTCTGGGAAGCTCTTTATCTGTCCTTCGACTCTAAATGATAGCTTTTCTGGGTAAAGTATTCTTGGTAGTAGATCCTGGCTTTTCATCACTTTGAATATTTTGTGCCAAGCTCTTCTATCCTGCTTCCAGTCTGCGTTTTTCTTGCTGCTTTTTGCTCTCTCTTGTATTTAACATTTGGCATTTTAATTATAATGTTTTGATGTGGGCCTCTTTGGGTTCCTCTTTTTGGGACTCTCTGAGCTTCCTGGGGTTGTGTGTCTATTTCCTACACCAGGTGAGAAAAGTTTTCTATCATTATGTCTTCAAATAGCTTTTCCACTTCTTGTTCTCCCTCTCCTCCTTCAGGTACCCTTTTACATGGGTGTTTTTACAATTAATTTTGTCCTAAAGACTTCTTAAACTATTACTATATTCTTGGATTCTTTTTCCTTGCTGTTTTGATTGGGTACCCTTAACTTCCCATCCTCTGCATTGGTGGTTCAATTCTCTTCTTCATCCACTCTGTTTAATTCCATCTAATATAGTCTTCATCTCAATACTGTATTATTCATTTCTGACTGGTTCCCTTTTATAATATTCATTTCCATTTTTTATGCTTTTATCTCTTTGTTAAAGTTCTCACTAAGTTCATTTACACTTCCCCTAAGTTCACTGAGCATCTTTATAACCAGTGTTTTGAACTCTGCATCTGATTGCTTAATCCATTATTAGATCTCTGTTATGTTCTTTCATATGTTTTTTTTCTTTTTTGTCTTCCCATTTTGGCTGCCTGTCTGTGTGTTTCCATGTACTAAGCAAAGCTCCTAAGTCTCCCGGTCTAATTAGTATGGCTTTGTGTAGTAGGTATCCAGAGGCACAGTCCTGAGGGAGGTTCAGCAGCAAGCCAATTTTAGCCCCAGCCTGCGTCCCTCCAAGGCCACCTGTTAAGATGCAGCAAGCAATCTATAGATGCTTTGCTTTTAGTTGCCTCGAGAGGCCACGCCAGAAGCTGTGGCCAGCTGTCACCAGTGTGGGTCTTGGAGCTTGCTCTGCAAGTTGCATAGAACTCACCAAGGATGAAACTGGATGTGGCTTGGATGGGGCCAAGAGTTGGGGGAGGTGAAGTTTCGGAGAATAATATGGGTGGAGCGACCTCTGTTATCCAGTTCCATGATGTCTCAGATGTGGCTGTGCTAGGTCCACACACTGTGGGGGCAGGAGGTCTGAACAGAGAAACAGTGGACACTACGGGTACTTCTGCCCAGGAGAAAGCCACGCCCTCTGGTCCTCCGCCAACAACTCATCGTCTGTCCATATAAGTCCCTGGTGCCCCTTGAGCAGCTGACTGGGCGCTGGTGCTCAGAGCAAGTGAGGCTGCCACTGTAGAAGTCCAGTCGCAGGTCACAGACATGACACCTTTAAGAGGAGTGTCACAGCTGCCAGATGCCACTGCCGTGGCCTCTGTCCCACTCAGCCGCTCAGGACGAGGCAGACTCTCATCCTCGCCCATCCTACCTCCTCCTGTTGCAGGGCGATTTCTTATTTCCCTCTCTAGTTGTAGGGCTTGTTCACTAGACCCCCAGTGACTGTTTGCTCTGTGTTTCCATCACAACTTTGATGTGGTCATAAGAGCAGATGAACAACAAAGGCTCTATCATTTATGCCATTTTGACTTCTCTCCCTCTCTGTCATTTTTTAATCATTTAGCATCATCTTTTTTTTGCGTCTCAATGGTTTACTTACTGAGATAGATGTGTTAAAACCCTTCTAATATGATGTGTGTTGTCTTAATTTTTCTTTATAATTTCAACATTTTAAATATTTTGTAGCTTTTTCTCATGTGTTACCCATTCATTCAGAATTATTATATATTTTTGGCAAATTACTTCCCATCAATATGTAGTGGCTCTATTTTTTTCTTATATTGTTAAAATAGCTACTCTACTTTTTTTATTTTCTTTATCATTTACTAGTACATGTTTTCTTCCCATTTACTTTTAAATTCTATTGTTATATTTTAGGTATGTCTCTTTAAAAATACATTTGAATGTTGTTGTTTTATAATGCGATAGTCTCTTTCCTTATACAGTTTGTACTTATTTTAGTTATGGATATATTTCTACCATATTTTGGTTAACATTTTCCCACATTTACAATGTTGATATATAAAGATCCAATATAATTATTTTAACTGCAATTAATAATCTGTCATTTATTCCCCTACTGAGAAAGAGATTGTTTTAACTTTTTTTTTTTTTGCCATTGCAGAGTAGTATTAAACATGCTTGAACACATCTCCTTTTTATAGATGTGAGAGAAGTCCTGAATAGACACTGAGAATTGCCGGGTTCAAATTTGTGCATCTTCAACTTATGGAGCAATCACTGAACTGCCAAAAATGGTTTGTACTAACCAAAAACCCACCATCAGTTGTTACATTAACTTATCACAAATTTTTCTCATTAATAAAGTGGATCCAAAGTAAGGTGTTGAAATTCATCCTACAAACTTAGGGTTTGAACATTAATTATTAATATTGGGCTCATCCACTTTCTCTAAGGGGTCCTTTCCTCAAATATCTTGAAATTATTCTAATTCTTCAGTACCTGAAGAATTTTTGATTTCTCATTGTTTGCCAGTATGTTGGCTTTCCAGTAGGCCTAGCCCTCTTCAGTATTATTATTATTTATTTCCTGTCTAGCTTCTGCCACAACAATTTTGTCTGCTCCTATGATTTTTGTGATAGGCAATTTCATCCAATTTGCACACTGATACTGACCTAACCTATAACACATCCGTCCTTGCCTCACCTTGTCTAATACCAACCCACAGCTATCATTGCCTTACCAATGTTTTAAATAGAAACTTAAAATAAACCAACAGTGTAACATAGTATTTAAATTACTTGAGTACACTCAGGTTGTGTTAGTAGAAGTCCAGAGAAGAGAATATAAATACTACCGTTGCCTTCCACACTAGTCAAACTACATAAACTAGTATTGTGTTAAATTCTGAGTGCCACATTTTAAGAGACATTGACAAATGAAAGAGTACAGTAAAGGGCAACCAAAATGGTGAGCTGATGGAAATGTATGAGATACAGTGGGAAAAATGGCAAGAAGAGAGAAAGAGAAAAAAATCTTAGAGACTTTCTCCCCAGAGAAAAGAGGTCTTAGTGGAAATATGACAGCTGTCTTCAATATTTGAAACACTGTCAAGAGACAGAGGAAGAACATGGAATTATTCCTTGTCACTGTTGAGGGTAGAATCAGGATTAACGTGTGATTTAGAAAAGCATAGCTCTTGGCCCATTGTAAGGAAGATATTGGTCATAGTGGCATTCACCCAACAAAGGAACTATCCAACTTGAGACTTAAATCCCCTGAGTTCTTCCTGAAATAATATGTGATAGGTCACTACAGGGAGCACGATCTTTCACTATCTTTAAAATATCTGTTCCAAATACCCTACGAATGGAAAAATATGTGCATTGAATATGTGCATTTATGTAAAAATTGAACCTTCTCTAATAAATGTTATAAGTTCTACTATAAAATAACATTGTAATTTATTTTATATATTTAATACATTGTAAAATATTTTATACATTCAATACCTTCTCAAATGCTTTGAGTAAATAGTGCATTCATTATAAAAATATTTAAAATTATTCCTTGAATTCAATGCTTTGTATATTAATTAAATTTACGTCACAATATGCTTCATTCAGAAATACAAGCACATTCTAATGATAGCATACAACAACATTCAATAAAATTCAAAACAAGATGTAGAACTGTCACCCTTTAGCACCTAATATTGGTGATTACAACAGTAAGGCATATAAAACTTCATAAATTAAAATAAATCTGGAAAAATTCTATGCTGCAGCTGCTGAGGCCATAGTGGATGAGCCTTTAGATCCCATGCCAATCCTCTGGGTATTGTGTGTCACCATCGCTAAGCTGACTTGATTACATTTCAAATATAAACATCCACGTTAAATAAAAGGTTAAAGTTCTCTGCAATATTCTAAAATTTTTGTCTTCTGTGGAAATTTTGGAAATTGTAAATTATTAATAGAAATACTTGTGGCATGTCCATCTCGTTGATATTTGAAAACTGCTAAAATATGTTTTCTTTCTTCAAACCATTGTGATTTTTTTGTTTGTTTGTTTTGCGAAAGCTCAGGTTTATTTACATTTATCTATTTACATTTATCAATCAAATTTATAGTTTTTCATTCACGTGACAATTTTTTTTTAGTTAGATCTTCATGGGAAAAAAATACACTTAAAAATAAACATTCAATTTAATTTAAAAATTTTAATAATAGGTTGCAAATCATACATACTGTACTGTTAGTTAATATAATTACAGCAACACATCAAGGTTAGAACAGCTCTCTAGGCTACTAAGTTTTATAGACAATATTTTTATAAGATGTTTTTGTGACTAGATAATATTTAATGGAGGTTACTTATGGAGGTTATATTTATGGGAAATAAAACTGATGATAATTGTTTGTATGAAAAATAACTTTCTGAGAAAGGGCAATAAGAGTTTACCTGGAATTTTAATAAAATGAACACATAACTATTGTTATTTTCCTAGTTCATCAACACTGGTTATTTGGAATCTACTCTAATAAGAAAAAGGAAGATTAATTTGGTTTTAAATCTCTGATATAGGATTTTCTTGTTCAATAACTTCACAAATGAGTTGTGAAAATAGTGAAATTATTGTAGTTAAAAGGATACACTGAGTGAACAATTATACACTTGATTCTATCTCACAAAATAAGTAAAATATGAAATATCTGGAGATATTTTGAAGAAAGTAGAACTTACCTCTTATTTTAGTTCTCTTACTCCAAAATTTCATGAAATTATATACATATAATTTTTTAATTGGTTCATCTACTTTTGTGTTGTCTTTTCCCTATATTTTGCCTAATTTTGGATCGATTATACATTACATATTATTCCATTTAAATTTTACAATTAGTTTATTAATTATACCTCTTTTTCTACTTTTTAGTGGTTTCCTTAGAGTTTATAATATAATTTATCTTCAGATAAGATTATGTCACTTCATGATTAGTATAATCACTTTACAATGTATCTACATCCTCTACGCTATTGTCATATATTTCATTTTATACATATTACAAATCTTGTAATATATTTCTACTATTTCTGGTTTTGATGATTATCTTTTAGAGTACTAAAAGTAAGAACAATATATTTATATGTATATTTTTACCTTATTTAACATTGAAAAAATTGATAAAATCCATTTCTGAACTTCTTCATTTCTTTATGGAGATTCAAACTTTGATCCGGTATTACTTTATTTATTTATTTTTTTGAGAACCTCTTTAAACAATAATTGTAGCACAATTATTGGTCATGAATTCTTTCATCTCCTATGTTTTCTAAAAAGTGTTTATTTTACTTCATTTTAAAGTATATTTTTTTGGATTTAAAATCTGGCTTACCTTTTTTCTTTCAAATTTTAAAAAGGTGTCATGTTTTTTTGAAGTTTCTGTACTTTTTGATGATACATCTGCTGTAATTGTTAGTTTAGTTTTTCTCTACATAATACTTTTTTTCTCTTCCTTCAGTTCTCAAGATCTTTGGTTTGTAGCAATTTAAATATGATATGTCTAGATGCATTTTATTTTATTTTATTTTATTTTATTTTTTCTTTTCTTTGTTCTTGGAGCTGCTTTGTTCTGTGGTTTGAAAGCTTTCATTATTTCAGAAAATTCCTGTTCATTATGTTTTGTCTGCCATATTTTGCCTCTGTTTTTCTTCTGGAGCTTCTGTATTCAGCCATTTCACAATGTTTTCCCCCCAATCCCAAACTCTTAGATCCTTTGTTTTGTTTGTTTTGTTTTGTTGTTATTTTAATTAGGATCAACTTTGTTGATTTCTTTGGACTTATTTTCATGTTTATGATTTTCATGATTTCTTAAGTCTAATGATGAGTCCATCAAATATATTCTTCATATCTGATATCATGTTTTTATATTTCTAGAATTTCTCTTTAACTGTTTTATATTTTTTCACCTCTCTGTTGAAAATCCCTATCTGCTAATTCAAGTCATCTACCTTTTTCACTATATGCTTTAATGTATTATAACATAGTTATTTTAAAGTCCTTGGCTTATATTTTCAACATCTTGGAACACAGTTCTGCTGCTTTTTTGCCTCTTGACAATGATTTGTTTTCTTGGATTTTCCTCTGTGTCTTTAATCTTTATTGAATGTTGGACATCTTATGCAAAACAGTATAGACTGAGGTTAAATAGTATTCACATTTAGAAATGAAAATGTCTCTTTTTCCTGTCAGGTCATTAATTGACAGCCTAATTAGTAGTTCAGCTAGGATTGAGTTTTGTTATTTCTGTGGTTACAGTTAAGACATGTCAAACATTTTAAGCCTTATTTTTTTAAATAAATCTACTCACTTCAGTTTTTCTTGTTAAATATTCAAGAGACTAAGGATCGGCCAACAAATTAGATTTCAGGAATTTCTTCTACAAGATATTTCTTTACTTCTCCTGTTGGTTGGAACTTGGGTTTTGTGAATGAAACTCTAGTTGTCATCTTGATGTTTGAGGATCACAGAGGCACTTAGTGTTGAACTGAAAGAAGTCTGGAAAGAGAAAGTGTGTGTGTGTGTGTGTGTGTGTGTGTGTGTGTGTGTGTCTGTGTGTGTGTTTCATTCATGATATTTGGCAATATATCTAACGGAAAAATTCATTAATTTAAAGAAGTACATTGTTGCTGTTTTGTCTTGAGAAGAGATGATTATTGACTCGCCACCTCTATTATTAGAATTTATCATATTAGACACATATTGTACGTAATTAATGTATTATCCAAAATTTTTGATCATCTTGAATTCTTGCTCAATGCTGGAAATTTTCTTAGGTTTATCTTTAATATTCCTACTTTGAACTTATTTATTTTTCTTATTCTGTAAATTGTAGAATTGTTTTATTTTTAGGTAACTGTATTTTTTATTTCCATGAACTCTTTCTAATTATACCCATTTAAAGCAGACTTTTCTAATTTAATGACTGCATTATCTTCCGATATAATAAAAGCTATTAGTTTCCCCTTTGACACTAAAATGTTTATTTTTAGTCTTTAAAGCTTTTTTATTCTTATGATTTGGGAATGATAACCTCTAAGCTCTTTATACATTAGAGTAGAAACTATAAGTTCAAATTCATATTTTTTTCTTTTTAACCTAAAGCATAATGATTCAACATAGTTTAAAAAAAATGGAATAGGAAATATACCAGACAAAAGCACAATAACCAAAAAGAGGTAGTGTAGCCATGCTATTATCAGATAACAGGTCCTAACACATAACTCAAAAGATGTAAAGCAAACATTGACATTACAAGTAGATCTGATAAATCCATTATCATTTACAAAATTTTGCATACCTAGCTGAAGTTGATAGGCAAAAAATAGTAAAGAAAGAGAATTTAGAACAGTAGAACAAACTTGATTTAATGAGTTTTTAGATAACCCTATATCCAACAATTCTAGAAAAGGCTGTTCTTTAATATTTTACTTTCTCTCAACTAAAGCATATGGAACATTTTTTTAAAAAATTGACCTGATACTTTGCAAAGAGAAACCCTCAACAAATAAAAAAGATCAACTTCTTTTAGATCATTCAGAAATTAATAAAAATACATATATATATGTATGATCATATGGCAAGCATCGTAGTATGGAGAATTTTGCAACCCTCTCCCAAGTTTATTCTCTTTCACTTTTTGACGCTGAGAAGTTTGCTGGATAAGAAGTTCGCTGGGATGTGATGAGTTGAGAGGATATCATCATCAGAAGCATTGATTGTGAGTATTGCCACGGTTAAGGAATGAGATTATTAGATGTGTTCTAAAATCCCCGTGTGAGTTTCAAAAGGAAATGGTATTGAATGCCTGTCTTAAGTGCTGAATAATTGTTCTTTCCTTTACTATAAATACAAACACTGTGAGTTTGTTTTGAGTCTTCCCACATTTTCAGGACGGTTAGATTAAAATTATCAAAATTATACAGATATTCTATAAAAATTAAAAGCAAGATAAAAATTCTGAGAAAATAATGGCATGAAGATTATCACAGAATAGTCCAGTTTAACAAATAATAATGAAAATTAGAGGCTTAACATTATGCAAAGCAATAAGAAAATGAGCTAAAATATCACTAATCTTGAAGAGTCATTTTAAAGTGTTATTTTAAACAGCAAAGTTGGCACTAAAGGAAGAGGTCATTATAACTCAGAGATTCATGATTATTTGCCGGAGCCAGCCAGCTGAGATCGAACAGCCCCTAAAAGAGGGGGGTGAAGCCTAAGGGAAAAAAAGAGACAGAAAAGTTCTTTGGGGGCATACAGTCAATGCTGCAGCCTCGAATTTATTTAGCATAGCCTTTATGTTTCTTTTTGAATACAATAGCAAAGCACAGAGTACAATAACAAAGCACAAGTACATACCATAGAAATGCTGACATTTACATAAGTTCCTAAGTATCCTTCCCTCAGGGTACAAACATCCTTCTTTTCTGGGCTGTAAAACATTCCACTATCTTAAAAGGATTTCTTTAGGAGGCAAACCTCCCCTCCAGGGTCAGTAACGTTTAACCCCACACCCTGCTTCCTAGAACCATTGTTTAAGCAGTCTCAGCAGCTGCTTCTTGGCTATCAGCTATGTGACTTCTTCAGTGTCTCATAATGGCTCCAGACAATTATTATTACTCATTAAGAATTCCCCAACACAGCTGTGTGCTGACTGCCACCAAGTAGTAGATATACTCTCCCATAGACTGGACTTTGTGTTTCATTCAATGCATTCTACAATTATATTAGTCTTTCAGGCAACCACATAACACTGATGGCTTAAACAGAAATCACAGTCAAGTAAACTACTAGATTTTCCATAAACGTGCTAATAAAATTCACTTCTATTAGATGTTTTCAGTTACTTTACTTAATTTATGATAATGAGCTTTAGTTTATCTTTATTAAAATTAATTTAGTTAATTTCACTGCAAAGTGCAAATTCATATGCTCCCATTAGTACCTGTCATATCCACAAACTTTGTAGATAACCAAGTTGTGGGGCAAAGCAGGTGAATGGTGAATGAGAGAGAGAGAGAGAGAGAGAGAGAGAACGTTTATACACATATTGGTTTGTCACACATGTGTATACTACTTTCATGGAAAAACATAGAGAATGGCTTTAGTACAAAGCAATTTTTCCCCAAAATGCCTATATGGGCCAAGATTTATGTTCCAGTGAAATTTGCCAATGTAGTGCCTAACTGGGTAACTATTACAACTTTTCCTGCCCTGTACCTAATACTGAATTCATGTAATAATTTCAAAAAGAATAAAGGAAGAAAGAAAAGTGTCAGGTGCTTATTTGAAAAAGTCTGTCTTTCAGTTGCATACATTCTATTTGTTTTTATTTTATTTTTCATTTTTTAAAAAAATTTATTTTAGTTTCAAGTATACAATACATTGGTTAGACATCTATATAGTTCATAAAATGATTCCCTCAATTGCTCCCTTCCTCCCCTGACCCTCCACCTAGTCAACATATTAATGCTAACAACATTCCCTATGCCGTGCTCTCCATCCCTGTGACCATCCTTCAGGTACTAATTTATATCCCATTCTCCAAGCCTCCCAAGCCCCCTTCCCTCTGTCCACTATATTGTGAGCCTGTTTTTGATTAGTTTGTTCTTTTTATTACTTAGATTACACATATAAGTGAAATCATATAGCATTTATCTTTCTCTGTCTGACTTAAATACTTTCTAGGTCCATCAAAGCAATATCTTTACCAATCCCCTTCCTTTTCATATGTAAGGGACTTGTTTTCTTATCTTTTAAGCCACTCTATCTTTTGCTTAGAGCATTTAATTTTTTTCCATTTAAGGTACTTATTGATAGGAATGTAGTTGTTACCATTCTTTCTTCCTGTTTTTGATACATGTTTCCTCTTCTTAAAGAAGTCCCTCTGGCATTTACTTTAGTTTCTTTTTGTCCGGGAAGCTCTTTATCTGTCTTTCAACTCTAAATGATAGCTTTGCTGGGTAAATTATTCTTGGTTGTATATCCTAGATCTTCATCCTGTCGAATATTTTTTGCCAAGCCCTTCTGTCTTGCGTAGTTTCTTTTGAGAAATCAGCTGCCAATCTTATGGGTGTTCCCTTATAAGTAACTGTTTTTCCCTTCTTTTAATATTCTTTCTTTGTATTTAACCTTTAGCATTTTAAACATGACGTGTCTTGGTGTGGGCCTCTTTGGATCCCTGATTTTTGGAATTCTCGGAGCTTCCTGGAGTTTTATGTCCATTTCCTTCACCAAGTTAGGGAAGTTTTCCATCATTATTTCTTCAAACAGCTGTTCAACATCTTGATCAGGTACACTGATCAGATGAATATTTTGGACCCTTAATAGTGTCCTATATTGCCTCCTTGAATATTATTTTTTATAGTCTTGGCCGTCTTTTTTTTTCTTGCCATTCTGATTGAGTGTCCTTGGCTTTCCCATCCTCTTAGATACAACATTTAATTCTTTTCTTTATTCACTTTGTTTATTCTATTTAATATACTTCTCATCTCAGATAATGTGTTCTTCATTTCAGACTAGTTCCCTTTTTATAATTTTTATTTACATTTTTATGTTTTTTATCTTTTTGTTGAAGTTCTTACTGAATTTATCTACACTTCCCAAAGTTCAATTGAACATCTTTATAACCAGTGTTTTGAACTCTGCATCTGTTAGATTACTTGACTCCATTCTATCTGGATCTCTGTTCTGTTCTCTCATATGGTTTCTGCTTCTTTGTCTTCCCATTTTGGCTACCTTTCCATGTCTGTTTCTATGTACTAAGGAAAGCTCCCAAGTCTCCCAGTCTTAATTAGTGTGGATTTGTGAAGTAGGCATCCAGTGGCACAGTCCTGAGAGGGGTTCAGATGCAGGCCAAACTTAGCCCAAGCCTCTACCCCTCCAGGGCCACCTGTTAAGATTCAGCAAGCAACCCACAGATGCTGTGCTTATAGCCGCCTCAAAAAGGCCACACCAGAAACCAAGGCCAGCTGCCTCCAGTGTGAGTCTAGGCGCTACTCAGCAAGGAGCACCTGACTTGCTGAGGATACACCTGGAAGTGGATTGAGTGGGGCCGCGAATTGGGAGAGGCGGGGTTCCAGGGAATCCTCTGGGTGGAGTGACCTCCAATTTGTCGATGTCACAGCCAGGCCACGGCGTCTGCTCTGTCTGTGCACCGATAGGGAGTAGGGCTGAACAGGGAACAATGGATACTGCCAGCACTCTGTACAGGGAGTCTCACCTCGGCCCTCGCTGGGACCGTGTCTCCCTGTAAGACCCTGGTGCCCCCCGCACACAGCCAGATCGGCACTAGTGCTCAGAGGGAGCAGGTCTGTTACCGTGAAAATCCGCTCATGGACACGGCCCTTTAAGAGGCGTCTGCGCTGCCGCTGCCACTGCTGCAGCCTTCGTCTCTCTCCGCTGCTCAAGACCAGGCGCCCCGCGTCCTCGCCCCGTGCCACCTTCTACCATTGCAGGTAATTTCTCGGGTTTCTCCCTAGTTGTATGGCTCGTTCATCTAGATCCCAGGCGATTTTTCCTTCCTGCTGGTCTTTGTTTCCATCACAACTTTGATTTAGGCGCCAGAAGGATGAACAGAGAGCCTCTATCATCTATGCCGTTTCTTCCCCCTCTCTTTGTGTTTAAATAATGTTTTGTCATGAGTCGCCGTCTGAAAATTCCCCTGAGTGGAGCAGAGGTGGCCCATCCCGGGACTTTCAAGAGCTAACATCTTTCAGTGACTTCAAATGAAGGAGGCATTTCTATCCTCGCATTATCATCTTAAGTTTAGGCAGAGCCTCCTCAGAGCACAGCATATGTTGACATGAAATTAACTAGAGAATGAGAGAGATTGCTATTGTAGGGTTATATAATAAGAAAGGAACTAGAAAACAGCAAAATCTTCTGGAGTATGTTGATGATCATATAGTTACCACATTGGTAACTTGATCTCACAGTTTATGGTACTTTGACATTTATCCAGAATGCCCCAAATTCCTTCATGAGGGACATCTATGATTTATTTTGGATTCATTTACATCAAATCATCAGCTATATATTTGGCAATGTCTGGGGACATTTTTGATTGTCACCCCGCAAGGAGAAGAATCTGCTGCTACAGGTATTTCATACTAGAGCCCAAGGAAGCTTCTTACTATCCTATAGCGAGCAGGTTAACCCCCACAACAACAGAATGTCTGGCCTCAGATGTCAGTAGTGCCGTGTTTGAGAAAAGCTGATCTAAATACAAATTTTTTTTCCCTTTTTCTCTGCTCCTGCAAATGTTACTGCTTCCAGAAATCAAATGATAAGACTGTAAAGCACTTTTTGAGAAAGATTATTAAGAATTATGTCCACGTTTATGAAGTATCAATGTTCTAGTCAAAGTCATTTAGAGTAATAGTCCATCACCTAAAGCATTATCACAATTAGATTTTCAATATTGTGAGAACAAACATGATGGAATATATCCCCAAATTGAACTTGACTGAGAATTTCTTAATTATTTCAGTAATTTACTGAATCATTTTGAATCATTTTGTGTACAATATTATATACTTACGTGTGTATTTTATATACTCTGTTGTAATTTGCATGTATTACAATCCTTTCCTAGTCCAGGAAAGGGTTGTTTGCTTTTAAATATACTGTCTCAGTTAATTCTCAAAATGGCTAGAGTAGAATTATTTCTGTGAACATTCCGCACAAAGGAAACTGAAGGTATGGAGGCTAGGTGATTTGTACATTTATATAATTAACGAAGAGGGTAAGAAGAACAGATGGTTTGAGTTAGATCACAGAGTCTTTTGGGTAAAGGAGTTTTGATGTTATTTTAAAGGCAAAGAGGATCCACTTAATGACTGTTCAAGAAGTGATTACTCAGTTGCTTTTTTTGAAATCAGACAGCATAGGCTAATGGTTAAGTGCTAAGTCTCAGCAGTCAGATTTTTGTTTCTTCCTCTTAGAGTATGACCTTGGATGAATGGCAACCTTTTCATCTCTAAAGCAAGAATAATGCTGTTACCTATATCATTGTGTGTGTGTGTGTGTGTGTGTGTGTGTGTGTGTGTGTGTGTGTGATCAGCAAGATAACCTATATTAGGTTGTGCCTGACACATAGTAAGTACAGAGTAAATAATTGCTATCATTACCAATCCTACCATGATGCATTTAAATATATGTATTTTTAGAAATATCACTCTGAGTACATTTCAGAGAAAGCACTGTAGAATAGCTAGACAGACATAGAGAATGATTGTAGATGCTCTTGGTGTATCCAGGTAAGAAATTAAGACAACTGGGATAGTCAATGATAGAAGGCGTTGAAGAAACAGGTTCAGATTAAGTGACGGTAACTGGAACTGATATATTTTATTGACCATTGTATATGTAAAATGAAGGAAAGGACTATTATTGTTCTGGATGTCAAAAACTGATTAAATAAGATGTTATTCATTGAATTGAGGTTACAAGAAGAGCAGGTTGATGGTAGCATAACGTAAGTTCAATTTCGAACATGTCAAATTTAAAGGTGCTTTGAAAGTTGAGTAAAAAATATCCTTCAATATATAGAATACATGGGGCTACATCTCAGAATGGAGATTGAAATTAGACATAGAGATTTGACAGTTATCATTAAATTTAGGAAGGGAAAGGGTTTTCTCTCAGTGGAGGGAGATTACTTCTGGAATACGCTCCCTTCAGTCCACGTTCTCTCTTACATCTGATTATTTGAAAGGAAAATGGTATGTGACGCTCAGCATCTTTTATTCTCCTTTATTCTGGGTCTAACAAAACATGTACTCTGAAATGCTCTTTGTCACATGTGCTTTGGAGGAAGATTGTTTCCACAGAGAAGAACACGGTGGTCCACTGCTGTTAATGAATGGGTGGGTAGCTCTCTGTTATGTTGGAGTTCATTATTGGGAGTCTCACACTTCCAAATATATAAGCCACATCAAAATACATTGGCTTTTTAAATAATATAAATGTGTTGGTTTTTTTATTTCCATCCACATAAGCCTCTGTCTAATCTTTCTGTACGATGAGAATTTAGCTGGAGAAAGGGTATCATTCATTGGATCCCTCTAAGGCTCTAATCCACATGTAGATACAGTCAAAACTATAGTTATGAATGAAAAAGGAAAACTTGCAAAGGAAGTACCTTAGAAGAGAAGAGAAAATGGAAAGGAGAAGTGATAAGTAAATTAAGTTGAAGAAAAAGAAGAGGAGGGTCTAATTCTAAGAGAAATCCATATGAAGATTCAGGACTATAGTATCATGGGAAGAAAACCTAGTGGGATAGACAGACATAAGAGTTGGAAAACCGTAGTGTCACAGAAAAGCATCAAAGGAAACGCTTCTCAAAGTATGTGGGTGGGAGTTAGGGCAAATCCATAAAACCAAGTACTGAAAAATTGTCAAGTAGGATGAAATCTAAAGCTATCTTTAAGGTTTGGTAATTAGGATGCAGTTGGTAACCTTAGAATGAGCTATTTCAATTGAAAATGGAGGCAGGGGTCGGGGGAGGTGGGTAGAGGGATGTGGGTGGACCAAGATGCATTATTCTTGCTAATATAATTGTGTGTGTGTGCACCTGCATGTAGACAAATAGATGTATGCATATTTTCATATTTTCATCTTCAACTTTTTAAATCAGAGAAAAATCGCCTTAGGAGTTTTATTAAAATTATTTTGGGCCAGGATTTTTTTTTTAATGTATCAGTAACCTTAACCATACATGTTAATTCAGTAATGAACTTCTTGTTAGACATAGAGCTGACTTTTAACAAACAACAGTTTGTACAATCCTATTAGTTAAACTGAAAATTAAATAAGATACTCTGTCATATTTCATATTTTGTCAGGAATTTCCTTTCCTTAGGAGGGATAATATTCAGTCAAAATCTTTTGCGGTTTACTCACACACGGTATGGAAAACTTTAGACCTGTCTATTTGCAAAGATAGGCCTTATTTTATTCAACCGGTTATTCAAACTCACATATTTTGAATGATCCATGTGTCTTAAACTAGTTATGTTAATCTCTGCTAATATATAAAGTATCAACTTCAAAAATAACAGATAAAGCAGTGTCCTATAGTTACTTGTGTAACTTACATCATGTTACAGTGAACCTGAATAGTCAGCATCAAAAGTTAAAAAAAAAGATTAATAGATCCAATAGGCTATTCTTCTAGGAGTGTTGTTCCTGGAACACTGAGCTCATGCTTTTTCAAGGAGCACAAGGATAAAATTGTACATGATCAGGCTATAGTCTAATTTACGGGTGAGTCTAAAACAATTTTAGGAGCTTAACACTGCAATAGCCCTTTGGAGTATTAACTCTGTCAGCTGGCTTGCAAATCAGAAAATTGATAGCTCTATTATGAAGGTATGTGAAATACCAAATACATGGACTGGATGTAATGCTTAACTGCTTTATGAGGTGACCAAAAAACTGCTGACTGATTTGTTGGCTTAAATCCTGCGAATGGATCCCTTTAATTGCCTTAAGAATATTCTGCTAAATAATTCAAAAGAACTGGGCCTAAAAGGGATGAATTATATAAATTCAAGTGGATTGTATTTAAATTAGAAAGTGTTTTTGAGGCAAAGTTAGGTATAAAAATGGTTACTTTTTCAATTGTGCTTAAAAACTAAAACCTGAAAATTTAGAATAGAAGGAACAATGGATTTTTTTTTGCTCAGATATTCCTTGTTTCTTAATTATTCCTACCACATTGAGAGTATTATTATATATAAAGTATATTTTTATTAAAGTATTCTTAGCATAGTATATTTACCTAGTGGCAAGTCAGTAACCAAACTGAACAAAAAGAATATATTAATTGAATATGAATTCTATGCCAGCCATTTTGTTAGTATTCAGTCTATTATGTGAAGAAAACATAGTTCCTGCTTTAAATCAGCTTAAATATCTCATTTGTAATGCAGGCACCTTCAAATAAATTTAATTGTGAGAATTTTTTAAGACATTTTTTCATATTATGACTTCAAAGAACTTTTTCAAAAAAGACTTAAGACATCTTACATAAATACAAATTGCACTTAATGCAAAGTAATTAGAGGTTGCAACATATAATGGAGACAAGCATGAGGTTGTAGCACCAAATACATGTTGTAAATTTCTATACTTTTACCGGAAGTGGGAGATATAATTGATTCTTTGCTTTTTGGTAGCAAAAATGATGTTACTTAGGTACTGGTTAGGATACTGTACTCAGAAATCAGTAGGTAAAATTGATAGCTCCAGAAGTGTGTAGACAATTTTATATCACCTTTAAAAATGTCTTTTAAATTTCTCCATAAAAATTCTGTTTCACTCTTTTTGATACTATCTGTTCACACTCATGAGACAGTGCCTAGGTGAGAATTCTCCGATTTCTTTCATTACATCCTGCCAATCTCATATAAACAAAATTCCATGAACTCAATTGAACATTGTTCCACCTGAGGGCAGTCTTCAGTTCTGATACTTTAAACTCCTTCTTCTAGATATACTTACAGAATGTTTATTGGGCGACTAGGGAAAATAACAGGATGTTTTTTTGAGATAGCTGTAATCGGTATTAGGAATATTGGGCAGGACTACTCTCTCTGATGAGAAAGAAACATGGTAAGCTATCACATAAGCCCACAGAATTTTCTGCCAAAATGAAAAGTATCCATTCCAATCTGTGCTGGCTAATTATACCTACTCTATACACTATGTATGTGCATAGAGAAAATTAAATAATGACAGAAAAGGAACTTGTCTCACAAATTCCTAAGGACGTATTTTGAAATCATGTCATTATTTACTCCTCTACTCTTTCCTGTCCTCAAAGATTCTTTGGACCATCTGTGATGACATTTTGTTAAAACTTATCTCTAAGATAAGAAAGGAAGCATGACTATACCCTTTTGCACACCTTCAGAACTGGATATAATTAATATATTGCCTACTGAAATATATTGGAACAACTGGGCTGAGAACATGAAGATAAGAGCCTCTCCAAAGTAAAGTGTGATAGATACTGGCCACACATCATGTCCAGCCCTGCTTTGATCTTAGAACACAGAAGTTACTTGATTCTGAATGTTCACATCACATAATGGCCATTATTGTTTAGTTATAATGCAACCTGTAGAGGTTGAAGTCTAGCACTCATGATATTTTGGCATGAATGTATTATGTCTTTTTAATAATATATTTTATATAAATGACGAAGTTATCCCTTTCCATATTTGGAATTCATTTAATATATGGACTTCTAAATCTAATTCACATTTTATTCCTTCATAGTTTACAATTACTCATTCTTCTAATCTCAGCCCTTGTTTGACTCCTAGACTATTGGTTTTCCTATCCTAATAGCAATTCATCTTTTCTATCATTGTTGTTATTTTATGCTCAGTGATGTGAACATGTATTTACGTCTATCTCTGACCATTAAACTAAACTCTCAGAAAATGGAGATCATCAAACACTGATGTCTAAGAGTACTCAACTTCAGGGTACATTCTGGTCCCTTACCTCTTGCTGACCATATCGATACGTTTTAACTCTCAATGCCTAGTCAGATATGCAATGCAGGGTCAAAAAAATTCCATAGAAGAGATTAGGCAAATTTCCATGCTATTGAAGGATTGCTTAGATTATTACAAAGTAAATCTAATAGTGTTTAGATCCATTTTTTTTTAAATATGATAATATTTTTATTTCAATAATTTGAAAATAACTCATTGTCTCTAACATGTATTATTGCTGATGAAAAGCTTGATGTCTGCTTCTTTGTAAATGCCCTTTTTTTATTCCATGCAATTTTGGATATTCTTGATAATCTACAGTTTAGTTTTGGGTTTATTAATCATCTTTAGGACTGAGTGTGATTTTTTAAATCAGAAAAAAAATGTATTTTTTCTTTAATAAATTCTTCTCATTCTTTATCTCCATTCTGAAAATATATTTAGAATATGCTGGATTTTTTGAAACTAATCCTGTGTACCTTAAACTTACTCTAATGTATTGTTTAATTCTAAGCCTATTTGTTTTAAATTTTCTGAAATTTCCTGTTATATATTATGTATAATATTAGGTGGCCTTCAGCCTTATTCACTCTCTGATTTTTAAATTTTCTATTAAAACTTTTAATCTGAGCAAGAACATTTTAATTGCTAACTTTTTGGCCTCTTCGTATTTTACAGATGTGCCACCATTTCTAACAGCAATAAGTGCAAATACCTAATAACTAATTACAATGCACCAAGCACTATTTTAAGTGATATAACTTTATTAAATCTCACATCAACTCTATACTTTATTCTGTTTCACAGATTGGGAAAGCAAGGGGAAGAGGGGACCATGCCTGAGTCACACAGACAGTGAGTAATCCTCTAAAATTTTCTACTTCGTTGATTTATAAAATTGATCTCGCACTGCATTTCCCCCCTTTTTATTTTATAGATGTTACTGACCCCTTTATATTTTACACACACAAAATAGTAATGTTAAAGTCCCTCTTCGGTTACTTATGTTTCTACTTTACAGATCCTTCCAGTTATTCAATTTATAGTTGGCTCTTCTTCCATTGAACTTTCTCATATGCCCACTGGTTTAACGTATTGTGGTAAGAATTCAAATTCCGGAGGAGACATTTCAGGAGTCTCGTGTGGGTGGTGCGTATTGATGCCTCACACAACGCAGCTTCTGGTTGCCTCTGCCTCTTTTTCACTGGGTTCACTGATTCTGAAATAGATTGCATGTGAGTTTTTTTTAGACTTAGGGTTTTTGTGCTATATGGTTTGCACGAAGTTGAATCTCGGAACTTTATATTTTACGCTGAGGGTTTCAATCATTCATGATTTCATTTCTCTTTACTTTCACAATACAACTCTAGACCAGTTTATATATGATGCCATCATTTCCTGAAATCCAGTTTCTTCTTGCTGCTTTATGTACACAGCCCTTTACTCTCCATTGTAGATATTTTCACCATTAATTTACAAGTTTCATACCTTGTGCATTACTCCGCTTTGACTCCTGGTTTGCAGAATGGTTATGAGGTGCTTTTTGTGGTTATTGTTGTTTTGTTTTTTAGGGTACATAGGCATTTCCCTTTCAATATATCCCCTGTGGACCAAGGGATATATTTTTAACATTTTAAATGTATATCGTCAAGCATATTCTATAATTTGGATCAAAAATCATTTCTGTTCTTTTCAATCTGACATCTCAGTCAGAAATTTATTCTTTTCAATTTAAATATGTTTTACAGTAACTTCTCTAGAAACAGATTACCAAAACTATCTTGGGTTAATGGCTGTGGCTTTGAGCTTTTAATAGTTGTCTTTCCTTTGACACCAAGAGAAAAGATCTACTTGTTTTTAATATAGGAATTTAATACTTTTTTCTTTGTTATTTCAGTTCTAAGAAGGAGTCAGTTACCTCTTATCATGAACAATGGGAAAACACAATACAATTGCTCATGATTTTACTGTTTTATAGAAATATAAACATATTCTTTAAAATTTATTTTATTCCCCATTGATTTGAATAGCATGAAATAGGCAGGATGTATTCATAGAAAGGTACACACAAAATGAGTGGTTTTAGTAAAATGTGAGAAGAGAATATTTACCTATTAAAAATTCTATATGCGATCTTGTCTGATCTCAGAAGCTAAGCAGGGTTGGGCCTGGTTCATATTAGATGGGAGACCACCTAGGAATGCCAGGTGCTGTAGGTGGAAAAAAATTCTATATTCGTATGTCTGTCAGACAAGAAAACTTTCTATATGCCAGCCTGAATCTGAGCTCTAGAAGTCTGAAAAATATTTCCAGGAGTTATATGATGGGGGTGGGGGGGTGGTGAAGGAGAGAACATTTAGTCAAATTGTTTCCCTTTAATACCATTTCCTGTTATTCCCATCAGCAATCTGCCTAATATATCACAAATAGAATTAAATAAAATAAAGGATATTCTCAATCGATCTCTTTGATTAAGAACCCTATTAGTAGAGCAGAAAGAAATGGTAGGGCAGTGTATCTCCTTTTAAATTATCTCAGAATATTGAGTTGCTTCTTCTGTGGCCAAAGCCTGGCAATATTTTAATGTTTCAAACTACCCAGTCTTAAAATAAATTTGTAAAATTTTGTGTACCAATTAAATGTAAAATTCATTTTGTCATGGGGTGGCTCCATAGTGTAGTGGTTAGCACATCTACATACAGAAGGACCTGGATTCACATGTCAGGTGAAGCCACGGACCATACCCCAGGTGTGCCAGGGCCCAGGTGTGTACCACCAGCATGTGGGAGGAGATGCCTCACCTTCAGAGATCTATTTTTTAAGGGGAAATGGCAACATCCATAGGTCAGGGGTGGAAGTGGGTGGGTGGGGGGAATTAAAAGAAGGGGGAAAATTCATTTTATTTTAAAGAGTCAGTTTAGTAAAAACACAAAAACTATAATTTAAAAGCATTCCTCAACTAAGTGTTATAGTTCAAGAAGTCCTTTAATGAAAACTAAGAGAACTTTCTCAAGTGGATTTATTTTCATGTTCAATGTTATGGCAAGTATAGAGAAAATTTGGAGCTGGCAAATCTTCAATTTAATTTGATGGACATTTATTTAATGGGGACTCTGTGTCAGGCATTCTGATAAATTTTCTAAATGAATAAGATGGAGTTTATGCTTTGGAAGAGCTCCCACACTTATGGATAAGATATATGTATAAGCAATTAACTGTAAAACAATGTACTGTGTTATAATAGCAGATTAAAAATATACTCTTAGACCAGAGCTGAAGAATTAATTAGGCCTATTTTAGAAAGATCAAGGTCTAATCAGTAAATCATATTGGGATCACTTGAGGAGTAAAGGGTTAAATTTTATTATGGTTCTAGATATTCTGATGCTTCTCTTGTGGGGTGGGAGAGAGGTTGTACTTCTACTAGTGAAAATAACTCCCAGATCGATGGCCACATCGATTTGCTGCAACTTATGAGAATAAGTTATGTATCACTCAGTTATATTTAAGACCCTCCTCAAAATCATGAACTATGACTGGCTGATTATCTCAACATGAGGAAAACGGAACCGTGGGAGGGAAAAAGAGTTAAATGTGTGCAGAAGACCGTGGGTCTTGTAATGCACCTGTGCTTATAATTCATTCATTTATTTAACACTTATTATAATGGTGTTGAATTAATTTCCTACTTCATTCAAGTGCTCATATGTCAACTCATATATGAAAACTTTCTTGAACTTTTGATACAAGAGGATTTTTCTTCATTTTGTTACCTTCTTCTGCATTATTTTTAGCCTTACCTGACATACTGTATATTTATTTCCTTGCTTATTACATGTCTCCTTTCCTACTAGAACATAAGCTGCCTAAAACCAGAAGTTTTGCTTGTTTTGCTCAGTGTTATTTCCAAAGTCTTGAACAATGTATATGGTAGGAGCTCAGTGTATATTTGCATAGTGATTGATTAACTTATGAATTAATTACATTATAAAGTACTTGTTACATCAGATATTATGATAATGCTGTGATGTCAAACATGACAATTTCCTGAGTTGTGAAGGAGCCGATTTAGACGAGGGCTCTAGTTACAAATACATAACTATAGTGCAGGATGACAACTAATAAATGAAATGCACACACAGTGTTTTGAACATTAAGTGGCGGAAATGACTACTAAACCAGGGAAAATTGAAGATCCCCAAAGAACAATTTATAGTAAGGCTTAATTGATCAGTAAGACTAATATGTGATAAAGCAAAAAGTCTTGAGAGCAGAGAGAGAAGCATATGTATATGGAGGTTCTTTAAAAAGACTGAACATCTATATTTGAACAATAATTAAAAATGAAACATCTCTGGGATGTGATTTAATGGTGAAATTATTAGAAAATGAGACAGAAAAGATATGTTAGGAATGAGCCTCAAAGAGCCGTACAGAGCATATGTACCGAATGTGAGACTTTGTCCTAGCCATGAAATACCATCTCCTTGCTTTTTTTAAAAGAAGAGATATAACAATACAACCTGTACATCATTAAACTATGGCTCCCTGACTGCTTCCTGTTTTTGTAAGTAAAGGTTTATTGGAACTCAGTCACAACTATTCATTTACATATTGACTATATGAGTGCTTTCATGCTGCTACAGAAGATTTGAGTAGCTGTGACAGAGCCTAAAAAAACAAATATTCATAATTTGACCATTTGTAGAAAAAGTTTCCTGACCTAATTGAAAATAGAAGTGAGGAGGACTAATAAAGAGACTGCTGCAGTGCTTCTGGCCAGTCTGGATGATGTCAATTGAGTGAGATCGATGTGACAATAGACTTGACAAGATTTGTTGAATAAAAAATTGGATCTCTGTGAAGAAGGGGAAAATAAGAAACAGCTCTACCACAAGTAAAGAAGCTAGTGGCACTTCCTTATAGCTGAGAATCTTAGATGATATGTGTCTAAATCCTTAGGGGAAAGGGAGTTTCCTCCTAGAATATTCTGTGATCGCTTGTGCACGCTCTGCAGACGGCACAGATTCAATAAATGTACCTGTGCGGTAACTAGAGGTATCATTATCCCCAGTGAGAACCACTTTCATTCTCAAAAGGGATCTAGAGCCATGCGTTTCTTTCATATTCTTTCCTCTTATGACAAAATTCTGTATCTTATTTACAGGGAATGGTAAAGTAGAGATACTGATGGCAGGTGATTTCTGAGCCTCAGAGAAGGCACTTACGGATTTAACAGAGTGAAAGAATTTCACTAGGTGCCCTAGAAACGAAGTAAGGCAGATCCCAAATGAGTCCTGGGAAAATTGGGAACAACCTCAAAGACAGTTTGCACTGAGATTTAAAGACTCTTGAGAGTGGTCAAGGTATAAGGCCACGAAAAGATTTACCATTTTATTCTGCACATTGAAAAATATTAATCACGCAAACATAATTTTAAATTTCTTTTGAGTAATATTTAAAGTTAAATATAAAGGCAAGTAAATAGAATGCCAGTAGAACCTTAATTAATAAATTATTGACAAAGACCCCAGTGCTATATGAAACTTCAGTGTGATTTTGAAACCATTATTAAAATATGTATATGTTTTAAATTCTTTGTTTCCTTTATTTTTTATTGCTGAGCTAACCTTAGGTAGGAGTATCATTACTAGATCAAAACTTTTTATGTTTGGTCCTAGTGTCTCACTGAGGCCTTGAGAAAATTATTTACCGTTGCTTCTCAGTTTTTTCTCTCTGCCTTCTTACGGAATCCTGTGAGATTGTGCCAGGCTTCATGCAACACAAAGTATCAGGCCTTGGAATCAGAAGTCATCAATCATAGAGCCTGGAAAAAGGCCATAATGTTTTGTATTTGAGTACACGGTTTTGAAAGCTAGTCCGATCTGGTTTCATAAACCAGCCCCACTAACATGTTAAGCAGTTATTTTAAACAATCGGAGTCTTTATTTTCACTTGTTAAACATGGACACAGATATCTGTTTTCTGGGTTGATATGTGGACTTAATATTTTTGTACATCAATCATTAAGCCCAGGTACTGGCACAGTAGATATGCAATAAACAATAGCATATAGAATTGTTGCTCCCAAATTTTTCTGACTTTCCATTTTTGAATTCTGCTAAGCCTCTGGTACTATGATACTTTTTTATTCCTTCCCCACTCATGACCTCTCATTTCTGCTTTCTGCCTGAATTTGTTTTGATTGTTCTTCCATCAACCCATCACTATTTTTGACTCACTGTTCTCTTAGCTGAACCTACCTTATATATGCAACATCTCTTCTGTCTTGACACCTCCAGAAAGCTGTAAATATTTCCATCTAATTCCTCCCAGGCTGTGAGAATCTCCCCGCTTATGAAACTCTAAGGAAAGTGTTACATATAAGTGTAACCATATAATTTGCAATAAAACAGGAATAATTGGGGGAGCAAAATAAATGATATTGTTAGTTACAGCAGGGTGTCTGGTGTAAACCAGGACCCTCTAGGGAAACAGATATGAATGATCCCCACACTTATAAGCAAAGTTGTTGCTGAAATTTTATTTTGAAGGCACAGGACAATGCCTTTCCTCATTGCCATTTATCATTCAGGATCTTGCAAATTGTTTCATTTTTTTGAAAGTGCTGATTGGTATGGTTTTTGCGTGCTCAGATCTGCTTTATGTAGTGAAATGGAAACTGGCTCAATGCCCCAAATACTTACAATCAAAAGATGCAGGTGATAGTCTCAACAGTGGAAAAACCAGAGGAGCTATAAGGCCAGGTAATCACCGACTCTGTGTGTTACCAAATCACATCGACCATTTTGACAGTGGGGTTTTATAGTGATTCATTTAGTTGTCCCAATAAAGATTGATGGAGATAGCCAAAAATAAATTCCCCTAGTTTTGCTTACCAAAATACAAACAGTGCCAAAACTCATGAATGACTGCAGCAGCAATTAATCTGAATCACATACCAGATAGCTTCAGTCAGTGCATTTTCTCTGTGAATGCGCTGGATTTAATTTAAAATGGCAAAGTAAGGGTAAATAAATCATTAGGTTGTTCTCCTAAATTTCTGTTATGTGTATAGAGTAGCTGAGTGCTAGAGTTGGCAGAAGTCCCCATTAAGTCAGTGAACATTCATCAAGCAGATGCTGTGTATCAGGCACTGTGCTAGACACTAGGGTTTGTGCTAGGGGGAAAAAAAAAAAGCAAACGTTTGTGATGCCTGTCTTTACACATCACTTAGGTTGCTAGGACACACTTATCAATTCCAGTTTTTCCATATTTGACACGTATATAGAATGAGGAGAGTGTAGCTTTTTTTCTCTTTGAAAACAAATGAATCATTTATGCCACTCAGGGAAAATTGGCAATATTTGCTTGTCACCTGAATACTGAAAAGAAGCTTGCCTTCTTGGATCTCTTCTATCAGTTTATTGCCTTTGGAAGATTCTAAGTTGCTGGAAATTTTCTATTACCTTAGACAGACCCCTCTGCCAAAATCCTATTTCACAGGTATTCCTGCTTGCTGGATAGATGCTTTGTGTCTAGGACTTGGCTCTCTCCCCTTCTTTAAGGCAATCACACCATCTTCTTGAGAAATAATGACCTCCTCCATGGATTTAGCTTGACTTCTATCAGAACTTTTGGTAGCCAGGCTATTTACACTAAACTATTTGGTTGGTTCCCTCCACTCAGAATTCTGGTTATTATTGATTCTTTGTTCCTCTACAACATTATACAATTGTCTCAGAGGCTTAGAGTTTCTGATCAGTCTTTGTATTAGTTTCCTAGGGCTGCAGTAACGAATTAACATAAAATAGATGGCTTAACACAATAGACATTCCTTCTCTAACAGGTCTGGAGGCTAGATCTCTGAAATCAAGGTGTCATGCTCCCTCTGAGACTGGATGGAATCGGCCTTGCCTTTTCCTAGTTTTTGGTGGTGCTCATCAATTCTTGAGATTCCTTCTCTTGCAGCTCAGTCTGTGCCTCTGTTGTCACATGGCAATTTTCTTCTCCTTATATGGACACCAGTCATATCATTAGACCCACCCTGACAACCTCACCTTAACTTGATATATGCAAATACCAATTTCCAAATAAGGCTGCTTCACAGGTTCTTAGGGTTAAGACTCCAACAGATATTTTTAGGAGATAAAATTCAACCTATAGCAGTCTATATACATTAGTCTGCTGGAGAGTCACTTTTAGAGAAATTGCAGAATCAAATAAAGCAAATTCTCCATTCACTGAAAGTCTTCCCTGCTATCTAAAGCCAAGCAAATCTCTCTCCTCACTTACATATGTATGCATGTCATAATAACCACAGCCATGAGTTATGTGTATTTATTTATCAGTCTCCCACTCATGGGGAGATCCGTGAAGAGAAACATGATAAAGAAAACAGAAAGATGGACTGTTGAGGGAGAATCATTTTAAGTTTTAATTTCCTCACTAATCATGCTGTGGGGGATGTTTTAGTGATTCTGCACTAGCGTCCCTCTGCCATCATCTCTCATTTTATTATTTATTTATTTTTGAGTAGCGGGTATTTTGATTTGAATACCAAACAAAACCAAACTACCAGACGTTGTGCATGAGAAAGTAAAGTGATAATTTCAGCCTTTGAACAATATTATCTTTCTTTGGTATCGACTTTTTTCTTGCAGGTAGTTATAGTATGGGAATATCGTATTCATTGTATTCATAGTTCATGGTATTTTCTTATTATAATATTAATTTCCATGGGATCAGTGGTGGTTACAGCTGTTTGACTTCTGATATTGATAATTTGTGTTATCTCTGTCTCTGCTTATTCTAACTAGACATATGCTCATTCTCCAAACAAGAGTTTCATCTTGCTAATTTTTTTCTGTTTTCAATTCATTGATTCTATTAATTATTCTTACCTTTTATTTGTTCTAAGCTTAATTCACTCATCTTTCTCCTGTGTCCTAAGATGGAAACGTAGGTTATTGATTTTATATCTTCCTTTTCTAATACAGCAGCTCCTCAAATAATGTCATTTTGTTGACATTGTTGCATTATAGCATTGTGAGGGAAAAAATTGATTTCCAGTAGGGGCCACTGTCTGTCTGGAGTTGACATGTGCCCCCCATGTCTGTGTGTGTTTCTCCTGGGTATACCAGTTTCCTCCCACATTCCATGAACTGGCATGTCTACCGGCGTGCCTGAGCGGGTACGAGTCTGTGTGTGAATGTGCCCTGCCATGGAACAGTGTCCTGTCCAGGACTGCTTCCCACTTTGTGTCCTGGATCTGTAGAGTTGGGCCCAGGTCACTCACCACCCTGAACTGGAATGAGTGGTTGAAAAAGAATGATCTTACTTCTTTTTATTAATCTTTCTTAAATGTATGTAGAGCTTACATTTATTTCCATATTTGACATTAGAAGTGTTTGGGATCTTTATTTTGAGATTTGGTGATGTTTTTGTGACCAGAAATATGTCATAGTAACTTAACTTTTGTTTATATTAGTTAACCTATGGTAAAATTGGTTTGGTTCTACATCATTTAGCTAAAAGTCGCTGTTTCCGAGGACATATTTTTGACATTAAGTGAGAACTTACTGTGTATACATTTAAAGCTATCAATTTACCTCTCTAAACACCGATTAAGCAGAATTCCAATAATTTTGATGTTATATTTTCAATTTCACTTAATTCGAGTAAATTTCATTTTTCCTTGGGGCATCTCATTTTTATCTATGGGTTATTTACAGGTGTGTTGCTTAGTTTCCAAACACTTGGGAATTTTTCAGCCATCTTTCTGTTACCAATTTCAAGTGTAATTCAGTTATAGTCTTAAATACACTTTGTATGATTTCTATTCTTTAAGTTTGTTAAGGTATGTTTTATGGCTCAAAACATGGTCCAGCTTGATGAAGGTTGTGTGTGAGCATGAGAAGAATATGTATTCTGCTGTTGTTTGGAGTGTTCAATATATGTCAATTAGTTAAACTTGACAGATAGTGCTGTTCAGGTCATCTGTATTCTTACTGATTTTCTGCCTTCTTGATCTATCAATTTTTGAGACGAGTGTTGAAATTCCCAACTATAGTTGTAGATTTGTCTATTTCATCATTTATTTCTATCAGTTTTTGTCTCATGTACTTAGACACTCTGTTGGTGTAATATAGTGTTTTAAAATGCTGTCTTTATTCAGCTTTGAGGCTCTGGCTAGGGACCAGTCACTTCCTCTTCTTGAGTAGCTAAGTCCAAATTCTCAGTCACCTCCCTGTTATCAGGCATTGTGCTCTCATAGTCTGGGCCACTATGTGTCCACTGTAATTACTCCAGGACCAGGTACCAGACAACCAGGACAGCCCCTCTGCCCCATGAATTATTCCAACTACTCATTCCTAAACCTGCTTGCCCTGCTTTGCCCTTTCCTTTCATAGAAACCTGAGCAACGGTATAGTGACTGTGTTCTTACTGAAGAACTGTATTCTTCCCAGGTGTAACAAACTGTCAAACTTTTCCCGTTGATCTGGGTTTGACTTCACATTACCTCACTCAAGATAATATGATTAAAAACAGTTGATTAATGCAAACATGTTTGTGTTGTTATGTGTTTAATAGAGAATTGACTCCTTTATCATATTATAATGTGTCCCCTCTTGTCCCTGATAATCTTCTCTGGCCAGAAGTTGGCTTCATGTAAAGTTATTCTACCTATTCCAACTTCCTTTTAATTAATGTTAGTGTGTTATATCTTATTGCATCTTTTTACTTTTAATCTATCTGTTTTTTTAAAAATACTTATTAATTCCACATAGACAGAATTTAGTTGGATTTTGTTTTTTCATCAAATCTGTCAATCTTTCCCTTTTAACTATGTGTTTAAACTATTTACAAATAAAGTGACTTTTAATATATTTTGATTAAAATCTTGCTAATTCTTTTCTATTCATTACATTTGTTTATTGTGTAATCTTCGAATCTTTTTGGGGTCTCCTCTGTTTTAATTTAGAATTTTGATGCTTATTTTATTTAATCTATTAAGTTTATCACAGAGCACATACTAAAGATGGCATTTGGAGCTGTGAGGCAATAAATTGATTACTTATACATCCTATACAGGTCCTCCTATGGTTCTCCTTCTCTAATTATATCATAACTGATACATTTTTTTCATTGGGATATAGTGACTATCCAGTGAGATTAAGTATGCAATTCGTGGCATACTACTAGATTTCAGTAGACATTAGATATTGGTATTAATAAAAATAAATAGAAGTTAATAGTTTATAAGACAATTTTATTCATGGAAAACAAAATTATGTGTGAGGTATACAGATATGGAATAAATGAGCTTGGGAAGTTGATGTCTGATCTAGCATTAGGAAGGTAAGAAATTCAAGTGAACATAGATCTAGAAAAGGACCACTTCTCAGAAGAGAATATGAACTAAGCAATATGACATTACTGGAAGAATGTATAGGACTGTGAATGTGATTCTTGCTGCCCTATAAAATGGTTCTTTCTGGAAATGTGCAATCATAATAATCACTTGTGTGATTTGGAAAGTTTTTAGAGCTCTCCCACCTCCACCACTACCATATACACACACATAATTATTCAGAATCTCCTGGTGGAGGGACCTGAGGATCTGTTTATTAAGTACTTTAGATCTCAAGATTAGGCAGTTGGAGACCTGCAACATAAGAAATGATGTCGTATATTGAAATTATATCTTTTCCATCAATACAGAAACATTTCTATTGTGAATAAAGCTGGGTAAATTTTTCTTTAGTATTTAAGGGACACATTAATTTTTCAGTACCCCACCCCAATTGTATAATTAACATTCTCTAAATGAATGAGTTACTTGTCATTGGTTATTTGGGAATTTATTGAGATTCATCAGTGTTAGTCTACAACATATTAGATCATGATGCAGTCAGGAAATCAAAAGCACAGGACAGAAACAATTTCTCCTCTTTAAAACTTTGCATTTCCAACTTTATTATTTTATTTTCTTTCCTCAAATGTAACTTTTAAATTTACTTTGTTTCTCACACTCATCTTTCGCCCCACCCTCAAATATGTTGGCACAAAACTCTCATGCTGTGAACTTCTTGGAAAACATAATCCGTCTTATCTCATGATCTTGTTTGAGTCATGTGGGAAGTGTTTAAAATTGTTATAAATGAAAGGATCTCTATTTCACTATATGTTCACCTCTAAATAAGTAAAATTATGAATACCTCTATTAATATGAGATACTGAAAATAAGCAATTAATGGTTTAGGTCCTCTTAGATATAAATATTGTAATAAATTAGACAATTTTTTGCTTATTTTGTACAATATTTGTTATACTACCCAGATGTAATGGTATATTAATAAAATTTAAATTGCTTAATTAGGGAAAGGGTAGCAGCCAAAATTTTGCTTTGCTTGGTATTTTTCTTTATTTGCTTGAATTTATGGGCTTTCTTTTGAAATCCAGTTTGTTAAAATCACAATTTGACTTTTCTTCACATCTTTAATTTCTTACATTTGATCAGTTTACATAGTTATTTCTTAAAGTTTCATGCTGAGCATTTTCCATTCCTAACAACTCTCTAAAATGCACTTTAACATCTTCGTCGTCGTCGTCGTCGTCTCTGTCTCCGTCTCCGTCTCTGTCTCCTTTCTCCTTCTTCCTTCTTCTCCTTCTTCCTTCTTCTCCTTCTTCCTCCTTCTCCTTCTTCCTTCTTCTCCTTCTTCCTTCTTTTTTTACTAAATAACTTAAATATCAAATATGGGCACACTATGGTTTACAGATCTGAATAGTAGAAAGAATGTTTTCAAATTTAAATTATTATTTTTTACTTTAAAACACATTATTATTCTCCAATATGTACTCTGTAGAATTGATTTTAATTAGTTTTCCTTTTCTCTTTGGACAGTCTATAAAAGATGTTTTGTTGAGCTCCAATTCTTTTTTAGAATATCTTTTTGATGAGATCTTTACATGTTTAATGCCATGAAGTTTCTTTAACCACCTTTCATTTGGGCAAATTTTTATTATATGGTATTCTTCAAAGGTGAAAACTTCCTTAATCAATACAAATGAAATAAACATTAAAAATAAAACATATCTGTATAGGAAACTACGACTCAGAGCACATACAAAGAAAATATTTTTTTTAAATGCTAACATTGTAACATAAGAAAACAAAAGAGGACTGAATTTTAATTTTAGTGTGATAGGGATGCCATTCTTAACTGATCTAACACATAAGAGTAATTTATTCAAAATTGTATTACAATATACTGGATGATTATAGTTTATGAATAAGTGAAATACATTATATCAATATTACAATCAATGGAAAAGAGGAATTAGGAATACTGTATTACAAGGTACCTATGCTACCTGTGAGGCATCATAGTGCTATTTGCAAGTGAACAAATATTAATTGTAATGTATATTGCAAAATCTAGGGCAACCATTAAAAACATTTTCAAAGGATAATGAATATTTTAACAGAAGAGAGAAAATTGAATCATATAAAATGCTTCTTTAAAACTAGAGAAGGTAAAAGAAAGAATAGAAGACAAAAATAAAGAATGGGAATAAATAGGTGGTTTACAGATATGATGGTAATACATGTATATCAATAATCATTTAAAATTTGAATGATCTATATCAATTGAAAGAAAGACTGACAGAGTAGATTTAAAAAAAATAAACTCATCTCTTTGCTATGAAAAACCTACTTTAACTGTAAAAATACAGACAGATTGAAAGTAAAAGATTAAGTTCTAGTTGTTTATTTTTGTTTTTGTCTTTTGTGCTTTTGGTATCAAATCCAAAATATATTACCAAGACAAATGTCAAGGAGCATTTCCTCTATGTATTCTTTAGCAGTTTTGAAGTTTCAAGTCTTACATTTAGATTCCATCAAATCTATACATTGCTTTGAGTAGGATGGACACTTTCACATTAATTCTTCCAGTCCAAGAACATGGGATATCTTTCCTTTTTTTTTTTTTTTTTTGTCTTTTTAAATTTTTTTCACCACTTTTTTATAGTTTTCAGTGTACAGATATTTCACCTCCTTGGTTGAATAAAATTCCTAGGTATTTTATTCATTTTAATGCTGTTGTAAATGGGACTGTTTTCTTCATTTTCTTTTCTTATAATTCCTTGTTAGTGTATAGAAATGCAAGTAGTTTTTGTTTGTTAATTTTGTATTCTGCAACTTTACTGAATTTGTTTATTAGTTCTAAGAGCTTTTTGGGTGATGACTTTAGGATTTTTTACGTATAAGAATGTATCATCTGCAGAGAAAACTTTTCTTCTTCCTTTCTGATTTGGATGGCTTTTATTTTTTTGTACTTTCTTAATTGTGCTGGGTAGGACTTCTAGGGTTATGTTGAATAAAATTGGTGAGACTGGGCACCCTTGTCTTGTTCCTCTTTAGAGGAAAAGCTTACAGACTTTCACTGTTGAGTATGATGTTAGCTGTGAGTTTGTCATACGTGACCCTTATTGTGCTACTGTACTATCCCTTTATGCCTAGTTTGTTGAGAGTTTTTATTATGAACGAATGTTAAATTTCCTCAAAAATGTTTTTGCATATATTGAGAGGATCATATGACTTTTATCCTTTATTTTGTTAATATAGTGTTTCACATTAATTGTTTTACAAATGTTGAAACATCCTCCCATCCCAAGCCAGTCCCATTTGATCATAGTATATGTTCCTTTTTAATATACTGTTTAATTCAGTTAGTTAATATTTGGTAAAACATTTTGTGTCTATATTCATCAGGGATATTAGCCTGTAATTTTCTTTTTGTGTAATGTTCTTATCTTGCTTTGGTATCAGAGCAATGCTGGCCTTGTAAAATTAGTTTGGAAGTATTCCTTCCTCTTCAATTTGAAAAATTTCTGCACAGCAAAGGAAAGAATCAACAATTAAAGACATGTTACAGGATGGGAGAAACTATTAGCAACCATATACCTACTTAAGGGATTAATATCCAAAATATCTTAGACATTTAATACAACTCAATAGCAAAAATCAAATCAAATCAAATCAAAGACCGTAACTGAAAAATGGGCAAAGGACCTGAATAAATATTTTTCTGAAGAAAACATCACAAATCATCAGGGATATGGAAATCAAAAAACACAAAAATACATCATGTCTCAACAACTAGATTGTCTATTATAAAAGCCAAGAGAAAATAAATGTCGGCAAGGATATGAGAAAGAAATGTGTTATGTACTGTTAATGGAAATTGGTACAGCCATTATGAAAACATTATGCAAGTTCCTCAAAAAATTATAAATGGACTACATAGGATCCAACAATGCCACATCTAAGTATATATTTAAAGAAAATAAAATTGTCTTGAAGAGGTATCTTCAAGATATTTCTTGAAAGTATTCTCATGTTAATTGCAATATTACTCACAATAGCCAAAATATAGAAACAACCTGTCTATTTAACAGATTAATGGATCAAGGAAATCAAGAAAATGAATTAAAAAGTCGCTATGTGTGGAATAGAATATTCTTCAGCCATAAAAAGAAGAAAATCATGCTGTTTGCAACAGTATGGATGAACCTAGAGGGCATTATGCTAAGGGAGATAAACCAGAGAAAGACAAATACTGTATGGTATCACTTACATGAGGAATCTTTTTTTTTTTTAATGTCTAACCATAGAAACAAAGAGTAAAAGGTAGTTGTCAGGGGCTGGGGAGTTGGGTAAACTGGGACAGTTTGATCATCTCTCAGTTATAAGAAGAATAAGTTCTAAGGATCTGATTAATGTGTAGATGGTGACTATAGTTAATAATACTGTTTTGTATACTTGAAATTTTCTGAGAGAGTAGATCTTAAATGGTCTAACCACAAAAAAAAAAAGTAATAAATAAAAATTACTATTTGGGGTAATGGATGTGTTAACTTGATTGTGGGAATAGTTTTACAATATACACACAAATCATCACATGGTATGCTTTAAATACATTACAATTTTATTTGTCAATTATACCTAAATTAAACTGGGACAAAAAAAGATTTCTGGTTATAATTTATTTTTAAAAAGTAAAATTATGAAGAAAAATAAACCATGTTAATTAATACTAATCAAAAGAAAGCTGGATTAGCGATGTTAATTTTAGATCCAAAAGATTTCACGGCAAGAAAAATTAACTGGAATGAAAAAAGGCATGATGTAGTGATAAAGGGGTCAATTCTCAAAGAAGACGTAATAACCCTGAATCTGTCAGACTAACCATAAGAGAGAAGACACAATATCTTAATATCAGAAATTAAAGAGGTGCCATCAGTACTGATATTATGGACATTAAAAGAATTATAAAGAAATATAAGAACAACTATATCCACAAATTTGATAACATGAAATGGCCCAGCTACTTGAAAGATGCAGACTATCAAAACTCAACAGGGAGTTTAGTCAATTTTATTGTAATAATTGAGTGTAATGCCAAATGGATGCTAGTGTAATTGGGAGAATCACTTCATGAATTGGATAAATGTCTAACTTCTTTAAATTTAAAATGGTAAAACAAACAAACAAACAAACAAACAAAAAAACTCAGCAGGGGTAAACAATCTGAGTAGATCTATACAGATTAAAAGAAATAAAACATCACTCCTTATGTGGCAGGTCCCCAACTTGTCTGTATGTTAGCGCAATTAGTCATAGCAATGCATTTGTTACTTTTCCTTTTAAACTAGAGAAATATGAGATAAATTATGGTTTTTCTGTCCAAAATTGATTATATGAAATGAAGAACAAGGAGATGAAAGAAAAAAAAGAGGAAGAAAGTAATTGATTTTTCAATTCTCAAGATTCAAAATATATTCGAAAAACTTAACTTGTAGTATAAAATCTTAAGGATCCACCAGAATTCAAGAAAAAAATGAGGAAGGAAGTGTCTAAAAATTAAAATAGAGAGAAATCAAGAAACTTAAAGTAAGTGAATAAAAAGAAGAAGAATTTCTAGGCTCAGCTTCATCTTAAAGTGAAGAGAAATATCTCTCTATTTTCTTGTATAAAGTTTACAATGCTTTAAAAATTCTTTTCTATTGTGTGATTTTAGGATAATTTTATAATCCTGATGGTTAGTAATACTGAAGAAGAAGAGAAAATTTAAACAAATTCTGAAGGAATACTCTATGATGTATCTCAAGAATAAGCAAAATATAAAAGCCTAAAGACATTTGTGTTGCAATTTGTAATTTTTACATTTAAGATTTCTTGGGAGATTCTTTTTTTAAAAGGCTTTTTTATGTTTCTTAATGTTTTCCATCTGCTGCAGAACTTTGAATTTGCTGTAGTATCATTGTACAGAGAATGCCCAGAACTTTTTTTAATATGTGGCTTACACACTGGTAGGGAAATTACCTTGTTGCCACGGTTCACTTGAAGCAACTCGGTGGGCCAGCAGGTCATGGGTTAAGGACTTACATCACAGCGGTAATTCATAACAGTTCTCATTGCAGTTCAGCATGGTTCCAGGTCAGAAGCACCATTATCCTTCACTTCAAGTTTATACATGTTTTGACCCATCATTTTTACTTTGATAAATCTTCTCTGAGAATAGAAAGTGGAAAAGATATTTGTGAAGCTATACACTGTGGATAAGAAATCACTATCAAAACAAATCTAAATTCTTGAAAATGTATCCCATTTAGTCTACACATATGCAATGCAAACACATATACATTCTCAACATTCCCACAGGAAAGTATAAAATAAAGGGAGCTATGAAATTGAGTGAGGACAGTAATTTCACATCCCTATTTTCTGAAATAGCTATAATATTTTTTTCCCATTAAAATCCTGCTGTTACCAGCCTCTCTCAGCTAACAACACTGATTCATACTTTACTGAGAAAAAAAAAGTACTCAGAGAAAAGCCATCTTTGCTTTCCATTGTGTCCACGTGTATATTCTCCTTTTTACTTTGGTAAGAGAACACCCTATTCCTGTCAGAAAATTTCTGTGCTTGAGTAATGGGTCTCAACTCCTCATCTTTCACCATCCTAAGGACTGTAATCTTACACATCTTTTTTGCTTGTATTATTAATTTCTCTCTTTCTCCTGGATCTTTTCTATAAGTTCACGACAAGCTCCAGTGTCTGGAAAAATCAATCAATCAAACACACCAGTAAACAAACATAAACCCTTAAGATACTCAGCTCTTCTGTTATTTTCTCATTGTTCTGCTTCCATTCTCAAAAAAAAAATAAAAAAGAAAAAAGAAAAGAAAAAAGAGAAACTTTCGAAAGATTGGCTTATATTTGCTAACTCTAATCCATGCCCTTACATTTATCTTTTAAACTGAACACGAAAGGTAAAATAATAAAACTTCTAAAATATCACATAGGTGAATGAATCTTCATGGTCTTATGTTCTTAAGTCAGACACAAATAGAACCAACCGTGAGGAAAATATTGATATATTGCACTACATTGAAGTTAAAGATGTGTGTTCATAAACAGACACTGGAAGCAAGCTACAGAATGGGCAGAGATATTTACAAATAAAAAATCTTATAAAGAACTTGTACCTAGAATATAAAGAGATCCTACATATCAATAAGAAAAAGGCAGATAACATAATGAACAAAGGTGAACTGATACTTTACAAAAGGAGATATACAAATAGATAATATTTATAGAAACATTTGTTTCAAAGTTATTAATAATCAGGAAGTGACAGTTAAAATAACAATGCAGTACCCTCGCCAGAAGGGCTAAAATTAAAAAGACCTATATTACTAAGTGTTGACAATGATGAGGATCCACTTGAACTCTATTACATTGTTAATGGGAATATGTGTACATCCACTATAGACTGCTGTTTGGGCTTATCTCTTAAAGTTGAATCTACTCTTCTTAGGTATATACTAGAAATAATGCATGTAAATATTCACCAAAATATGTACAAAAAATATACATAAGTATAATTTTAAATTCCTAATTACTAAAATATCAAGCAATAGATGAAGTATGATTTCAATTATATTAAATTTTAAAAGGTAAATATTTTAATATCCAATACCATAAATTTGCTTTATATAAATCATACATGTAAACTCTAGGGATTTTTCTGGACAAAACACACCTGTGTGGCCACCACCCAGGTTAGGCTTGCTGAGTGCCCAATCCCATTCACTACTACTATGTGATGAATTTGGCATTTGCATCAACAATGAAGCAAAATTTCCAATTCCAAAGCCAAGTTCATTAATAAAAAATTGGTATTTACTATGGCAGAGAGTTCTATAAAGCTTTCCTGTGATGGACTCAATAATTTTTATAAAGAACAGGAAAGGAGAGCTAGTTAGGAAAACCACTCCAGACCTAACATGATTCTATCTGTAATCACTATCCATGCCTTCTAATTCTCATTCAATCTGTCAAGCAAGAGTCTTTAAATCAGACATAGGAAATATTTTAATGTTACTAACATCCTGAAAGGTGACAAGAGGGATATTGCCATGTTTTGAAGTTGGAGGCCTTTTCAAATACACATAGCTCATCATGTCTTCAATGCTTTATATGATCTAAATTTACTTTTCAATGATTGATGAGTAGTATTTTATCCACGCATCTGGACCTAGCTAGGAATTGTGTTACTGGGACAATATCCTCATATACCATTAAATACCATCAGTATTTCATATTATCAGCTATAATATATTACTCCCATTTTAAATAAAATAAAACTGAGGTTCAGTATGATTTATACCTAGTAAATGGTACTTTTTTTTTCTTTAATAAAGCTTATGCTGCTAATTATTACAAGCCTTTTTATTCTAGATTGTTTTTAGTTATTCTAGATTTTATTTTTGACCTATTCACTTTAACTAGACATGCTATTATCCTGATAATTATAATTCACAATATGTCTATTCATTTATTCTACCAATATTTATCAAACAGTGCTTAAAAGCACTGTTCTACATAATGGAGACTCAAAACTAATATCTTTACTTTCTTACAGTTTGTATTGTAGTGGGGGAGGGTTGGAAGGAGAATAAAGATAACAAATAATAAACATAGTAACAAATAAGTTATATGGAATATTAAAAAGTGATATATTATGAAAAAAATAGCGTAGACTGAAAATTCTGGAGGAGGCATTGCAACTTTAAACCCAGTGGTCAGGTGGGTCTCTCAAGAAAGACGCACCTATGCCAAGACTTGAAAAGGGAAAAGGAACGACTCTTCTGCATATATTCCAGGAGGAAAATAGCCCAAGGCTAGATGGTATTGGGTGGTTGTTGTAGATAGAAATGATGTCAGAGATATAAAGTACAGTTAGATTGTGAGAGCCTTTTATACCATTATAAGGACTTTAGTTTTTGTTATAAAAAATAGTAGTCTGTGGATCATTTTCAGCAGAAGCATAATATGATCTAACTTTTATTTTTAATATCATTGTCTGAATTTCAATGTATTTTAGGTGAGCAAGAATGAAAACAAGGGGTCAGAGATGAGGCTAGTTCAATAATCCAGGAGAAATTTGATTAGCAATATTAGAAGTGGTAAAACCTGGTTGTATTTCAAAAATGGACCTAACGTATTTTCTGATGGATTAGGCAAGTGGGTGAGAGTAATTTTTTTTTTTTAAAAAGGAGTCAAAAGATGACTTCATTTGTTCTGATGAGTAACTTGAAAGAGATGGGTGTTATTGATGGAGATATGCAAGTCTTTGGGCGGGGCTGTTTAAATAGTAGCACAGTTTGGAGCATGTTTAGTGTTTGAGATGGAAGTTAGATATTGAAATGATGATAGTGACTAGAAGGTTGGGCCTAATAGTCTGGATTTTGGGAGAGTTGTTCATGTTAGAGATATGAAATTGGAAATCATCAGCATACAGATAACATAATGACATAAGATTTGATGAGATTACCAAATAAGTAATTACAGGTAGAGAAGAAAAGAAGTCTTGGAACTAAACATATGGTTGCCTCAGACTTTTTAATTGTTTCATATCAATTGAATACAGAGTACCAATAATAAACTTTAGTTTCATTTGTTTTTGTTTGATTAAAACTAACTGGAATTAGCCGAGTGCTTTAAAGAATATGCTTTTAAAATTATTTATGTTTGCTATTAATAATATTTGAATTATGTCTATTATTGATTAGTTATTAACATATATTTTAAAATAATCAAATCCATTTCCTGTTATAACTGATAAATGGGATAAATATATATTTATTAGAAAGTTTGAAAATAAAGTTTTAGATCCATTGAAAGTGAAATTTTTCAAACTACTTCTCTATTTATATATCCTCTTGAAGATAATATCTGGAATTGATATTTCATAATTCATTCCTTGAAATTCATTGCAGCCTCAACAGTTTTATAAATAAGAAAGGAAAATTGGTTTCATATAGTTCATAATAGAAAATGCAGACTCAGAGAATATAAAATGCAAAGCATGAAAGAAAACAATTGCTTCCATTTATAAAAATAGTAGCTGTCAATCTGATTGGTATCAGTTTATCAGCCCACAAATGAAAAGATGCTGGAGTAACCATAAAAATTTGAATTGGGAATGCTGAAGAATCATACATTGCACCAACATTGTCAAAATGGGGACAGTTCCTATTGTTTTATTATTTGAAGTGTTCAGTTTTACTCTAGTTATTTATATAGTGAAAGATAACTTTGGGATGTAGTCCTGTACACATTTCAGACAAAGGGATGCCACTCTGCCTACTGTCATTATTTAGCATAAAATTTTTCGGTTATTTGAATGGGAAAAAAAATCTATATTCTTAAAAATATTTATTTTGGATATTTAGATTCCCATTTTAGATATTCTAAGTTTAATATGTTTTCTTTGACAAATTTTTCTTTTCCATGATTGGTCAGTTATATCTTTCTGAACTGCAAGGCATATGAAAGGTTATTAACTAAGAAGTGTATGAAAAACATGATGAGTTCAGGACAGTTCTAGTTTTGTTTCATTATAAGCTAGGGTAGCACTGTGATAAATGATTTGCAGAATAGGTTAAGTATTTGACAATGAATTAGGTGAATCTCTGACATATCCTATTATAAATAAAATTTGCTATAGTAAAAAACCTTGTTTACATTCTAGACATATTTACCCTGAGGGTTAGTAACTTAAAACAGATGAGGTAAAGGGGAAAAGAAACATTTATCTATCATTAATGGCTGTTTTCATTTTGAACTAAAGGACATGTCTGTACTTTTCTGTAATAACAGAATCTATCTCCAACTGTCAGTCCCAGGGGAAAAAAAAATGTTGTTCATATAAAATTCATAGAACTAAAGGAGTTTCTGTCATAATGCTTTCGAGAGAGCACTGTCAAATCTCTCTGGGCCTTTAGTTTAAATGTCATTTCTAGTCAACTGCGGGGATTTTTAAAGTGTTTCAGCATTGGCTTTTTTCCTGGGGGTATATTGGATCTTTCAGAGAATTTATGTTTTTTAATAAAAGACACTCTACTGCCAATCCTTATTTTAAAAACCTCCCAGATAGTGTCATTTGTAAATGACTTGCAAGAAAAAATATGCAAGAATCTTTAATTGGTTTTCAAGTGGTAAAAAATGGACAAAAATGGCCAGGATAAGAGCTTCATGAATAATGTTAACCCTACAGGGAAATTACAGTGGGATGCACCTATAATCATACTCATTGTAGGGAAGGCTTAATTATGAGTCAAACCTGATCTGGGATTCCTCCAAAGGGATTCAAATGATTTCATACCATCCTGGATCCACACAAAAGACCATCCAGTTACAGTAAGCATGAAATGACCTCACAGGGACCTTTTAGTATCTTAACTTTGTCACCAACTCTTCCTAACACAAATACCCATGTAAATTTGAGATACCCTTTTCCCCTCTTGACAATGAATAATTCATTATAACTACTTTTAGATACATGCCATAAAAGGTATCTTTTCTTCCTTCCAAAATACTTAGAAAAGTTTCTTTTGTTAGAATTGGTCTTAGATAGATGTTGTCCTTCTACTCAAAACATTTGAGGAGCCATTTTTTCTTTATCTACTAAATCCTAAACACTAAAGTTAGCCTCTATTATTATAAAAACTATCCACAGTAGTAGCCCCGTCTATATATGCTAGTTATTGTTATGTATTTCACCTTATGATTTATTTAGCTTTCACAATTCTTGTTGTGAGTTACTAAACCAACAACACAATCACATTTCATAAAAACTGTGTGAATAAGGAGAAATATTTTGAAACTGGTCAAATGGAGATAATAATTCCTCAGTTGCTTAAAGTAGCATTCTTTGTCAATGTGAACAATTTAAATGAAGGAAAGTTAATAATGTTTAATAAACTGTGGTAGAGTAACTATAAAGAGAGGAAAAATAATATTAAAGCATTTCATAGGCTCAAGAAGAGAACCCAAAGAACAAACTTGAGAGGAAGCCCTTTCCCTGAGGTTCAGACTTCACTGGAGATGATGTGGTTGCTTCCCACTGGATGGTGAAGTTTACTAGGTTATCTGGAGTAGAGTTTCCAGGCACACAGGAAACCACAGTCTGTGAATGAAGCTGATGGGCGGTCACACAGAGCGACTCAGAGTGCCACTGTGGGCATGGAGACTGGAGTACACAGAGTCTGTGTTGGGAGAACTGTGTAAAGGTGGTCACCGACCCTGTGCCAGAGCTATGTGGTTACTGAAGAACCAACCATGCACTCGATGTGGCCAGGGCAAGGTATCCCAGTTGTCCTCACCCACCTGCACCGCTGACTGACTATAGAGCCAGAAGAAGAAAAAGCATAATGCAGGACACCAGAACCAGCTAGAGAATCCTCTGTCTTCCTGAAATGTACCTTCAGCACCACTTACTGATGAAGTTTAATATTGTTCTCACTGTAAAGAAGATGTACTTAAATTGTCCAATTTATTATCTTGGAGCCCGCATAGGAGAAGAGAACTTTGAGCTGAGAGGCAATGCATTGGTAACTGACACACTAAGAAACTGAAACGTTTTATCTTTTGCTTTAAATCTAAGAACACTTATTTACACAATTGGTCAATCAAGTGAATCTCTGACCTTGGTTCTCTTTATTGCTATTTGAAATAATTTCCAAGTGAAGCAATGCAAGTTTAAACAATTGCAAGCTACCAGGTTAGGATACTGCTGTTTCTGGAAATGGGACACTTCTATGAGAACCATTAAGTATAAAAATATAAAGAATAAATGTCTATTTCCTTTGCACCATTTCCCAAGGGTTGTCTCAGAGACAAAAAAGAGTATAAGCTAAGCTAGAGCTGAGTTAAGTCTAGAAATAACTTCTAAATTAGAAAAGTCTTCATGTTGACTCAAATCAGTTGACTCAAAATTTAATATTAACTACTATGCTGACTTACAGTGCATATTCAAATACTTGAGATATAAGCAAATGATTAATTGAGACATCATTTGGCATAAATTATCAATGGGAATTTACTTTGAAATTTCAAATTTTACATTGAAACAAAACGACATAGAAGAAATGGAGTGGTTTTGAAGTTGATTTCTGGTTTCCCATTCCAGCTTTTCTACGTCTTAGCTGTAGAACCCACAACATATTATATTTTGTTAGGTAATATTTGAAATATAAACACAACCTACCTAAAAACTTTTTTAAAGTATCTTGTGTACTATCCATGAACTCACCCTCCAAAACAGCTGTGAGCTCCATTCCCAAACCAATTATTTTTGTGTGTTCTAGAAGTGACATCTAACCTGAATTTTGTGTTTACCGTTATCTTATTTTTTTCACAGATTTGTATTGCATATAAAGTTATTCTTAAATATTATTTTGATTGCTTGTCCTTTTTAAAATTAACATAGTATGATTCCCTCTTTTCTCCAAATTTGCCTCATTCACTCAAAATTATATTGCCTAAATTCACCTATTTTAGTTTATGACGTTGTTCATTTCTTTTTCCCATTTGTAGATATTTCATCAAGTGAATCTAGCACTATGTATTTGTACATTCTTCTGTATAATGCTAGTTTGAATGTCCTTTTAGATATTCCCCAGTAAAATGGGCAAAATTTTGTATAGTATATAGACTTAGTAGGGGAAATATCAAGTTGAAGGCTAGGTGCATGTTAAGATTTTAAAGTAATTGTACCAGCTTATACTTCCGTCAGCATGTGCTCAGACGTTTCACATTTTCACAGGTATCGGGTACTTTCTAGACTTCTTATACTTTCCATTTTAATCAATATGAAAATATATTTCACTGTTAGACCTAACTCATTTTTTCTTGATTATTCATGATTATCTGGTTATCTGTTCTTATATTTATTTTTTGTTGTGTTTTTTTGTGTGTGTGTGTAAAATTTCTGTTTTTTTTCTAATCTACTTTCTCCTCATTTCTCAATATAATTATTATTTATTTGTTATGTGAGTTGCACAGTCTCTCAGTCTGAATAGTTCCTTTTCAGGAACTTGTGGTGTTTTTAGATAAGTTAATATCCTTAATTTTATTTGAATTTATCAGTAAATAATTTCTTCTTTAAAATTATATTGTTTATACATAAATCAATCATAGAAACAGCCACCTAGCAAAACTGTAGCAATAATTCTAATAACTGCATGTAGATGGTTTTTAAATTATTCTCTAAGTAGTTTTATGTTTTTCTTTTCCATTTTTTTCACTTTTTATTTTTTGTTTGTTTAGCTACATTGCAAAGGCTTTTTATAATATGGATTAGATGTTGTAATAGTGAAAATTCTTATTGTGTTTCTGATATTTATAGGAAATGCTTCTAATGATTGAAGCAATATTTTAAAGTATTTGAAAGATTTTGTAAGTTTTTCATACATACGCTTCACAGGATTATCTACAAGGATAATAGATATTCCTGTTTTTAGCTTGCTAAGCATTTTAAAATCAAATGTAATTTTTTAAGTTAATATAGATTATTTGAAGAATCTCCTTTCTTTTTTCATGAACAAATTTTCCAGAGGTTTGATTAAATTATTAGTTCTTTTCAGATACTGAATTCTTTTTTTATTAAACCTTTCTATTATGTCTGTGTTTTATTTAGTAATTTTAATTTTCTTTTCAACCTTTTTCTTCTCCCCCTCTAGATTTATTGTTATATTTCTAAGTTATAAGTTATACAGTTGAAAGTGTACTTTATCAAATATCCTGTATTATTTTATTATAAGTATACAAGACTGCACACATTTATCAAAAGATTACATTCTCTGTGTTCCATAGTTTTGATCTATAGCATTGTGATTATTCCTTTGTTACATTTCACAATGATTTGGTCCTCAAGTGATGTGTACCATAGGGCTTCTCCTGGGTTCTTCGTATGTGCACTGCTGTCTGGACACTGTCTCCAGGAATTTAGCTTGTGAAATTGTAGGGCTCATCCGTTTGTTGTCTCTCAGGGATCACTGTCTTCCATTGCCAGGTGTCTAATGTCTTGAAAACTGTCATTCGAGATGAGAGGGTAAACTTGATCTCTTTATCTTTGCTAGAAACACAAGTCACATCATAATTAAAAAAAATTTACAGCTCATCAGAAAGGTGAGGTTACGTAGAAAACTAAAGGAATTCAAGAAAACCCTTAGCCTCTCCTGGTAGAGAATAGGCCCAAGTTTGCTTTTATTCGTAGAGAAGCAGTGGGAGGAGTTGGGACCTGCTTATAGATAGCAATTAGGAAGAAAAAAGCTGGATTTTTCACAAATGTTTAAAGGCCAAGTGCTGGCTTGCTAGCATGTTGTTTTTAAGAACTCTAAGAGAACCACCTGCCAAATTTTTCTCAAGAAATCTTGCTGTCTTGTGAAATTAGACTTGAAAATGTTATAGTCCAACTACATACTCTCTATAAGGGAAACATTTTAAATATAAGACACAGTGATGTTGAAAGTAAATGAATAGAAAAATGGTAGGCCATGCAAATCGTAAGAATAAAAACAAAAAAGACAAGAAGGGATATATAACACATAAAATAGATTTCAAGACAAAACATACTGCTAGAGATAAAGCCAGAATTTTGTTTGGATAAAAGTATTAATTCATTAGGAAGAATTAAATGTATATGACTTAATAAAGGTGATGAAAGGTATGTGCAGCAAAAATAACAGAGTTAAAGGGAGAAATAGAAAAACCCACAAAAAGATTGGAGATGTTAGCAACTATGATAGATAGAATTCTAGAAATTTCCTAAGATTTCTGTCCCCTGGTTAACCAATCAAACACTAATTTAGGTAATGCTATTAATGGTAGCAGATGTATATATGCAGATGTAATCAAGGTTACTAATTAAACTTAAAATAGGGAGATATCCTAGTGCAGGGGTCCCCAAACCCCAGGCTGCAGACGGGTACTGGTGTATCACCTGTAAGGAATTGGGCTCACAGCAGGAGATGAGAGGAGGATGAGCAAGCCAAGCTTCATCTGTATTTGCAGCTGCTCCCCAGTGCTATCATCACCACCTCAGCTCCACCTCAGATCAAGGCATTAGATTTTCATAGGAGCACCAGTCCCTGGTGCCAAAATGGTTGGGAACCACTGTCCTGGAGTATCTAGGTGGGCTCAATGAAATTACATGATATCTGAAAAGCAAAAGAAAAAGGCAGAAAAGTCAATCAGAGAGATATCAGAAATGGAAGACAAAGAAGAGATGAGGCAGAAGGGTAAGTCATAGAGATCTGAAAGTGAGAAGTATGAGAAGTGTCTGCTGGATTTCAAGATGTAGGAAGGGAGAAATGAACCAAGAAATGGCTGTGGGGAAAAGAAAAAAAAACCCTGAATGACAGCCAGTAAGGAAAGGGGAGACCTCAGTCCCACAACAGCATGAAAATGAATTCTACCAACCTCGGTGAGCTTGGTAGTGGATTTATTCCCGGAGCAACCGGAAAAGAACACAGCCCTGCAGTCATGTTGTTTTGGCCTTGTGAAATCCAGAGCAGAGAAACAGCGGAGCCATGCCGTGCCTGAACTTATGACCTACTGTACTGTGAGATGATAAATGTACCCATTTGTTTTAAGCAACTAAACTTGTGATAAAATTTTTACAGCAGCAATAGAAAACTAATTCAGCATCCTTTCTAAGCAGGTAATAGAGCAACTAGTGAAAAGAATCTGTTCATGTCTTGGTGGAATCTGTTCATATCTTTAGGCTATGGCAATGCTACCCTGAACAAACCTGATCCCTTCTGATCTCGGAAGCTAAGCAGGGACAGGCCTGGTTAGTACTTGGATGGGAGACCACCTAGGAAGACCAGGTTGCTATAGGTATAAAAAATAAAAATAAAAGAGATTGTAAACTGACAAGGTCCTTGCAATATGTAAGGTCAACCAAGGGTTGCCTCACCTAAAAAAAAGAAAAAGCAGAAAAAAGAATCTGCAAAGGCATAAAAGGTCTAAAAGATATAAATAACCACCTTGACCTTATTGATATTTATGGACCAGTAAATCCAAAACCTACAACATACATATTCTTTTTGGATGTACGTGGGATGTTTACCAGGATAGATCATATTGTAGCCCATAAAAAATAAACTTGAAAAGACTAAAATCATATAGAGTGTGTTCTTTGAACACACCAGAATTAAATTAAAAATCAATAGCAACTAGGAAATCAATAGCAATAAGACAACTAATTTTCAATTACTTTGAAAATTAAAAACATACTCTAGATATTCCACAGTTCATTAAGAAAATTACAATAAAATTAACAATATTTTTATAACAAAAAATACAAAAATATCAATGCTTAAAGAGAAATTTATATGTTGAATAGGTGTACTAGAAAAGAAGATTCAAAAATCCATGCCTTATAATACAAGTTGACACCACAAAAAATAAAAGTGCAAAGTAAACACAAAGTAAGCAGAAGAGAGAAGATAGTAAAGACAAAGAATAGGATAGAACTTAGAAAATAGAGAAAGGCAATGAAATTCAAAGATGTTTATTTGAATAGATCAGTAAAATTAATTAGCTTCTAATTAGGTAGATTAAAAAAAATCTTTGACATAAATTACCAATATCGAGAATGAAAAGGAATGTCATAACAGATCTTATAAGTTAGATCCTGATTTATAAGATCATGACACATGCTGGAGGAAAATATTGAAATATGAATAACTTATATACAAATTCCAAACAAAACAGAAAAAAATTTTGAAAGACGCACATTAACAAAACTGACCCAGGAAAAGATATAAAATAGAAATCTGAGGTCTATGCCACTTAAAGAAGTTGAAAATAAAATTAAAAACCTTCTCTTAAAACAAACAAATGGAAAAACATACAAAATTCAAGGCCCAGAATAGATTTCACTGGTGAATTCTATCAAACATTTAAAGAATAAATACCAGTCTAAAAACTCTTCAGAAAATAGATTTGAAGGGAATATTTTCAAATTGACTTTGCTAGGCTAATATTACTCTGATGCCCAAATGAGATAAAGACATTAGAAGACAAGAAAACCCCAATTAACAGATTTAAAAATATATATTTAATAAAATGTTGACTAATTTTAGTAACTATAGGAGTAACTAAAGGAGAATGCACTTTGACCAAATGTGGTCTCTCTCAAACATTCAAAATATTATATCAACATTAGAAAATTAATTACTCTATTTAGCCATATTAAAAAGTGAACATCTGGGCAGATAACAAAAAGGATTTGACATAATTCAAAACCCATTCACACACACATACAAACACAAACCTCTCAGAAAAAGTAGGAATTAAAGATAACTTAGTCAACAGATAAATTGCATCTGCAATAATAGAATTAAAAAGTTTATAATCATCCCTAATAATTAAAATCTGAATGGTGAAAGTCAGGAAGGGAAATATATGAATGTTTTCTCTCTCTACCTTTATTCACCATTTACTGTAGTTTTTGGCTAGTGCAAAAGGCAAAGTAAAGAAAAGTCATAGATCAAAACAAATGAAGTAAAATTGATTTTATTTTATGATGTAACTGTTTATGTAGGAAACTCTAAGAAATCTATAAAGAAAAGCAACCATATCTAATGTGTACATGTAGAAGGTTTCAGGATACAAGATAAGAAAACATTCAAAACACAACTTTTATTATATTATGATAAAAATATAAAAAATGGAATAAAACCTTAAATATTAGTAACATCAAAATCATATATTGAGGAATAAATTTAACTAAAAATGTATCAAATCTGTACATCGAAAACTATAAAACACTGCAAAGAAAAATTTACAGGGACAAAAGCAAATGGAGGTATACATTTAGCAGCTGAAAGATTCAAAATTGTAAAAAATGGAAATTCTCTTAAATTGATTTTTGAATTGAATTTAGTCCCATTCAAAATTCTAGTAGGCATTTTGGAAGAAATTAACAAGCCGATTTAAAAACGTATACATAAGCAAATGATCTAGAAAAGTCAAAACAATTTTCTGAAAGCAGAACAATTTAGAAGACATTTCCAAAGTGCAGTAATCAAGACAATGCAATCAAGATGAGGCATTGGTGCAATAGGGCAATGGAAGAAAATAGAGTCCAGGAATAGACCCATACTTACACGGTCGATTGATTTTTGACAATATTGCCCACATAATTCAATAGACAAAAGTCTTGACAACAAATGGTGCTGGGACAACAGAATACCCTCTTGGGGGAATGGGGCTGGGGAAATGCCTGAGCCCTTACTTCAAACCAAGCATAAAATATAACTCAGAATGAATTACAGATCTATACATAATAACTAAAACTATTAAATTTTATGTGAAAATATGGGGGCGATATTTTTGTGAGTGGGATAAGCAAAGTTTTCTTAAAGAGAGCATAAAAAACCAAATTATTAACATCATAGATAAACACCAAGATTAAAAACATATTCTTCTCAAAACATAGCTAATAACATGAAAAGACAAGCCACACTGGGGAGAAATTGCTTTTAAAATACATCTTACAGAGACTCATAACTAGAACATAAAAAGAACATTTTTAACTAAACAATATTAAGTCAAACAACTTACAAAAATGGACATTCAATTTGGACACTTCAAAAATATATATATAAATGGCCAATGAGCACATGAAATGTTACTCAACATCATTAGTCATCAGGGAAATGCAAATTATGCCCACATGACTATCAATGGATACAAAACAACGATTCAACAAATTTTGACACTCATTAATGATAAAAGTTCTCAGCAACCTAGGTTAGAAGCAACTTACTTAGTTCATAAGGGAAAACTATTAATATCTACAGCTGGCATACTACTCAGTGAAATAATGAAGGCTTTTGTTCATGAGACTGAGAAAAAGGCAAAGATGTTTGCTCGTATCACTTTAATACTTGACATCCTAGCCAGTGCAATCGGCAAGACAAAGAAATTCCTTACAGATTGAAAGGAATACAACTCTTTTACATGCTTGTGTGCATAGGAAATTCTAAGTAATGTGTTTTTAAAACTTACCTAGAATAAGTGATTTTAACAATGTTGCAGGATACAGAGTCAATATAAAAAATCAATTGTATTTCTATGTGATAGCAATGAACATTTGGACATGAAACTAAACATATATATCACTTTTACTATGTCATTCAAAGTAATAAAATAGAAACTTTTTATTTACCTACCCAAACTGATTAATATGCTATCACTTCAAATTCTGTTTAAACACTCTGGTTTTCCATATCCAGCAAAACCCGCTTTTTAGGCTTAGAAGCCACTAGTGTCTCCAAAGGAAAACATTAAACTGCATGAGGGTTATAGGTCTACAGAAAGGCAGTGTTTGTTTATTTCTTCTCCAGAAGATGCTTTCTAGATTACCCACTATGGACTCTCCCTGGACATCCTGCCCTGGGCTTGGCATTTTTGGAAATTCTTTAACTCATCATAAGGTATTACCAGCACAATCCTGTTGTGAGTTCTCAATGCAGATTGAAATTATGGTATTGCAGCAAAGTACAGAGAAAATCAAAATTTCAACTCCTGACTAATAAGCATGATGAAATGTATTTAGTAAAACAGATTAACCAAGCAAAATCACAGTCTAGACTAAACATGAAGAAAACCCTGCCAATTCTTAAGTGTATCACTCATTACACGAAAACAGAGGTCTGGAAATTTTAGTTGCTATAAAATTATGATTGGTTTATAGTTCACAAAAAAAATGTTCATACATGTGCCTTGTTTTAACAAGATGTCTAATAGGACTTAGATAAGTCTGTGAAACCCAGTATGTCTTAGTTGCCTTTATTTTATTTGCCTTATATTTGTATTTTTAATTTTTTCCTTACATTGATTTTTCTCCTAGATTTAGTTGAAAATTTCTCAAGCATAATGGATGAGTCTACTCTTGCCTTCATATTTCTCCTAGCAGTAACACCAGTATTCAGTAAATGTTGGACAATCTTGAGTTATTATACAAAGACAATTAATCAGAGATCATCAGCCAACCCACATTAAAATTTTTTTTCCAACTTGTTTTGAGAAGGAATAGAATTCACCAATTAAGATGACCTTATAAATTATACTTTTAAGCTCTTCTTATTAAATGCATTTTATACTCACATCTCTACCCTAGAAGACCTGGAGTTATCGTCTAAGAATAGTTCTGTTGATATTCAGCAGTCTAGAAAGTGTTTGCTAACTTTGCTTTCAGATTCAACAAACATTATGATCTACCAAAAGCCAAATGCTTTTACATGATATTTCATTTACTCCCATCACAATTGTGTGAAGTAAGCAATATTTTACCCATTTTTAAAGATAAAGGATCTGAAACCTAGTGAGGTTAAATAACTTACACAGTTTATTGTAGCTAGCATAGAAAAGACACACACACATGTATAATATATACTATATAGATAATATATGCTATCGTCTATATAGTATATATTAATGTATATTCTATAATATATATGAAAAACTATATATTTATATTAAGTTGGAGGGGATCTTTGTGACAGTTTATCTTGGAAATTTAATCCCAGAAAACAAATAAATGTGGTCCTGGAATTGAAGTTACTTAAAATAAAAAAAAATATTGGAAAATTTTTTCCAGAGACAAGCCATTTAGGGGCTGAGCTAGTTTTAGTGAAGACCCTCTACCATTACAGGGCTCTACTAAAATAGTTTAATTCTCAGCCACTTATTAAAAACAATACAAACCTCCTCTAAGCTATCTGTCTCTTTTTCTTGTGTCATTTTTCATTTCTTGTTTTATTGACCTTTTATTGTTTCTTACTATCTCATATAGACTGTATTAATCTGGCTTATTTTTATTCCCCATTAGATTGTAAGGTACATAAAGGCAAATGTTTTTATACATTTGTTGGTTTTCTTACTATATGACAGATGTCTACAATACTACCAGACTATTTTAGGTGCTCAATATATTTTTTTTTTTTGAAGGTAAATGAGTGAGTGGATGAACATGAGATTGCATATTTTTTAGGAAGTAGGTCTATCACTTGAAACTTTAAGGGATATTTTCTCTCAAGCATAACTGAGAAGAATGAAGGAAAATGTGTCAGTCTCGCTGTCTTGTGCAGATCAGCAGGAGAGAGTTAATCACCTGCAGCCAGGAGCTTCTGGGAGTTTGTTCTGAGTCATAGTGGTTCTTATTATCTAGTGTCCTTAGTTCAATGGAGGTCATTTAGCCTTCAGTGCTTCAATCTTTGAGAGGTAACCAGCAGCCGCTGAAGTGACAGCAATAGGTTGTGTCCAGTAGCAAAAAAAACACAGCTATACTTATCACAGTGTTGTTGACCTTTTCTACCTATACAAGTAAAGTTTCTGATAACCAAATACAGTGTGAGGAGATAAAGAATAGATTAACGTTAAAGAGTTGTTTTGCACAGTTTACTTGACAGAAAATGGTGGAGCAAGATAAGCAGAAATGTCTGAAAAGATCTCAGGGCGGCATCCTTGGGAAGCTTCAAATTCATGCAGATTCAGAAAAGGAAAAATGATTAAAGAGCCGAAAGCAAAGCCAACAAACTCAGTATTCCTCTAAACTGTACTCCAGGTTTTATATAACATGAGTATATACTTATTATAATTATAACTTATATAAGTATACTCTACAATATTTATAATGTTAATATATTTTTATAAATGAAAATCATTTTATCTACATTTTCTTGATTTCCTCTGTTTCAGTGTATCTGAAATTATGGTCATAATAATAATAAATGAATATTTCTTCATTATGGGTATAGGGATGATTTTTAAATTTGTTCTTGATATTTTTATATTGTTAAATGGTTTACAATGTTCTTGCATATTTACCTACTAAATTTAATGCTGTTATTCCTAAAAGAGAACATGTAAAATCAAAAAGAAAAGTAAGCTTAGAACCAATAATATTTTCTGAGTCTACACCAAATTGGACCAATAATAAAAATATCCAACAATGGCAGTGAGGCTACCTGGGTGCAAAATTTTAAGCAGTTTTCCCTCTAGAACACTTTACAAGTTTACATGAAGAATGAATGGGTGCAGAATGATAGAGAGTCTAATTCACTGAATATTTTAGTAGTTTAATGAATAGACTATAAAGATGATATAGATTCTAAAATAGAATTCTGTCAAATATTTGTTGAGTGAACAATAAATTATATACCAGAAGCTAAAGGAGATACAAAATGAATAAGCCTCAATTCTACCATTAACAAGTCTAATTTATTGGAAAGTTAAGGTCTGTTCAAAATTTATTATAAATAAAGTAGATGGAATACAGGGAAGGGTAAAATCATTAGTTGCTGAGGGAATTAAGAGAAAAATAAGATAAAAGTATATTGCAATAAGTCAGGGAATGTCAATAACTAAAAAAAGGATTGTTCATGGCAAGTCTCTGCAGATATTTTACATGTAATGTCTACAGCTAGTTAATATTATAACGTGTAGTTGTTTTCAAGTGCTGCTGTAACAAATTGCCCCAAATAGAGTGGCTTAAAACAACATGCATCTGTTCTCTGAAAGTTATATAGATTGGAATTCTGGCATGGACCTAACTGACTTAAAACCTAGATGTCATCAGGAGTGCATTCCTTTCTGGAGGCTTTAGGGGAGAATCCATCTAATTATTTTTCTAGCTTCTAGAGGTTGTCCATATTCTTTGTCTCTCCTGGCCTTCTTGCATTTCAAAGCCAGCAACATTGTATCTCTCTGACCATTCTTCCATAATTGCATCTTTCTCTGACTGAAACCAGTACAAGTTCTTTGATTTTAAGGATCTATTGAGCTCACCAAATAATCCAGGAAAATCTTCCCAACTGAAGGTTAATTTAATCACACCTGCAAAGTCTCTCTTGCCAAGTAAGTACCACGTTCCCAGCTCTGAGGATTAGGACGTGGATATCATCCGAAGCTATTATCTGCCTGCCATAATCTACCCTTTGAATCCAAAAAATTCATTTCCATTTGACATGCAAAATAACATTCATCTCATCCCAGGGTCTCCAAAAATCTCAGTTCACTGCAGCATCAATTAAAGTCCAAAAATCTCATCTAAATTTCATCAGCTCAGCAGCCCTACATCTTATCATCTAAATCAAGTATATCAGATATGCGTGAAACTTTGGGTGTGATCCATTCAGGGACACAATTTATGGACATGTGAAACTCAAACAACAAATTTTCTGTTTCCAAAATCCAATGGTGGAACAGACATAGGATAACAATAATAGATATTTTGAGTCAGAGAAAGTACATTCTCAAAAAAAAAAAAAAATCAATTTCCCTTAATCTTTTTCCATATTTTAAGTTTAATATTGATATTCATTCTCTCTCCTATACAGGACATAGAACAAAATTCAAATGTCACCATGCTGCTGATAGAGCAAAAATAACTAAATACATCATTAGGAAACTTTCTGGTTACTTTGTATACAGAGCATGCTAAGAATCCATAAAGATAATCGATTGCTATGTGGGGTGTTAACCAAGGAAATTCTTTTCTAGTTTAGCTGTAAAAGTGTCATTTCAAATATGCTTCCTCTTTTGTTTTTTGCATAGTAATAGCCTCGTTAGTTTCTATTTGGTGATGGGAAGTAAGATGAAGCTAAAAAGGTGCTGTTATAAGATTGCAATTGAATATAGAGATTTTGACATATAAATGTTGGTCACATTTAATCCTTTTGGAACTAGATTTGAGGAATTGTTGCCTCTGCTCCCATAATAGTTGTAGCAATAAGAGATCAATAAACCTTTCTAAGATGCAGTGGCCAGAGTAGGTTCTTTTTTCTTTGTTACCTCAAGAATACTGAAGTACTGCAAGAGTGGGAATGCTACGTGCTAATAAATAATACATATTAGAGAAATAATATTATATTTTATAAACTATATTATTTATATTTTTGTTAATAAAATGCACAATAGTCTTATTTTAAAATCCTGTGTTCTATCCTTTCTTGATTTCTCAATGTTTTAGTATATCTGAAGTTATGATCATTTATATGTATATATAAATGTATAAAATAGAATCTCTAGTATATATTGGATATATGTGATATATATGATTTTATACCTATATGATATTATAGTATATGGAACATTATAATTTCTTCCACATATCTACTACTTTATAGAAAGTATGTAATTATATTTATACAAAATTAGTTTATAATTAAATACATTGTGCCTTTATAAAATATAATAAATAAAAAGAGTATAATGCGGCTTCTTACCTAATTCTGAACTTCTTTATTTCACAAAAATGCCTGTCATTGTTAGAGTTACGAATGCACCAGAAGTCGAGTCCTCCCAAGGCCTGAGAGGGGTTCCGATTGCTCCTTCCTGAGATGTGTAGAATGAGGTCTTTCTTTCCTCCTGTCTGATCCTAAGAGGTTTCTTCCTTTATCCTCAGAGCCTCTGTGGAGTGTCTGAAAAAAAAAAAAAAAGTCATTTTCTGAGATGGGAGACTAGCTTCACAGATGTATAGAAATCACTATAGCTATTTGCCTTGGCTCTCTACTGCTTTCAGTGCTGGACTGAGCCACACTGAGAAATCCCAGGAGGCAAGCCGTGACTGTGTCTGGCAGAACTATGACTGACACTTAATCCTGATGTCCTACAGCTTTAAGAAGCTCTCTGTTTTCAGTCCTCTCCTGACTCTTTTCACATTAGGCTTGCTTTCCCTGTTATGTTTTATTGTCTCATTAGTTACAAATGAAAACTCAGTTTTTCAATTTTCTAATATGAAATTTTAACCTGGGAGAGAAATATGAAAAAATAAATTAAAATATTTTGCTACTTAACATAAAAAGTCTATCCAGACTATTAGCCCATTCATGGTCAGGAGAGAATGTTTTTACATTTTTTAAACATTGGTAAAATTCTAATAAAGGTACTAAAAGTAGTAGGTTCCACATGTTTTAGTAAATGGAGCTGCACTGCAGCAAATTCATTCTTATTTACTGAAAACTCTGCCCACAAGAACTTGAGTTCAGTTAAGGTTACATACTAAACTCATCCTCTTGCGGAGCAGCAAATCCAACCTGAATTTCCAAGCGTTATCCTGGCTGCGTTACTTTTACTTTTGATGCATTCGTCACTTTAACTTTAAAAAATTTAGAGTCAATATGCACTGAAGACAGATGCTTGCTATTGATAGTAGGCAATCACTTAGTGGGTATGTTTTTAAGTTTATCAGATTGCAGTTATCTTCTGATTACAGTGGATCAGCTTTCATTTCAATTTAAATGAGTATGTTCATAGCAGAATACAGAATATACTGGCGCTACCATATCCTTATTAGTATTTTTCCTAGTTGGTGCGTATTTGGTCTTGTAGCCACTGAACCTTTGTTATTTGGTGTCCTACCCTTAGGACGATTTGGTAACAGATCTGCTCATCCTGCCCCTTTGGCTACTGTGAAACAGTTCAGTTAAAATAGTAAAAATGAGAATATTTCAAACCCAATATTAGTCCAGAAGGTAATTTATATGCTCAGATCTTTTATGTATGTATATGTGTATATATATACATACACACACACACACACACACACACACATATATATAAATATATACATAATTATGTAGTTTAACTAATTGTTTATAATTTTAACTAATTATAAGTTGTATATATAAAATATAGAGAAAAGATTTGAACATAAAAATTATATATTATTTACATATAATATATAAAGTATTTATAATCACATATATAATTTTTATATATAATTATATAGAATTTATAAATATGTATTATATAATACATATTTATAAATCATATATGTGTGTGTATATATATATAAAAATTTCAGGGAGAACAAAAAGGCAAAAGTATTGGCAGAAGAAAACCACAGGCAATGCTTTTGCCCTGTGTGCACTATTGCTAGAGAAGATTGCCCTCTGCTGTTAAAAATTTGTGACTTTCTAGTAGAGACGATCTAACTCTTGTTCTTGAAAATTTCTGTCCTTAATATTCAGAGATTCTGCCCATAAATGATGTTCTTCTGGACAAGAACATATTATTAACAACTATAAAAATGTTAGGTAATGAGTAATTTTCCTTTTTTAACCTTACAGATATTAAGGTCTGTGTCCTCATTCAGGCATGAGGTTTCATTCCACTCTAATGAATGTAAATTTCTAACCACATTTGTAAATATCACTAAAGGTTAATATTATTTTAAAATCTGATTAGTATATTGAACCAAGCTTAAGTATATTCCAATGAAACTTTTTAGTTTTGGCCTTTGTTAGAAGAATCCTACCAAGATACCAGTTATGAGGATAAAATACACTAAACTAAAATGGATATCATCCAAGCTGCTAAATTTTCTCTCGGCTTATATTGCCATAAGAATTATGCAATTGCTTGACTTTTGAGAGATGATATTGCCAAAAATGTATAGGCAAAGATTTTAATTTCTCACTGAGAAGTCAAGAAAGGATAATTGAACATGTGGGAACAAAGCTTTCTGCTGCCATGCTGTTATAAGTTTGAGGTTGATCGAGCTTGCTTCGGTAATGTGGCAATAGGGGAAATGAAAACAGGATGTCAGTTCCAGTAGCAATTAACTGGAGTGATTGCAAATGTCTGTGATGACACATTTAGCTGACATGTTTTTGACTACAACCTGGCATAGAGTCATGAAGAGTTTCTTGTATGTTGACTCCAAATTTGAATAGAAGCTTCCAGAATAGACATAAGCATGGCAGATCTGCTCATTTATCAATCTTCAGACTTCAATGTAAATTCCTTGGTCACACCAAGTATATCACACCTCAACTGTGAAAACATCCATTATCATGTTATTTTGCACTATATACACCTAGATCTCTAATGTATTCATTTTTAAGAGGTATAAGAAGTGGATAAGATTCCTCTCCCAGTCTGTATTTTATAGATGCATTTTTAACCCATTTATTTTCCATTTTTTCCTACCTAAAAAGGGATATTTCAAAAGATGCTCAAGAAATTGACTTGTTTTCAGGATGTTGCTGTGTGCTCCACTCCACACTGTAATAATAAGAAATCCTTACTGTAAAGACAGTTCTTATCTGTGTTTTACCCTGGGAGATGTCTGATTAATTACATATACTGATTCAGTTATTTCAGTTCAGGAAACAAAAGATGAGTAGTAAATTTTTTAAAGTCACAGCAAAAACTTGGTAGAGTAAGGACTTAAATTGTTTTGAATTTCATAGTATTTTTTTTTTAAAAGTCTATAGTTTTAAATATAAAATTTGCTAGAAAGAAATAAATAGTACTTGCTTCCTAGAACTTTATTTCAAAATTTAGCTCCACCAGCAAGAAACTCTTTGTTCTCTGAGTACTTCTTTTTTCAGTTGGGTCTATTTTCAGTATTTTATGTCTTCAGTGTAGATAAAGATGAGTTGTATTTGCTCTTAGAAATAAACTCAATGTTTGTTCTCATTTAACAATAATTTATTGAATACACAGTTTTCATTATTAGAGGAAAAACTAAAATATGAAAGAAAATCCATGCCAAAATAGCTTACAATTTCACTGTGGCAACAGGGCATAATAATAAAAAAAAAAATGGATATGAGTAACTGTTAAAATAATAAAATAATAAAGACATATATAGGAATAAATGTTAAAAAATATTTAGTGATGTTAATGATTTTGCTTGATAACTCCATTCCACAAAAGAGTTTTGATGGTAATGCATGCTATTACACATTTTAATTGACCTATTTTTTTACAAGTATAAATGGTTTCGACTTTTTATTTATGTATATATAAATAAATTTAACTTTATGTTTACTATAACAATAAGGTTCTAAAATTAAAAGATGTGGATTATGTTGTCACAATTGCTTTTAAAATAAATTGATCAAAAACACATTATTAGGAAATTTGTTAATTATAAACATAAGAAATAAAATATTGGAAATGCCTTAATGAGATTTAAAGAAGTTCTAGTATTTTATATCAATATAAGATTATGATTTACTGCTAGAATGAGAATGTTCAGCATTGATTTAATTTCTTTTTCTGCATTTATAGTTTAAGTGCTAGAAAGCCTCACATACATAAAGTAGATAAAAATGACAAACCATTTAATATGGCGAAGTCACTCAAGTATTTGAATCTTTTCCAAATTATGCATCAAAATATCATGTGACATTTCACAGTCAAAGAATATCTAAATGGTAGTCCAATTGAAAACACATTTAGATTTTTCACCCTTCTTAAATCAAAGAATTTTAAACTATATGGCTTATATAGAGAAGTATTGCAAGCAGACATTAAATTTAATTATTTTCAAAATTTCTGAGTAATTATATATATGCTTTACTGAAACTAAATATCTTATCATTATATCCTCTACACTTTTTTTGAGTACCTTGTTATACTGTTGAAATGAGCCTAAGTAGGTTTTCAAAACAATCTCACAAAATTGGAAGTGTTTTAGGAGTTTTTCTAAGTGACTTGGTTGAATATTTCGCTTTCAGGATTACACTTAATTTATTTTGTAGATAGTAACAAAAAAAGAGAAGGCCTGTAGTAAAACTATATATGAAAAAGTAGAGGAGGGATTAGCTTATAACTCTGAGGCTCTGTCTCTCATAAATGAACCATTCTACTACAATCAATGGGAGATGCAGTAGTTAATTTCATGAAAACAGAATAGTTGGCGTCCCACTACCCTACTCTACAGAACTTTTTACCTGAATTTGATTTCAAAACATCCTAACTGCATTGCACAGATTTCACCATGTGCCAAGCGTCACCCTAAAAAGATGTATGCATGAGTCTTGGAACATTATGAAGCCTTCCCTGAAAGATATGCCTTTATTAAAGGAGGTTTCTCAGACTAAAATACTTAATCTTATTTTTTGTTGTTGTTTTTGTTTCCCCTCAATGTACTACAAAAAGATTCTTAATGAGTAAGTATATTTTCTTCCGAAAGTGGGAGAAGGCAATTACGAAATAGGGGGTAGAAAAACAACCAATACAAATCTTAAATAAAAGGACATTCTCAATAAAATTAATTTCCACAAAAAGTTCAAGTACATTATGTATCCAAGCAATGAGTCCATAAAATCCCTCCTGCCTGCATACTTCACAGAAAGTTTATATTTACCTGATTATGATATACATACCACTATGACACCTGCCATGCAAAACATATGTAAAAAGATATAAAAAGTATATATAAATGAAGAAATCTACATAGGATCTGATGCTAATAAAGGTCTCTGTGGGGGACATAGGATTGATCTGTACCCATAAAGAGAAATAGAAGTTTGGAGGACAAACAATTGAGGATGGGACACTCGGATGATAGCTAAACACAGCAAATATTAAAATAGAAAGGTATGGTGCTTCAGGTAGGGTGAAGAGAATAACTGAGCTAAAGTAAAGAGCGTGCTTAGTTGGGTTAAGAGGCATGGTTAGGTCCTTTGTACCTTGAGTTGGGGAAAGCTGTGCTTAAACTTTATCCTATAGAAAACAAACAAAACAAAACAAAATGTCACAATGCAAATTAGGACCACCTGCTTTAGAATCACTTATGAGTACTATTTAAAACACAATCTTAATCCCAGTTCCAATCCTTCTCAAAAAGAATTATCTACATTAAACTTTATTGTCCAATAAATTAATCATTCAATTACTCATACCTGGTTCTTTCAAATTCTGCCATTTATGTTTCTCAGAACAGAAAAAATAAAACAGCCAATTAAATTTAAATACATATGTTATCTAAAATAAGAGTATTGAATTAAGTATTTTCTACATCCTATTCCATAAGCACTATATTTTTAAATATTCTATGAAATTAAAAAATATGTATATAATACTTACCCTTGTGTTGTTGATAAATGCATCATTTATTCTTCCTTCTAAATTTGCTACTGTTTAATTTGGCTTTTCACTGACCTTAATTTCTCTGGGAACAGGCTCTTGCAAAAATGCTTCATGGCAGGTTTACTCAAAGAAGGAGACATGGGAAGAAAATAATCTGTAATAATGCTTTAGTAAGGAACTAACTGACATTAAAATGACCTATTCACTTCCAAATCTTGGTTATTGGCCAGAAAGTCCAAAAAATATTAGAAAATAATATAAAGGTTGATAGAAACAAGAGTCATTGTCATTTCCTTTTATTTTCATTCTTCACTTTGTTATTTTTAACTCAAAGGAAAAAATAAAATTTGGTAAGGAAAGATTACATGTAAGAATTCATTTCCTCAAAACCTAAGAGCAAATATGTGCATTCTGCTTCATAAATAACTCAAATATTACCTTCGTACCAACTTTAAGGTTGTTAATTTGCTGTCTGGACACTTTTTTTTTTGGTGTCTTAAGAGTCCCTCTCACTATGCTGAATAAGGAACAAATTCATCCCATTGTAGTCTTCTCGAGGGCTGCTCTTTTCCCCTGTAGCACTTAACTAAATGTATTCAAATGCAACCAGGTGTTAAATATATTCATATAACTTTTACATAATATAAAACATATGTGACCATGAGAGAGAAAATGGTGCACGTGTAGGAGTATTTAAGGAGCTAATGTAGGAAGAGTTTCATCAAATTAGGATAAAAACATCTTCACCCCGTTCCTTCCCATCCCTTCTTGCTTCAAATACACACAGAGTTTGCAATCTAGATATATTCATGACTATTAATTAGCGTACTGTGGTTAATTTCAGGATTCTGAGTACACTGGAGCAAGTAGGATTTTCTCATTTATCAGGAAGGACAGAACAGGAAAAGAAAGAGAGAGAGAGAGAGAAAGAGAGAGAGAGAGAGAGAGAGAGAACTGTTTCAATTCCTATGCAAAGTAATGGCAAAGCATCTGGAAATGGGAGAACATTAAAAATGGTTAGTTTTTCACTCCCACTTTGTCTTTTTCTATCACATGGCTTAGCTGTGATAGAGATAGCTAGAGATAAAGAGTGGGTTAGGAATATTCAAGGCCAAGCCTACTTGGACTTTAAGGCTTATACCTGAGGAGGGTGCCATTGGTCCAAAATAGAGATTCCAAACAGATTTGACATTAAGAAGTACATCTGATCGGGGTCAGGATTTCTATCCCAAAAGACTGTACCTGGAGATAGTAAATGGGAACAGAAGTCTTTATAGTTGGTAAAACTACTCAAGGTAAGAGTTTTAATGTTTAATGTTTAATGGTCCATATTAAGTGGAGTAGAGTCCCAGGAGGTTGAAATACAAGAGACTAGTCCCTGGGGAAAGGGACTGGTGAGGTTGAGGCAAAGTGACTATTTCCAGGCAGGAGGCTAGCAGAGCTCAACTTGTATCTGGAAACCAGGCTGGGAGGTGTCATAGGATTAATATTATGTCTTACCTGGAACATAGAAGTCACCAGCAAATATATGAAAGAATAGGTGATGAAGTAAACACAATTTGACACTAAGTTACATAGACCAGGCCCACGTATGAGTGGCTACAACAAAGGCTTAATGAGACTCTACATGCTCATGGTTGGAGTTATCTAGGCATCGTATGATTTGGAAATTAGAACCAGGAACTAAAAGGAAAAAGATAAACTTCAGTATCCATAGACTTGCGAGGCTAAGCTTCCTTCACATAGCTCCTACTTTAGCCAGTATCCGGAGTGGGAATCTTCAGTTGCAACAGATGTACTAATTGGAGTCATGCTCTGATACATCAAATTCTAGGTCCTTCATGATTCACTCTTTGTATTTATATATTTCTATATCTGTGTAGCTGTTGATCAATGTGCATCCATCAGGATAATTGTACAAATAATTAGAAAGGGTTTTACTTGTATCCAAAGTTATCCTTCAAAAAGAAAAAGCAAGAAAATTCCTTATATTTAAATCTTTATAAATCTCTTACAGTGATATAAGTTAAAAGGAACAATATGTTTAAAAATTCAAGAAGAAAAAATGAAATCATTATTACTTGTAGATAATAAGATTGTACTATACAGGAAATCTTAAGACCCGATAGAAAAATCATTAGGATAATAGATTGTGAAATTTATTCTATAAAAATAAGCATACAGATATCATTGATTTCTGAATATTATTAACCAGAACGAAGAAGAAAATGTATAAAATCACCAAAATAATGAGGTACCAAGAATAAATCTAAGAAAATTTGCATAATAATTTCGACCAACATAAAAATGGACAGATGTATAATGTTTATGGATTGAATGCATTAATACTATAAATATTAGTTATAAATGTAATAATGAGAGTCTACCAATTCAAATATTAATCTCATCTAAAAACACTCACAGACACAGTCAGAAAAATGTATAACCAAATGTCTGAGCACTCATTGGCACATTCAAGTTGACACACAATATTAGCCATTAAACTTTCAATAGCTTAAGTCTTCTTGTGTGTTCCTTTATGATCACATTTCTTTACCTAACCCAAAGAGAAAACCACCATTAGATTTTTAAAATAATTTTGCCTGTTTACTAACTCCAGAAGTATGCTGAAGGAATCCTTAACACCTTTTCTCTGCTGGGGTTTCTTATACAATCTGTCTGTAAAACTTAGTACAAAAATGGTTATTCCACAAATAAAACTCTTTCCTAGGAGTTAAACTTTCAGTTCTCACCAGATATTTTCATTGTTTTCTATTTTGACTTTCATTTTTTTTACCTCCAGTAATTGAAGTAATGAGTTTTAATTCTTATAAAACATTTGTATATATTTGCTTCTTGTGCCATCAAAAATATTTAATTTTGGTTTAAGATAAGATTAAAGTTTCTGAGAAGAATATATTTTTGATGCGTTACTTGACTAGGTAAGTATAGCTCAACTGGTAAATCTACCACACATCTTGAAAGCATAGTGGGCAGAAGGAATCTTTCATTCTTACAGGGGCCTCCAGGCCTCTTTAAACTTCTTGTAGTTTATGCAAATTTGTTTTATAATATATTCCTGGAGAGATGATATAGAGCCTCCATCATATTTGAAGGGCATCCCAGAGCCATCATGATGGGTTGCTAGTCTAATTTTTCCAGGAAGGCAGATGGTGCTAGTTATTTTATACTATTCTTAAATATTATATTAGAATTACCCACAGAATGCTGGATTAAGGTTGATAATTGGTGAAAGATAGAAGTGCCAGTTACAGAGACATGACAAATCCTGTTAGAATATCTATGCCTCAGAAGTGGTCATAGTGCAGTTGATATACCCCTGTGAGATGTATTTATAAGTAATCTAGATCATCATGTTTGTCTTGAATGTGGAAATTAGTAGAGAGTATAAAAGAGAGGTAATTCTGTATCCATTATATTATTATGTGGTTCATAGAATAGATGATGACACAGATTGAAAAACAAATGCTTTGAATTATTAAATGGTCTCTTTGTTACTTAACATATGTCATGTGGCTTCCCAGAGTGCCACTTTTCTTTCCAAAAGAATACTTAAGCACAAGAATAATTACATCAGTAATTAGAAATGTACATTACATTTTATTTGTTTTATGAAATATCAAAACATAGTTAAATGACACAAAATATGTAGAAGGGCTTTGTATACAATTCTATAAAAATCAAAGTATTGTCACTTATTTTTTATGACTTTTAAACTGTCTTGCCAGTGAATTACATTTTTTCTATACAAACCGTAATAAAATGCCTGTTTTAATAAAATGTGTTTGATTCTAAAGGCATACTGAAAATAATATGTCCTATATTTCATCAATGTGTGTGACAATAAATGTCTTTAAATGAGCTAAAAGAGCAAAAACATATATATGCTTTACATATATTATGTATATCTATATATAATCATTAGTTATAAATTATAATATCTCTACATAAGTGTAGAAGCTCTAAATAATCATTTCAATTACTAAAGTACTGAAGATTATGAATACTTTCTTAGTAAGCATTAATAATGTTAGGTACTTAGGTAATAATATAAGTAATCAGAGTATTCAGTTATTTGAGCGATTATTAAATATTTTCAAAGAATTAACATTAAATAAAATGTTTTCATTCTAAAAAAATATACTGAAGAACATTCTTGCTGGGATAACTTTGAAAACATTACAGTATAAAGCTTCAGATCAATTGTATTTGCATATACAAATTCCTCCTATCTTCAGTGTGGAAATACTAGGTAATAGCTCCACACATACTCCAGATGGCTGACAATTAGCCTATGTTGTACATGCCAGACCCAAGGTGTATATAGTGATATAAAAACATGTACATTAAGACTGTTTCCTTTAGTTTTGTAAAAATAATACCCTTTGAATTTTTCTTTTATCTTAAAATGTTTTCATTATAGACACTTAAAAGCTTAAAGTGGGAAAACCTATACACATCATTTTGATATGATTTGTTTTTCATTTTGAATGGACCTAAAAATTGGTGAAGGAAACTGCCTTTTAATATCAACAAATTGTCCATATTTTATTTAAATGAAAAGATATGTTAAGATAAGACAAATTATTTATGGGCTCGCTTTCCACGAAATTTTCAAACACCATGGTATTTATTTCATTTTTATATAAATATATGGTTGAAGAGTAAATCCTCAATAAAAGCTAAAATATATTTTACTCTAAATATAGAATAGAATAGTAAGTAAGCCAATCACTAAAGAATCTGAATGTATACTGTGTTAATTTCATAAATAGAAAAGTAATTTGTGATACTTACAATGATCTCAAAGAAGCATTACATATTTATAGAGTTGACTCCAACCAAATGCCCTGCAGGTAACTAAGATGGAACTAAAAAGGAGACTATAGTCCAAAGAAAAGGTGATTTTATGAGTTCTTTAACATTCAAAAGTTTGAAAGAAGAGAATATTTAAATATCATTGAAGTGGAGTAAGATTTTTCTTTAAAACGTTTAAATTAACATGTCCTACACATACAAAAGCATGTTATTGCAGTTTTTTCTTCCTATTTTCCTGTGACGGAGAACAGTTGCCACACAAATTTTGTTCAGAGATCTGATTGCTTATGTTAGGAGGGCAAGTTCGATGCCACCTATTTGGGTATGGATAGAAGTAGAACTGACATTAAGATATTTTATTCTTGTGATTCCAAGTAGACAGTTTCTCTGTATATGAGCAGAGATGTCAGGAGTGGAAAAGGGGGAAATTTTTTATTTTCATGTAAAATAGAAATAGATGAAATAGACTGTCACAAAAATTCTTAATTAAAACATAGATGATTAATGTTTTTGTAAATTAAATGACAAAATATTATTATCCAGTAACCTTTAAAACAGTTATAAAAATAAAATATAGAGATACTAAATATTAAAGTAAAATTGAATTTTCATTTTTGTGAGGGAAGTTGTAGTGATAAAATGTGAATGAAAAACAGTAAACATATAAAAGGATGCATGGAGAATAAATTGACTAAATTTTGACAAAGGAGTAAAATGTGTTCTCTGAGCAATCTGTCTTCTTAAAGATGTGAGAATTTCTTGAATTCTGATGTCTTTTTCTAATATTTATTGATCATATTCCAAAACTCTTTTTAAGTAAATGTTTTTTAAAATTAATGTTATATACATAGTCTAAAACTGGGAAGAATTTTAAAGCATATTTATTGTGGAAGTCCACAACTTCCTATACCATTTTCTGCCCCTTAAAAGTGTTAAATTTTACAACTATCAATTTCTTCTCATTATCTTTTCATTTTAATTTGATCTTTATCTCTATGTATGTTCTCCCAGCAATAGCAATTCTCAGATAGTTTATTTATATGTGTGTTTGTGTTATGTGTTATGTACATGGACTCTAATAATAGATGAAGGTGGCATGTCCCAACCCAAAAATACATTGTTTTTTAAACAGGATCAAAATCGTAAGGACTAAAGTGTTGAAATGTAAGATTGTTTAACATCCACTAGAAAATGGAAAAGCAAGTAGGATGAAATGTTGGCATCAGTGCCCTCTGCACCTGAAATCGAATCATGTAGTAATTGACTGAGTAGTTATCTCAGTACAGCAGAGATTTACCTCCTAGCATTTCACATTTGATATTGAGATTACTTAGCCAAATGAAACTTTTCCTGAATGTAATCACTGTGCCTCACCTTTATTCAGAATAAGGCTTTAAAAAATATACCGACATTTAGGGTTAAATTTTAAAAACCAAGACTTGTCCCAGTAGCTATTTTAAACACTACCACTAGCTGTCAAGTGCAGCCAGAGATGAGATCTGTTAGTTTTCATCCTGCTTCGAGCTTCTAGTCCTGTCCTTGTTTGAGGTCTAATTGATGGGTGTTTTCACCATAAATACTTTCAGGTTCATGGCGTACTTTCTTTAAAACTGTACTTTGAATAATGCTGTGATTTTACTTGGCTTGATCACAATTTTTGTTGAGCATAATCAGCTCAAAGTGATTTTTTTGCTATTCCTAAAACTTAAATTCATCCTTAAATGGTAAAAATTTGTTATCATTATAGACATAAAAAAAAAAAACAAGCAATACTCCCCAAGAGCACTTAGAAAACTGTTCTGTACAATGAATGATAGCATGATTCCAAGGTGACTGTGAAATTTACCAGTGCTTTAGGAAATGTTCAAATTTTTGTATGCTTTTAAAGTAGCTTTATTATTTTATAGTGTTGACTAATACTATCAATAGGGAATTATAAATTATAATTTCTTTCAAACATTTCTAGTACTAGTAGCAATAGTTTGTATATTAAAAGTCAGTAGTTCAATTCTAAATTGGAACTGTTGAGATTTAAGCTAGATTGAGTATATATTACTGTTGTAAATTTTTAAAAAAATAAAAGCCTAAAATGCATTGAAATATATGATATTTCAAGAGATATGTTTAGCATACATAAATAAATTATTTAAGGACTTTAACAGTATTATGGTTAACTAAAAGCATTTTTTAATCTTATGATGAAAATGCTCTTTAAGGGATTTATCTCTTTCCAATTATTTCTCAGTGAACTTTTTAAAGAAATATAGTTTTAAAAAATATTTGCACGATTTCAAAGTGTTATACTTTTCAATTGTAACAGTATTGACAGGAACCATAAGCAACTATCTGTATAAAATTATATAAGCTCTCCTAAGGCTAAATATATACACTTCTATTGGAAGTGAAAAGTCACACATATCAGGGTAGAAGCAGCATCTCTCAGTGGAGTGAATCTCAGCGGAGATGCTAAGGAGCAGTGGCCATCAGGTCATGAGCTTTTCTTTGTTGGGAGTTTTTGATTACTGTTTAATCTGCTTTTTCGTTGTGGTTCTGTTCAGACTTTCTATTCTTCTGATTTAGTCTTGGTAGGTTGTATGTTTCAGTTTTTTAAAAGATATCCTAATTATTGCCATATAATTGTTCATAGCAGTCTTAGGATCCTTTGTATTTTGGCAGTACCAATTGTAATGTCTTTTTTTTGATGTAATGCATTTATTGCTATAAACTTTCCTCTTAGATCTGTTTTTGTTTTATCTCATAAGATTTGGTATTTTGTGTTTCCGTTTTCATTTGTCTCAAAAAATTTTTTTATTTCTTTTTTATTTCTTCTTTGATCTATTGGTTGTTTAGGAGTGTGTTATTTAATTTTCACATATTGCAAATTTTCCAGCTCTTCTTCTGTTATTCCTTTCTAGTTTCACACAGTTGGCAAATGATGCTTGATATAAATTCTGCCTTCTTGAATTTGTTCAGACTTGTTTTCTGGCTAACTTGTGATCTATCCTAGGCGTTGAGAAGAAATTATCAAGATAAATAAGATCTAGAGATCTGATTAATACTATACTGTGCCTATACTAACAATACCGTATTGTATACTTAAATTTTTTCAAGAGCATAATCTCATGTTGTCTTACCAGATAAAAAAATAAAAACAAAAAACCCTCCTCTTCAAAAGGTCTATTAAGATAAGAAAAGACAAGGTACACACGAGAATAAAACATAGGTAAAACACAATTGGGCTAAGACTATATTCAGATTATAGAAAATATAGCATAAATTTGGGAAATGTCTGAACAATCACTTCATCAAGGAGAATATATGGATGACAAGCACATGAAGGATGTTGAATATTATTATTAGGAAAATGCAAATTAAAACCAAATGAGACACTATTATATATAAATTTGAATAACTAAAGCTAAATATCCAAAACAAAACACAAACACTGAAAACTACCAAGTCTTGGTGTATACCTGTAGAAAAGAGAATGTTCATGTTTGCTGATAAGAATGTGATACCCTTCTGGCACTTTGGCTTGGCAATTTCTTATTTAATCAAATATACACTTATGCTACCCAGCAGATTTACTCTTAGATTTTTCCTGAAAGCAATGAAAAATGATGCTCATGTAATTTCCGTATGCATCTGTTTATAGTAGGTTTATACATGAGCTCCTCAAACTAGAAACCATCTAAATATTCTTCAACTGGTGAAAGTTCAAATAAGCTGTGTATATCAAATAACAGAATAGTACCCAACAATAAAAAAGAAAGCAACTACTTATACATACAATGAAATTAATGAATCACAAATGCATTATGCTAAGGGAATGAAGAAATACTCATACTGTATACTGAATACTATACACTGTATAATTCCATTTACGTGACATTCTGGAAAAGCCAAAACTTTTCAGACAGAGGATAGCTCAATGTCTGGGATTGGTGAAAATGTTTAAAGGAATTTTGTGGGGGACAGAACCACACATTATCCTGACCATGATAGTGGTTGAAAAACTATATGTATTTCTCATTACTCATACATCTGTACACAAAATTGGATTTTGCTTTATGTTAATTAGGCTTTAGCAATTTTGACTTTAAAAAAATGTGAAAATTTAGTATGGACTGTATTTTCATTGTATATGTTATGCTATTAAATTTTTTATTAAGAGGATCTTTTAAAATCTTATATTTTATGCATCTTGTCAAAAGGAGAACTCCATTATTTTTATTATTTTTGACATTGAAAATAAAAGTTTAGAAAATTACAGTGATTTTTATACCCAAGTTAATCTGTTGAGATATTAGAATTATTAATATTATTTTTGCATTCAGTGTGTTACTGAGCAATGAACATAGGAGTTTGGCATAAAATCAGCTTAGTTTCTCATCTCAATCCTGCCACAATATGGATAGAACTCAGTAAATAATAGTGTTTGACATTGAATAAGGTCCATGTATTGAGAGCACTTGTCACACTGCTGGCATTTCTTAGGTACTTAGAAATAATTAGATCTCTTCTACTGTAAATGAGGAAAATGAAAGTGCTTCACTAATTTGCCTTCAGGTTACAGCTAGTAGTTGTGAAAGTGAACCTAAATTTAGATTTTTGGTACCACATTATGGAATGTGGTATCAAAATTAACCTACATTTTATTGCGAACTAATTTGATGTTTCACTGAAAAATGGTGCCTTCTATGAAGTGACTATGAGATGTATATAAATGAAAGTTCACTAAATGAATAATCATTGCATTAAAGTAGAAAAATTAGAATCAAGACTATTAGAAGAAAACCATTGGAATTTTAAAAATATTTCTTCCAGTTTATGATGGCAATAAGACAAGGTTACTGTTACTCGTTATACAGACCACTTTTGAAATGAACTGGTTGTTTGGTAATCTTCTAATACTGCTTCTATAATATAATCAGCATTAATAATAGGAACCAATAATGTAATAAGACTTGAACATTTAAGTATTTTAATGGAGCAGAAAGGACATCATTAAGATTTTCCTAAATGCTTTGTTTTATGAAGCTTAAAAAAAACTAATATAAATAGAGTGCTCTATAATTTACAAACTGCTTCTCATATTACAAAAGCTCACCTTATGTAACATTGGTCAATTAACTCCATAAAATAAGTTATAATTATTATTTCCTACACTTAGTTGAAGATATATTAAGCAATCTACTCAAATTGAAATGGCACCTCCTTATGAAAATGGTTTTGGGAGAGTTGCCTTGTCCATATAAATCACTATAAAAGTTTCATTTCCCAGCCCATGAAGACAGTAAGAGATATCTCTTCTTAGGCTTTTATACATGGGAGAAAGTGCCTTCTGAGAAACTGAAACTCTTACTTTTCATGTATGTGGCATCCATATTTACTCTACTCTTGTTATTGAGTAATCCCAAACTGAGAAATAAAACACTGATACTGTATAGATGAAAACACGAGGGTGGTAATTAGAAGTTAATGTAAATCCAAATTCTGAAGAAACTTGCACCAACCAGATCACACTGGAATTCTATGAGTGGAGAATTTACAATAAAAAGTATAGCCTGTAAGAAGATTCATCGGATGAAAAAATGAATATAAATATTTTAAAATTTTCTGAATGACTAAATAACTAAAACAAATTTCTAGAAATAAATAATTCAGTGAAATTAAGATTTCAGATAAGTTAAACAGTGGATTATATACAGCTGAAGAGATTATTAATGATGTGAGAAATAGATCTGAGAAAAGTATCCAGAATGCAGCACAAAGACCTGAGGAAGTGAAATTGAGACATAAAGACTAGGATCAGATATTCCAAAAATATAATAATTGGAGTTACAGAATGTAAAGAATTGTTTGGGGAGGCAATAATCAAAAAGATAATGCCAGATGAATTCAAAGAATTGGAGAAAACTTGTACATGTTCACACTAGCAAAGTATACACCCAGAAACATTTAGTGGATGTATAGAGCACCAAAGAGAAAAGCAGGAAGCATGATCTTAAAAGTAAGTGAGCAGAGAAAAAAAAATTACCACAATAATTAAGATGACAGTGGACTTCTTACCATCAAGCTACTTACAGTAAATCATTCCCACCTAAAAACTCTTCACACTCTAAATTATCACTAAGAGGCAAGTTAAGGCATTTTCAGAAAAACAAACACTATGCATACACTTTATAAAGAAGGATAATCATCCTGAATAAAGTGAGATAAAACAGTAGGGAGCAAATAAACTGCTAATCCATGGTGGATAAATCTAAATTACAATAGACTTTTAAGATAATAGTAACGATGACTAATTGTGAGGATTAGGTAAAATGAAGTAAAACTTCATTTTACTTCACCAACAGGATGACACCTGTTGGTGATCAATATTTCGTCATCTTTGGTTCCTTACATTTTTGAGGCTCATTAAATATTGAATAATTCCTCAAATAATTAAAATACATTGTATACACTATGAACTACTAGAAAAAGAAGGAAAATGGAAAAGTTAGCTATAAAGAACTCAATAAACCCAAGAAAATTTAAGGAAAGAGGAAAAAATCTCTAACACCATGCTTTCAGCATAGTCTGAGATTTTTTTTTAAATGTGTTTTATCATAATATTTTAAAAACCAATAAGGATAACAATTTATTTTAAACATTTGCACTTAAAAATGCAAAATATTAAAGCTAAACAATTTTTTTAATGTAATACATCCTGTATTATTGAGAATGTGGGACAAGACATACAGGGCCATTTTAGGAGGGAAAATATAAAAAATATTTGAAATGTTTGAATAAGGTATAAATTCTTAATTCAAAAGTTTTCAGAGTGTAAATTGTTGGTTTGGGTAGAGCCAGCACATTGTATCTAAAATAGTATTTTACCTGTTTGGGCAGAAAGTGAGAGTATATAGTATTATTTTTTGGAGTTAAGGATTATTTTTCCATTATCACTGTGCATCTCACATAATTTAGTACCCTGCCTTAAATATAGCAGGAGCTTCCATGATATTGGCTGGAGCCCTGAAATAGCATTTATTGTCTGAAATATAGTATAGGAGGAGAATTACCTGGTCTGAACAGTTTGACTTTTTTTTTGCTGAATTATGTCTCTTAATGTTGCAGATTGGAGGACATAGGCATTAGAAATAGCTTGAAGAGAGCTCTGAACATATTTCACAGTTGTTAAGGGCAAAGAGTTTGTTCCAGTATATATCAAGTTCTAGGAAGCAGTTAGTTCACATGAAATCTTAAACCCAAGAGTTGAATTGCAGACTTTGAGTAGTGTCTGATATTCCATAATCAAGTCTGACTTTTCATTATATTATTAAACCCTTATGTTGGATTGCTAATATTGTTTGTCCAGAGTAATAGCGTGTGTTAACACTTTAGCATAAATTAAATTTGCTAGTATAATAATTAGAACAGAAGAATGGTCAATCCTAATGTAGCCTAAAAAAGAGTCAAAACAGGACGTGTAGTATTCTGGGTGGACTAGAAGATACAAGGCAAAGTGTCCCCTACAAAATGCAACACAACAGTAATGTCAAAAAATGAAATGGACCTAAGCAAGTTTGAGATTTATTCACTAATGTTTCTTAAGAAGGGCCTAAAGTCAGCGTGTAATCTGTTTTATGCTTATCTTTTATTGTGATTTTTTCCATTTAAAAATTATTTTATTACCTTTTAATTTAGGACAGCACAAAAATTTTAATAATATGCATGGAAAATAATACATATAAAAATAATAAATTGTATTAAGAAACGACTATGTTTAAACATTGTGTCAAGGCTAGTGGGATTACAAAAATGAAAGACCCGATTCCTACCTTTAAACATTCTTTCTCTAAGTATACCACAAATAGTAAGCACAAAATATGTGATAGAAATAATGGAAGGTTCTGAGAGGAGAGAGAAATAGCCTCTGCTCTTACTGAGGTTACAATGCAGTAGAGACATTATTGAAACACTTAGTGGAGATGCATAATGGAGATGAATAGTGACAAGAAGCAGGTTTTTCAAGTTCATAGGTGGTGTATAATCTCAGGGATAGGCCCTAGTTGTGTAGCAAAGGGAAGTAAGATGCTAGTGGGACTCCCTAGATGTATGGTAACTTAGCACCTTAATAATTGCTAGATTTCCACAAGTCCAATTCTCTTCCATAGAACGCTATTTGCATTGAATATAATAGGTTGTGCATAAAAAATAGACTGTCATCAACTAAGTTTGGGAAACTTTATAGTAGTGTGGGATTCTTTACTGCAGGGCTTCTCAGAGGCTTTAATTTTGTTCATGTTGAATCTCAAGAAGGAAAATAGAATATGCAGCATTTGCTGAGTATATTACAACATGGAACTTTCCTTTGTAGAACATTTTTAAATTAAAGTTCTGAAGAACATCCTTTGTGAGGCGCTTGTCTAAGTATATTAGACATGTTTTGAAAATAGCGCTATGCTTAATAATCTTTGATAAATAATACTTCATGCTGAATGACAAAATTTAGATGACCAATTTTGGTTTGTCATTGCAATTTACAGTTGTCTTAAGGCAATTGAAAAGTTTGAATGGCATAATAGAGTTTTGAAGATGTATAATAGATGACTGAGAAAAAATATTCACTATATTGAGTTCACAGTAAGGGGATATGACATAACTCAAAATCAAATGTACTGTTAAGTAATAAAAATTATTTAATGTGATGTTTATACGAAACCAGCTTTGCACAAGCAAATTTCATTACTGGGTATATCCAACTTACTGAGAGAAAAAAACAAATATAGTGATGAAAGCACTGGACATGTATTCAGAGGCCTGAGCTTCTTGCTCAGATCTACCATTACCAGTGTGCTCTTGCATAAATGAATTAATCTATCTCAGAATATATATAATTCTTAGAGATTATATAGTCTAATAACCTGATTGATCTGAATTCACTGAATGTATGTTGGAGTAATAGGGGCTATTTAGACATTCAAAATTAAAGATTTATTTTCAGAATTTTAAATCCTTAAATAGGATAAGGATTTGTAAAGCCCTTATAATATCAATTTCTGGTATTATTAATCAATCTGCAGAAGGTTAGCTCAATGTTTTATCAGACTTTATTGCATCCAGTGAGCTTTGAAAACATCAATACCTATAATAGAAACAATACTAATAAATTCACAATTTCTGTGGGATGAACCCAGATATAAGTATTTTTAAAAACTCATCAGTTCATTCTAAATTTGAGAACCAATGAGTTAGTAATCATCAGGGGTTATTTTTATTTAGAAAAATGTAGCCCCAGCTGATGCAAGTAGAAATGAAACCCCAATGAGTAATTTCTAAAGTAAAACAAACTCCTTATTAAATATGTATTTACAACCGTGATGGTAGTGTGGTGGTAGAGTGTGTATGTATGTATTTATACACATAGACACATCTCCAATTTTTTGAACTACCATAGTAGGCAGGAGGGGATGAGATTTGTATAGGTAGCAATGTTTCCTCTGACCTTCACTACCTTAATAAGAGAAATTCAAATTCTATATATTTCTTAGCCTAATGTCTATTTTTTAATCTTAATATTGCTTCTTTAATATCTGCCTTTTAATTCAAATTGTTTAGACATTTTTATTTAAATAATTAACAATATGTTTTGTTTAAGTCAGCCATCTATTATTATTATTTAAAATTATTCGATATAATATTTGTCCTTTTCCAACTTGGCTGACTTAAGTAATAATATATTAGAATTTTATTTTATTTCCTGTATTGTCTTAGTAGCTATACCTCTTGTTTTAATTTTTTAGAGTTACTCTAGAGTTTACTGTATATATTATTAATTTATCATCACATTCTGCCTTCAAACAGTACTATAGCTTTTTACACATAAAATAAGAAACTTATAAAAGTATTCCAATTTTACTGGCCTCCATATTTTCTATTATTTTTTCAGATATTTTAATTTTATAAACCTCATAATATATTGTATTTTTTTGTTTCAGCAATTATTTATTAACAAAGTTTAAGAAGAAGAAAGGGTTTTTTTTTCTATTAGCCCCTTTTTTTGGTATATGTTTATCACTTCCATCATTGTTTATACATTTCTATAGGCCACATTTTTCATCTGGAATCAATTTCCTTGAACATAAAGAAATTGCTATTTAAAATAATGTTTTGAACGGCATATCCACTGATAATGAATTAGTTAAGATTTTTTTTTTTTCACCTGAAAGTATATTCTTGAAAGATATTTTTGGTAGGTAGGTATAGTAAATCATGTACTATTGGCAACAGCATCATTTTTTGTTACAAATTGAAGTCAATGTGATATGAAAAGAAAGGCCACGTGACTGCAGTTGACCCAAGCACCAAAATCATTGCCAAGCGGGATACATTGTTTATAGGTGCCCGAACCCTTGCATCGAGAAGAGTATGATGTATCACCTTAAGGAGTGCCCTGTTAAATAAATTGATAAAAGGAAAATGTTTAAATACTGTCCAACTGAATAAGCTGGTCTTACATAATTATAGAGCTAAAAATTCTCTTAAATATACATGATTATACACTTCTTTTAAAAAAATTTTAGAAAGTTTTTTTAAATTAAGTTTCATTGGTGTAACATTGGTTAATACAATTATATCACTTTTGATTATACACTTTGATTTTACATACAAAAATATTAGAGCTCAGAGAATTAAAATAGCATCATCAAGGTCACAATTCTGGTGAGTCATTAAGCTTGAACATAAATAAGTCTCCAGATTTCTGTAAATTGTTTTTTTTTTTTCTTTAAGAAAACTAATCACTATCTGTGAAAGTTTTAGGAAGATATAAATACGAAAATTACTGTTATTCCTTCCCTCTCACAATCCCTTCCTTTCTTATGAAAATATTTTGTCTGGGAGAGTAACATTTCAATTTTGTATGTCATTAGCCTGTCAAATAATTTCCATCAGTTATTTTATTTGGCATTTTTCACAACCTTTTGAGATAGAATATACCCTTGTCATTATTTTGTAGATTAGAACACTGAGGCTTTGCCATGAATATTGGTCTTTTCCATAAGTGTCTATAATTTAGTTTAATAACTCTACTATATTTTAGGGAAATGTTTATTATTACATGTCTTGTCTTCTTGACATATATTGGAACTCAAATCCCCAGGCTCCATTTCTGCTAGGCCCTTCCAATCAAATGTGCCTTATAAGAGGCTTCTATTTGAAGTAAGATATATAGGAAGGAGACTGTGCAGAGCTTTCATTTTACTGGTGTTTGTGGGGGCAGAGACATTCATCTTTGAGGGTTAGCAACGATACATGGTCAAGTTTCTTACTCAGGAATGGCAGTGGCCCTGGAAGGAGCGATTATCTCATTCGGCCTCTCCTTCAGCTTAATTCTGTTCTCCAATTGTCCCCAAATTTGGTAACCTACATAATAAACTTTAATAGATCCCTTTACAACTTAAACTAGTAAGAGTGGCTTCATCTGTTTGCAACTAACAATTCAGGATTTGAGACTTGCCTAAGGTGACACAAAAGAAGGGCTGGAATGAAAAACAAAATTGTTTGGATGAGAGTGCTTGTGACGGTGAGGAAGACAATGTTTTATTGTAGACTATGTATCTAGCATTCAATCACTTATCTACTAAACCAATAGTAATTCCTTTCCAATCAAATTATTTTCATTTTCCGCTCCATGAATTTATTTTGAGTGTTCACTCTCACTAAGTCTTCAGTTGTATTACAATTTACTTTTTTTTGTTTAGACAACTTTGTTACTTCAGAGCAGTAAAATGTAATCAATTGCTATTTTTGACTATTCTTATTTATTGCTTTGTTACATATAAAATAAAAATTTCAAAACAACTAAAATATCCAACACTAGAGAAATACATAAAAATAGTTGCAACTTTGTATTGTTGAGTATTAGGCAGCCATGAAGAGCTATCATTTTAAAGCATATATAAAGAATATAAAATTATCATGGTAAGTATTAAAATAAATATGGATATCTTGGTTATCATGAAATTTGAAAATGTAGAACAGAAAAAAGCAATCCCAACTATTATGTATTTTTACATAATAACTCTATCTATGTTATCCGTTCTCTTTGTATTATTTATCTCTATCTATACCATCCATTTTCAAGTTTCTACAATGAAAAAATTAGATATTAATGAATATTAATATATAATATTAATATTAATATTAAGGCATCCAAATTAAAACAAACTTCTTAGGCATCCTTATAATGCTATTTTATCAATTATGTTTTAAATGTAAATATAGACATAAATTTTGAATACCATGTTGAAAGAAAACTGATAAATGTCATTATTCATTGAGCTCCAGTATTGCATAAAATTATAATAAATAATTTTGTATAATATAATTAACAAGAAGGGTCTTTTTTTCACTTTTAATATTATGTTCTTATGAGTAAATGGCTTTCCTGATAGTATGTCTGGTTAGCAAATTGCACATATTAGCTATTCATGCTTTTCTTTATAGCACCAGGAAAAGAAACACACTTATAATACATGTACACACACACCAACCACCATCACAACAGCTTTAACATTGAGATTCCATTACTGTTTTCTAAAGTTGTATTATAATTAGATTTGTGCTTCAATACTGAGGCCTCATGAGAGCAAGAATTTTACCTCTTTTACTTATTGCTGAATCCCCATACCCAGAATACAGTCTGGAGTAGAATAAATGTTCACTGAACATCTTTTTAAATGGAGTACAGTATGTGCTTATTGAACATAATTTAAATGTTTTAATAGCATATTTCTAATATTATTTATATTTAATAAATTATATTTACCATATAAAATGGCATAGCTCAGTTTAATGTTATTTGAAATTAATCAACTATTGAACATAATATTTACAACAAAGAATTAAGCAAATATCTATCTACCTAGCATGAGCTTCATACTCTTTATACTCCCTTTATTCATTTTATATATTCCAGTTATAAGAAATTGAAATTTAAACTGAACTATTTCTTTTTCAATAGAGAAAGAGGTATATGTGTTTCTGATTATACCTCAATTATCTTTTTAAAGGATTTATTTTTCATTTATTTATTTACTCAGCACCTACTCCATCTACAAGGTACGTATATAAAGCCTGTGTTCATAAGGATGCATAAAATCATGTTTTCTTACCTCAAATGCAATCTAACATGACTGATATTAAATTATGTTATTGTTAGCTATTTATGTGTTTCAGTACCACAGCAGAGGCAGATATAAAATGCTATATAAACAAAGAGTAGGTCATTTCAAATAAAGAGAGTTCTGTGAGCTACACTAAAGAAACTGACAAGTGTAAGTGTATTTTAGAAACAGTATAGAAATAGATAGATATAGATATAGATATAGATATAGAGACTTGAATATAAGATTATTAAGCATTTGGCATGGATGTAGGATGTAGGATATAGGATGATAAAGTGCTATGCAAAAAAGCTTTTGCATAGCACTGAATTGTTCAACTACAATTCAATTAATAAACCTACAGGATTCTTGTGGAATTGTGTATAGCCTATGTTAAGAATTTTACAAAGAAATGTTGAATAAAGTAATTATGACATGATACTGATGCTGAAATTTTCAAAATAGCTATTTCAACATCTTATCCTCCAAGAAAATAGAAAAAAAAAAACCACACGATGTTTTGGTAGCGACAGCTCTAAAGTCATCTGAAAGGACCTTTTCTTAATAACAGCAAACAGGAGTGCTGTTATTTAGCAAAATAGCACTTGATTCCAACCTCTGTAATATTCTCTAAAAAATAAATATTTTAGATTCTTCAGTTCTGCCATTTTATAGTGGTTACAAGACTGGGTTCTTGTGACAGGCTCATTTAACTTTGAGTCATGGAAGTCCCATTTGCCAGCTGTCTTGAACAAGTTATTAACACTGGAGTTTCAGTGTGCCTTTCTACACAATGAAAATAATAGTAATTTCTACTTTTATGATTATTTTGTGTATTAAGAAATATATTTCATGTCAAGCACAGCGAAGTGCCTGATCTATAATATATTCTTAGTAAATATTAACTGTCACCACCACCATCAGCACCAGCACCATCTCTCCACTTCGATTACCAGACAACCACTGCCGTTACCTCTATCACTGCATCACCACTCCTATTGCTACAAAGTTTGCAACAAGGAACAAACTTTAGTTGGACTCATTGGCATCTATTTAAGCTCATATGAATTCCCAATGCATCAGAGGATTTAGACAAGACTTAGAAACTGAATATTTTGGATTTGGAAAACTACAACTACTTTATTAACATTCCCATATTAGAATGAATTGTACTATATTTTACCTGCAATTTGTTACCTGTAATTTCTCTATAGAGTACAGTCAGAATGGCCATGCAATATGATGGGAAAAATATATATGCACCATGGCATAAGTCAGACTCATCATATACTTCCTAGAAACATTAATTTCCCCATCTCTTTAAACAAAAATGAAAAATTAAAGTGCAGTATTCTTGTGGATTGACTAGTATCATTGTGGATTGTATTTTAGAAATATCACAGTCTTTCAGATGTTGAAGAAATCTGAAAGCTTATCCTTGTTACAACATTGATTTTATAGATAAGAAAGCAGAGACTTAGGATATTGAATTAAAAAATGTTGAATAGAATAGAATTGTATTGAAGGACAGAAGTGTATCAGGTTTAATACAGAGAAACAGAATATGTTAGTTAAATAAATGAATTGGAGGGGGCTATTGAAAAAAGTTGGTATATTAAGAAAGATAGCACTGAAGAGCTTGTATGTGCTAGCAATCCAGAAATAAGAAAAGCCGAGAATATATTTAAAGTTCAAGGAAATGGAGCAGAGGGTGAAGATTGAAACACACAGGCACATCTCCTGGTTGCCATGGTTACAGGTTGTCCTTCTCTAGTTAGCTAAATATAATAAAAACAACTACATGCAAATGAAGTAAACAGTAATTAGCCATAGACATTCTGGGAAAAATATGAAATAGATTTGTGATGTCTTCTAGGAAAAGAGGCTATTGCAAGAGGATAGATTTGTATCTTTTGGTAAGAAAAGGAGATTGCTCTGAATCCATGAGATTAAGAATCTCTTGAGTTCTGCCAAACATTATATTTTTCTCTGATTTATGCAAATAAACTCAGTGTGTTGGCTACCTATTTGACCTGACGCCAATGCTATGTGGAAGAAATCCAGGGCTGGCAAAGGGAGCTTAATTTCTGGCCATATTGGGGAATCAATTTAGTTTTCAGCAATTGTAACTAATTCATGCCTTCCTTGCTCTCCCCGTACTGTGCTTCCATCAAGGAGGGCATGTAATGCTAAGGAAGAGTCACTTGATAAGAATGAAGTTATTCCCCCCATATAGCACAGCATTTTTCGAACAAATTAATTCATAAAATATATATTGAACAATTCTAATTTGGGCGCTGGAGATGGACAGTGAACAAATGAGATAAGATTGTGTCTTCATGAAGTTCGAATTCTAGTGATAAAGAGAGAAAACAAAGTATTATACTATACTTCCTCCTCCTAGTGAATGAATCAAGAAAGGGATTTAAAACGGAGATGAAACATTCATAGACCTTTAGAGAGGGTAAAGGGCAAAGCCTACTTGAGAAGGCAACATTTGAGTAAAGGTTTGAGGAAATGAGAGAATTATCTGGAGTAAGGGATAGTCAGGAAATTGGAACAATGAGTTCAAAAGTTCTAAAGTGGGATCATGCCTGGTGTGGTTCAGAAACAGCAAGGAGGAGTGGCCGGTGCAGTGTGAATGAGAGGAGAGTGGTGGGAATTACAGACAGGGATGAGAGAAGGGAGGTGGAGTACAAGTTCATATGGATCCTGTTCCACATTTTATAGTCTTGGCCCTTTAACTTGAGAGGAATGCTTTGGAGAGATTTGAGCAGGGTAGTGATATGAGCTCTAATATATTTAAAAAGTACCTCTCAGGTTTCTGTGTTAAGAGACTATAGGAGGACAAGGGTAGAAACAGGAAAAACTGTTTGGGAGGCTAGCTAATAATTTAGGCATGTAGGCATGATGAGGCAGTGACACCAGACACCACTGGTAGCAATTGGGATCAAGTAAATAGGTGGATTTTGAATATATTTTGAAGGTGATGCCTTAAGAATTTGCTGAAAGTCTAGATGCAAAGTGTAAGGAAAAGAGAGACGGCAATGTTGATTCCAGGGCTTTTGGCCTAATAAGAAAAGATGTTTCACTCTTCTCAGGCTCAGAACTTCACACAGTCCAGAACTGGAATTTAAATGAAGATGATTATCATTTTGGACATTGGAGAACCTCATTCAGATTTTAGTATTTAATCTATAAATATATTGGTTTTTTAGAATGTGCTAGGCATTTTGCTAATTATTAATCAGATGCAAGTAGCACAAGATTAGCTGTTAAGAAAATGAAGTTGTTTTAAATTGCAACCTCTGGGTGAAACTGAAGAACAAAATCACATTGTATAAAGACAACCACTCCTAATACTTCCAATGCTTGTACGGATTAGAAACGGGAAATGAGTAGGTAGCACGTGCAAATCAACTGCTGGATATATGTTTCTCTATGTGTCCGTGGATGGACTGGTGAAGAGAGAGGCTATCATTCTCTAATTAATATTAAATTCAGTAGGAAAAGGGGAGGTAAGCCTAAGAAAAAAAGTAAATTTTACAAAAGTAATCAAGAAGAAACATTTCAGTTAGATCTTAGTTTTATGCAGAAATACCGATTCTAGGATTAATATATGTTGATATTTTTATAGATTAGGAGGATTGTGATATTCTACAAATTACAAGCATAAATTTTTCTTTCAGTAAAAAATTCTTTTGTGACTATGTATAAAATCCTTCCTCTTGCTATTCTTGGACTTCTTTTCCTCGTCGTCATATCTAGAGTCTTAGACTTCAGCACTGATAACAATATCATCAGCAAATATGTATATTTTTGTGCCATTATTTCTTTTAGCTAAAATAAACCTGAACTGACTTGGTTAAATTCATAGATATCTCAGAACCAATAGTAAGACCAAATACATCACTTTCTTTTATTTTTCTTAACAATTAGAAGCTGTGCGCTTACGAAATACTATTTGTATAGATAAATTATTTTTTAAAAAATTTTCTAAGTGGAAACTTTGACTTATCAGTTAAACTTAGAAATTACATCTCTGCTCATTAAAAATCATTCTGTTAATCCTCAGATGGAACTTTACAATTCTTGAGAAGGGACAGAAATTATTATGGCATGAATGTAAATCCACAGTGAGAAGAACACATTGAAATAATTGTACATTGAGGGAAAATATCTTTCCCAAATCAATCTTTTATATTTTCCCCTAATGAATATTAAAATATTTTATATTCCAAAATTTTATACAAGTATAAAATTAATTTATTTTAGGGTAACAATATAACAGTTTAATTGTACACAATTAAAATGTGAAAGTCCTAACCATTGACACTCCCTACACTGTGTAATTTCTATTGATAGTTTTGTTACATTACAATATATACCATATTACAATATTAGTTTCACTTAACCATATAGTTACCATTGAATGTTTATACTTAGGTATTTCATAGCATGGTAGTATGGATGAAGCTTATTTTACTTTGTTGTTTTTTATAATTTTATTATTTTTATTAAAATATATAACATAATATATTATAAGTATACAATTTAGTGTCCTTAAATACATTCATATTGATGTGCAACTATAACTGTTATCTATACTCAAAACTTTTTTATCTGTATCTATCTACATTCATTTTTATGCTTATAATATTTGTGATTTTAAATATTTAATAAACATTGTAAGACCACAAGAGTAGAGAAATGGTTAAGTAAATTAAGCCTCAATAGATTTATCTACTCATATTTATATAAGAATAAAGGGGGGAAACTTTTTCAGTTCCTATAACCCCCATATAGAATATTATCTTTGCAATTGTGAAGAAGTCACCCAGAAAACTGCAAATGCCACTGAAAAAGCAACATCAGCTTTTAAATTGCTGAGCTAAGAGATTTTATAGCCAATTCAAAAACAGGTGTTCTTTATGATAGCACGACTCCCTGTAATAACTACATGACCATTCCAAAATGAAATATTTTATTAGTACTAAATAATTCCAATGATGATGATGTATAGCCAATTAAAAGTAATTAGTTTTGCTTGTATTCCTGTGGTAATATGAGTAACTTCAGCAGTTATTTTCATTGTAAAGTGTTGTTGATGATTTTCATGTATTAATGTCTTCACACTGCCTTAGAATACATAAAATGTAATAGTACATAAAATGTTACATCAATTCTTTTGTATTATTTCTATAAACTTGTATAGAGTTGTAATTGCAGAACACTTTTTATTGAGACTTTTTTATGCTGAATAGTCATTGCTTATTCATTGCGATACCTCTGTCTCATTTAGTTTCAAGGTGATGTCACATTAGGACTTACCTTAGGTAAAATGGAGAACTTATAATAAAGAATAACTTTGGTGCAATGCATCCTTTATAAATGCAGTGTCTCAAATTCTTTTCATACTCACGCCATTCAATTATAAGACAATATCTCTAACATACATTTTATAAATAACTTCATTTTTAGTATTTCTATTTACTAAAGTAAACTATGTGCCATTAACTATTGCTCAATCTTTGTTGTCAGGTTTACTCTTTGAGCTTTTTTGTTTCATTACTATTTGCTACTCTTTTCCCACCATTTTTTTTGTTTCTTAGCCTTCAATTCATGGGAGACAGAATTTTCTTTCTCCCTCATTAGACACCTGAACAGTTTTATACCTAAATCTCTCTCTCTCTCTTCTCTTTTTTGAAATAGATTTTAATAATCTGAGCATAAATAATATAATGGGTACTAGGAATGAAAATGGGAGGAATGAGGAAGTCATTCAAAAAAATTAAGTAATAATAAAGGTGATGATGATGATGATAAAAAAAACAACAGACAAAAGAGAGGGTGCTAGTTCTTATTGAGGGAAATATTCCTTTGAACTTCAGGCAATTTGAAATTGTGATGAGTTGACCTTCCAATGGAAAGGACAGCTGAATTGTTAATCATGTGGAATTGGAATTCCAGAGAGCCATACCCATCAGTAAACGATTGGGTAAAGAATTACAGTACATATATACAATGGAGTATTACTTTGCCATAAAAAAATGAAATCTTATCATTTGTAATGACATGGATAGACCTAGACAGTATTATGTTGAATAAAATAAGTCAGACAAAGAAAGAAAAATATCATATAATTTCACTTATGTACCCTTATAACCTCAACAAAGAAGCTCATTAAATGAGGCATTTACCTTAATTCTTCAGTCTCTTCATGTGGCTTATAATTTAGTTGCTTAATTGTCTGGGTTTCCCCCCATGGAAAAGAATTTAATGGCTACATGCTACTTTATTACAAGTATATATCATAATAAAATCAACCAAATTCCTACTGAGGAAATTTTGTTCATTTATTTTAGAATTTTCAAAATTTTAAATAATATTAAAATCAATTCTTATAAATGTAGCTCTTATTTTTATCCTTATGAAAAATTCTTAGACATATACTATTTGAAAATTATAACTGTCTTTCTTATTAAATTTATTGGGGTGACATGGGTTAATAAAGTTATATAGGTTTCAAGTGTACAATTGAATAATACATCATACGTATATTGAATTGTGTTCATCAGCCAGAGTCAAATTTCCTTCCATCACCATATGTTTGACCACCTTTATTTTATCTAACTTCCCTTCTCCCTGCTTTCCTTCTGGTAACCTAAACTGTTGTCTGTATTTATGAGTTTTTGTGTTTGGGTTTTTGGGGTTTTTGCCTTATTCATTTGTTGCTTTCAGTTTCAGATCCTACATATAACTGAAATCATAGGGTTCTCAAATTTTTCTATCTGACTTATTTTGCTTAGCATGATAATATCAGGATCCATCCATGCTGTTGCAAATAGCAGTATTTCATCTTTTCTTGTGGCTGAAGTAATATTCCACTGTATATATGTCCTACATCTTTCTTATCCAATCACCTAGCAAAGGGCACTTCAGCTGTTTCCATGTCATAGCCTATAGGAATAATACTGCAATGAATATCGAAGTGCATGTATCTTTATGGATAAACGTTTTCAAATTTTTGTGAGTAGATACCCAGAATAGGGATTACTGGGTCGTATGGTAATTCTAAATTTTTAAAGAACTTTCTTACTGTTTTCCATAGTGGCTGTACCAATTTACATTCCCACAATCAGTGTATGAAAGTTTTTTCCCCCACAACCTCTCCAACACTCGTTGTTACTTGTTTTGTTATGTAACTGTCTTTTAAAAAGTGATTCTCAGAAGGTTGTAGAAATGCATAATCACACACATATATGCACACACACAAATATCTATCAGCAGGGTAGAGACTCAGTTGTCCTCCACACTCCTCAATCCAGGGCATTATAATTTTTAAAAATTTATATCACCATGATAGAAGAATATGAATCTTAGTACTTCATTGCATTTATTCAATTAGTTTGAAGTTAACATTTTCTCCGTATACTTATTTATCATGCAATATATATCAATCTGAAAGTTGTCTATATATATACCCATTCTTCATTTTCAATAGACTTAAATCTCATATTTTAGGAATATTATTTTGGACACTTATGATGTGAAGATCAGTTAGGAGAAAATATTCAATATTTCATGAACAAAACATGGTTACGTGGATTAGGGTTTGGGGATACGAGAATAAAACAAAGGCAATAGAGATATTATTAATCACAGATGGGCCTCAGATCAGGTGAATCACAGAAAGGTGGAACATTAACTTGAAGGAGAATCTGTCTGGGATACTAATCATGAGTGTATTTTTGGAGTGAGGCGTTTGATATGAGAGCAGTATATCCAAGCAGAAATGACCTATCGGTAATTACAGATAGGGTCCGTATCTTAGCTGAGAGAACATGCCCTATTAGTTACTTCAAGATTCGTTCTCACTGAACATCACCATATTTAAACACTCATAATATAGTGTTGTTAATGGCAGACTATATATTGTATAACCTTATCCATTGACCAGTCTCCAGAGGAAACATAATGTACAGATGATAAATTATATAGTATTCATACTAATGTAGAAAACAAATGCCAGTGTATCATTTTAAACAATAGGATTTGTATGGGCCTTATGCGGTTTTAATAAACATATTTTTAGTCTATCAGAGTTGTGAGTATCAGAATATGAGCAAATGAAACGAACCATCAGCATGTAAGATTTGAAACAAGAGGATTTTTAAAGATAATCTAAATTGTCTATTCCTCACCAAAGCTTTTTTACCCTCTCAATTGCAGAACTAAATTATCCCTCAAACTAAGATAAGGTAGCTGTCTCAACAACAGGAGCGTCCCGCTGAGCCTGCTCTGCAATTCTGATTTCATACCTCCTACCACAAACATCACAGCTCAGAAATGAGGCATGCTGGGATGTGGAAATGGGTGAATTGGGAAAATCTACAAAAGGCACAGTGGCAAAGTCTCACTGCAAAAAGGGGGCTGGCTCCATTTTGTCATAGATTTAAGGGACACCTAGGACGTGTGTGTTTAATCTGCAGGTATCCACCTCTTAGGTGTCTGTTAAGGGAGGCGCAGAAAGGCAAACCACAGAGCAAGTTTAGGCGCAGGCCGACTTCCTGCCTTTCAGGATTCAGACGTTGCTGCCATGGGCTGTGGAAGCTGTTTGAGGGAACTGAATGAGAAGCAGTTGAGAAAATAGGTTAGAGCAGAAGGACTGAAAAGGAAGTCACAAGTTTATTTCTAATTCTGCAGGTACAAATACTGAGAAGTAACTTGAAGAACACATGGGAACTGACAAAACTCCCTGAGTCCTCACTGGGCAGGGGAGGGGGCGCGGGGCTCTCTGACAGGGCTTGCCCACCTACAGCCTGTGTGGTACCTGGATAAGATGGTCTCAGCCCTCTATGGCCCAAGTCAGAATGCTCCTTTTAGTCGGAATGTTCATGGATTCTCGGGCCAAGTGTGGCTAGTTCTTCAGTGAGGCCCATGTTGCTATTGGCATCTCTGGTACTCCCAGCAGAGCGTTAGAACATGCCAGTACCCTGACTGATAGAGCACTGTGAGGTTTGGAGAAAAATCCCCTACTATATTCCAGATTATATAGAACAGTAAAGTAAAGTAGATAATAAATATACAATCAACTAAATTTATTATCTACTATATTTACTTGCATAGGGTAAACTTAAGTGCAGTTTAAAACACAGAAGCTGGAAAGGCTACAATGTATCCAAGTACAACCAAATAAAAATGTAAAGAGACAATTCTAAGAATGATCTAAAAATGTAAACCTTACAAGCTCTTTTGTTTTCATTTGGATAAATGTAAGTTATGCAAAACATGCTAAAATTTTGAGTTAAGCACAGTTCTTTATCTCCAAGTATATTCATTTCTCCTCTGAATGATGTTATGCATAGAGGTGTAAATGTTTCCAGTGTGATCACTATAAGGTACTTTCATATATACATGATTATCTTTTATTGCTTTTCTGGTGACTACAGTATACAGTAATTTATTTTTTCAATATAGCCTATTTTTTTTTCAATAGGTAGTAATCGGTATTGTTTTTTTTTTTTATTATTTTTTTTCAAAGTGGGCTTAAGATTCTTATTGATTACTTCTGGAAAAGTGAGAATCTTACAAATTGCATTAGCTGAAAAGATCAATGGCCCATTAGATTGGCATTTATAGAGACCTATACTGGATGCTTCAGTAGAAGGCCAGAAAAAAAATTACCTTTCATAAAGCACCTGTTCAATTGTTCAATATATACCACAGGGAAAGTTTTTTTCCTAATTCCAGCTGGTTATCATTTTATGCTTTGAAACACAACGATTGATGACCCTTGTAATTTTAGCCTGGCTTGTAAAATTGCAAATAGTTTTTTATTTATATTCATATAAATGCCCATTCTGTTGTTTTAATCTTTCTAAGATGTTGGCCACCATACTTTTCAGTAGCAGCAGGTTTTGAAAGAAATACTTTAAAAAATGATTTTGAGAAAAATTAAAATTTTGCATTTAATGGAAACAAAAATATGTGAGATGAGTTTCCTCAACAGTGCATTCTAGATGTTCCTATCCCAAAAATAGAGCAGGATGGTTAGAAGGCAGCCATAGAAATAGTTTTCATGAAATGTCTAGAGTATCTTCTGTCTCTACTGCATTTTTACACAGACAATGTGACTGATTCTTTATTCTGCTGACCTCCAAATCTACCATTTGTGTTTATTTTCTATCTTTCCAACTAAATTGAAAGTTCTCTTAGGTTCTGTTAAGTGACTAGGCATAGAGTTCAATAATCACTGCCCTGGAATTTAAAGACCTGCGACTTGTCTCTATATCTTTCACTAACCAGCATTGTGTCCTTGGAGAAATTAGTTTCTCTTTATGAGTTTTACTTACTTGCTAGGTCTTGCCATCTTTATCATCTGTAGACAACTGACAAGTTTGTTCTACCATCTCAGCCATGCCTATGTTCTCAAGAGTTTATTCCTACCAATAATTTCAGACTGGAATTACTAAATCAGATATTCAATGAATCTGGATTAGGCTTTGTGTTCTAGTACTCACTGAGTCCCCATTTCCTTCTCATCCCTATCGTTTTGGGGTATTTCATGTAATTGAAACTCTACTCCATGTTCTTCATTCATACATCAACTACTTTAGGGAATTTTGTTGGAATTCTGCTATTTTTATTTGTGTTTCTCCATGATCTTACAATGTTCTTCTGCCCAAGATCACAGACCCCAAAAAGAGTTCTTTTCCAAAAGAGAATTGGTCATATGGAACCAAGATGCCACCACTTGTCTGTCCTCAAGTATCATTACCATCTGAGAAATCTGCTTTCTTGCCCTAGCCATTACCATGGGTGTTTTTCTATATCAACAAAAGAGTAAGAACCATTATTAAGTATCAATCTAACTGACTAACATTCTCAAGTGGAGCCCCAGAGTTTGACCAAATGTTACTTGGTTTAAATGCAAGCTTCTTCTATACCGGCAGCCTGCTAAAGAGTTCTAGCATGCTTTGAGACCAAGATCTCCTATGGGATGATGTTTTTTATTCATGAAATAAAAAGAGCCGAATGGGATTAATTCTAAGGACTCATTTAACCCTCACTTATATGATGTATTATTTCAATACATTGCATGATACATGAGACTCGATCATTAAATATCTATTGCATGTTCACCAAGAACAAATAAAGAGCATAGCATGAAGTACATACAAATACCCAAATTTCATAAAGAGAAAATCTAAATCTCAAATTATTTAAAAAATAATACTGCCTCCACATAAAATAGTTTATTGCTATTAATGTTACAAGGCTCATAGCTTAGCCAAATCAGCAACTGAGAGTAACTATATTTCTAGAGATTAGAGCAAAGGACATTTTTCTCCCTCTTTCTTCAGTTGCACTGATATGATATTTGGAAAGCAAGATATCTGAAAAGAAAAGAAAGTAGAACAGTCTTTTCCCCTATAGAAAGCATGTTTTCATCACCATGGGGTATGTCAAAGTTACTGCTTAAATGAACAGCCAGTGGTGAAGGCTTCTGTATGCTTTTTATGTTCTTTTCAATTCTAAGACCCAGAATAGCTTGGAAATTATAATCTTTTAATCCTTTGTGCAACGTAATAAAAGAAAGCACATGTTTAAGTAATTTTAAACATATGAAGTAGGATGTAAGATATCAACCAACCTTCTTATCAAGGGTAGAAGGGAAGTAATAAACATGTAGTTCATATATGGTTATAAATACCTGAAGTTTAAATAAAATGGCTAAATTGTTAAATTTTAAAGATCATATAGTTTACATATTATAATACATCTTATTAATTCTGGAAGTACTGATGACACTTTTTTTGCAGCTATAGAATACTTTTATAGGGCCTTCAAATTATTCTGCAAGAAGTTATAGTGTCCTTGAGTTGCACAGTGCACTTGAGTCACATTTTGGAAAACAGTTCTGAATTCCTTGTGGAGATGTCTAAATTCTGTGAGCATTAATTTAGCCAAGTAAAATTTCTGTTATTTTGTAATCTTAAAGTCTAGGAGGTGGTTTCCAAGCATACTGAGATGGTACTTTCAGGAATGTAGCCCAGAGTTGGAGAATATATATATATATATATAATATATATATATATATATCTATATCTATATCTATATCTATCTATCTATCTGTATCTATATCTGTATCATCTATATCTATACCTATCTATAATTATATCTATATCTTTTCATCTAGAGAGATTATGTATTGTACATATATACAATTGTTTTTTATGATTATGATATTTTGATATATGTTGGTGATGTGTAGCCAGTTCTTGTTTAGTAATTTACAAAATAGTGTAACAATTTTCAAACTTTTTTGTGCAAAAGGATAACATAGGCACTTGTTTAGGAAGCAGATTCCCAGTCACTGCCACAAAAATCTTATTCCATAGTGTGAAATAATGCTCATAGCTCTACTTTTTAAACAATCTCTGTAAGTAGACCTTTTGCATGTTGTTTTATAACATGTTTATTGAAAATTACCAAGGCAATATCATTAATAGAAAAAGGAAGTCGCAAATATGATTCGGGAGGAAAATAAGGGATCTTCTTTGAAACATGCTCAAGAGGGCATGAATGGTGAAGGTGAAAATGTAGGTTTGGAACCTGTGACAAAGATATGGATTTTAAGAAGTTTGTTTGATATAAAAAATGTAGGGAGGTGAAACAATGAAAAAAGTGTCTAACAAATTCAACATAAGCAATCATGATGTTTTATCATGAGAAACAATATTCTTGACAAAATTAAACATTTAATTATTCTATTCTGAGTTATATATCAGGGATTTTTCTCTCGGTCTGTAAGAATGTTGTTGTTGTTATTATTATTATTATTATTATTATTATTATTATTATTATTACTAATATTAAGTATCCTGACTAAAAGAAGGATATTTGTGGATACTCTTAATTTATAAAATTTTACATTTTTATCTGCATATTCTGATAATCAAGTAAACCCATAGCAACACGTTTTTCTCTTTTACAACAATCAAATACCAATCACGGTTGTCTATTCATAAAACCAAAAGAAGTGAAAGTAAAAATTTAGATATACTTAATGAAAACAGCTGTTATCTAGTATTTAGGAAGAAAGAAATTTCCCTGGTATATTCTGTAACTAATTTAATAAAAATTTTATAAAACAGTAAATTCTGAGACACATTTAGTGTATCAGCCTTTGGCTACCCTGTAACACTTTTTGCTATAGTCTGAAATTAAACAGCTATAAAGCAAGCATGATTTTATAGCTAAGCACCCAAGAGTTGGAGAGAGTTAAAAGCAATATAAAATCTCAGAGGTAATGTTATTTTTGAATGCAAATGAGTTTCACCTTCTTTTGCCTCAAGGGAAAGAAATGCCCAGGGAATTTTGTTGTCATCAAGAGCAGCTGAAAGGCATCGTGATCCATTTGACTTTCTAACACTATTCACAGTAAAGAAATACGATACATGTAATTCAATACACAAATTTGTGTGTGCATGAATAATAGGAGGTACTTATGCCTTTTTTTTCCCCAAACTGTTATTAGTCCTTTGATCATTTTCCCAAAAAATATGCTCACAAGACTGAGTTGGTATTATTACTCTTATGTATAAAAGCCTATAAATTCTGAAGGCTCTATCTGTAATACAGAATACATATGTACTCACAAAATAAGTTGTCTTTTATTTATGTATTTTAAAGGTAAAAAAACTGAAACACTGTATAGTAAATACTACATAGGTCGAATTTATATATTTTTTAGCTTCATGGGAGAAAACCGAAGCATCCTAGTGAATTACCTAAATCTTAAAGACTGCTAGGTAATTACAATTTTAGTTGTTTTATAACATGTGAAAAATGTATGCCCAGTTGGATTTTTTTATTCATTTATTAAAATAATGTTAAAACTTACATATCTACTTGCAAGCCAATACCTTCAATTTACATATCAATAAAAAGTAAACAACCAAGCTTGGAACTAGCTGTTTACATCAAACAACAAGACTTTCCATGGGTATAACTAAGTGTATGCCTTAGTACAAAACACTCATTTCTCTAAAAACTATGACTTTATATTTTCTAGTAAAATTTGAATATCTCAAAAGTCATTTACATTCATAAAAATAGCTAAAATCTCTATTATATCTCTACTATATCTCACAATATATAGATATGCGATTGCTAATCTAGTAAGAGCCTTACTAATGTTTTTGGGCGGGGGGGGGCGTCATTGTTTTTAAGAGAGGGCCTTTACAAATATGGGTCCTTACAAGTCTGGAATTATGCATCTTACTTTTGATTGCCTCACTAATTTCTTTTAATTAAATCTCTTTATATTTTAATCTACTTTTCATATCTACCAATTCTAATACAATGTAGATCTAATTAGGAACAATGATTCCAGGAAAATCATAAAAATCCTCCATGGTTCTCAGACAGTGGTTCGTGCCAGTTACATTCAGTCTTATCAAACAAAACCAATTTAAGTCCCAATGGTATGAATAGCTTTCAGGAGAGCCTGACAACTGTGCTAGGTGCTCTATTATTTCTTATTGCCGGTTCTCTTCTTCGTGGCTTCTAGAAAGTATAGCTTTGGAATCTCTTCTCCTATATCTTTTTTTTTTTTTTTTTAGACAAGGCAACCTTTGGTTTACCTCACAGATTGCAAGGACCTTGTCAGCTTATGATCCCTTATTTTATTTATTTTTATTTTTTACACCTACCTAGGTGGTCTCCCATTCAAGTACTAACCAGGCCCGATCCTGCTTAGCTTCCGAGATCAGACGGGATAAGGCACGTCCATGGTGGCATGGCCGTAGTCATCTACTATTTCTAACCTGGCTTCCGCCCTTCTAGTTCAGAGAGACTCTATATTAGCAATAATTTGTTATGAAAGGTTTTGTGGTGTGTGTGTGTGTGTGTGTGTGTGTGTGTGCGTGTGCGTGTGCGTGTGTGTGCGCGCGCACTGTCACTTGTAAGTTCCTTGAAATGTTTTTTAGTTTTGTTGACAGGGATTTATTTACTGGATTATCTTCTTCAGGAATGGGAGCCATGTTGTTTGACTTCTACCCTAATTTCCATGTAATGATATTTGCTCAGACTTCAAGTAGAATTTGTTCAAATAATGAACATCAGCTCACTCAGTAGCTATTTCTACTTCTAATGTATCATTAGAACCAGGTGGAATTTCAACTAATTTTTACACTATTTCACATTTAGGTACTGTATATTCAATGATTCTCTGCTAAGCTTCCCTTCTTGCAAGGGTATTTCAATTAGCCTTTTAAACTTACCGTTTAGTGCAGGTACCTTCGAAGCAAGTCTACTAACACAATGACATTCAAAACGGTGATTCAATTGCTTGCTCACCAGTCAGGCCAGGAATCACAGTCTTATTATGTTTCAAGGACTTTATGATTTAAAAAAAAAAAAAATACTTGCTTTAAAATACTCGAGCAGCCTGAGCACTGCAGTTTGCCAGGAATTTAGGACATACTTTACAACTATTCATTTACATCTATGCCATAATAAAATCAATTTTTGGAAGGAAGTGGATGATAGGGGGTTAGCAGGGGTAAAGCAGAAGATACTAAAATTCATGTAGTCTGCTTTTAAGAATTTGATAGTTCATGACAAACACAAGAAAAAAGAACTCTGATGAATCTTCTACTTTTGAAAAGGAAAAAAAAATATTTTGAAGTGTATGATTTTCCTTCCCAGCCATCTAATTTAAACTAAACATTTTTCGTTACATGTCCCATATTAACTTATTTAAACCTCACCCAAACCTTGGAAGGCAGATAATATTAACTTGGGCTTTTAAAAAGGTGCATAAATGCTACAACTTCAAGTGATTGGTCCATGATCATGCAGATTTCAAACTGTCAGGTTATGATTACAATGCATATCACTCCCAACTCATGTAATTTCTATTGTATCACACTACCAGTAAAGCTGGTTGAAATGTGGGAAGACATTCAATGAATTGTAGGTAATCATTTCAAGCATTACTACTGAAACCAACAATATAGTATAAGAGAAACCAGTTGGAGCTGGCCCAACCTCTATTGGATGGCAAAGATACAGCCATTTATAACTATTTAAGTGGTTTTTGTTAAGACACTTTTAGCACAATAATACTAGGGATATTTTTTTTAATCTTCATAGGCAGAAGGTAAAAATGATTCTGATATCTATCTATCTATCTATCTATCTATCTATCTATATGTATGTTCTCATTTGAAATTAGACTGTGACATCACACACAAAAAATGATCACCTTCACACACACAAAAAAAAGTTATTGTGAGTTCATATCACAGTCTAATTTCAAAGAGGACATTAGAATTTCTATAGATGTAGAGACCTCAATGACAGCACTTTATGGAAACTGGGGAGTGACAATAAGAAGATAAAATGAAGTAAAAAAATAGGTTTTAAGTGAAATTAAAACTTTTATTTCTTCCATACTCTGCTATTTTGAAATCAACCAGATTTTTTGTAAAGAATTTGGATACTTCCCTGATGTGTTTATCCTGGGAGAGTTGCTTATCCTGAACATTAATTATTCCTCAGTCTTCTTATGGGGTCTCCAGTAGTGCCTTTATTCATTTGTTTTGAAGATGTCACTAATATTTTTGTTTTTATTTTTTAAATGTAGTAAACATGTTTTATGTAGACCTCTGTGCTTATCCCTAGGATAAACTCCCAACAGTTGATTTACTGAATTAAAAATATTTACTTTTAAAATACTCTTTACATGCATTGCCAATTTATCCTCTAAAGAAATAGTACTTTTTTATAACTCCTGGCAGCAGAGAGACTATCTTTTTACTGCACTCTTGCCAACACTGAATATTATCATTATAAATGTATCCAGTGTCTTAAATTTAAATTATTTTGATTATTGAGACTGAACAGCTTTATGTTTATTTGCTCTCCCTAATTTTTCCGTTATGAACTATAATAAAATTACTCATTTTCTTTTTTATGACAATGCATTATGGAATTGTCAACAGCATCCCCAATCTGCAAAAATCATTGTTAAAGAGTAGCATAGCAAAATACAAAATGCAAATGCTTTGAATACAGAAAGAGTTGGGGTTCAAATTCCAGCCCTGATTCTGAGCCTCATATTACTCATCTTTAAAATGATATTCTCAAGTCTTTTTGATTTCTGCATATCTACATATAAAAAAAGCCCTAAACAAACATGAATCTCTTTCTTATTTCAGTATATAAAAAAACACATTTTATTCAACAGTTTGTCAAACTTTTTCCAAGAGTTTTATATTGACTCTATTTCTTCAAATGAATTCTAATTATTTTATTATATTTAGGTTGCTCATTTTTCAAGATTTTTAAATAGTTGGTGTTGATTTTGTCTGTGATGTATCCCAAATTTTCTGTAATAATTGTGGGTGGAGGAGAGAAAAAGATGTTGAAATTTAAAAGGAAGTTGTGCTTGACAAAATCCTTCTTAGAAGAGCTGGTTTTATGGTGACTACCCCTTTCTAGACCAATTTAATAGGACTGATGACTTTGATGACCACTCAATTTTGATCCATCTAAGAAGCATAATGCTATAGGATGATGTGAATATTTAGGAAGATACTAAATTTTGGTGTGTTTGTTTAACATCAAGTAATATAGAAAGAAAAAACAACTTCAGAGGCACTTTCCTCATACTTCATATTTTACTGGATTAAAACTAATTTAACACTTTAATTTTTCTTTTAAAATTTTATAACAAAATCTAAAATGGTAATTCTGTGGAATGTACTAGGTAAATTTTAAGGTCTTGCTCTTAAAGCCTTAGTCTCTCTAATCAATTCAGTACTTTTTATACAGAAATTTAGCCTTTACATCTGCTTATGTACTGTTGTGGGGTTTTGTTACTTAACGTGTCCTCTGATGAATGCAGAATAATGCTCCTAAGCCAGATCTACCATATTCTAATGTGCATTTTAGAAAGATTTCCAGGTGTTTCGTAGTCATGTTCAATGCTATAGGTCATTAGGCAAAAAAAAAAAAAAAATGCTTTCAGAAATCTATATCCAAGAAATTGCATTAGCTCAGAGTATTTATTAAAATTAAAGTAAGAAATTGCCACTGTAAAGCTCAGCAAATCATTTACTCATCAAATAAGTGTGGGAACATACAGTGTGTCAAGGACTCTTATAAACTCAAGATGACATTAAGAAAAAAAAGCAAATAAAAATTACCACCCTCTGGAGCAAAAATTCTAGCTCATTAATATTCAAAAACAAAAAAAGATTATAGACATGCAATAAACAAATAACCAACATGTTGTGGATTTTAAAACATGGCCCTGTAAGAGAGAGAGAGCTATTTTAAATAGAATGATCAGGGAAGGCCTCAATAATACTTTGACTTTTGAGCAGAGACCTGAGCCAGGCAAAGGAAAGAGCCATGCTTCTACTTGTAGCATGTATGTTTTAAGCAGAAAACATAACAAGTGCAAAGGTCCCTAGTCAGGAGCATTCTTGTCCTAAAGAACAGTCAGAAGAGGGTGATGTGTTTGAATGCAATGATCAAGAGAGGTTGTAGGAGGTGAGATGGTCTGACAGGTAGTGGGGACACTGGTCACACACTATATAGAACATTGTAAGAATTTGGCTTTTACTCTGAGGGGGGAAAAACATTGCAGGGTTCTGAGCAGAGGAATGACAAGATCTGACTCACATTTTTAAATATTCTTGTTATTCACTGTTGAGAACAGCATGTAGGAGGCAAAAGTAAAGGAGGGACAACTACTTAGAAGTCTATGGCATTAATGCTGGGGAGAGCTGATTGCAGCTTATACAAAGATGGTAGCTAAATGAATCTTGAAGAAAGAAGGAACAGAATTTGCTGACCCTTGAGTTGTGGAGTAGGAGAGAGAGGTTAATCTTCATACCCTTTGAAAATGAAGGCCTGCAATAGCTTAAAACATGCCACGTCTCCATCTTGACCAGATATAGGCGTATAATATAAATTTGTACTCATTCTTTGTAACCCTTGTCATATTACTTTTTCTTAATGTTCTTGGGATATTTTTCATTGAATGTCAAATTTCTCATTCAGAAATTTTTTCAGGGTTTCATTTTTATCAAATGGACTATGCCAAGTGGTGATAAGGCTTGGATCCCATTGAATCTTATGTTTAGCATGCTGCTCAGGTGTGGTGTGCAGGTTAAGGTGAAAACAGATATTATCTCCCTTCTGGACTCCACTAGAACTGCCATAATAAAAACGGAACAGTGATTCACACTGACTCATCGATGATGATTATGATGGAAGTGCAGCTCTCTCCCAGCCTCATTAACACTTTTCCAGCAAAAGCCGAGTGTCAGCTAGCACTGCCTCATTGCCATTGAGTGAGATGTGAGCTTAGTTTTCTTCTGTTGCGAGCAGGGGCTGGAAATCAAGTGCTTCTTTTCTATCACTTCATTTTATCTTATTGATGCCTAGTTATGGACTGGATGGAGTTTCAGGTCTCATGACCCGGGGCAGGTCTGGATGTGGAGGTGTGCAGACTACCACCACCTTGTTCTTTATCCTTCATTCTTGATGCTGCTGGATGGTGATAGAGGCTCAGACCCCTGCTGAATCCCGCTAACACTACCTGGCCAAAGAAACTGGCTCAAGAAATAGGAGCACCACTGCCTGCTTCCATAAACTGCTAAAATTAGCTCCCCATTTGGCTCCACCAATACCATACTGGTAAGGAAATTTGAGCTTCGTAGCTTGCTTCTATCAGGCAGTGAGTGAAAAATAGGCTTCTTACCTAGCTCTACTGAAACTACAAGGGTGAGGGGATCAGTTTTTCCATTGGTGTTTGACTAAAGTATGGCACATGTTGTCAAAAGGTTCTCTATTCAGTCAGGCTCCTCTTTCTAGGTCCTGTGGCTGGAGGAGCAGACTTTCCTTGAAGTTTTTGTTTGTTATGGTTTTTGTCTGTATCTCGTTTCAGTTCTGGGCTGGAGGCTTTTCTCTAGCTACCTGTCTGGGAGGCAATATGAAAACCCAGAGAACTTATACCATGTTTTCCCTCCATTCCCAAGTCTCTGTGTGGTCATCCTTTTTCTTTCCACCTGTATTAATTTCCTAGGATTGTCACAACAAATCACCACAAACTTGATGGTTTAAAAAAAATGGGAATTTATTCTCTCATAGGTCTGGAGCTTAGATGTCCAAATCAAGCTGTTGGCAGTTTAGTGTGGTCTCTCCAAAGGTTCTTGAAGAGAAATTTTCATTGCCTCTTCTAGTTTCTGGTGTCCCCTGGTGTTCCTTGGCCTGTGTCAACATAACTGTTATTTCTGCTCCATATTCACATGGATTTCTTCCCTCCGTGTCTTCCGTAAGGATCCTGGTTATTAGGCCCACCCTAATCCAGGATGATCTTATTTGGATATCCTTTATTTACACCTGCAAAGACTCTTTTCCTAAATAAAGTCAAATTTGCATGTCCGTAAGGATCCTGGTTATTAGGCCCACCCTAATCCAGGATGATCTTATTTGGATATCCTTTATTTACACCTGCAAAGACTCTTTTCCTAAATAAAGTCAAATTTGCATGTTCTAGTAGTAAGAATTTAGATATCTTTTTGAGGGATATATTCAATCAAGTACTGCAATTTTCAGAGCCCTCTTGTGCTTGTTTGTTGTTTTATGTCCAGAATGTCTTCATTGCAAGAGGAAGGATCTGAGAGAAATGGGGCTACTCCAAAACACTTCTGTTTATTTGTTAATACTTAGTTCATTGCTTGTTTTATTGAAAGCTGCTATATTGTAAGAGGTGTTTTAATTATTCCTTTTGGAAAAGAAACATTAATGCCTTGAGGCCCTTTATCGTGATTCATTAATTATGTCCTTTCTCATCTCCTCTACTTAATGCGTATATCAGTTATCCATTGCAACCAGAATGCTTCATCACAAACCATTTCTAAATTCTGTTGCTTAAAATGATAACCCTTATTAATAGTGAACGTGTATGTCAGCATTTTACTCTGAGAACAACTGGGTGATTTTTCTGGTCTCAGTTGTCTAGTAGGGTTTCAGCTGGGCTGGGATTACTGCGATGATTTACTCTTTGCCATTTCTTCCTCATTGTCCAGACAGCTAACATCGATGTGGACTCATTGGTGATGGCAGAGGGCATGAATAAGTGGAAATATGCAATGTTTTTATAAGCCTCTGCATCATATATGCTGGCATCATATTAGACAAAATAAGTTACATGGCAGAGACCATTGTCAGAGTAGAAGGACAAATGGGGCCATGCAGGCAATCAGTCTACTATGATGCCGCCAGGATGCTGTTATGTCAAATAGCATATGTACTGTGATAGCACCTTCCATAAGCCCTTAGAGTTCACTGACTCACATCAAACAAAAAAATTCATATCAATATACATGATAGTATACACATATACAATATGTATGTTAGCATTTCCTTTTTCTTTAGCATTCCTTTTTCTTTAGTTTTAGCATTTCCTTTTTCTTAGCATTTCCCTTTTCTTTATATTTTAAATAGCACTTCCATCTACTTATAGTTGGCATCAATATTGGGAAGGGATCTACATTGTTTATATGAGGTTCTGGGCTCTTGATCGGGCTCCTGATATATTGTTGGAGTGAGAGGGTATCAGGACATAAATTGCCCTTTTCTATTCAGAATTCCAGTTAGAGATCCTGTGCCCCTTAAGAGATTCAGGTTCTAAAAATGATTTTTTTTCTTCGCTATACCATCAAGAACTTCTATTTCTTGAAGGCAGCTCTCTGTGCGCATTTGTTCTTCCAAGTTTCTGAATTTAATTCATATGGTGGAATGAAATTAATATGGTATACTAATTCTACAGCACCTGTACCTACAACTTTTGTGTCATGACAGAATTTTAACAGAGATACTTTGAAGTGAGACGACTTCTGTAATGCTTGTGAAAAGACCCCACACTTACCACTTGTGCTACAGTCCACATACATAAGGCACTTAGGTTCCATTCCAAATATCTGGAGACTTCTTGTTTATTGAAACAAATATGCTATGTAATCAAGCTCAAAGGGGGCAACCTATTCATTCCCTTAGTGTGGTTTTCAAAATTGGATACCTTAAAGCATGCTAAATGCTACTGATGCAACCAAGCTCATTGATCTTTAGCCACTCACTCAAATCATAGCAGGGATTTAAAGCATCACTAATTTGTTCAGTACAAAAAAATGCCTTAAATTTTTCTTTGTGATGGCCTCATTTTGGAAGCATGGGAAGGAGAGAATATTTCCACAATATATTTTTTAATCAATTTGCCTTGAAAAAAACGAATTAACCATTATACTGAATGTATTTAGCTTTACCCATTGTGAGTTTTTTAAATGACAGAATGCATAAAATAAAATCTGAGACAAAGATTTACCAGTCAAGTGAACTGAATTAATAATTTTTTTATCTCTTGCTATTTCTGTAACTTGTTTCTGAAGCAACGCAGAACAACCAAGTCATAATTCAGTCTCCAATTCTTCGAATAGATAACATAGTGAGTAGAAAGACCATAAGAAACAAGCTTCCTCTCTTATATGAGTTCCTGCAGGGAAAGAAACCCACGAGGCCGAAATTCTGCTCTGATAGATAGGAAACATGGTAGAGGGGATATCATAAATATACTAAGTTCAGATCAGATGAAAAACTAAGATGTATGGTTGCTTGATTAGGCACTATTTTGAAACTAAATTAGACTCTCAGGCCTTCCTCTGCAGAAAAACAAACAGAAAACACATACAGCTGTACAAAGGATAGTTCCAAATAGATCACACCCATCACATCTATCATCAACCACATCACTTTGGGAGTCTAGTACTTGAGTTGTAAGTACAGTTTGCTGTGGTACCAGCTTTGAGAGATTAGATGGGAGATTAGAATCCCTCCCTCATCTTTATTTCATAGATACCACACACAACATGTAGGTCTATTTGTATTTGTAACTGCCTATATTAAGTGTGATCACTTTTAGACAAAGTGAGAGAAAAGTTTGAAAGTTATATCCTTGTGTCATCAGTATTCTCGTAACTCAAAACCCATCTGAAACCATTTCTGACAGATACTATTCCTGTCATTACAAAAAGTTTATCATTCCCTTGGAACCTATTGTTTTTATATAGTTGTTTATGGTGTTGTGTTATAAAGCATTTTGCAAGGTTATGATTTGTTTTTGTTTAAAAGCTTGAAATCAGCAGCCCATTTTGCATGTGAATATTAAGGCATTCTCCAAATTAAAATTTAAACTTCTAAGGCATTCTTATAATGCTATTTCATCAATTATGTTTTTAAATGTGAATATAGACATAAATTGTGAATTCCATGCTGAATGCAAATCAAGAACTAATGAATTTTAAAATGGTATAGTAAGTTTATCTAAATGATATTTACAGTGTGTCCCTGAGGGGACTGACTTATTTTCGGGAAAAGACACATGCTTGAATTCTGTAATGGATTTGGTTGTTGCCTTTCTTGGTATACTTGAAGTATTTGAACTTACCTTGCTTCTTTTTGAAAGGAAAATCTATTACATGTTTTCTAGTTAATGCGTACAATTTTATCCTAAAATTAATGACCTAAGACTTAAATAATTGATTTGACTATCGTAGAAAACCAGAGAGAGCTATGTTCAAAGCATTATTATTGTAAAAATACTTAAGAAGTTGCCATGGTATTCAAAATCCATATCACTTTTCCCACCAGCTGATTGCTACATCATATCAAGCAATTTATCATGCACTGTTGAAATTGCTCCAGCTGTGACCTCTCTAGTTCTAGTTGTTCTTTGCTTCAAACCATTCAGGAAGCTACCTCTCTACTTCAACAATGTTAAAATTACTCCTCTAGCAATTATTCAGGCAGAGTTTTTAGAAGAAAATATCATTTTTATCAAAGGGCTAACCCCTGCTGTTTTAACAAACATTACTTCTTTTCACTTAACGCTCAGAGGAGAGATTATTGTAAACAGAAACTGTTTTCATCAGTATAAAATAATTTATAAACTCTTGACTTATTTCTCTGGAACTACTTTAAAACAGCAGCATATCTGGCATTTGAGGATGATAAAGCATTATTCAAATAAAGACTCTTGCCTTGCAGACCTTAATTGGTGTGACTGATACAACTATAGTTTTAAAACATGAATCTATTTTTAATTTTTAAATACATTGTCAAAACTAAGGCAGTGATCACAAATGCACACAACCAGCCAGAAATTCATTCAAATCCTATTTTAATATTCAACAAACTGAATGCAATTATGCATTTTAAGTTAATGTTTTTGAACTGTCATAGAAAATTAGTTAGCATTTGCTTTTTTCTCAATATATTTGTTCCTATAATATCAAACTTTCATTTTTAAAAAACAACTGAAATACAGAATAAAATTGTTCATTTTGAATGTCAGCCATTTTTTTATTATAAACATTATTTTTATTCATCGATGATATATTGCAGGGCATGACTACATTTATGGACCTAAATTATGCTGCTTGTGTCAATGTTTTTCTAGGTTCCATTGTGAGGAATTCAAATTCTATTATAGCTTTATAGGAAGCCAGGAGCTGTATTAAAAATGATAATAGCTGTTTGCCAGTATAAATCCTGGGAGTCGCCTCTTGATTTGTCTATTAAGGCTTGTCATAGGATCATAAGAACCCATTGGCAAGCAATGAAAAATCCTCAAAAGAAGTAGCTATTTGCTAAAGAAAGTATCAATTTACTACAAAATTTTGGAACTTATCCTGCAATTCACAGATCAGTGTGTGTGTGTGTGTGTGTGTGTGTGTGTGTGTGTGTGTGTGTGTGTGTGTATCTGCTTCAGGATATATCAGGCCTATTGAACCCACTAGGCCACAGAGGATTGGTTGCTAGGCCAACCTTACTAGGGGGCTAGATTGGGTAGGGTGCCTCCTCTTACTCTGGGAGCCTTTTGAATCATTTGGTAAATATGTCAGAAATATATGTTCTAAGTGTGGAACATATTCACCATACAATACAGTCCAGCAAGCATTTGGTTTCTTTCTTAATGTTAAAACATTATACAACAAGACCTTCAATGTGGAAGATGCAACCCAGTACACAACAGACTCTGTTAAATTGGCAAGACCCTTAGCGATGCAGGAAAATTACCCATTTTGAGATATATGTTTACATATCTCATGTATGCCAACTGATACTTCTATCACATTGTGCTTTACTTTAAGCCCATCTCAGATCTTGCTGGTCCATTGATGCTTCACTTACTACAGTGATTATATTCTCTGTAAAACTACTGCATTCAACTGACAAATAAAAATCACTTTTTTTAGTTTTTAAGTTATTTTATAATAACATTTCCAAGTAGATTATAACTACCATGAAGATAAGGATTACACCATAAATATTAATATCCAGAATAGATAATGTCCATAAAATAAAACTGTCATTATAGAATGACATAGTTTGTTTTTTAGAGTGTGTCAAACCTGAAATTAAGGATGACCTTGAACACACAATGGAAAATTAACAATCGTATTTTTTGTGTTTCCATTTGTTAATTTCATTGGAATACATGCTCCAGTTTTTCCAAGTTTCATTTCCTATTGTACTAATGTCATAAAGGTATAAAACACTGCCCAGAGTTAACATACGCTTTCCTCCTTATCATTTCATTCATTTTACACAATGAGTAAAGTTAACTGGGTGGTAAAAGTCCTCTGAAAGACCTGCACTATAAGATAGGATAACCTAGATAAAGAACCATTTGAAACAATAATATAGTTCAATATCTGGGGTTGGGAGGCTTTGGACAAATTCTTAAAAACCTATATGTTATCTGTTGTTCAAAGTAATATTTCCTCTACAAAGCAAAACAAGCAAACATACCATAAAGATTCTAGGTTGCCAGATTTAGAAGATGCCAGTGTCACTTCTTACATTCCTGGTTAATCTATTCAGTGTTTTAATTTGTCCTTTTTAGAGGGCTCTTTGTAAATCAAAATGAAACACTACTCTTTCCATTTCAGATCTATTTTTATTTTATTTTGATGGGCCAGCTGGTAATTTGAGCAGCAGCCATCAGTTAAATAATGCAAAACATTAGACTGAAGATAAAAACATTAGTCAAGTTTTAAACTAAGTATTTACTAAGTATTTATGAATATTTTAAAAGATTCATAAATTTTGACTTAGGAAATACCTTTTCAGGGTTATAGATACAATTTTCTTGATTTACACTGTTAGTTATGTGAAAATAAGTAGTAGACTGGGAAACACATTGAAGAAGACCAGTTGTGAGAGGAAATCAAGCATTTATCTGAAGCCAAAAAAAAAGAGAAGAAACACAGTCAAACCAATTAGTCCAGTTGGCTAATGGTCGTCTTAATGAGTAATCTGGACAGCTATACTGTTGGCTTTTGGGGTATAGTCTAATGTAGATTGGACTGAACTTTCTCAATTATCCTGAGTAGTTTCAGCATGCTGCAATTTATTAAAGATGTTGTGGCTTTACTCTCATGCACTAAGTCCTGGTTTTATATCCAATTGTGTATCAGTAATGCCTTGTTGGGTTTATGTCTAATAATTAACATTATAGTTATGAATGCTGTATTTGCCAAGGTATATACAAGGTGGACTAAACCCTCTTTAATGTATGTATCTATATGTTTCAAAGGTAATCTGTATAAGTTACTTTATAAGAATTTATATGGCTTACTTGACATAAAGAAAGAATTCATTACTTGAATTACTGGAATTAATATTAATATCATTTTAAGTTTTAAAAATATTCAATCTCATTATGTGATGTGAATTGAGTTATCTGCAATCATGGATAGAACTAGGGTCAAAATGAAATTCTACACCTCTGAGAACTTTCAAATTTTCTACTTGAGTTTCAATATTTAAGCTTTTCAAAATTAATCAGAATATATTAGAATATAATTATGTAGCGATCCTTTATCCAGAAAGTTCAAATGCAAATATTGCCTCTTTGCTGAATACAGAGATTGGTTAGGTAAGAGAAATGCAATTTAACTCAGAGTACTCTATTTGTACTCATTTATTCAAATTAATGTAATTGTTATCTAACTAATTAGCTGGAAACATGACTTGTTCTATTATTCATTAAATGTGAAAATTCTTCCAAGAATAAAGAACTCTAAGTGAAAAATTGATCTAAAGCCTCTAAAAATACTGATAGAGAACTGATAATACTTACCGATGAAGCAGTAGAACCTACTTTAGAATAGGTTTGGTTAAGCAAAAGAAAAATGGAAATGAATGGATTCTACCATTGATTAGTTATTTAAAGGAATGTTTTTTGATTAGAGGAAGCAGAGAGGAATGCATAGCATTCTATGGTTATCTTCACAAAAATCATTGAATCGACTTGCTGATGATGAGTGATGATTATAGTATACAAATTACAATTATCAGACTTAGCTTATACTTTTAATTGCTAATTCTTTGTAGCAATAGCATGAGAGAAGAAAATATACTTATTACTTAAAATTTTAAGGTTCATAACATTACCTAATCTATCAATCATTAAGTATTCATTAAACTCTATTGAGTTTAACAGAAAGAAAGAAAATGACATGGCATTGTATATTTTCATTCTACATGAAAACAGATTATCGACATTAAATTTACTGGATATTTTTATCAGTTTATGTTAAATCCCAGAAAGTTTTATATTAAATTATATTATCAAACCATGGAAATAACTGATTATTTTATATGAACACAAAGGTGATTATAACTTACAAGCAGCCAAAGCAATGAGCTTTGAAGTAAGATCTGCTCATTTTTCATGATTTATCAAAAGAACAAAATAACTATATTTATAATGTGCATGGATAATAATTTTCATATCTTGGTCTGAAATCCTTGCTTAATTTTAAAATTTAGAATGTGTTCTATGGACTTAGATGTATCATAAAATATTTCATAAGCACATGCCATATACTAAAACAGAACTTTTCTTTTTCTATGAGTTAGATGAGAATTTGAACATCTGAAAACTCTCTTTAAATTTCAAATAAGAAATGTTTTTATTTAAAAAAATGTTAGAATTACTTAAACAGTAGACACAAAATTAATTATAGAACAAAAATTAGCAAAGGATGTCTCAAACTCATGACTAAAATGTTCAAATAGTTTTCTATGCACAACGAAAAAGAGAAAGGTGAATGTGTATGGGATAAATGAACATTTAAGAAAAAAGTGAAGCCGTTCACGATTATGTACCTTTGTATAATCAGCACCACAATCAAGATGCAATATATTTCCATCACTCTAAAAAATTTTTTATACTCCTTTATAGTCACCTCTTTTCATTTTGACCACTGACAACTTCTGATCACTGTTATGCTGCTATAATTTGCCTTTTCCAGAATGTCATATAGTACATAGCTTTTTGAATCTGCATTATCATACTTAGCATAATGCTTTGGTGATTCATCCATGTTGTTCCATGTGCCAATAGCCATCCCTTTTATTGTTTACTAGTACTCTGTTGTGTGGAGGCACCACAGCTTGTTCATTCATGAACTAATTGATGGACATTTCAGTTGTTTACAGTTTTGGGTAATTTTGAATAAGGCTACTATAAACAATTGCATAAGGCTTTTTGTGTGGATATGTATCTTCATTTGTCTAGGAGTAGGATTGCTGGGTAACCTGTTAATGGTATGCTAACTCTATAAGAAACTGTTTTCCGAAATGGTTGCACCAGTTTGCATCCCACGAGTCTTGGACCAGTTTCGATTTGCTTGGCAACTCAGACAGTTGAAACTGCCTTCCACTTTTGTAAGCCGTCCTCACTGGTGTGTAATACTATCTCTTTGTGGCTTTAATTTGAATTTGTCTAATGACTAATGTTAAGAATCTTTTTATGTGGTAATTTGCCATTCATATCTTTAAGAATTATTGGTACAAAATTTTGCTGTTTTTGAAGTTTGATATTTCTATTCTGACTGAGTTGTTCAAAATGTCCTGGGTAGGTTATTTAAAAATATTTCTCCTAGTATATGTTTTCATTCCCTCAAAAATTATTTTGAAGATCAAAAATGTTCTTACATAGTATGCAAAAAGCATGAACCATAAAAATAAACTGGAAAATTGAACATATGTTCATAATACAAAAGTGTCACAATTACTCTCTTTCTAGCAACTCTTAAAACCAGTAGTGCAAGTCTTACAATTTTGTTTTTTTTTTAATTGTTTTGGCTCTTACAAATCTCTTGTCTTTTTAAATATAAATATTAGAATTACTTAACAATTTCTTTAAAAAAAAACAGAAATAATCGAATTTTGCTTGGGATCATGCTGCCTGTAAGCATTAATGAGGGGCAGAATTGGCATCTTAATAATACTGAGTTTTCTAATCTATGAACATGTTATGTGTTAGAAAAGTCAAGAGGAGGAGGAAAGTACTGTATTCTCATATTTTGCTTGCCATGTTCTTTCTTCTCCCTGACATTTAAAGATTCCATTTTTTATTATATCCTTTGTCTTTGGAGAGCTATTTTTAAACATTCTCTTAGGATAGATCTACCAGTGGCAAATTTGCTTAGTTTTCTTTTAGTTAATTATGTTTTGATTTCTCTTTCTTGTCGGAGTATATTTTTTCAGGGTATAGGCTTCTGGTTTCACAGTTCTTTTCTCTTTGTATTTGAAGTATTGATCTACCTTTTTTTTGGGGGGGGGGTGCCTCATGACTTCTGAATAGAAATCCACTGTTATTCAAAAAAAATTTTTCACCTCTTGGTCAGGTATTGTTTCTCTCTTACTACTTTCAAGGTTTTTTTTTTTTTTTTTTTTTTTTTTAAATTTTACTTTAGGTTTCAGAAGTTTGAGTATGTATCTTGGTGTAGATATCTTTGGTGTTATTATAACATTTTACTCAACTTTTAAAATCTTTATTAATTAAAATCATTATTATCAAATTTAGGAAATTCTCATCCACTATTTTTTAAGCACTTTTTAGCCCCATTTACTTTCTCCCTTTCTTATGGGACCCCAGTGACATCAATGGGTAAATATTTGTTATAGTCTTATATGCCCTTGGGGCTCTGTCTTTTTTTTATTATTATTATTGTTCAGATTAGATAATTCCTACTTTTTAATCATCTGGTTCACCAATTATTTTCCTGTTTTCCTTCATTCCACTATTAAGCCTATCCTTTGAGATTTTTATTTGGTAATATATACTTTAGTTCTAAAATCTCCGTTAGAATCTTTATATTTTCCATCTCTTGGCTGAGACTTTCTCATTTGTTTTAAGCATACTTATAATTGCTCATTTTTAGGATGGCTACTTTAAAATTTTTGTCAAATAATTCTAACATGTCTGACATTCTAACATGTCTCCATATTGTCATCTTTTAATAGTTATTTTGTTTGTTTGAGCTTTTCCTGGTTCTGTTATAATGAGTAATTTTCTACAAAAACTTGAAGTCTTGGGTGTTATTCTTATGAGCTCTGGGTCTTATTTATACCTTCTGTTTTAGCCGACTTCCTTTGACATCCGTCGGCAGAGGAAGGAGAGGTAACCTCATAACTGCCAACTGCTACTAGAACTCCTGGTTCTCCACAGCCTCTGTTGAGACCCAAGATGAGGACTTGGTGTTACTTCTAGTGGATGTCTCCAGCTCCCTAATGGTTTCACCATTAGAGGGGCTACTCATTACCAACCAGGACAAAAATACTCCTGGCTCCCTCTTCCGCATTTCTGATGCCACCTTGGCTGTGACTTTGGGGTATCTTTTTATAATCTGGTGAGGATGGAAGTATAGGTTCCTTCCTTGGCTTTTGCTGGTGTGGGTGTTAATGGGTCTACAATATTTTCTGTGGTGTTTGGCTGCAGTAGAATTGGTTATTGTCTAAATTTTCTATCTTAACAATTTTCCTGCCCCATTCTATTTTTTTTCACTAGAAAAATAGGGGTTTTTTTTCCTATTACTTTTTGTAGACAGTTGTATGTAAGTCATTTTTTTAGTAGAACATTAGAGTTATGGACTATTAGGCTATTCATCACTTTACAGATGAGAAAATTTAAAAACAAAGTCAAAATAAATGTATACATACATACATGATTAAATAGTTAAATTAATGTTAAATTCTGCCTGAATTCGGGCTTCAGATTCTCAGGCTATTAGTATATTTTTGTTTTGTTTTGTTTTGTTTTGTTTTGCTTTAAAAAAAGAAACGGTTATTTTAAGAAATCAAATATCAACCTAAACTAGCGGTTGTTAATTTGTATTATATGATCATTAATTTGAGGCTTTCAAAATGTATCTTTCTGTTGTAACTACACAGGTGATGACTGCATACAAATATTTCCAGTCACCCACAGACACCTTTCATTTAGTGAGATCTAAGTTACTCCTCACAGATGGCCCTGCAACAGCATTCCCTGTCAGATGTAATTTTATCAACTTCAACATGTGTCTCTGCTTTTCTATAAAGCTCTCTTCTTCCCACATTACTTGTGATTATCCTCCTCTAGTTTATTGTAAAAGCCATTTAGGTCTTATCCTATCATTCATTATCTCCTAGAGACAAGCTCAGTGGAACTAATTGTCATTCATCTTCATTTTATCTTCCTGGGATTAGATAAACTCTGGTATTTAGCTATTAGCTATTTTGAATATTAGGGTAATTAATAATATATTTTTTCCAGTAATGAGCTATAACAATGATAGTTAAAACAGTTCTTACTTTCCCAAAAATATTAATTTGGACAGCTGAGCTTTTGCTTTAAAAGTTTTCCTTTTGGTGTGGAAATTGTTGCCAATTTCTTCCAAGTTCTTTTGGTCAACCCACCTAATAATAACCCATTTTTAATAACATAATCTTTCTTCCCTTGTATGATATACATCTTTTTGCAGCATTTTTTTAGACCACTGTGAAGTATGTTTTTGCAAGAAGTAGTGCTTCTGTATAAGGCATATATAAATATACTTATTTTAGCAAAGAATAGTAAACGTATTCTATACGGTAATTAGATAATAGAGGTGCATTTCAATTATAACATTTACTATATAAGACACTTTTAAAATGACTATTTTAAGTACTTTAATGATTTGATTGACTCAAGCAAATTATGGAAATTCTGCAGCATGTGAGTAGATAAATGCAGATGCTCGTATTTATATAGTATATATGTATATACAAAAATGCACTTAACTAAGATAAAAGTAGTATTTTATGATGTTAGCTAAACATGAATTGAAGTAAAGATATGTAATAAGAAGGCAAATTATGAATTTAGCCTCTTATTCCTCCATTTGAGTATGATAATTGATGTCTTATCATAGCATAACCATTTATTATAGGATAAACATTAGGCTGTGGTGTTTAGGTTGGCAGAAAAAGGGAGATGTGATTAGCCATCAAGTTTGAAAACAATATGTCTTACTCATTTTTTAGGTGGGTAAATCTGTTGGCATAGTGAAATATGTATTAAAGTTTCTGGAAGAACTTAAAGTAATGAATGCACATCAGAAATGTTTTCAGAATAAGAGAAAGACTTTGCATCTAAGAAGATGGAGTAGAAATGCTTTTCCCAATTCTTCCTTCTAAGTACTACTAAAATCTATGAAACTATACATAAAACAAACATAAGAGGACACTGAAAGACAAAGTAAAGATAAATTAGCTAGAGACCTTGGGATGCAAGTAACAACGTGGTGATAAATGCCCTTGGTTAATTTTTTCCCTTATATAATCCAGACTGGCTGTTGGGGAAGTCAACATTTCAGAAACATCAATAGTCAAAGACATAAATGAATAAATATATAGTAAGTAAGCAAGCAAGTAAGTAAGTAAATTAGATAGATGGATAGATAGATAGATAGATAGATAGATAGATATAGATAGATAGATAGATAGCCTGGTTTATCTAACCAAATGACCAGGAAAGGATCATACTAGCAAGACAAAACATGTATTCATTAAGCATGCTACTGAACTTGAGCTCCACAAGTTCAGGGGAGGGGACCCTACAATTCAACCTTGACCTGCCTCCGCAAAAAGCAAGTGGAAAACCTAGACTTTCACCCTTGATCCACTATAACAAATCACCCGTGCCCTGCAGGTCTGAAAATGCCTACTGGGGAGCTGGGAACTTCGTGCTCACAAGATGCTAAGGAGGCAATTTCCACCCCAAAGTGTCAGTGAAAATGACATAGGAATTTCATCTTCATTGGTAGTGCTTCTCTATATGGTGTTACAGGAGGACTGATAGTTGAGTACACCAACAAAGTGTACTTACTTTTCGTATGTCCACAATACATATGACAAGGAAAACCATACCCTGGGCTGCAGCACATCTCTCAACAAAATTTAAAAATTTGAAATCAACTAGAGTTTGTTATCTGTTTTCAAAGTAACCAAGCTAGAAATCAGTAATGGAACAGTAAGTGAAACAACCTTTGAAATTGGAAACTAAAAAACAGACTTCTAAATAATCTATGAGACAAAGAGTAAGTCTCAAGGGATATAAAAAGAAAAACACATTGGACTTAATAAAAATGAAATATAACAGTAAAATTTGTGGAACATAGCAAAAGCAGTGTTTGGAGGAATATTTATAGCTAAATGTATACATGAGAAGAAAGAAAAAAGTCTGCAATCAATAAGCTAAGCTAACTTTAGGTGTCCAGGCAACGAAGATAAAAATTAACCCAAAGTGAGAACAAAAGAAATAATAAAGATAAGAACAAAAATAAATGGAATTAAAAGCAAAATAGAGAAAATCAGTGAAATAGCTGATTCTTTGGAAAGATCAATACAATTAACTTAACCTTTGTAAAGACAAAGTTAAAAAAGAGAAAATACAAGTTACCAACACCAAGGAAAAAAAGCCCTGAAGACATCAAAAGAATAGTAAGGGGACATAGCAAACAACTCTTCATGCATACATTTTAATATTAGATGAAATAGACTGTTTCCTCACACAGTGCAAACTACCACATCTTATCTGAAATTAGGAAGCTAATTTGAATAGCAATATAGATGTTAGGAAAGTGAACTCCTAATATAAAAAATTTTGTAAAAAAATCTCTAGGCCTAGATTATTTCACTAGAGAATTTAACCAAATCTTTATAGATTAATGAGTGCAAATTTTTTACAATTTAAAAAAGAGGAGGGGACATTTTCCAATTCCATTTATAAAGACAATATTGTTGTTACGAAACTAGAGAAAAAGAAACAAATAGAGTATAACACTACATCCCTAATAAATTTAGCTGCAAAAACTCTTTGCAACATTTTAAGAAGTTTAAAATATAATACATCATGACCAAGTGGGATTCATTTCTGTGATACAACAAGACTGATTGATTATTCAGACAGTAATCTACCATATCTATAGTCTTAAGCATAAAAATACGGTCCTATTGATTGATGCAGACATGGCATTTGACAAAATTCAAAAACCATTCATGATGAAAAAAAGAAACTCTTAGAAAACTAGAAATAGAAATGTATTAACTCAACTTGATAGTTAATATCTTCAGGAGCTACAGTTAATATCACATTTAATGTGATATTAAATTTAAAGATGAAATACTTTCCTCCTGAGTAAATGGCAAACCAAGAATATCCACTCTCATCATGGCAATTCAACATAAAACTGAAGTCCTAATTAATGATAACAATAAGACAAGAAAAGAAAATAACGGCATGTCCACAAAAAAGAAATAAAACTGTTCCTAAAAGCAGATTACATAGTCATATATGGAAGGAATACCAGGTAATATTACTACAAATAAATAGAACTAATAAGTGTTTTCAGCGAGGTTGCAGACACAAGATTAAAATATAAAAATCCATTGTATTTCTATATATAAGCAATCAATTCACGGAAATCAAAAGAAAAAAAGCATGGTAACATTTACAATTACTGATGAAAATATCAAAGTAAATCTAAATAAATGGAAAGTCATACCATATTAACGATTGGAAGACAATATAGTAAAAATGTCATTTTTCCTCATATTGATATACCAGTTTAATATAATTTCAAAAAAAAGTCTAGCATTCTTATAGATATAGGAAAGATTTTTAAAATGTATATGGAAAGCAAATGAACTAGAATAACTAAACACTTTTGAACTAGATAAGTAAACAAATCTGAAGAATCACTTGACCAATTTCAAAACTATGTAGCTACAGTAATTAGGACTGTGCAATATAGACGGAAAGATCCACAGATCAATGGAAAAAATAGGGAACCCAAAAAATAACCTGACACAAATATGCCCAATTGATGTGTGACTAAGTAGCAAAAGCAAGTAAAATGAGAATGGATAGTTTTTTTCAATAAATGATGCTGGAATAAGTGGACATTGATAAATGAAATAATAAACATTGACCTAAACTCCAGACATTTCAGAACATTTGTCTCAAAATGGACTATAGATTTTAAAGTAGAATATAAAACTATAAAACTTTTATAAAAACATAAGAAAAAATTTTTGGGTCCTGGATCTTTAGGAAGAAATCTTGCCATGGCACTAAAAGCATGAGCCATAAGAAAATCTGACAAATTGGACTTTAGTATAATTAAAAACTTTTGCTGTGCAAAACAATTTGTTAAGAAGCTGAAAAATAAGCTACAGACTAGAAGATCTTAATACATCACATATCTGACAAAGGACTTATGCTAGAATATATAAGATCTCTCAAAATTTAACAGTAAGAAAAAACTTAAAAATTTCCATTGAAGTGGATAAAAAACAAAGACATCTGACTGAATAGGATATTCAGGTATCAAGGAAGCATATAAAAGTATATTGAACATCACTAGATATCAGGGAAATGCAAACTATGACCTCTGTGAGATTTACTACATACTTAACAAAGTGTAAAAAATAAAAAATAGTGACAATACCAAATGCCAAGAAGGACGCAAAGAAGTTGGATCATTTGCATATTACTGGTTGAAATGTAAAATGCCACAGCTTTTCTGAAAAGCATTTAGACACTTTCATAAAACACTAATCATATACTTACCCTATGATCTAGTATTTATCTTGGGCATTTATTCCAGATAAATAAACTTATATCCATACAAATACCTCTACATAATTTTTCATAGCAACTTTATTTGTAATAGCTAAAATTTGAAACAACTGAAATGTTTTACAATAGGATAATGTTTAAATGAACTCTGGTACATCTATACTTTAGAATACTGCTCACTAGTGAAAAAGAATGAACTATTGATAAGCCTAATGTGTGTAGATTACAGGGATATATTGGTGAGCGGCAAAAAGTTACACAATGTATGATTTCATTATATAACTTTCTTGAATGATAAAATAGGTATTGAGAACAAATTCTTAGTCACCTGGGTTTAGGAATGGTGAAAAAGAGAATTGGGAGTGGCTAAAAAGAGGTAACATTAGAGAGAAAAAATAGTTCTGTATTTTTTTCTAATGCTTATGTAATTTACCCATGTGACAAATTGTAACCAGTGTCAATATTCTAGTTTTTGATATTGTACATAATTTGATAAGATATAATCATTTGGGGAAATGAGGTGAGAGATGAATGGAATCTTTTTGTACTATCCTTGCAAATTCCTGTAAATCTAAAATTATTTCAAATTTTAAAAGTTAGAAAAAATTAAATTTAGTCAAATCAAATAATATTTTCAAAAAATACATCATAAACAAGTGGAATTTATCCTCAAAATTTTTTGATATATTTCATTTTCATTTGTATTCACTTGTCAGTTTTTATTAACTTTATTTGCAGAGAAATACATTTGAAACTTTTATTATGTTACATATTTTAACAAATACCCACTTTGTCTCAATAATGCCCCTTAGAACCCTCTGTTTCCTAATTTCTACTTGAGTGATTTTACTCTTGGCCTGTAGCATTTTTAAATCTGGGATTCTCTTCAATGTTTTCTTGATCACATCAAATGGTTTGCATATCATGTATTTATTCCTCTTTCTAGTTCACTTTCTCATTTAATAAAATCTGTTCTCAAGCTACTTTGAAAAGGGTGCTTATGGGAGAAAAACTTAAGGAGCATAGTATGTGGAGAAATGTGTTTATTCTGCCCTACTGGTTAAACAACATTTTGTGGGGATATAATTAGTCCACATTTTTCACATTTATCCTCTAAATTTAAAGGCTTTACTCTGTTATCTTCTAATACTCAGAACTGCTGATGAGATATCTGAACTTTATCTCAGTGTTACTCCTTTTGTACAACATGTGCTTTTTTCTTTTTCTCTGAAAGTGTTTCAGGACTTTTTTTGTTTGTTTTTTTACCATTTGTATTATTGAATTTCACATGCTGTAAGGTTTGGTCTTTCAAATTCATATCTTCCGCATCCAGTAGATCATCAATTTACTTTTGATAATGTCTGCTCTGTGCTCTCTGTTTCCTTTTTATCAATATAATTGCCTGTAGACCATCACATACCACCCATGACATTACTGTCTTTGAATTTTTAGAGAAGTCTCTAACTTTATCATTAATCTTTCATTATATCTAGTCAGCATTTTAATTTGCTTATCGTATTTTTAAATCTTTTGAAAGCACTGTACTTTTCTCAGTTTTCCTTTTGAAATCATTTATTTTCATTTTATAGAATTAATATCTAGTATCAGCCTAAATGCCCACAAAAGTACTATTGAATTGTTATTATTATTATTGAAATTATCTTTTTTTTTTTGAAATACATTTTGCCAGAAGTTTGCATCCTGTTTTATCTTGACTTTCTCTGAAATGTTAAACTTTCTTCAAATAACTATAGTTAGTTATTAAAAATCCACTCATATATTAGAATTAAGCAGTCACTTGAGAGATGTCTGTGTGTTCGTGTGGTTTGTTTATAGCAAGGAGCTGGTTGTTATACTGTTAGAATTCATTAGAAGGATTTTCTGTAATGTAACAGTAGATTAATGTCTAGAGCTGCCATAATAAATTACCACCAACTTGATGGGTTAAAACGACAGTAATTTATTCTCTCATAGCTGCTGGAGGCCAGATGTCTGGAATGAAGGTGTTAGCAGGGCCACACTGCCTCCAAGGGCTCTTTGGGAGAATCATTCCTTGCCTCTTCCAGATTCTGAGACCTCCAAGCCATTCTTGAGATTACTTGACTTGGAAATGTGTTACTCCAACCTCTGCCTCTATCACATGGCTTTTTCCTCTGTGTCTGTCTTCCCTTCTTATAAGAAGACTTTTCACTGGATGCTCTAGCTAGAAAATCCTGGATAATGTCATCTCAAGATGCTTAATTAAATCTGCAAAAGTCTTTTCCAAATAAGGACAAATTCACAGATTATAGTAGACATGTCTTGTGGGGCCACCATTCAACCTGCTACAAATGATATATACTAATCTTCTCAAGACAATTGAATTAAGATAGTTAAGTTTGTTCCTTTTCTATGAAGAAAAGCTCACTCTTTGATCTGAGCTTTGATGAGAAATATTCTTGTTATCATGATATTAGCATGAAGAGTTGAGTGTTGACAGTCATATAAATACTTTCATTTATCTCATTCTGCTCAGCCTTTCCTCTCAATTATGCTTTAAGTTAAACCTTTCATCCTTGAGACTGAAGCTGCTCCTTTTGTCTGCCATGCAAATCGGTTTTTTGGTCAGCGCCCTAGAGTGAAGTACATTGCATAACTACAGTCTCCTGCATCATGGTCATCCATCTATATTACTCCACTACATTCTCTTCACCAGAAAAATTTCAAAATCTGAAGATCACCATCTCTCCCATTTTCTTGTTGAAGAAGGATTATAATATTTAAAAATATATAAACTATTAGTTATATGGAATCTCAGAGAAAAGAGGGAAAAATGCTCATTCTGCTTATGTTACATCGACTTTTCTAGTCTCAGTGTCGTCTTCTATGAAAACAAATTAAAAATCACACTTCATGTTATTGTTTGAAGATTAAATGCTATAATTCATTGGGAGGCTGTATGGTGGGAAGTGTTCAATAAATGTTAGTTATTGTAGAGCATGAGTCTCTATGCAAACTTAATAAATAATTTAAAATTTTATTAAATAAATATATTCCCTTCAATTTTTCATAGATTATTTATTTTATTTAATTAAAAATATATATTAATTATCAGAGACAATTTTATTTCACTCATTTGTTACTGAAATATTAACTAAAATGCAAGAATTTTCTGTTTTTAATTCCAACACAATGCAACATCATTTCCTATAACTTGCCAAAATAGAATTTATCTTCCCACCCCCCAAACTTTGAAGTGCATATACATTAATATGTAATATAATCTGTGTACTTCTCTTTTTAAATTTTCATGAATTAATCAGTTCAAAGGGAAAGTATTTGTGCAGATCATACCACTTGATACTTAAAAATTTACAACTACAAGCTGGCTTTTGAAAGACAGCCATAATTTAGTTTTATGTTGAATAAATTACATGGCATTCAAGAAATGTTGTTTATCATTTTAGAAATTAGGCAACTCAATTTCCCCTTAGGAAAAAAGAAGGGGTTGATTTTCTGTTTATCAAAGTTAATTAAAGTGCAAAGTTATAATCTCCTCACTCTTTGCTATACAGGAAGTTACTTTAATTCTGAGTCCATAGTAGCCATGACAGAGCAATGAAAAATTAATGCCTTTTATTAACTAGTAAATTTTGGAGTATAAGGCTTTTGATAGATGAAAATATGCTTTGTTTTATTCTGTATTTCTAATGATAAAATGGTCCATGGCACAGAGTAGACACTCAATATATATGTACTATTATAACATCTTACTTATTTATGGTCAACTTTCTATCAAGTGAATTGTAGGAAAATGTGTCCTAGATAAAGTAATAAAACTAAGACACTATTTCTATGTATACTAAATATATTTCAAAGCTAAAAAATAAAACTATATATGTGACAGTACTTAGCTCTGAAATGGGGTAGTTCATAGTTTCCCCCATATATCTTCATTTTCAAAAAGTAACAATTATTTGAGACATACTATATATAAGACTCACAGTACCTAGCAAAAGGTGGTACACTGAAAAGTAAAAACCATCTTTACAAGAGACTCCTGTTTCATTAGTGAAATGGTTTGATCGTTAGGAAAAAAAAGTACACAACAATTGGTTAAATAGAATAAAGTAATTCCATTAAATGAATTATGCCACTATGACAATACATCCTACATATGGCTATTTAATGTTATGGTACATATTTATGATTGATTTAGTTACAAATATAGATTACCAAATGACATGTATAGTACATTGGCAATTTTGGTGAAAGAAAAGCAAAACATGATATGCATTGAAATGTTAGTGGTGTTACCTTCGTAGGAAGTATTGCTATCTTACTCTGATTGGGCGATTCAAAAATAAAATCAGTTAATAACAATAAATACTTAATTTTTTTATTCTATTAATAAAATCTAAATAAAGCTTTGAGAATACATTTTTTCCAGATTAAAACATTTATAATTATTGAATGCCATAGTATGTGCATAAAATATTTAACATTGAAGAATTCAGTTACAAGATAGCATACATTGTATGATTCTATTTCTATGAAATGTCTAGAAGAGGCAACTCTTTAGAAATAGGGAGTAGCTTAGTGGTTGCCTAGAACTATAGAAGATGAGTATGGGTAGAGTATTTCTTTGGGGCATGATGAAAACATTCTAAAATTAAACTGTGATGATGCCGGCACACTAGTAATACAGTAAAACCACTGAACTGTATACTTTAAATTGGTGAATTTTATCTCATGTGAACTATATTTCAATAAAACTCTCTAAAATGTTTATTAAAGGAGGCGATTATAAAGGAGAGGCAGAGGCAATATTCTTTCATCTGATAGGACTGTTCTGTATCTTGTGTGTAATGATGGTTACTTCACTCTCTACATGTTTTAAAATTCATAAAACTGTGCAATTAAAAAAGATGTCAATTTTACTATGTGATAATTAAAAAAAATAAAATTTAAAGTCTAAATATTGCTACTTGGCCCCTGCCACCTGGACTACTCTAATTTTTCACTATTTCGAGGAGTACAGATGGATGACAGAATTCTCTACTCTTGTTCATGGTTTTCAGAAAATTGCCACCACAGAGCATTATCCTGATTTCAGAATTCCCTCATCAATGTATAACTCAAAACCTTGGTAAAGTAAATATCTTCTGGACTCTCCTAAAAGACAAAGTTAAGCCTTAGGAAAACAGGTATTATACAGTTAATCTTCTTAATCTCCAGAAACTTTGGATGCCTTCATTTAGAATGCGCTAAGGAAATTCTGGCATTTCAATTTAATTCAGGGTATTGTACTTTTGGGTCCAGGTGTCAGTCAGCCAACAAAGCAAACTGTTAAAACTAATCCACCCACTTCAGAAAAGAAATTACATCTATATAATTTCTGCTACTGTGTCTATTCACTTTAAATTTGAATTTATCTTACATTACGTTTTTCCTAAATTGATACAACATCCTTAGTATCCTATACATATTCTTCAAATTTCAGTCAATGGAAATTGGCCAATCTCACATTTTTCTGGCATGCATTGCCTCTCCATATGTGTCATAACTTTTATCTTACCAACCAGGGTATGTAAGACCTTAAATCTGGTTATAAGTCTAAAAGCAATGAGAAGGGATGGAAATAGGTCCTGAGGAAGATCAGCAGTCTTCCACAAGGCAATTATTACAAAGGAGTATATTACATGTTTAGGCAAGATGTAATAAACCTCTCAGGCAGGTAAGAAGAGGTGGCTTCTTCTAGCAAAGAGATTTGGTACAATTAAATGGTTCAAAGTACCTAAATCTGTTGAAATATACTGCTATGCATCCCTTCAATTTTCAAGATCACAATCTGTCAAAATCTGAGTGCTTAATTTTTTTAACTATTCTTTTGTGCAGTTCAGTTGGGGTATCAACTAACAGTAAACTTTCCTCATCTAATGAGGACTATTTGATGAATTTAGACATATAAATATGCTCAGAAAACACTCACAAAAGCAGGATAATAAATCACCCCAAAAGTTTCCCTGTGCTTCTTTATACTACATTCCTAACACCACCCTCGTGCCTAAGAATCACCAATCTGCTTTTTGTCACAAAATAATAGTGTGTATTTTCTAGAATTTTATATAAGCAGAATTATTATCAATGTCTTTTGCCTTGTTTCTTACACTCACCATAATCATTTTGAGATTTATTCATGCTGTCACCATGTATCAATAATTTATTTGTGGTGTTGAATAGTATTAGTTATATGACTATAGTACTATTTGTTGAATCCATTTAACTCCTTGAATTATTTCCGGGATCGAAGTTATTGCAAATAAAGATGCTTTAAGCATTCATGTGCAAGACTTTGTGTGGAATAAATACATAGAACTGGAGTAGTTGGGATCTAGGATAAACCACACACAATGCAATACACACAGATGACATATTAAATTTTACACTTGAAATCTATATAATTTTATTAACCAATGTCACCCCAATCAAGTTAATAAAAAATAAAGACATAAAATTTTTAAAAGGCAAAAATAAACTTTATCAAAATACTTTATCAAAAAACAAACAACTGAAAATCTGCCAAACTAAATTTCCAAAGTACTCCTACCATTTTACATTTATATTGACTGCGCACGACAGTTCTAGTTGCTCTGCATTCTTATCAGCACTATGTGTGGTCAGTCTTTCTAGTCATAATGTTTAATGGTAGCTCACTATGGTTTTCATTTGTATTTCCTTAATTACTAATGATGCCCAGCATCTTTTCTTGTGATTATTTGCTATCTGTATATCTTCCTTGATTAAGTGTTTATCTAATTCTTTGCCCATTTTTATAAATTTTTTTTTATTTAATTGAAAAGATTCTGTAGGTATTCTGAGTGGATGTCTGTTTCTACTGGGTGCTTTGCAAACATTTTCTCCTAGTATGTAGATGATTTTCTAATTTTTTGTTTAGTTCTAGTAATATTTTTGCAGATTCCCTAGGATTTTTTTTTTTTACATAGATGATTATGGTGTCTGTGAAAATGATAGTTTTATCTTTTCCTTTGTTAGTGATATGCCTCTGATTATCTTATTCAGTTGTCTAGGACCTTTACTACAATGTGTGATAGATGTGAGTGTAGATCTCTCTGCCTTGATTCCTAATCTTAAAGGTAAAGCATTTAGTCTTTTAAAATGATAAAGTGCATTATAATTCATATACATGTACATGTAAGGTACATTATAAAGTACAGAGGTACTTTATTGTTCATAGATATATTTAAACAGTTTGAGAAAGTTCCATTTTTGCTGTGAGTTGATCTTGAAAGAGTGAATTTTGTTAAGTGCTTTCATTACTATTGAATGTCATATATATTTATTTCATTGCTTTTGAGATTTTATTTTTAAAAAACTATTCTGCTAATATGGTGAAATACATGTATTGATTTTCAAATGTTTAACTTTGCATACTTGAGATACAAAACACTTGGTCATTATTTATTATACTTTTGATATTTTATTATATTGAGTTTGCTAATATTTTCCTAAGAATTTTTACATTTAAATTCCTGAGGTCTATTGAGTCTGTAATTATTCTCCATTTTCCTTATAATTAATTTATCTAGTTTGCTATCTAGAGAATATTATTTTAGTAAAATGTAGTAATAGTCTCTCTTGTATTTTCTGGAATATTTTATGTAAAATTGGTATTGTTTCTTCCTTAAATATTTTTAAATTCACTAGCGAAGTAAACTAAGCCTGTTGGAAGGTTTTGAGTTACAAATTCGGTTTAAAATGTATATATTTAAAAATGAATTTGTAGCATGAAAAGTATTTATATATATTCAGATTAACATTCTTGACTGAGTTTTGGTAGTTTGTATCTTTCAAGAATTTACACATTTGTCTAAGTTGTCAAATTTACTGGCATAAAGTATTTCTTTTTATCCTTTCGATGTCCATGGGATCTGTTCTGTCTTTTCTTTCACTCATGGTATTGGTAATTGTGAATTCTGTTGTTTTTTTAATTGTATCAGATCATAATATATTTTTGTCAGTGTTCCTCTCTTCATTAAAATAATTGAGTGGTCTGTTCTTATTGGGTGGAGTAGTTCATAAATGTCACTTAGATCTGGTTTGCAATATTGAATCTTCATCCCTAATAATTTTGTGTAAATTTGTTCTATCAGTTATTGTGAGAGGAATGTTAAATATCCAAATGTACTTAAGGACTTGGCTATTTCTTCATTCGATTTTATCAGATCTGCTTCATGTATTTTAAATCTCATAATTAGGTGCATGGACATTTAGAATTTTTATTGTATCTCCTCAAATAGTTCATCCTTAATTGCTATAAAATGATCCTGTTCATATTTATGTAAGTAAAACTAAACCTGGATACTAAGCCAAATAAAGATACATATAATAAACAACAGATATCGTTAAACCACAAACATAATTTCAGATTGAAAGTATAGTCTTGATTGTTTAATCTCTGACAATAGGCTAATATGGAAAGACAGGAGAAAGACTGACAATCCACCATGGAAATAAAACATGCTTTTGTTAATATATTTTTATAATAATACACCTCCTATTTTTAGTATCAAATTATTAAATAATTCCTAGCAACAAGAAAAGTAGTGGCAGAGAGCAGAAGGAAAAAGCCTAGTAAGAGAACTTGTGATTAAGGTTTAGAAGGCAAATATTCATGAATATAAAAAGCTTTAAGAATGAAGCCTGAAATATTTTGTTTCATCCACATTTTCAAACACTTGTTTTTCTTTCCATTTATAGAATGCCTTTCTAAGACAAGATAAGAAATAGAGTTTCAAAAGAGCTTCAACTATTTAGAGGAAACTTCAATGAAAGCAACTGCTTCAAAATTCAAGTTTAATCATGCAATTAGGTGGTATCTAATTCAGTAATACTCTGAATTGTGTTTTCAAATTTGATGTCTATTTCATTTTTAACCATTTATATATGCTTTGAGTCTATTTAGTGCTGAAGGAATTACTTGTAGTGGGATAGGAACATTAAATAATAAGGGCTTTTTTTATTTTAAGTTAAAATCTCAGTTTTCCTACTAGAAAGCATAGAGGTAAATCTATCATTTTTCCTTGTCCTTCCAAAAATAGTACAAATTTCAGATGTTTTCAAATAATCTGATTGGCAGATTTTAAGCAATTTTCTTTTCTCTTTCTCTATATCATGAGGCACAAATAATTAGCTAAAATCTTAATCAAATTGGTAATACGAATATAAGATAAATCTAAAAACCCTCACAATACATTTCAGGTATGTATCCATCGAAGTCCATGAATTCACTTTAATATAAGATAGATATTTATATTCAGTAAGTCATACTGATTCTTCAAGTTTATATCAGGAAATAATTTTCAAATGATTGAACTCTAAAACCAGCGTCTTATATTTAGGTGGCCGTGAGCATATAGAATTGAATTCCTACTAAATATCTGTAGAGAATAGTCAGTTCAGATTTGTAGAGAATGGTTTCATCCACTCAACTAATGATTTGATTATATAAAAAGATAGTTGACTGTTTTAGTATAGCAATTCTAAATTATAAATATAGACATGAATTCAACAAAACAATCATTTATTGGGTAATTATAATCATTTTACAGAACATGGTAACTTCGTATTACATTAAGTAAATAATTGAAAATCCTCATTTGTGAATTTTTTTTACGGTTTGTGATCATAACAACAGTTTATGACATAGATATTGTCATTATTTTTAATAGCTAAAACTATTCTACTTACAACCCTTATTCATTTTTATTGGAAAACATCTTTATCATAGAAAATGTTCAGAGATAATCCTTTTAAATTGCTGATCAGGTTATATCTTTTCAAACATCTAAATCTTACCATTGTCACTGCTATCGAGCATTCTTTCATTTTGGTTATGAAAGTAGTTCTACACTAATAATTTAGTTCTTGCTTTATTAACAGCACTCCCATTGTCCTAGCCACTTTCTTCTCATGAAGGATTTCCTCTCTCATTATCTAAGACAATTTTTGTTCTTCTAGGTATCTTTTAAGTTGTATAAAAGCTAATACTAGAAATTTCTCATTAAGACAAACTAGATCACCTCCATAATTACTCAGTTTAATCCAGTAGAAGACTTTTTTGTACTTTTTTCTTATATAGACAAATATTACAAATACAGGCTATGAAATGTATACTTGTTCCCCCTAACTAATATGGTTTTAAAAATATTGGTGTTTGGTCTCTATGTAATTGATACTCCTGCCTTTTGTGTGTACAGAATAGATAACTTTTTAAATATCATACTAGTCATTTTAATATAGGTTATAATTCTCTGCAGTTAATTATCATGAATATTTTATTCATGATGAATATTTTTAAATCAAGTCTAAGGATTTACTCTATTATATGATAGTGTCACTGGCATAAGCATAGACAATCTGTAGAAACTCTTGTACCTTTTCAATTTAATGATGAACTAAAGAAAATCTTTGAATTTAAACCATTGATATTGATTCACAATAGAATTAAAATAATTCATATGTAGTTTATTTTATTCTTCTGTCATACTTTATGTGTGTCTAAACTAGATATTAACAGATTTTAAAATTTTTATTTAAATATTTCAAGTATACAGTACATTGGTTAGACATCTATATAGTTCATAAAACGATCCCCCCAATTGCTCCCTCCCTCTCCTGGCCCTCCACCTAGCATCAATTAATGCTAACTGCGTTCCCTCTCTGTGCTTCCCATCCTATGCCCAACTATCAACTACTAATTTTACTTCTTTAACCCTTCACTCCATTCTCCCAGTCCCCAACTCCCTACCCCTCTGTCATCAAATTGTTCACTATATTTGTGAGTCTGTTTTTGATTAGTTTGTTCTTTTTGTTCCTTAAATTCCACATAAAAGTGAAATCATATGGTATTTACCTTTCTCTGTTTGACTTATTTTACTCAGCATAATAACCTCTAGGTCCATCCAGGTCATTGGAAATGGTAGGATTTCATTTTTTTAATGGCTGAGTAATGTTCCATTGTATATATGAACTATAATTTCTTTATCCAGTTGTCTGTTGATGGAGACTTAGGTTGCTTTCATATCTTGGCTATTGTAAATTGTGCTGCCATGAATATTGGAGGGCATAAATCCTTACTAATTATTGTTGGTTTTCTTGGGATAAATACCCAGAAGTGCAATTGCTGGGTCAAAAGGTAGATCCATTTTTAATTTTTTGAGAAACCTCCAGATTGTTTTCCACAGCAGCTATGTCCTCTTTTATGCTGTTGAGGTTTTTATCGTGCCATCCACTCTCTTCATAAGTTGGTTGAGCATCCTTATAACCATTATTCTGAACTCTGGTAGGTTACTTGCCTCCATTTTATTTAGCTTATTTTCTGGAATTTTATCCTGTTGTTTCATTTGTGGCATGTTTCTTTGTTTTTCATTTTATTAGCATCTCTGTGTTCATTTCTATGTGTCAGGAATATTTGTTTTGTCTCTCAGCCTTGGCCAGATGGCCTAATGTGGAAGGTGTCTTGTTTGGCCCAGGAGCACACTCTCCCTGATCCCATTACGCCTGGAGCTCTGGACGTGACCTTTGTGTGGGTTGTGAGTGATCTTCTGTTGTCACCAGAACTTTATTATTGTTAGTAGATCAGTGGGTGGAATTAACGTTCAGGCTGACTAATTGTGGGAATTGGCTGCACCCTCAGGATAAAAGTTGTCGTGTGGGGGCTGACCCCACTGAGTGGGATTTGCCCTAGCAGGCTTGTGTACTTATTGCAACCTCCCTTTGTGTGTATCACTAATGGAACTAGTCAAGAGTTTCTCCATTGTGGTCTGGTGCCAGCCTCTAGCTGTGTTGGTTTTGTGGCCCCTTGGGAGGATCTCCCCCATAGGCCATGGTCTGCCGCTGCTTTTGATTGCTCAGGGCTACCGGCGAGAACTGCAAAGCAATCCACTGATGGTTGTTGCCTATGCTGGATTGGTTTCAATGAGCCTCCTTTATTTTATCAGATGTAGGTGTTATGATCAGCTGGACTTCAGGTGATTCTCCACGTTCAACAGGTTTGTTTGTTTGTTTTCTGTATAGGGGACATAGTAAATTTTTAGGCTTTGGGATCCATATGTAATCTTTTCATACATTCATTGTTTTTAAACATCCTTCAAAATGTAAAAAACATTCTTCAATAGATAGCAAGCAATGAAAAAGTAGTTGATATGATTTGAACCATGAGCAGTAAGTTGCTTTACTAAGCCCTAGTCTATACACTACAAGAATCACTAAATTACTTTTATTTATCCTATATGCTCAGCATTCAGATATTTCCAAAGTATGTTAACAGGCCCATTATATTAAGTCCCATAAACTATGAGTAGAGTCAACATATGGGTGGATCCACAGTTGACACCAATGTGAAAAAGTATATATATATCCATAGTCTGTATGTTTTATATTATGTAGTAACCCCACACACACATACACACACACTGTGCAGTAAGCAAATGTAGTGCTATGGCAACATTTCTATGTGACCCATTTGAATATTGAGACATGTGGACTACAAAAATCAATAGTTTAATTAGTAAGACTGAACATTAACATCTTGCGTTTTTAATTTTTAAAAAGCGATATACCAGAATTAGATGTGTGTCAGAGTCATATTTGCAAGCATAATATGGAAGTGTTAATTCCCTTAAAAGGGTAGTTTTGAGAATGAGTGAAAACAATTTAGAGAAGAATCACTCAACACAAAGCCATCCTTGTACACTGTAGATTTTCAATATATATTAAATTTTTCTTTTCTTCTAGTAAAAAACAAAATTATAATGATGGTGTGGATTTTAAACTCCAATTAAATTATTTTTGTAAGAGTTTTATGTAAAAATCTTTTTTTTAAACTTACTTTTCTCTTTACATGCAAATTTATATAAAGCTGAAATCTTTACAGAATATTCTTTCATTTATTACTGGCATTGTTAGCCAGGGTCTCAAATAGTTATTGATCCTGCCATTATAGGAATTAATAATTTCAGATGCACCCCATCAGTACAGCAGAAAAAAATGCTTGCTATAGGTTTCTATCTATCAATTAAAATGAATAGTGTTTAATATACATAGAAATGAATGTGACTATAATGAGAAGTCTAAGGCATGGTGCATGTTGTCAATGAACTAATAGAGCTAATATATTCTAGAATGAAAGGACAAAATACAGACATAACACAAACAAAATAGAAAAAGGAAATGAGGAGAAGGAAGAGAAGGAAGAGAGAGAGAAAGAGAAAGAAAAGGAGGGGCAAAGGAAAAACAGAGGGAGGGAGGGAGTAAAAATAATAACAGTAAGCATGATTATAGTAAAAATAATAATAGGGTATGATTATTAAATTTTGCATTAATAAACATAAATAATGAGCCAATCATAAGCTTAACATACCAGGAAAGTCTTTATGAAAGGGTGAACTTATTTCAAACCTTGGGAAAAAAACATAAAAACATTAGCATATAAATGAAAATTGGAAAGCATCTCCGGTAAAAGGGCAAAAAGAAACTACTACAGAGAAAACGTGTGTGGCAGGAACAGGATGATGAGTAAAGAAACCTAATGGGTCACATTAATCCGTACCAGCACAGACACTTGGCAGAGACTACAGATACTGGAGTTATTATTTGAGAAAGTTAATATATTTTACTTGAAGCTCTGCAAACTTCACTCAGTATATAAATGTGTGGCAAAAGCAAAGGAAACAGCTTTACAGAAAAATGTTTTGAAGTACAACCTCAGAGTTGTAATTTATTGATACTAGTTTATGCAAGTTTGTTGTTGCTTGGTTTTTTAAATTTGTTTATTTATTTTTAATACTGCTTCAAACCCTTAAAATGTATCCTATTCCTGGCAGATATTTTATGCTTGGGATAGGAAGAGGAACAGGACAACCCGATTATGGGCTGTCAGGAATACTATTCAACTCCTTATCCTTGGACTTCCAGAATCTAATAGAACAAGTCATGCCTCCTTAATTTGTAATATGGGTTACAGGAATCAGCATCATGGTTAACTGTAAGACAGGTCTCTTAAATATTCCTGCATCACCCATGTGGAAAATAATTTGTATGGCAAAAAATACTCTCACATAAGACTCATGCATGATATTAATAAATATTAACGATTCCTGTATATAAAACATCTTTGTTAGCATATTGTAAGACAAACAACAAACTGGGGAAATAATTACAAAATATAAAGAAAAGCATTTAATATAATAAAATAGTTCTTTCAGATCACTATAAGAAAACTGGAAAACTAATCATTTACAAAACGGGCAGAGGATAGAAACAACAGCAGCATAGGAGTAATGATAAGTATATAACAAAATAAAACAGGGAAAAATAAGCACAGCTAATAAAAGTTTTTAAGAATTTCTCCTGGGTTAGTATATGAGTATATTTAACCAATTACATTTGAGTGATCAAAAGAGAATTTCCTTTACATGTCAGTAAATAGTAAAAAGGGCGGTTTCACATTTTGTTGGTAAGAGAATAAAATATTTCTCAAAAATGCCCAGCAAAAAGGTTACAGGTGCTCTGAGAATATGTCCATCTAATTTTGCATGGTAATGCAGTTTGAAAATATCTGTCCAAAAAATAAATTAAAATTTGATAAAAATACTGAAGATATTAATTATAGTACCAATGTTAAAAGTTAAAAGAAGCATAACTTTAAATCATTCACCTTGCTGTAAAATTGCCTAAGGTCATTGCTCCTTACCGTCACTAAATCATACAAAAACACATATCCCTGCACATATAGCTATAAAGTATACAAATATTAATGAGTTGAAATGAAGGCCCTCGTTTTTGAGAAATTTTAAAATATTAATCTTACTTTGTAAATGCACAGTGTCCTTTTCTAAGATTATCAGTTTGATCGTTTTGGATTACAAGAAAATAAGGCTTAGTTGTTTATTGTTTAATCTTAAAATTGGAAGAAATAAATGTATAGTTTTATGAAATTTATAAGTACCTGAGATGCATTTTTCATCAAATATTAGTAAATCAAATCCTATTTATACGCTCTAGGAAAAATTGCTATCAAATTATTTTAATGACAAATTTTTTTGTAACACAAGATTGTATTTTAGAACAAGCAATAGAATTTACTTGTGGGATTGATCATTAGTCACTCATTTATTCATTCACTGAATCTATGCTGAATGCCTAATTTTTGACAGGCATACTTGTAGTTGATAAATAAGAACAGGCCATACAAAGCCCCTACTCTGGTTTAGCTTACATTCGAATATGCATGCATAGACATATTTATTACAACAAATGAGAAAATAAATGCATGTGAAGTTTAGCACTATGCCTAGCACATAGGAAGTACTCAATAGGTAAATGCCATCATTGTTATCATTATCTTCCTCTTGAAATAACTGAAATCTATTATACTCATATTATTGTCTGTCAAATATTACAATATTTTACCTTGAAGACCATACATTTTCTATATCATCCAGATTTACCATCAAAAGCCTACAAACATAGCTGGTATTCAATAAATGTCCAAAATTGAACTCTAAGTTCCCTTTCAGCTCTAAAATATTGTGAGTGTCTGAGTGCTATTGAACTAGTGACTTGTGATCTATACTCTGAAAGCAAGTCATTTAGGGAACCATAGATGTTCAATTTATCATCAGAGGTACCTGACTGAATTGTGTCAAGTGTTGGTTTATCGACAAAGGGGTGGATATTGTTTACTGGTTTTCAGAGTTTAGATTGCACCTCATCGTAAAGCTCAAAGAAATTCAGCTGCTTCAACAACACAAGAATATTCTCCTTTGCAAAAATAAAGCTATAAAATAAATAAGATACCACAAAAGGAGATCTCAGCCTGACATAAAAAGGGAACAAATCCCTGGTTATTATCAGGATTTTGCATGGCAGCTGGGGAACCTGACAGACAGTTATTCTATAAGCCGGATTCGAACATAAAGCCAGATGCTTACCCCCTTTGCCTCTGTTTCACCTATTCGGGAGCTATGTGTTATCCCAGAGTCCTTTGCAGGGCTTCCTGTCTTTGCCACTGTTTTCCTGTTTCCCATGTTCACTTGATAACCTCAGTCTGTCTTATAGCTCCCTGAACAAGTTGTTGTTTAGAATGTCTCTCTTTTGAAGCTGATCAGGCTGATTTTGATTCTGCCCTATGACTCTGGGACTTTCCTTCAAGATTAATTTCAAAGTGTGACCTTGTGAACCTGAGTAACCAATTCCAGTTGTCTTCCACATAGTGTTCTAATGGGCCTTCTAAACCTCTATCTTCCAATGAGAATTCAGAACTAATGTGACTTTTTTAAATATTATTTCCATACACCTGACCCATTTTTTATATTAAATTATATTTAAAATTTTTAATTTCTTATAGATATGCCCACATCTTACTCTTGCAAAGCAGTACACTGTCTCAGTGTATTCTATAAACAACCACAAATTGATGAATCACATTATTTAATAGAGCAATACACTCATTTTATTCATATTGATTTTTAAACTAATAACGGCTCCCATGTAATAGGAATAGCTCCTAAGATCAGGGGTGGGTGGAGTTGAGCGGGAGTGGGTCTCCAAAATACAGAAGTTAATCTCTATTAACATGACAATAATATAATCTCAAACATCATATTGTTTTTTGCATTTTTGTTCTCTCTCTCTCTCTCTTTTTTTTTTTTATGACCAAGGTGACCATATTCAGTTTGTTCAGGACAATTTCACTTTACAACAATCACCTGAAGTAATTATTACCACTGCCTTCATTCTCAAAATTGCCTTTGCTAGATGATAAATTCTATACTAGCCATTATAGAGCACTCAAGTGGTGACAAATTTCTCTGCATTTGTTGGATCAACCACGTCTCATGTTCTGCTTGAGTTATCTAGAAAAATTTCCTATATGAAGAAGGGGACATTATTCACTGTCAGGCATACTTTTGATTATAGTCTATTATATGCAAGTATAAATCTAAGGGTGAATAGGGATTGAAATTGAAGTGGTAACACAAAATATTTGGGAGTCACACATTTCTTATTTTCTAGTTTCAGGGAAAGCTACTATTATATAATTTAATTAACACTGCCTTAAAGAAGACAATTCACAATAGAATGCAAAAGGAAGAAGGAATGTAAATGTATCCTCAGTCTGGAAAGCAGATCATAGGTTTGCTATCATTATTTTTCTCCTATATTGCAATTTTGTCCTCTTTGTTTCTGTCACATTCTCTTCTATTTCCTATAGAAATACAGGTGACTTATGTTCAGGTTAAGAAGAGCAAGGAAAATATGGAGATGAAGTCAATATTAAGTTCAGTAATCAAACAAGAAACCAGGACATGATTCTTAGTCATGTTCTAGTTCATTAATATTAACTTGTTCATTTGGAAAGAACATACATCTGTTTAAGGACCATAGAAAAATAGGAAGGCAATCTGGTGAAGAGAAGTGAACCAAACATAATTATAGATGAGTCATGAGACTTCATTTCAACCCTACTATCTGTGTGACATTGAGCAAGTTTATTAAGCTAATGTCCTAATGTTTTTCAACATTCTTTGAAAATAGTTAGATGCTAATCAAATCAAAAGTTTAAAATAAGCCTTTTGAAGAAAAACACAACCTTTTATGATAAATATTTTTCTTCTCTTAATGATGACTGAGAGAATTTTCTGTTGGTCATATAATTAGTGTTGGAATCAGAGACCTTGCTGTATGTGTATAACTCAGATAGTTATATTCTCTGGGTTGAAGAGTATCTTATGATTAGCCCTCAAATACATGGTGGCAATGATTTAGAATTTTTACTTAGAGATTTGCCTGGTAATAGATGGAAAAATACAGGACAATGACCAGCTAGTCAATATTGACTACTGTTTTAACAAATGACATAATTTTTGTTGGCCCTGATTATCAGTAAAGTCATGCACTGATATTAGAAATAATTTTTTAGAAGATAATTTTAAATTTGTGTTTTTCTCTAAAAACCAAAAGTAGTATGAATATAATTTTTATTAGCTTTTTCCTTACTTCAGGTAAATATATGTAGATAACAACATCATACTCTCATTATTTTCCCTAAAAAGGAATAATAATGTTACTTTATAATTCCCTCTATTCTCATATCAGGAAACTCCTTGGGTTTGGGATGTTCACTTTCTCTATTACCAAATATTTACGGAACATTTAGTATGAGTCATGTACTGTGCAAGACACTGAATTTAATATATGTATTTGATTATCAGTTTCACCGATATATTTTTCTAAGAAACAAAGGGAAACAACAAGACAAAATATATATATAAAATCCTCCAATAAAAACTAAACAATTCCAAATTTCTAAAAGACTAATTTTGACTCCTGTATTTTGTTTACTGACTTTGATTTTCAATCACTGGCTATTTTATTGCATATAAGGGCAATTGATGTGTTAAGAGGGAGGTGAATAATGGTGATGGCTATTTTAAAGAGGAATCTAGAATCTCTAAATTGGTATAGTCCAGAACAATAGGATTTCTCTCACTCCTATAGTGACATTACACAAACTTCTATAAGGACCTGCATAGGTTACTGAACAAATATCTGTCCGTATCACTATATTTCTCTTGCCTGCTTTTACACATGATATGATGGACCTCTCTGCTTACTGAGTAAATTTGAAGATCATGTGCATGCAGGAATGAATTAATGCTTAAATTTTCTCAGTCCATTTCAAATTAATGTGCTGTGGAGTGATCAGGAGAGATTTCACTGTCCCTGTGATGGTCTTCCTCCTGTTCAATGAGGTCTGTTAAATGATCTCTGTAACAGACATCCTTCATTCCCAGCTCACAAAAATTTAGTTCTGAATAGCATTCTTTTTAGTATATGGAATTCAACAGATGGTACCAAATAGCCAATATTTTGAACTACTTCCTGAGGGTAGAACTCCAGCTGAGCTTCCTTAACAGCCTTGTTCTCATCAACTCTCACTGCGTGTTGATTCATTTTAATGCTATCATGTGAGCAGTACTCAAGTTTCCCTAGAAGATGTAATTGTGCACATTAGCAAATATGAAGCTTAAGTATCAGTTTCATAATGTCTGCTCTTCTGCTTGTGTTATCTTTTTATTTTTACTCCATCTACTTCCCTCCTCCCTTCTCTCCCCCTACTATCTGGTAACCACTAGTCTATTATCCATGTCCATGAGTCTCTGTTTGTCCTGTTCATTTGTTGCTTTTAGGTTTATATTCCACATGTAAGTGATATCATGTGGTTTTCAACTTTTTCTGTTGGCTTATTTTACTTAGCACGATTATCTCAAGATCCATCCATGTTGTCGTAAATGGCAGTATTTCATCTCTTCTTATGGCTGAGTAACATTCTGTTGTATATATGTACCACAGCTTCTTTATCCAATTATGTATCATAGGACACTTCAGTTGCTCCCATCCTGACCACCATGAATAATATTGCTATGAACATCAGTGTGAAAATATCTTTTTGGATGTGAGTTTTTAAGTCTTTGCAGTAAATACCCAGTAGAGGGACTGCTGGATTATTATGGTAGATCAACTCAGTTTTTTAAGGAACCTCCATACTGTTTTCCATAGTGACTGGGCCAATTTGCAGTCCCACCAGCAGTGTATGAAGGTTCCTTTTTCTCTGCATCCTCTCTAAAATTTGTTATTACTTGTCTTTTTGATATTCTAATGGGTGTGAGATCATATCTCATTGTTGTTTTGATTTGCATTTTCTTAATAGCTAGCAATGTTGAACATCTTTTCAAATATTTGTTGGCCATTTGTATGTCCTCTAGGGAGAAGTGTCTGTTCAATTCCTCGGCCCATTTTTTGATTGGATTTTTTTGTTGTTATTGAGTTGTATGAGTTTTTGTATATTTTGAATATTTGGCCCTTATCAGAGGTGTTACTTGAAAATATATTTCCCTTTGGATTGCTTGTGTTATCTTTAAGCCACGTCTTAATTTAAAATGATTGTGTTTCAGTTTAAATTCCAAATGGTCACTAGTTATCTTTTTGCAATTCAGTTTCCAAAGGAAAAAAATGTAGGTTGTGATTTTACCTTAGCTATCAATAAATCTTTGATAGACACCCTCATCTTTTTTGTCAGGCTGAAACACTCTGTTCTGTAACAGAGGAAAAAAACATTCTTCTCACAGCGCTTATGAGTTTCTGAAGCCTTTATTGGCACTCAGCATACCTTCACACTTTCAGAAGAAGATTTACATTAAAAACCGTATTGAACAATGTCTACTTCAAATGCATTCAAAAGTTCCCAGTTGGTTTATTGCAGTCCCAGAGTACCATTATGTCACTGAAATAATTTGGGCTAAGCAAGGTAGACATTTTCTGAATTTGTGGGAGGCTGCCTTGGAAAAGATGATGGGAAAATGAATAGGCTATATTCTGCTGTTTTATTCATCTTAGAATTAGAGCTTTCCAGTAGTTGTTACTACTAAGTAGGTGTAAATTTCTGAGCAGCAATAAAAAATGAGTACCTACCATATTTTGTAACCTATAATTCCAGTTATAATTCATGCACAAGGTCAGTAGGGCCAAGTAATATGTACATTTTCTATATAAAATATATGTTAAAATTTTAGTAAACAACCTTTTGGTGCTATATTTAATAAAATAAAATCTTCTTCTACGTTTAAAATAATGGTCAAGCTAGAAATTACTTTCAATGAGAAATGTTGATTTAGAAACTGAAAGAACTATTAACTTTATATTATATGAATAATTAAAACTGGTTAAATATTTTCAAATGGATCACCCATTTTCATACTGAGTTTTGAGACCTTTTTCTTTTTTATTCTTTTGGTTATTTTCCCTGAAAAGCTATAGCGAGCTTCACTTATGTATATGCCCATGTTTCTCACTAAACTACTTGCCTACATGACAATGAATACTCTAAAATAAGCATAGACACAGTCTCAAACGCATATGACCAAACGCGTACATACACATATCTAGTCTATAGCACATGCTTCAGGCACCAATCTTTAAAAAAACAAATTCAATTTTACGTGTTCCTTACTACAGATATGGCCTCTGCAATGGTTGGGAGGATATAGTGTAAATGACTGAAGGGGATGCTGGGTATAGATCTGAGTGATGAAATTTTGATGATCCGAATCTTTTGTATTTGGTAAATGTAAAGGCAGCTTGTATTGTGATTTAATATTAGCTGAACCATTCTACCTTTTTTTGTCTCAAAGGTGCCTTTTGTTTAAAGAGAATAAAATAATCACTGTATCTGACTGAGGATATCTGGTGAACTCTTCATTTTGTCTCTTGGAAAAGAGAAAAAATAACAGTCCAGAATCAGCTGCAGTCATGAAAAAGATTGTTCTAGGTATCCTTCTTCATCTATATCTGCATCAACCTCCTAATCTTTTCCTTGCCTCTTCTCATGCCAATGTGCTGGATCTTGGGAAAAGTTCAATAGAAGAAATCAGAAATTATGTCATATAGAGAAACCAGTACATAATTGGTAATTTAAGTGTTTAGGAAGTAAGACTGAGATCATAGAGAAATCAGAAGATTATCAGAAACTTATTCCAAGTAATAATAATACCAAATGCTTCCAAACAGCTTATTACATACATTCCAACTGCTTTACATATATTAATTTATTTAGTACTCATGACTATCCTATGATAAAGCTATTATTTTCACCCCCATTTTATAAGTGAGGGAAATAGTAGAGTAGTTAAACAACTTATGCACAGATAAATGAGAAAAATAGTATTCGTACCCAGACAGGCTGGCAGTAGAGCCCATGTACTTATCCACTACATAGCATTGCCTCCCATAAGGAGCCTGGTCAATATCAGCATAAATTTAATAGAGAGAAAATGATCAGACAAATAGCAACAAATGAGGCTAAAAAAGAAAAAAAATCTGTACAATTAAGGGTATAAATAGAAGGGAAATATATAATTGTGTGAGCACAGCACCTGCCATAAAATAAATTCTAATTATCTGTTGAATCAATAATGACTGAAAAAGTAATCATCCAGGCTGGATCTTGGAATGAAGTCACAGTTTTCTCTGTCATCCCTGTCTACAGGATTGTTACCTCCTGAGAACCAATCCTGAGTCATAGAACCTCAGGGAATCACACACCTGCATGTCTGGAGACCAGGAGGTAGAGTGAGACAGAGGCTGATTCCAGTAATTTTTCTCATATACATCCATTAATATTCCTCCTACATACTAGAACCCCCAATCCTCTAGATATGTCTCTGGAATTTCTAGATATCCAATAATTTTCTATTACTCCTTGCTCTTCAAAATTCAGTCAACAAGCATTTGCTACACCACTGCCATATGTGAAGCTCTACTATGGGTGATGACAGTAGTTTTTGAATAGACAGATAGAATCCTGCTCTTGCACTGCTTTTTTTTTTTCTATTGAACAGATACAGAAAGGGTGGGAGAGAGAGAGGGGGAGAGAGAATGTGGGGGGAGAGAAAGAAGGGAGAGGATTAAATTTTTCAAATATTGGTAAATTTCTGTGATTGAGATAAATTCAGGTGATAATAATGGAGAGTTGGGAGACTTACTTGGGTAGAGTTGTTTAACAAGACCCTTCTGAAGAGGTGATATTGAACTTCAATCTTGATTTTCAGAGAGAGCCAGCTCAAAATCTTGAAGGAAAGATTTCCAAAAGGAAGAAACAGCACATGTAAATACCTATTAGACTGAGAAATATGTTCAAGCTTTCTAGCATATTTTGAAGACTCTTGCTCTGATGGGGAATTTCAGACTAATAAGTTCAGCCTTCTTAAAAAGTAACCCAGAAAACTGGCTTTCTCAGCTTCCTTCACATCCAAACACAAGCAAGTGACCGAGGCTCTGGTGCAGAAGTGCTCAAGATAAGGAAACAGGCTCTGCCTAGGGTCTTCATTTCACTGCAGGGTTTGTGGCTGAGCTGCCAGTGGTGTTTCCACTGTCAGAGTGTTACCTGTGCAGGTTGCGGTAGCAGCTGGACTATAGTCAGTTGCTGGCAGCAATGCAAATGACAACATCAGTTGTGGTTTCCTTATTACATCAGTTCTTTGGCACCATTTTTAGTATTATTTTTCAAAGCTTACACTTAATCCTATATCTACAGCCCTTCTAACAATCTGCAAGCCCAATAGCATTTTCTGCTTAATTAATCAGAGTCTGATTCCACTGCTTGTTATTAAAAACACTCAATGGTAAAGATTGGACTTGGTTCACGAGCAAAATAAATGCAAATATTGCCTTCTGGTTTCTCTCTAGCCAGAGTATCCTACCTAGTTCTGTCGTTTTCTAAGATTATTTATGGTCTGACTTTAACTTTCCACCTTTCCTTTCCCCTAATTCTTTCAAAACTTATTTTCTAAGTGTAACTCAGATAATGGTAAGGAAACAAAATATAAAGAAACTTCCTACAAAATATCTTTTACATTTTTACATTTCCCCACAACACCTCTGTTGCTAATATAACAAACCTGCACTTCTGTACTGGCTCTCTCCTCATCTTGCCTTGTGTTGTAACTTTTAGCCATGTTTCCAACTCAAGTAGACAAAAAGATTCATAAATGTTCCTTTCTCATCTGTACACCCTAAGTGACCCAGGTCTCTTTTTCTAGAGTGGAGGATACAAGGCAGCACTCAGCTGGTGGGCTGAGTGCCTGTTTACAACTTCCTTTCCTAATGTCTAGCCTTCTTAATATAATGTTTAGCCACAGTAGAAAACATGGAGTTCTTAAGCAAAACAGAGCTAGAAAACATTGTTAACTCCCAACATGTGGAGAAATGTATAGGTGTGACATATTAGCCAGGATGGTAGTTGTCATAAATTTTACTCCTTAGGGAGAAGTAGTGGGTTTACACATCTGAGCCCCTAAATTGACAGAACTTTAAAAAGCTTCATTCCCACAAACATCACCTAAACCCAGAAATGCTTAGTTTGTTTCCCAGAAATATTACTATATTCATTTATTTGAACTACTTGCCATTGATGCCTAATTACCACATAGCAAAGTGACAACTATTTTTAGACATACACACACAGACCTAACTTTGTTGAAGTTATTCTTGGACTGAAACTCCACATGTAGTTTATGTTGCTTATCTAGCAAAGCCATAGACTCAAATGTTTAAAATAGTTTGATAGACACCAGTTTTTTAAATTGTGTCAGGAACCAATTAATTAAATACAGATAGTCATTGGCTTTTATAGAATTCTTAAACTGTAATTTTCAATTGTTTTCACAGTGACCTGAAGTAAAACCCATTTGATTTGACAATTCAGTATAGGCAAAACTTTAAACACTTATACACATGCATAATACAGACACATTTATAAAAATAAAACAAAGGTATTGCATGCATTCTCATCCTCAAAGAGTAGAATTTACTTGATATATTCTATTGTTTTCATTTATGGGAAAAAATTGTCATTATCTATCCAATTAATTCAAAATCACCATGAAGTCATGCCCTGTGTTGAAAAGCACTACTTTAAATCCCACTTCTAGTATAGTAGTATGGATCAGATCTATTTTCAGACAGGCCAAGGAACCACATCTCGAGATCATGATATCTATTGGAAGAAATGTATTTTATGAGTGCTAAACAATCAACTGGCAAACAACTTGCACTACTCAGTTTATGCATAAATTGTGGTCCAATTGTAATTTCTTCAAAATGGACATTTTTAAATGATGTATAACCATAGTTCTCTAACTTTCCACAATACTCATACTTGGAGAGTCACTTAAAACAGAAGCCTTAAATTCTCCATTTAGTATCATACTAAGATTAAACAATTGTGTATGTCTCTGTTCACGACATTTCTTTTCTAGGTGTAAAAACCAGAAAAAGTTAAAACTAACATCTGTGGATACACTGCAGGAGATAAGAAATGCTGTAGGAAGGCATTTTTAGAAATTCATTTACTTCTAGTTTGATAATTTTTTTTCAAATAATTTGAATCCCATTTAATGACACTTTTGCACTATTTTACACCTAATTTTAGCAGCAAAGGAGTTAACAGAACATTTAATCTTATCTAATTATTCTTTCAATAAACCTTATGAAATGTTCATTAAAAGCCTCCATGTTTAGAAACAACAGTGCATTAATAGGAACGCAATTAAGTAGTTATTGCTTTTGTCATTTAAAGTAAATAAACCAGATGGCATGAAATCTTCCAAAAGTGATATTAAACAAACAATAGAGATTTAATTAATATGCACCAGTTAGCTCATTAAATATATAGCAACTAGCTCATTAAACCTAAGGTAAATACTTATTTGAGATTAATTGTATAATTTTTTTTTTTTTTTACATTTATCTTCATTTTGTTTGACCGGTCATGTGATAAATAGTGATTTTGAAAGTTAAAACATTTTAAAGTTTAGAAGTTCTATAATTCTCTTATTTGTCCTTCCAATGCTAAAATTGAACTGGGCATTATTTTCACAGAAAATACAAAATTCAATGACTATATATAATAGTAGCAACAGCCAAAACTTCCAAAATTTTTATTTAAAATTAAATATTAGATTATATATACTTATTAACATAAGAAATAAATAGCAATCTTTTTCCATCTATTAGTACCATAACATGAATCACACAATAATACTACCAGTTAATTTTAAATAATTATCAAACTTCCTTACTTTATGCCTCTGTGCTACTTACAGAAAAATTGAGTCATATATTTTTGGCCAAAGAATGATTACCCTTTATCTGATTAGATCATAACTTTTTTCCTTTGATTAAACTGAACATGGAGTGGAGACAAAATAGGAGAATACAAACCTAATCAGAGATATCACTCTGTGTCACATGAACAATTAACGAAGCAGATCTTTCAGCCAAACCATATGACACCCATGAAGGTAGCCTGCCTGTTTCCACAACTTCTAAGATTTTAGCTATCTTTTTATTTTAATGAACTCAATCTATATAGTTATGTATACTATTGAAGTTGTTATCAGCTAAAAATAGATTATTATAAGATATTTTAAATAAGCTTCATGGTAATTATAAAGTAAAAATCTATAGTAATTACACAAAAGATTATGATAAGTGAGTCGAAGCATAGTAGTACAAAAAATCGTCAAATCACAAAAGACAGCAAGATAAGAAAAGACAAAGTATCTACAAAACAATCAGAAAACAATTAAAAAATGGCAATACTAAGTCTTTACCTATCAATAAGTATTTTAAATGTAAATGAATTAAATTCTCCAATCAAAAGACATCGAATGGGCTGAATGAATTTTAAAAAACCCTATGATATGCTGCCTAAAAGAGACCCACTTTAACTTTACAGACACTTTGACTTTACAGATGCACTAAGTGTGAGAGTAATGGGATGGAAATGGATATTTCAAGCAAATAGTAACCAAAAGAAAGCAGGGGTAAATATACTTACATCAGACAAAATAGGCTTTAAGTTAAAAATAGTCAAAAGAGACAAATACGGCCATATACAATAATAAAGGGGTCAATCCATCAAGAAGATATAACAGTTGTAAATACTTATGTATTCAATATTAGAGTGTCATTAAATATATAAAGCAAATACTAATAGAATTAAAAGGAAAAATAAAAATCAATACAATAATAGTTGGGGACTATAATACCTCACTGTCAACAATGGATAGATCATTCAGACAGAGAATCAACAAGGAAACAGAGGACTTGAACAACATTATAGACCAAATGGACCTAATAGATATATACATACTAGGGAATATTATTCATCTATAAAAAAGTAGGAAATTCTGCCATTTGTGACAGGTATATGAAACAAGGTTATTATGCCAAGTGAAACAAGTCAGATAAAGACAAATACTCCATGATCTCACTTATATGTAGAATCTAAAAATTCTAAACTCAGAAACAGAGAAGAAATTGGTGGTTATTAGCTTCTCTAAAATACAGAAATATTACAAGAGACATATATTATCAAGTGCTCTAGATAACAAAAATGGTTTCCAAATATTGTCATTGATACAAAGAGTTGTCAATGTTCTCCTGTTTATTATCTCATGACATAGACTTAATTTTGTTACCATTAGCATCTTAGTCGATCTTTATTTTATTAAGCATGTTAATGCCCAAGGAGCTAAAGTTCAATTCTCCTTATACATTCTCTATTCAGAAGCATCTCCATAAAGTTTAGGTCTCCTAGTCCTAAAAATATTTTATTGGTATAATTGAGGTCACTATCTCTATCATTTAAAGAGTTAGAAATTAAATGAAGTCAAAGCAGTAAGAATTCTCCAAGCACGATAGTGTTCTAAGGTGGAAACCATAAATGTCTCTCTTTTGTTCAAAACTTGTAACTTAGAAAAGACGTTATGTTGGCGTGATAATTAAGGAGATTTCTGTAAGGCAGTAAATAATTAAGAATTAGCCTTATAATGGCATATAAAGATACTGTCTGGAATCCAGGGATACTGAGCACATTTAAACACCTACCTAAGATTTTCAGTTTATAGATCCACGTTAACTCAGAAAAACATGGTTGTAAGTTATAGGTGAAATCCTCAGTGGTGGCCTGTCTACTTAGAGGAACAGTTAACTGAATCCTGGAATGATTGTACCCATGATGCTTCCATGTTTTCATTCTCCAGGTTATAGACTTAACAAAATTATACTCAACATGGTTTTTTATAATTTACTTCTAAATTCTAAGACATAGGGATAACCAGAGAATAAAATAACATATTAGAAAAATCTATTCATTGAATATATACAATAAAATGTGCATTAATAAACATAATGAAAACATCATTGTTAATCTCGATTTTGGCACTTTAATAAATCTTATTAAATTGTCTATAAAAATCTCATTCTTCTCACAAGAAAGACACTTTTTACTTTTTTTTTTAAACATCAAACATTAAACTTTGAAACAAAACATGTTAAGAAGAGGATAATTTACTATGTAAAGAATGGTCAAAGTTAATTTTAATTGACATGTTATACAGGCATTTAATATTTTAATTAAAAACCCCGTTGCATATGTGTTCTAAAAAAAAAATGATGTTTCCAAACTGATTTAAGCCTTTGTTCTATTTTTCAAAAGTTTTATCTCTAGGAAAATGCTATTTCTGACTAATTCACATTATAGTATCAACTATGATTGATATTTTTAATACATACTTTGTGAGATAGTACTCTCAGTTCAATAAATTTGGAGGAAAACAAATGTAGTAAAAAGAATTTAGATACTATTTTAATACTCCTTAGACATTTGAGGAACATAGGCACATTAATTGAAATATATTTTAAAATTTGACACATTCAAAGATAATTCAATATACCTTTTACATACTAGATTCTATGCTGATGGAATGATGTTATTTTGAGACAGTTAAAGATAAAAGAGAGCCAGTTTTTTCAAGGTCATTTTTTCTGATGTGTAAAAACATGAAGTAGGCCCCCAAAACAAATAAAAATTATCAGTATACCAGATTATAAACTTAACCAATACTCTTTGAATTAAATCCATTCTGATGATTTTTGTTACAAGATTCAATTACATCCTTATTTTCATATACAAATTGCTTTTAATATTTTATTCCACTTAAGAATTATAAAATATATGTAAGGATAATTACTAGTGTTCTACCAATATTTCTAATACTATGTGGGCCTTTGTTCATCATCCTCTGAACAAAAAACCCAACAGGGTCTGGTCTTCTAGCCCACAAGGTAAGCTATAGGACTTCATAAATAATAATTATAAATTGGCCCACACATCCTCTAAAAGAATTATGGCTGAATGACCATCAGCAGATATGTGTGTGTGGTATATATTGCACAAATGGGTAACATGTGTTACAATAAAATTGTTATAGCACCACTCTAAGTAGAACTTTTTCACATTGACACTTGTGCCTGTTAGACTGTAAAGCTGCCGTTTAGTTCCCAGGTCTTTAAGTTATCTCAATCAGAAAACATTATGACAAGTAGTATCCTATTCATATCCTCAAGGAGGGAAATTATCTATTCATTCATTCTCTCTCTCTCTCTCTCTCTCTCTCACACACACACACTTGTCTGTCTGTCTGTCTGTCCCTCCGTCCATCTGTCCATCATCCATCCATCCATCCATCTATACATTCATCTGTCTGAGAGCAAACCCTGAAAATAAATCTCAATATAGTATATATTTCCCCCAAAAGGCTAGATTTAGTCAGTCTCATTATGAGGTTTATGGCAACTTTCGACCCTGCCTTTACATTACTAAACTTCTTAATGTGTCCAACAGTGCTCTTTTGTGAGAGTATCTCACAAAACTGGTCTTGAGAACTCCCCGATGTGCAAAGTTCACCCAGGTTTGCTAAGAAACCTAAGCAAAATAGAATTAGGAGAATTGCCTTTGTAAAACTGACTAATTTGACTGCCTAGGGTCTTAATTCAGTCCTGATTTTTGTTACCATGACAACTAAATGAAAGCACTACATCAATTGAACAATATTCTATTTTTAAAAAGGACTAAGTAGAGTCTTAAAAATAAAAAAAAAAAAACAATTTAATTTTTAAGAATGACATTCACAGCCACTTATTTAAATAACCTATAGTAAGAGAGAGGAGTTTTTCAGAGTATACATATTAAAAATATTTTCATTTTTAAGCAGAAATCTATATATTCTTAGCTGACTGAACTTGTTTATTTTTCTCTAGCTATTTAATTGTTTGCATAATTTGATTTATTGCATGTCTTGGGCAATTAGTTATTTAGTTTAATTTATTTAATTATCAACTCAAGAAACAGAAGCAAATACAGAATCTAATGATCATGGTTTCCTGCTTGAGGAATGAATAATCAATGTTATTATGAAAGAAAACTGCCCTTCAAAAGGTCCACCTCACTAAAAGCAGTTTCAGTCAGTTGGGAATGTCAGTATTTTATTAGGTTAATGTAGTTCCAGTAAGAAGACAAGAATTACTAGGAAGCATCAAACAGTGTTCTCAGACTATTTAGGAAAAAGAACCACAAAACACCCAAGATGATTATTTTGTTCAATATTATGTTCAGGAGCCACTGTGTTTGGTGGCAAAAGAGCAGGAAATGCTGTTTCCCAGAGCACAAACCCTGCCAGGTAAAGATGTAGAAGCAAATGCTAGAGCCAGTTAAGGACACTAATCCTACACCCTGGCACCTAGTAATCACCCACGCCATGGAAAACCACTAGTGCTCCATAGAGGAAGCAAAGGGTAGCAATCCTAGGAGAGCGTCATGGAATGGAGAGGAAGAGGAGCAAGAAGTCAGAGGAGGAAACATTTCTCCCTTTACCCACAGTATCATCCTCAGGCGAAGCCAATAAACTGTTTCTGCTTTTACGATGTTTCTATTTCTTGATTTAATTGTCTATGTTATAATATGTGACATAGCAGTCTCCAATCTGACTCATATTTTGCCAGTACCTAGCACAATATAGTGATTCAATAAGTAACTGTTTAATCAATCAAAAAAAATTAACCTATGTGAAAGGAAAGACAAGAGCTCTATGTTCCTTTTCTTTCCACTTGGAGAAAGAAAGAGGAGGACGTGAACAAGAAAGAACTTTTCCGAGATCACTCAAAGGATCCTGGATTCAAACCTAAAGGCCCAGGAGGTCTCAAGTTAAAAATAGATTTTCTCTATGCTTCCAGAAATCCTCCTAACTACAGAAATTTATGGAAGTTTAAGTGGATTGAAGGTGCGGATAAATTCTGTAAGGCCTCTGATTTTGCATTTATATTCACAGAGACATAGCTACATATACATATCTATATACACATACATAAACACACATCTTCTCCTGCACATCTTAGATAAATTATGGTTTATTTTTTAAATAGTTCTTTATCTGGGGATAATTGATATAAAGCATGCAATTTGATGAAAACAATGACCACAATTCAAGAGAATTTAACTTGCCTATCATTACCTAAAGTTTCCTTGTGCACTTTTGTAATCCCTGCCTCTTTCTCCTCCCTTTCCTCTAATTGCAGACAACTGATTTATTTTCCATCGTATAAATTAATTGATATTTTCTAAATATTATGTAAATAGAGTCATATAATATATAATCTATCTTATATCAGCATGATTAGTTTAAGATTCATATGTGATGTTGTGAATGTAATTAATAAAAAAATATTTTTATTTTGCTAAGTAATACTCCATTGTATGTCTATACCAAAATCTGTTTATCCATTTTCTTGCTGATGAATTTTGGGTCATTTACAGTTTTGAACTGTTAGACATAAAGCTACTATGAATACTCATGTGCTAGGCTTTTCATAGTCACTTGCTTTCATTTCCCTTGGACAGATACCTAGGAATGGAATGGCTGTGTCATATGATAGGTATACGATGAACTAAGAAACTGACAAACTTTCTGTTTTATATTCCAATTAGCAGTACATTAAAGTGCTGGTGGATCTTTGTCAATAGAGTGTGGTTGATATTTTTAATTTTAAAGATTCTGTTGATGTGTAGTGGTATCCCTATAGCTTTAATTTGCATTTCCCTAATTATTAATGATGCTAGACATTTTCTCATCTGTTCATAAAAAATGAAAATGAAAAATATTATGTGTACTTTTGACACTCCTTCAAGTGTTTTGTTGGTCTCAGGTAAGATTTTTGGCTGATTTGTTAGCTTTACATACTTATCCTTAACAATAGTTTAAATTCTGATCTCACACTGCATGGTGTGAGATTTCTGTTATGTATGTGCCATTCATTTTTTGCTTGAGCAATTTTGACACTGGGAAATTAAATTTTAAAAAGCAGACCAGTCTAGAGACTTAACTGTGTGAATGTTCCTATGTCTTCTCTAAAACCCAAATTTTCACCTTGATTTCACACTCTGATTCTACTTCTGTCCTCTAAGGCAGCATAATATAAACATTCTTCATGACACTTTGAAACCTTTGAAGACACCATTGATTTTTCCACTTAATATTTTTCTTTTCATATTTTTTTCTGTTTACCTTGAATTATTTCTCTAGCCATCTGCTCTTGAATTGTTAACAATGCATTGCCCTCTCATACTGTAATATCCAAAACTAGAATCAAAAGTCTTGAACTCTAATGAATTTATGAAATATAATAAGACTAATGTATTTCTAGATCTTGGCCCTATATTAACATTAATTTACTCTATGCTTTAGTTATATAAAAATAAAAATGGATGTCTTTAAGATTCTATTAATTTTTAAAGCAGCTGCATCTAACTTATGGCTTAGAATATTTTTGATTAATTAAAATATGTTAACTTTTCTTTAATGTGAACTGTACATCCATTATCTTTGAAACTAAAATTAATTATTTTTAACTCAAATACACAGTCACCTCTCTAAATGTTTCTTATATTGGGGGCCGTACCGCTTATCAAGACTATCAAAATGCAAGGCACCTTGAATCCTTATTTTTCGAGTCAATTTGAGCCTAAACTGATCTTTGAAACATTTTCTATATTTTCCAAGTATTTATTTACAATATGGACATGATAGTTATGGATTATACATTGTGAAGCTGGTCTTGCACTTCTTCAGTAACTATGGGTTTGATAGGGACATAATAATATTTTAAGTACAGCTGTAAAATCTACATGTAACATTTTCCAGCCACTATCTTTATATTTAGGCCATATAACTAAAGCATGAAATATTTTTTAAATATACTCATAGATTGTATATAAAGATATATAATTTTCTCAAATTATATTTTAAAAGGAAGCATGATTGACTTTAAAAACTCCTTAATTTTTATATTTATTTAGATCTTTTTAAAATGTTTACATAAACAATCAATATAAAATTTATGCCAGTTAGTTTTTTAAGACCAAAATTAGATATTTTTGCTGTCATTACTGATTCCTGCAAACAAGCTTGCTAATTCAACCATTTGATAATTTATAATATTACCTACACATTTCATTGCATACGTTTAATATAACATGCTTGACAATATGCTTCATCTCTCCTATCTGATTGTGCTTTCCCCAAATGGAATAATATTTTTCTTGATTCATGCTCTTAGGTGATAACTGTTAGATAGTAATACCTGATCCTTGTTTAAATATTTGTTTTTGTAAAAATGAATGTTCTAGAACCTTTTGTGGTTTGGAACTCACATTTTGTCACTTCTAGAAAATTAAGAAAATGGTTACCCAGTGTATAATTGACTGACATTTTTTTTTTCTACAATTATTTATGTTTACTAGCTGGGTTTCAAAATAATTTTTGGTAATTGTTTAAAATCAAGGCATACAATAAAAGAGAATCAATAAACTGAAAATATTTATTTGACTTTTTGTAGCAAAGTGGCCATTTGAGATTTAATCTCAAATAAATCTCAAAATTTTTCAGGAAAAAAAAAAACCTGTATTGATTACGTATTGATTATAACTCTTAGTTAATGACTTGTTATCTCTATCAATGCAGTAAGGCTTTGCATGATTTCATTTTATTTCAGTCATTTTATTTTACTTTGTGCTCTATCTACCATCTCCAACAACCAATTTAATTTCTTCACCTCTCCTCTTTTTTTGTATGAGACGCTAATCTTTTCTTTTCTGAACACCTGCTTTTGATACTGACTCTCTTTTATAATTATATTCTATCTTTTTACGGTTAGCAAGTCATTCTTTTTTTTGTAGAAGAAAAGCCCTCTGAAGGTACAGTAGGCCTTCTCTCTTGGTGTGATCTCTTTATATTAATTTCAGCCATCCCAGGCATGGCACCATCATTCTCTTGTTCTTTTAACAAAGTGGAAAAAATGTATTGACATGACTAGAATTTGGGAGTGAGCCTTGTGCATTCTGAGTTTTATTTCTTACACTACTGCTAAACCTTTATTTTGAGATTATTAAAACAGTAGATAGACCCTGTGCATATAGAAAGTACAATTGACCATTGTCACCTTTATGGAGGGGCTGGTGTTCCTTTCTATTCTTTTATCTTAAGCCTATGAAAATATGTCAGCCTGGCTCCCCCAACCCCTCAAATGAATTTTATGTGAGTAAAAATAATTTATTTTTATTCTTCTCCCTATTTCGTATAATTATTCAATCATTTATGCTATGTGATTATATTTTATAAACAATATGTCTGCATACTTTTTGTATGAGAATATTTTTTAAAATATCACCACCTCTCTAATCCTTTAATGAATGTATCTTTGGGTAATAGAAGCGTTCAGTGCTAAAAGGTGTAACATAATTGTTTAACTAGTTGAAAATAATATTTGTTTGTAACTATAATATGCTTTAGACTCGTGTATTTTTTTTAAAAAAGCATTTTAATCAAATTAGAAAATAACAGCTATTATTTTTGTAATGAATTATGGATAAATAATAATTAGTCGTTTCTCAATGAAAAGCAGAAAATCCTAAAAGATGAAATGTTTGGTATGGCTTTGCATGAAATATATCCCAGACTGTTTTAAAGATTCGTCTTAATTGCAGCGCTTCTTCTCCACAGTGCAGGTAAATATTTGTTTTGTGTTAATTAAGAAGTCATTTAAACATCTGCCTTTATTTTATGGACTGCCTTTAAAGTGCAAAATGTGTTTTTCTCATGAGAGCACTTTATGTTCCCAAGTGGCAATTTTAAAATAAAGTGTCTCTGTTTCAGATATAAAGTCTAATGTGCAAAGGTTTGCCATCTGTTCTGTGTAGTTGTGCTGTGAGCTAGTTGTTTTGTGAGGAGCAACAAATGCCAGGAGAATGTGTCTAAAGAAAAGTAAAATAGTGTACTGTCTGCTTTAATGATTTCTTTTATAAAATGTCATTTTAAATTTAATTTAGGATTAGTTGGATCTCAAAGCAGAATGATCATTATTAAATCTAATTTTACATCATTTTAAAAAAGATATGTATCGGTTTGGTTTTTTTAAACTATAGAGAATTCCTTGTTCCAATACAAGATAAATAAATCAATGCTATTGACATGTCTATCCAATGAAGAATTATGAATTCAAAAATAGTTCCTTTAGCAGTTTATGATGCCCCAAAAAGTAAGTCATATGTATTTATTGAGATATAAGCCAAACTCTTTTGTTAGAATTAATCTCTAAGAATATAGATAAATATTATTTAATCTAAAAATTGATAGAGTGGCTACCAATAATTTTAAATTTATCAGTGATTCACCAGTTTAGGTATTTGGACAGAATTTAATTTAAAAATAATGGAAAAATATAGACACAACATTTTTTTGTATGTTATATAGTCACTAGTGAGGGCAAATGCTTAACTCAAACACTTTCCTCGTATCAAGGCCAGAATATTTACTTCTATGGAGAATATTCTAGAATTTGTACTTATTCTAGAACCTTTTAGAATGCTGTTATTACTCTGAATATACAGTTTTTCCAGAATTCTCTGTACCTTTACTAAAGATTCCATTATGTTTCAGACATGGGTGCTAGAAACGTGTAAAATGACATGATTTCTATACCCAAAGCCATTTCAAAATAAACCAGGTGTTCTATCGTTCATGAGAGTTTTGTTTTAGGGCAAATTCAAGAAAATTGCTTGACCTGAAACCTCAGAAAACCGGAGATTATCTTCGAATCAGTAGTCATGTTTAGGAATCTTTAAACCTCAGATGATTTTTGATTTAAACCTAATGCCATTTAATTATTTAGTTGCTCCCAACATTTTGATTCGCTTTAATACTTCCTGTGCTTGTTGTGTGCCTGTACCTAAAGCAGGAATTTTAAATAACTCTAAGGTAATACGAGGTAATTTTTGCTAACCTGTTCTTAATGGTACTGATTGAAACAATGGCAATTTCAAGTCTTAAAGAAATGGCAGGTATGTGAAATGTATAAATAGTCGAGGAAGTCAATTCCAGGATATATTCTGTTTTTTATAATCAAGAATATTTTTACTGAAACATTAGATAATTTTTGAACAGGGCTCTAACTTCCATGTCCATGTCAAAACTTTGAACAGCTGTAGGACAGGATTAAAGTAGTAATTTTATAAAGATTAATCAAAGAAGTATGTTTTACCAAGCTTCTTATATATTTTAATAAATATTTTAGGAATTAAATTGTCACAATTATTTGAAAGGGAAGATACTCAGTATAATCAAACTATTAGAACCTTATTACAATATGCTTTTTGTTGATGAAGATAGAGATGGAACATAAGATCAAACGTGAAAGGAAGTACAAAGTTTTGGGACTAAATAAGTTTGTCAAAAAGAGAGAGGGAGATTTTAAGACACATGTCACTACTGACCACAGTAAGAGTTGGCTTGTCTAAGTCACAGCCCCCCGACTCCTGCACACTGCAGTCAGGAACAACCCTGTACCTTATTTTCCCTAGTATAAAATCGGTTATGCTACCACTTGGTTTGCCAATTTCACCCACTGTTCACACAGAAAATATATATATATTTATATCCAGATATACATATGTATATATGCTTTGTAAAATTCTGTACAAATATGCCATAGTGAATTAATATGATAATAAGAATGTAGCCAAAATTTACTAAGCACTTAAAGTGAACTTGGCACAGTATTATCGACTTCATGTATACAATATCGAATTTCCATATCCACATACATAATAACATCATAAAATGAGAGCATTTCTCTCCCCAAATATGTGTGAAACATATTAGAATAGGATGGAATAGTATATGGAATATTGTATATCTCTAATTAATCTTACAGATCATTTAAAGTGTTTGTCAGTGACAAAATTTTTCAGAAAAGTTTCCTATGGAAGACTCTCCATTGATAGTTTAATTATGAGATTCTAGTATGTATGCATGAGAGTTCAGTCCAACCTCCTTGGTAACGCATATTAAAATAACAAGCCTTATGTGCAAAGGGGTTTTCTAAGTTCCATGCAGTTAAGTTTCAACAAAAAAATATATTCCTAGTCCTGTGGGCTGCACTAGTGTTAGAAAATAAACTTATTCAGAGCCTTTGAATAATCTATTGGGTATTCTGTCAAGGATGGGCCATAGAAAAATGAGCCTTTTCTTTTATCCCTCCAGCTTTGCTTCTGAGATTTTGAAGGCCTATCCTGATTGCTGGAATAGTCCTCATAGAGTCAGATTACCTCAAGCATTACCTGTTAGGGGACTTCATGATGAAATATATATTCTATCTTCTTAAAGTATTGATTTTCTTTTCTGAGTACTTTTGTCTTATTTCTTCCCTGCAGTTAAAATAAGTATCACCTCTCTAGTTCATTCTATTTTTGTTTCTATTTCAAGCGTGGTTTTTTTTTTTTGCTTAATTTGAGGTTTTAACTATTTTTTATCATTTGTAACTAAAATAATAAAAATATATATAGTTGTTCTCATGAGAACAATCATCATGTTTTGAAGTATTTGAAAATAACTTTATAAAAGCTTTTCCAAATGAATGAAAAACAAATTAATAGATAAGTAAAATAAACAGAAACTCAAAATCATATGAACCATAAGAAAAATTATCTAAATATAATCTTAACAAGTTTTCATTATACTTTCAAAAACTAAAAGACCAAAAACTCATGTACTTTTTAACATCAAATAATTAAGATATCATAGAGAAGTTTAGTGTATTCTTTATAATTTAATATGTTAATTTCACTAAAGAACTTGAAAGGTACTGAGTGCTTTATAGCAGGGGTCTGCCATATACTCTCTATTACAACTATTCATCTCTGATGTTGTAACCTGAGATTATCTTTAGAGAATATATAAATAAATGGATGTGGCTATATTCTAATAAAACTTTATATTTAAGAAACGGGCAGTAGGCCAATTTGGACAAGGAGTCATGATTTGCTAATTCTTGTTATATATGATGTTTATGTTTAATTTATAGAAATGCAGACATATCAGCATGTACATTTTAGAGGTCTTGACTAGCATCTCAACTGTGGATCTTGAGATAAAGATCTTGGCATGAGTAGTACTTACTGACTATTATGTAATCTGAATGGGCAAATCACCATTTCATAGCATTCATATGACGATCAGAGTTTGTATTGGAAAAAATCATCTACAAAATTTGTTTTGTTCTGGAATGATTGGTTATTCACAACATTGACTGGCTAATTTATATACTGGGTCATTTCAGAATCTGGTGTATATGTATATATAGCTACACACGCACACACACACACACACACATACATACGAAAACACGTTTGTACACACACATGAATATACTCCAAAATCAAATCCAAGATTTTTAGCCCTGATCCATATTTTAGTTTTTAACCCAATATACAACATACCTACAAATATATATTAACTGTGTAATGATAAAAATACTCCTACCCATATTTGTTCAACTACATAATCTTTTGTAAAATGCCAAAGATGACATTCCAACTCCATAATTGACTTACTCTTCTACCAAAGGGTACCTTACATAATGGCCTCATTGGTGCTTTTTGTAAACATTCTTCTCAAAGTATAATTTTCATAGCACAAAATTCACCCATGTTAAAAGTATAATTCAGAGATTTTTAGAGAATCTACAGTAGTTTGCAATCACCACCACAATCCAATTTTTAAACATTTCTATACCCCAAAAGTTCTCACATTCCCATTTGCAATCTATCCCTGCTGTCACTCTCAGGCCTAAGAAACTGTTGTTTTACTGTCTTACATCTAATCTGAACATTTCATATAAAATGGAATTCTGCAATATATAGTCTTTTTGCCTGGATTCTCTTGATCAGCACAACATATTTGAGATAGTGCATGTTTCAGCATATTTTACTAATGTACATATTTTTGTTGCTGAATAATACTGGGTTACATGGATCTACCATATATTTTTTTTTTTTCCCATTCACTAATTGATGGTTTTAGGGTTGATTCCAGTTTTAAGCTATGAATACAAGTCTCTGTGTTAACATACATTTTTATTACTTCGGGATATATACCTCATAGTGGAATTACTGGTTCATATGATATATGCATGTTTAATCTTAAAATAAATTTCCAAAATGTCTCCCAAACTGACTGTACCATTTTACATGTATGCATGTATGTATGTATTTACATTTATTGATGTTGCCTCATTTCACTGACTAGAGCTTCCATTTCAATGTTGAATAGAAGTGGCAATAACATATATGTTGCCTTTTCCCAGTCTTTGAATGAAAGCATTTGGCCTTTCTTATTAAGTATATCAAAGATGTCATTTATCAGATTGAGAAAAGTTCTTTTTATTACTAGTTTATCAACAGTTTTTATGGGCATTAGATTTTGTCACATGCTTTATTTGTGTCTGTTGTGATGAGACTGGACTTTTTTGCTTTATCCTACTAACGTGATGTATTACCTTAACTGAATTTCAGACATTAAAACAACCTTGGATGGCTGGCATAAATCCCTCTTGGTAATGCTGTATAATCTTTTTCCTTTTTAATACTCTGTTATTAACCAAGGTGGACTTAACATTTTCCACAGCTTGACCAAACCTTAGACTTTTCCTACTGATCTCCCTTTCCTGAGAGCATTTCCTTTAGAAAATTTGTGTTTGTAAATTCTTTCTCTAGCCCTATGAAATGTAAATCTGTTTTAGAAGTCTCTTTTTACAACACAGAACTCTCTTTCCAAAGGACCTGAGAACTATGCCTTTGAAATGTAATCGTTAAGGAAGATAATGCCACTACATTCTAGTCACTGTGGAGAATAAGAACCTAACTTAAGCGGGCATTATGCTCCAAGTTATAAAACCATCTCCTGTCATAGAGATTTTAGGCTTCAGGTGTTGGTTAATTAGCCTTACCCAAAGGATCTCATATCTTTTCTTCTACATGTCTCATGTTGGTTCTGTTCCTCTGTTCCTCCATTCCTGTCTACTTTTGTGCAAAATAAATACTTTTTAGTGAACCATTTCAATTCTCTTGTCTATCTTTCAACTATTTTTGTATTTATTCTTTCAGTGACTGCTCTACAGGTTATATGTAGCAAATTTATTCCAACCTACTTCAGACTACTACTACCTTAATTTTAGTATAATATAGAAACTGCTTGAATATAGTTATTTGGTATGATTGTCACATATCTCTGTCTTATAAAACCAAGAATACAATGCTATTATTATTTTTATATTTCTGTGGATTTAACTTACATCTCACGTAATTTTATTTGAAACTGAAGAACATAATATTTTCAGTAATGTAAGTTGGCTGGCAAAGCATTTTCTCAAACTATGTTCATCTAAGATTGATCTTTGTTTTCATCTTTTTTTTTTTTAAAGTTTCTCTAGATACAGAATTTTTAGTTAACAGTGTTTACCATATGCCATCTCCTCCATCCCCCACACACTAAATTTGTCATCCCTCTGCCCTCTGGTCTCCATCATTATTATGAGCAGTCAGCCTTTACTTATTATTGTTACCCACTAAGTGATGTGTTGTTTTTCATCTTTCAAGATTTTTTTTCAAGTTTTTATTTACTTATTTATTTATATTTATTGCTTCGATGTTCAACAGTTTGGCTGTGATGTGTCTAGGTGTAGATTACTTTGTGTTTATCCTATTTTGATCTGTAAATTTTTGATATTTTGTCACATTTGGGAAGTTTCAGCCATTATTTAAAAACATTTTGCCCATTGTTTTCTTCTGTTTCTCAGACTTTTCATTATATGTATATTGGATGCTTATGTTGTCTCATGGGTCTCTAAGTATTTGTTTATTTTCTTTAATCTGTTTTCTCTTTCTTCAGAATACATATTTTCTACTGATCTATATGAAAATTCACTAAATTTTTTCTACTATCTCAAATCTGTTGAGACCCTCTAGTGATGTTTTTCACATCAATTATTATATGTTTCATCTGCAGAATTTCCTGAGTTTTGTTTGTTTCTTTGTTTGTAGTAGCAATCTCTTTGCCTACAAAATAACACTACTACATTTATATCTCTCAAAATATTTTAATATCTGTCTTTCAAGATACAACCAACTATGTAAATTATATCTGGGTATTTTAAAAGATGTCAAAAACTCATACTTCATGTGCTCATAATTGTTATCATTAGCCTAATGAATAAAGTCATATATCTTGAGCTTATTCTTCCAAGAATTTTTACTAACCACCCTCCTTCCTTTTTATCTGCTGGTAAAGTTAAGAATAACCTAGATTATGTCCTAAATCAAAATTGTGTCCATATTATTTGCCTTGTACAATCAATTGTAAATATTGTTGAGTAAAAGATAAAATTAATATTATAACATTATATTTTATAATCATGTAATACAAATATTAAGGTTTAGCTGTTCGACTTACCATTTATTTTATACTCATTAGCATTAAAAGGTTTTTCATACCTTTAATTACCTCATCCCTCCTCCATTCTTGGCAAGTGGAATATCAACTTAATAGAGAAAGATAATCATCCACTCGAAAATTTAATGAACTGGCCAAGGACACAGAGTGAGACTAACAAAAATTTAGTGTCTATACCAGCAATGTTGAAATTGCCCTACCAAATCGAGCATAACATGCTTGATTTGGAATTTAGGGTCCTATTAAAGACTGATGGCTCAGCAGTGAATCCAGCCTATGGGCAAGTAATACTAATAAGTCATTAAGATGACTAACTTATAAAACTGACCATGCAACAGTCTGTTAAGAATTTTTTAATGAAAAGGGAAAGTCATTATCAAGATATAACATAATGAAAAATAGAATAAATAGATATTTCCACACTTGATGGTCAAATGAAGAAAGGTCACATAAAATTATTTATGTCAATTTCTCATTACATCTCTTGAGCACAATCTTTATGGTCAAATTTACTAAGATTATTCGTTTGAAAGTGCTTTCATAAATTTGAAGTACAGATTGTTCTAATACAAAAGTATTTGATTATGCAGTAGACTAATTTTAAGTTAACCACTGAACAAGTGAACTCATCTTCTGAAAAAAAAAAAAAAAGCTAACCCTTGGAAAAGACTTAGGAAACTAGGAGATTCTGGTTGTCTGACCTGAGACATTAAAATTAATTTTTTTCATAATTATCTTTTAAAGAAATATCTTATAAGAATAAGAAATATCCTTTTTCTTCATAACTATGCAGAATTTATGGAACCTTATTTTAAAAACTGCTGCCTTAGAGCATAAATGAGATAGATTTAAACTACATTTCACTTCTTAGAGATTAATTCAAATCTCTTGAGAGCTGACTTTAACAAGGACATCCAACAGGTGATCAAACCCAGCTATACGAAGATAGTTCTGTAATTTATGCCATGCCCAGATTTGCCTTATTGTTCTAAAATAAGGCTGTCGCTGTCTTTCCCTTTTCCTTATTTGTTGTGTTCATTTAACTTCAAAGAAAATTCCAGAAGGATAATGGAACCAGTAAGAAGGAACTTTTCTGGCCCACTAAAATAAAATATATGCATATCTTAAAAAAAGAGGATAAAAATTATTATCAGCTGAATAAAGATAATAATTGAGAGCCAACTATTATGTATTGAATATACTAAAAGAAGCTAGAGAGGATTCTATTATCAAAGCAATATTTTGTTTTATTTGAAGTGAAAACTTTTATGATTTAATACCTAGCAGCTTCTTAGAAGATAAAGTTTTATTTTCAATGATGGAAATCAACTAGGATTATTGAAGAACACATAAAATGATGGTGGCTAACATAAACATGCAATTTTTAAAATAGAGAATCTATGAAGCTAACAATCATAAGAAGATATACTCGTACTTATTAGTAATCACAGAAATACAAATCAAAACAACAATGAGCTGTCACTTTACATCTATTTTGCTAGAAAATTTAGAAACCTAGATATTGCCTTGTGTTGACAACGATATTATTATACAGAAATTATGACACAGTGCTGAAGAGAGAATAGACTGGATGCAGCCATTCTAAATAGTTATTTAAATATACAGAGAACCTATGGTTAGGGTCAACATTTTGATAGTAAAAGGAGATGATATTTATGTTAACTCTGAGACATAAACTTAAACCAAGTCTGTTCTAAGCAAGCAGAAAGTATGTGTCCACTAACTTATGACCCAGTAAATTTGTTATTTGATATGTGTTCCAAAGAATTTTACTCAGAAATCTATAGACATAGATCTATAGAAGAATCATAGAAAAGTGATGAGTAAATAATTTTTATTAAACTAAAATCCCAACCAGTATGATAATTTGATAATCTAACTTTTCATTAGAATTTATTTGGTCTTTATTGGCTTTAATATTTTAATATATTAATTAGCTATTACTGTTTTCTCTTTTGTATTTTTAATTTTTCCTGACATAACTAGTGTTTTTTATTCGTTAGAGTTCCATGTTTTCCAATTATGTAGTGAGTTTTCCCTTTTTATTTTTGTTATAATATTGGAAACTTCCTAACAATTCTTCTAAATAAAACTTAAAATTTTTGATTAAATTATTTTAAAATCCCATTGATAGCTTTATGAAATTATACTACACTCAAAAGAAATTTGTGAAGTTTTATCAGACTTATATTATTCAGTTTTCCTTAAGACATAACATTCCTTTAAGTCTTCTGCTTACGTGATTAGATTTGTTTATTCACTTTGTATGATTACAAGATGTACTTTACCAACCTTAAGTCCTCAGAAATTTATGGTTTTGTTATGACTGTGATTTTTTTCTACATTATAACTTCATTGAAGGCTTTATTGATTATTTCAAAAAAATTAAGTAAGGATTGAAAGTATGTCATTACAGAACCATCAACCACTTCTCCAGCTCATTTTTACTGAGAATGTGGGTGTGGAGACTTGAAAGCAGAAGTAGAAGAAACTGGTTTTTTTTTGTTTTGAGTTTTATTTTTTTTAATGTTGAGATTCCAAAGGGAAACTCAAATATAACTGGATTCTTAAGATCTTTTCTCTACTTAAATCAAGAAAAATTCACCATTTTAAATGTGTTTTATCATTGTATGGGCAACTATTACCCTGATTTTGAAACCAGACAAAGACATTACAAATAAAGGAAACTATAAGCCAATATCTTACAAACATGGATGCACAAATCCTCAACAAAATATTAGCAAACCAAATTCAGCAATACATGAAAAGTATCATACCATGATCAAGTCAGATTTCTTCCTGGGATGCAAGGTTGGTACAATATCCACAAATCAATGAATGTGATACAACATATTAACAAATTGAGAAATAAAAATCGTATGATCATATCAACAAATGCAGGAAAAACATTAGGCAAAACTCAACATCCATTTATGATAATAACTTTCAGCAAAGTGAGAATAGAGGGATCATACATCAACATAATAAAAGTCATATATGGCAAACCTACAGCTAACATTATACTCATTAGGGAAAGGCTAAAAGTGTTTTCTTTAAGATCAGAAACAAGACAAGGATGCCCACTTTCACCACTTCTGTTCAACATCGTATTGGAAGTCCTAGCCGCAACAATCAGATAAGACAGAAAAATAAAAGTATCCAAATTAGAAAGGAAAAAGTAAAACTCATTATTTGCAGATAACATGATATTACATATAGAGAATCCTAAAGATTCCACAAAAAAAATTATTAGAACTGATCAATGAATTCAGTAAAGTAGCAGGATACAAAATTAATATTCAGAAGTTAGTTGCATTATTATACACCAATGATAAACTTTCAGAAAGAGAAATTAAGTAAACAACCCCATTTACAATTGCATCAAAAACAATAAAATACCTAGAAATCAAATTAACCATGGAGGTAAAGGATTGTTATCAGAAAATTATAAGTCATTGAAAAAAAGAAATTGAAAAAGATACAAATAAATGGAAGCATATACCATGCTCAAGGGTAGGAGGAATTAACATCATTAAAATGGCCATACTACTCAAGCAGTCTATAGATTCAATGCAATTCCTATCAAAATATGAATGGATTTTTTTTTCAGAGAACTAGAACAAATAATTCTAAAATTTATATGGAACCATTAAAGATCTCAAATAGCCACACAATCTTGAGAAAGGAGAACAAAGTTAGAGGTATCACACTACCTGATATCAAACTTATATACTATAAGGCTATAGTAAGCAAGACAACATGGTACTGGCATGAAACAGATACATTGATCAATAGAACATACTACAAAGCCCAGAAATAAATCCACATCTATACTCTCATTTAATATATGGCAAAGGAAGTGAGAATATACAATGGGTTTCAGACAGTCTCTTTAATAATTAGTGTTGGGAAAATTGGACAGATACATGCAAAAGAATGAAACCGGACCACCTCCTTATACCATATATAAGAATAGACTGAAAATGGATTAAAGACTTAAATGTAAGATCCAAAACCATGAAACTTCTAGAAGAAAACAGCGACAGTAAACTCTCTGATATAAATACTACTAATTGCTTTTTGGATATATATCCTCAGCAATAGAAATGAAAGAAAAAAATAAACAAATAAGACTGTAATAAACTAAAAAGGTTTTGCACAGGAAAGGAAACTATCAACAAAATGAAAAGGTGACCTACTAAATGGGAAAAAGATATTCTTTTATGATACATCTGATAAGGGATTAATATCCAAAATATATAAATAACTCATACAACTTGACAACACAAAAAGCAAAAAATTCTATTAAAAAATTGAGCAGAATACCTGAATAGATATTTCTCCAAAGAGGAAATACAGATGGCCACTAGACATATGAAAAGATGCTCATGTCACTAATCATTAGAGAAATGCAAATCAAAAGTACAATAAGGTATCACCTCACAGCTGTCAGAATGGGTATCATCAATATATCAAAAAACAAGTGTTGGCAAGAATGTGTAGAAAAGGGAACCCTCCTGCACTGTTGGTGGGATTGCAAATTGGTGCAGCCATTATTTGAAATAATTTGGTGGTTCCTCAAAAAATTAAATATGGATTTACCTTTTGACCCAACATTCGCACTTCTGGGTATTTACCCAAAGAAAACCAAAACAATAGTTTGTAAAGATCTCTGCATCCCTGTGTTCACTGCAGCGCTATTCACAATAGACAGACATGGAATCAATCTAAATGCCCATCAACAGATAATTGGATAAAGAAGTTATGGTTTATATATACAATGTAATAGTACTTGGTCATAAAAATATGAAATCATACCATTTGCAACGACATGGATGGACCTAGATAGAGATTATTATGCCAAGTGAAACAAGTCAGAGAAAGCTAAATATATGATTTCACATATATGTGGAATCTAAGAAACAAAAAGTACAAACTTAATCAAAAACAGACTCACAAATATAGAGGACAATCTGGTGCTGGCGGGAGGGAAGGAAGGTTGAGGGGCTAGGTTGACGGGGTTAAAGAAGTACAGATTAGTAGTTGAGAGGTCACTGGAATAAGGAGCATGCATAGAGAATGTAATCAACAGTAATGTAATGGCTATGTGTAGAGCCAGAGGGGTGATAGAGTAATCGAAGGGTCATTTCATATATAAATGTCTAACTAATGTTAAAACTACTAATAAAATAAAACAAAATGCATTTTAAAAAAGGACGTAACTTAAAAAATAAATAAAAATAAAGTACAAACTTAATTAGTACCAAAAAATGTTTTTTTAATCTAAAAACTAATAGAAAACATATACTCAAAACAACCAAAATTGCTTCTAAACTTGGATGTGGTTTAACTGACTCTCAAAGAGTTATTAAGCATCTACTTATATAAAACATACATTTCTAGATACAAGAAATGGAGTAAAAATAAAATGCTCTTACTCTCTGGTAGATTCTAGATTCTAGTGGAAAAACAATAGGCAAAATGAGGATAACTAATAAATAAACAGCACAGTTTCACATGGTGAAAGTCAGCAAAGACAATAAAAGAGGCTGCTGTAATAGCTAACTGGGTTGAGTACAAATTGTTTAAAGACGCAAGTTAGAAATGTTTTTTGTTTGTTTGTTTTGAGAAAATGACAACTGAGCTGGAGCATGGTTAATGAGAAGGAGTCATCTGGGATAAAATCTGGGAGAACAAAGAGCTCTCTATGCAGAAAGATACAAGAACAGAGATCATGAAGCAGAAAAAAAATTTAAAGTGTGTGAAAAAAAGGAAGCAACTAGTTGAACATTGGGGCAATGAGATGAGGGATACAAGATAATATTATAGAAGTACCAAAGATTTTACAGACAGTCTTCGACTGACCATGATTCAACTTAAATTTTTCCACTTTACAATGGTATGAAAATGACATGTATTTAGAAGAACCTGTACTTCAGATTTAGAATTTTGATCTTTTCCTGGGCTAGTGATACTCTCTCATGATGCTGGGCAGCAGCAGTGAGCGGCAGCTCCCCATCAGCATGTGATGATTGTAAGGGAAATGACCAATACTCTACAGTGTGCTGTGTGGCTAGTGTTTTTTAGATATTATGTTCTGGGCATGTTTAAGTTAGGCTAAGCTAAGCTCTGATATTTGGTAGGTAAACAATGGGGATGTAACTCCATTATCAGTAAAAGAGCATTCGCAGTTATTTTAAGGATCTTAGAGCCTTGATACATACTTAGAAGGCTTTAAGCACAAGAGAAACATGATTTATTTTATTTAAAAGAGATTTTTCTTGCTGCAGTGTATATAAATAATTGTAGGGTAGACACATGGAGATAAGTTAAGATCCTATTGAAGTAACAGAGATGAAAATAGTGTAGACTAAATGATGACAATGAAGAGGAGAAAAAGTGATCAGTTTTGGGATATGTTTTAAATATAGAATTGTCAGGACTCATTCATTGATTGGATATACAGATTGAAGCAATGAGAGAAATCAATGATGAAATGCAAGATTTTAAATTTAAGTACGTGGGAACTTGGTGTTATTTAATGAAATGGAAAAAATAGGGAAGGGCGAGATTGAGGAAGAAAAGTTTCTAATTTTACCAGGCATCAAGAATAAATGATGAATTGAAAACTGACTATATTTGGTTCTGGAACTCAGGATAGACCAAAAATCACACACTGATGGATAATTAAATTGTTCCTTCATTGTATATGCTATTTCCTTGGCATTTAGTCATGTGGGAAGTTTTATTGTACACCTGCAGAGAAATTCCATTTGTTTAGGAATATGTATACACAAAGACTTGAAGAAATGTCTATAGCAATTTTATTCAATGAGAAAAAAACAGAATTCCATCAGTAAAGTGTGGTGTTTTAATATAATGGGCTTCTATTTAACCATAACAAAGAGAGAACTACTGATATACATACAAAAAAAGATTGATGTCAAAACATGTTGAATGAAAGAAATCAGACACAAAAGGGTACATACCATATCATCCAATTAACATGAAATTCAAGAATGAACAAATTTAATATGTGGTGATCGAAATCAAAATAGTGGTAGACTTCTGACAAGGAATTGAAATTGGGGAAAATTGGTGAGTTGCATGAAGGAATTCTTCGTGTAATAGAGATGTTCTATATCTTACACTTCATAGCTGGGTATTTTACTCTTTGTAAATTATACCTTAATAAATAAAAATAATATTGTGGTACTAGCTCAATATAAGGGCTGGTAGCCTTAAGAGAAAATTTTATATCTTGCACTATCCTCGATTTTGGAAAATGACCCAGTTCTTTAGGGCTCTGGTGTGCAGCTTGTTGAAACATTTTTACTCTCTCTTTGGATATATCTAAGAGCAGGACACATTTTGCTCACAGAAGCACAGCAAAAGCTAACTAACCTAATGAATCTTGAAATGTGTCTGTCAAATGACAAAATAGAATGTGTATGCATGATCTGTGAAACACAAAAATGCTTTGTGTCATGATTTATGGCAGTACTGCATAAAACTCCAAAATCTTAGGGCTTTATATTTATATAACGTTAAGCCCCACAATACCTGCCTTCTAGCTCGACAGGGCCAATTATTCTTTATCGTAATTCATTTTCCGTTGCCAGCATCTAACTCCGTTATCAATCACACATGATTTACCTGCTTTTTGATTCGAATCACTGTGGTATACCTGGTCTGGATGACATAATATAGATCTCAGAATGAAAATGCATCATTCTCTATGAAACAGATAATAAAGGAAAAAGAAAAATGAAATTATTCTGGAGAAAATGACGAGAAAATGGAGAAGGAAAAGCAGTTTACTTTTTGTAAGGAGTCTTCTGATTTGCGTAAATCAGGAGGAAAATTAAATATTAAGTAAATTGTTATTTTAAATTATTCATCTACCTTTGAAACCACTGTGGAAACAAAATGGCTTTTTCATACATTTGAGAACACTTTCCTCATGACACTCAGTCACCATATAGTTTACAATAACATGTTGTTCCATTAACATGCTCCCAGTTGAAGGAATTTAAGAAGGGAGGTTTCTATTTGGCCCCCACTCTTTGGCACAGGCATGGTCTATGATAGAAAAACAGTTAGAAGTAGGAGCTACTTATAAAAGTAGCCTCTTTGGGGAGTTTAGGGAGACAGACAACTGATGGATGGTCAGATCATACATAAAAAGAGAACTGACTACAATCCTGTAGCCACCATTCTGGGAATCAAAACCTCAACCTCTGAAGCAATTGGCCCCAAATAATCAGGTCTTGGCCAGGGACTGCCAGCTTTCCACATTTTTATCCCTTTATCCTTGCTTCCGACTCATGATCAAAGCAAGCGAAAGCCAAATATGCTTTCTAAACTAGTCACGTACTATTCTGGATCTCTAGTTAGCCTAACTCCAGCTTACCCAAGCAAACATCCTCCAGTTAGAGCTCAACAAAGAAGTGTTCTATTTTTCCTTTTTCTCTATAAAGCTTTCTCACTTCCCTGCCTGTCTCTGAATCTCTGCCAAATACAAGCAATAGTGATTGATTTCCTTGCTATAGCAAGTTCAATAAATAGCTTGTGCACATTCTCATTTAGGTGGTCTTTGTTTATTTCCACAAAGGACAACATAAAGCCATAGATGTCTCCCTGCCCTTCTTTCTCCTTTATTTGTTTAAAAGAGCAAGTAGGAACTGATAACTCAATGAAGATTATTGAAAATAGTGAAAAATTTAGGAGATTTAGGAAATTGCAAGAGTCAAAAGAGAAGAGATTTTTCTAAAAGTAACAGGAGACCAACAGTATGCATTCTCACAGAAAGGTTAAGTGAGCTGAAAGAGAACAAAGCCCATTGGATTTAACATTGCACAGGCAGACTGTTGTTGACCATGAAACAGCAATTTCAAGTGCAATGTAAGGAAGGAAAGAGATTGCAAATTAAGTGTAATGTAGTGGAGACATGGAAGCATTCATTGTAGAAAAGTTTATAGAACAACAATTAGAGATTTTTAAAGAAAGAGGCCTTAGAATGTGTTTTAAGATAGTGGAGCGTGAAGACTGAAATATTATTACTGTATAGGTGAGAGGTGGAGATATTGGATTGAAATAGATTTGGAGGGAGGAAGAATAGACAGAGGGATAGAGATAAGAAGTATGAAAATAATGTCAGAGCCTAAATTCAGACTAAACTACTTACTGCTGGAAAGGAGTACCTAACCAATTAAAGGAAAAGAAAAATAGATATTTACATCAACAAAGGACCTTGGTGAGATTCTAATCCCATTATGTAATCTAACAGATAAGATAATAGAAGCCCAGAGATTCATAGATGAAACAGGCAGTCAAAGAGGATGGAGGACACCCAGGATAAATGGGATAACAGAGTTTCAAGTAATAGAGATATATATATATATAAAATACTATATAAGTTATTATATATGTGTGTGTATATATATAGTTATATATATATGTGCGTGTGTATATATATATAGTGTGTGTGTATATATATATATATATATATATAGTGTGTGTGTATATATATAGTATATATATATAGTATATAGTTATATATAGTGTGTGTATATATATTATAACTATATATACTATATATAGTTATTATATATATAGTTGTTATATATATATATTATTAACTATATATAGTTATATATAGTTATTATATATGTGTGTGTGTATATATATATTATAACTATATATAGTTATATATATAGTTATTATATATGTGTGTGTGTATATATATAGTTCGTTCGTTCGTTCGTTCGTTCGTTCGTTAGTAGTTAGTTAGTTAGTTAGCATTACCTATTACCAGCTCAAACCCTAAATTGCTGTGGCAGTTTTAGAATTATTTTAGACAAAACTAGCTTATTGCTGAACTGAGTAATTGCTTTTTGAAATGAGCTCAAGTGCACTCAAAGAAGCAAGAAAATGTCTTTAAAAAAACAGGCTTTGAAGTTAGACGAGACTCCAATTTTTAAGTCCCTACTCTGCCATTTACTGTCAGTGTCATTTTAGGCAATTATTTAACAATTCAATCTCAATTTCTTCAACTGGAAAATGAGAGTAGAAATTCTACCTCATAGGTATAAAAAGAGGCAATGTAAGTAAAGTTCTTAGCATTACAATCTGGCTCAGAGCTGATGGTAAAAATGGAACGCTTTTATATTTGTATAAACTATACTAAAACTTTATTTGATTATTGCTTAGCATCTTTTATACATATGTACACACACATAACACAAACATACATACATACATGCATGCATACATACATACATCTCATAAACATGTAAGAAGAGCAGGGCAGGAGCTATTAGCACCATTTTATACAACAGGACATTGAAGGTACAAGGATATGAAACAATTTATCCAGGGTCTGATACTTAATACAAGCAGAACTCAAATCCAAGATTTCTGATTTCCTGAGGCCTTGGAAGCCTTAAATTCATGAATGTGCTTATGAAGTTACATTCTTCTAAGAAATTGGGGCACTCTTTTAATGTCTCTAGAAAAATCTTCATTAAGTTTTATGGAGATAGCCAGAGTAAATGCCAATAAGCTCTGGCTGGGAAGTATTCAAACCTGAACTTAGTCCTATATTCTTATATGTTCGAGCTCAGAATGATTCTTCAGGATCATTTTGCATATGATTAAAAACATCTTTCCCAATTTGCAGTAGGAGAGCTCCTGAAGCCTCGTCCCCTAACCAGTATAATCTTATCATTACAAAACCTATACATTATTTGTCAAATATAATGTAGGAAACAGGGCCTGCTGAAATAATTTGCCATGAAAATAACTGAAAAGAAATTGAGAAATGGAGTTTAAAAAAAAGTGTTATTTGTGTTTGCAATTTTACATATTTATTATCCCTACAAATGTATGACATCTTTTAAAGGAACTTTCCTATTTATGATTGTCATTTATGCTATATTTATACCTGACCTATAAACATTCTGCTGACACATGTCAATGGCAATGTCCTTTACATTATAATTCCATATACTTTTCATGAAAATGAGATGAATGTGTAGTGATACTAAACAAATCCATATATAAATATTTTATGACATTATATATTGTGCATATTATCTCACTGAATTTCTAGTACATTTGTGCAGAGCAATTTCCATTTTCTATAGTTTATAAATAAAATATATTTGAAACACTCAAAGAATATATACCATTTTATTAAAAAGTATTAAAATAATTGCTATGACAGAATTTTTATACTTTATGTTTTTATAATTTATGTTTTTAAATGTAAGAATTGTGGGGCTATGTATTCTTCAGCTTGTTAACCTACTAAGTTAGAGATTCATATCTACAAAGAGTTGTTTGAGGATGCACCAATCATGTTCATAGAATATGAACTCCATTTACTTGCACTTGAGGACTGCAATAAAATATTTTCCAAAAATATAAAAATAAAGAGAAAGAAAACTTTTTCTCTAAGGCTGGAACAGTGGAATAGAGGAAAGATATGCAAGGTCACTAAAAAGAGACAAACTTTAGGTAAGTAGAAATTGTCTCTGATTTGATTCATAAGACTAACATATTTAAAGGAATAATGAGTCACACTAGTTGGCTTACTTAAAAAAAAAAAAGAAAAATTCATTGAGGTAAACATAGACTGCATACAGGCACTGTTTAAAGAAGAGAACCGTGGTCCAAGCCACATGGGTGTAGGACCAGCCTTTTCCATAGCTCCACCTCTCCTATCAGTCTTGAGGTGGCCTCTTCTGTGTGTCCCCAGTTGTAGGACTGCTATTCAGCTAGAATTCAGGTGATTCTCAGTGATGGCTGTTCTGTAGTATAGTTGTAATTTTGATGTGATTATGAAAGGAGACAAGCACAGTATTTACCTACTCCTCCATCTTGACTGGAAACCCCAAGGCCTCACTATATTCTGTTTATGCTTGTGACTAAATTCAGGCACACATGGTTTGTGTTGTATAAAAGGCTTGTAGGGGAACCTATCCTCTTCAGACCTATCACTTTTTTGGAATGGTAACAATGTTTCGATACAGCCATTATTTTCCTAGTTGTTAGTATAAATAGAGTTTGCTATGATCCGGAATATTTGTCAAGCACAGACTATACTACTTGAGAGTGTATTAAATGAAGACTAGGAATACTTGACATGGACATTCCTCCAGAACACTATAGAGGAAATCTGCTTTGAGAACTAAAATGAATGATATCATTTTATAGGCAATTGTTGAATTCCATAGGCAAGTAGTCTTCCATTTTATTATAATAAAGAAAGGAGATGTGCTCAAGAAGTCATGTATAAATGTTTTTGTTGGTGGTGATTACGTGGGGTTGTTTCAGATAGAGTGCTAATTGGTGGACATTTGTCAATGTGAATGTTCTTGTTTTCCCCCTGCTTTGACCTCAAATTCATTAAGTTAAGGGAAGGGATGTCAAGGATGAGAGTGAGTTGGTAAAATCTAAGGAATGTCATTCCCTAAATCATCTTTTCTTGAGAAATGCATGCTTGAATTCAGTTATGGAGAGATGACATACTACACAATGAAGAGTATATAGCTTTTTTCTTTCCTTCTTTCTAGGGGCAACACGCAGAGTGAGTTCTTGGATGAGAATAATGTTCTCATAATCTAATGATTTGGAATGATAGGCTTATGCATAATTCCAAAACTGACTGAGCAAAGTTTTGAGAATTGAGAATTTAAATTATTTAAACAAACCTACTCTTGCCAAGTCAGTAGGTAAATATTTTGCCAAATTCAGTGTTTTTCCCCTCAGTTCTTTTTCTCCTTCACATCTCTGTAGTTCTTAGGATGTTTGACATATTCTTACTTCTCTCCTAATTTCATGGAACATCTAAATGTTTGCCATGATATTTCATTATACTTGTTGTCGTCTAGATTTATGGGTAGCTCATTCTTTGATTCTTTTTCAGTTCCACTTATTTGGCCTAGTTAAGGTTCTTTGCCGGAGCCAGCCGGCTAAAGTCGAACAGCACCTAAAAGAGGGGGTGAAGCCTAAGGAAAAAAGAAGAAGACAGGAAAGCGCTTCGGGAGGGCATACAGTCAGTGCTGCAGCCCCGTCTTTATTTAGCTCAGCCTTTATATATGTTTTAGGATACAAAGCATAACATATATCATTCGAATACTAACATTCACACAAGATCATAAAACATCCTTGTTATCTGGGTACAAACATTCTTGCTTTCAAGGCTGTAAAAACATTCCATTACCTTAAAAAAGTTTCTTAATGGGTGAATCTCCTCATTAGGGTCAGTAATGTTTAACTTTTAACTATTTGCTTCTTTTAATCAATGATAACATAGCCTCAGCAGCTGCTTCAGGGCTCCAAGCAGTCTCAGCAAAGGTTTTATGGCTCCCAAACTACGTGACACCTTCAGTGCCTTGCAATGGCTCCCGACAGTTCTTTAAATTTTTAATTATTTTTAATTGTGATAAAATACACATAACATAAAACTTACCATCTTACCCATTTTAAAGCATACAGTTCAGTGGCATTACGTGCATTCACATTATTGTGCAACCATCACCACCATTCATCTCCAGAATGTTTTTCATCTTATAAAATTGAAACTCTAATTTTAGAAAAGCATTAGAATCAATTTTTACTACCATTAATTTTTCCTGTGAGAGGCAATGCACTGATGTATACTTAGCTACTATAAATATAAACATACATTATGTATAATATTACATATATATAACATATTAATACATATATCCCCAAAATAACAGTACATTTTGACTTTTTTAGATTTCTATTTTTGGATATAAATGTAAACTCAACTTGGCCAAAAATGTGTTTAAATTATCCTTTTCTTATCTTGCTAGTACTTCCGTGCTCTTAACTGGACACACTTTAGAAGAAAGCTAAAATAGGTGAACCAACCTGGTTCTTGAGAACTGCTACCAAAGTTTAGTTTTCTACAATATTTCCTGAGCTTAAGAATTATACTTTCTAATCTCAGAGAATAAAACCTATCCAATCTATTTAAATATTTCTTCCATAGCTCTTCTCTTCAAAAGCAATTATTGTAACTATATGCTGAAATTAGTTTAGGTTCTCTTGCTGAGTTTTATGTATTCTATGACAGAGCAATGATGAAATCTTATGATCTATAATAACAGAACTCTGCTGTTATTTGGAACCAGATGTTAAACACCTCTCTGGGTGGTTTTAACTATAAAGATTAATATCAAAGTGCCTCCTATGGAAACACAGTCTGACACTGAGAAGTATCTTCTCCTACCAAGCTGTCCCTGCTAAAATAAAGTCTGAACTAGATTTCCACATAATTCTCACATAATTCCATTCCTGGTTCTTTTTTTCAGTTGTAGGTTTTCTCTAACCTTTCCATCAAAATGCTGCCCCCAAAGCATAAGAGATCGAACAGGTGCCTTCAGGGAATGTAAAGGCAGAGACCGAATCAGCACAACACAAACATATGCCTTTGAAGTCACAAAGTTATATCTTAAAACTTCTTGTTAAATTTGTGTTCTGTTCTATGATGAATCAGTTTTCTGAAAATCAATAGAACGTTTTAGATTATTCAGTATCAAGCAAAATTACATGGACAGATCCATTGTGTTTATGCTAGCACAGTGTCATGTTCTTAGAGGTATGGACACACAGCTGGGAAGCCCGAATGGAGAGCAAGCATCCCCTTGAAAAAGACAATATCGATAAAATCAGTGCAAGTAGTGCTTAGAAAAGGGAAAAAATTCCTCCCAAATTGTTCGACATTAATTCTATCAATTAGAATTTAAAATTTACTTAAATTTTTATGTAAAATTTATATACAATAAAACACACACACCTTAAGCATACATTCACTGAGTTTTAACAAATACATATACCTATGCAAATCCCGCCCGAGGTCACCCCCTCAGAACAACTATTGCTTTTATTTTGTCTGTCATAAATTATTTTGTCCATTGCATATTTTCTTATAAATAGAATTATATTCTTTAGGGAAAGCTTCTTACATTTAGTGTAATGTATTTGAGATTCATCTGTGATGCTGTGTGTACAGTTATTTGTTCCACTTCGTTACCGAGTAGTATTCTATTTTATTACTATCTGCAGCATATTTATGAAATTTTTCTATAATGGACACCTGGGCTATTTTCTATTTTGGATAATAAAATAAAGTTGATATGAATGTTCTTAGTATTTTTATGATACCTATTATAATTTTCTTTGGTAAGCACCTGGGTATAGAATTTCTGAATGAGATAATTGGTGTATGTACATTTTCATATGAATTATCAGAACATTTTGCAGTGTTATATATTGTTTTGTATTACCATACAAAGCACAAGAGTGAGAGATCTTTTGGTCTACATTTTCACCAACATGTTGTCATTCTTTAAGATTTAGTCATTCTGTTGAGTATATATATCATTGCCATTTTAATTTGTATTTACCTGATGACTAATGAAGTTGAACAATTTTTGATCTGCTTGCTCATCATTTATACATCTTCTTAAGTGGTATATCTCTTCAAATCTCTTGCCATTTTTTATTGAATTATTTGCTTTTTAATATTGAGTTGTAGAAATTCTTTATATATCTTGGACAGTAGTTCTTTGTCAGAAAGATGTTTTACAAATGCTTCCCTGTCTTGGCTTATCTATTCTTTTATTAATAGTTTACTTAGGTGAGCAGAAGTTTTTCATTGTAATTACTCCTAATTATCTGTTTTTCTTTTGCTTAACTTGGCCCTTTAATGTATAAGAGTTAACTTGAAATAGATCAAAGATCTAAACATCTGAATTAAAACTCTAAAATCTCTTGGAGAAAGCATAGAATAAGATTTTCACAACCTAGGGTAGGCTAAAGTTTTTAGATATGCTACCAAAAGTGTAATCCATATTTTTAATGTGATAAACTGGACTTTACCAAATTAAGAACTTCTACTCTTTGAAAAACTCTATTAAGTAAATGAAAGATAAACCACTTGGGAAAAATTTGCAAATCACCTGTCTGATGAAGAACTTGTATACGTATATGGTACAACCTCTCAAAACTAAATAATAAGGAAACATGCAACACAATTTAAAAAATAGACTTAAATTTTGAATAGCTATTTCACCATATAATATATATGAATAGACGCATGAAAAGTTGATTAATTATTCAGCTAATTAAAACCAAGATTTAAGACCACTCCACACACATTAGAATGGCTATAACCAAATAGTTGACAAGGCCAAGTTTTGCAAGGTTATGGAGAAACGAACCCCCGTACATTGCCAGTTAAAGTGTAAAATGTTATAATCACTATTTAAAACAAATTTGGTTGTTCATTAAAAATTATACTTTATCTCGCATACAACAACTATTCTAACTCTTTTACCCAAATAGATGAAAGGAGATGTTCATACAAGACTTTTACACAAATATTTGTAATAGTCTTATTTGCATTAACCAAAATCTAGAAACCACTCAAATGCCTATCAACAAGTGAGTGGATAAACAAAATATGGGGTATTCATACAATGTGTAACACAACTCAGTAATACAAATGAGCAAATATGCAACAACATAGATAGATCTCTGTTGTAATAAATGAAAGAAGCCAGAAATAAAATTCTACATATTATGTGATTCCCTTTATGTAATATTACTAGCCAAGGTAAAAGTATAATGACACAAAGCAGATCAGAGGTCACTTCAGTCCAGTGGTGGCTTTGGAGACTGATTGTAAAGGGCATAAGAGAACTTTTGGAGGCAATTATAATTTTTTATAAAACTGGACTGTGGTTATAATTGTATAATTCTTTGCAGTAAAAGTCATTAAATTATACATTTATGATGGATAAATTTTATGGTATCAAATTATACCTTATAATGTTTAAAATGTTAGAAGAAGAAGAAGAAGAAAAGAAAATCAAAAGGATAGATAAGAAATTTGCCACAGAAGTTTAAATACTATTTGACATCTGTTTCCTAGGGCTATAAGACTCATACTAATTAATATATCTCATTGTGAGCTCTCAGATAGACACAAATTGTTTTAGACTGCAAGTTGGAAAACTGAAAAGGATTTAAGAACTACAACCATATCATCCTCAAGAGACATTAGATTCTAGCAGTCAATAACTCTGTCACTTGAATGTCCAAGAAATAATTCAACACAAATGTCACTTTCTTGTAGATATGAATGCCACGATTTCTACCATAAATTTCATCATCATAGAAGAGCAGATCCCTTGGACTACTTCTATTTGGCTAGTATGAAATTCTAATAATTCCAAATTCTTCTGTATGTGTCAACCTGTAACTGTCGTCTGTGATCCTTATCCCCAGAGCATTTCTTTCTCTTCTATAAAACTAGCCTATCAAATTTATTATCAAATTTTATAGATCAAGATTTACTCTGTAACTAAAACTGTCAAATAAAATATTTAGCTGAAAGATTGTATATGGAGTTCTCAGAAAAATTTCCTACCTCTGATCCTTTTATAGCTGATATATCAATATTTGTTTTTCTATAGTAAATATTATTCAATGAATAATTGATAAGTAAGTGAGAATTAGGTAAAGTTTCAAAATTTTTATGAGCAAATGAATCTACTAATATTGATAATAATAAAAGTTGAACCAATTAGAATTCATATTGGTATGTCTAAATCATGTGTAATCTTAGTAAATTAAAGCTAAAACTTTAGGAGTACACAGATCTATTATGATTATTCTTAAGAAAAAAAACTAATCATCTCTACTATTCTTATAATATTCATTATACAAAATGGTCAAAGTTATAGATTTATTCAAGATTTGCAAACAATTAATAAAATATTTATCCCTCACATTTCCGAAGGGTCTAATCCAAACACAATATTTCACTGGTCCCTCTGTTGAAATGCTCCACTGTGACAGATATATTTGACATTCTTCGATGTCCTAATATATAAATATAGGCAATAGTGATTTGCCTTCACCTGGGAAAATTGATCATGTACTGGAGAGTAACGGCATAAAGCTTTACTAAGGAACCATGTTATTCTTTCAGGTTTTGAGGATATGAAATTTCCTTCTAGTTCCACTTCAAGCTGATACTTTCATTCTTGTAACTTATGTTTATTTGGGCAGTTCTAATGTGATTCCACATATCTATTGACTGAATTGGCTGTTTCTGAGGAAAAGCTTCAGTATTCTAAAGCTACAGTTTACGATTTGACAGATGTTAGCAATAATATTGTTTTTAATTGAGATGTAATTGATTTATAGCATTGTGTAAGTTTAAGTTATGCAATGTGTTGTTTTGATACATTTTTATATTACAATATGATTACTACCATAGCATTAGATAGCACCCCTACCATGTCACATAATTATCATTTATTTTTTCTGGAGAACAACTACGATCTAATCTATTAGCAACTTTGAAGTTTACAATACAGTATTGTTGACTATAATCACTATTCTATGTATTAGATCTTCAGGACTTATTTATCTACTACTTGCAAGTTTGTACCTTAAACAAGATCTTTCCAAATCCCTCATATCCCCAGCTTCCGGTAACCAACATGCAACTCTCTGTTTGTATGAGTTCAGCTTTTCCAGATTACACGTATAAGATATCATATTGTATTTGTCTTTACCTGTCTGTCTTCTCAGTTAGCATGATGTCCTCAAAATCCATCCATGTTCTCACAAAGGCAGAATTTCCTTCTTTCTCATGCCAACTAATATCCATTGTATATAAACCACTTTTTCCTTTAACTATTCATCCATTGATGGAAACTTGAGCTGTTTCTATATTTTGACTATTGTAAATAATGATTCAATAAACATGGAATGCAGATGTCTTTTTGATATCTTATTTTCATATATTTTGGATATATACTTAGAAGTGGGAGTGCTGGATAATATGGTTGTTCTGTTTTTAATTTTTTGAGACACCTCCATACTGTTTTCCATAGTGGCTGAACCAATTTACATTCCCACCAGCAATACATGAGGGTTCCATTTTCTTCATATTTTCACCAATACTTGTTATCTATTGTCTTCTATATGATAGTATTCTAACAAGTATAAGGTGATATCTCATTGTGGTTTTGATGCATTTCCTTGGTTAGTGATGTTGAACATCTTTTCATAAATCTTAAGCCATTTGAATATCTTCTTTGGAAAAATACCTCTTCAGTTCCTCTGCTATTTTAATATTATTTGCTTCTTTGTTATTAGGTTGTATAAGTTCCTTGTATATTTTAGATATTAACACCTTATTCAATATATGGTTTGCAAAAATAATCTCCCATTTCCTAGGTTGCTTTTTCATTTTGTTAATTTTTTTTTTTTTTTTTTTTTTTTGCTGTACAGAGGCTTGTTAATTTAAACTAGACTCACTTGTTTATTTTTGCTTTTGTTGCTTGTGCTTTTGGCATTATAGTCAAAAAAATAATTGCCAACATGAATTTTAAGGAGCTTCTTCCCTATGTTTTCTTCTAAGATTTTTATGGTATCGTATCTTATGTTTAAGCTTTAAATCCATTTTGAGTTTTATTTTGGGAGTGGTGTCAGCTTGAGGTACAATTTTAGTTTTCTTTGTGCAGTCATCAAGATTTCCCAGCACTATTTGTTAAAAAGACTATTATTTCCCCATGGAGTATTTTTTACTTTCTTGTCAAATTTGTTGTAACTGTATTTGTGGAGGTTTATTTCTGGGCTCTCTATGCTGTTTCATTGGTCTGTCTCTGTCTTTATGCCAGTGTCATATTGATTTAATTACTGTGGTATACAATGAAGTTTTAAAACAGGAAATATGATGCCTTTAATTCTATTCTTCTTTCTCAGGATTGCTTTGGTTATTTGGGGTCTTTTGGGGCTCCATAAGAATGTTGTTATTATTTTTTTCTACTTCTATGGAGAATACTAGTGGAATTTTGATAAGAATTATACTGAATCTCTAAATGGCTCTGGGTAATATGGATATTTTAACAATAATTCTTCTGATCTATGAACTCAAAATATCGTTCTTTTTGTTCTTGTCTTCAATTTCAACAATGTATTGTAGTTTTTATTGTACAGATTTTCCACTTCTTTGGTTAAATTTATTGCTAAGCATTTTATTGTTTTTGATGTTATTATGATCAACATAGTTTCTTTACTTCATTTTTCAGATATTTTGTTGTTAGTATTTATAGAAACACAATTGGTTTCTGTTTTGATTTTATACCTTGAACTTCACTGAATTTGATGATTGGTTCAAAAATTTTTGGTTGAATCTTTAGGATTTTCTCTATATAAAATTATAGCATCTATAAATAAGGACAATTTTACTTCTTTCTTTTCAATTTAGATAGATTCCTTTTATTTCTTTTCCTTCCCTAATCACCTTGGCTAGGACTTCCAGTACTATATAGAATAAGAGTGGTGAGAATGGGCAATCTTGTCTTATTTCTGACCTTAGAGGTAAAGCTTTTAATATTTCAGTTTTTTTGTATGATTTTAGCTATTATTACCCAAGGATAAATTGTTGACTATTCAAAATTAGCCAAAACATTTTTTAAGAAAGTAATAGAGAAGACTTTTAAGAATGACTATTGTACACAGTAAGTTTAAAACTTTTCTGAACTAGTGAGAACCCTAAGATTTATTGCATGGAATTTAAAGGTCAGCAGTACCTTCAGTTACCTCAGAATGCCTCCTCAAGGTCATTTGCACTGTGCCTTCCAAGTTATTAAAGAACATTTATTTTTAATGGTGAGAAATTCTAAGCTCTGCCACTAAAATCAGAAACAACTCGAGAGTCCCTTGTCACCACTGCTCTCAACATGATACTGGAAGTCCTAGTTAATTCAATAAGACAAGAAAAGAAAATTGAAGAGATACAGATAGAGAAGGAAGAAATAAAATCATCTTTGTTTGCAGATACCATTATCATCTTTGCAGAAAATCTGAAAGCATTTGCAAAAATCCCTTCTGGAGCTAATAAATTATTATAGAAAGGTTACAGGATACAAGATTAATGTAAAACATATCAACAGCTTCTACATATTAGCAATGAACAAGTGGAACTGAAATAAAAAAGACAGTACCATTACGTTAGTACCCCCAAAATGAAATATTTAGGTATAAATCTAACAAAATATGTACAAGATATATGTAAGGGAAAATTATAAATCTCTGATGAAAGAATTCAAAGAAGTAATTAAGAGAGATAATCCATGTTTATAAATATTAAGGAAGACTCAATATCCTCAAGATATCTTTCTTTCCCAACTTGATATGTCCTTTAGTGCTGGCAGTAAACTCAGGGATGGCCTCGGTGACTATATATAAGTATAATTAAATAGTGATTAAAATAGAATTATATCAGCTCATATTAATAGGTAAACAATTGTTTAACATTCTTTTATAATGAAGTAACATTATTTATTTTGTATTTGTATGAAATATTATTTGATAGTCTTTATGATAGAGCCTAAAGAAAATAATAAACTTTGTATCTAATAAAATTATGTTGTGTAATTCATATAATAGTTGAAGAAACTTTTTTCATAAATCTCAGGGTATTCTTCAGTTAAACACAAAACAAACAATCTGCATGCTATACTTTAAATTCTAAGCTCTTTAATATGCCAACTGATATCATAAATTGAAGAATTTATTTAGTTTTGCTTAGAATGTAATTATCAAAGGATAGTGTCAATCTATTGTAACAATTTTATTCAAAGTTGAGTCTTTTTTATTCTTTCTTCTCTTTATTCTTCTAAGAAATGTCAATATTATACATTAGTTTTTGACTTATTTTAGTTTTTCATTGAGTATTTAGAATTTTCGGTGTGGTCCCACCATTAAGAAACAAAGTTACATCATAAAAACTACAAATCTTAAGACTAAATCAACATGAACACTCTAAATTCACCTCACTTATAACAGATGAGTTATATGCTATACTCAGAACAGAATAAGAATTTTAAAAAAACTTCTTAATGTTTTTGTTTCCCTGGTTTTGCTCATACTGGACAGCAGTAATTTCAATCACATTTCCATTTAGTCAGTATTTTTTGAGTATTGATTATGAGCCAGAAATAGTCCTAGGCAGTAGGAATAGACTAATGATCATACAAACATGTTCCCTAGCTCCATGGAGACAAAACAAAGTAAAACAAATAAGTGAAATAATTTGAAAATGTAATGCATTATGGCAATAAATCTACCAAGAGAGAGATAAAAATTGGTAAAAGTTTATTAGGTATGGGTTTACTATATAAAGGGTGGCCAGGCAAAGGTGTGAGAAACATGACACTCTGGTAGATGTGGGACAAATTGATGGGATGAATCTAAGACCCTTTAGGAAATGTCACAGTTTAGAGTACTGAGGCTCTGTGAGATCCAGAAATTTTCCAAGGTCATCAACCTAGTAAGTAGTAGAGACAGAATTGAACTTAGGTGGGTTTTGTCTCCAGCTGCCACATAAAATTGTAATATTTAGTCTCACCTACTCAGAAATTTTTGAATAGCTGAAAACTTACAAGTGAAAAACCCATAAAGGATATGAAAGTGACCATATGAGAATGTTAATCCTTCATATGTATAGTTTAGTCAAATGTTTGTGGATTAACAAGTTCAATTAAAAGGGAAGCCTTATATAATTTTATGTAACAGAATATCATTGTCTTTGGAGTCAGAAAAATAAGAAATTGAATGTGAAATTGTCATTTATTAGTTGTGCAACCTTATGCTCATTGAATAACTTATCTGTGACTTGATTTTTCATATTTGAATAAAGATAACAGTTAACATATTGTTACATTGTTAGGATTAAATTAGGCAATATAAGTGAAAACACCTCACCTATTTAGTGTTTAGTAATTGTAATTTCCATTTCACATTGTAGCACATTTTACTTTTTTATTTAAAATAACATCTAAATATAATTTTGTTGCGAGTTAGTTCCTGAATTTTGTTCAAAGACTTTCATCACACATATAAACAATCTAAAAAAGAAAATGGATTTATAAGTTGTATTTGAGAGAAAAGAAAAACCCCAGTGACCTCTTCCACATAAGACAGGCAAGAAATCATTTTAATTCAATTTAGAGTAAGTAATGAATTTGATTTGTTAAAATTGCTTATATTCTTTGAGAAAGTTAGATACAAATAAAATTGATCTAAAAAGTCATTAGCTTCTGTATGAGCAGTATATTTATTTATTCACCCGAATCACATATCATGAGTGTTATAAATCATTTGAACAAAAGTAGCTAGAACAATTATTTTAAATTTTTCTTGAAATACAATTTGTATATGTAAATTATTTATTTCTAAAACTAATATCTTCATTTTAATCCCAAATCCCATGTTTGCATTTGCCAGAATATATTCAATACATTTGTATACATAGTATATACTCTCTATTTTTATATATGTGTATGTGTCTGTATAAATCCATGTGGAATTTCAAATTAGAAGCCCTCATTATGAGAGAATTACTCCTTTGATTCACACTTTTTTTGTAATCTGGTAAATTAGGATGACAATAATATCTAAATTGGAGAGTATCCATGAAAATTTAAAAAGATAATACGTGAGAAAATCAACTTATAAATTGAGCATATATTTGTGTTTATAGATGCTCGTTGTTATATTTCATTTTTACTCTGTTGTTGCCATGAAAAATTTTTTTCAAGTCATCAAGCTCATTTACAATATTCGGTTTAGGAACTCACTATCTCTTCCACCTTTCTTCTTATTTGCAAGTATTGCCAATATAATACAGCCAAAGCCAACGTTTTTCATTCAACTCATTCACCTTCACCTAAAAAAACAAATAAATAAAACCTGAGTAATTTCTTCCTCTATTTCTTCTCTTAATGAGATGGGGCGAGTTGCCTATTCTGTGTTAATAGATGGGGCAATGGGAGATGGAACATGCTCACAATAGGCAAGGGATCTCTATTACCATTCCTGCCCCTGCTTATCACAACTGCTAACACTTCTTGAGAGTTGAATGTGCAAAAAACTGTGCTAAGCATTTTCTAGTATTTAACTCATGTAAACCTTATAACAACCCTGTAAAATGCTTATTACTTTCTTATATCCATTGTAAATGTAAGGAAACTGATTTTAAAAGTTTGAAGACCCACAATTAATAAAGTTCAGTCATAGGATTTAATTATAATTCTTACATCCTTAACCGCTGTGCTAGTTATTAGGAAAAGTTCAAATGATGAAGTTGAGACTCCAGTGGCAATTTATCCAGTGGCAGGTTCAAAGTGCCCCAGATGCTGCATGCCATCACGAGGTTTGTTACAGATCTGCACAGTTTCTGAGAGATGACACAGTTCCACGCGGTCTTATTGCCCTGACCTTGTAGATTGGGTTCTATGATTCACTGTACTTTCCCCTAAATCACAGGTTTTTAAATAAGAAATAAAACAAATTAACATAATCTAGTTTACGTAGTTTTAAAATTTATTATCTCATTCTCTGGGGTAGGTTTCCATTATTTTTCAACAACAAAAGAATTTTTTAAAAAGCAATAGACACACTAGATAGAATGCAGTGAAACATTAACAAATGTATTCAAAGTCACTGGCAAAAATTGTCTAAAGAAGTATATCATAAATAACTGATTATTTTAAGTATGTTGCTATATTCCGAAAAGTTTGGAGTAAAATCAATTTAGCCTGCTTCGAGTTTGGGGAATATTTGCTTTCTGTTCTAAAGGGCACAGGACATTTTCTTTCATGAAACTTAAAAATAACTGACAATCTTCTGAACTTCAGTTTCTGCAAAAGGAAGGAGAAAAACAGTCCAGTTTACAAAAATTGACTTTGCATTAAAATATATATTTGAGAACATGTTTTAAAAGCAATATTAATTATTTCCTCACTCTAAATGTTGCTGTTTGGTGAATTCTTAAAGGGGAATACTTTATCAAACAAGGCAATTACGCTTAGGCAGTGCAACCAATAGCTTTAGGTTAACTAATTTTTTTCAAGTATAATTTAGTATTGGGAGTCTTATTAAAAGAAGGACGTAAGATAGAAATGAAAATATAGCAATTTAAAATGTTCCTTTTTAATTGATTTTTTCTTTCTCTTCTACTATGTTCTCTTATCTTACTCATACGAAATGTATAAATAATTTGTAGTTATTAGAAATTGTTAGAAAAGCCTGATGTCTTGAAACATCATGTGACTAGTTTAGACTATAATATACTTAAGCTTTTTAAAAATTATTCTAAAGATGAGATGAGGATGATGAGGTTCAGGACACAGTATCCCAAAATATGACACCTTAGCATGTTGAATATTTTAAGCTGAAGGAACTTGAGAAAACAGTAGAGGCAGGAAAGTCACTCTGATCTTTCCTTTGCCCTTCTCTGAAACAGCTCACAAAACCCTCATGTGAAAGATTTTCTCTATACCTGGAGCAGCCTTCTTATCTCCAAAGACAAAAGGACACAAAAAAGAATCCTAACAGGCCTTGCTAAGCTTCCCCCACTCATACTTCTTAACCTTTCGTTTCCTGTATGATTGCCCACTTCATCAAACCTCGTAAAGAATACTCAGGTTTACCTGTTTCTTTAGTTCGTCATCTCCTTATGAAGGCTCTCATGTCACATACAACTTATATTAAACAAATGTGTGTGCTTCTCTTCCATTAATCTTTCTTCCTTAGCTTAATTTTCAGACCCAGCAGGGACCCTAAAAGCGTCTTGTAAAACGTTTTTCTCCCCTACATGAATCTGAGAAGAAAGAATGCAAGTGAAGATTAAATAGCATTTATATAGGCTTATCTCTACCTGCTCTATAAGAGCAGCTTCACACAAAATTCTCATCCTAAAAAGTTCTAAAGGTCCTCATAAATCACCTCTCTGTACTCTATGGAATCTTCTTGTCTACTAGTTGAAATGTTTTGTTTTGTTTTTTTTAACTTTTCTTCATCTGAGCTTGTGTAATGCTTCTGCCCTTGCCCATATCTAAAGCAATCATAGTCTATTGATTCTCATTTAGGTTGTCACCGTTCTTACTGATGGCCTTGCCTTTTGTAAGGTTGTTGATACTCATTATTAAGAGGAGCCAACAGTAGTTACTGTCCCGAAGACACTTATTTCCTGTCTAGTCATTTCTTGCCACCAGGGTTTCCAGACCCTGCCCTCCTTATTCTATGCATTGGATACCTGAGGTCAAAAAGACGGCAGTGTTCTAAGAGTAACATGTTCTGTGGCTATTTAACATACTACAAGATAATGTAAGATACAGCATAAGTATAAAACTTGCCACTAACTTTGCTGTTTTAATATTCTCTCTTCCTACCTTCAGGGGTGTAGTTGCCCTCTTACCTCCCTTCTAGAGGTTAATGTGCACGTGCGATACATCTCAACAGAAAAATACTTTGATCAACTACCAACGGATATGAGGGAGGGGGAGAAATATAAATAACTAAGATTTGTTGTTTGCATTGCAGTTCTGAAGCACTATGATAATTGCTAATATAAATTATCTCATTCAGTCACTACAGTATCCCGGGGATACAAGCACATATAGCTGAGTTTGAGGCTAAACTGGTCGAGAAACTTGTCAGAGGCCAAACTGCTGAGTGGCGGAGCTTGACTTTAAACTTGTGTCTGACTTGTCTAGAGTTTTTTTTTTTTCTTTTCTTTCTTTTTCTTTTATTTGTCTGGGAAAGCCTTATAAATTTCCTTAGCTTTTGCTTAGAAGAGCACCATTGCTATTCAATGCCATGTCATATCATACAAAACAACACATAATAATAAAAATAGTTACTCTTAATTGTGTCCTATATGTAAGGTATCAAGTTTGGTTTTGATTAATGAACTAGATAGATATTAAGAATATCATGACAATTATTTTACCAAAAGAAGAAATAAAAAAAGAAGTGATACTTGAGATGACTTAAAATATTGGTATTTAGACTGTATTGTGGTAAAAGAGGGATTAGATATCATGGTGTACCCATGACTAGATGTTCCTTTTTTGTTTGTTTTTATTTGTAAGATTTGCTTTAAAATAAAGCTGTGGAACACATAAGAAATACCAGCTAACATTTTTTTTAAGAATGAATAAGCTAATTATTAATAAACCTATATTTCTCTGCAGAAATGTTGTGCAAGGCAGATGAGAGATGCACAGACTCCATTTCCAATGACAGAAGCAGGAGCCTGAATTTTGGAAAGAATGAGGTCTGCTACAGGTAAGAGCTCTAGTACTTGGGGTATTGAACATCCTTTTCTCAACTCGTGTTGGACATGGAAACACATTCTTCAGCTTTCATGGTGACAAGAGCCTGGAAATTTCTAAAAGGAGCTGCAATGAGGCCAGTTCATCAACCGATATCAGGTAGGATGTCCTTATGCACTGTGTATCATACATGAAATTGAGAATATTTTATCTTGAGATCAAGGGTTACAAAAAGCAGGAATGCTTTACTTATATGTCTAATCTATTCTTATTGTCCACCCCCACTCATTAATAAATATCTACTCAATATCTTGGCGATTACAAGAACACACTTTGATTAGCCTTACAGATGTGGTATGAAAAGGGGGAATGAACTATTTTTACTGCTGAAATAGGTCATTCTATCAGGATGGAACATTTTTATGACTTAAGGTGTAACAATAGATCTTAGAGGTGTCCAATAAAAAGTATGTTTAGCCCAATAAAAAACAAGAGGACCTACAGCCATGACAACCTGAACATGCCCGATCCTTCTGATCTCAGAAGCTAAGCAAGATTGGGCCTGGTTAGTACTTACTTGGATGAGAGACCACCTAGGAAGACCAGGTGCTATAGGCATAAAAATAAAAATAAATAAATAAATATAAACAAGCAAACAAATACACAAATAAATAAATAAGCAGAGGAACATTAGCAGAGGTTCAGGGACTCTGTTCTCAGCTGAACTGCCCAGATTTTTCAACTGCAAGTTCTTTGAGATAGTATTCCTCTCTCTGTTTTAGCTTTAGTAGTTGTAAGATCTCACGGAAAGGTGTTTTAATTCATTTCTCTGGTTATCTTCATGAAGTTCTTAGAATTATATATTAATTGTCTTACTTTAGAGGAAAAGAAAATAAGACTAAGAATTTGAGTAAGATATCTAAATTCTCACAATAAGGAACAGTAAATCTGGAATTCAATCAAGGTCAGCTTGATACTAAAAGCTATGATCTTACACACTGCAATATGATACATAGCAAGACGTCTAAGAAACTCTTCTTTATAGGTCTTTTCCAAATTAGGTTTTTCTTTCTCTAGTCATAGAATTTTGGTAAGTCTTATCCTTACCTTGTTCAAGAATTCTTGTCAGGCAAAATACCCCAAAGAGGGCAATACTTTAAATTAATCCAGGCTAGAATTTACATTCAATCAAAAGACATTTATTGATTTTCTACTGCATAAGAGTTATGTGCTAAGCTCCTTATGAATCAGCATGGACTTGATATTAAAAATAATGTGAAAAAGAAATACTGCAGAATGGCCTCTGGGTTAACTGCATATACAGATAGCCAATTTCAATTTTTCCTGGACCATCTGAAAGTTTCAGCTAAATTAAGCACCTGTGATCACCAGGCGCCTAATTAGAAAAGAAAGAGAGGCCTCTATATTAGGCATGGTGAATAAATGAAAAATATTTTAAAAGAATGCATGGTAATGATTCTAATCTCTTCTTTGCTTCGTTACTTATTCCTCATCCTAAGGTTGAAGGTTATCATACTGAGAACACTGAGTTATAGCTGATAATAATCAGATGTTATTCCTATATATTAGACCAGAATATTGCTCATCTGGACCTCTGTTTCAGTTGTTTGGCTTTTTCCCATCGAGGAAATCATGAGTAACTGAATTGTACAGCAGAGCTTTTTCTGATAAAGCAAAGCGTACATTCAGCAGCCTTTTGCCTGACCCATCCAACTTTAACCCCATAGCTCCTGTCGATTACAGGACTACCTCTTCCCTGGGGACTCCACTCTCTGGTAATTTTTTAATGGCACATTTCTTTGTAAACACCAATTGATAAGGAAAAGTATATCTGTTATCGATGCTACCACTTTATCTGTCTCACAAAAACATTTAGCAATTGTAAAAGTTAAATCATAAATCTGTCCAGGTTGTTTTGCTGAGTACAATGTAATGTCTGTTGCACTGCACACTGCAAGTCCCAATCTATCTATTTACCTAATCTTGAATGATAATTCAGTCTAAAATAGCATCTACTTCACAGAATGATCGTAAAGATTAAATTAGTTGATATACTTATAGACCAGGACTTACCTGATATATTATAAGCACACTCAAACCTTAGCTACTATTATTTTTATTGCATTGTGTTTTGTGTTATCAAGCGTGTATGCAAGAGAAATATTCCTCAGGGAAGGGAAGAGCACTAAGTAAAGAGATTGACAACTCTTTTTACCATTTTATCCCAAAAAGTGTCATAAAATTACAGAGTGAACTTTAAGGAAAAACTCTTAGAACTTCACATTTGAGATGACAGGATGAGGAGGTGTATCCCCTTTTCCTCTTTGAACTTGGAGGATCAGAAATAGATATATACAACCTTGAGTCAAACCAGGGCTTACTATAAGCACAGGCCTAATGTATTAGGAGAGTTGTCAGATTTTTAAAAAGCTTAGACCAGACATGCCTGTTGCTGCAGGTACAGACAGGACTAAAAGAATCTAGAAAGTCCCAGATCAGGTGCTTTACCCCAAGGGACAGAAACACCATTGTTAGAAACAATGACATCAAAGAGCACGGGTTGCTGAATGAAGTTCTCTGGACCCTGTTAGATACTACACATTAGAGGTGCTGGATAAACAAAAGAATTTACAGACATCCCATTGCTGAAGGACTTATCCAAAGGTGAAGCCTATTGAAGAAGAGACTGAGTTATAAACTAATCAGAATCTGTAGGATTAAGGAAAGTCAGAGAATAAGGAAAGTCAAATGAAAGCACTTGTAATCTCTCTCTCTCTCTCTCTCTCTCTCTCTCTCTCTCTCTCTCTCTCTCTCTCTCTCTCTCTCTCTCTCTCTCTCTCTCTCTCTCTCTCTCTCTCTCTCTCATACACACACACACATGCACACACACAAAGGCATACAAACAAATAAAGGAAAATAACATGACAAGAAATGGAAGGACATGAAAAATAAGCTGACATCGGTCAGGAAAGGAGTTGAAAAGAAAAATAAAAAGGCACAGAAATGAAAGTCACTTTGTAATATAAAAAGAGAGACCGTACAATTGAAAAAGCAGTAAGTGTCGGAGAAGGCAAGATTAAAGCAAAATTAACAAAATGACTGAAAATGAACAAGTAAAAATACATAAAATAAAAGATGTGGCCTCTACCAGATAAAAGTTTTGTTTTGTTTTGTTTTGTAATGGAGAAAACCGTTCAGAAATAAAAGAAAGACTTGAATCCAAGTTTGAAGGAGAGAATATACCATGTGTCTAGAATAATTGATAAAAATGATAAATTACAAGACATATCTTGGTAAATTGCTTTTAAAAAGCATTAAAATGATTTTAATGATGAGAGAGAAAGGGGGACAGGGAGAGGTAGAGAGAGACAAAGAGAGATGGAGAGATTTTTGAATATCAATGACAAATAATAAAAAATAGAATATTCTTAACACATACACAAAAACTTCATGCTGGAAAACAGTGAGCTAGAAAATCTAAGACAAAATACTTAATTTTTTAAGTAGCTACTCCACAAAAAAGCACTGGTCTCACTAGCCAGAAGTAATATTTCTTCTTCTGGTCCTCTAGAAAACTTAGATTGTTCTCATAGTCTAAGGCATTTTGTTGGGTATATCAGTTATTTGTGAGCTCGACTTTCTCTACCAACCTGAGCTTCTCACAGCTGACTTGTTCATGCCCGCCCCTCTTCCTTGTACATAGGTTAGGCTCAGAGTCTTGTCTGTTGAATTGATTTACTATGTGATTGTAGAATTTGCAGCTCCAAAATAAAAAATAAAAAATAAATTGTTGATAATTCAAGAAATCTACCAGAAGTTAGGCTTTAAGAAAAAACAGACATAAAAAAAGTCAATACTAAATTATATAAAAATGAAAAAATGTTACTAGCCTGAGTTTTTCTGTCTACTGTATAAGGCTGTAGTCCCATGGTAAATATTGTGACATTAGATTCTAGAATTCCATGACTTGCCTCCCTAATTAATTGTGTTTCATGACAAGTAAAACTCTTGTGATAAAAAAAGTTTAAAAGGAAGTTATTCAGATCATGGTTTTATATGATCAAAAGTATTCCTTTGTGAACCTAAGGATATGGAACAGTGAGGCAGTCAGACAGGGCAGGAATGATTCCAGGTACTGGTTCAGATACAGTTTAAGCTAAGATGACATTCTGAGGAGTCTGGCTGCTATTTTTTTAAATTATTTTTTTAATTAAGAAATAATTTAAAATTTAAAATTTTTTAAATTTTTAAAATTAAAAAAAATTCTTTTTAATTAAACATTTTTTTCTTTTCTTTTTATTTCCTTTCCCTCCTCCACAATCTGACTGCTGTACTTTAAAATAACAGTTCAGACCAGCCTTCTGGCCAAGTCCACTCCAAGCTGAGTGTGTCCAGTGCTGTGCCTGCAAGTGCTGACATTCACATAACTTTCCACAAAATGGGCTTTTCAGAAAGACCATCTGAACCTTGAGTTTCTGAATGGTAAATGGTAGTATGAATAAAAAAACATTAGCTTGGGTTCCTTCTTCTTCTACCTTCTAGGTTTGTTTGGTAAGAATTTTCAAGCACTAACTTTAGAAATAACGTGTTTCAAAGCTGATCTAATTGCTATCTCCATCCAGTGGGACTATGATTTTATTGTACACTATATAAAAAAAAATTGAAGGAAATAGAAAAGAGAGAGCTATGAAGAGGAGAGGGAAGAAGGGAGGAAGGATGGGAATGAAGTAAAGAGATAGGGTGGTATGGAGGAGAAGAGAGAAGAAAGGGAAGGGGGAGGGGAGATGGAAAGGGAGGGGGAGATGAAGAAGAAGGAAAATAAAGATGTTCAGGATCCCAATTAAACATTTTATTTTGAAATGGTCTCACATAAAGAGAATTAAATAAAGATGCTGGAAACATACAATCACATGGGTACAACTGCCTCGGGCTGATTTCTGTGAATCAGTTTTATAAAACATAGTGCAATTGTCCTTGAAAAATCATCTTCATCAATTAACGTTTATTGAGTTGTTCCTGAGGTACATGGCGTATGAACAGATATGATTAACTTCTTGTTTTTTAACCTTCTTTCTAGAAAATGAAGGCAGTATAACCTTCAAAATATTTGCCTGAGGGGGAAAAGATAGACTTGCTCTAACAACCTGAACAAACATTATTTTGAGAACTAATTTTCCACTTACCTGGCTCTTGCCTTCCATGTTTTCAATATCCCGTGATATCTCGTAGCAACTTAAAATTGCGAGTCACTAAGTACAGACTGGCACAGTCTACAGTACGTTTGTGTCCATTTCCTTTATTAAATACTTTATATTTTAAAAGTCTTTTTAATAGTAATTACTTAAATTAGGCAACGGTGCTATTGTTTTCCCCAATTTATAGGTAGAAATCTATAAGTTTTTAGTAACTTATTCTAGGTCTCCTACTTTATTTGGGCTTCAAACTTTCTGATATTAATGCCTGTATTAATAAGGGCACCTGCTCACTCAGAATTATGTTGCATGGTCCACAGTAACTTTTTATTTTTCCGATTTATTTTTTATTTTTTTCTAACAAAATAATTTATTTTTCCTATTTATCAACAGCTTTCCTTCTAATAAGTTGAGAAAGAAGTAAAAGAAGTGTATCTAACAACTTACTGAGTACTAGATCCTGTGCAAAATATTTTGCTTTCATTATTGTATTTATACAGAACAAACCTCTGGGGTGGGTGTTTGTATATTCTTATTTTAGATGAAGCAGGTGATGCTTACAAAAATAGTCTGTTAAGTGGCAGAGCTGAGATTAGGAGCCAGATCATCAGTGCCAGCACCCATGTTCTGAACAACTTCTATGCTCTTTTCCTTTTTTGATTTTGTGGAAGCAGCTAAATTAGGTTTATACACACTCTAGATATGTACATTGTCTCAGGTGACACTTTGTCTATTGTAATTGTTAGGCCATGTAGATTACATAGGCCATATTTTCTAAATACGTTAGTAAATATATATGAAAAAGACTGAACATCACTATAAAAACATTTTTACTTATTATATATACTCAAAATGTATTTTGATTTCAGCCTAATTCAACAAACAGAGAGAGAGAGAGAGAGAGAGAGAGAGAGAGAGAGAGAGAGAGAGAGAGATGTGCCATGTAGAAAGATATAAACATGAAACTATGAAATCTAAAAAGTGAACATGACAGACTCTGAGCCTGAGGATAGGTGACATAATACTGTGAAGTCTTAGTAAGCAAACAAAACGGAAATCAGATGTGGTTCTTTCATAATTCATTTGTTAGATTTAAAAATCTAAATTATATATGCCAGATAGAATTATACAAACATCATATAAAAATAAAGTCCTCCTCTTTTCTATTAATAGTACTTTACCAATTTTATACAGACCTCCCAGTATATAGCAGTGAAAAGTTTTGAGAATTTCTTGTACCTTTTTACAACCCAAGACACTCTAAAATACAGGGCTATAAAATTTTATAACCTTTCTTATTGTAACATCATGTTATTTCTCCTATAATGTTGTTGGTAGGAAAGCTTGAAGGAGAACATTAGGCCAGCACTTTTCAAGGCAATTGCAGATTAACGCTTTCATTAAGTTCTTTGGTGTTTGCTTATTTGTAGGTTTCATTAATTGATAATAGTACTAGTGGCTTACCATCTAGTTTTGCAGTTATAAAAATTAATGCCCCAATTTTTCACCAAATATCTAAAACAGAAAATCAAAATAAGTGCATCTTCCAGTGTAAGGAAGTGAAGGGTCGGACTTGTGGTTACTAGCAGTTTCACAAATTGGCATATATATTTGAACTTTTCCTTAAAAATCATAAATTAATTATGTGGCCTGATTCACCTACGCTTGCAAACTTCTCTGTCTTAAAAACTCTTCTAAGAAAAAAAGGCCATTTCGTTGTAATTTCTCAAATCATCTTCAGAATTATGAGTATTACGTGACTTAGAAATAACACCTACCTAATTACTTTATTTATTTATTCTTTCAAAAAACAATTTGTGCTGAACTATGTGCTGTTCACTCTGCTAAATGCCTTATGTATAAGGATGAACACAGTCAAAACTATGCTTCTAATTACACCGAGAGCTTAGTGAGAGGCCCTAATGAGTAAACAGAAAAGAATAACCCAAAGCACTGAGGGATACTGGTGGGTAATAGAGAATGCCATGTAAGTGCATGTAAGGGGAAGTACTGCTCAGTATTTGCCACATGGGTTTGGTTGTGTAAGCGGCCGAAATTGAAGGAAGTCTGCTCATTTAAGCTGAGATGTCAAGAATGCATCTGTTAGCCAAGCAAATGCTGGCTTTTGTTATTGTTGCTTTTTATTATCATTGCTTTATATTATCATTTCTTGTTTCCTCATCAGGGTTTCTCACTAAGCTTTCAAGAGGAGGAGAATAATGCTTTGCCCAGAGAATGACTATGTAAAAGTTGGGGTAGAGGGAGGATGAGGATGTTTAGGACATTGGTAATAATGGAATTAAGCGGTACGGAAAGTAGGATGATAAGTGGGTGGCAATTGCTCAGAAGTGACAGTGTGAGTGAGCCATGAAATGAAAGGCCCTGTAACATCTGATAAGGAGGATAAACATCTTAAGAGCAATGGGGACCTATTAGTTTAAATATACGTGAGATATGATGATATTTGTGTCTTAGAAAGAACACTTCAACAAAAACGGGGAAGTGGCCAGAAGTTGAGGCAAAAGTGGAAGGCATGGAAGTCAGTAAGATCTGCTATAGCAATTGAGTCAGAGAGCAGAGTAATTTGAACTAAAGCTGTGACAGTAGGGTGGAAGGTGACTTCCCTCAGTGCGCGTGTGTGTATCCAAAGTGTACTGGAAACTATATATCTGAGTTATTGTTTATTCTCCATTGTCACGAGGTTCCAGGGGCCATGAGCTCTGCTTTTTACTAGCACTGTAATGTCTGTGAAAGCTCATCAAGTCCTTGAAATTTGAGAACAAAAATTAAAATAATAAATACAATGAAAATTAGGGAGTCACCTTTGCTTTTCTAAATATTTTATTCTGCTATGTTGTAGAACTCTCCTGAAATGTCCATTAGTAATAAACTACTAGAACTCCTTTGGATTGAAAATATGATATAATGTATTTTTTTAAATTACTCTATTACAAAGGGTTTTAGAAACATAGCTATTGGTTTTTAAAAAGAAAGCCATTTTTAGAATATTTGCTGCAAATATGTGGTCAGTGTAAGGCTAATAAAGTTCACTGAATTGAAAGAGACTTGTTCTCCAAGGAAGAATTTGATGACTATAGGAAACAAATAAAAGAGGAAAAGAAAAAAATTTCTCCCTATTCATTCATTATATTTATTTTTTTAAAAAATTCTATGTATCTTCCTTTATTATTATTATTTTTACTTAGTTATATATATAATTTTAAAATTGTTCTTATGGTAATGTGTCAGCTATCAATATGCAGACAAAATAATTAAATTGTGCTTTGTAATATGAAATAATTTTCCTCCAGAAACTCAGCCTAGAGTTTCGGTTGCATAAAACTTCTCCAATTTCAGGAGGAATGCTTGTTACAAAAATTATCGCAACTTGGAAAGGTGACAAAAATGGAGAAGCTGACAAATCAAGTGCATTTCCAACCTAGCTTTGTAAGGAAGCTGATTTGCATCAATAATCTCCTGGGCTACATCTAGAAGCTAAGAGTAGAATGACAATCACAGTGAATTGAAGGAATCCCACATAACTGAAATGGTAGTAAAATGTAACTTTAATAGAGGTCATATTTTTATGTCTAATTAAATTGTGTATTGTTAGTAAAAATAGTAAAACTTAAAACGGTGAAACAAGCAGCAACGATTTCCTAAGTTCTTTATTTTCTTTTGAGATGAGAACAATAGGTTTACAGATAATTTTGTTTTGATTTAGGGTTTTAATTTAGTTTGGCATGAGTTATGACCAATAAACCCCTATAAAGTGTTTGTCATGATATGCTACCACAGTTGTTATAGTGAGTTAAAACATGCCAGGATGTCAGATCTCACCTGACAACACAGAACCAAAGAATAATAGGTGAAAAGAGAAAAAAGAAGTGGAAGCTATTTAATGTAGTAACAAAAACACAGTAGTCATTCAGCGTACAAAATAAAGTGAGATAGAAAGAATGAAAAACTAATAGAAAGTAAAAAGATATGTGATGTTTTATTTAAATCATGATGTGGAAAGATTGCTTACTCTGGCAATTTCTCCTCATTCTGCTATTTCTTCTAAGGCAAGGCCTTCTCTCTAACCAACCAAATATGCAAATTCTTTCCATTTCACTTGCATTGATGTCCTCTTGATTTTTTTTTTTTTAACAGTTCTGTGCTTCTCTAAGTGCTGGTCCAAGTAGTTTAGTGTTTTAGAATGAGTCCACTTAATTTTCAAAGTCTGTGTTACTATTACTGAGGTGTACAACGTGCTTCAGCTTCTTTACAAGTCTTAAGCTTATTATAGACATTGGGTTCCTCAGGAGAAAACTGTCTCTAAAGACACCAAGGCTAGTATGAATTCAATTATTTGCAGAGAACAGAATTGTTTTTGCAAAGGCAATAAGCAGTGAAAACCAGATACAGAGTCCAAAACTTAAAAGTCCACCAAAAGAGGAAAAAGTATATTTTTAAAAGGAAGGGAAGACAATGTCATGTTATTAATCTAGAAGGCATAAAATATCTGTTATTTATTTTGCAATCAGAGGTCAAAAGCCCATTATTTTTCAAGGGAAAACATATCATCCTTTCATTTTAATTAACCTTATAAAGCAGTCAATAAATATTTTTGAAAAATATTTCTGACAGCTGTAAAGACTGAAATTGTTTTAAGGGAGTTTTTTATTAAAATAAATGGAGACCTACATTGGATTTAGTGCTCAGTTCAGTTTCCAAGTCGAAAGCCTGAAAGATGAGATTCTGAGAAAGCACCTCAAAGGCTGACTTGAAGACCCTAGGTCGCCTCCTATAAGACACTGCCCAGATGTCTAGGAAAATCACGTTCCTGTGTTTTTCTCCTTTACTTCTGACACTATGAGTCGCCAAATGTGTGGAAGTTTTTCCACACACCAAACAATTCTTTGTGACATCAGCCTAGTGTCTCGTAATTCAATTCAATTCTAACATTACCTACCTGGAGTTAGTATCAGATCCTTCAAGTTAAGGACTCAGTTTTATAAGACTGCCTCCACTTCTGACACTAATCCCAAGTCCCAGATTGTCACCTGTACTTCAAACCAATGGGTAATAAGTTGGGATATCCAGTACTCCTTCCCTGGATTTAATAATTTCCTAGAATGGTTTGCAGAACTCGGGGAAACACTTACTTATCTTTACCAGTTTATTTATTTATTTTTTTAATATAATAAAGGATGCAAATGAACAGCCAGAGGAAGAAATACGCAAGGCACAGTATGTGGGAAGGAGCTTCATGCCTTCTCTGTGAGTGCTTCGACACGTTCACCCACCCCGAAGCGCTCCGAACCCTATACTTTTGGAAATCTTATGGAGGCTTTAAAATGTAGACATGATCAATCATTAACTCAGTCTCTCTTCCCTTTCTGGAGGATGGGGGTTGAGGTGAAAGCTCCCAAGACCCAATCATGGCTGGCCTTTCTAGGGACCAGCCTCTGTCCTGAACTATCCAGAAGCTCACCAAGGGTCCTCTCATTAGAACAAAAGACATTCCTGTCACCTAAAATGCCAAGGGATTTAGGAGTGCTGCGTCAGGAACCAGGGTCAAAGACCAAATATTAGAACAAAATATGCTCCCTATTGTTCTTATCACCTAGAGTATTTCAAGGATTTCAGGAGCTCTGTGCCAGGAACTGGGAGATTATATATATCATATATATATGATATATTATATATTTTATTATATATAATATAATATATATAAATATTATATATACACACACACATATATATTTACCAAAAAGAATATTAAGAAATGTTTCATAGAGCAAGGGTAGTCTCCTGAAGCAATGACCATGGTCTTTTTTTCCACCTTTTGCAATATTACAGATAAAATTATTATTTATTACTTACAGCATTCTATAAATAATGTGCCTAGCCTTTAACTTCTCCCAAGGCAGAATTATTGCAGATGCTATGATTCTAAAACTACCAATTTGGAAAACTGACACAACATTAATTTTGAGCTAAGCTGATTGAATATCTAATTATCATAATACTCATACGGGGAGGGTTTTTTGTAACAAGGTGTTATGACGCGGTGTTATCATTAGTTAAGAATGTTTCAAAATCTCCTAGGGAAAGTGGAAATAAATTGAAAAGCTCGGTACAGAAACAGGAAAGAAATAGGAACCTAGAGAAATTTAAATGATATGTTTTATTTTTCAAAATATCACCACGAGAAACAGAAATAGTATCATCATGTAAGTTATGGAGTTAAAATCTTACTCTTAAATAAAAATTCAAAAACGAATGCATTCTTGTAAAGTAATAATAGATTCCACTAAAATCAAAAACATATTTTGAAGAAAACAGATGATCTTTTACATAAGCGAATGTGTTCAGCCAATCCTAACGGATGTATGTTTCAGGAGCACGGCTATGACTGAGTTCTTTTTGTAAAATATTTAAAACACAATTTTATAATTAAAATACTGACCATTATAGAAGAACCATCTGATGTGAATTTGTTTTGATTACTGTAATAGACTCAGAAAAGGGAAAGAAGTGTAGAAAAACTAACCAGTCTGCTTTAAGTCACCATTATGTATCCACCTTCTAAACAAGGTTTAGTATTAGAGATTTAAAATATAAAATATATCTTTGAATTACATTGCAAAGCTAAAGATAAAAAGTAGAATTAACACAGGTTCTTACACAAATATTGGCTGTTTGATAATAAAAAGTTATTATCATTACTAGTGATGGAAAAGACTAGAAGTTAGAAATTCATTTTAAAAAATCTTAGAGTTAAAGGTTTATTAGAGACTGCAGATGGAAGATGTTGAAAGTCAGACAGCTGGTCTTCCTAAAACTAATTTAAGTCAGTTCTGAATACTTTTTTTTTTTTTTTTGGTACATTACATGAATTATTGAATGTCAGAATATTTTCTCTTAAAAGTTATAGAAATTGCCCATAATACCTTTAGATTAATGTATCTTACAATTTTTATGTATGCCAAATTCACACAATTTTCTACTGACTCCAGTCCTGAGAAACAAAGATAAAGACAGAAAACGTAAAAGAAAAAAGCAAAGAAGGAAGGGAGGGAGGGATGAGGAAGGGAGAGACGGAGGATGGGAAGGAGGGAGGGAGGAAAGGAGAAAGGACTTTCTAGCATCTGCTGAGACGTATACCATCTTGATGCCTAGAAGTTGAGTGGTTTTCTGATATGTCCAAATTGCTGATGGGGTTTTAGGTGGGGGAAGAGGGAGGCAGGGTATTGTGATGACATATCAGCCAGGCAGAGTGCAACTGCATACTCGGCATACATATAACAAATTCATCTCTCACTGCAGCTAAGAATAGTGTGACTGAAAGGCAGCAATCCAGAAAGTTTACAATCTCTAAGTACAGCAGGTCCTATCCTGAAAATATAGAGGATCATTTTCATCATCAGCGATGTAAGACATAATCAAAGAGGCAAGTATGTGATTAGACTAAAACATGACAGAATCCAGTCTAAGCTGCCATGGAATTGACAATAGATGACAAAACAGACATTTTCTGGAACTTTTTAGACACTGATCTGACATGAAGGGCTACATCATGTGTCCATTTGTTCATCCTTTTAATCCTTGATTAAAGATTTATAGAAGAGCAATCTATGCGAGGCACACAACTACTGGACGTGGGGATTCAGCTGTAAAAATGATGGCGTGGATCCTGCCCTTAGGGAGCTTACAGTCTAATGGGGGACAAGGGAGAGAGAAACTCTGCATATAAATGGCTGTAAGACTATGAACTGCGTAGTAAGTGCCATGGTAGGATTACAGGTCAAAGCACTGTACAGTGTCACCAGAGAAAAAGGTCAATTATAGTAAGAGATAGTGATACCTTCGACGGAAGGTGCCTTTGAACTAAGCTTCAAAGTGTGTGTCTGTAGCACTTTGAAGACAGGGTGCTCTTCATAAAGAGCCACAAAGGTATAGAGGCAGTTGGCACAGGAATGTACAAGAATTAGAATGGGTATGCAGACAGAGATAATTTGGAAGATATTTTAGAATTAACTTGTGTATGTCCATTGTTCTAGCATTTTGTTTCAGTAACTAGTCTAAGAAATCTATATACACAGAGTGGCAGGAGCAAGAACATGGTAGATTTTTAAGAAATTATGTTAAGAAAAATACACAGATAAAGTATGATCATTTAAGTTACAAACACGCAAACTATATTTCTTATAGGTGCGTATATACGATTATGCACACATATGTTTCCTGAAAGAAAACAAATCAAATTAAAAGCATTGGTTTCCTCTGAGAATTGTAATAGAATAGAGGTAATAATGTTATTTTTTAATGATGAAAATGGATTTTTCCATTTCTTGGGTAATAAAAAAAACTAATTAAAATTAATTACTGGATATGAAAGACTACATTTAGATAAATAATCCACTTCCCCCACATAACCAAAATCAGAGACACTCACATATTTTCAGTCTTCTGGAATGACCTTGTTTTTCTCAGTTCTTTCTGATTACGCCCCCTAACTTTTCATAAATACCTTTGCTTCCTATTTAGTATTTTTCAGAGTAAAGTAGGGTACCCTCTTCCTTAGTTATGACAAGGTTTTCTTATACAAATTTTCCACAAAGCACATCAGAGACAGCAAAAGATGAGTGCAAGATGGATAAAAGACTATTTGATTATTATTAATTTTCCCCTTCTTAAGGAAACACTCTCCTTAGAATGTAGTGCCTAAATTTTTGTGTGTGTTACTTACATTAATAGTAAACACTGTTGGGAGAAGATGGATAGACAGAAATGCAATTACCATACTGGATTCCAGCCAAGATACCAGGATCATTTCTCTGTCAAAAAGTGCTAAAATCTGTGTCAGGTGGAGGAGATCGGAACCTGGGTTTTGCATCTTACTGGAAATCATGGCATCTATCAACACAGCAGGTCTGAACAATGTGTTCTGAGGCTGACTGATGGGTCTCAGCAGAATGGAAGGCACCTCTCATTTCATTCCCTACCTCCTTCTACTCCCTCGGTAATTCCTCTTTCTCCCTGAAGGATAACCTATGAAGTTAAAACCCTGAGACCATGGGAATGACAGCCTGATGCTGCTGAGACCAGAGAGTCTAAGTGCCAGTCGTGAAAGAAGCATTCATAGCAGCAGGGGAGGGGGGCAGAGACACAGAGAGGATCCCTCTGCAGAGGTGATGGGATTTGTTTCATTCAAATGGTTTATCCTGTTGTTCCATTTTTTTTTTAAGTGATAATTCGAGTACTCCGGCTATTATATTTGAGAAGGGGAAAAATTAGTACCACCGTTGGTTTTTATTTCAACTGTAAAATATTTAAGGCCTCCACATATATCCTTCTACATAATGCAACTTGCCTTTATTAGACAATTTTACTTTATTTCACCCTTTGATCCCTCATTTCATTGTGTCTTTTGAATTATTCAATTTCATAGAAAAGAAAAATCCTCTGCGCTAGATATTGGTCTGGCCATAGTACTTTCCTATACTCGAAATATTCTCCACTAGTCAAAAAGAGTCCTGGAAAGACATTTTTGTATAACCATAGACCTGGGCTTTCCTATTTCCCCAGAGCTGTGCATTGAGATATTAGTACTAACACAACCCTGTGTGGTGCCCAGTGGGCTGTCATTGTCCGGTTCCTACCACACCAGAGGAGGGATACCTTATTTGGCATTTCAAGCTGGCATTGCTTCTCTGTGAGCAATTATAGGAAAAGCTGAATGCCAGAATGGGGAGGCATTTTGTGGCATAAACGCCAGAGGAATATTTAGACCAGAGCATTTGCTGATCCATATGTTTTGACCAGGGTTGTTATTTTCATTTTCACAAAGGTGGGGGATCTGACTTGTAAAGATGATCTCAAAATTCTTTCTGCCTCATTCACAGGTTTACTTGTGTAGATAACACAAATATATATATATATTTTTTTAAAAAAAAAAAACCTCTTGAATTAGAACATTTTATTTGATTTTATTGTATGTGAATTTGCATTTATAGTGTCTGCTAGTTAGAGCTTATAGGGAGTCATAATTTGTGGATCTGTTTCTCTGGCTTGAATATAACAGTGTGAGTGTGGAGAATGAGAGTGTTGGGAGAGTGTTCCATGTACATAAATACTCCAAATGAGACATGGATTAAAAAAACAATAGCAATTTGTCAGGGCTTTTGTTCCATGGGGGTGTGGAAATTCTCTCCTTTGAAACATTAAGAAAATACTAAACAACAATCTGTCTTGAATGCTTCACTTCTCACTACCCTCACAATGAAGGCTGGATCAAATAATTTCACGACGTTCCTTTATCCAACTCTGTAATTTTCAAGTTAATGCTTATAGCCAGTCACTATTCTTCACAGGTTCCACCAATAGGTTATTGAAGAATATAAGTATGACTTGGATTATATTTGCCACCTTCTATCGTCAAGGTGAAGCCAGTCCATTTTATAATTAAGTAATGCAGTTTATCAGTTAAAGTGGTAAAATGATCACAAGTCATTACTTCATGTAAACTGCAAAATATATATATATATATAAACATATATATATAAACATATATATATATATGTTTACTATTCTTTCTTTAACAAGATATAATACATTCAGCTCTTCAATTGTAAATATTTTGGGTTACACAGCTATAAATCTCTGTCTACATTAGGAAATTAGTTAATTACTTCCTAATTTAGTATGTGTAGTAAAATGTGAAACACTATTCTGATTAGAAATAAGAAGTCTTAATTTGTAGGACGTGTAATGAATATGCAAAAATAGACAAACATTAAAGCCTAATTTAATGAAAGAATTCTGAAAGCATTGTTTATTCATTTTTGTAAATAGTGAAAACAAACTAAATTTGAGCTTTTAAGGATGGAAATTGTGTGATTGGACTGAGTTAGTTATATTTCACAGTGAAATCTTAAAATTACAACATAATTAAAATTATTTTATGATTTATTTACTGTGAGGATTTTTATTGGTCTATTTGCTATTATCTCTGAATTCTAAAATAGGTAGTCAAAATATTGGTATTCCAGTTTAGGTTAGACATTATCATATTCTCATTTATTGTGGAGAAAAATGGAAAATAACTTCATCATTTTTTTTTCAGTTAAATGAAACAGTTTTATTGGAACCGTTTATTAGGGTAGTTTATTGATGGGTATTTCAAGATGGTTAAAGAACAACCAAATAGCTATCTTAACAGGGAAAACAGATGGTTTTTCTAGTGTTATGTTCTTAGTTTTACTTACCATTGCCAAGGCCTTTACATGGATTCATATTTGCTTTGATAACCACCTATTGACATTTTACTTGACCTACTGCCTGAACCCATTTAGACACCATTAATACTTGAAGAAATATGTCCCAAATATAAAGGTACAGATATTTTAATTGTGGCCATGACAAAGTAATTTATACCAGACTAATCCTTCCATCATATGCAAATGTAAAACAGAACAAAATACACTAAGCAAAATTTTTCAAACTTTGGAGAACAAGCAGTGCTGAAATGTGATTCTTGACAGAAGAGAAACATATGAGGTAATGCTATGGTTACTCCAGCTTTCTGATTTAAGGTACATTCCAGAAAATAAAAGGAAATAGAGTCTGAGCAAAGCATGGCAATATTGCTGAGGAGAGGAAGCAGGATTCTGAGCTGAGCCTACTGGAGTGGTTAGAAATTGGAGTGTGGAATGTTGGGAAGGATGTTACTGCACATAGAAGGATCTAGTTAAACCTTTGGAACAACTTTAAGCTGCATATATGTAAGATGAAATTGCATGAGATCTAGGGAGTTGAGCACTGAACAGTGATTCCCATTAGTGAAAAAATGCAAGGAAATATAGAAATTCCATCCTGACAGAGCATCAAGACCATGTTGAATACATCAGGTTTTCAGTTGAGATTTTAAAAGGTAATACTTGAAAAGAGAGGTCATATTTAAAAAGAGAACAACTTGAGCCATTTAGCAAAGTCTAGTCTAACCTAGACCTCCTTTAACAAAGCGTAAAATCAAGCCTGATTAATCCATTAGTAAATTAATTGTCTCCTAGAACTAAACTCATTATTCTTTAAAGGAGAACAACAAAATCCAGACTTTTGACACTGTAGCATTCAAAATATTTTTTAAATAATTTTCTTATTAGTTTCGAGTATACAGTACATTGGTTAGAAATTTATATATTTTATGAAACAATCCCCCTGATTACTTTTTCTTCCCTCTGGCTCTCCACCTAATCATTTCATTACTGCTGACTGCATTCTCTATGCCATCCTCCCCATCCCTAAGAACATCTATCGACTACCAATTTGTTCTTTAACCCGTCACCATTTTCTCCCAGCCCCACAACCCCCTTTCTTCTGCCGCCACCAGATTGTACACTACATTTAAAAAGATATATATATATTTTAATTTAAAAAGTGCTAGATATATGAAGAAGCATAAAATTATTGCCTATAATTAAGAAAAAAAAACATAAATAGAACCACAGACACAATTTTGAGCTATGATACAAAAAAATACATAACATCAGTTTTTAATATATTTTAGAAAAGATAAATATACTGGTTTATAAAGAAAGGAAACTCTCAATAGAATAATGGTGGTTATAAAACAATGTGAAATAAAAATTATTGAAAGGCTAAATTCTTTAAAAGCCGAAATACTTAAAATAAGAAATTTATTAGATAAAATATTAACAGATTGAAAATTGCAAAGGAAAAAAATTTTTAAGTTGAACACATGGGAAGAAAAATTACCCAGACAGAAATTTAGAGAGAAAAGCTGGCAAAAATAAACAGCGAATCAGTCATCTGTGGGAATATACCAAAAAGTCTAACATTTCAGTGATTGATCAGATGTAGAGCAGAAATTGGAATAGAAAAAAAATTTTGAAAAAATAATGCTGAAAAGTATATACTTGTGTTGAAAAATATCAACTCACAGATTCAAAAAGCTCAATGAATCTCAAGAAGAATAAACAACGAGAAAACCATATCTGGCGAATCATAGTCAAATTGCTGAAAAGCAAAGATAAAGAAAAAATTCTTAAAAGCAACTGGGAGCTAAAGGAATTACACTCCTGAGAACAATTATAAGAAACATCAATAACTTTTCTTTAGAATCCATGCAAGCACAGACCTCTAGGGAATGACATCTTTACCATTCTGGGAGGGAAAATGTCAGTATTCTAGAATTCCATATCGAGTAAAAAATACTGTTACAAAAGGAAGATTATATAAAGATATTTTGAGATAAACCAAGGATGGATTAATTTATTACCAGTAGATATACAATACAAGAAATATTATAAACAGTACTTTATATATAGATGGCATCTCGTATCTGTGTGAAGAAATAAAAAGCACAAGACTAATAATACAGACTGAATGTTTGTGCCCTTCCCAAATTCATATGTTGAAATCTCATCCCCAGTGTGATGGCATTTTGAAGTGCAGCCTTCAGGAAGTGATTTAGGTCATGAAGGTGGAGCCCTCATGAATGGAACTGGTGCCCTTATAAAAGAGACCTCAGAGAGCTTTCTTGCTGCTTCTACCACATGAGGACATAGAGAGAAGAGAGCTGCTTATAAACCAAGAGGCATGCCCTCACCGAAGACCACATCTATCAGTGCCTTGATCTTGAACTTCCCGATCTCTAGAACTGTGAGAAATAAATCTCTGTTGTTTATAAGACACCCAGTCTATAATCATCCATTGTATTAGACGACGACAGAAATTGGTATGAGCAGTGGGGTTGCTGCTACAACAAATACCTAAAAATATGGAAAAAACTTTGGAACATGGCCATCTTTTCTGATACATGGTATAGAAGAGGAGCTAAGTTCTGGAAAATTCCAGAAGTAAACAATTCATAAAATTACATGCTGTTCTGAGTAATATGATGAAATCTTGTCCCATCCTACTTTGTCTCACCCCAGACATGAATCGATTCTTTGTCCAGCATATCTATGCTGTATGTATAGTACAATAAGATATTTTGAGAGATCATATTCACATTAACTTTTACAGTATATTGTTATAATTGTTCCATTTTTGTTACTAGTTATTGTTAATCTCTTAGTGCCTAATTTATGAATTAAACTTTATCATAGTTATATATGTACAGGAAAAACATAGTATAGATAAGGTTCAGTGTAAGCATCCACTGGGGGGGGGGTTCTTGAACTACTGTATTCTTTTGTTGTTGTTGTTGTCATGAAGAACTACTGTATTCTTATTTATATCATATGTGCATGTGTGTTGGCATCCATCTGCTTTTACATAGTAATCTGCTGTTTCTTCCTTCTTCTTAGATTGCAGGTTATTTTTGTGACTCAGTTGTTGAATCTGATAGAGATTATTGCATTACTTGACACCACTATTTCTCTCTCTCTGTCCCATGCTCCTCCAGTCTGCCCAAAGGAAAACCTCATTATTTCTGCCCTGTGCCTCCCTTAGGCATTAACTTCCCATCAGAAGCTGGGTAAACAGAAGTTTTTAATTCCTCCCTGATCCATTTGTGTTGACAGACAGCTTCCTTCTCTGTAGCCAGATATAGTGGGGGAAGGAGAGGGAAGGATCAGACTTTGAGCAGAATTGCCCATCTGGAGTTCCCATACCTGTAGCAGACAGAAAAAGGTTATACTAAGCACACACTCAAAAACATTGAGCTGACAAAATGGTTGATAACACTCTTCCATCTAAGAAGATAGAATCTTAACCTCTCTTTTCTTTGCATAAACTGTAGCCCAGATCAGATTTTAAAAGGAGTGATATTTGAAATTCAATTTATACTTACATGCTTACATCTCGACAAGTATATCTTCTTAGTAGTTTTCAGTTTGTAAATTGGACTGAATATTATTCCTTTTCTTATATCAACAAATTACTTTGTTTACAAACATATATGTCTAACCACAGTGAAAATTTTCTCACTTCTGTCCCATCCCTCACTGCCACCTTCTATATTTTCAATGATAGCAAACTTTCTCTAATGTTTACTTGTTTGAGACCATTTGGTAATTTTTAAAAGACATACTGGCCTCAACTATCATTATTTGTATTACCTATAACATTATTAACAGATATAGTTCCCCTAATACCGAGTTCTGTGTTATTTTATCCATTTTCTCACAGAAATATGGGTCACTTATTCTTAAGGCATAGTAAAAACATTATATACCTTTCGTTTAGCTTTATTTTTCCCAATTTAAAAAAATGATGTTGGGAAGAGAAGCTATACAGCAGAGAGAGCATGAACACAAACACCAACCACATAAAGGCAATATTTTGTTACGATTCTAAACAGGTTATTTTGCATTAAGATAAGTAGAATTCTTTTGAGAATGTGACTGTGTTACTGCAAAGGGAATACTCCCTGAAGGAAATATGACTTCCACCAACTCTCTAATGCATTTATTTTTCAGGTATATTTCAATATGAAAGACATTGAAATATCCATACTTGAAAATGGAAACTAGATGAACTTTTGAAATTTGAGTTGGCTTTAAAATCCAACTAAGACAGTTCCAGTTGAGCGGACTCATTCACAGACAGTCTGTCCATATTTTTAGATACATCAGCTTGATGGCAAAAAAAGCCAAAATTATCATGTGAAATGGAAGAAATATTTGGCAAAATGCAACCTGTAATTTTATTTTCCCTGTATCCTCCAACATATTGAGGATATTGTGCACTGGGAGTAGATAAATAAGTACTTATGGGAACTTTTCTTCCCAGCTGGCGAGGTGCTTGACAAGCAAGGGGCTTAAATAAAACCAATGATGAGAAAAGTAACAACAATGACAAAAAAGATAAACCTTTGTCCATGCTCATGTTGTCCTGGCTAAGACTGTCATTGAAGTGTCCAAACAGCTGTGCCTGTGTTAGGTTGGTTGCCAGCTGATCAAAAGTAAATCTGCTTATAAGAATCAGTCCACCAGAAATCTGAGGCCTTCCTAGGGGTGAGTGTGATCATTCATTTCCAGCATCCCCATCTCTCTGTAAAGCTGTCTATCTTGGTTATCTGTGAGGGAGTAAATAATTTTTGCACTACAGAAGTAGTAGCAGTCATAGTAGTAACAATAATAGCAATAATAATGTTATAATTCATTAAACACAATGGAATATGCACTGCACTAATTGCTCAGTAGACATTGTCATATTTAATTCTCATATCAATCCTTTGATGCTAGTCCTGTGTGTAATTTTTTTTTCAGAGAGAATTTATTAAATCACCTAAAGCCATATAGTTAACAAGAGCTGGAACGAGGATTCAAACAAAGCCTGTTTGATATAAATCACACTCTCAACCTAAACTAAACTACAGCAATAACGACATCTTCCAATACCCTCAACTCTCACCCATAAGCTTGATCATTTGTTTCTTACTTTAGGTATTGTAATTTAGCACGTTATTGACTATACCTTTCTTCCTAGAGAGGGGAAGAAGAACTTCCTAATGGCAAGTTGAAATCTTCCCCAGGGCAGTTTCATGGCTGTTGTTTTGGCTCTGTAGGCCTTTCCATAATAGAAGCAGGAGGCCTCTGGTGAAGCAGAGAGCCAGAATCCACATGGCATCAGTTACACCACAGATAAGTATGAAGCAGCTGAATTCACATAATTCCCCATTCTCATATAAGGAACAGAACACATTTCAATGCCAAGTCAAGAGAGGAGGAGGATTTCCCTGCTGTCCCTTGGGGGTCTGAGTTAAACAGAAGAGTGAATGTACTGAAAAGAGAAACAAAAGCATGAACCCCCAAATGAGCATCACGGCAGTAACACAGAATCCATTTCCTAGATTTCGCAGCCAAAAAAATGCTGGCGAGCAAATGAACTTCTATATTATTCCAATCAAGTGACAGTAAATGGATAGTTAGTTGTTTCTTGCCAAAAATGGCAACCCTTCCCTGGCCCTGAGAGATAATACGCGGTCCTGCAGTACACGGCCATTTCAGCTGCCTCACAATAGTGGATGTACATTAAGCTATTATCATTGCAAAAGGAGTGATTACAATGTTTTCTCTGTGTCAAATCTAAAAACCCATAGAGGAAAGCCATTGACTTGCCTAGGTATAAAAGCCATTACGCTTGTTGTCAGCATTTGAGACACAGCCCAGCTGGTTTTTCGAAACAGTCAAGACATTTAGGACACATGCAATGAGATCAGCTCTACTTGCTAGTGATGTAATTACTCTGTTTATTCATTTTAATGATCCTATAAAAGAGAATGAGAGAGATATGGTGCTAGGGCAGAACAAGGAAAAGAATCTAGAAAGGCAAGTGTGCCATTCTTTAGAAGCAGGATGTGAGGCCGATGAGCATGAAATAAGCCAGGATTTGCTGAAGGTAGCTCCCTGTCTTTTATGCAGTCAGGAAAGCCAGCAGATCTGGAAGTGATTGTTTCTAGCAGGCATCTTTTGTAGCCTCAAACTGGTCCCTATAGCAACTCATTGATTAGAAAAGATCTGTAATCATTATGTTTGGATATTGCTTAATTCTATCTTCCCTGGTTTTATAAGTTGAACCACATAACAATGAAGACCTAGATTTTAAAAACTTTCAAGAGTTATTTAATTCAAACCTCAAACCCAGGGCAGAAATCTCCTTCCAGTATAATCCTGATCAATGCTCATCCAGTATCTGGTTGAATATTGTTGATGAATCAGGAATCAGCATTACTTTTGGAAGCATCCTATTCAATTTTGGGATATATTTAATGGTTATAACATCTTCCTTTAAACTGAGCAGAAATTCATGTCACTGAAACATCTATTTTATCAGTTCTAATTCTTTATGAGCATTCCATATTAATTTTAGTTCTTTTTTGCTATGCCTGTCCCTACTTTTAATGTACCAAACATGTCATCCTTTAGATTTTTTTCCTCCAAAAAAATAATATTCATCCACTTAAGGAGAAAATTATTGTAGAATTAATATGTGGTAGGCACTATGGATTCTATAGTGAGTAAGAGACATGGGGTATCAAAGAGTTCATAGTTCAGCCTGGTTACAGAGAAGTCAGCAGTTTAGTAAATCATGATAAAATGCTCTAGGTGCTATGATAGTATTTGGGAGGGTCATCGAATCAGACCTAGCACATTCCCCATGTGTATGGACTATGGATCTCTTACCACCCCAGATACACACTAAATTATTGATTATCTATTTTTAAGAAGTAGTAAAAAATAAACCTAGTACTGCAATGTGGAAGTACCATCTACCTTAACTGAATACTGTAATATATTTTACTGAAGTAGCCTAACATGTTACTTTTCTTTTATAATTATAATAATACCTGATAGTCTTTTTTTCACATGAACCTTTATTCAACCAGATCAATTTGCCATGTACATATTCCACCACATTTTAAAATCCAAATCCTAGATAATAACATGTATCTATGTTTAAGTTTATCTTATGGATTTAGGCCAAAAGATGCAACTAATTTTGCATTTTTCTTCTATCGTACCACACATTAATTATATATTTCATTTTTAAAGGAACAATACCACCTACCGAGATTTATCTATTGTTGGATTAAAAATCTATTTTCCCACAATTAATCTTTCCATTTTTTCATTCTTCCTGCCTTTTTTTTTCAACTTTTGTCTCTATCAGTAGACACAAATAGTAAATAAACATTTCAAGACCAAATTAAGGCACTATCACTCATACCTGAATACACATGTAAACATACAGACACAGATTGTTTTTAAAAGATCAAATTGATAAAAACAATGATAATAACAATAACAAATAACAATAGTAAAACTATTATCTTTTCTGTTTTGAAAATCTGATTTCTATAAAATTGCTAATAATATTTAATGCTTTGCTTAGATTTTTAAAAATTTTCTGAAACATTTCCACATATATTTACATGCTTCCATCGAGCCATAGGATTAATAGAGGCCAAATATTATCATTGTTATTTTATAAATGAAAACTGAGTCATAAAATACCAAAAAGCTAAGAACTGTATTCCTGACACCCAGTGGTCTTTAAATATATTACAGCATAACCGAAGTTTAAGATTGTGTGTGTGTGTGTGTGTGTGTGTGTGCGTGTGTGTGTGCGCACGCCCATAAGCAAAAACATTACCCTTGGTTTTCTTATTATTGACAAGTTCATGGCATGGGCTAATGATAAAATGATAGGTGAAAAGCAGACACTGACCACTGCTAACTCAAATGTTATGAGATTAATCGAGAGAGTATAGAGTGAATTTGATTAAGGTAGATTTTAAGCAAAGTACTAAAACAGGCAATATGTGCAAAAGTCAGGAGGTATAGATTCAGAAGTTTCAACTGGCTTGCATTATATAAACCATAATGAACTTTACATTTCTTGGCAAAATTTCTATGTTTAATAAAAGTTTATCATTCCTTCAATAAAGCTCTGGGGGTACTTCAATGGATTATAAAGGAGTCTGAAATCAAGCCACTTCAATTTTCACACTTTTCTTTTGCTCCTTTCTAACGAGAGAACTATAAACTTGGACCTTCAATAAAATCAGAGCCTTTGATGTGGCCATTTATTTTTAAAAGGCGTTCTATAGCATACCAATTGCTGAATCTAGAAACTCTCCATTGATATTCCATTTAATAAACTAGCAAGCCAGGCACATTTATTTTAAAGTTCAGGTTTAATTAAAAGATAAGACTAGAGTGACAGAATGGCAAGGGAAAGAGGAATGTTGAATTTTTTTGTTTATTATTGCAGAGCAGCTGTTTTTATTTTTAACTAATCTCCATTAATGTCAAATCAAAAGGCAGTACTTTTTATAGGCTTTTGCATTTACCTTGTTACCTGCTTCCCTTAGGAAATTTCTATGCCTTCCCTCTTCTGGATTGAAATCCAGTAGGAGCTCATTATTTATTGTCTAGCTGAAAAGTGCTGGGTTATTTTTGAAAATTAAAAATCATCATTTGTTTAAAACTCATGCATTTATTTAATCAAAGCAGTATTTGCTAAGCACCTACTGTGCATTAGCCCTATTTGGGTGTTGGGCAGGGTTGAGCAGTAAATAAAGACCACAAACAAAAACAAGCAACAAAAATACAAATTAAAAACCAAACAAAAAAATTCTGTTTTTCTGGAACTTACTTTGATAAGTTTTTCGTACTTACCTTTAAGACAGAGATAAGAAAGGGCTTATGTAGGTGCAGGAGAAATGGGTAGAAGAAAGTGTAGGGTGGGTCTAGGAGGTATCATTAAGATGTGTCAGGAGAAACTAGCTCACCATGACTTGTCTCTCCCAGAGTCCATTAGTAAATGAGCTGCATACTCTTGGAAGCTCCTGAGCTGCATCATAACATCCCTCATTCCAAAGTGTCCAGGATAAGGACAGAAAAGGAAAATTAAAACTAGTGAAAATAGCTCTGTGTGAATATCTGGGTCCACATGTTCCTTGAGGAAGAAAACTATGCAGTAGATGTTAGGGGATTTCTTTTTGAGACAAGTAATGCCACATTTTCTATTACTATGAAGTTCAAAATACATGCAAAAATATCCCTTCTAGAAGAATGTAATATTTATTAATTTTTTTAAAATTTATGGAATCATAATGGGTAAATATCCATTAATGGAGAAAAAATTGAGTTTTATTTACATGGTGTGTTGAAACAGCAAAGAAATTGATGACAGACTACTTACCAAAGTGTTCTCACAAATATAATTTCATTTGATCTTCAGCAAAATCTTGAGGTGGTTATTATTTTATAGTCATCATTCTACTCATGAAGATCCAAAAGCAAACTCATTGAATGACTTACCCAAGTTGATACAAACTATTCAGTACCCAAATCAGAACTCAAAACTCAGGTGTAACAGCATCAGACTCCATGGGATTCCCACTGAATGAAACAGCTTTTCAATCGACTGAGCAAATGCAGAAGTTTTTGTTAGGAAAAAAGCATATTTTTTAGACAGTTTGAAGATTATAAATGTAGCAATCCTCACAGCATCTCCTCTTGAATTTTTTTAGTGTGAATACATTCTAATTTGAAACTCCCTTCTAAGATTACTAAAGAGAAAGTAAGATAACTAAATCAAAGTAGCGTAAGCACTTGGGCAAAATTATACTGTATTAGTCCTTAGATAGTGGAACTGGTATTATTGATGTTTACTGTGTTTGGTGGGAAATTTGATAATTTGCAAAGCTGTCCAGGACATTTTGAGTGGTTATTCTATAATCACAAAGGCCAGCAATGTAATATGGGTTTACACTACCTCTGAGCAAGAACTCTTTCCCAGAACTGTAACTGGAAGCTGAAGCAGTAAAAATCTAAATGTAGAAAAGTATGGATGTACTTTCAACATCATTCCCTGTAATGATGTAGGGGGGCAGTAGGTGTGGGGTTAAGACCACAGGCTCTGAAGTTGAACATATGTGAGTTCATATCTTCACTCTGGTATCTGTGAACAAGGTGAGAGTAGAAATTTTTATCACTCTCTCTAAGCTTCAATTTTCTCTAATAATAATAATAACAATAACAACAACAACAGCAATAATGTATAAATCATAACATTGTGCTGATTAAGGAAGATATAAACAAGTACAGAATTAGATTTATTGCATCAGTTATTCAAAGTATGAACATTATTAATCCCCCTCTCTCCTGCTTTAAGGTCTGTGCATTCTCATTTAGGATTTATCTTCTTGGATTTATCTTGGAAATGTTTCTTTTTTCATTTATCTTGGAAAATAGATCATCTATGCTTACATAACACATAGAGAGCAATATTTTTAATGTAGGGTACATTTTGTTGGAATAACCATACTTATATGATGTGCGTTAATTATTTATATTTCACCTACATCTTAAAGATCTTGAGATACCTTGAACTTGTCATAGGTTCAGAAGATAATATCTAAGAAAAGCATATGGCATATGCTTTATTTCTAGACACTTGAGGTGAGACAGTCAGGCTTTTCATATGATCCTAAGCTTTTTAGGTCCACATCCTCTAAGATATGGAAAAAAGGGGGAAATATGACTCATAAAAAATTTTGCATTCAGGCAAAATATGTAAGGCAAATTGCATTATAGAGTTAAATGATTTCCCTGAAATAAAGTTAAGGAGGAATTATGGCAAGCATCTCTGTTTAAGAGACAGATTAACACAATGGATAATCTATGGCTTAATAAAAGACAGAACTGCTGTTCAAATGCATGTATCTACTATTGAATCTTTATAAAGGAGAAGGTATTATTATTATATGTATCTCAGTGAGAGGCTGTGACAATTATGCCTTCAGTTCTGTTGCATTCTGGTGATCTAAATTCATGTATGAATAGTAACCTAAGGGAAAGTCTGATGGGCATGCAATCTCTCCATCCAGCTATTGTTCCCTCAAATATTATATGTCTTAAACAAACATTTGACAGATGTTAAATTGCAGTAAATTCGTGATTGAATTCTCTAACAGGTCCCTGTAAAGGCGATAACCTATTGCTCTGGATAAAGTATAAGCCAAGCACTTTAATCAATTCTGACATAGGCACTCTATCCACAAGAAAAGAAAAAGCAAAGGAGGCAGATAGTCCCTTGGGGTTGTGGTAGCAGAGTGAGGGTGGATAAAAACAGTCCCAAAGTCAGACATTCACAATGAGACTGCATCTCCTCTGCTCTCAGTCCTGCCCTCAGTGAGATTTCAAGGGAGGCCCGCAGAACTCTGTCCCTCCTGCAGTCTCCACGTCTCAGCAGTCCCTAGAAAAGGCTACTGTTAGAACAGATTGCCTCCAAGTTTTTTGAGACTATTTCTTTCTATGTCTAAGGCGCCACAAGAAGCCTGGACGTTTTAGGTCATCCCATATCGCAAAGAGGTTTATCCATCAGACTTCATACTGACTATCACTTAATTTAAGGTCTTATCCTTTCTGTTGTGCTCTCTGGGACCCAGTGCCTATTATCAGAAAAACCTCACATTAACTGCCTCTCTGGTTTTCCTTTTCTTTTTTCCTTTCTTTTTTTTTAATTTCGTTTTTGCTCTAATGAAATATTGAAATGTATATTTTTACTGAATGTACTACTGAAGAAGACACATTGCTAGTGTGTTTTCTCCAGCAACTTGCCTACAACTGGACCTGTAAGAAAGGGTTTTTTCCCCCTTTTTTCTATTTGCCTCTTCCTTAAAACAAAATAAAACACAATAAAAGGCATATTAAATTATATGCCATCAGATATATCATCTTTACTCCTTTTTCCTGAACATATATTCTTTAACTGAAGAATTTTTTTTTTTTTGCACTTGACTTACTGCTCTTTCTCCACTCTGACTTCTATTATTATTCTTGGTATTTTAAAATAATTCAAGCATCTCTCTGTGTCTCTTTCATCCTGTGCTCCTCACTGCCAACAATTTTATCCTCCATCTTGTCTTGGCTACTTATTCTCATAGTCATTGACTAAAAGGTATCTTTTTCCATTTCTGTTGTACCTCATAATATTCATTGCAAGTGCCCATCTTATGGTACAACCTATATTGCTAGCTCAGCACTCTAGAAATCCAATCCACAACTCTACTAGTGGTTCAGTCACTGAACCTACCAACTTTTCACTGTCCCTCATTCTACTCATACTTCCTGTTTCAACCATACCCATTTCCATGAATCATCTCTATACTAATGCATTCTCAGACATATTTAACGCTCTTGATTTCTTTCTTCCTCCATCATATTCTGCTGGCTATGCCTAATTTGGTTCTAGCTTACTCTTTGCCTGCTCTTCAGTTGAGCTCAACATAACTGGAGACCCAACAAAATGATTGTCGCGATAATACACTATCCACTTATACTCTTTAATTTTTCTTTAGATCTTGAATCTCAACCAGACATTATATGTCTATACCGTTATTTTTATCTACTTATCTCAATTAAATATAAGCTACATGAAGATATCACCTTTGTCTTTTTAAAATATTCTATTTCCAACAACTAAAAGAATCCAGATGGATTACAATTTATTAATAATTAGCCATTGATAAATTAATGAACAAATAAATAAAAGAGTTAAGGCAAGAGAAAATAGGTAGTAGTGATTCCAAATGTATAGATATGATCTAAGGCTCAAGCTGGGAATGAGAAAACTGGGTAACTATGAAAGGAATGGAAAGCCAGCAGGTAAACTGGAGAAAGTACTTCAGAATCTAGGAATGTGGATAAATTGATCTAATATTAAAACAAATGTATGACTGTTGATCCAAGGCAGGGGTGTAAACTCTCAGGTCTTGTTTTGAGTAGTTCCTTGACATGAAAACCATGGATTGGCACTTAGAGATTGCTCTGCCAAAAGGAGAGTTTAAAATATCTATGATAGAAGCACAGATCTAGAAGATACCTTAAGCCCTCGCAGGCCTATATGAAGCAAACTATTACATCCTCATTGATAGGATTAAATAGACTTGAATGTTTGTCTTATGTGAAGAGGTGATGTATATAGTTTTTTGTCTGATGGATGATACAAAAACCTGAGTATAAAAAAGTGTAATGTTCTGTTGGCAATCTGAATCACCTTTGAGTTTAAATTTGTTATTTTCTTGGTAGAGTGTTTAACACAAAATTAAAAACAAGTCATGTGGACACTATTCCTTGGTGCTTACTAAAATAACTCAGCTGTAACTCTACACCTGGAAAGAGGCAGTAGACAAACAATGAGCAATTCACACAGTGTTGCCCTATTCCTAAGATATAATTGCTGGAGGCCCATAACATATTACACTGGCAGATAGATTTACTAGGAAACCCAGCCTTAATGTGTAATGAAAATAGTATGGATATAGATAATAGTAGAGTTGTCCCATTTCTTCTCCTTACTATCTTTGTGATTTAGCGTGTTTAATTACCTTTGGCAGCTCTTTCTACATCTGTAAATGCAGATGATAACATTTATCTTTGAGGTTGTTGTAGAGATTAAAGTACTAAATGCGAACTTCTAGCTATGTATGTCATCAGAATAGGTGCTCAAAAGTTCTAGCTGCCTTCTCCACTCCCATGTGCACCTAATAATTTGTCTTAGTCTGCTACATCATATTTTCAGATGGCAAATAATTTAATAAAACTTTACAATTTTTAAATATTAGGGCTATTGTCCCTAATAATCATAGTTTCTTGAAAGTTATGTAGTAACTTAAAAATGATAAAGGTGGTTAGTGATAAGTTAGGGACTTCTAAACCCAGCCAAATCGATCCTATATTAAATGTAGGGATGCTTTAAACTAGTCTGAAGAGAATATACTGTGACTTAGGTATACGTATGTCATAGAAACCCATTTCTTATACCAAGGATATAGTGGAACTAGAAATACTGAGATACATCGCTGTGATATTATGTATACATTATGACAGCATTAAAACCTCCCCATTTTTTCTACCTCAGAACTTCTCAATTAACTCATTTCTCACTTTTGAAGTTAAAATTTTGACTAATTTTACTCACTAGAGGGAGCTGGGGAGAGAATTCTAGAGTGTTCTGGTTTGCCTTATATCCTTATCACCTTAAGGCACATTATTCAACTCCTAGCTACGTGCTTTATGTACTTTCTTCTTTCTTTTGAATTTGGTTACGCATTTTAAACTTGCATAGGATATTTCATCAGCCGATACAGTATGTAGTCTTTTACAACTAATTTTCCTCCAGACTATACTAGGAAGAAAATGAAGTTTAATACAATCTTAGGCAGAGACATTCTGACCACCATTTGGACAAGGAGTAACCGAACTATCCTAGTAAGAAAGGCAGTGTTTGTCTTTGGATTCAACTCTATTAAAATTTTGCCTGTGGCACCTTTTCCCTTTAGACATTTTTGGAGATGGGTCTTGGGCCACTCTGTCAATAAGCCAAGGCAACATCCAGAGGCCTTTAAAGGGACCCATGATATCAACTTCAGGGGCTGTGTCAGACAGTGAGCATTCCACTTCAAAAAGTATCAAAGTCCAAAGTGTTATTGCTTTTACTTCATACTATTTCATTTATTATTTTAGATGATGCGATCACCAAGCAAAAGCTGAGACCATTCGTGTTGCTTGCTATGTTCCCAGCTGAATTATTAATCTTCTGTCAAGTTTAATTCCTGACCCTCAATGTAATTCTATTTCAGCAGTTGATTTGTCTATTAGCCTCACTGCACTTGAATTCTGTTGCTCCCCTGGCTATAGCCAGCTGAGAAACTGTTTTTCGAGTACTTAGCAGAAAAGCTCTATGCTTTATTGACTCATATTTTAATTTCCATTATTATTCTTACTGATCAAGTACTTGAAAACAAATGTTCTGAGAGACTTTCCTCATACACTGAAAGGTGATTGCTAAATTTTATATATGTCCAAGGACACAAATTATTAGAAAATCTTTCATTCTTTATACCATTAATAGACTCCTGGAGGAATCAGTGGTACTGAAGGCAAAATAAATAAATAAATAACTGAGAAACACATGGATTGGTACAAAAGAAAGAAATAGAGACTAGGGCTCGCTTTCACCATTTCTGAATATTACTATCTATTATGATAGTATAAACATAAGTACATTAAAGTATAAATGCAGTGTTTAAATGAGAATGTGGCATAATTCAATAATTAACAAAACATGATCCTAGAGTGAAAGATAAATATAACTGAATGAGATGACGTTATACTTTGGGACTGCCTCACTTTAGCACATATAAAATTGATGACATTGCAATATGTTGAACCAATCAGCTAAATCACTCTAACTGTTATTAGTGTGTTATCACCAACAGTAACAGAATTCTGAAGTGTATAGAGCAGGGATACTTCAGGAAAAAGTGTTCTTCAGCATTGCTGAATATATGAATCAGTGAAAGGTCTTTCTGTGTCCCTTGATGAAAATTAAAGTAAAATTGCCAGTACCTTTTCTACTTCGATCTCCTGCTGAATAGCATTTATATAAATACCCTTACAGTTATTTACTCAATTCCTCTCCTCCAGTGTGAGAATGTACACTTCCTCATAAGAAAGGTCATTCCATTTTTGAATTAACCTGATAATTAGAGAATTTCTTCTTACGATGACTCTTAAGGCTCCTGCTCTTACTCGTTAATATTGATGGCATGCAACACTGGAAACCAGTGAATGTTTCCTGCTTCTGCTGCTGGTTAGCTTTTGAAATTACCTGAAATCTTCACCTTTAGCTTTCCTTTCTCCTTTCTTCCATTTTCCTCACTAAAAGAAAAAAAAAGGTTTATCTTCCCTTCTTATACCTGGACATACTCTGATATGTTTATATCTTTATAAGCTGTTTTCTTCCAATGACACCAATTTTCAGATACTTTCTAACATCAAGGGTTTCTTTCCTGGGATTTTTTTTGTGCATCATCTTTCAGTGATCATCAATTGAGTTATTGGACAAATATTTACTGAGTTGTCTGTAGATATCTTTTATTGTGATATTCATTGGGATTAAAATTAAGCTTAAGGCAATCTCTATCTTCCAGAGTCCATCAGTCTAGGAGATACTGCAAGGTAAACCAGCAATTATTATAGTGTATGGGGAGATAAACACAAGAATATGTAAAGCTCTGTCAGAAACGTATGCCTCTTTAAAGGATCCAGAAATATTTCCCAGAGAAAGTGACGTTAAAAGTGAAGTATACTGAAGAAGGAAGTGGACACAAATGAAGGTCTTGTGATGTCTTCCAGAGATGATGGGCATAGGAACAAAAAACTAGAAGTGAGAGAAGACATGGTATAGTTTAGAGCATCTGGAACACAGAGGAAATGAAGTGTGAAGTTCAGCTCTGGCTATAAACAGGGGTTGAACTGTGAAGACATTTGAGGGCCATGGTTAGTGTATGTCTTCTTCTGTTCAGGCTGCTATAACAAAATGCCACGGACTGGGAGCTCATAAACAACAGAAATTTACTTCTCACAGTTCTCACGCCTGGAAGTCCAAGATCAAGCTGCTAGCATGGTCAGGTTCTTGAGAAGGGCCTTTTCCAGGTTGCAAACTCCTGACTACTTACAGTGTCCTCAAAAAGGATAGAAGGGGCTAAGGAGCCTTGTAGGGCCTCCTTCATAAGACACCAATTCTAATCATGCCGGCTCTGCCCCTATGACCTACTCACTTCTCAAAAGCCCCACTTTCTCATACTATCACCTTGAGAATCAGATTTTCAATATATGAATTTGGGGAGGGGGGTGACACAAACATTCAGATCATAGAAGTGTATTTGTTTCCCAGGGCTGCCATAGCAAATTATCATACACTGGGTAGCTTAAAGCAATAGGTATGTATTCATTCAAAGTTATAGACACAAAAGTACAAAATCAAAGTGAAGGTCCTACTTTCAAAAAAGGCCACATTCTGAGGTTCCAGGTAAACGTGAATTTGGAGGGGGGGAAGTGGGCAGGTACACTATGTAAGCAATTGGGATTTTATCATTATGCAATAAAAAACCATTGATAGGATTATGTAGGGTCTGTAAATTAGAACTATCTGAAATATATATAAGAGCAGGTATGAGGAGAAAAGCAGTAAATTTAGTTTGAGATTAACTGAGTTTAAAATATCTAGAGGCATTAATATGGAGATTTTAAATGGCAATTAATATACAAGTTTGGGTTTTAGTAGAAATATCTAAATTATATACTGATTATACCCACATACAATTCCATGATGCTTATTTTTTCCTAACTTATCTAGTATGAGACATTGGTTCACAAGAGCTAATTGCTAAATATTCGGAAATCTTGTGAAGCCCTAATAAATATTTGGGATTCACGACCAACCACAGTGGGACTATTTATCCTTAAAGAGTCAATGAGTATCCTCATACCACTAAATTTTTCCCATTTGAAAAAGCTGATGAATATTTCAAACCCTCCCAGAGAAATATTACACAAAATCTTTGTGTTTGACACAGTTTAAGGAGTTCTGATGTTATTGGTACTTTAAATTTCAAGATCATCCAGGAGGAGAGAAAATGATGGCAAACCTTAGTGAAAAATGATGTTTGTATAAAAGTAGAGGCTGGGGGACCTTTGAAGAGAAGGAAAAGCTGCAAGTAAAACAGAGCAGTGTGGAGTGTATCCAGAGAGAAGTAGCGAGTAGTGTGGAAGGCTGGACAGAGGCAAAGCACGATGAGGTGTGAAAGTTTCAAAATTTAGCAACAACCTTGCAGTTACATTGATATACTAGTTATAGTTATAGGAATCAGGTTAAAGGGATGGGGAGGTTCAAGAATGAATGAATGAATGGACTTGAAAAACAGGAAGTAAGTGAAGGTTACTCAGAATCTTAATAATAATTGAGAAGTAATCGTGAGGTGGCCACCATAGGCAAGCATAGGGTGTGAGGAAGCCTTTATTTTTAAGACTAGAAAGGGAGTTTGTTTAAATGCTAATGAGAAAGTACCAGTATAAAGCTTAAATACAATATCACACCTCAGTTTTACTAGCCAATTCCCAGACCATTCCCTTTTGAATAAAAAGCATACAATCAGGGGCTTGCCTTCCTTAGCATTTAATCTCCAGATTCTAGAGAAGTGCCAATCTCAAAGAAGTCCTCAATAAATATTTATTGAATGAGTGCATGCTTGTTTGAAAAATATTAGAAATATTCAAGGAAATTTAATATAGTACATAGAGTATATTTACTTATTTGACTAAGTTGGAAACAGTATGTCTTTCTAAATTTAATATAGCAAATTTAAAGCCACATACTTTTTAAAAATAGAAACTATATATATTTATGCATGTCACTTGTGTTTGTGTTTTGTATAATTTGTGCATCATTTCTACTGCTCTTATCAGCAAAAACTCTTATTTGTGCATTCAGGAGTGGTTTATGTGGAAAAAAAATGTATCTAGGTTTAGCAATTCAATTTTATGCATTAATTATGACATTATCTACTGGCTAGGTAGACTATTTTCACAGCAGTACTTTAGCATCCACCTACAAAAGGTACCTGAGGAAATCATAGAAGATAAAATAAATAAATAATATATTCACCAATTCAGCCTAGAAGCTGTTTCCTTTGCCGTCCCTGCCTTGAGCCAAGTAAGGTTCCCAATTATGAACTTTGAATACTGTTGTAGTTAGTAATTTCCTTCTGCTATTTCAGGCTGTTGGCTCCCACTCCTCCACTCTTCCCTCTCCTTTTTCATGGCCTAGTCCCTGCCCCAAAGTGTGTGTGCCTGTGTTTCTCTCCCTCCCTCTGTCTCTCTGTCTCTCTGTCTCTCTGTCTCTCTCTCTCTCTCTCTCTCTGTCTCTGTCTCTCTGTCTCTCTCCTCTCTGTTTTCATGTAGGAGGTGAAAGGCAGCTAATTATATACTAAAACCTCCTCAAGATATCTTTAAAACGGAGGATTCCTCTGACAATAAGATAGTATATCTCAGTATGTTTGGTCTGATATATCAGCTGCTTTTGACTAATTACTTCATTAATGCCTGAGCTTCCACAAATATAATTCTTTATTTGTCTCCCACTTTGTGACTAGTGAGCCATTTTGGTGTTTTTCTTAAAGAAAATCCAGCCTATTATGATGTGCTTTCTCTGCTTTCATATAGTCTCAGCAGCAGAGAAGGAAAAAACTCTTAAAAAGTGAAAAAAAAAAAAGGGAAGAAAAAAGAAAAAAAGAAAGAAGGAAGCAGATCGCTTCATTCCCTTAAGCAATATGCATTTAATTTTCTCAATGTCTTTCTGTAGCTTAAAAGCTCTTTTTTTTTTTTTAGCCCGAATAGTAAATATTCTGTATATGGATGTACCACAGTTTGTTTATCCATTCACCTATTGAATAAAGCTGCTATAAACATTAGTGTGTACGTTTTCAACTCATTTAGGTTATACTAGGAATGTGATGGCTGGATCATATGGCAAAATGAAGTTTTGCCTCTAAGAAACTCGTGACTAACTTCCAAAGTGGACCATTCCCATGAACAATGAATGAGGAGTTCCTGCTAACCTATCCTCACTAACAAGGAAATGTCAGTGTTTTTGTTTTAGCCATTCTACTGTAGGTAGCAATTCTTGTTTTCATTTGCAATTCCCTAATGAAAAATGGCATTGAACATCTTTTCATAAGCTTATTTGCCTTCTGTATATCTTCATTAGTGAGGTATCTGTTTAGATCTTTCATTCATTTTTAATGAAATTGTTGGCTTTATTATTGTTGAGTTTTAGAATCCTTTGTATTTTTGGACACACGCCTTTATTAGATATGTATTTTGCAAACAGATTCTCCCATTATGTGATTTGCCTTTTTGTTTTCTTAAGGGTATTTGTAAAGCAGAATTTTGTAACTTTAATGAAATCTGAATATCAGTTATTTTGTTCATAAATTATGCTTTTGATGTTGTACTTAGAAACTCATCACCAAACCAAGGCCACCTATATTTTCCTTTTCTCGAATCTTCCAGAAATATTATAGTTCACGTTTTACATTTAAGTCTATGATCCATTTTGAGTTAATTATCACAAAAGCTTAAGGTCTGTGAGGACTCATTTTTTTTTTTTAATATAATGTTCAATTGTTTGAGCACATTTTGAAGACTATCCTTTCTCTATTGCATTGCCTTAGCTTCTTTGTAAAGATCAGTTGAGTATATTTGGGTGAATCTTTTTTCTGGACTTGCTATTCTGTTCCATTGATCTATGTCTGTTCTTTTAGCAATGCCATGCTGTCTTGATCATTGTCGCTTTATCATATCTTAAAGTTGGATAATGTCATATCCACAACTTTGTTCTTTCTCAGTATTGTGCTAGTTATTCTGAAGTTTTAAATTTCCGTGTTAACTTTAGAATCATTTTTTTCTTTTTTTCTTTTTTTTTTGATTAGTGTGGCTCGAGCTTTATTAATTTTATTGATCTTTTCAAACAACGAGCCTTTGCTTTCATTGATATATCTATTAATTTACTGTTCCTAATTTCATTTATTTCTGCTCCAATTTTATTATTTCTTTTGTCTCCTTGCTTTAGGCTTAATTGATCTTTTTCTTTAGTTTTCTAAGGAAGATTACATTATTGGTTTTTGGTCTTGCTTCTCTAATACAGATCAATGACATAAATTTCACTCTAAGCACTGCTTTTACTTTAGCCCACAAATTTTTGATAGATGTGCTATTTTGATGTAAAATCTATCAAAAAGTATTTTGATAGATTTTAAGTTTTTATTGAATTCAAAATAACTTGTAGTTGTTTCTTGAGATTTCTTTTTCTGACCCACGCTTTCTTCATCTGAAGAAAGTTTTTTGGGGGACTGAGGAGTGGTACAACTATCTTCCTGTAATTGATTTCTAGTTTAAATCCAGTAGTCTTGTATGCTTTGTATGATTTCTTTTCCTTTTCTTTTCTTCTTTTTTTTTTAGTTTGTTGAAGTATGTTTGGAATAGGATGTGAACTATCTTCTTGTGGATGTTCCATGTGAGCATGATAATATGTATTCTACTATTGTTGAAGTATTCTACAGATGTCAGTTATCTCCAGTTCATTGATGGTGCTTTTGAACTAATCTCTATCTTTATTGATGTTTGCTTGCTGGAACTGTCAATTACTAATAGAAGCCTGTTAAAGTCTTCAAATGCATAGAAAATTTTTCTTGTCTCCTTACAGTTTGTCAGTTTTGCCTCACGTATTTTGATGCTTCATTGTAAAGCACACACATTAAGAATTCTGTCTTCTTGAAGAACTGATCCCTTATTTTATGTAATGTTCCTCTTTTTCCCTAATAATTGTTCTTGTCTAAAGTCTGCTTTGTCTAAAATAGCTACTCCAACTTCCTTTTGATTAATGTTAGTATAGTACATCTTTCTCTATAACTTTACTTATTGTCTGTCTGTGATTTTATACTTAAAATGGGTTTCTTTAGGCAATATATAATTCAGTTTATTTTTAATGCCCTTTGACCATCTCAATCTTTTAATCTATATATGTAGACTATTGACATTTAAAGTGATTTTTGATATGGTAGATTAATACTTGCCTTATTTGTTCCATTTTTTAAAATTCATTGCCCTGCCTTTTGTTTCCTTCCTTGTCTTCTTTACTTTTTCTACTGTCTCTGGTTTTCATCAAACATTTTATGATTTCATTTTTTCTCCTCCTGTAGCATAATTATATTTTTTACATTTTTTTAGTGGCTGCCTTGAGTTCTTAATATACATTTATAACTAATCTAAGTCCTCTTTCAATTATATATCCTACTTTTTGTATATATGCAGAACAAGTAACATAACAAAGTATTGCCTGTTCTTCTTCTTGTCTCATAAAATTACTGATTCTTTCAATTATTCATAAGCTATAACCATCTTATATATTGCTGCTATTATTATTTTTGGACAAATTGTGATCTGTTAGATCAATTGGGTAAAAAAATAAAAGCTTTTTTCATTTTTATCCTTCTCTATTACTCTTCCTTCTTCATGTAGATCTGAGTTTCTGACCTTTATTGTTTTTCTCTGAAGAACTTCCTTTAACATTTCTTACAGGGCAGGACTAATGGTGACAATACCCTTGGTTTTTTCTTGTCTGAGAAGTTTCTATTTTATGTCCGTGCTTGTAGGATAATTTTGCTGTATATAAAACTTTGTTTTTTTTTCTTTCAAACACTTAAACATTTTATTCCACTCTCTTCTTGCTGGCTAATTTCTAAAGAGAACTCAGATGTAATTCTTTTTTCTTCTTCTTTAAAGAGTATTCTGCACACCCACCATCATCCCAACTTTTACAATATTTGTTTTTGGTTTTCTGTCATTTGAATATGATATATATATAAATGTAAATTTTAAAAAATTTGTCCTGCTCTATGTCCTCTAAGTTTCCTATATTTATAGTTTGTTGTTTAATTAATTTTGGAGAATATTTATTCTTTATAACTTTAATTATTCCTGGTACTCTTTCCTATCATTTTTTATTATAATATTCTATTGACAAATATATTATATCTTTTGTAATTGTCCTATGATTCTTGGATATTCTGTTCTATTTTTTTCATTCTTTTTTCTGCAATTTAATTGGCTTAATTTACATTGATATGTCTTCAAATTCACTGATTCCTCAGCCGAGTCTACTGATGAGACCATCAAAGATATTTATTTCTGTTACAGTGACATTGAAATCTAGCATTCTCTCCCAATTTTTTTTTTTTTTTAGTTTTGATCTCTCAGCTTACACTATCCATTGTTGACTGTATCTATGAGTGCTATTAACATACAAATCATAGTTATTTTTAATTCTCTGATATTATAGCTGAGTCTGGTTCTTATGCTTGCTCTATCCCTTTATTCTGTGTTTTTTCTTGCTTCTTAGCATACCTTCTGATTATTAATTGAAAGTAGACATATGTATTGAGTAATGCAAACTGAGATAAATGGACCCTTAGTGTGAAATTTTATATTAATCTGGACAGCAGCTGGTCTCTTGTTACGGGTTGCTACACCTCTGCCAGAGACTTCACTTTCCTCTAGTGTCTTGTATATATGTATCAGTGAGAAGAGCTCTTTTAGTTGTAATCTACTGGCCTTGTTGATGTGATGGTAAGGAGCAGGGGAGATAGTGTTTTATAATTTCATGATTAAGTCTCAGTCATTTAGTGGGCCTGTGTCCCTGGGCTGTGACTTTCGGAATGGTTCCTAGTTTCATTCTTTTCCCCATAGATAAGACAGGAAGTCTAGAGAGTACTAAACTTGACCTTTCTTCAGGTAGATATCTACCCTTCCTTCAGGTAGATAGCCTTGGTAAAGTCAGTTCCCTGGGAGAGTAGAGTATAGGCCTTTGTGTTTAAGAATGCTATGGGTATATTTTAAAAATGGTTACTTTTCTCCTCCCCTGCCTGAAAACAGAAGGGATTTTTCTAAGATCTTTACCATGAGAACAGGTGGGGGTAGGGCATGCAAGAGTGGAGATGAAACTGACAAAATGGTAGCCTTGCTAGTCTTCAAAGCCGGGGACCCCAGAAGTTTCTTACTCTCAAGGTAATCCACACCAGGTCTCCAGCAATTCATCAAAACACATACCATTTATGTGTTCCTACTATTCCTACTCTCTAGGAGTGTCTCCACTAGGTAAATTAATCTTAGGTGTAACTCTTGGTATTCACTTCTTTCTCCAAACTATCAAGTAGCAATGTCTTGTGACCTTAATTTTCTGATGGCCCTAATAAAAATAGTTTATTTTTAATTTGTTCAGCTTTTTTCTTGTAATGACAGGAGTGTTGATTTCCAAACTCTTTGTATGTTAGAACTGAAACAATATCCTCTTTCAATAGTAATACTTTTGAAAAATGTCTCACTGCTGTATAGCATTGATCCTATTGATTCTAACTTTTAAGGGCCTGGTAATTGGGAGATTTATGACTTTTAGTCAGCCCCTAAATCAAGTCTACATTCTTCTTCTTCAGTAGTTCTCAAAGTTAGATTTTTTAAAAATAAAACTATGCTTAAATGGATTCTGTATATAGACAATCCACAGAACAGTAGCAGGTGGTAGGTAAATAGAGAGTTGATAACTAATGAAATAGATTGATCAATTGATTTCCTAATTGAATAGATTTTTAGAGATAAACTAGTCTAAGTCCTTTAGTATAAATTGGGAAACAATCTGTTGAAAAGAAAAATTTCTCCTACTCCTACAAAGTATTTCAGCATAAATTTAAATTTAAATTTCTTCCCAATCAATTCAATGCTTTGTTTCACTGCCCTGTGCTGTCACCCAAGATTGCCTGGCTGTCTTGTATTAATTTATTTTCTTCTGGCTTTTCTTCAAGTATTAACAAAAAACTTATATATAGTTTTACCTTATCATTATGAATACCCCAATGATACCTGAAATTTAGAAAATACAATATCAAATTATTTTCTCTTCAAGTTAAAATGAATATATAAAATCCCCTTTAGAAATTCCTAAAAGCTACATGTTAGGCAATAATAGGAACCTGTTACCTAGTTCTTTGGAAGAGAAAACATAAAGAATTAAACCTAAGAGTATCACAGCCCTTTTTGCAGCTTAATTTATGTAATGCACACAATCTTATTCCCCATTAAAACATTTCATTTATTGCAGACCTCATTTGCATTAATGAGGACTGGGAATTTTGTAAAATAAAGAGGTTTGCATTCTTTTTATTATTTGTAATGTGTGTATAGTATATATATAATAATTTAATATATAATATATATGTATATTAACATATTATATACATCTACACACACACACACACACACACACACTCACACTCACACAATTCATACCATAGAATGCTTTCTTGGAACTTTATCTTAATATTGGGTTATTTCTCACTTTCATTTTTAGCCGTTTTCCTAATACATTAAAAATCTAAAGACACCAGAGAACAATTGAATTCTGGGTTCATAATTGTTCAACTATCAAGGTGGTGTCTTAGAGCTTTATCTGAACTGAGATTCCAAGAACTAAAAGTAGGTGCAGATATACATGTGCAGGGCTCTCAGGGGCTGCAGACTGTGAAGCAAAACAGAATGAATAGTAGAGCCAAACCAAAGATAATTGAAAAATCATGAAAATTTAGAGAAGAAATGTTAATTAAAGGAATCAAGAAAAAAATATATGAATGAGCATCTGCAAACAACAAGGCGTAGTTGAGAAGGATGAGCTGCTCTTACTCAAAACTTCATGGCATTGCATCAGGCTTCCTTTATGAATTGTTCTGAGTCCTAGAGAACATCATTTTTAAAAAAGAGGAAGAAGCTGGTTCTTAAGTAAATGGAATTTTACAACCCAAAGAATGTCAACTTTTTGAGTTGTACCCCTCCATGAAATAGCAAGATTCTCCTGTAATTTCATATAATTCATTTCACATCTACCTCCTTAATTATCCTTTCACACCTTTAGACAGAGAGATTACTAAAATTTTATTTTTATTTTATTGTATTTATATTTATTTTAATTTATTATTTGATTTTGATTTCCCCAGTATATCGTACAGAGTGTCAAAGACATAGTAGGAACATGATAAGTGTTGAATAAATAAATCTCTACCACCTATTTCCTAGAACTGTAAATCAACTTAAATCATCCTAGTTCTTTTATTAAAGATAGTGTAAGTAATTGCCTGGTGTATCCAGGAATTAAAAGAAATTCTTACACTTGAAGAATGAAACTTTTTAACGTAGACATGAGGTCAAAGCTTATTTATTTATGTACAGATCACGGGGAACAATTATTTCCTTACCTCAGCAGTGAGCTAGTTCAGTGACTATGGCTTATTCAGGAACTTTTTATGCTTTGTTAACAAACCATTAGTACTATGAAAAGTTCATTAGTTCTGACTTTGAAAAATAGTTCTTGGAACCTCGCTATTGTTCCAAAGGGTTGTAATCACAATAGGATATTTGAGAATATCCAGATTGGAATATAAACCCACCCAAATTATATGTTTTCTTTTTTTGTTGTTGCTGCTGCTGATGATGATTACAATGTTATAAATTCTTTGACCTTCTTTAATTTGATCTTTTATTTCTTTGAAAGTAATGATGACTATTCGACATAATCCTTTTCAATGACTATTCTTTACCTGCCTTTGGCCTTTCGTGTTGCTGTCTTTTTTTCCCTTTCTTCTGCTTATTCTATATAGTTATCCTCACAGAACATACCTGTATAGTATTCATGTTCATTTCTTTATGTACATTGCTCTTCTTTGAGTAGAATCAGTGTTGTCCAGCCCAGACAGCCAACAATGGTTTGAGAATACAGGGTTAAGAGAGAGAGGTGGTAAATTTGGACTTGCTACTGTTCCAATTAGAATATCGCTTTCTCATCATCTCATCCCTGCATCCTTGGCATTTCCAATTTTTACATAAGGTCAGTGTGATTTAGTCTGATGCTACAACATCATAGGCTACTTGATAATGTAACACTTATGTATTTCTCCTTAGCTGAAGAATTAACACTTGCTTTCCTTTTTTCTTCCAACTTTCCTCATCTCGATATGCTATTTCTCCGAGTTAGAGCTTTGGGTTAGAAGAAATAAAGATGGCCTATTTGTGCAGTTCATTCTTTGTCCCAACATCCCATGGAATTTGGTAAACTGCAATAAGTTACTACGGGAAACTACTGATAGCGCTTAATTCCTGTAAATGTCTTAGATTTTGTGGATCAAAACAAAAGAAAATTGGTAAGAACATTCAAGACACTTCTATTCTCTACTGCAGTACTAGGAAAACATTAATTATATCTGACCATCCTCTTCAAACAGGACAGCTTCATGTAATATTGGACCTCTATTCTACATTTCATTGTGGTTTGAAGTTTTTATCATTCCGTGTTTCTATTAGAGATGTTATTTGTTTTATATGCGGCTTGTCTTATATTTTTAACTAAGTTTCTGTGTGGTGACTTCAATCCATCAATTTTTACCTAAGACCCATCAAAATGGGCAGTTTACTGTCACATTTACTATTGAATGCTTGAGACATAGCAAAGAGGTTAGAGTAGATTTTCAATGAGTGTATATTGATTAATCAATTAAAAAATCAGCAGTTTGGCAAACTTTTTTAAGGTCACTATGTCCTAGTGATAGACCCATCTCTTTTCTTTTGGTACCATCTCTTTTTCTTCTTTCTTTTGTACCCTGAGAATGATTTCCATATATTATCAGTGACATTAAGAACATGGAAATCAATTCACATTAGATCAAATTACATTTATATAACAAGAAGCAAAGTCTGACAAGTGATTAAGAAGACCTTACTGATTTTATTGCTGGTAATATCTTGATTATATGTTTTTTATTTTTATTTTCAAAGTTCTCTTTGAATTTTTGATATTTTTGATATTTGATTCAATATTACACCAAGTAAGATGAGGATAGTATAATCGCTGCCATTTATAAATCAGGAGACAGAGTCAAGTAGGGTTTGTGTAACTCACATAAGGATGCAGAAATGGTAAACAAAATATTCATTTATTATATTATTTGGGGCAATAATTAATAATCATCCATAAATAGAAGTGAATTTCTATTTGTTTTCGTCCAAGGATCTAAAAGTTACTAGATAAGTGATGAAAGATTAGAAAAGAAATTATCAAGAGACCATAGAAATACTTAGTATTTGAAATTACCTCACTATGTTATTAAAAAATATCATCTGTAGGGCCTACTTCATAAATCTGTATCTGACAACTTTAATAATAGTAGTTGAAGAATAACTAAATATGATTATGTATAGGGAGAAGAGGTCTAGTCAAAATTCAATAATGAATTATATAAAAGACAATACACAGTTAAACAAGTCACATAGAGAATTAAATATTACAAGATTTTATTCTATTGTATTATGTGTCACTAAAAAAATTATTTAAATTGTTTCTCTAAGGGACATTTTTGTACTTTACCTATTTTGCTAATTTTTTACCATGTCCTACTTTATATAGACAGTAAAATGACTATCTTAATTAACTTCCAACATTTGCTGTCAGTCTCGTTACTGTTATCTGTTACTCTAATTGGAAAACAAACTTTCATCTTACCTTTGGTACTATCTAGTGTCTCATCAGTAGAAAAAGTTTGCATGAAAAGATATTAGCCATGTAAATGCTTCCAAATTATTGCAAGGAAAAAAATAGACCACTGAATTATTATTGAGCTCACTAGAAGAAAGATGCTATCTAAGTGCTAAATATTATCATTTTGTCTGGCAAATACCATTAGCTCATTATGAAGTATAGTATTCAATTATCTACAACATGCAACAGAAATGAGATACTTTGTTAGGCCCTGCTAAAGTGTTATTCTGAAATTACATCTTAAATTTATCTGTCACTACGTTTTCATTATTTTAGAAAGAATGGGCTTCGTTTAATTCAAATCCTCATTGTTTCCTTTCAGGATAAGCTGATTGGGAGGCATGAACAGCACAGTGAAGGCAGCTTTCTTAAAATATACCTCTTGTGGCTTTGTAAGGATTATACTCATGAAAAGTCAGAGATCCTGGTGTGTTCCACGTAAAATGATACATTAATAATAAGTAAAATATATAAAAAAAGAATATATGCATGTATATTGTAATTGTTAGGGGATCCATTATTTTTTAAATATGGAAAATAGGTAAAAACTTAACAAAAAGTAAAGTAGAATTCTAAAACAATTCAAATAAAAAAAATCAGAAAATAAGAAACAGAGAACAGAGGATGAATATAAAAAACAAGTTATAAACCCAAATTTCAACATATCAATAATTACAGTAAATGTGAATGAGCAAAACTCACTGATTAAAAGGTAAAAGCATTAGAACAGATAATTTTTCTATATGCTGTTCATGAATGCATGTGAGTTGATGATAAATGGATAGAAAATACACTAAGCAAAGATTAAACAAAAGGAACTGAGCAATTATATTATGACAATAGATGGAAATATCCTTACCAAATTATTAGCACAATGAATCCAATGATCTGTAAAAATATAATATATCATGACCAATTGGAATTTTCCCCCAGAAATGCAAGGATTGTTCAGCATCCAAAAGTCATTGAGTGTAATAAATCATATTACTAGAGTAAAACAGGAAAAAAAATTTAAGATTATCTCAAGCCATGTAGAATAAAGATGGCAAAATTCAACACTCTTTCACAATAAAAGTTCCCATTAAACAAGAAATAGAAATGAACTTTCACAACCTGATTAAGGATATCTGTAAAAATACCATATTCAATTCTGAAAGGCTACTTATAATTAGGAACAAATAAGAATGATTTTTTCTTACTATTTTTTCTTAACATCATACTGGAAGTACTAGCAAATCCAATAAGGAAAGGAAAAGAAATAAAAGGCATACAGATTAGAGAGGAAGAAGTAAAAACTCCTTATTTACAGATGAATGATCATGCATGTAGAAAATCCTGAGATCCAAAACAAAGCTGTTAGAACTAATAAATGAATTAAGCAAGGGTTCAGGGCAAGGTTTTAGGATATAATGTCAATATACAAAACTATTTATATTTCTCTATACTAGGAACAATTAGAAAATTAAAATTAAGGTTAATAATAACAATGAAGAATACTTCAAAATTTAATAAAGGATAACCAGGAGTTGAAAGTTAAAGTTGAAAACTATGAATTGCAAAGAGAAATTAACTGTAGCAAACAAATGGGACAATGTCCCATTTTCATGTATTAGAAGATTCACTGTTATTAAGATTAAAATACTCCCCAAATTGATTTATAGACCCAATTCACACTAAATCGGGGAACCCATGGAGAGCCTATTATTCAGGTTATCGCACAACCCCTTGTAGACTCCATCCTGTCAATCATCCATGCTCAGAAATGGACATGCCCTATGTAGTACTGAGACTTTGAGGAAAACAGCAGGTCTGGTGTCCTGTGAAGCACTGATAAAAGGCTCTGAAAAAAGTAAAAACTTTTTGCATTTCTTGGTGAATTCTGCATGCATATCCTTAACTGTTGTAGTAATCAAACATAGCCCTTTCTAATTTACAGATCCTATACACAAACATTATTTTATTTAATGGTTGTATATATCACTTGCCATGATTCTTCTGTTCTGAGTATTCTCCTTGGAGCTCTGCAAAGATGTAGCCTATTTGTATTAATGCACAAGGCAGGAGATCATACAAATACATGAAAGTATGAGATTTTGTCAATACATATATTTCTTTTAATTCATTACTTATTATTTTGGTAACAGATTCTATGCGAGGAACAGTAATGAGCAAAACCCAATTTACTCCTTTTCGAGGAGGTCATAGTCTAGCTAGAGACACTAACTTAATTCACATAACACCAATAAACACTTAATTACTAATTAAATAATATTTCTAAAGAGAGTGGCATAGAATCATCGAGAGAGTGCTCCCCAAGGGGGTGGGGGAGCTCTATCTGAGATTTAGAGATGATTGGAAGTTAATTAGACAAAGATAAGAGGGAAGTGTATTCTGGCCAGAGAAAACCTATACAAGAGCCCTGTGGCATAAGTGATTAACAAATAAGAAATTGATAGAAGGTCACAATAGCTGAAACAGTGAGGCAGAGGAGCATAGGCAAAAGTGAGAATTAAGTTGGTAACAATTCATGCAAGAATTTATACTGTAAGTTAAGATTGTTTTCTTTATCATGATGTGAAGGTGAGTCATTAAGATTTTAAGTATGAGAAGCATTTGACTGGAGTCGTTTCTGAAAAATCAATTCTGGAAGGATGGTACAGAAGGAAATTGATAGAGAGATAAGAGGAGGTATAGAACTGTACGTATTGTGTTAACCCAGCAATTATGAGCATAGTACTTCTAGAATGCAAAAAGCACTAGTCAAGAGATAGTTAGAAGTGGTCAAGCCAAGAAATAGCTAGGAAATGTTTTTAAGAAATAGAATTCATAGAAATCATGTAGGACTGGATTTGAGAGAAGAGAGATAGAGAGACAGAGAGACAGAGAAGAGAGAGAAATGATGAAGGGGGCACTACAATGAGCAAGAAGGAAAGTTTCTCAAAGTAATCAACCATAGGGGCAACAGGACTGTTTTACTGAGTGATGTAATCTAAACGCAATCAAAATAGCAGCCATTGCTCCTAAGCAAATTTTAAAATAAGGATCGCTTTATTTTTGCTTCTTGCACCAGCCTTTTCCATTCTGTTGATTCTGATAGATGGATATCGGAGGTCAAAAACACTGACCTTATTTCCTATCAGTAAAAGCTATATTTTCCTCAGTAGAAAGTAAGTTCAGTGAAAAAAAATATCTGTTTTGTTCACTTACGTAGCCTCCACATGTAATGCGGAGATGGCCAAAGCAAGTACGCAATAAATATCTGTTAAAAGAAAGATGACTACTCTTTGAATGTGTTCTCAGTGACCACACATTATTGTTTATTCCCAGATAAAATGGGAAGTGAGAGAGTCAGACAACCTTGCCAAAAACTGGAATTTCTTTTAAAGTCATCGGTCATTTTGACGGATAACAACTGAATGCCAAAAACAAGTGTGTTCATTTCGCACTGACTCTCTCTAAAATCAAAGCTGTGGTGATTTGATATACTAGTCTAATTGGATTGGAAGGATAAAACATTGTTTTGATTACTTACTTTCTGAAAATGTTCTGAAGTCATTCATATTTTAGTTTTGGAAACTGTTGTATGTAGCAATGTAAAACTTTATTAATATCAATTGTGCTGGATGTTTTTCAATGCCCACTCATCAAAGCAGTAAACCCGATGCATAATCATGTAAATGAGTGTACTGGATTGAATAATGTCTCCCAATAACTGATGTCCATGAGGACCTATGAATGTGACCTAATTTGGAAATAAAGTCTCTGCAGACATAATTAAGTGAAGATAAAGCCATACGGAAGTAGAGTGGGCCCTAATCCAGTGACTAGCATCCTTATAAAATAAGAAAATTTAGACAGACATACAGGGAGAATGCCATGTGATGATGGAGGCAAAGGTTGGAGTGATACCTCTACAAACCTAGACATTCTAAGGATTCTTGACAACACCAGCAGAGAAAGAGAGAAGGTAAAAAAAAAAAAAAAATCCCTAGAACCTTTGGAGTTAGCATGGCCCTGCTGCAAATCAATTTCAGACTTCTGGGCTCAAAATCTGTGAATAAATTGATGTGTTTCAAGCTATCTGGTTTGTGGTACTATGCTGTGGCAGCTTTAAGAAACATGCAATGAGTGAAGCTAAATTTTCTGTATAAAGATTGTGCTTATGACTTGCTTCTTATTTTGATGCTCTAGACAAAAAACTAAATGAAGTTTTGTTACTGCATCTGAAAGTGGCATAAAAAAGATACTTTATTAGCATTCTTATTGAAGATCAGTTGACCACTTATGTATAGATTTATTTCTGGGCTCTCTGTTCTGTTCCATTGGTCTATGTCTATCTTTATGCCAATACTATGCTTTTTTGATTACTGTAACTTTGAAATATATTTGGAATCATCAAATATAGTGCCTCAACTTCATTTTTCTTTCTCAAGATTGATTTGGCTCCTCATGATCTTTTGTGATTACATAGGGATTTCAGAAATTTTTCTATTTCTTTAAAAATTGCCATTGTGATTCAGACAGGGATTGCAGTGAATCTGCCGGTTGCTTTAGTTAGTGTGGATATTTTAACAATGTTAAGTCCTCCAATTCATGAACACATTTTTTGTGTGGTTTTCTTTCATTTCTGTCAGCAGTATTTTGTACTTCTCAATCTACAAGTTTTTTGCCTCCTTATTTAAATTTATTTTTAAGTACTTTATACATTTTTGGTGACATTGCAAATTAGATTGTTTTCCTGACTTCTTGTTAAGATAATTCATTATTTGCATATAGAAATGCAGCTAATTTTTCTACATTGTATTTATATCCTGCAGCTTTATGGAATTTGTTTATTAGTTTTACCAGTTTTTCTTTTTTTATGGAGTCTTTAGGGTTTTCTGTATATATGATTATATCATCTGAAAATGGGACATTTTTACTTCTTCTTTTCTGATTTGGATGCCTTTTGTATCTGTTCCTTGCTTAATTGCTCCAGCTAGGACTTCCAGTACTATGTTGAATGAAATTGGTAAAAATAAGCATCCATGTATTATTACCATTCTTAGAGAAAAACATTAGAATATACAATGGTGACAGGGGAGTCTCTACAACTTATGATAGTGGAAGACTGGATACCCACATATAAAATAATGAAATAGGATCCTCATATTACTCCATTCAAAAAAATCAACTCAAAAAGGATTAAAGACTTAGATATAAAACCCAAAGCAATGAAACTCCTAAAAGAAAGCATAGGGAAAATCTTCATAATATGAACTTGCAGTTTTTATGAAAAGGGCAGAAAACAAACAAACAAACAAAAAATAGACTACATCAAACTAAAAATCTTTGTGCCTCAAAGGAAATAATCAACAGAGAGAAAAGGCAAACCACAGAATGGGAGAAAATATTTGATCTGATAAAGAGTATATCTCCAAAATGTGTAAGACACTCCTACAACTCAATAGCAAAACAAAACAATGCAAACCCTTATCACCCAATTTAAAAATGTTCTAAGAACTTGAATAGACATTTCCCCAATGAAGACATACAAATTACCATTTATATGAAAAAATGCATGTCACTAATCATCAGGGAATTGTACTTCGAAGCCACAATGAGCTGAGAGCTGTAATGGCCCCTGCTGGGTAGAACATCCATTAAGAAGGGTATTATTTAAAAAATAATAATAATAAGACAATAAGTATTGTTGCTGTAAAGAAATTCAAGCCTTTGTACACTATTGGTGGGACTACAAAATGATTCTCTAGAAAACGGTATGAAAGTTCCTCAAAAAAAAAAAAAAAAGAGAGAGAGAGAGATACTATCATACAAAAAAAATGAAATCAGGATTTCAAAGAGATATTAGCTTCTATATTCATTACTATATTCACAATAGCCAAGATGTGAAACAACCCATGTGTCAGTAGATGAATGAGTAAAGAAAAGTGTGTGTGTGTGTGTGTGTGTGTGTGTGTGTGTGTGTGTGTAATGGTATACATACATTGTCAACTTTTGGTCAACTGAGACTATACTGGTAAAACAGCAGCACAATTATTTTTCTAAACGATTTACTTGATTTATTTTGCCAAAGAATGACTTTGTAACTCAAATGCAATTCTTGGTTTCTGAAATCTCCATGTCAAAGTAAAAAAGCTAGGGGGGAGAGAAATAAGCTTCCCATAGAGAAAGTATGAAGAACAGTTCACATTCATTATTCCCAAATACCATATGCTCTGTGGATTTGGTCTGCAATCTGGAGCTGAGGGCTGGAATGGCCCCTGCTGGGTTGAACATCCATTAAGAACAGACATTTGTTGGTGTACAACTAAGGAATGCAGACACTTGGCACTCACAGATCATCGTCTGAAATAAGAGTGAATGTGTTTTTGCAGATAAAAAAAAAAAAACAGAAACATCTTGGCAACTTTTCAACATTATGTAAAAAGTTGTTCTGGGTTTGGGACTATGTTGTTATTAAGAGTCCAAGTGATTTTTTTTTTTTTCTGAGCACCCTTCTGCTGTTCTCTCTCATGGACTTTTTTGTTGTGAAAGTTCTTCCATTTTGTGATAATATGTGTACAGAAAGAGGTTAGAAAATTAATTGATGCTATAACTTGAAAAATAAATTGGTATATAATTATTCACTCAGGAACTCTGTTACCTGAATTTTACCTACCATGATTTTTTCCCTCTCACTCTATTCTTATATCTATAATTTTACCATGTTAGATTTAAAGAGATCTATAACATTTTATTTCTGTACTCTGGCAGACTTGACTCTGTATGCCAAAGACTACTGTGAGTTTTTTTTTTTTTTGGAGGAGTGCTAGCTGAGGACTCCTCACCTTACAGTGAATGCACATGGAATACCAAAATGCATGCATCTTACTCCTTTTTGATTAAGATTCTTAGGTTATATGAAAATACAATTATACTATCAAGAATTGTTAGTCACACATGAAATACCTATCCAAGGTGTGGCCCCTTTTAAAGGTTCACAACATCAAAAATACTTTTATAGTGATATTAAGACATTATTCATTCTCATTCTCTCACAAGTGTGCAGTGGAGTTTTCCAGAAGCTGCATGATGTGTGGTATTGCAATAGATGGAATGCAAAAGTTTGTGTTTCCACTCTGCCTTCCTCTTGCCCTCTCATCTCATTCAGAGTAGAAGAGTTGCTTACTTGGGGCTCATCTTTGATTTTGGAACTCTGAGATCTGAGCGGAGCACAAAGAAACCAGCATTTCTCTGGATTGGTTCTTCAGCTCTGTTTCAAGATAACAAAGCGGTCAAGGAGCTCACATATCCTAAAAATAGAGATCTCTTACATTCTGACTCTCAGAAAACTCAGCATATGGTTTTAAGTTCAGGAGAGCAAGATATCCTAATGGAAAACACAGCACAGCATGCTGGTACTAACTTTTAATGTTTCATAACAAGTTTCTAATCAACAGTTCAGCAAACATGGCCTCAAACACAAACGCAAGAAGGCAGATTGTAATAGAGACCAGGAGAGCCAGAAAGATGAGGAATCAGAGATATTGTAGTGAAAGTGTGCTCAGCCAGGGAAAATAGCCAGGAAGGAACTGTAGGTAGCATTGGGGCAACATAGGGTCAGGGCAGGGAAATGAGAGAGGGGTCATAAAACACTTTAAAACAAACACCATTCTACTTTGATGTTAGTCCTACTCTCTTGCATGAATTTACATATGTTTACATGCATATGTAAATGGCCATGAAATTGTATATATGATCTAATAAAGGGATAATCTGGCTAAGTATTTATACATTTATTATTTGAGATAATCATTAACATAAGACTTTTGTGCTAATGACATATCCTTTCTAGACTTCAGCATTCTCTTTGAAATACAGACAAAACTATTTGTCTTGACTAGCTCACAAAATGGTTTTAGGCACCAAATTAGAAATATCAAAGAGCTTCCTATGCCTTAGGGCCTTGTATAAATGTAACATAGTATCATTACCTTCCCATTACTTCTTACCAGAAGTGCATTACATATTTCATACCATTACTTTATTGAATATTTCTTACTAGAAGCTATATATACAATTACATTTAGTCTTTTAAGTTTTTATTTTAGATCTTTATTTAGTGATTATAGGGTGCTGCAGAAGCCAAAGAAGTGGCAATTCTGGCTTAAATGATGAAATAGTTTATAGAGTGTCATTATTTCTACAGTATTACATTCTCTGCCACAGATTTATGTTTTTTCCCTTGTGGGTGTTAAGGTTATTCACTCATATGGCTTAAATATTTTAAAACTTATTTATTGAGGTATATCTCATACTGAAAAATGTGCAAATTTTAAATATAATTTTTCCACGCATATTTACCCATACAATTAACCATTCAGATCAAGACTTAGACTTGAGTGGATCAAAAGCTTCTTTCTGTCCCCTCCCAGCCAGTAGTTTCAAAGATAAACACCATCTCATCAAAAATAATGTTTTGAAATATTAAATTTATTTATACAATATAGACTTATTTATGTGCATTGGATTCTCTGAGGAAAAATTGTGTATACTGCATATCTCAACCAACAAAACCATCCAACGAGCATCTGTAATTGGCTGTTTTAGATGTAATTTGTGATTTCTTTACAGTGTTATAAAGTAGCATAGCCCATTTTCAGCAAACTTAAAATGTAGAAAGAATAACAAGACTAACACACATTAAGCCAGAAGAATGTTACTTTTTCACATTATCCACCCATTAAGTAAACAAATGCATTTTGAGTATATTCGGGTGCCAGTATTTAAATACTAAAGTATTTTTTTTTTAATCAAAATAGGTGCTAGTTCAGAGGGGATAGAAATAGATAAAACTTCAAAGAATATTTATTTATCACCCATGAACAAGTGAGTTTTGCCTTGAGATTTGAAAATTTGCTTAAATTAGGGTAGGCAGAAAATAGAGCATTTAAGAATAAAAGAGAATTAAAATAGATAAGTTGAAGAAGAACTTGAAAGTAAAGCAGGGATTTTGAATGGTGGAAAATAAACAGCTGCTGAAAAGTTTTGAAGTGAGAAGTAATGTTCCAAGAGCAGCATTTAAGGAAACCAGATGTGCAAAAGTCAAGCAGAATGCAAGCTACCACAGAGGTCTTTGCAGAGAACCCAATTGGAGATGGGTACGCTGGCAGTGGAACTGACAGAAAAGTAAGGGAGAAAAATCGACAGTGTGAAACGGTGATAGATATTAAGTAGATCATCGTGAATCGAAGGTGATGTCCAGATTGTGCATCCAGCTGGCTGGAATCATGGACTTCCCTCAGAGGACAGGGAGAGATAAAGGTGAACTAGTCTACGTGAATTCTGAGTTGATTGAACACAAACTTGCACGTGCAGACACCATCATTTGAAGTCATGATTGGTGCTCCTTTGAGAGGATAAGACTAGTATGATTAATTGGGTGATTATCAGAGGACAGGTTGTGGATGACACTTGGACAAAGTTTACCTGGAGAGGGCATTGGAGCAGCATGTAGGCAGAGAGATGAGTACAACAGACAATGTTAGCAAATGCTTCATTTTAAAGGGGCAGATAGGACTGAGAGATAGTAAGCCCAGATGAATCAAAGGTTTTACCTCAAGGAAAATAACATCGTTCAGAGCAGGCAGGCACAGAGATCAGACTTTCAGAGTAAGCAAGATAGTGCACCAAGTTAAAGGTGCTTCCAAAGCAGGGGACTGTTCTAATACTAGGACTGTTCATTCCTCCTCCATCTTTATGTCCCTTACTATGGAGAAGCGTCAAAGGCTTGAGGTATGCATGCAGTAGGTCAAAGAGGAGACAGAGCAATCAAGGGGAATCATTTTGTAATCTATGTAAACATCTAACCAATGTACTGTATACTTTAATAATAAAATTTAAATATATATATCCTATTAGATCAATTTTCCATCTGCTTAAATGAGAGTGAGAAGGAGGAAAGCAAGAACTTCTCAGAAATGATGTTTGAAAAGATGATAATGAGTGAGTTCTCTAAATGAAGGAGCAAACACAGAGAAAAAAAATATGAGAGTAAGAACTTTCTTAGTCAAGAAACTCTTGACTTGAGTTAATACCTGCAACTGGATATGTTAGAAAATAAATGGAGTAAGGAATGGCTGGAAATGAAAGGAAATTACTGGGAGTATAATGTTATAGAAGAAAAATGACAGTAGTCATTGTGTATCTAAGTCTTACAATATGCCAGGCACTCTTCTAAAATTTTACATGGAGTTAGTTATCCCAACAAGAGAAGGCATTACTCTTCTATTATAGGTAAGAAAAATTAAACACAGAAAGATTAAGTGATGAGGCAAAAGTTACATAGCTAAAAGTTCCAGAACCAGGATACGAATCAGGTAACTTGACTTTTTTAGAAATTACAAAATGGAATAGGTAACAATGCTACATAAAGCTCAGATGACAAGAAGAATGTGTTCAAGTATAGGGCACATTAATCAATTAAGTAGGGCTATTAGGTTTGTCTATAGGAGATCCTGAAGGCATCAAAGGAAGAGTTTCAGAGGTGTGAGAAGAGAAGTTAGTTTTTAAAGGGCAAGTTAAAGAGTCGTTGGGTAAAAAAAAATAACGATTGCAACCAAAAAATTATGAAAGTACTTTCCTGATCTGTAAAGGAAAATGCTCTTTCATATTGAACACTCCCCACTCAGCAGGCAAAACTGTCAATAAGAAGGCTACTCTGTCAATCTAGAGTAAAGTCCAGGCCAAAATTGAAAACTGGCTGCTGATCCTGCCTGCAGGCAGCTGAATGGCTAAACTGCAAGTGGAACAAGCTTCTCCTCAAACTTAAACACTAAGAAATAAGAAGGTAGTAATATAAAGTAATAATATAAAACATAATTTTATTTCCGTGAATCCTTTATTCTTTTCCAAAAGACTCAATTTTTTTCTCCGTAGAGAATTGGTTTTTTTTGCCTTTTTTTTTTAATTAAAACAAATTTTGTGTCAAACGTGTTCCAAAGTACTAATTTAGAATGTTTATGTTTATTTGATAAGCTTCAAATATAGAAAAGAGTCCTAAAGATTTGTGGCTTATAAAATGTCCAAATATTATTAAATATTGACTAAGTCACACAGTGCCCATTATTATAGATATCTGTGTATCTAATGATGATTTTTTTTTTTTGAGATCAGGTCTTTCTCTTTGCATTTCCCTGTGGTGCCTAGTACAGAGGTCTGCATCTAGTAGGTCTTATGTACATCTGTTATAAATAAATGAATGTGTCTTCCAATGGGAGGAAACAAGAAATCAAATATCTACAACAGGAAAATTTATTTAAGTAGATAATGAAAAATATTACAAGCCCTTTTCATAAAGTCAAAAAACATTTGGTGGTTTTCCAAGGCATTACAGTATGTATCATCGATGTTTTAAATTGATTTTTGCTGTTTATCACACAGTGAGAGGACTCCACAAAAATTTAACTTTATTTACCACCATCCTGCTTTGTGTACTATTACTGTCAGTAATTTTTCTATTTAAAAGATTTTATTAGAGTTTTAAATAGTCAAAATCATTTAGAGTTACCCATATGTTTGTTCTTTCTAGTGCTCTTTATTCTTCCCAACTATTTATTTCGCCCAGCTTTTATAAATATTCTTGGTGAGAGGATAGTTCAATTCCAGCTCTTCTGTCATAGCCAGCAGTAGAACTGCTCCAGGGAGGTTGTTGTTGTTGTTGTTGTTGTTGTTGTTGTCGTTGTTGTTGTTTTTATGTATGCCCTCTATTAAATCAATTAAATTCCTCTTATTTACTAGCTTGCGAATATTTTTAGTCATAAATGGAAGTCAAATTTTATCACTTTCCGGTACATCTATTGAGATGCTTAAAGGTTATTTTCCAATCTTTATTCTGTCAGGTAAAAACAAAGGCTCATAGCTTTCTTAATATTATCCCACCTTTGCATTTTTTTAGGATGCAACTAAATTATTATGTAGTATCTTTTGTTCAATACGTAGCTAATTTCAGATTTAAAAAAATTATATCCATATGAATGAATGACATCAATTGGTAAGTTGCCATTCCATTTCTGGTGTGATTATTGTAAAGCAAGTGGCAGCTGTTGACATTATCAAGAATAGAAGTACAGAAACATTGCATCTTGGTATCAGAGTAGCCAAGGAAAACACAACACAGTCAAGCATTGGATGAAACAATGATTCACTCACACAAAGGAGAAGCAGAGCAAGGCCTGCTTCATAATGGATGTTGGTCCCGCATGCCAGTGGGGGACAAATTTAGCAGTGGGGTTGGCTAGGTGCCATATGATGTAAACACTTTAGCAGAACAAAGGCGCATACATTGGGTCTGAAACAGAAGACATCTCCACATAAGATGTTAAGTCAAAAATAGATGTAAAGACTCTTTATCTCTGGATAAGGAAGTGTTCCAAGCCCCAGGCCCATTTCTAGGAAGCCAAGAGGGAGTCGAAAGACTGCCCCTGTGAGATGACTTTTTCCGGTAAACTGCATAATACATCTTATATTCCTTAAAGGTTTAAGAAATTCGTTTTATAAACTATCCCAAATACTTCTTCATTAAGGTAGTATTCCATGATTGATCACCTTTCTTCTCATGACTGAATAAAATAAGATCTTTAAAACATTTTAACTTTCTCAATTTCCTCTTCCTTTCTTTCCCCATTTGATGAAAATTTGAGATTATTTTCTATCCCTCTCTTCGGCCTTCAAATTTTCTGTCCAAGCTCTATCTAAATTAGATTAGTACTTACTAGGAATTTCCTTATAATACACGCCTTCCGTATGTGTCTTTTTTATTCATACATAGCTGTTAACTTTCCAAAATTGCTAGTAGTTGCCAGAGAGAACTTGAAAGTGGACCTGTCTGAAAAACCTGGATGTTTTCCAGTGCCCACCAAGGCCTCTTACAATAATCATAGCAAGATTTACATCACAGAGTTCTTTGGAAGATTTATTAAGATAAGGCACATGAAATATTTGTCTCATGGTCATAAATTCTAAAATTTTTTTAAAACAGCTCTGAGAGTCAAACATTCTGGTTAGACTGATTAGACAGATGGAGAAATAAGGCTCAATGAGAAGATACTTCCTTAAAGACACAGAATTAGTAACAGGCAGAGCTGGGATTCAAATACATGTCTCTCTGACTCCAAAAGGAGTTCTTAACCAGCGTTCTGCATTTTCATAGCCTAACATGGCTTAGTCCAGTTCTGGTTACCTAGCAAGCCTATAATATATGACGATAGCCTGAATGGCCCTGTGATCACTAAGCTGGCATCATGGCATCATGAAAGAAAATCAGACATACCCTCAACCTCTCTGAATTTAAGAATAACTAATTGTAGGTTTTTAACAAGAAAAAATTTTTGATGTAAGTTTTTTCAGTAAAGTTTATAAAGTCTAGATATTCTTTGAACTTTCTTCCCTAAATTTGACATTCTCTGTACCTTTTTTTGCAAAATGGGTGCAGTAGTATTTAGTATAGGCAGCGTGTAATAATTTAAAAGGACTATGCAAGGGGATACACTTGGCATGCCTTTTTAGCTTTCTTAATGAATGCTCCTATTTGTCCCTGAGGTGCTGGGAGCATCATGAGGATGTTGAAAATCAGAAGAGCACAGGGAGGAAAGGAAGATGACAGTGAAACGTTAGGGACTAGAGAGAGGCATATTCTGATTAGCTCTTGTGAGAGGGGAAGGAGCTAGGGCAAAATTGGATCATCATCTCCATGATCTCCAGTTTCTATGCCCCATCCTTCAATTGGTCTGGCTATTAATCTGTGTGTGTGTGCGCGCGTGCACGTGTACGTATAATATGTGCATATATGTTTACATTATACAAAAAACATGTACACATTTCAGCCTGATACACTTCTAAAATAATGTTAGAAAAAAGCCTTTTGCTGTCTGTACCTATACATTACATTCTAATAGTTGACAACTCCCTCTTAAAAACGCAGCACACAAATGAACTATTCCCTTCATCTGGCCTCATTAAGCTAACTGTATAAAGTTAAAAAGTATGTATTATTACATACTTTTAATAATAAATGCTATTAGCAGCTCTTTCTCTACATATTATTCTTCCCGATTTATTTGATCTGTAAGACAGACAGCCTGAGTTCTCTGGGAAAAGTCTGTAGCAAAACCAGAGAAGTAACATCTTCTCGGGCTTCAGATATCCTTTAATTCCACCTCGTAGAGGAAACAACCTTACAAGCACAGATCAGGTACTTTTTCAAATCAGCGAAGACAAGAAGTCAAGACAGTGTTTGGAAACAATGGCATTATACCTGTACTTAAAATCCAAAAGCCTATGTGAAATTGAACATAAACTGGCTACACAGAAAGCCTTTATCTCTCCCTGCCTCACTGTCTACCCTCCTGTCATTCCATTCTGAAATTGCTGAAACCAGGAGAAATGTCTACAGTTTTTTACAGAAAGTTTTGTGGCTTCTTCATTTTCGTTTGATGGGGAATCGATTTTCCCTTCAGATCCACTCAAGAATATCCTTAGCTATCATAATCCCTCTTTCTTCATTATTTTTCTGCATATTAATTATAACTATCTAACATACTATGCATCACTTCTTGTTTGCATTTATTTTCTGTTTTGTTTTTGTTTTTGTTTTTGGTTGTTGTTCTTTGATAACCAGCATCTGTAAAAGGGTGAAATACATAATAGGTACTAAAAAAAGCCTTGATGACCAAATGAAAAACATGCTTATTTGAAGGGGTTTTCACTCTCTATTTAGTTCAGAGAAGCTAAAAGTTTCTATCAAAATATTTTTACTCATTTTTTAGTTGTATATAATATTTATGTATAATTTGACTGTAAAGAAACTCACGTGTTTCTTATTTCATCAATGCATTCAGCCGTTCATTTGGTAAATGCTTACTGAGCACCACTGGGTAATAATCATTATCTCTCAAATGACTGCTCTGCTATCTTCATAAATGGTTGAGTAAGAACAACTTCAAATATTATTATAGAAAAAAATAATCTCCTCTAGTTGAGATTCTGATATCCAGAGTGGGAAATCCAGCCAAGTAGCATCCCTCGAGAATGTCTCTTTGACAGGGGTTATTTCCTAGGATGTTACATGAGGTACAAGTCTGCTCAGTGATAATCTCCTCAGTCAATAGTGTGGCCATCTGGCCAATGATGGCCACAGGATTATTAGCATAAATGTCATTAGGCAGCTGCCTGGAACTCCCCTTAAGAGACATCTGGCATTTACCCTCTGTCCTCTATTCTCTTCTTCAGTTCTGTTCCCTGGAACATAATGCCACCTAGACCGTGAGGATAATGACTATACCTAGAGAGGATAGAAAAGTGAGGACTAAAGGGTCCTGGATCTTTGAGGATGATTTGAGCACGTCTCTATCCAAGTTCTGGACTATATAACACTAGACTTTTATAACAAAAGAGAAAAACCTATATGTTATTTAAAACTTTATCACTTGAGAATTTTGTAATGCCTATGAACAAAATTATTCCTAACAAATGCAGATTCAAATCCAAGCTCTATAATTTATTGACTTCATGAAATTGAACATAAATGTAACACACATTCCTTAGTTTTTTTGTCTTTAAAATAAAGATAGAATACCCCAAATACAAATCTATTGTGAGGGTTAAATAAGATAATTTAACATTGTGTCTGATGCAAAATAAATGTTCAATAAATGGTAGCCATTATTTTTATCACAGACAATAATCTCTATATCCCATGGCTTGAGTGAAGACTCGGGATTCCTGAAGGTTTCTAGTAAAGATATTTACACTTTTTATTTGTTTTTAAAGCATATGTGCTGTCTTTATGTCTGAGAGGATTATAGAATCCATTGTACTAGAGATAAAATTAAAAGTTTCTATATCTCATAGCAGAAGTGATTCTCTCTATCAATGACCAATATTATCAGACTCAAGTCACACAAGCAAGAAAAGAACTAAATAGCATTAATCAAAGCAGCTTTTTCTGTTGATGCATATTAAAGGACAATATATGTGTCTTAAGATCAAATGTCTTTATAAATGAGGCATACATAGAGAAATGAGAGACATACTATTGATTGTTTATTATATAAATACAATATTCCAAAACAAAATGATCAGAACATTGAAAATATGACTAACAGAAGATAAATCCTAACAAGGAAAATTAGTATGTACGCCATGAGATTCAATTCAGTAACTGATTTTGGACAGCAAATGTATTTTCAAGTTTCATAGCAGAAAATTATAACAGGAAATGAGACCAATTAAAGTGATTATTGTCTATGAGAGAAAGTATATTAGGTACTCTGGAGGGAAAAAAAAGTAAGATTTATCATGTAAGAAATTTATTTCACAAGAAGAATTAAAGGAAAAAATCTTGCTCAAGAAGGTTATGTCATGAGCTATGACCAATCTCAGAAGACTCAGGACTCTTGGGTGGCTCTTTTATCATCTGATACTACTAACTAATCTCCTTGAGTACACATATCTATTAAAACTTTTACTAGATAAAAGGGAAAAATGTTTTTTGCAGGGATAACTGAAATTAGTTAGTAGTGTCCGATGATGAAAAAGCCACCCAAATTGAATCCTAATTCTTTACTTTTCTGAGAGTGCCTACAGCTCATGACATCATTAAGTATATAGCTTAAAATCAAAAGTTGGAGTTGTATTAATTTTAAAAGCTCATATGTTAATCAGCTTAACAATAACCCACAGCCCACGCCGATGTTCATAGCAGCATTATTCACAGTGGCCAGGACATGGAAGCAACCGAGGTGCTTGGAAAAGAAGCTGTGGTACATATATACAATGGAATTTTACTTGGCCATAAGAAGAGATGAAATACTGCCATTTGCAATAACATGATGGACCTCGAGATAATCATGCTAAGTGAAATAAGTAAAACAGAAAAAGTTGAAAATCACATGATACCACTTATATGTAGAATATAAACCTAAAAGCAACAAATGAACAAGACAAACAAACAGAGACTCATGGACATGGACTATAGACTAGTAGTTACCAAGGGAAAGGGGTAGGGGTTAGGGGAAGGGGGAGGTAGACGGGGTGAAAGGGGTCAAATATGTGGTGACAGAAAGAAATCTAACTATGGGAGGTGAACACACAATGTAAATATATGTGTGTGTGTGTGTGTGTGTACACATATATATGTAAATATATATGTATTTTTTTTAGAAAAGATTTCTACTGTCTTTTTCATTTGATTTTATATATAATATATGCCTTACTGCTAAAATATACAGCTGAAACTTACTGGGTTTCATTAACCAATGTCACCATAAAAAATAAACAAATTTTAAAAATAAATAAACAAAAGCTTATATGGGTTCTTTATGAATTGGGAAATATTTGAATATATATATTACTTATATTTATCCATGTTACATATAAATTGCATGCACAAGAGTACAGCTCATTTCCAAAAGTTATTTTAACAAGGTGGTTAACAATTCTAAAAGAAATTGAACCCAGTTATTTTTATGTGAGTTAGAGTTACATATTATAGTTATTTGGGCTTTTGTTTTCCTTCTGGGATTTATTAAAATGCTCAGGATTAAAAGTATATGTCAATTCCTGTATTCTTATTCATATTCAAAACTGTAAAAGCAATTGGTTAAAGTGCTTCTCCTCATCATTTTCAGAAGGAAGAGACATTCCACAAACCAGCGTAAAATAATAAATCTGCTGCGAACATTTTCTATTTACTCTCCTCCATCAGCAATTTTGGAAAAGATTTCTACTGTCTTCTTCATTTGATTTTAGTACCAAAAGCAAAAAAATAAATAAAAAGAAAAAAATTTAAAGCTGCCTGGGAAGTCACAGCAGTAAATCCAGAAACTTCTATTTACCTCATAAGGAAACAAACACACATATTATAAGTAAACAAGAAACAGGAGTCTTTTCCCCTAGGCACAGTCATGTTCCCCAGTTTTGGGTAAACCTGAAAGTTAGTGCTTTCAATGCATATTGCCTTTTAATATACCTGTCTCGTCCACTGAAGGACATCGGAAGCCATCTTTCCAGATTGTATAAGTGAAAGAATCATCATTTGCTGACATATTTAAATTCTAGAATTTCTTAAAAGATGCTAAAGACACTGAGACTTTCATATGATCTTAGATTTATATTTTATAAGTGTTATGTTGGCTCATCTTTATCTTTACATTGAATCCCTGCCCAAGGCACACTGGCAGCTGCAATGTTGGAAGAGCTTATATCTTGCCCAGGCATCGAAGGGTCACATAGACATCTGTGCATAGGCAGCCAGAATTATGCCCACATGTTGTCCTGTAATTTTGGCATAAGGCCACCTATCCATTTTTCAAAATGAAGCAAAATATTTTTGTCTATTGTCATTTGGGGTTCTGCTTCTACCAGAATTCCTGGGCTGGCCAGCAAACTGCATGCATGATGTCGTGTTCAACTCTGAGACTGTGTACTTCCCACCATTCCAGCCTGTTAAGTATTACGAAGGACCTTTTTGTTGTTGTTCTTAGAGAAACAGAGAAGGGACCTTGAGCCACATCCCCTGAAAGGTCCTTGGTCAGCCCTTCTCTATGTTTAGCTAATAACATGAGAATGTTCTTAGCCCAGAGTTTAATCAGCTGCTTAGGCCCACTGAATGCCACAAATGTACTCACAAAGCAAACAGAGAAAGAAATAATCTAATGAATGAAGACCTAGTACAATTTCCTCATCTGTAAAAAGGAAAAAAAAAATAATACTTGCTTTATTGGTGTCAGTCAGCTGAGGACAAATTATTTATATTTGGTAACATAGCCCAAGCCATTATGGAGGTGGTATAACCTGTTGCTTTAGACACAGTGAGAACTCAGTAAATATTTGCTAACTTAAATAGGAAGAGGAATGTGATGCAAAGCCTAAATTTAAAGCCCTATGTTATGTGCTGCCTTAACATCTGGTAAATATGAGAGGGCTTCAAATGATCTAATGACAAGTTCCCCTCTCTACTCAGCTCTGTGGACAAGGGTCAAACAACCTTCCTTATCATGGGGAAAAGATACAGTTCCTACTTACCTCTGAGTAGCAGGTTTTAGTTTCTTGCTAGCCCTTTGAATTATTCAAATAAGCTATTCACATCCTCTTGTGAGACCTAGGGGTGACCTCACCCCCTTGATACTACAAAGCCTGCCTCCCGCTTCACCTACTTGTTCACTCTGTTCCCAGTTCAAACACATGTGACCCTGTGTGTTGTGCAGTGTCCTCCTCCAAGGACTGTGAGTATATATGATTAATAAATTGCTGTTCATCTCATCTGTCCAGCGTCTAGTGTTGTGTGTGTGACAATTGCCATCTCCATAGCCATAGGGTAGTAATTCCCCCCTCATCAATGGGGTGAATAGAAAGTGATTAAAATAATAGGTGAATAAATAAAAGGTGATCATATGGAGGAAAAAAAGGGACAAAAAGTAGGAGAATGCTAATAATAGAGACAGAATCAAGAGTTACACTCACAGGTAGAGTGGTATTATGTGGAGCCAAAATTGCCTCAACGGTTGCCTCTTCCTGCACTCTTGGTATATTCAAATGAAAGAGGAAAGGAACATAATAATATTTTTCAATGTAAGTCTAATGTGGCTTTTTGCAGAACATTTTTTTAAATACACAATTGAAAATTGGTTATTTAGTCTCTGGATAAACAAAAATAAAAGAAATAGAAGCAAGGTTTTACATGCATTTATTTTAAGACATAAGATCAGCAATGTAACCAGTGTCCTTTGCTGTATCAGTGTGGGTTGGGGAATATGGGCAGAGAGCCTGGTTCTTGTAAAGAAATCTCACTTCTCTGGAGGCTGACATTTAGTGATTTTGTATTAGTTATGTCTTCTTTGAATATCTCAGAGGACAGGAGGGCTTCATAAATACAAAATTAAATGTGAAGACTTGGCGGTGGATTTGAGATGAAGAGGTGGGAAGAGCTCACTCTGCCATGTTCTTCAACGAATCGGTATAGGTAAATAAATGGAAAAGTCATGGTAAATCTGCTAAAGTTCATTCTCTATTTTAGGAAAGTGTCGCATATAATTAAAGTACTTATGAAACAGTTCTCTGTTTCTCTTCAGGGAGTAATCGAGACAGAAACAGGAGAATTTTTCTTTACTCTCATTTCCTTAGAACCTGAATTAAATAACTTTTTTTGCTTTATAAAATGTTAGTTTATTGATCATTGATAAAAAATAACTGTCTTCTGAGTCAAAAACCTTGCATTTTTATCCCTAATCTGCCATTCAACTAGGATATGAGCATGGGCATGTAGCAATCTTCTTTATATAACCGAATAAAAAGCAACTTGTGGGAAGCCTCCCAATTCAAGTATAAAATTACATCTTCATAGTTCATTATTTTTCTCTTTTAGATTACATGTGTATCTACATATTTATTCATCAATATCATCCAGGCCATCTTGCACTCAATAAGTATTACTGCTTTGACCCTTTCATAGTCAATTCTACCTTTAAAGGATTCTAATAAGAAAAAATATTGAGGTGCTCTAGTTCCAAAGGCTCACTCTACCAAGTATACAAGTTGTCTTGTACACAAACAGTAAACATAATTTCTTGGAATTCTGTTTTAAATCAGTCACATCCTTATGCCTTCTCCCCAAAGTAAAACCTAATTGATCTCATCAATAATTTCTGATAATGAATCAACACTCTTTTTAAGTTAACAATTGCTTTCTAATAAGAACTCTCTGAAGACAATAATAATCCAAATCAATAAATTCAGAAGAAGGAATTTCAGGAAACCTAGCACATTGCTTATAGTGGTTTGGTATAGATAGCTAACAATGCAGCACCCATCATGTGACATTTGCCTATTTTTGTCTAAATATATATGACTAACTCTGATATGTAATATGTTATTCTCACATACAATCAACTAAATATTGATCCAGAAAACTTGACCCACTTCCTGGGTGAGGCGCTGGCATCATAGTTAATATTCACCTTTTACATATAATTTACTATGTTTGATATCTTTACAAGGTGGTATTTCAAGAGAAAATCAGTCCTTATGTGCCCTGAATAATGTCAGACTTTTCACATTATTAGTATGCAGGCTTCAGGTTAGGGGCAAGGTTGCCAGCAGATTTGAAGATGTGTTTAGAATACATGCAGTGTTAAGAGTCCTTTCAATGATTCACAGAGGGTATAATTTTTACCTTTATTAAGCTAGAGCAGTTGGAGAGGAAAGATACTTGCTTATTCTTTAGGGAGGAGGGGGTAAGGGGAGGCTTAATATCTTAACCCACAAAAAAATATTGCATATATGCAAATTTGCCCTTCTACAATATAGCCAAATTGTTCATCTTTACACAAAGAGAGAGAAAAGGGACTCCCAAGTTATGTTTCCTGAATGCTTTATTGTACAATGACAATCCAGTGACCTTTCTGAAATACAGATATATTAAGATCAACCTGATTTGTTTAGTCACTAGTAATATCATGGTTACACATACAAAATAAGTGATATGAAAAGAAAAAGAAAAAAATTTAGAGAACAATTCATCTATTTAAAATAAACTATTATACCCTTCATTCTGGTTAACTTTATGTGAATATCTAAATAATCTGGATTTTCCTTTAATCCTCCCTTAGATGTTATGATTGAAGTCTAATAATCTAAAGACAAAATAAGACAAAGAAGACATGTTTTCATGTCTACTTTCAAAAACTAGTAATTTGGGAAGCACTTTAAAGATACTGAGACAGGGGATATGCTGTATAGAAAAAAAATCATATGAATATTGCTGTTAACATTTTAGGAAAATTAGAAATATAATAAACTAACTTAAGACTACTTCTCAAGTTTTATATTTAGATATAGTTGAACTATAATTATGAGCAAGTATCAAGGTAAATATTTTTCAGTCATATTAATAAAATATTTAGAAATCTAGCCTTTAAATATTTCTGCCAGAAATCTAGCCTTTAAATGCTAAAATTTAGCATTTTCTTCTAGTGTGGTTTCAGTGAAATTTACCTTCTGAAAGGAATCTCTTTAGTTCAGAAATTACTCAAAATTCCTTGCAGCAAAGAGAGAGCACATATTGAAAACGTGTAATGTTGGAATTTTTTTTCCTGATTGTAATAGTAACAACATCTATTTTGGAACGTTTAAGTATGTAATTAATTATACACTTCCTTATACTAAAGATAGCCACTATTAAAGTTTTTAAAAAGAAGAACTGAAATATTGGGGAAATGTAAGAAAGAACCTGAGGATAAATCTAAAAGCATGTCATAACAATATACTTTTCTGTAGTAAAAGGTCTATTTTGGTTTCTAGTGCAACTCTCAGAAACTAGTTTAGAAACTATCCAATTTAATAAAATAAAAGCAATCTCATTCTGTACTTCTTGTAAATGTAAGGTGTATTTCAGTGGGTACATCTGCCATGTATCGGACAGAAATTTCCTCAAATAGGATTTAATCTAATCCACACACAACCCACGTAAATGAAAATATCCTTACTAATTATTCGTGATGTTGAGCGTCTTTTCATGTGTCTGTTGGCCAGCTTAATGTCCTCCTTGGAGAATTGTTTATTCTGAGATATCACCTCACATCTGCCACAACTCCTATAATCAAAAAGACAACAAAGAATAAGTGTTGGCAAAGATGTGGAGAAAAGGGAACCCTCATGCACTGTTGGTGAAATTGTAAACTGATGCAGCCACTGTGGAAAACAGTGTGAAGATTCCTCAAAAATTAAAAATAGAACTACCATATGATCCAGCAATCTCACTCCTGGATATTTATCCAAAGAAATAAAAAAGCACTAATTTGAAATATATATGAACCCCTGTGTTTTTTGCAGCATTATCTGTAATAGTCAAGATATGGAAACAACTCAGGTGTTCATCTATAGACAGTTTGTAAACATATCTACACAATAATCTGCACATGGGTATTTAGAACAGATTGCCAAAACTTGGAAGCAACCAACATGTCCTTCAGTAAGTGAATGGATAAACTGGTACCTCCAAACAATGTAATATTATTCAGTGCTAAAAAGAAATGAGCTATCAATCTATGCATACACATGGAAGGACCTTAAATGCATATTGTTAAGTGAATGAAGCCAATGTGAAAAGGCCACATGTTATAGGATTTCGACTATATGACATTCTAATAAAAAGGCAAAACTATGATGAGGACAGTAAATATATCAGTGGTTGCTAGGAGTTAGGACAGAGGAGAGTTAAAAAAAACCCAAGAATGCATGTAAGTGCCAGACAGAAGGAAGGATGTTAAAAATGTACTTGTCTACTTTGCCGTGGCTTAGTCATGTGGTTATATGTGCATATAGATAGATGGGAAGCAGAATGTAAGCCACAAGCATTATTTAGCTAGACAAAATTCACCCGATACGTAAAATAAATAATTATTTATTTCGACTTAAGAAATTTTCTAGAGGCCATTTGTATGGATCTCATTTATTGGCCAATCATTCAGTCATATCTTTCATAATCGGCCTGGATGTGCACAGTCTGAAGCACAGAAACTCTGAACACAGAGACAGTATAAGAAGCCACTGCATGCAATCCTTTTATAGGTTGTTCATGCTATAAAGGTGCCAAGAGGGGTTGATTTTTTTCTTTATTTCTAAGTTAACCTCTTTCTTTTTTTTTTTTTTTTTGTCGTCACGTTTTTGTCAGTCTCGCCTTAAAATTCCCTGTGTCTGCCAACATTTGGCTGTATCAGATAGATCTATTGTTCCTGCTGCTATTTAGTTTCTTCTCTCCTTCCTTGATATTACCAGAAAAAAATGTTGTTTTAATTTTTTCTCAAAAAAAAAATAGTACTAATGGGTTCCTCTTCTGTTGATTCTAAAGATAAGTGCTCTACATTTTACTCTCAAACTGGAAGGACTAAATACATCAATCACTTTAAAAGTTAGTCTCATATAGAAGTTTTTAGACATTTCTTTTTCCCTGAATAGTATTATAGCATGTATGTAGAACATGAAAAAGTCATCGATCTGCCATCTCTCCATGGTGTTTAATTTTATGTGTCAATTCGACTGAGCTAAGGGAGACCCAAGTAACAGGTAAAACATTATTCCTGGATGTGTCAATGAGAGCATTGCTGGAAGAAATTAGTACCAGCAGCTCCCCGGGTTCTCAGGACTTCAGAATTTGACTGAATTATACCGCTGGATTTCCTCGTTCTCCACCTTTTGGAAGGCATTATCTATAATAGTCAAGATATGGAAGCAACCTAGGTACTTCCATCACTATATGAGCCAGTTTCTATAATAAAGCTCCTCATATATATTTACATATATCCTATTGGTTTCATTTCTTTGAAGAACCCTAATTCACTACCTACTTATAAATATATCTAATTTTACATATATGTAAATATATGTATATATACTATGTATACATATAAATAGGTTATAAATAACTATCTTTAAAATTGTAAACAAAAGTTCAGTGCAATTTTGAATGCAAAACCCAAAGGAAAGGAAAAGGAGAGGAGAGGGGAGGGGAGGGGGGGAAGGAAAAGACAGGAGAGGACAGGAGAAAGAAAGCAAGAAAGAATGCAAGATAGCAAGCAAATCAAGCAAGAAGGAAGGAAGGAAGGAAGGAAGGAAGGAAGGAAGGAAGGAAGGAAGGGAGGGAGGGAGGGGGGAGGGAGGGAGAAAGGAAGGAAGGAAGGGAGGAAGGAAGGAAGGAAGGAAGGAAGGAAGGAAGGAAAGAAGGAAGGAAGGAAGGAAGGAAGGGAGAGAGGGAGGGAGGAAGGGAGGGAGACAGGGAGGGAGGGAGGGAGGAAGGAAGAAAACATCAAAAACAAAAACATAGGTTGAAGCAAAGATTTATTGTTATTATTACTATTTTGCTCCCCCCAAAATAGAATACACACACACACACACACACACACACACACACACACACACACATCTCCTATAGACCTATAGCAGACCTATAGAAACAAAAAGTGAGAGATGGTATACATCTAAAAAGACAATGAAGACTTTGGTTTTAGGAATCACTGATTTATTTAGTAGGGGGATCAAACAAATAACTGCCATGCCACATGATGATTTAGGTACTGTAGTAACACACAAAAGCAAGTGACTAACTCTTTTTAAGTGGTAAGAAGTTACCAAAATTAAGAAGTACAGAGTACATGAAAAAAAAAAAAAAGGCTTGTAACATCCAATGCATTAATGAATTCACTATGATTAAATCTGTCTCACAGCCTAAATGCCCCCCATATTATGCAGATTATGTGTCCAGAGGACTCATAAAACCTTGCTCTGTACAGATTAAATAAATTTATTCTTTTCTTCTAGGCCTTGTTGTATACTTTCACTTTTTACACTTAAATATCTAATCCATTTAGACTTTATCTTTGCACATGATATGGGAGACAAATATTTTTGCTGCAGTACTATTTATAATTACAAATATTAATAACTTTCTAAATGTTCAAAATAAGAGTTTGGTTGAATCAACTATGGCACATAGCCCAATAAAGTATTCTGTAGCAATATATAAACATAATGAAGGCCTCTATAAATTGATATGGAATGGTGTTTGAAAAATACTAAATAAAATCCCAATGTATAAAAGAATATATGTACACACACACACACACACACACACACACACACACACACACACACACATGACCTGAATGAAATTCAGTCAGAGGCTGATTCACCTTAGAGGTAAAACACATCAAACATTTATTTCACTGTTGAAGTAACTCAGACACAGTGATCTAACCGCAAGGTCCCAGATGAAGTCACAAGTAACACCTTCTACACTCCAACCCCAAAAGGCTTTCAATGAACAGAGAGCAAGCTAGCATGAGTCCTATTGGAGTGAGTATTAACTAAGGTGTCTTTATTGTGCTGACGTTCCCGATGATGGTGTTCTGTCCTCCAGTACCTGCTGGTGGCTGCCTTAGCAAGAGAGTGACCTACCACAAGTTATCTCACCACGCCACTTGATTCAGAGAATAAATCAGGGAGGCAATTCTGAAAAGGCAGGTAGGAATTTATTACCACAGGCTGCTTCACTTCCCAGCCACAAGAAAGAAAATCACCATCACAAACGATGTTTTTCTCTAGCAAGGAATTTATTATTCTGCACATTGAGTCCACTTATAAGATTTTGCTTCTTATTTGAATTCAGAGATAAAACTGGAAATTATAGAACTGTGGGAGTTGCTGAACACAGCTTTCAATTTTAAAAAGAGGGTATATTGATTACTCCCTTGGATGCACATAGAAAATTATTCTGAGTACATCATAAATTAGTTTTTAAAAAATCCTCAATAATACTCAGCATAATGTAATTCACCAAACAACAGTAGATTGTGTCTCATTTTTTACTGTGTAGTAAAGGGAGGACAAACAGATGAAGCCTCAAAAAAGGTTAAGAGATGATATTAATTCAGTCACCATGGGTGTGATTACAGTAATTTCTCGGCAACTCATTCATCCCAACATGTTTACAATGTCTTTCTTACTGACTCTGCATTACCAAATCTAAAACTAATTTTCCATTAAGTAAATAGGAACACAGAATTGATGTATTGATTTTCAGCTCCCTGGTGGAGAGAGAAAATCATGTTTTTCGTGTTCTTTCCTCTTCTTTCCTCAGATGATATCAAACATAAGGAAGAGGGTCCAAGAATAATTACAGAAATATTTGTCCCTCCTTCACTCCACATACTTCCATAGTCAAAAAGTTTCATCCCTGAGACTTCAGCTCTTTCTTTGTCCAACCAAATTTGCAGAACTCAATTATCCAGTCTATGCAGCAGAGCCTTGTCTACAATTCTCTCATAACTCATAATAGGCTACATGGTTTCTGACATTCCTACCCTGCTCCTGCCTTTTAGATTTATTTACTTTTTAATGAATAATAATCATCTTATGATCAAGTCAAGAGTTTAGCATCTTTTAAGCAAAACTAGCTAGATGATCTGATCTCCAAATAAGTATATACATTATAATATAAGTATAAACAATCCTTGCTTTTTAGCATGGTAGTGCAGGACTATAAAATGACCATGCAAGTTGAAACTATACAAAGTGACCTTAATAGCATGGGCCATTCAAGGAAAAATGAAAAAAATCACAAATGTCCTGTGACCTTTACTAATTTTTTCTCCAAACATCAAAAACTCTCTTACAATTGGTTATAAATGTATAGGGATAAAAATTAGTAAAACAAATATTTATTTTAGCATGTTGTAATTGAAAAACTAGAAACATTGAGAATTTCAGGGTCTTATTCTTTTTAAAAAAAAATGAACAAAGATAGTTTGAACAGTATTTTTCTTCTTGTTACATAATTATGGTATATAACAAGTATCTTTTCTATGTCTTGGTAAATTGTGATTCTTTCTAAGTTGAGATCAACTTCTAATACTTGTGTATTCAATATTGTGATGTAACCTTAGTATTTCTTTTACTGTGAAGTGTTTTGTCAGTGTTACTTCCCCTAGGACATCTTCATCCTTCTCATCACAACTATCTTCCTTATTTGTGTTGACAAGTCTGCATTCACTAACTTCTTCTGGCCATCTCTAGAACAGTAGCAGAATGAACATTTCCATAGTCAGCATTTCTTCTCTAAATCTATTTATGTTCTATTTCAATTGCACGTTCAGCATTATTTTTACTTTTCTTTTCTCTTTCTTTTTTTTTTTTCCTGTCTTTTTTGTTGCACTTTCAGCCTTGTTGGCCAATCCTCTCTTTTTAATTACCCATTTTTGGTAAAATTTCATGTGGGTCTATCACTATAAGACAAGAAAGCAAATCAAGTACACATTGTGCTATCTGTGTATGAACTGAATAACAAATAAATGTACAGTAAATAGTATTGACAGACTTTGAAAGAAATGATGTGAGTAATACTCACTGGTCATGTTGTGTCTGTTATTCACATAATGATTTGTGGACTAAAGAGCTAGCAGTGAAGTTTGTACTTTATGTAATTACTAATAGTTAATATATCATGGTAACTGAAATTTAGACCATACTGTTGAGAGACTGGTGTTATTTTACTAAACCATGGTAACTGAAATTCATGCATATTAAAATGTGTAAAGCAAGGATTGTCTCTACATTTTTATATATCAATATGCATGTATTTATGCATGTAAGATTTCTTCAAATATGACAAACTTCATTCAAAAATAATTGAAGGCAGATGGTCACAAAAATTAGTTTTGATTTTTTTGCTTCTTTATTCATTCCTCCTGATAATTACCATAACAGGTATGATGAGACAGCAATCTGGAACTTGAAAGTAGATGATAGGAACTACATTTACTGGCCAATTCCTCTTCGGCCACTATCAATATCCAATAAAGATGTTTCATATAAGCTAAGACTGAGGTATCTTTTCTCCTGTAAATAAATAGGGATCAGTGGCCTTTACATCTGCTAAATTTAATTTGACTTACTAAATTTACTTCACACAAAAATAGAGTTAGTGACCATCAATGCACCTACTACAGCTGTCACTAAAATGATAAAAATATTGCTATACAGTATTGAACTTTACATTCTCGCAACAGCAGAACACAAGTTGATTGCATACTTTTCAGGAGTGCTTTTGAAGCTCTCTCTAATTACAGAATATTGGAGAAAACTCAGAGATAGGCTTTGAGATACTGCTAACTCAGTGGTAAGAGAGCCTCAGCTCACAGATGTACAATATTTCAATAACATTAAATAGTGCTGCTGCTTATTCATCTTCCTTTCCTCCTTGTCCTCTTCCCTTTGATATCACTAGAGCATCTCTGAATCATGGAGTGATTCCTAGCTTAGAGTCAAGGATATGTGCTGATGGAAAGATCATTCATATCCGATACTGGTAGCATGGATCATTCTAGGAAAGGTGAGCCCGAGATAGGAGTGTTGGAGGAAATGAAAGTTTAAAAGTAGGTGAGAGAACTATCCATATTCTGCTGGAGGATCAGTGTAAGAGAGAATGATAGATAGAAGAACACTGCTTCTATAGGCTCAGTCATACAAAATCTGCACCTAGAGCTTCTGAGATCAGAGCTTCTGAGATCACTAACGGTGCTCTAATGGAGAAGGCAAATTAATAGTTTCAACAGGTTGGTTAATAGTGGTCCTTTACTAATAGTAAGTTCAAAATTGGATATGGGTTTAGAACTGGTAATATCCAACAATGGAATTCAGAGAAAACCTTCAAAAATTGCAATTTAAAAACTATCTGAGGAATAGAAAGAGAAACAAAGTCATCTCAAATCCAAATATAAAAGTAGGTTGTGTTTGGGAATGGTTGACACTTAGTACCCCACTTTCTAAAGTTGCAGATTAGTCTTAGATTTGAATGTGGAGAGAAATCCACCAAGGAACAGAGGCTCTATCTATAGTCAGACTTATGAGCAAATAATAATAGCTGTCTAGTTGGCTGCAATGACAATTGTGAAGCTGCACTCACTTTGGTGGAAAGTTGGACTGCAGTATATGTAGAAAGAAATTGCTCTCTGATTGATTGGGAATAGTCATCCTAGTCAAGAGAAGCATGAGTCACCGCACATATAGAGTATATTTTCCGATCCTGGGCTAACCCTGCAGTGAGAATCGGAAGGAAGGCCTCACTCTCAAGTTCAGAGAGTTAGAGAGAAAGAAGTTAGTTAGACAAGCTTTTATAATTAATCTCACTCAGGGATCTCACTCTGACAATTCTTCCTTCTGCCTCTCTTTTCTAGTGGAGCATTACAAGTTTCTTAGATGTGAGTGGAGAACATTAGAAATAACTTATGCCTGTGATGAATTAGAAGCTATTCTTAGGGTAACCAAGATTACAGAAAAGGCAGCACTTGCGTATGAGAAAATCCTATTTGTTTTTCTCTCTAGACTTAGAATAACAGGGCGTCAGTGCCCTGAGTGTCTTTAATTATTTATATGAGGGTTATTAGTTTGTGGGTAGTGAGTCCTTATTGAAAGTTATACATGCCAGCAACCTGCAGGGAAGCTATGTAAGACAGTGTTCTTGCTAAATTATTAAGATATAAAATGAATAATGAAGGACATTTTAGTGGAAACTTACCTGAAAAATAGCTATTCAGGGTAGGGAAAGAAAAGTAAGACAGTAGGGGTAATGAGTCATTCTGTCCCTTTTGGGAAAGTAAAATAATATTTCTCATGAATTTGTGGATGATGGGTATATCCATAGCAGATTACACAAAAAGCAACAATATTTGAATGTCATGCACCCAAACTTTTACGGATGATATTGTGGAGGGCACTGATATTCTTCTTCATCGGAGTAACTCAGTATTTTATTGGATCATGGTATTTTTTTCCCTGTCTTCTATAACCATAAACCTTTCCACCATTCAGGTGTATTTATTGACTTAGCTTGTCTTTATCCAAGAAAAATATAGGTAGTTCTTGTCACAAATATAAGAATAGATCATTTTCTATTGATTTTTCCTTGAACTTCTTTTAGGACCCTATGGGACTTAGGTTCCTATCTTCTTATTACCTCTGTGTAAATATGTAATTTCCAACCTTTATTACATTGTGTCTTCCTGCCTGGGATTCTGATTCATGTTACACCATTCCAATTACATCAGTTTCCAATTTCTGCTGTAGTAAATTACCACAAGTAGGCTAAAGCAACATAAATTTATGATCTCTCTGTCCTCATTATCAGAAGTCTAAGATGGTTTGGCAGAGCTGCATTCCTTCCAGAGGTGCTAGGGAAGAATCTGTTTGCTTGCTTTTTTTCATCTTCAGGAAGCTTTCCATATGCCTTGGCTTGTGGCCCTGCATCACTCTGAGCCATGCTTCTATGATCATATACCTTACTTTGCTTCTGATTCCACAGTGACATCATCTTCTTGGACTCTGACACTCCTGCCTCCTTCTTATGACCCTGTGGTTACATTGAGCCCAAGGTAATCCAGGGTAACCTATCTAAAAATCCTTAATTTAGTCACATCTTTAGCATCTCTTTTAGCATGTAAGGTAATATACTGACATTCTGGGGATTAGGACATGCACATCTCTGGGGATGATTTTTCAGCCTACCATACCTATGAATCTATTAGATCCTGTAATTTAATATATCCTAGCTCATATTCTGTTCTTGTTATTTCAGGTAGCTCTTATCTGAATTTCTTTTACTTTTTATTTCATATTTCCTACACTTGAATATGGCTTACCAGTGTGGAACCTCTCCACCTGAATCACTTAACTTGGGTTCCTTAAATCCCATACTTTGGCTGGAATCATTTCTTACTTTCCCATATTGACCTTTGAGCTTTAAATTCTTTACTATCTCACATATTCTGAGACCACGGTCCTTCCTCACCACCCCATTTTGATCCTACAGATTCCTAAGGGAAGAACATATCTCAGCCCTATAATCATAATGTCGTCTAAGCATATAGTCCATGTATGTATACTCCTGGTTGCAGAATTTGCAAACTGAATCTGGGCCATGGTTGAAAGCCTGAGCGAGACACTTTGAGTTGTCATCTCAGGCAAGCTGAATTTCTCAGATGTTTTTTTGTTTGTTTGTTTTTTGTTTTTTGGTTTTTTTTGCAATAGAAAGCAATTTGACTACAAAAATTGTGAGAGATGAGAAAACAAAAACAAAAAACCCCTGTGCCTTCTATGGGGTGGATGTTTACTTGGCTCTTCTCGCATTTTCATCCTTACCTATAGTACAACAAGCATGAGAGTGAGTATCTGGTAAATCTCAGTGCCCGGTACATTTTTGTTTGTTATTTATCCCTGTAGATTTCATATAATTTCATATGGGCTTGTGATTATTAGACTGGCTCCTTGGTTATAGATGTGATCTCAATTTGCCCCAATTCTGTAAAATCCCCCTACAGATCTGATGTTCCAATTTATAATACTCAGATTTCCATTTCAAATATTTGTCCCAAATGGCCAACAGGAGATTTCTAAACTGCAGTCCAGGGACCCACATAAAGAAAAGGAATTATTTGCTCACTTGTTTGTAAAATTTGGTAAAGTGCTTCTGGCATCATGAATGACCCCTTGAAATGACACATCAAATTGCAGAAAAGTTTGGAGAAAAGTCTTGTGTAGAGTTTCTATAGGTGCTATAGAAAGGCTGTGAAGATAAAAATATAGAGGAAGTGTGGAAACAGAGTAGAAATCGAGGGTAGATATAGATTTGAGGAAGTTTGGGAAGATGTAACAACCACTGGGGAAAAAAGCCCTTTTAGGTATACTTAGAGGAGACAATCATTTTTAAAAATGTAGAACACTTTTCTAAATCGCTGTCTTCAAAAATTTTGGATGAATGTAGCAAGTGAAAAATTTTGAAGAGAAAAATTAATTTACTGGTGTTTTATCTTGTTCTGTGTTCCTACTTAAATAGATATACAATTCATATTCTCAGGATTTGTCTACTTTTCAGGGCTTAGGTGTTATTTAAACAGGTCATGTCATGAATATTAATTAAGATTTTCATTTTGAAAAAATTTTCCATGCGTATTCAGGCCATTTCTGGCATTCTTAAGTATTATAGTAATGAGATCATAAACAATGACTTTTTCTCTTGGATTTATGATTCAGTATCTTAGAAATAAAATTGTCATGGCTTGTTCTGTCTCAGCAATTGGGGTTTCTCTGTCATCCTCCAGGACAGGTAGTCATCTAGAGTCCCAATCATTTTCTCCACAGGAGTCAGCACTTCCATCCTATTCAGAGATCTTTTCAACTTGTTTCTAAAAATTATACATCTTGACAAGAGATTACAGCGCTGTGACTTTACAGAGGAACTGTCTGAAATAATTAGCCTGTTCCTTAGAGAAACCCTCTTGGAAAGTTTCCACAGATGTTGTAGGAGGTATATACATGTTAGAGTACCCTCCCACTGGCATTTGCCTCTTTTCTCACTGTAATTTTATTAATTCTCCAAACACTGCTAGAGTCTGTTCTCTCATCAATCAATAGCTTTAGACCACATGCATTGTATTTAAATACTTGCTTATTGCTTCCTGCAATTAAAAAGGACGTATGATCGTGAAAACAGGATACAATGAAATTGCAATTGAAGATTATTCTAAGAATGGGTTTGGATTACTAAAGTATAATTTAAAAAGTGTCAGAGTTACATAAAGAAAACTTAATTTACTATAATTTATTGATCCAGGGCATCAATCAAGTGTTTCTGTAGCACCTATTTTAGTTCTAACAACTGATGTTCATTTGTATTTTATGTTTGCTGTAGCCAACATTATGACCTCCTTCCCTTTAAAAATGCATAATGAATTACTCAAATTTAGGTACTGTCTTTTTCTGATCAACTCCCAATCTAATGCATATCATGCAACTGACCCATTATAATGATCCCAATGCCTATGGTAATTATAGCAATTGAGCTATTGCAGTGTTAAAAGTAGTGCTGTCACCTTGAAACAGAGTGAAAGCCGGTATGTCACATAAAGATGAACCTTAGATAATGATATCTCCCTAAGTTAATTTGGATATTCATACGGTAATGTTTCATCTGTTGACTCAGCAAATAGAGAAGTGCCAAATATTTGCCCGATTCACTTGGCTTTACCTGGTGTGTGTATGGGAGATTAGGATGCATTTTGGATCTCCTTTTCCACTCCATGAATGATTAATTTGGAATATGGAATCTCATTTGCATCAACTACCATAAGTTATTTAAACAGATTTTAAAAAAATTAATCACATAAGGGCTGTACAAAGTAGTGGTTAAGAGTGTGGACTCTAAAGTCCTGTGGTCCAAGTTCAAATTCCGCCTCTCGATAATTAGGTGACCTTGGGCAATTATTTAATGTCTCTCTGTCTCATTTTCCTCATTAATAAAATGTTTAACATAGGCTTTTTATTAAAGAAGATAAAACTTGTAAAACATTGATCACAGCTCTTGGCACATAGTATACATGTTATATATGTGAAAATAAAGAGTAATAGCATAAAATAAATCTTTGCTTGGGGTATTTGTTGAAATAGTTGTTTAATTGGTTTCCTTTTAAGAGAAATCCTCTTAGAAAGTTTCCACAGATGTTGTAGGAGGTATATACATGTTAGAGTACCCTCCCACTGGCATTTGCCTCTTTTCTCACTGTAATTTTATTAATTCTCCAAACACTGCTAGAGTTCTATTAATTCTATTAATTCTATTAATTCTATTAATTCTCACTGTAATTCTATTAATTCTCCAAACACTACCATTCTTTTTGTGATCTTGCCCTTATATCCTGAAACTCATTGTTCATGCCTTTTGAAATTAGGATCCTAACAAGAAAGGCAAATGTGTTGAGATGGGTACCTACATGCTAAGTTTGGGAACTCTAAAGGTACCACATTTTACATTAGCCATGACTTGAAAGAAATCAGAATAATCTCTTTATTGGTATAAGCGCAAACATGCTATCGTGTTGATTTAGTTGAAGCAAGATTATCATGTTTCTCAGTTCTCTATTCAGGTTACCACAGTCATCTATAACCTAGTAAAGATTGCAGCATGAGTAGATATCAGGAGAGTACATGGAATTCTCAGTAAACATATAAGGAATTATAATCTCTCCTCAGAAGGGTGTTTTCTGTTTTCCTAATATGAATAAAAATATTCTGTCTCCTTGAAAAATATTCTGTCAACAATCAATGTTAACTCCACCTGATACTTATTATGGTATGAAGGTATGAAGATGACCATTGTTCATATGCCATATACCTAGATTCTATTTCTGTTATTATGGAGCTAGAGATATTTGAATTTTGGTGAATTGTTTCCTTGATCTCAAAGTTCATGGTTATTTATGTTTTCTACTTGGCTTCGTTTGTATTGTTATTGTCATCAACAGTAGCAAAGAAGCAAAAATTTGAATTAACATATCTATATTTCATGGTTATAAACTAGAATTACCTTATACCTAAGGAAGTATTTGATTCCTTTTGTGTGTGTATGAGTGTGTGTCTGTAACTTAAACTTATGACCCTGTAGATGTTGTTTATTGTTACTTTTTGTAATATATGATTGATTTTCGCAGTGATATTACTTATATTACTCATAATTTATAATCACTTAGCCTTCACATGTATTGTTCTAAAACATTAAAGAATATATTTAACTGGCAATTCAAGAATCAAATACCTTTGCTAAAAAGATAGATATTCCATTTCAAATTGTGAGTTTCTCATTCCACTAACTTTGATATAAATAAATCACTTCATATGTTTCTGTTTTTAATTTAGTTGTCAGTCCACCCTCACATAATGTTATTATGACTATCATGCTTCCTTTTGCATAGTTTGGCTCCTCGAAGGCTAAATGTACCCCGTGTTACATCCAGTTAATGATTCTACACTTGTTTTTTCCAGGTCATGTGTTGTTGAACAAATAAGCCAACAGATGGAGAAATTGCTTATGCCTATTGCATTTGAACTAGAAAAAATGACTAGAAGTTATTTTCCTGTGGCCTAAAATGAGTCTCTGTCTTCTGGCCTGGGGAGTAACAAATTTGTGTTACCTCTAAAATGTGGTTTGCTGATGCTTCATTCTTTTGAATTCAGTATCAATGTCTATCAAAATAGCTTTAAAAAGGTCAAAATACAAGTCAGTATTATCTATTCTACTATCATTTTCCTACTTTTTTTGTGTGCCAGTTTTATTTTTCCTACTTTTGGATTGATAGCTTAACATGCAACTAAGAATAAGAACATTAGAATAAAATTTGTTGGTAGCAAAAACATCAATACCAGATTAAACAGCTTAAAAATTAAAAATGAAAAAATGTTGAGATTTGCTGATGTTCACTGTAAAGGCATTGCTGCAGCTTTTCTTTTTTTAACTGGCCTTCATTCTAAGTGGCTTATATTATTTCCCCTACAGTAGGTATGCAATTATCTCTTTTCTAACACCATTTCTTTCAAGAAATCTTTTCCCCACTATTTCCCCTTCTTGGCTTTTCTCGCCTTTTATTGATAGGGTACTATATTTTCATTACCTTTGCAGACTGTTTTCATTCACCTTAAAATTGAATTAAATTTAGACTGCTTTTCTAGACATGAAATGTTGGCCCAACTGAGTTATTTAAGCTCAAAAATGTATGGTATTTTTATTACTACAATTCAAGCTTTTTTTATGACAAGTTTGTCAAAGATGGAAACCAAGATTATTTTTTAAAAAGAAAATGGTCCCCTTGTGTTTGTGACTTTGGATAATACATATAGTAGAACTGATACCCACATTTGCTCTGACTCCTGTTTAACTCCCAGATCATCCTGCAGCTATTAATCAATTTATCTCTGTCTCAACTATCTAAGTAATTTACTACTTACAATTCCTTTTATCTTAACATTATACTAAATGTTTTCTGCAATGTAAATATTGGAGCTATTTAAGAACCATCTTTTAAAAATTCATAGTATATAAGTTTTTTTTTTTTTTTTAGTACAGAGAGCATGGTTTTTACTTTCACATCTTTTGCTAACATAATTCACTAATCCAAGTTTGGCAGCCAATTGGTCAGTACTAGTTTGAGTGTAAGTTAATTGTAAATTTCTTCTCAGATTTAGCTTTGCTATCTAGAAAATCTGAAGTAGGATCATTTGGTTTGCATTTTCTATCAACCTACTTTGGAATATATCGAAGTACATATTTGTTCAAAAAAAGAAAAAAACAGGGCACATGAACATGTGATAAGCATTTTGGCCATCATTTTATATAGTCCAATTTTACCAGTTTTAGCTGTTTCTATTTAAATAAGTTGTAATCCAACTATCTGAAAAATGAATTCTATGAGATTAAATTTCTGTGACCTTTGACTTACAGTTAGTGTTAGAAGACCCAAAGTGAACCAGCAGAATTCAGAATGACAGAATGGAATTGTCATTCCAGAAGAAGAAATGAGGAATTGCTGCTAGATTTATAGATCTTAACCAATTCTATTTATTTTATATAATTTATTCAAATTTTAAAGAAAATTTATTTTTATAGTACAGGTGTAATATATATCAACACCTTCAAAATATAAAATATTGAAAAGTAGAATAAAATAGAATAAAAAGCATGACAGTATTCAGATAAATTCACCTAAATGTTTAATATGCTTATTACTAGCCCCTTTTTCAATGCATATTTTACTTAACACACTTATACCATAGATATAGTTCTAATTTCAGAGCATTTTACTTATTATAGCAAAAGCATTCCTCATAACACAAATGTGGAGAAAAGACTATTCTGTTGGCTAGGTAAATGTCTTGCTCATTGCCTACTATTGTATTACTTGCATGATGATCATTTACTACTATGTTTCTCACATTATTTTGAACATCATTTGCAACTACTTATTTATTTTAATATGCTCCGGGTATTTTCCTTGCAAGAGCCTCTAGAAGTAGAATTACCCTCTTAATAGGCAGAACCAGCCCTTGTCACCCATAATTATTCTGAATTTACAGTTTATTAATTTTCAGTGGATATTTTAGAAAATAGTCCATCACATTTATTTATTGTCATAAGAAACCATATGTTCATGTTGCTTTAATAGTATAATATTTTGCATAACAAATTGGCTATTTGTGTACACTCCTTAGTGTAAAGGAATCCTTGAGGGCTGCAATTCAGAATATCAGAACCTTCCTAATAATCCAGTTTTCACAGGAGACAGAGAAGAAAAATTGGTGTCCTTAAGTGAATGGTATCCCTAAAGTCCAGAACCTTGGACATTTGACTTATTTGGTATTATGTCTGTGTATCTTTCCTTCTCATGCTCCATACTGAATACAAATGTAAACTTTTCTAAGTACAGCATTTATGCCTTATACTTTTGGTATTTTGTCTAATGCACAACACATAGTAAGTTCATGGTAAATATTAATTGAGTTAAATTGAGTAAATATCCACATGCAGAGTTGGATATTGGTGCTTGTTTCCAGAGATTTAAAATTGGATTTTTAAATGAGCAAATAATGTCAGCAAATTAATACAACATGCACTTTGCAGTTTCCAGAGGGAGTTTGTGAAAACAATAATGATCATAAATCCACATAGGATTATTGTTTCTTACTAAAAAGTAATATTAGATGGAATCATAACCATATAAGCTAAAAAAATATAAGAGAAAAAATTAGAAAATATTAAGAGCACATCTTAGAAAAGTGAAAACTGGCTTACTGTTCTCCTAATTTTCTCCATTCTGCAACCTATTTTTAAATTCCTTTGTCAGAAAAAGAGGCAACATATTTTGTCTTGCAGAATGCAATCTCTATGTATGTTCTCAACTGTATCCCATTGGGAGTCTAAGCAATGTCATGAAGTATTTGAATGAATGCCTTCTGACAATGCATAACTCCGCACATGTTCTCCAAGAAATCATAAAATTTCAAATTTTTAGCTATTCAGATAATCCAGAAACTACCTATTTTTAAGAATATTATTATTCCTATAATAATATTAGAGTTAGCATTCATTCTTTAGAACACTTGAAAATAGGCAAAAATAGAAATGAGGAGGGGATAAGAAAAAGTAACAACCTTTCCCAAGTAAGATAAGATGTGTTTTTTCTATAGAACATTTTCAAGTTATATCTTTATTCAACAAATACATATTTACCACCTACCATTTACTGGACTCAATAATAAATGCAGAATTAAATGAATTTTAATTTATCTAAAAAATAGTAGATTCAAAATTAAATACAGCAAGGCCCCTGCCCTCAAAGAGATTATGGTATAAAGAGGACAGACAAGTGAATTATTGGACACATTAAAGTGTGATGATGTTTGTGTAAGAATAGGATGCAAGATTCTCAGGGTACACAGAACAAGAGCCCATGACTCTTGCCTGGGGCTAAAGGGAATATTTTTCTGGAGAAGAGGGAAGCGTATTTTAGACAGGAGAATCCCATGCATAGTACTCAGACATAAAATATGAGAAAGAAGCTGGAGTTGTGGCCAGGTTCCAAACCTTGAAGGGACTGTGTACCATGAGTTTATCCTGAAGGAAATCCTGAAGGTGTTTTAGAAAGATTTTCATGGGAATGATATGGTCCAACTTGCAGCAATGTGGAGGATGGGCAGTGTATATATCTGTGTAGCAGGGGTGTGAGCATTCGATTACAGCCAGGCAATATGGGAGGCTCTTCGTATGAAAAACTACAAAAATCTGATGAAGAGTTCTAAGCTGTAGAATCAACCAGATTTGATGGCCTACTAGAAGGGGTTAAGTAGGGGACTGTTCTATTAAAGGAACAAAGACAGATCTGTCTCTGGTGACTACATCTAGCCATGATGTCATTTAAAAAGCCAAACATGTTGGAAGATTAGATTTGTTACTTTATTTTGTTTGATTTAATATTTTCATGTTGAACATGAGTCATGAAAGTGGAGCTATCTGTCAGGCTGCTGGAGATGTAGTCTGAGTTACAAAAGAGGCAGGTCTACTCTTCATTAGCAAACATATAGTAGTTGAAGAATGAAAAGCAGTATTTGGAGAAGTCACAGACTCAAAAGAGCAGAGGGCTGAGGACAGAAGAAAAAGGATTAGAGAAATTGAAGAATACCTAGAAATATTAAATACTAGGAAAGCAAGAAAAGTGGTGTCATGAAATTCAAAGGAAGAAAGAAATATAATAAGGTATAAAGGAGAGAAAATGAATGAATGAAAGATTTCTGTGAGTAAGTTGACAGAACTGTGATGACTTAACCCGTCTCAGGAAGTAGGCATGGATTGGGCTCACTCATAAGGGTCAAATGTTACTTTTGAATACGTAGAACCTATCTGGATAGTGTTTTCAGTCCTTAGAGATGATAACCAGAAGAAAATGTATTATATATTTTAACAAAGGTATGCAAAATTGTGTGTGTGTGTGTATACCAAAATCTCCAGAATTTCTTTATAAAAGAAGCTATAGGTAGCATTTCAATTGAAACACAAGGTTGAGGAAGTTTTCTTGAGGTTGTATTTCTACAACATGCACTTGGTTTTTAATTGGGCATTGCATTTTATTAGGGGTGACTTTAGAGAGGACCAGCTGATAGAAACTGTGATGGTCAGCTTATGCTATCCGATTGCCACGAACCAGCTCCTGATACCACATTAGATATGTGGAATCCTATGTAGGTTACACCTCATGTTCTCCCTTGATAATCCAAGTGGCCTTTCATGAGGATGCCGTGATGATCTGTACTGAGTAGGTCTGTCTATTCCAGGTACCATTACTCATTAGAACAAAGTCTTCCCTAGAAAATGAATATTAGATACGACAGTCTTTTGAAATATCTTGCTGTGCTGTTAGTCAATGCTTTCTGTAATCAAAGCTCAAATGAAATTATGATTTTTTTTTTTAGTGAAACATGGGCAAAGATGAAGAAATTTGTTACAAATGTTTTAAAATAGTACAGGTGGGAACTCTGGGGGATTTTAGAGCACCTGGTCTTTGCTGAAAGAAAAGTGTTGCTCAAGCTTAAAAAAGCGTTAAAACTAAAGCCAAGTATACGTATTTTAGAAGTTTATTCTAGTCTTTCTCTCAACTCTTTCAATAAAACAATGTTATTTATTCCAATCAGTCCTCTTATCTTAACATAGCTGATAATTGTTAGAGTTATTTCAAAGTTGACATTGCTAGTGTAATTTCTGTGAAAGTGTCAGTATCTAATTGAAACATGAGGATTTTTAGAAATGGAAAAGCCATGCTTCCTTAACTTAAAAAAAAAAAGTGTTAATCTGCAAATGACCTCTCAAAGGAAACCCTCTCAAATGTTATCTTTTTATAAGTAAAAAGAATAAAATCACTTTATTTAAATATAAGTAATATGAATAAGAAAATTCTCATTATAAAAATTTGCTAAAGCCCTTTTATTTAGCTCAGTAGCACTCAAATGGCTACAGTGATAAGCTTCAAAGTTGGCAATAAGTGGAATATTTTTCCACTTAACATTAAGCCAATGCTGAAAAAAATTGCTGCCATATTTTCTAAGTTATTAACCTTTACAATGAGAATTTTCTATGCATAGAAAAAATTTTCTCCTCTATTTTAACATGAACTTAAGTTGGAAATAGTAATTAAATAAATAAATTAAAACTAAGCCATACAAAGCTGCCTATTTTATCCTTTCTATATTTGCCTTTAATTTATGTATTAAAAAATAACTATAGAAAGTGTTTGAATTCTTTATTAATCATAATAATGGCATGTTGTTATATCAGTAAAGGTGAATGTATGAATTAAATTATATATATTTTTAAATGCGCTGTGGGATCCTATTGTCCATAAAACTGCTCAAAAATCTTTATCTGCACCTAAATTCCTTTATCTAAACTTCCTACTCCTTCACCATGGCTATAGTCAACTTCCTGACAGAGGGTAATCACAAATGCCTATACCCATTCATCTCCCTACTGCCATAGAGCATTTTCCATCGTATTGCATGCTTAAGTTGCCCAATTCCCTCTTTTACTTTTCCCATGAATTGGTCTTCCATAATTGGTTCCATAATTTAACCATCCCAAAAACTTTGCTCAGACTTATCAAGGTATGTTTGAGTACTTTTTCTTCTTATTCTGTTTATATATAACATGCTTTCAAGTAAACTCTATAATTCCGTTTATGCACCTAACCTTCCTAAAACCTACCTTTGCAAATAATTTATTCTAACTTCATTTTCATAGTCCTTTACCCTAGTCACATTTACCCCTACAGTTAAACACATGTGTTTATAGTAAGACAGCCAGGGGATAATATTTGGTTTTACTGCTAATTTTTTCTGAGTATGTGACTTGATTCTCTGAAGTTCAAGTTTTGCATTTGCATCTATGTTATAGGAACAATAATAATATTTACTACAGAGTATATTGTGAATATTAAATGTCATAAATAATCTAAAATAGCTAAATGTTTAACACATTGGAAGAATTTAATAGGTATTAACCATTCTGAAGCTTAATATTTTTATTATTACTCTGCTGTTCTTTATATCTCTAGGCAATGTACACTAAAATGAGATATAGTAAAATAAGAACGAGATTTGAAATTAAACAGATTTGTGTTAGTAATCTGACTATACTTTATTAGCTGTGTGACTTTAAGCCTTACGATGGTGATTTAATAACATGATCTTCATATAGCAGCTGCCATAAAATTTGTCCTTATTAAATGCCTGCTGAATGAGTAAATGAGTGATACATGTTTGTGTGTGTACAATGTAGTGTTAGTCTTAAAAGTTTCACCTTCCTTAAATCAATCAGCAAAGGTTTATATATCACATATGGACAATACGCTGTACTAGGCACTGGGAATAATTTCAAATAGGCCAAGTAAGAATTATTATCTATTTGTGTTGTACATAATATAGCACTGCCTGCCATTAGACTGATTAATAATTCTTTGTAAACAGTGGCAGATGTCTCTGTTCAAGCCTAAACTATAATTCATATACATATGGTATATCTGGAAAACTATAGGCAGGCCTCCCTCAAATTAATTTCCATAATTCTTCATTTACCCCTTAATCCTACCAAGCCACATGAGACAGTGGTATGTGTGCTCAGAAGAGCAACAAAGTCTACAGTAAGATATTAGGAAAAGGCATTCAGGGTCAACAATGAGAATGTATGCTGAGTGGACTCTGAAGGAAGTCCAAGGAGAACAGTGGCTTTGAAGCTAAGTGAGCTGGCTAGGAAGTATCCATGATTCCAGGCTGAGAACCACGGAACAGGTGCTAGACAAAGCTTTTCAGTTTCAGCTGGGAATTGGCAAATCTGGATTACATAAGAGAGGATGATTGAGACAAACTCAGTCATGAAATGCAGAAAAATTTTCCCCCATGACAAGGTCAAATGCTAGTACTAAAAAGAAAACGTTATTTAGAATTTACATATTAGCCACTCAACAGAACAGTCAAAACAACACTAGTTTATTTTAATGTTTACCAGATCAAATATGCATTTCCAAATGTCGTTATACTGACTTCTTAAATAGTAGTATTTAAATAAATTTAAATAGACTATGCATTATAACTATATAAACACTAATTGCATTAACACATTACCTATGTGTCTTTATATATATGATCTCTCCAATAGTTTTCACTGGTTTTCTAAAACCATGTAGTGATAAAATGACTCATAAATTAAAAGTGAGGCAAGACATTTGATTGTACAAGGTGCTGCCTTGAAACTAGCTTATAGAAGTTAATAGTCAATAAAAATTTTCAGTTTGTAAAATGTATTTAACTTGCTCTGGAAATACATGACAATTAGAAGCATGTTATTATCATATTGGAATCAAATCCAAGTAAGTTACAAAGCTATATCCCTTCTTCAGATATGCTCAGAGAACCTAGAAACAGCTCTTGAATAAAGGTCATATCCAGATTTTAAGGAACACATATGCAGTAGAATAATGTTGAGAACATAATGATGGAGAAGAATTAATTGGAAAATGAATTGAAACACTGTGATATTATTTCTAAAAACAAATAGGATGATTGACACATACCCATGAACTTTTTGAATAAAAGTACATGGAAATCTCTTGCCACTTGACATTAAAATTCCAATAGCAAAGGTCTCTGGCTGTATCCCAAACTGTGTAATTACATTTGGTCCATAGCATAGGTATTTGATGATTTTATGCTTCTCAGTATGTCCTGTTTCTATGATTTCACCTAGGACTGCATTTATACACACTAGTACTTAATTGGTGAAATTTGGGAAAGTCAGAAAAAAAAGACAACCAAATAAAATTGAGACAAGGCTAGATATAGCTAAGAAAGACGGGTGGGGGGAAGGGCGGAGCACAATATATAAACACATAAGTCTTGACCTTGACTGACCTCCAAATTCTACATAAGGAAAGTCTATACATATTTAAAGGAAAAAATCCTCTAGTATGGGCTTCAGGCTTGGTATTGCTATGCATTAAATGTTCAAATGTAGTGAAAATGAGAGGAAAAAGTCTGCTACAGAGATAAGTGATGGGCAGGCCTATGGCCAGTGGTTATATTCTGTCTTCACAAAATCTTCATCTAATTTGGTGGGACAAAAAGATCTGGGTCCAGGATATTCTAAAACCTCTTTGGTTTCATAAATTTGGTATTGGCTCCTAGGCATGAAGCTTAACTCTTGGAGCCCCTTTAGATATCTTGCGAACTTAGCATCAAAAGAAAGTGTGAGTGAATTGTCTTTAATCACTTAATCAATTTTGGCATGCTAATTTGTTTTCATGTACAGTGCTGAAAAAAAAAATGACTAGTAGAATTGAGGGCTAAGATCAAGGAATATGATTCAGAAAAATAAATCTCAAAACAAGTATACCAGAAAAACTGAACTTCAAGTCTTGGACACGTACTTAGTAAAGGAAAAGTGGCCAACAATTGCAGCATTGCATTATCACTGGTACAACTTGCTGGAGAAACCAATCCTGCGATCCCAGCTACACTGGGTTAAGTTGTGGGCACAATCTGCGAGCCTGACACAGATTGCTAAGAGCAAATTCTTCCTGATAGATCTGCTCCACAGAGTGGCAGCCTATTAAAACCCCCTTTGAAATGCTCAGTGAGTAAGGAAAGGGAAGCCACAGGATCTCATTATTATTCTAAGTGCATTACACATTTTTGAATAACTAGGATGAAAGAAGGACTTATTTATGAGATGACTCCCCTATACCCTCCTTCTTATTGGTCCTTGCTGTAAACCTTTGTTGGAGAAGATAATCTGAGTTACCCTGGCAACATTAAATTATTTGATCTCTCATAGGAGACAAGATTGTAATGTAAGCACCCAGATTCAAAACTGTGTAGTATGAAAGGTCATTGCAAAATCAGGTTGAATTTAAAGTAAAGTATTTTTTTTTAAAAAAAGAATAAGTTTTGATAACAATGTATATTAGTTTTGAAGAGAAGTTTGCACTTTATAGAACACTGTATACAGATGTTAATACATTTGATCCTCAAAATAGCCCCAATTAACAAATAGGTGTTATGTTTAATTTACAAAGAAGGAAAATTTAACCCCTTAAAAATCGAAAGATTCTTTTTCATTAGATATTATCAGCAGAGTTAGGACAAGCACACGGATGTCCTGAATGTAATTCCATTTGTGTGTGTGTGCGTGTGTGTGTGTGTATATGTGCACGCACGCGCGCATGTGCACGCACCTGAGCATACGATACACACATTTGATGAGATGATCTCATCAAACGGTGCCATCCAATTTAATGCCTACATATAAATGATTCACCATGACAGTGAACATTGCCATGCAATTAATAGGAATAGAATCCCTGGTAAAATCATGTATGGCATAAAGAGATTTTTCATTTTAATTCTTAAATCAAACCGCAAGGTTATTGTGGGACAAATGAAATTCCATTTGACTTGCAGAGTTACAATTTAAAACAAGAAATGGACTATTTTGTCATACGAAGTGAAGAGTAGTAAAGAGATGTATCTGACACAATCAAATCACTGATTTTAATTCCTAGCTCTCTTTGTGACTGAAGAGTAAGGATAAGAAGAGCAGGGGGTGACGCAGTCGGGGTGCTTACTGTACCAGGCATTGCCCTTAGTACTTCATGTATGCTCGCTTTTTTGAACTTGACAACAACCTTATAAAGCAGGAACAATTTTTATCCCCTTTCATAGGGGATAAAACTGAGATACAGGAGTAGGGTAACTTGTTGAAGGTTGCATAGTGGCAGAGCTGGATTTTGCCTCTGCAGGCTGGCTCCCAAGGCATGCATTTAAAGAAGAAAGCATATTGTCTCTGATAAAAAGTAGGATTACATAATGAAGAAGAACCACAAAGGCCTTCTGGGTCTGTCGCTGCCCAGCTGTATTACCCTGAACGAGATGTTTACCTTATCTCTGCCACAGTTTACTCACCTGTAAAATGCAGGTGCCAGTACAGCCTTTTCCTGGGATCATTAGGAGGTTCAAGTGAGCTAGTGTAAGTAAAGCCTACAGCATTGCACATTAGATAATGAAAAAATGGTAATTGTAGAAAAGCAGAAATTATAGTTTAAAAATAATGTATTTCAAAGCAATTTTTTAAAAAACGGGCATGCTGAAGCCCGAATGGATTAAATAGTTTTATATCATGCTGTCAGTGGCACAACCAAGAGTAGAAACCAAGTCTCTCAACTCTGTTTAGCATTCTTTGAACCACAAAGGGAGTAAATAAAGGATTTTCTCTAGCATGTAATGTTTTAATTTAAAAAGTTCGCTATTGATGTATTTTTAATAATTTTCTCTGTTTAAAGATGAGTCTACTGACAGTAACTGTTACTGGGATATCCTTTCACTCTCGTCTGTGTGTCACAACTATCTACACATAAATTGTAAAAATGTTTCTTCTTTCTCAAATGTTGACAATCGATGAACTGTCTTGAAAAAAAAAGAAAAGGAGTAGCAAGCAAAGTCCCATCTGTGTCCCCAACAACACAAATCATAGAGGAATCATTTGTCTTGTTTCTCAGAGCTAAGATGTCTGCTTATTTATGTATTTGACAGCCGCTGTAGATTGAAGTAAGAGGTCAGGAGAACCACAAAATATAAAAAAATAAAATCAAACTCAAGCAACTACAAAGCAACTTTGAAAGCAAGGGAATCTTCAACCTTCGCTCACTTGTCCATCAGCAAAATCCCTGAGCCAATTACATGGCACCTTGTAGCAAGACAATGAGAATTTAAGCTGTCAAGCCAATCATGCTGTCTTAACGTGTGGTTTTCAAAGAAGTAGTGCGTGCTACCTAAACTGGGACTGGTAGGGTAAGGATTGAAATGAACTCTGCCATATTTCACAGTTTTTATACAGGTACTAGGTCCCCGATGAGAATGCGGTTTATGCATTTAAAGGTGGGAGACACGGTACCTAGCATGTACCTGGTACCTCATGGTAGCTGGCATATGACTGAACACAGAGTTAAAAAAAAAAAGGGAGAGGAGACAAAAAAAAATCATAGCTTAAATGAATTGAAATGTGGCATCTCAGACTTTTAACAAGAGTGAATGCATTGTTTATTTGACTTTATAGGGTCACTACCTTAGAGCACTAAAATCTACAGACTAAAGAAATATTCAGAACTATAAATGAAGATTGAATGTAGTGATGATTCAGCTTCATGAAAAATGACAGCTGAATTCTCCCTACATGAAGCATATGATGGAGGTGCTTTAAGTAACAGTTCTTTCATTTCTCATTCGAATAATGGATGTCACCTGAAAACAAGTCCTTGACTATATACTGAACTTTTTAGAGCTGACTCAGCTCTGAAGTTACAGCCGCAGAAACTTTGCTTCTAACCTGGAAAAAAAGAAAGCACAGTTTAGCAGTCCAAGATACCAACAATGTTTTGATGAGGGTTTAATAGCATATTATTTTAGATTCATAACGGTATAAAAACTTGCCAAAGGGAGGAAATCTAGACAATTATTTTTACTATAACAAGATTGTGTTTAATGCACACCAATGTTGGTAGTATAGGCAAGAGCTATGGGGGCACATAGGAGGGGTGGGTGGCTAGGGCTGCAGCTGGCAGGTTTGAGGTTTGGCAACTCCTCCCAGCACCTCCCCACTTGCTAGGGACTCATACTGTCCTCCTTGGTGACTCTCAGGAGAGATCCTTTGAATTTTACTTGGACAAATATAAGACAGGTACAATTCTAGCAGTGAACAGAGTAACAATGCTCCCTCTACTTCTCTGATTAAGTATCTATATACTGAACTGAATAAAAAATAATTAATGGGCATGCAAAAAAAATAGTTAATGGGCATGGAAAAAAATAAAAGACAAAGGCTGATGAAAGAAATGAAAATCATTTATCAATAAAGGTAATAATTGTGGTCATATGCTTCTATTTTCTACCTCTACTGTTCTTCTTTTTCACCTGTGACATTTTCATTTATCCTTTCAAACCTAACTTCAAACCTTTCTAGTATATGACATAATATAAATTTTAAAAATATATATGTGATCAAAGGACACCATATTGCAAAACACACTGGTATAAGTATTGACGTTTCTCAAGCTTAATTTAACTCCTAAAACTCTTTAAGAACACCTATCGACATCCATTTGCAATGCTCTTATTGAAGCAAGTGTGTATCAGACAAGTGCACATTATAAGTGCACTTCTCAATGAATTTTTCTAAAATAAACATCTCTGTAACAATGCTAACATCAATAAATAAGAAATTACCAGCCACCCTGAGAAGCCCTCCTATGCTGCCTTTCAGGCTGCACCAAGAGTACCCCCTGTCCTGACTTCTGTCGCCACAGTACAAAATGGTCTGTTCTTGTATGTTATAAAAATGGAATTATTTTTTAAAAATAGAATCATACCATATATATTTTTTCTATGGCTTCTATTGTCCAATTTATGTTTGTATGATAATATTTACATTATTCATTATGTAAATGTGAATTCATAAAGTCCTTAGATCATTTGCCCATTTTAAAATTGGGTTATGTATCTTTTGTTGTTGGTTTGTTAAGAATTCTTTATATATTCTAGATGCAAGTTCCTTTTCAGGGCTATAATTTGCAAATATTTTCTCCCATTTTGTGGATGTCCTTTAAATTTCTTGATGGTGTCTTATAAAGCAGAAAATTGTTAATTTTGATGAAGATTACATTACATATTTTTAATTAATGAATTTATTCTTTTGTTGATTGGGCTTTAATGTCATGTCTAGGAACTCTTTAAATCAAATGTCACAAAGATTTACCCTTATGTTTTCTTCAAAGAGTTGTGGAGTTTTAGTTCTTACATTTATGTCTTTTATTCATTTTAAGTTAATTTTTGCATATGGTGTGAGGTGATGGTGCAACTTTATTTCTTTGCATGTGGCTATCCAATTATCTCTATAGCATTTGTTGAAAATACTATTCTTTTCTTATTCATAGCTTAGCACTGTTGTGGCAATCAGTTGACCACAGAGTTCTGAGTTTCCATATGGACTCTCAACTCTAGTCCATTGATCTATATATCTGCCCTTAAGCAAGTACTACAATGTCTTGGTTACCATGTAATAAGTTTTCACATCAAGAAGATTGACTCATCCTACCTTGTTCTTTTTTTTTTCCCCCCCCAAGACTTTTAGCTATTCTGAGTTCCTTTGTAATTCTATATGAACTTTAAGATCATCTTATTCTTTTATACAAAGAAGTTGGTTGGAATTCTGATAAGGATTTCAGTGAATCTACAGGTCAATTGGGAGAGTTTTGTCATTTAAACAATATTAATTCTTCTAATCCATGAACATAGCATGTTTTTCCACAGATCTAGATAAATGTTTTGTAGTTTCCAGAGTATAAGGTCTGTGCTTTTTTTTGTTGTTAAATTATTCCTGTGTTTTATTCTTTTTAATGCTATCACAAATTAAATTGTTTTCTTAATTTAATTTTTAGATTGTGTATTGCAAGTGTATAAAAATAAAATTGATTTTTGCGTAACAATCTTATATCCCGAATCATTGCTGAAATCATATCTTAGTTTTAACAGTTATTTACTGGATTTTTTTCTCTATGCAAGATCATGTCATCTATAAATAGAGATGTTTTTCTTTCTTCCTTTCCAATCCAGAGGCCGTTTGTTTCTTTTTCTTGCCTACCTTCCCTGGCTAGAATGGAAGTGGCAAAAGTACACATCCTTGTCTTGTTCCTAATCTTAGTCTGTGGAATCCTAGTAGGTACCTGTTATGAGGTTATGGTTGAGTTTCTTTATATTCCTAGTTCTTTCTAGTGTGTTTTATCATGAAAAGGTGTTGAAATTTGTCAAATGTTTTTTTCTGTATCTATCAAGATAACTATGTGAGGTTTTTTTTTTATATAAACATGATGAATTACATTAATTGATTTTTGGATATCAAACTAACCTTTCATTCTTGGGATATATATTACTTATTCATGGTATACAATTATTTTGATGTGTTACTGAATTTGGTTTGCTAGTATTTTCTTTGAGAATTTTTACATTTATATTTAAATGGTTCATAGTTTTCTGATCTCATGCTGTCTCTGTGTGGTTTTTATATCAAGGTGATTCTAGCACCATAAAAAAAAATTGGGAAGTGTTCCTTCCCTTTATATATTTTGGAAGTAAAGAAACAAAATTAATTAATTGGCAATTAATTGAGAATCATTATTTTTATGAAATATAGTTTAGAAATATAATTTTGACAAGCTAGTCTATGGCTAGGATAAAATAGCAACAATTTTATTTTTATTTTTTTAACATGAGATTCCTTTTGATTTGCTTCAACAGTTTTAGAAAAGTAGTTTTGTAGACTATAGCTAGAATTTCTTTTGTAAGTTTGTTTTTCAATTGCAATTTGCTAATGCCTAGAGAAACAGAAAACGGAAAGGGAAAATGCACACCATGAAGAACCATGAAGCATCTCAGTAAGTGGGTATTAGGACTTATTACAAGATTTTGGGCTTTGGCTGTGATTTGGGGGAGGATTCTAAGAAGCAAGGCTTTGGCCCGAATTACATGCTCTCAGGAACTGTGGATAAGTAACTGTGATGGAGTAAAAATAAATCTTATTTAGGATGGGAGAAGACCAAAGCAAGGCTAAAACTATAACTGGTAAAGAAGCAGTAGTCACTCATATTAGCTAGAACAGAAGGATGTTTGATATTTTAGGGCTGACACAGTGATGTTACTTTTCACTTAGTCAATTCAACATCATGAATTGTTCTTGTTTTTGTCTCACGGCATCATAGTCATAGAGTGACCTTGTCTGAAATTGATTTTCTGTAAATCATTTATGTCCAAGAGGAAGACATAATGGCCTAGCTGCAGGTGCTAGGTCAGTTCCTAAGAATGTCAAGGCCTCACTGTCAGAGTCAAGAAAGTCCTGGATTTTAAAAGGCTAATTTTCTTTTTCTTGTGGATGAACTACATAATAAATAGCATATTTGTCATAAAGTCTTATGAGTCATTAAAATATAACCAAAGAACTATGATGATATAATTAAATTTACACTGTTATGTTTTATACATTAAAACAAAGCAATTTCCTATGCTACTGATTTTCTTTTTTCTTGTTATTGTCCACCATAAAACATATTTAAAGCATTGTATGATCTAGTAGGGAAATTCGGGGAAAAAATATTGTAAGATTGTGACAAGAGTTCATGTTTGAGCAACCAATCGATACAATTCAAAATGTGGTCTAATGATTACATGACAAATAATTTGTCATTGAAAAAGCAATAGCTTTCTAATAATGTGACAAATATTATTTCCAAATCTCAAAGTCAGCAGTAAAGTTTGAGGTCCTCTATTTATATTCTAATCTTCACTAGGTTCTATACTATCAATTTACCAAGTTTCATGTTAACCTCAAGATTTAAAGGACACTCTGAAGTAATTCAGCTATTTGTCCTTCAGAAGAGTGAATTCCACTAAAATGCAGACTCATAGGAGGTTCTGCTTTTTAAAACAGAGCCAGTGTTTTACAATTTACATATTCTTTTTCTTGCGAAGCATTACTTTTTTAAAAAAGAAATGTCATTATTTGTTTCTATTATATTACTAAAATAACCTGGCGTCAGTATTGCTAATGAATTTAAATATAATAAATCCATGGAGGTCCCTTGTACTGTTTCTAAATGCACACACACACACACACACACACACACACACACACACACACAAAGGTGCAGCAATATAGACTTGGTGGTTCAGGTTTACTTGATGGAGGAATTCTACATGCAAGTTACAGATCAATGTGTTTCATGAGGCAGATCCATGTTTCTAAAACGATGTCAGAATAGCCAGGAATTTTTTCCCCTGGTTAAAGCTGTGTAAGGTAACACATATTTTTTGCATGCCAAATAATTCTAAAAGACTATTAAATAGTAATAATTTACATTGTTGAAATAATGCATAAAATTAACTTTAAAATTCATTCACAATTATTCAAAGTATAAGTACATGCATTTGAGCCAATATTATTGAGCCAATATCATATAATATGTATAATTATGTTGTATATTTCTTGGTTCTGTAAAAGTAAATACCACTGCTTTACTCTTATATAAGGTTGACTAAGCTACTCATAAGTTATCCTTCCATATAAGTTGTAGATAAATTTTGTTAAGTTTATCTAAATATCAAATTGGAAATGTCATTGGATTGCTTCACAGTTATAGATTAATTTGAGGACAACTGACTCATTTAAGCCATTTCTTCTAAACATGAAATGTCTTTTGAAAAATTAATATATTTTATACCCTTATTATTTCTATATTTTTTCCACATTGTACTCAAAATAAAGTAAATTACTATATGAATTGGAGTTTTTATTGCTAGTTTGACAGTGTCATATTTTGTATTATATTTTCTAGTTGGTGTTCAAGAACTGTGAAGGGACTAAGATTTTTACTTGATTTGCAGGGTAAGAAGTTAGCCAACCACTGTTTCATGCTTGCTGGCAGGAGACACATGACTCTTGGTTGAGAGATAAAAGGTAATTTATTACTCACAGCAATAACATTACCCGAAATGTTAGTATTGTTTGCACTGGTTCTCTGAGCTCCGATTACCATGGAAAAATGTGAGGAAGACCATTCATGCGATGGGGCAGTGTTACAAAAGATGAACTCTGAGTTTAGGGAAACCAAAACTTTTATAATGGAAAATAAACAAGTCTGTCCTTATTCTGAGTATAAACATCCTTGAAAAAATATTCTAGAACAAAGTAGTCAATGTCTCTGCCAAAGTAGAGTCATAAAAAATTACCTCCCTCCCTTCATTTGGTTATTTCTGGTATAGATAGATGCTATTGTCTTTTGTGGGCTAATTTTGTATTCAGGCAACTTACAGGACTCTCATTTTTTTTTTTAATATATGCTTAGATAGATGATCAAACATCTGCACATAATGACAGCTGTACATATTTTTTTTTAATCCTTCCAACTCCTAATTCTTTTTCTCTCTTTTAGCATTAGGCAGAATTTCCAGTGCTTAAATATGACCTGATTCTTGATCTTAAAAGATCTGAATGTATCTAAAGTTTCTCCATAAAGTATAATGCTTTCTACTGATTTTCACGTACTATTTTTGTCAAGTTAAGGAAGTTTTCTTCTAGTCATTATTTATTGAATTTTTAAAATTAATAATGCTAACCAAAAGATTTTTTCTATTTATTGGTTTAAATATCATTTATAGATTTTTCTGATACTGAACCATCCTTGAATTCATATTCAATCATGAATTAGACAAAACTGTATAATTTGATAATCTTATTTATTTTTTTAAGATAAATTTTCCTAAGTGAAATGAGTCTATGCTTTTCTTATTTCATCATCTTTGTGGTAATTAAGACTATACTAGCTTCATAAAATTTACTGGGCACCTTTGTCTTGTTCTATTTTGTGAAACAACTTGTATAAGTTAGGAATTTAATATTACTTCTAAGTTCGTATGAACTCGTTTGAAAACATTCTGGCCTTGGCTTTTGTTTTGTTTTGTTTGTTCCTATAGGGAACATCTTGGCTACTATTTTCATTTTGTTTAAGACTTGTCACTTAAGACATTTTGACATTATATATATATTTATATGGGAACTTACATATGACAATGGGAGTATCAAAAGTAGTGGAAAACAGACAAATTATGTAGTAGAAAGGGTTAAACAAATGACTTCAAGGAGAAAAATGAAAGTGGATGCCTACTTAACAGCATATTCAAATATTTAAATGAATTAAAATTAAAGACCGAATGTGAAAGATGAACACTAAGCTAGTAAAATAAAACAAAATTGAGTATTTTTATGATCTATAGGTAGAAAAGTCCTTTAAAAACAAAACTTTGAGTCAAAAATCTTAAGACAAGAAAAGTGATGAATATGATTACATGTCTAACCAATGTACTGTATATTTGAAACTAAATAAATTAAATTTAAAAATAAGATAACTCCTCAATAAAGGACACAAGAGATAAAATGAATAGATGGATGACAGAGGAATAAGGGTGTGTAAAAGAAAGAGAGGTTTAATATGTAAAAAAGAAGATGTGTATTTTAACATAAAGGTAAGCAAAAAGAAGCTGCCCCAAACCCACAGCATGTGGACTCAGAATTTTAAAAAATTCAAGGCAGTCTCTTAGGTAGCTGAAGCTAGAAAGATATAAGGTCTACAAGGCTATAGCTATGAGAGGCCACGTGGAGAAAGTTAGTCTGTGTTGTGAGCAAATGAATGCCAATATGCATGTTGGAAAAGGCTTTACTACATGGGAACAGTTATCTTGGCCAAGGGAGCATATATAGACTTCTGATCCCAGAAAACAGAAGCTCCACCTGTTCCTCTGCTGGCATGAAAAAAAATTACTAGTGAAAGAAAGTTTTGATGAATTTTATCCCCTTCCATTAAGCCAGCAGGGGTACATCTGAATGTACTTCTGGTTTAATAAAAATAAAAAGTCTTATCGCTTGCTTCTTCCTCCACCCAAAGCTTCTGAACAAATTCAGGATGATCTAATGTAGAAGAACAAATGTAGAAGGTCTCAGGTGGTCCTTTTATTTTCTTTCAGGCAATATTGCTATCATTGAAATTGGAATCAGCAGGGAGCTAGTGCTGATATGGTGTTAAAAGCATCATCCCATACTGGGTAATCAATGGGTATTAGGTCAAGTTATGGTCTTGCAGTGTTTTGCTGGCTGAAAGTGTTATGCATGAAAGAAACACAGGCAGCCTAGTTGCAAATTGCACTTTATATAATACATAAAGAAAATTCTTACAAGGAGATTCGAGAAGTGTCTGGCTTTTTCTAATTTAGTACTCAAAAGCACTTAGAGGTCATAGTGACAATTAAAAACATGGAATAGGAAGGAACCCAATGCTTGATTATAGTGTTCTATTAAATTCTATTAAATCTAGTGAGTATTTCAGTTAAATTGATATGATACTATTATGAAGAATGAACAATTTGGATAACTTTCCATGGATGGATCTGGTGGAGGGGGGGGAACCCCATTTTATTGGTAGGAAGAAAAGCAACTTATCATGTAGTCTCATCACCATATACAGGACAGCATTTAGCATTTTCTTCTAAAATCCCACTCTATTCGAGGATGAAAAAGTCAGAAAAAGGACAAAGTTATTTCCTGGCATTAAATATCTTTCTCTCTTAATTTAGGTTTTCATAATTAATACAGATCAAAGCTTTTACAAATCTAACTATTTAAGCTTTAAAAACGCTCATCTAAAACTCTGTCATAGTTATCTAGTTATGAAAAATTTATTTTCAATAGATATCAAAATAATGACTCAAATTTGCATTAAAAATAGTTTAAAAAATATGAATTCTTGGCAGGCTTAATGTTTAAAGTGGTAATAGTTCTCTATATACCAAAAAATGATCTTGTTATGCACCTGAATATTTTTAATACAAATAATCAGAGCTACCATTGATTGAGAAAAGGTTACCATGAGTCAGTTTCTTACTCTATTTCATTCCGATGCACAGAGTTTAATTTATTTCCCATTTGCTTAGAAAGTACTTTTATTCCCATTTTACAGAATGGGAAAGTATAAAGTTAAAAAAAATGCTTACTTTATAAACTACTGTTTCAAAAAGCATTTTTTATATAATTGTTTTTTATATACTATGTGATGGGTGCTATGGATTAAATAACAAATAAGATATGGTCCTTTCTATTAAAGATTATATTCCTAAAGTCACATAGCATGTGTTACCTACAGGAATGGAAGCTAGTTGTCTATGACTTGACATCTTTGATCTTTGTGCAATGTTACACCATCCTCTTCCCACTGCCTCCCAAGCCCCTCTACCAAAAAATAAACAAACAAACAAATAAATAAATACGTAAAACAAATAAAACACAAAGTGTTACATGAAATAATTAAAATAAGACCTAATTTTATAGGGAGTTTTCCCATTTTACTACACCAGTATGTAAGATTCTTTGGTTTTAAGAGAATAAATTGTCAGGAGTAAACCAATGAATTGAAAATCTTCTGTCTGATCAGACAAACAGTGTGCACAGGACCTCTGATAGATGGGAACAAATAGAAAGCATTAGGTCATTTGCTATCTGAGCACATTTTCTAAAATATCTTTCTCATAAGTTCTTAACCTGGTGTTTGCAATTCAAAAGGCATCATGATCTTATAGACCTTTTCCAATTACAGTTCTCATTTTTAGCCCCTGAATCATAAAAAAACTCTCTTTTTATTTCCTGCCCAATTCTCCTCCATCTCAAAATTCCCAGTAAGGCGCTGTGACATCTAATAGGCTATATTCTTTCTGAAATGAATTTTCTTTGAGGTCTCTTGTTAATTTCCTTCCCTAACCCAAATCCCATTTATTACAAGTGCTCCAACAGTGGAAAAGCTTTCTGAAAGATCCCATAGAGGATAATTTTCATACAGATAAAATCGCTAAAGGAAAGAAAAATAGAAGCCTAGTTCGGTTGCCTCTTTGATTAGACTGGCATGATCTACTCAGTTGTAATCTGTTTAACTTGTTGCAAAGTGTTATACACCCAAATACCCTAAAATGAAACTAAAATTTGCACAATTCTGTGACTTAACCTGTATTCTGCATATAAAAATGTCATCATCAGTGTGGGCTATACCATGAGTATTAAAGCAAAAGTAATTTTAAAAATGCACTAGCTTGTATTTATTGAAAGCTTAGTATATGTCACTGTTTTATTTTGTATATTGATTCATTTAATCTTTCAAAACTCCTAGGAGATAGATGCTATTATTTTCCTTATTTCATAAATGAGGAAAATGAGTTGAAGGGAAGTGGATAATTTGCCAAATTCTCATAGTTAGAAAGCTAATACAATTAATATTTAGTCTGTATAAGTGCTCATCAGGTGATATTCATATTTCAAAAAAAAGATAAGGTGATATGTTCTGTGACCCAGTATAAGACTTTAAAACTAAATTCTGTTGAGGTCATGTCTGGATACCCATCTGCTATGACTATTTTGAGTGAAATAATTGCCAGCCTCCAATGTATCAACCAAAAAAGCTATGTGGTTTGCCAGTTGAGAAAATGCACTAATTTTAATTATCCTACTATTTTAGCCACTTATTTCTAAATTAATTTATTCTATAAATATGATAATGTTCTACAAGTTTGGTATTTCAGAAAGCACTGCCTTGCAGTATTAAATTTAATTTAATACTACTTAATCCATCTCCTGCATTTTATGACTTTTAATTGCCAATTATTTTTTAAAATTTTATTTCATCAAAAATAAAATCTTTAGAACACATCAAATCAGCCCAGTGCCTGTTACCTCTGCATGCAAGTGCTTTTGATTTATGGCCTTAGTGACCTGCATCACTTAATACATTTTATTTTTAAAAACTAATCATGCTTTTAGATAATATTCTGAGATACAGGAATTTTTAGATTTAGATTTAGAAAATGTAACAGCTCTCTTCAAAATACTACCCTTCTAAAGAGAAATAAGATTATTATCCCTGGCTTTTCTCTCCTATAGACTGTAGCTTTTAAAATAATGTGAAAGTTTACATTGGTGATTGCTTTAGTCAAAAGCTGTATTATTGGCACTGATACATTTTTCAAGAGAGCCATTCAATTCAATTTTGGCTTAAAAATATTAAAGAAAATCATTAATAACCATGCTAATCCATTCTATTTTCAAATAGCAGCATTGTGATTTGGGACGGTTCTCTGTGCTGATAGTAAAAAATTCCCTTTCCTTTCTCTCTAGTTATACCCACCTACCATACACACTCATACACATACACAAACATACATGTAGACAAATGCATAAAAATACAACATATATCTGTGTATATAAACGCATGTGTGTATGTAAGCATATATATATATGTAAACAAAACTAATTTTAAAAGAATCATAGATATGCATCAAATGGCATTCAAGAAGTTAAAGAATCTTGCATTTTAAATATTATAAACCACATCCAAATTATATATCTGATTAAGTAGAAAATGTCCTATGGCTTTACCCGTTCCCTTTCTCCTGCTTTACAGAGCCTTTGGTGCTAGTCTTATACTCACACGTCCTCTGAGGCCCTTGGTTGTAAAGTCACATTTCAACTCTGCAAGCACACGAAATGAGAGAAAAGGTAGAGCCTGCAGAATTGCAGTGATGGTAATTTTATAATCTTGCCTTCCCTGAGTCTATCTCTAGGAACCATAATTAACAGGATACATCTGTTAGCTTCTCTCAGGGGTAAAAAGAAGGATCTAGTTGAAACCTTGTAAAGCAGTTTTACAAGTAAAATGGAAAAGATATTGGCTTTTATCTCCAAGCCTCACCTTTATGCAGTCAGAGATTATTAATGTTTCATAAAAAGTGTTGTAAACCTTCATGCTAATATGATGAATTTAGTTCAGTAATGACGATTGACTCCAACTGGTAATGTTTAATTGAGTTCTTTACTGGAATGGGAAGCTATGGATTTTGAAAATGATTTTACAATTAGTAATAGTCATTTTATGATTCTCAAGAACTTCTGGACCAGCATATAAAAATTCAAGACAAAGGAAATATTCCACATTCTAATAAGTAACAAGCTGATTCATAAAAAGACTGTACTGGGAGCCTAGATGAAATAAGCTAACCCATTCTTCCCCAGCACTGTGTTTGGTAACACTCTTTGAACACTGGGAACAATGCAGGAAGGAATCGGTTTCAGTTGTAAAAGATAGTATTTGTTTTTCGAACTCTCCTCACTCCATCTCCTCTTTCTCCTCTTTTTCCACCTTCTGCTGCTGTTGCTGCTACAAAGTAGGGTAACGTGAATTCTGAGCTCTACTTACATAATCTTTTGAAGAACCTTTTCCTCTTACTGATTGATTTTTTGCACTGATTTCAATCTCTTATACCCAGTATGTGCTATCATCAAAGAAATTACATGCATTTACTCCAAGATTCATTTATTTAACAAGTATTGACTGAGTATCTCCTATATGCTGAAAACTATATGCTCAATGACCAGACTTCAGTGTATAAGACAGACCTAAACTTTCTCTGTAAGGAGTTAATTTTCATAATCACTCAGCTTATTGTCAAATATCTATGTGACTTTCTTTGATCTGTGGGCTATTTTGGTGTGTATTTCTAAATTTTCAAAAACATGGAAATTTTTTAGTCATTTTTTATTATTGATTTCTAGCTTAATTTTATTGTGGTCAGAAGATCTACCCTCTCTGATTTAAATGTTAGAAGGTTGATAAGATGTACCTAGAATATGGTCCACTTTGGTAAATATTCCATGTACATTTGAAAAGGATGTTTATTATGCAGTTATATTGAACAATATTATGTATATTTCTATTGTGTCATTTATTAACATTGTTATTTAAATTTTCCACATCTTTTACTGTTTTTGTTTATTTCTACTTATTTGATCAGTTACTGAGGAGGCAAATTAACTCCCTTACCCCAATTATTGTAAATTTCTTCTTGTGATTTTTTTTCTTTATTTAAGACTCTGTTATATATACAAATTCAGGTCTATAGAAATTTAGAATTATAATCCCCTAGTGAATTTAACCATTTATTTTTTATAAAACATTCCTCTTTATTAATACTAATGTCTTTTGAATAAAGCCAACTTTATTCAAAATAGATTATATAAATAGATTATATAAATAGATTAATATAACTAAACCAGTTTTATTTTAGTTAGCAGTACATGTTAACTTTTTGTGCTAGGTAACTTTTATGTATCCTATTTCCAGTGTGTCTCTTATATGCATAATGTAGTTCAATTTTATTTAAATTAAAACCCTCTTATCTTTAATTGATTAGCCCATTTGCATTTGGTGCAACAACCATTGTATTAGGTTTAAATCTACCTTTTTATAATTTGCTATCTTGCCTTGAGCTACATTTCTTTTTCTATTTTTTTCTTTCCTTCTTTTATGTTAATTAAATTTTATTACCTCATTTTTTTCTTCCTTTGCTTGATCATTATTCATCTTCTTTTATTTTATGGTTAACCTAGAAATTACATTATAAATTTTTGACTAATCAAGTTCTTGTATAAATTCATACTTTAGTTGTTCAGTGATTATGAGGTGATTTTCAATGCATTAAATATAATAGTTTGTTACTTATATGCAGGCATTTTACTATGTCTCTGCCATATTTTAGTAAATTGGTTGGGGGTTCCATGTTAATGGGTAACACAGCTATCATTTTAGTATAAAATTTTCTAGTGTTAGAAATAGATTATTTAGGTTAAGCATAAGATATTTATATTTGAGAATAAATTAATAATACATAAATTGTTGTGAAAGCCAGGATTAGATCGACTTTTTATTTGTCTCTCAGCAGGGCACTGTGAGCTCTGTTTAATAACTATCAAATATCCAAAACATGACCTAAATTTTCATTTTTCATATGAATGTTCAGTATCCTGTTAACAGTTTCAAAGTAAAGAAGACACAATCTCAATGAGGTTTAAATCTCAATAAAATGATTATAAGTAAAATTTTGAAGATTACAATACATTTTATCTGATTATAAAGAACAATTTTTAAAAGTATTCTTTATTTAAAAAGAAACTTTTTGACTTATAAGAATTTCCTTATTAACTCATAGCTCTCAACTAGGCTGATAATAGGAAACTCCCAGAAATATCACCATATACTTTGGTGTACAGTTGAAGGAAATTTTAAAATTTTTCCCTAAAAGATTATTTTAATATAATATTTTCTGTGGAGAAAGGCAACAGTATAGTGTAGTAAATGCTGCTCTTGCCCAGCCTAGGTCCTTGCTACCTTACCATTTTAGTGTACTTCTGCAGACTTCCAGTGGCTGTCATCTGAATCTCATTGTCTCAAGGTAAATCTCTGACTGCTGAAGCTTAAATGACTTTTGTGCACTGCAGACTTGGTGTTACAGAAGTAATGGCTCACCAAAACAGGCTTACCAAAATTGGCTGTACCAATAATTGATCTGAGTTGGTATATAAATCTTCCAACTCTCTCACCAGTTAAGAGCAATGACTGAGTTTTCACCAGGTAGTCTAAGCTGTAGATGCCCCAAAAGATAACTTGTTCGATAATATACCATTCATTTGTTCATTAGCTCCCTGTCTCAATGCCTACTTTATTACTTTTATTTCCTGAAATACCTCACAAATAAACTACTGACTCTTGAATCATGTTCTAGGTATCAGCTTCTAGGGAACTCCAATTAAGACAATAGGTACTAGAAGTAATTTTAGAAAGCAGATACTCAGCATAAAATTATGAAATTGGATCTTTCACTGGCCAGATGCTTCTAGGACCCCATTATGGTAGTAAGTAGGGTAATGATAACCCAGAAAATGCAGTGGTATTACAATAACAAAGATTTACCTATGGTGAATTAGGATACAGATGGAATTTAATGTACGGGCTTATGCAATATCTCTGGAAATATGGGGACAACGATTATTGTAGAAGCTGTGGCATTTGTTGGTCTTTGAAGTTCAAGTCAACTCACGATATTGTCGAAACAAAGCATGACAAATCAAGCCACAAGTCTATAGCAATATTAAAGAGACTCTCACTTCCTGTAATTAGAGAGCACACTGTGCTCAAAATCAGGCCCAGGACCTGAGTTTAAGAAAAATGAAATTATAAATTTATAAAAGAGATTAAATTCACATTCTGACAAATCTTCTAACTCAAGTCAGAGCCCTGATAAGAAGAGAGTGGAACTTTCAGACCTTAGACGAGATATGTAGGTAGAATATCTGAGAACCTTAAGCCAAAAGATTTTCCAAAACACTCTGAGCTAGCAGCAGTAGCACAGTCTTCTTACCAGACCATAACAGTATCCCTTTTCCTGGAGTCCATGCAAAGATTTCACCTGAGACAGTTGTCTTGTACGATCACGTGTTTTTCTTCTCCAGTACTTCTCCTAACTCCCCTCATTGCTTCTACTACACCAGGAACTATGATTATAACTTAGCATGGCCCAACTGAAGAAATACAATCCCTCTCGTATCAGTTATCTATTGATGCATAACAAATTACTACAAGCATAGCAGCTGTGACAACAGACATATAGTTTCTGTGAGTTAATCTAGACACAGTTTAGCTGGACCATCTCTTTTAGTTTCTTACACACCTACTATCAAAGTGTCAGCCAGGGCTTCAGTCTCATCTGAGGCTTAACTGGGGAGGAAAATTCTTTCGAACTCATGTATTTGTTGGTGGCATTCAGATCACATAGGCTGCTGAATCATTGTTTCTTAAGGATACTGCCTGACTAATACAATAACAACAACAATAACAACACACACAATACAAAATGATGATATCAGCTATCACAATGCAAAATTGTAACCATAGACTAATTTTAGGGAGCCTATTCCAGAAGAAGCTGTATCCTCTTGAACAATATTTGATAAAGTAAGTATACACAATACCAAATCCCATAATCTTTCCTCAAAGAGATCTTAAGAAATTTACCAGGGCTTAATTCTATATTTTGAAACCTGTTAGATACAGAGTCTGGGACAACAATGTTCTAGGAAACCCCAAATGTCATTGTAGACCCCCAGTTAGAATGCAAATGTAGGGAGGACAGGTGATATATGGAATACTGGCCTTCGGTCCTCTTATTATTGATCCATTGATACCACAAAGCCCTCAGGGGCATTTCTCACTCTATGAATGCATAATCAGGATGCATATACTTAATTGGCAGAGCTCTGGTACTTGCATTCTGACTGCTGTTGGAGTGCAATAATGGTAGAAAAGTTCAAGTGAAATCTCCTGAAATTTCCTCATTCCGGGCACATTAGTAAATTAAAAGCAATACCTTAACCCGGTAAAAAAGTAGAATGGCAGAGGCCATAAAGATGCAAGGGTGATGGTTTTCGTTTTAACCTATTTAATTGACCATGCCTTTCCTCTCAAAAAAGAAAAGAAAAGAAAAAAGACAGACCATGGAGCATGGCAAATGACAGCAGGGAGCATATTTAACCAGGTGTTATTTCCAATTTCCAATTGCAGCTGCTATTCCACATGTGTAACTTTACTGGAACCGATCAATACAGTCTTGAGCATTTGATATATGATTATTGATTAGGCAAACGTCTATTTTTCTCCAATATTAAACAGGAAAGATGATTTGAAGCAGTTTATATTCACCTGAAATAGATGGTGCTATACACTCAGTCTTGCCCCCAAACAGCATTAAATCTACTGCTTTTAACCCAATATAGCTATAACGAATACGGTTAACTTGATTATTACACAGAAGGTATAGCTGATTTTCTGTATCAATGTCATCATCTCAATTGAACCTAGCGAACAGGAAGTGCCAAGTACTTTGCATGTCATATGCTCCATAAGGTGAGAGGGGAAAACCATACCATAAAAATTCAGATTTATGGACCTTGCAATAGAGACTGAGAACCTAGTGTCTTTTTTAAGGGTCAGGACTACAGCTGTTACTCATCACGAGCTAAGAATTATCAACCTAACAAGTAATAAAGTTGTAAAGACACAACAGAAATCCATTAGATGATGAAAATAACATATTCAAGATTAGGCTTTAAGTAGTTCAGAGATCACAAGTCATTTACAAAAAAACCTGGCCCAGACTCCCAGTTACCTAATTCTTTTGTTCCAACATCTCTTCTTCAGCTCACATTTATAACCTGGTATGGATTCCCTGTTCCCAGCTGTGGATATAAACATGGTCCAGATTCATGGGGAGATTAGTTTTTGCGAACCAATATACTGATGTTAGCCAAAAATACTGTCACAAGGGTGGCCTTAAAACACAGTATTGAAGGAAAAATCTTCCTAATGGGCAGAGCTCTGAGCAATAGTCCAGGTCATCAGCTTGATGAAGAAGGTGCCTGAACTAGGAGATTAAAGAATTCCTAGGCAGAGGCAAATGACCTAGTTTGTTGGTCAAGAACCTGGAAAGAGCAAGATGTAAAGACAACGATTTGAAGAAAAGCATGTAGATTATTCTCTGAGAAAGTCAACAAAATGGAGGATCTCTGTGTCTCATGCAGCGCCCATCAAGAACATCCATCACAGAGAAAGTGTTGACAATTAGGCAATAGAAAGACTCATACAGTGGTGGTTAGCCACCCTCAGAGTTAGTCACCCAGTGCTTGCATAATAATCTCATGAATGGCTTTCTCAGAAAAAGAAGAAAGGCAGGTTAATCATCAAACTTTCACCATGGGTTCTTTCTTCACTGTGACTAACTTAGCTACTGCTGCTATTGAATTGTATGAACTATCGGCAGCTTAGAGCAGTGCTGCCCCTTGATATCATACCAGTTATCAATTTACTGTCTCCAAGTTCCTAGTTCGCTCTTCCTTGATCTGCTCTGTGTTACTGAAACTTAACCCTATTAATATTTCTTTTGGCCACTTGTGCAATGTTAAGCTTAGCCTACAGGGAATGCAGTAAGACAAAGGGGGCTTCTCTGTAGAATACTGGTATGCTTTTCTTTTCCTATAATATGACAGCCAAGAAATCAGTGCGCCAAAGGCCTGGTAGCCAATACTCTGGGAGTTTCTTGATCACTCTCCAGGCTTTTCTTACCCAAAAGTTCAAGCCCATACCCTGTAACAGATTTCTTCTCCACTGATCTTCAGCATAGTTGTATGACAGCCACACTTTCTCTAATGAGGTCTGAACCTTAGCCTGGGGGCTGGCAACTCTTCTAAGTTCTTAGTTTTTCTTGTTCACTCTCTCAGCCCCACATGTAGTAGCAAGTCCTCCCTTATTCTTTGTAGTAGTTAATGATATTTTACATGAAGTTTTCCTTGTTTTAATAACTGCTATGACTTTTGTGTCTTGACCGGATCCTGATTAGTATACATATCATGCCTTAAAGAAACCAACCAGATACTTTTTGTCTCGTTAACTGCATTAGTTCTTTTCCATGGTGGAAGAACAATAGTTCATCCTTACTGGGATTCTTAAATTTTCCAAGTTTAAGTTTGTGTGTTTTTTTTTTTCAATACCTTAGACCACATCACTCAAAAAATTTCACAGGCCATGTGAAACAGATAATGACGTCTTAATTCAAGACTATTGTAATAAGTGAAAGAGATAAAACTCAACTCCACTGAAACAAGAAGCAGGGTAGTTCTTAAGTGCTGAGATAAGCTAGTGGAAAAATACTGGACGGTCTCTCATGGGGGAGGTTGGCCCATGTGACCAAGCCATCTGTGTTTGCTAACCCGTGTTAGCTTATGGAAGTGAGGCTCCTGCCTTTCCACAGAGGCTGGGACACAGAGGAACTGTTTTCCTTGATTACATTTCAAGGGAATGGTTTCCAGGACCCTTTGAAAGCTAGCCCTAGGTTATAACACTGGCAAGAGTCTAAAGAAGATTTACATATCAAAGAGGCAGAGAAAGAAGTTACAATGACAAGTTGTCTAAAGTAAATGCTCTAAGGCAAGAAAGATCAGGAGCCTATAGTGAGTAAGTGGGGACTCTAAGGAGTTACTGATTTATTGTCAGGGGATCTCATATTATCACCTTAGGTCAAGGGACCCATTTTACAGAAAATGGGGCAAACAATCCACATATGGGAGTGGGGTCCTCCACTACCAAATATATCTCATTATTTAGAAACTACCAGTCTACTAGAATGTTAATATTGCCTATGGTTAATATCAATATGGTTTAATCAATGCATAGCTGAGACACAGCATGGGATGATGCGTTCATGGTTGGCGCTGTCCTTCAAACTGTGGAATATAGTCGAACTAAAGGACTCTACATAGCATTATAGCTCTGATAGAATAAATACATCTCAAAAACAGAGGAAAGAATCAGTGGTTTCCTCATCACACCTCCTGGTGTTCACTTAAAAATTCGTAGTTTCTCTGCCTCTACCTTTAACTTTAAGCCATGCCGAACCAGAGGTCCTGGTTTCCAGAAGGAATTCGTATGGGTAACACAATAAAACTTACAGAAAATCTATTGCAAGACTGATACCTGATCATTTCGGGCTTCTGACTGAAGACCAAAGAGCAAAACACATGCAACGTTACTGTGCTAACAGGAATAATAGCATCTGCTATCATCAGGAGACAAGATTGCTGCTATGTGACGAAGGTGGGGAGAATTATTCCTAGAATTCAGATGTTCCCTGGGCAATCTCCTGGTGCTTCCGTGCTAAGTGGTATTTACTAATGGGTAATTACAGCAAGGAGGCATTACAAAAACATGTCATCCATAGATGCAGATCTTGAGGCTGAAGGTGTGTTTACTTATCAGGCAAGCAACTCAGAGCAATGAAAAGGCTGGCTGAGAGTAAAGGAAAAACAGAATCATAGTTGAAGGGGTGGGGGATGGGTTAGTTTGTCCCACTTCTTCTATGTTTGTTTGTTTGTTTTTTTTTTAATTCAACTGTTATGGGCTGCTGCATGAAAAAGCAGTGATAATGTTGAGATAGTGAGCAAATTTAACATAGTACATAGGAAGATCTGGCCTAGGCAAGTAAACTCTTACAGATGCTCTTAGTGCCCTTCCCATAAACCTTCAAACCTTATCATTTAGTATATAACCACTGATGTCCAAACTCAGTCATTAGTATCTCTTTGCCTAAGGGCTTATTAGGAAACTTTTCAGCCCAGGTACACATCAGGCAGGACATGACAGAAAAATAACATTTCTAGGATCAGTCCTCAACCATTGACTCTGAGAGTTAATTTAAAAAAGCAAAACGAACAACAACAACAAAAAAGCCAAAAAACAAACAAAAAAATCCAGCTCCCATGGTCCTAAAAGGAAACAGTTGAGCCCTATAGTCTGCAATGTTTCCCAGACTTCAAGTTGTCTAGAGTGGTAACGTGTTTGATTGAACGCTTGTCTCAAGGTCTGGCCCTGGGAAAATTTACATTAAGACAGACAGGCTTTGAGATCAAACTAACTGGGGTTCTGAATTTTATTTAGAAACATTTCTTTGTAATACCTTTTTTCCTCTTCCATCTTGTTTTTCCCCTCCTTCATTTTTCAAACCAAATTTGTTAGAACATGATTCATTTTTGCAATTTGATAATGCTAAATTCTTTATAACATAGTTAGATAATTTTTCATGTTACTTAGCTTCCAGTATCTTAAATTTCCTCATCTATAAATGGTATGATAATACTCATAAAATATTTATCAGTAGTAAATAGATAAAGCATCTAGTTCTATATCTGGCATATATTGGACTCTCACTTTATAGAGTCTATATTTAATGACAAATGTCTTGCTTGAAGTCTAAAGAAAGATATCTCATACTTATACCTGAATAATAGATACAGTTAACATTAATTGTGTAGTTTTACATGATAATTTACACAGCATATGCAAAAAGTAATATTAGAATGTATTCACTAGAAGACCTATATTTGAATGTCCATAGCACCATGTTTTATAATAGCACCAAAGTGAAACTACCCAAAGGGTCATTAAGAGTAGAGTGACTAAATAAATTGCAGAATAGCTATTTAATGGAATATTGTGCAACAATAAAATTAACAATGTATAACTATTAGCAACAATAAGGAATATTCCCCAAAATACAACATTGAATGAAATAAGCCAGTCCAAAAAAAAAAAAGTTCCATACAGCCTTTTTTGTTGCATTAACACAAAATACAGAAATAAGCAAAATAATCTATGCTCTCAGTAATCAGAATAGTAATGATTTTGAGAGGCAGACAGAGATAAGAGGACATAATGAGGGCTTTCAGTGTGTTGACAATGTTGTTTTTGATCTGGGTATTGGTTGTACAGGGGTATTCAGTTTGCGAAAATTCACTGTGCTTTACATTTATGTGTACTTGTGTGTTTGCGTATGTATATGTGTATGTTAATAAGGGAAACTAGATAGACTGAAAATCAGAAAGATTGTTCTAGAAGTTATCTGGCACAACCAGATTATACAAACTGTAGAGTCCCTTATTTAAATACATCAAAATATTTCCTTTGATACTTATCATGATTTCAACTGAAATTCTTTATTCCTGCCAAGTAATTGATTCCTATTATATCATCATTTCTGATAGTTCTGTGCTTTTTGAAACTCCAGCATCTGTCCAATATATATCACAATACTTTCCTTAACTCAGTTAAAATTTATGACAAGCTTGACAGATTCTGATTCAAAACATTAAACATATCCTTCAAATTAATTTCCCAGATATTACTTTGAAATGCTTTAAAATTGGCTTTAAACTTTTTAATTTCATTACATAAATCATAACAGACAATATTTCTTGGATACTTACATTCTCATTATATTCTCCTTTCTTCTGACTTTTTTCTAATAGGTCAGTAAAAAAAAAAATTCTTATCATTATACCTTAATGTCAGATGATAAACTTTATATTATTTAATATTCTGCTTTGATAGAGATTTGAATGACTATAATAATGGGTGAGAGGTAACAGTAGTAGTAGATAAAGAAAAATGATTTTTATTCTATGCTAATATCAAGGTCCATGATATTAAGAAACTTGATTTACCACAATTTACTTTATGTTTACCCAAAACATAAATATATTTATACTTAAGCAAAACTCTATTTTGATTAATCAATGGGTTCATTCAACATTTATAGAGAAACCTCTTTAATACAGTCAAATAATTGAACCCTGCACTCAAAAAGTCCATTGTCTAATGGAACTGATATATAGCAAAAATTACACTACATCTCAATTGTCTTACTAGAAGCACTAACTAGAGTTTTAAAAAGTTTCTACGCACGCACTGTTAAACCTTTCTGGGTTAGTAAATGAGTGTTATTTTTGTCAGATTTCATTTAGATATTTTAGTCAAATTAGTGATTACTTGTCATCTAGTCATTCATTCTTTCATTCATCTACTCACCATTCATGTTTTAGCCCTGGGTTTTCTTCTCTGTGCAAGGTCAACTCCTAGAGAATTTTGCTTCCACTTGCAGAAAGCCACAGCTAAATTTATGCTGCTTTCTTCACCTGATAAAGCTGCCAACACAGGATACGAAATTTATTTCCTCCATTAGTTTAACAGACTCAATCTTTCTGGGCTTTTAAGTGACATATCAGACATTGGACAAAGATCAAGGGGAAAGAAACAAGAAAACACTTTCCAAATAAAGTGATAGGAGCTAAAATTAAGCTATATATGTACAGAGGCTCTTAAAGGGATGAATAAGTGCTGCGTGGCAGAGTACAGGGGAGGCGGTGTTGGGAAAAAAAGATCTGGGAAATTTTCACTGAAGTAATAAACTTATTGGCGTACTTGTTGGAGCTTTCTCCCCAAGTGATAATGAATTCTGGAAATAACCAATGTAATATAGAGACGCATATGGTAAACCTTATATGCCACTTGGTCCTTTATACCCAAAGGGATGGATCTTGCTTTGCATCAGAGTTTCCCTGCAATCCTTTACACCCATTAAATCAATTTGTCACCCTGGGAACCCAGACATCATGCTGTTAGGAAGCACAAACTACATATTGAGGCCAGTGATAGATATTCTGGTCAACAGTTTCAACTAATGTCTCAGCTAACAGCCAGTATCACCCACCAGATCTGTGAGTGAGTGAATATTCAGATGATACCAAAACCCAGATCCAGCTGCCCCAGCTAACACCTAGTAAAACAAGGATGAGCTATCCCCATTGAGCCCTGGAGTCCTGCCCAGCTACAGACTGATAAGAATAAGAAATGTTTTTGTTGTGTTAAGCCACTAAGTCTTAGGTAGAGTTTTAAGATCTGGCTTTGGTAACTAGAATGATCCATATAATTATGCAAGGCAAAGTAACTCTGAAATGAAACTCTGCAGTATCTCTTGAAAAAAACTTGCAGGTTAGTAAAGCAATACGAGCTAAGCACATGAATCTCTATAGTATAAGACATAACATTCTTTTAAATTATAATCATAAAAGCACAATGATCATCAAAGTTATTAGATTGAGACAAGAAATGCACCAATTTTGGAATCAAGAAATACGTCGTGGGAGAGGTGGCATTTGAGATGTGCTTTGTACCATTTATTTCCAGGAAAATTATGTGTTTTTATTCTTATGCAAAATACAAAATTTGTACTTTGTTGCTAATTTAATTTCTTTAGCATTGTAACATAAGTCTGACAAATGTAGTTAAATATTTTTTCCTTTCTCTGTGCTCTGTCTATATATGCAGATTAAAAAGTGTGGAATGAGAGTCTTTCGATACGAGTTTATATAAAATCTGCAGGATATGCAAAGAGGTAAATAAGATGTTATTTGCTTCACATCTTTCACCAGTGCTTAGGAGACTTGGGGGCAATGAAAGTACATATGCAATTGGATTGGAGTCATATTAGAAAAATTAGCTGTCCAATTGTATATTTATTACAAACACCAAGACAAGTTAAATAACACTGTAGTTAAAACTTGAGGATTTAATCCACATGTGTGAAATATCCCTATCAGGGCATCTGTGAACTGAGTAGTTAAGGAAGGGTAGAAGTCAAAGCTGCTGAGAATTAGAAATACAGATTTTATTCTCTTTTCAGTCTTCCAGTTAAGTGCTTCTCAATTGCTGGCCCCAGCATAAATGTCTCAAGGAGAATTACCTTCTAACTACCAAACCAGAGTCATTATTTAGAATAGCATTACATTTCCAAGATGTTAATTCACAACTAGAATTTTCCAAGTAGTGAAGTAGCATGTATGCTAGTCAGAACGCAAAGTATAAGAGTTTCTCAATTTAAGTATTTCTCAAAAACGTAATAGACCCAAACCTGAGATCTATACAGACTGTATAATACCTTTTTATGCAAAATTTATCCTAAAGAATTTTGCATGATTGAAATTTATGAGGTAATTGTCTCCTTTTAAACAATGAATTAAAAACAATTAAAATATCTAAAAATAATCTTAAATATTTCAATATCATGTGTAAACTAAGCTGTATGACTCCTAACTTTCTTATTCAGTGTGTGTTACCAACTTCATTCTAAAAGCAGAACACAAAGGAATCATTGACCCAATTTGTGCTATCATGATAATTTGTTGACACGCTAGCACTTACATTGGCTCAACCACACTCAAAACATATTAGTTTCTCTTTCATTATGAAAAGCTAAAACTGATAAATTAGCCCACAGAGTCTCATTCAGTATAGACTTGCCTAATGTCCCTTATTTACTAACAGCTGTATTATCATAAACAATTCTGCTCTAACGGTGAATTATTGCAATGACAAACACAATGTTTTATCAACAGTTAAGAGCATATATGTGAATATTTTCCCAATTCGTGATGAAAATAATAAAATCTATAATTCCCAGTGGTTCTTACTGAAGCAATTTTGCCTTCCCCCAGGAGACATTTGGCAATATCTGGAGACATTTTAGATTGTCCCAACTGAGTGATGTCTAGTAGGTAGAGGCCAGGAATCCTGTTAAGTATCCTACAATATAAGGAGAGCCCCCCTCACCCAACAAAGAATTATCTGGTCCAAAATTTCAATACTGCCAAGGTTGAAAAACTCTGCTATATACCTTCTATTAAAAATAATTTTTCATTTGGATTATAAACAATTAATATATTTACTCCTCATACTTTTAATTCTTACATGACATTTTAAAGAAAATTTAGAATAATGAGTTTGAATAATAATGTTTCTTAAAAAAAAACTATTTGATCCACTGAAGTTCCAAAAGTCTCTTGAAAAAAAAAACAACAACAGTACTTTAAGTAAATAGAGATGAGTGATATTTATGTCTGAAGTTTTCCTAGTTGAATTTCTAGGCATAACAGTAACTGGAGGGATATTGAAGAGGTTAATTTGATATGCTTTGTGAAGTGGTTTAAACTTATTTCCTCTTGGGTGTACAGGAGAACCTAACCCCAAAAAGGAGGAATGAAGGCGATGATATTAGCAGCATTGTCTAGACATCGCTACTCCCTAGAGGCAGAAATTTTTACTTTGGTAAAAGTATTTACATGGCTCCCCCCCACTCCCACCCCAATCCTTTCAGCCAATAAATTTAAGAATCCACTGGAAGAAGCAATCTAAAGACTTGATAAAATTGAAAAGAAAAGATTTTAGGAAGGAAAGAAAGAGAGAGAGAGGGAGGGAGGGAGGGAAGAGGGAAGGAGGGAAGGAAGGAGGGAGGGAAGGAAAAGAGAAAGGAGGTAGATAGGAGTTCACAAATGTTAGTATTTAAAATAGTCTGCCTGGCAATTTCCCTTTCTGAATATTTGAGAAATCTGCATTATGGCCCAGGTTTTCTTTTGTTTTCTATACTTGGCTTCTCTCTCTGCTATGACTTAAATGAACTAACCTTGAAGGCAGATGACTCTTGAATAAGAGATTAGAAAATGAATTGGAAGAGAAAGTTGTAAATAAATTCCTAATTTTAAAAAGACAATTACCTTTTCACAATAATGCAAAATGGCTCTTTTGGAATTCTAAACGTTTTTAATTCTGAGAAAGCCCATTTTATAATTTAAGGTGTATAATATGCTTTTATATTTTAAATATAATTTTAATAGAATTGATAAATTCCACATAATTATTCCATTAACCTCTGTAAACATTCTCATTTTTCCTGCAACTCAGTAGTTGGATGAAAACAGACCCCCAGGACCTCATTTACTTGTTGTACCTGTCTCATTTACAAGCCAATTAATTTACATTTTCAGCATTTCAATTACAGGGTTCCATTAATGCCCCAAATAATCTATAGTGAATAGCTTTCTAAATTCAAACTATTCTAAGTTTTCTGTCCTTTGCTATAAACCAAAAAATATACTAATAAGACATATGGCATAAGCCAAAATATGTACTATTGTACATTTTTACAATCCAAATGATTTTACAATACAAATCCATTATTTTAAAAATCACACAATTGTATTTTTAGATCCTTAAAGCATATGATAGTCACATATATATGTACCAGTGTCTAGAACAATGCCATACCCATAAAGGAAGCTCAACATGCATGTGTTATTCTGATGGGGAGGATTGCTACCTCTTCTCAAAGCCATATTCCTGAGCACATGGCTGGACAGGTGAGTGTAGCCATGTAACAGAGATGCAGCTAACAGAATGTGAGCAAAAGAGAAATATGCACTTCCTGGCCTGGCCCATGAAACCTCCCCACACATGATCCCATTGATGTGTTTCTCTTCCAGTTGTCCATCAACTCGGACGATGATCCCAGGGTTATGTGGATCCTTGAATTTCTGCTTGAAAGAGAGGTGGATGGCTAAGGACACCTCTTTAAGTCTATTATCTAAGTAATAAATGAACATGCAGAGTGCAAGTCTCTAAACATGAGGGTTTATCAGCTTTTATCTGAAAAAGTATTCAGCATTAAGTGTTACCTTCTCATGCTTAGATGTTAAAAATCTCAAGTAAATTTTTTGTAACATATGGAATTATGGAAATAAACTGTTTTGGAAATGTGTGTGTGTAAGAGTGTATGTGTGTCTGTTATACACACATGCACACTTATACATACATATATCAATATGTATTTACATACATATATTTTGATAGCTTTCTTCAACAAATATTTTTATGGCAATTATTATTTTTATTATAAGAATCTTAAGAAATCTATATTCAACTAGCTAAGGATTAAAAGCCTCTTTCATCATACTGCTCTCCTTTCCACCATGAATTCTCGAATACTCTCATTCACATAAAGCTTGCTGTTTAATCATTACATGATTTTGCCTCCCTGCTCTGATTTTTCTTCATTCATAATGACTCAACTTCTAGCAATTGCACTTGGTTTCACTTTTTATTCCTGCTTTATCTTTTCTGCCCTTGACTTTTCTGCCATCGGTAGTCTAGTATCATAAAACTTTTCCCTAAAAAGTCCTAAGCATTTGAGTTATTATCAATATTTCATAAACCTGGACTGTATTCATTTTGACTGATCTCTGTTGATTAGATCAATAGGCATTATTTCAGAAACTACTCACCTGATATTCACTTTCACAGAGAATTTTTTTTTCACTTCAAGTAGTTGAACTGAACCAAATGATTGTGTTCTTCTTTTATTATCTCAGAACCGTTAACCCAAGTGCCATATATAAAAATATAGGTAAGAATTTCAAAATTATATGGATCTGGTGACATTTCTCTTCATAATGCGAATATCGCTGCATGTTCTTTTTCACTATGATAGCTTTTACAAGGTATACCGTGTCATTGGCCTTTTATTTCGCTGAGAGACTCCCCGTTCACAAAAAGCTGACAGTTCTCCAACTAGTGAGATTTCAGAGGGGTTGGTGACAGTGTGGTTAAGCCAGGCTTCACAGTGGGTTGGCTTTGCAGTGTTAACATGAAAAGTCAGAGAATGAACGGAAAACTGAATAGAGTCCTAGATAAAAAGGAAATAAAAATCCAAGGACCTGTCATATAACACTTATTTTACTGAGTAATAGTTACTGAGATGTAATAAAGAACCATGGCTTTGAATTGAAAAGACCTAGATTCACATATTTTAACATTCTCAGTTTTAGTGTCTTCATCTTATACAGAAAGAAGACAAAAGAATCTACACAACAGGATCATTATGAAGACTAAGTGAAAAGTATGTATGAACAGTCCAACTCTGCATCTGTCACTCAGCACTAATATCTACTGAACACGTTTGTGTGCCAAGCACTGTTCTAGGCACATAGACAAAAGTCTTGCCCCATGGAACATCTTTTCTATGGGAGAAACTGAGAATAAAGGAGACAAATAAGTGAAATGTGCAGTACATTAGATTGTGAGAAAAATGGAGATAGTGAAAAGGAAGGAGAAAAATAATGTAGAGAAGAGGGATGGAAATGGCTATATTTGGAATAATAGGATGGCCTGAGGAGTCAGGACACTCTCACAAGAGGGCAACATTCTAGTAAAGTGAGAGAGTGAGCCATGTGGATACTTGAAGACACACAGTCTAAGGAAAAGAAAGAATAAATACAAAAACAGTTAAGGCAAAACATGTCCGCCGTATTTCTGGAGCACCGAGGCAGCCTTGACTCAATCAGTGTGAAAGAGAGAGGAAGTAGTGGGAAATGAGGGTCAGGAAAAGCATGTATGGCTTGTTGTTCTTTGTCAGGGTTTTGGCTTTTATTGTGATGGGGATGACATGCCTAAAGAAAACTGCCTTTTGAGAAGGTGAGTTCAGGTGTGCAGAGGAGTGCTGGGCCCACATAAAGCAGGATGACCACAGAATCATGTGGAAGTGCCAGGACCATACGTTATCCAAGGGTGATCCATATTCTGACTTAGTAAACGTTTTAGCTGTTTTATTCCCTCATAAACAAAAAGGGGAAATTGAAATAAATAGCAACAATGAAGTTTTAACCAATATAATTGAATATTGTAAAGTTATTTATGTATAGTCTTTTACCTCATTTCTTAATATAATTCATAGATTTATTCTAAGTATTGCATTTTCTTTTTGTACACATATAAACAAATAAATAAGGGAGTGCCTAGTAGGCATTAGTTGAGTTCATGTTAACTAGTGATAAAAATCTCAGTGAAATACAGGAAATTAATGCTCAGGGGAGTAAAATATTTAATAAAGCCATGCCAAGCTATTAAATGTGAATCTGAAAAACATCTGATGACGAATATTACTTCATAGACTTTTTGCAATTGTTGCACCCCTAATTATGAGCAAGAGTCTTTTTGTAGCACTTTGCAGTCCCTACATCCAATAAAAGCACAAAAATGCAGAAATAATTGTACATAACTCACATCTCACCACTTGTGAATGCATTTTTAGCTGTTGCATCTTAGAAATGGCCAAATATGTCATGGTGGCAAACTGCAGGTGTACTTCAACTGTAGCTTCCATTTCACAGGCATCATAAGAGTGAAACCAATGTCAAAATTGCCCCTGAAGCATTAACTCTCCAATGACTTTCCCATAAACTGTGAAAGAAAGGTTAGCATTCAAAGAAGATGCTAGGCTAGGTGTGAGGTAAATCAGATGCCACCACCATGAAGCAATGATCATTTTTGCACATCAGCCAAGAAAGATTATAAAGCATCTACCAATAAAAAGAAATTTAGAAATATGATGGGGTTCCTAAGAAGATTAGATATTCAGTTACTCACAAATTTGATATAGTGTGCATTTGGTTTAATATCCCCTTCCTCTTTTAAGAAACTTAAAATTATACTATAAAATGGGGTCTTCTAAATCAACACAATAGTTTGAGAGATATTGATAGTATTCTTAGTATGATTATAAAGGGACAGAGAAAGGGAAGTCTTTTTTCTGGGTGATGAAAATGAAGTGTACAGGACAAGCCCTTAGACTTACCTCTATTATATGTTCTCAAGGTCTGATTTTTAAAACCTGCTTCTGATTTCTATCCTTATTTTATGTATTTGAGCCCATGATAGTCAAAATCCTAATATAAACACAAAGTAAGGAAAGGGACATCTCTGAATCTATGCATACAAAATACTTAAGGGTTTTGAAATGTATTTCTTCAGCAAAAAAGTTAAATAATATCTATACCAAGATTATATTCTTCACCAAATGAAGTTGAAATGACTGCCAGAACATATTTTGGACATTTTCTCAATGTTTCAACTTTAGATAACAATTAGAACAAGTTAATTGGTTCTGTATACTCTAATCCAACTCCTGCAATAGCTCTGGAAAGATTTAAACATGATGACAAATACATTTTAACTAATATGGGTAATTCTCCTTATTGGTCTTTAAATGAATATGTGCTGTCAGCTGAATTCAGTGGCTGTTTGCTGTTTTTGAAAGCCAGAGATTAATAATAGCCTGCTTGAAAGAATAGATCTATTCTTTGTCCTCACTGGCAGAATAAAAATGTTAAAGGCTGAATGTTGAATTCGTTGCTAACAATTAATTTCCCTGGATAATGCATGTGTGCTGGCATTTGTGAGTGCAAATGGTCAGTGTTCGTGTTAGTCTGAAATATCAGCCCTGTAAGTGATGTTAGAGCTTGGCTCAAAACATTCACATGCATGCAGCTGACTGGGTAGGAGACAGAGGTGGTTAATGGAGATAAGAGCAATTCTTCAGCAATAGCCACCCAGCTGTAATTTATAGAGAATGTAACTGATTTTGAATGACTCTGGTTGGTTCCTTACTCATTGAAAATCATTTCCTAGCAATCCTATAGATTATCCCTAGCATTGAAATAAGCAATAACAGATGATCTTTACAGAAAAGCAATGAATAGCATAGGATCTAATATGAAAAGCAACAAAACAAACAAACAAAAAATCAAGATTTAATGAAAACCTATCAAGACTGGTTTAAAGCAACACACCATATTATTTTGGAGTTATGTGACTCTCTGAAACAAATACTTAAGTTATTGTGAATAACGTTGATAGAAGGATCATCACTACACTCCTCCTACACATACAAATGTCTGTATCCTTTGTCAGTAACCTAGCCATGAGATGCTGCTATACTGGAGAGCGGGACGAGGCCGAAATAGGCATAGCTATTTGTAGTCTCTGTCAGATTTTAAAAAATCTTTAGTGAAAAAAGTTACTGTCTAGAATAGGTTTTGGCAAACCATGGCTCAAAGATCAAATCTGTCCCAGATGCCTGTTTTTGTAAATAGCTTCATTAGAACACGGCCATGCTTGTTCACTTTGTGCTTTTTCTGTGGCTGTTTTCACACTACAAAGGCAGAGTTGAGTAGTTGCAACAGAGACTAAAAGGCCCTCAAAGCCTAAAATATACATAATACATGACCCTCTTTGGGAAAAGATTGCTGGCCCTAGACTAGAATTTGTAGATCACATTGTGATGCATCCACCCATCATCCCTACACCCATTAAAGTAAAAGGCCCTAGTGAATCGAAGCACCTCTAAACTAGAGATTTCCGTGGGCGGGGGTGTGGAGGAGTCTCTCTAAGATGGAATCATGCTGTCTCCAGCATTACTGATTGCCTAGGATGACTCTGACATCTGATAGAGTGCCTGAATTAAAAGAGATCTACAATGCTCATGGGGAAGACATATATTACACACAAGTAAGTATTTACTCTCTTAAAAAATGGCATTTTAAAATGGTTCAGTGCAGAACATGGGTTATAACAGTGACAGGGACGAGAATGATGCCTGAAGGGTGAGTAGGAGATCAGATGGGGAGGTGTGTTAGAAAAGGTCACTTTGACAGAGGAGTTTTGTAACGTCTCAGAAGAAAGGCTGTGTAATGTACAGTCAAAATTTTAAAAAAGCAAGAAATGCATTAAAAAACATGGTTACGTAGTTCTAAAAAAATTATCTCAGAACAAGCAAACAGAAAACAGAAGCCCTTGAACTCTGCAGAGAAGGGAGTGGGCCTAAAATCCCCCTATGGCTTCTCTATAAAAACTAATGTACAAAGAAGGATCTCTCTGTGCCTAGTCTACTTTCCAACCTCTAAGGAATAGTCAAAAATAAAAATATTCCCAATTTTGCCTTGAATCAAATGGGTCTTTTAGCACCCAACAGTTTTCATCGTTCTACCCTCCACAGATTAGCTGCTAGAAATAGTTGTTACTTGAGAGAAATAGTTCAATGGGTGACTTCCTAAACACATTCTTAGAATCCTGTGAGGAACAGGGGAATAAATAACTATAGCTGTAATTCAAACAGCTTGTTTTTAAATGGTCTTAACTTTCAGGTTAAGCAAAGTTATCTCCTGTACCTAGAGGAGAAACTTCCAAAAAGTGATAAGATTCTCTAGGCAATGATTTCTATAATCTAATTAGGAAAATTATATTCCTTTGTCATTCTTCTTGCACTATAGCCCTCCTTGCCTAGAATAAGGAATTTGGCCTCCATCAAGTGGACTGGATGGCTCAACATAGAATCAAGTCTTGATAAAGAGATAGTACATCTATCTCTCCCTAAGGTATAAATGGATGATCTAAAAATACAGGAAAACAAGCAAAGTGAACAATAATGAAATAAAAGGAAATCATAGTTCATCCTGTTTGGATGCATAAGGAATCAGAGTCTATTAATCCTGGGCTGAAACATGTCTTCTAAGCCAACTTGTTTATTTAACTATCAACCTGTCTGAGTCTTCTCAGAAAACCCACAATCAACCTTATTCTCAAACATCTGGTTTCTCATTTGCATCTTCTCCTTTCCCAAGCTCTGAATCTTTCTACTTTCTTCTCCCTACTTCTCAGGCCATCTCTTCTCTCTACCTTCTTTTGATGATTATAGATCCTATTCTTCTCCATTTATCTCATTTTCATTGTATATCAAAATGCCAAAACATGAATACAAACAATGGTTCAGATCATTCAATGACCTGTCACTTGGTCTTTGAAAAAAAGCACTGTTTCTTAGAATAGAAATATGTCATTATTTTATCATCTCAATTTTGAGATGATAACAAATTAGCACAAAGTGAATAACTTAATATACGAGAAATTTATTCTCTCACAGTTCTAGAGGCTAGAAGTCCAAAATCAAGTTGCCAGCAGTTATCAGTGTTCTCTCTGAAAGCTCTGGAGGAGTCTTCCTTTTGCCTCTTCCTAGCTTCTCATGGGCGCTGGCAATCCTTGGCATTCCTTAGTTTGTAGAGGCATCACTGCAATCTCAACCTCCAGCATCACATGGTCTTTTCCCTATGTGTCTTCACATCATTTTCCCCCACTCATGCATGTCTCTGTTTCTTAGCATGAGATGATGAGCCTAAACAACAAACAATGAAGCCCTAGTTCATGCTTCAAAGAACATAGTATGATCGGTGTATGTATAGGTGAAAGCAAGAATGCTGTCACCGACATAAAAGGAAATTTATAATACTTGAGAAATCTTAAAAATCTGTGGAAGTAGAAGTATACAGGTATGATATAACTGCTGAAATTTCTTCTAGAAGAAAAGATAAATTGTGAATCAATAAAAAGCCTGAAATATCAATTGGTAAGTGTGCTATCTTCCTAGAAGAATAAGTCAGCATCCTCTAACTTGTCACAATATTTTCAAACTACTAATTTTTGACATGTTCCTCATGAGAAAAATTAACAGGATTAGTGTTACAATTTGAATTAATTTATCACGTGCCTCCTCTATTATTAAATACATTGAGAGAATTTGGGGGCCACAAACAAAAGTCACTGCATGTGCTCCCAAGAACATTACAGTCTACTTAGGAGTCTTCCATTTAGATAAAGCAAGTCAATTAAACATATTACTGGCTAGAATGGAGTCAAAGACAGGAGGTAATGAGAGGTTAGTGGATGGTGCTTCTAGATTTGCTCAAGGTTAAGGGAGAGTTTGGGGGGGGGGGCTTCCCAAAGGAGTGGAGTAGAAGCACAGGGGGGACAGGGAGAGAAGAAATTATTAGAAATTCACAAGTGGTATTGTTATGCATGTACATTCTAGCCACATGGGCAGAGGAACAGATGAAGATTTTCTAGAACAAGTTGAAAATTGCTTTTGAGGCCTGACATCAAATTTTGTTAAAAAGTGAAATATTTGCTGTATTCTAAAAATGAGTGAAATAGACAAAATTCAAACAAAACTTCTCAGAGAGAGAAACATGTCTCCCCCATTTACATACACATATTTATTATATATGTACTCTACCTATACACATATATGTACTATAGCGTGTGTATATATAAATATATGTGCATGTGTGTACATGAGTGTGTGGGGATATATATGTATTTCTAAATACTATATAATAAAGTAGTAATTATTTTTGAAATCATAAACATGATTAATAATTTAATGCCAATGAATTATAAAATGTATATGTGGTATAAATTTTCTAAGACTAGATGAACATATCACCCAATTATCTCAAGAATAAACTGGAAGTCTAAATGATTCAATATACATTAAATAAATGACATAGGTAGTCTAAATCTCCCTTCTTTCCTCACTCTTTAATGACACTAGTCTGGGCACTATTACAGGTAAATTTTAGCAAAGCTTCACATATGATCTATCTCTGAGCCTCACAAACTTTCCAGAGACTATAATAAAAGGGAAGTTATCCAACTCATTTTATGAGATTCATATACCTAAAATGTCAAAACTGACAAGCGCAGTACAAAAAATTACAGGTCAAGCTTACTCATAAAGTCAAACCTTAAATACATTACATTGTTTTAGTAAATTGATTACAACAATGTATAAAATTTACATATCAGGAATGCAAAACAGTCTCTTCACACTGTTCATTAAGAGACTAAAGGATGTATAATGTCACCACGAAAGAGTCAGAAAAAACTTAAATTTTGCTTGGAACCATCATTAAAACAGAAAAGGCATTTGGAAATTAGTAATAGGAAGGAAACTTCGTACAGTTATTTATCAAAATCCTAGAGCAGGCAATATACATAATAGTGACCATTTAGAGTGTTCCCATTATCAAGTATATCTTTTATTGCGATCATTGTGCTTTTAAATGTTGCTTCTCTAACATCTCTCTCCTTCTGAAACTCCTCGTAGACAGGCTGAAACTTTATTATATGTCCATATGTTTACCCCTTTTCCACATTTAAAAAAAAAATTTGTTTGTATTACAGAAGTACTCAGATTTATCTTTAGACACAACTATTTTTTCTATGGTTTATTAATTATTATTCACCCCATCTATTCAGATTTTTCCCCTTAACTATATTACTTATTTTATTATTTGTAGAGTATATATTTGGTCCTTTTAAAATTATTTCTATTTTTTTTTATTCATACTGTCCTGCTCTTGTCCTTTTATCTTTATTAATCCTTCTAACCATTTGGACATTTTACTTTTCATTCAGATTATTCTAGTGTCTCAAGGTCACGGACCTTGAATTTCATTGTGCAGTTCATGTACTGACTCCCCATCGTGACGGTTCCTTCCACATTTTTTGTTTCTTTCTTTGGCTGCTTTGTAAGTGTGACTCTGTCTCATTGCAATGACAGTTTTTCTGGGGATTCCATATGTCTGGGTTTGTGGGGGCATCCCAAAAGCACCCACACACGATGCTTTTGCCTAACATACAGATATCACTGCTACAGGCAAATTTTCTTTTCTTTTTTTTTTTTGTCTTAAAGTGCCTGAAACACATAATTGTTATGAATGTAGATTCTATTCTCAAGGTTGGTATGAACCAGAAGAGAAGTTTCCACTGAGTGTCTCTTACACCCTGAGCCCTGAACAGGGGATAGTCTTCCATGTTGCTTCCCAGGACTGAGGGGTGTTGTTTTCACCTCCCTTTCTTTCTTATGGCAGCCTTTGTGACGCTTGATACATGCTCTTGATTTGATTTCCCTCTTCATCTCAGCCATAAGACATTTTCCTTTTGTCAATTTCATGGTGGCTAATGTATTCTAAAATACTTTTATTCTGTTTTTTTTTTCTATCATGTCCATGAGTTGAGAGCGGCTTTTGAATCAGCTCAGGCTGTCATATTAACTGACAATATATGCTAGACAATTTGAAGTCACATTCAAAATATGACCAGCCAAAATTCAGCTATTAATTCTTTAGCTAGAGTCTCTAAAAGTAGCATAACCGGAAGTGTTGTCACTATATAAACAATAAATCTCAAGCTTCAGAGGCCCCTGCATGGGCTACTTATACAGTCTTACAAAATACTAAAAAGTAAGGTGTTTTGTGTTATTTTTCTTAAAGAAGACCCTTTCCTCCAATGGTAAAAGCTTCAGGCCCCATAATACCTGGAACTTCCCGTGGATATGCTTTTGAGGGATTGAACTTTTAAGACAGAAAATTCTAAATATGCAATCAATGCTAACAATTATAAATCTATAGAAAGCACCTACGACAGTGGACAGAATCTCAGATTTTCAAAATCTTTGTAAGATGGAAAGAGAAACACATAATCGATCGCAAACGAGTATTAAGATGGCAACATGATTCAGAGAGAATTTGTTCAGAAAAAATTCCAGAATGAGCGGAAGTCTCAAGAAAAATGCCAACAATAATGAATATAAATATATAATATTATATATATTATAATATGACAGAGAAATAGAAAGTCATAATCCTAGTGCCTACGGAAAATGATAAAATGCTAGCAGCTGAAGAGAGAGGCACTCCTACTCAAATCCAATTTTAGTTCAGGCTTCTCAAGTCACAAAAATATATCTTTATAATAGAAATGTATTGGAGGCTCCAACCAAGGGATAAAATAATCTAAGATTTCCAGTTCGCAAGTGAAGAAAAGCACATAACAAGATACTAAAGAGGTTTCAAATGTGCTGTCATAATCTGAACAATTATGAACATGAGAGAGATTAAGTAAATCTTCTGAGTTTTCAAAATAAGGGAGAAAAAAATTATTTGAGAAAAGATAATTATTGAGAAAATTACAATGTGAGGGTGAGAAATTATTCTGGCAGTTTTTTAAATAATCAAAGAATCAGAATGGAATTAAGTATATGATAATTTATGTAATCTAGCTGAACAGTATATATCTAACAAAGCAGTATATAATGACAAGCCTGCCTTATTTACATTTTAGATGAAATGCTAGAACACTCTTAAGTAGTAATTAATTCACTCTATTAACATCAGTACATCTAGATACAATGGGAACTTCTTTTCAAAAAAAAAAACATAGTGATTTTAAAAGCCTATTTATTGTTGATTAAATTCTGTTGAAACCTGTGGGAAGTTGGTGGAATGACAGGGGGCCCTGTTTTAGGCTTTTATAATAGTGCTTTGAGTTTCTGTTTTGAAGGTTTTGTTTTGTTTTGTTTGCTTTTTGAAATTTTTCCAATTCAAAAACATTGAAAGCTGAGTTGTCATATTTTTAAGTGCAACAAGATGGGGGGGAAGCTAATTTAGTAGCAACAAGATAAACATTTTTTTTTTTTATTTAGGTCAAAACTAAAGAGAAAATTAGAAAAGATCATGAAAGTCTTCTCATAAATTTCCAAGCATATGCTAGTATGGGACACCTGCTCTATGTTTCATTGCTCTAAATATAAGTTCATTGTAAACAAATGATGCTGCTGCTGGCACTAATTCTAATGCAAGGTTTATATGTGAGAAAAGGCTCCAGTTAGGGAATGAAGTCTTGTTGCTGCAGCAAACAGAGTATCTGCGATGAAGTGGGTTTAACCATAATGGTTTACGTTAATAGCATACTAACGAAGTAGAGAATAGTCACAGATAGAGTAAAAAAAATATATTTATTTTTATTTATTTGGGGGGGGTCAGACATCAATGTCAAACATAGTATTTAAGGATTTATTTGAGTTGGTTATTTGGTCTACAAAGAAAACCAAGAATAGGCATGATAGAGTTTTTAAACACTAAACATAAAAAAGGTCATGTGGATTAGTAGGGGAGAAAGGTCATTAGGATTAGTAGAAAACTTCTGTGCTGCTTCCTTTTCATAAATAATTTGCCATTATCCACAGCCCATGTCAAAGAGCAAGTCCTCTGTGAAACTTCAGCATCTCCAGCTTCCAAAGAGTTATTGTGAATTTCACTACTTACGACGTGTGTATTGGAATTATGGGTTTATGGCTGTATTCCTCTGCAGAGAGCAGAGGCCATATTTTATTGAAATTTACAGCTAATCAAATTTCAGTTTAACTTAAGCCAAGACTTTCAAGCAGTTAAAGCGTCTCTATAATGGAATGGAATGTGGTATTTTGAGATAAAGCGTTCATTTGTAAATGTTTCTAAAGTGAAAATTCATCTTTCAGCCACTGCTGAGAGGGCGTTTTCATCAGGTTGGAGATCGGCAAGATGACCACAGGTTTTCTTTCAACAATAATATCTAATATCTAATTTGTTTTCCACATCTTTCCCTCTGCCCTTGCCCTGCAGTATTTTTGGTTCCCTGTTCCCTTCCTCCACCGACATCACTGTCCTGGCCTGGGATTCTGTAGAAATGGGCTCTCAACTGGTAGGGAAAGACTACTTCGCCTTTTTCAACAAAACGCGGATTGTATGGGCAGATCTAATTAGAGGCGTGAAGATTTAAAACAAGTGGAACAGAGTGGTGAATTTGGCTCAAACTGAGAAGACCCATGTTTGAAGTTCACTTAATTTGCTCACGATATGACTTTATAAATAAATCCACAAAGCGTTTAATTAGAGTGTTAAAGGAGAGACTGTATTCAGACAACAGTTCACCAACTGGGCACACATGGCCTTCGGTAGAAACCCAAACCGTGTTCTGCCGAGCCAAAAGGAGAGGTCAACTTTTCTAGAGAATTTTCCTGACCCCAATATTCATGTTGGTAATTCTCATATATGTGAGGTTTCCAAATTGTGCATTCTCACTGAGTCAGTATGTATGCAAATAAGGGTATATTTTGTATAGTTCTGATTGGTCAGGACAGGCCACAGTCTATTGGTTGAATGATAGCATGGCAATGGTGGAATAAAGAACTCCCTGCTGCAGATGACTCAGGCGGTGTAAACAAGCAGGGAACAGAGCTGGAACAGGCAGTTTGCTCCGAGGCATTTCCCGGTGTACAGAGCATGTGAGAAGCCTCTGTTGGCAAATGGCCACTAGACTCATTATTTGAAAAATTTGGGACCTCATTGGACTGTGGGGAGTACATTTCAGCAGACAAATTTCTTTTGGGGGTTCATTTTATTTTACTTATTTTTCCAGAGATGACTCTCATTTATTACAAAATGGTTTTCCAAATCATGGGGTTCATTTTAAATAAATCTTTCTTCTCGGGGTCTATAGACTTTTGGTAACTCACTTAGCTTCTGTTAGTCTAATATTAAATTATAGTAAACCTCAATTAGGATCATTATCGTGAGGGAATCTATAGGTGTCATAGAAATATTAAGTAGTAGTATTAAGTATTATTTCAGGGTTAGTCTACCTTCGTCATCCTCAGTGTATGTGGACCAGCTATCTTTCTCTATGGACAGGAATGTGTTTAGCAGGTAGTAGCTATATCTATTACCCAGCTTCCCTTCCTTCATCTGCATGTAAGGCCATTTCTCTTTCCCAGGAAAACATGAGAGAAGTTTAGTATCATTTAATGCACAGACTTTGGGAGTGGATAAAATTGTACCTTTCTGTGAGAGAGCACTCTAGCCACTGTATTTTGTATTCAGTGAGGAAAAGAAGCACATCACTCTGAAGAAGCCTGTTTCTAGGTATCATCCCTCATAACCTTGTCAAAATAAGCACACGTGTGCTAGAGACTTTGATCTGGTGTCTTTGATGATCGTCCAGACCCTTGAAGACTTACTGGATTGCTTGTCAAGTGCAGAGTCAGATCATTTGCAGGGCCCAGTGCAAAATGAAAACATGGGGCTCCTTGTCCAACAATTATTAAGAATCTCAAAATGGCAACAGTGGCACGTTATACCAAGGACAGGGCCCTTCTGAGTACTGAGCCTTGTGCAGCTGCACAGCTTGCACATGCATGAAGCTGGCCCTGCCAGATGTCAATAGAATAATGAAGGGGAAATAGTTGCAGATCACTAAAAAAATGTAAATGCACATTTTTACCAATTCTGTAAACATTTGAATTAATGCAAAGAGAAGTTTCTAAATCAACACAGCCTTTACAGAACTTCAGGAATAATTCAAAATAGTTATCACTTTGAGAAATTCTTCCTTAACTCTCTTTAAAGTCAAAACTGAGTATCTGTACTGTCCACCAGAAAGTGTTGAGTTGCTGTGAAATAGCTCTTGTGTCGAACCAGAGGTGGTTCTATTCTGTGCATGAGGTGATCATGCAGTAATACATTGTTAAATCTGTAAATGATTTTGAGGCAAAAAGATGCCTCTCTTAATACAAGTTATTTCTGTATAATAGACTCAGCTAGTCATTTCATTTCATTCTGTTAGTCATTTCTTATTAAAGGCAAAAGACAAAAAAGAAACAAAAAAGAAGGAGAGGAGAAGGAAGAGGAGGACACTGGAGGAGAAGACTATGTTGAGGGAGACTTTAGTCCTCGGGCTCCATTCCTTACTTTTTATCAGATACTAAATGCTAGCATCTGTGAGGGAAATTTTTGACCAGGTCATGACTGACTCTATCTCTACACACTGGGAATTTTCAAGAAGAGTTTTACATAGCAGTAATTTCATTTGGCTTAACAGAACTGATTTTGCTGTTTTACAAACTTCTCAAGAAGCAAGAATTCTCAAACAAGGCCTTGATTTTCTCAAATTTTATAACAATATCCTACATACAACTGTTGCGGATTTTGGCCTGTACCTGGATGAACCAAGCGGCACTCAGTGAACTAATAATCAAAGGAGGTTATTTACGCCACCAGCAGGCTCAGAGGGGTCACTCTCCAGAGTTTGAGCCCTGAACAAAGACAGGCAGGTAGTTTTAAACATTGATTACTTCTGCATACTCGGCAGTCTTTTGTTTTACGCGTGCACGCACATGGCAAAGGTAGTGTTCCAGGGAGAGGAGGTTGGAAAAATTCCTCTGAGACAGGGTAGCCATCTTAGATTTCTTTATGTTTCCTATATCATAATCATTCCACTGTGTTCTTCTTAAGTAATCATCATCAGCATCATCATTCATGGCTTAATTCAACTGCAGATTTAGAGAAGAAAAGACACATTCCTGTTCCTGGTGAAATGCAAGTTCTGAGGCCATCTTTAAACCATCTTCTTGAATAAGCATTCAGATTTTAATTTATTGGTACAGGGAATTGTTTAAAATTTTTTTCTCAAATGTTTTCTGTATTAGAATTATTATTCCATATTATATAGTAGAAATTAGAATTGATACACGTGTTACATATTAATCTCTCCCAATGCTTGCCTTAGCTGCCCCTCATTCCTGATCTAACAGACATTACAGTGCACTCACACACAAGCTCTCATTGTAATTTAGGAGATTCCTCAAGCACAGACTAAAGTGCTGTAATATCACTTTATGAAAGAGATACAACTTCATGGTACTACCTCTGTCGTTGGTTTGTGTGGAAAAAGGTCTCAAATAAGTTTTATGTTATAAGTTTCACAATGACACATTTTTCAAAACAAATGTAGAAGCTCCACATCTTATTTAAAAGCCAGAAAAATCTCTTTAGTTCATGGTGCTGCTATCCTCCGAAGATATTTTATGTGACATGTGACCTAACCTCATTCATTCAACATTTATTGAGAAAATGCCATGTGCTGGATACTGTAGAAGTTCCGATATTAATATAAATATTAAATGGGAACTTTCAGGTAAGAAATGAGCCTTTTTCTCTCCCTTTGGATCAAACAAAATTTGCCGTAGCCTAATATAATTTCTAGCACATTCAAATGAGGTAAATGTCTAATAAAAATAATTTGAAATGTCAAAATTTGTGCCTATTAAAAAAAAATGTATAAAAATATGTTAGATGAATTTTAACAAAGTAAACAGAGCTACATGGCAATAATTCTTTAACTTTTGAGAAATATATTCCTCTTCTAGTTGCAATGCAGATTTATCTGTTTATTTATAGGTCAATTCTCTCCCTCCCCCTAAAATTCAGCCAAAAATTCAAGCACTAGGAAATTATTACTGATATCTATTGTTGATGACTAGAGACATCTGTTGTATACTTTAGATAATTTTCTTCTTCCCTTCTAACACTTTATGTTCAAAAGTGACAGCTGTTATCTCTGAAACTTCACACTTTCTTTTCTGAAATAAAACAGGACTTTTAAGCTAAAATAATTCCTGCTAACCAATTTCAAACTGTCCTTACAGACAGTGTTCAAAAAATATTTTTAAATTGTATTTGTTGTTTGTGCCTTCAAAAATTAATTAATGCATGCACATATTTATTTACTCATTCTGAGCTTTGGTGGTACCCGGCACTTTAGACATTTGAAAAGTCAGGATATGAATTCACAGAAGAGATAGATCTGGCTTCATTATCTAGAGCTAGAACACAGTATCTGTATATCCTTGGAGACTGGGACTAACACTGGGATTCTAAATGATATCTCAGGCAGTCCAGCTTCAGAGAAAGAAACAGCTTTTGAATAATCCAAAACTGGCCTGTGATGGGCCTTTTCTCTAAGTAAAAACAGTAGGTTAACAAAAAAATTTTATTATCAGTGACCCTTCCCTTTTCCATCTAATTTCCCCCTTCTCTTTAACCAGACTCACAGGCTCTTGCCATTCCTAGAGCCTTATCAGCACGTAGTGGATCCCTTAATATACCTGCCTGTTTTCTAGAGAGCCCCTCCTTTCCCTGCCTTCTGCACACCCAGCAGAACGTGAGCTATGTCCTTTCCTTTAGAGTCCAGTTGTTTACTTACATAAAAACTGTAGGAATTATTGAAAACTTAGACCCTAACTGAATGTTTGTGTCCTCCCCAAATCCATATGTTGAATCCCAAATCTTCAATATAATGGTATTGATGGTGAGGTCTTTGGGAGATAATTAGGGTTAGATAAGGTCCTGAGGATAGAGCCTTCATGATAGGGTTAATACTTTTAAAAAAGGGAAGGAGATTTGAGATCTCTCTCTTTCCCCGGAAGCAGTTAGTGAGGCTGCAAACCAGAGTGAGTACACCTCAACGGAAGCCAGCCATGCTGACACTCTGCTCTCAGACTTGCAGCCACCAGAACCGTGAGAAATAATGTTCAGTGGATTAAGTCACTAGTATTTTGTTACAGCAGCCTGAGCATACTAACAGAATTTCCATATGACATTTACGTTGTAATCAAAGCTTCTAAAAAGTGATGTGGTATTAAGTGCCATGATAAGACCAATGGAGACATTTGGGAAAGAGGGGTTTTGCAAGGATCATATTTAAAAGTGGAGAACAGCAAAAGGCCTTTTTTTTCTACTCTACATCAACCATTGTTCTTTTTAAAAAATCCTATTCTAAAGAAGAGAGAGGGGGAGGAGGGAGGGAAGGGGAAGAAGGAAGGAAGAAGGAAGGAAGGAAGGAAGGAAGGAAGGAAGGAATGTACTTTCCTTCACCTTAGAAACAACTTTTCTCTTTTTCTGATGTGGTTTTTTAAAATCATTTTCATATTTCATAAAAAGATGAAAAAAAAGTATGCTTTTTCCATGTTCTTTGCCTCCTTGAGAAAACTGAACCTGGATTAGAATTTTTTTTTTATTATTATTATTCTCTGAGAAGGGCGTGTGTATTTTCCGAAGCAGCAGATTAGCTGTGGCTGGCAGGGAGACCGCGTGCCAGCTGCGAGGGGAAGGTGCTGGTGCCTGCAGGGCCCCTGCAGCAGAAGCTAACTAAAACGAGCCTTTGACTTCGCCTGTCTGTCCTTATCAGCAAATGTTAAGAAACGCTGAGCATGATTTTCCTCATTAATGTCTTATTCTGTTAGTGACAGTTTTTTATCTGCAGCGCATCTAGCTGCGGGTGTTTTGGACACATTTTCTTTTTTTCTTGGCCACACACACGAGACAGTCATATTGCACTGAGGCTACGGTGGCTGGGCGTCCTTCTGCTCCTTACAGAATGAATGAGAGTTGCTGCTGCCTCGCTCAGGGAGTCATGGAGAAACTGGCCTGCCCCGGGGCCCTTAGAGAAGAATCCCTCATCTCAGCAGAGACTGAGGCACAAATCCTTGCCATGAAATACTGCATACTCTTAACATAATAGTCATTGAACAGTTTCTACATGGAAATTATGAGTACAAAGATTCTTAAACATACTATCATTTTGCTTTGAAATGCTCACTGTCTCGTTGTTCGTGCACAAGTCTCTACGTGCCCACTCTTAAAAAAATATCAGTTCTACTATGTATTGCAATGGCAACTGGTATGTACTAAAGGCTTCACCAAACTTCATCTGTGTTTTTTCCTATCGAATCTACTAGAACAATTCCAAGACGACAGACCTGAGTTTTATCTAATTTTTAAAAGGAAGCTGAAACAAACATAATGGGGGGGGGAAAGGGGGACTCCTAGATAACTGAGAAATAATTGGAGATCTTTTTAATATGTTTATATGACTTGATAGCAAGAATGTCCTTTGAAAGCATAAAACTGTAAGAGTCCATTAACAATTCACTGGAGCAAAAAAAAAAAAAATCAGCAGAACAGCTTTTTGAAACTTTGTAGTCAATAGAGACTAACTATAAACTAGGTATATTTTTAAACCAGTGCTTGATTCCTGAAAAGTACTGAAGATGACAGAAATAGAAGTAAATCAGATTCTTCTGATTTCTTCTTAAATGTCCTTGGTAAGAAAAAAAAAATGAGATGGTAAACAAACCAACTATTTCTAAACATTTCCTTATTGATTATGCATCTAATGGTGGGGATCTTTTGTTTCTAAATCAGTATTGCATTGAAGTAAAGTTCAATTTACTAGCTATTCTCACAACAGTTGGCTTAACACATAGGCCTACCTGATGTGATTTATGAGATCAAGAAAAATACCACCTAACAATAATTCCCTTTCTAATGCCTCAAATTGTTTGGTTAGTAATTTCTTTAGTTCACTGACCTTTCTCAACTCATTTTTATTGAAAAATCAAAGAGTATTTTCAAATATCATCCAATTAAAGAACAGATTAAATTCAATCCTTGTAGGCTCCTAAATAGTAACATTTTAAATTATTTTCCATTCTTCATTTGACCCCAAAGTAACAGAACTGGGGAGACTGGAGCTCATGAGCCATCTAACCTTTCCCTGATTTAACCAATTGCACGTATGGCTCTTTGGTAAAGGAGGGTCCTGTATCTCTTTTTAAGAAAGTTTCCTGTAGTTTATAAGGTGGATATATTCCATGGAATTTTTTATTGAACTGCTTTGTTTATTTGTCTTAGTGTATCTTCCTAATACCATCCTTAAAATGAATAGACTACATTCACTTTTAAAATTTCTTTTTCTATAGCTCTCCTAATATTTTTTCTAGTTTTCCTTTTTTGCTTCTGTATCTTTGCCTATGTATTGTGGAATAATGTAAACAAGGTTTTTTTATTGACTAAAATCTTGTCTTTCTTATTCTTCCTGAAAGCATTGTAGTTTGGACCATTTAACATCTCTTAAATGTGTTTTTTTTTTTCCTCTGTGGCCCTCATTTGTTCGTATTATTATACTATTACTGATAAGGAAAAGGCCTCCATTCTTACTTCCTATCCTTAAGCACTAAGGCAAGGCTCCATCCACTGGATTCTTCTTCATGTACATATCAAAAGTTCAAAAATTATTTCACTTCCAAAGAGAGAATCTACCTCATCTGCTTTATTTAATCTTATTAAGGATTTGTTGATGATATTTCAGATATTACATTTTTACAGACTTATTAAGGTATGATTGACAGACAGTTAATGGCTCAGTACATATTTGATGTACAATTAGATAAGATTTGATTTTTATATACACCTGTGAAACCTCACCATAATCAACATACTGACATATCCATTACTGCCCAAATTCTTCTTTTGCCCATTTTTTGTCCCTCCTTTCTACAGACCCCACATTCTGCTTTCAGGCAACCATTATTTGCTTTTCTGTAGTTATAGATTTGTTTATTTTTTTGAAAATTTTTTAGATGGAATCATATAGCATGCATTCTTTTTTATGAGAGGGGTCTGGATTTTTTCAGTAAAATTATTTTGAGAGTCATCTATGTTGTTGCATGTATCAATAGTTAATTCTTTTTTATTACTAAGTAAATTTTCATTATATTAAAAGACAATTTGTATTCATTCACCTGTTGATGGAAATGTTTTTTTCCCCCTCCATATTATTTTAAAATACAGGCAAATATGTATTGATCTGCTGCCAAGTATATACCATTATTTCAGATGTATAAACTGCTTCAAACTATTTCAGTCAGGTAAGAGATTCCCTTTATCATGTTGTCTAAATATAACCTTTACAAAAATTGTGCAGAGGAAAAAAATGTGTCCATCAAAATGTCATACTTCAAAATCCAGAGGACGTCTATGAATATGGTTGCAGAACAAACCTATATGTTTTATGAATGAACAGTAAATGGACAGTATGAGACCACTGTCTCTATAATTGATTTCTTTAAAACATGAGTAGGGTGGGAGTGGGTGAGTTGGTGATGTTCTTCTGGAAGAAGGAGGCGTGTAATCTAGCAAAGACTGATGTATCACAATAGCTTCCACAGAGAGGCTGCCCTCTCTCTTTTTAAGTTCTGTTAGGTGCTGTCACTCTGAATACAGTCACTGTAGGAATCCAGTGTTTATTTCAATGGGCTGCTTTGTTTCACTTGGAGACAATTTTACTTAGCAGAGCAAAGCCCTATGTGACAGTGGCTAGGCAGGGCATATAAATGTTTCATCTTGACCACAACCTGAATCTGGTGCTTGTGGCTTCTACCTTGTCCCTCCTTCTCCTCTGCCTAGATGTACCAGGTCAAGTGAGGCAAGGATCAAAGGAAAGAATCTAGCAGTGAATTGGCAAATTTCTTGACTCTTGACGTTTCAGCAGATGTGCCTGTTATCAGAAGTATAACATAACCTGTCACCTACAACTCCCATGGAATCAAACAGCACTCTCTCTAAGGCAGTTATGTGTATATTTTATTTTTATTTTTTCTTCACAAGAATCGCATAGGAGAAACCAATAACTGTGCCTTAAGAGCTGTGGAATAACTTGGGAATTACATTCTAGTGAGATGTAACGCAGACGCATGCTCGTCTCCAAAATCTGGTGTTGGGGAAAAACAATTTTTTTCCTACTTTTCTAGCTTCTTTGGCTGGTCTACTAATCAAATATAATAAAACAGATTAATAAGAGAAAAACAAATTTAATTACATATGTACCAGGGCTCCATAAAAATGTGAGATCCAAGGTCAAGAAGGTCAGTTGAGGTTTAGATCCCATCCTGAGCTAGGGATCATGATGGGAGCCTGAGGCTTTGAAGAAGAAGATGGTAATTCACAGTAAGAATAAAGATGTTTGCTAATTAGATGTTTGCTCTATCATACAGATTGGTCATTCAGATAAAAAGTTATCTCTGGTAATCCCTCTCTTTCTGGGCCAGACCCTCTATCTAAATTCTTTTAGGTTGTTAAGGAAGAGGTAAAAGTTTTATTCAATCTGCTAGGTCTTGATTTCCTTCCATTCAAAACAGTCCACATGCCAAAGTGGCACATTTTGGGGAATCTTGTTCTAAATCCCTTCATTAGTCTGATAGAAGAGGAGAACAATTTCTTCTAAAGCTAGAAGGGCCACTGAACCTTATTTTGCAGTAATAACTGTCCCTTAGGTAATTCCATAAATGGTGCTTTGGGTAAGGAAAAACTAATTACATTTACTCATGTCAATAATATACTATTTATGCCTTATTAACTAGTATAACCTAATAAGTATGCATAATGATTTAATAGGTATCAGTACAACTTTTTTTGTTGTTTCTATTTGACTTCCAACCTTTTCTCTACGTGCATTTAGTTTTATCTTCATAGTCTATAGCTTGCATAGCATGGTCACCTGCTTATGAAAAAAAGTAAGAAAAAAAAGTAAGAGAATATCAACAGACATAATACAGCACACACATACAATGTTCCCCAAGAGATCAGCAGTTCAAATACTGATTTTCTGAGATGTTTTTCTACTTTAAAGAAGACTACCATTTCCATTTCACTAAAGAAATACCTATTGTTTGCTCAGCAATCTCTGGGTATAGTGGAACACACCTGGGTAATTAGGCATTGATCTCAGGTAATGGAATAGCCCAGCCTGCCCCGGACTCCATCAGCCCACATAAGAAAGACTTTGTTAATTTTTAGTAAGACTTGTCCTCTGTTTCTTTTCTTGCTCAGTGTCTTGTCAAATTGAAGAAACATAGTTTTCCCTTGATTGGGTCTGCACTGTAGGGATACCCTGATCCGCAGCCATGGGAATAGTTGAAGATACAAAGAAATCCAGACACAAAATACTGCTGCTACACAGAAAAATATCCTGTGGAGAAATGGCATTGATTATTCCTGGGGACATTTTAAGAAGGCTTAATTATGGCTCTTGGAACATCTGTCTTTTTCATTTTGTGTTGAACATGAATAGAAGTGAAAGATGCTTTTACACAGCAAACCCTACGTGAGGAACAGAAAGGGCTGAATTGAATAAATGTGGTTCAGCAAAGATCATTGACAATCACTATATAGCAAAAAATACTTATTAGTCATCTACTATGTATAAATATAAAAATATAATCAATATATCATTTGTGATAGCCTGAATTTTAAGATCAAGTAGAGAGGCAGACACATACTTATATAACTATAATAAAAAGCAATCTATAAAAGACACTATATAATAGAATCAAAACCATTCTACTGAATATTGAATTCTGAATCCTTAAATAACTGCCAAAATAACATTCACCAAAACAACTTATTGAAAAGACAAGGCTGAGTTTAGCACATGTGAAAGCAAATATTCTTCTACAGAGCTTCAATAGTGTCTCAAAGTGCAGAAGGCAAGACTAAAATTTACTGAGAATTGAAAGTTTTATTTAAAGGAGTTTAAAAAAAAATAAATAAAGGATGACTTTTAATGAGAACAAGAGACCTAGGAAGAGAGGATGGGAGGTTGATTAGGTTTGGGTAAAGATCACAATATAATTTTAGGGTTGGTACAAAAAACAATGTAAGGAATTTTGAGACAAGGAATTCATAGGATCTTTGGGTGAAAACTGTCCACAGATGCTTTCCATTGAAGAATCGTTGGTTCATTTAGAATCTTCCTTCCTGGAATAAGAAAATTATGCTAACAAAACTAATTGAATAATAAAGTTATGTTCCTGTAGACCAGGGATCTGCAGAGATGCCTCGGTTCCAAATCCACCCTGTAGACAAGGATGAGAATGTTCTTTACACTTTTACAGGATTGTAAGGGGGAAAAAAAGATTTTAAAGAATATAGAACAGAGATCTTATGTTGCCTGTAAATTTACAATATGTACTATCTGGCCTTTCACAGAGGAGGTTTGCCAACCTCTAATGCAGACAGTGAATTCAGTAGATGGGGAGGTCATTTCAATGTCAGCTTCCAAGCATTGTATTGGGGTCCACAGTTTGTGCTTTCAGTACTCTAGCCCACTACAGAGAAGGAGAGAGTCGTTTCCAAAGATGATGGGGGTGATCAAAAATGTGGGCTGCCTGGGAACTCTGACATGGAGACTGGGAGATTAAGTAGGGAAGGGTATATTAAAAAAAGCCAAGGAAAAATTTGTTCAAAGGCTCATGTAGGGGAAACAGACATTTTTCTCTTTGTTCATAATCACCACCTCAAAAGCTTTTCTTCGGATTCTGATTTTTAACAAGTGGTGTAATAAGCAGGGCAAATCAGCTTCATCCCTGCTCTGTGAACTAATTTTGTAAGACAACAAAGAATGACAAAAAACAAAATTAAGATGTGTGTCCTCAGGGAAAACCACCCCTACACAAGTCACAGTTAATTAGCAACGTCTATCATTTTTTCCTTTTTATTGTTCAAACACTGAATCCCAAACAAGTCTTTTTCCTTCAGGAAATCTTCCTATTGCATTGTCTTCTCATAAATAAGTATAAAACTAACTGGAATTGAATAATCTAATGGCCATTTGGAATCTATTAGAGGAGTTATATCCATTTGATATAATGCAAATTGCTAATTAATGAAGTGATGCAAGTAAATCTTTAACAACATAAGTAACAATTGCTTTTGGCTTGAGTCCTAGATTATACATGAGTTCTTCATATGGTCCAGAAGAAGAAATATATTGTTTTATTCCATAATCTTTCTGTTCTTTGAAACTATCACAGAGTGAGCATAGGTGAACACTGCTGTATCATATGATGTCATGTTGACTGTGACTCTGGGTAGAGAAACATACAACAACCTCCTGTAGTCTAGGTGAGATGTACATGTCCTAGACCTTTTGATCCATGTTTCACTTCCAGCTTTATCAACTTCACACTGATCCTAGGTATTTAGATTAACCTATCAGCATATCCAAATAGCAATATATAAATATTATAAACAGATAAAGCTAAAATCCAGATAAAGCCAGAAATAAGTTTTTAACCTCAAGTCATAAAGATAATATCTCCAGATTCCTGGAGAAACAGAAGAAAGGTGACCTTTTCCAACAGTATTGAGAAAAACAGACAGAGAAATATAGAATTAGGAATAGGATAAGGATAGACTTGAGGGAGAGAGAGAGACAGAAGGGAGAAGAGAGAGAGAGAGAGAGAGAGAGAGAGAGAGAGAGAAGAGATCCTTTAGTCATACAAAATGAGATTTAACTAAGATCTTAGAATTAAGACTGTTTAGCATTATAGAATAAAAATTCAAAGCTCAAAATTTTCATTTAAATAACTCTGTTGAAACTTTATGAACATAGAAGGTGGACAGAGGGCACCATTTAGTTTATTTCCATAAAAGATATAAGTACTTTTTTTTTTCATGAAAATATTAGAAAAGAAATGGACATCCTCATGATGACTAGGTCCATCTGCTATAAACCATTAAGAGTTTGATCTGTTTTCTGTTATTGGAAATGTAACACTGTACCAGAATTTTATCTTAGTGATCAAATAAAGGGAAACTAACAAAATAAATGTCTTTATATGATTGAAGCCTATTAAATATAGACATCAGACAAACTAGATCATTTGTAGATCATTTGCTTAACTGAGTAAATTAAGTCTTTGGGATTCATTCTGTTTCTATGCTAATTGAAAAAATGAGGAAAAAGAGAAGGGTAGTGATAAATAACCCAAATAACACACTGGAGACAGTGCTTTATATTGACATATGGGATGATCTGTTAAAGGCTCATTAAGAACTGACTAGGAGTTCTATTTCATGGGTAGGGACAAGTCAACCAACACACTTCAGTTTGCCCTGCGTGAATGGGGGTGTATGGGCATCCCTATAACCATCAAACCACCAAATAAGATGTTTGCTCCAAGTCCTTGCCTGCCACAAGTAGATTGGTCAATTTCTTTAGAAAGCAGAACTCCAGTCTTCATCTTGGGGTTATCTTTCTAAATGTGCATGGTGGGAAGATGTGTTCATTTGCCTTCGATATTATCAATAAAAACATAAATGTACACTCTGGTCTATAGCTTACTCCTTTTCTCTAAGCTTAAGACTTCCTAGGACTCTGCTGGGATGTATGTTTTCTTTTTCTGCTACAGTTTCCTCTTATCTGTATTTCTAGATTTGCTACTAGATTCCTCCACTATTCTTTATACTCCAAATTTCTATACACATTTCAAAGTCTCTAATCCATTGAAGAAACCCCTATCACCATGCCAGCAGTTACAAATTAATTTCCTTTCACGCAACTTCACTATCATTTCATGAAATTTAAGGTGAGAAGTGGGATAAATGCATACACTTCACCACTTCGAACCGTTTCCACAACCAACAGGTTGCAACAGGAAAAGGTTGGTACTAGCATGATGCAAGTTAACACATTTTAAAATTTTCTGCATGAAATCTACTCACCTTTTTTTGGTCAAAGTAAATGTAAGTTCTGGCACTGGGAATACCTATCTGTACAGGTATTCATGTATGCATCTCCAGCTGAATCCGTAGGATATGTATCACATCTTAGTCTTTGCTTTATACTACTGTTGCCCCGATGTTTGTTCAAGTAGCTACCCCATATGCATGCATATCAGGCTGGAAAAGCCATTTGATGATCAAAACTTATTTTCTGGTGTCACATGAGAGATGCAGCCCCCTGCAATGAACACACTCTATAATGAGTATGATAATATCTGTCCACCAAAGTTTTTGCTTGCTTTAAACATGTTTTCTTTTAGTATTATCTTAATTTATTCAACACTGGTTCTAATTTGCCAGACCATTTAGAATAAATTTGAAGTACAACAATTATGAATAAAGTGATCTTAATTATAAGCAAAAATAATTATCATTTCTTGAACAGCAGAGTTTCTACTCTCATTATGAAGGGGTTCAAAGCATTTTAGAACCATTGTTAACTGGCTGCATGTCTGATATTTGGTTTTATAGATCTCTTCGTTCATTCATCAGTTTTTATATTGGTCTTGGATAATCATGAGACAACTTTCTAAATGAGATTCAGGGAATTATTTGGTATTCATAATAATGTCTTAAGATGTCTCCTCTGTACTAGCGTTGATGAATGCCCATAAATTCAAATATCTACAGGGTGTCGGCAGGTAACGTAAGTGAGTGGGTGGCTATTAATAAATAAACTAATTAAAAAATATTTCATTCTCTACTTAGTACTACTTTAGGAAAAAGCAACGGGTTAAGTTTACTCATGTAAACTCAGTGTCAGAGTGGGAAGAATTAGATCAATGGTGAAACGGAGAGTAAAAATCTTATATGTGTTATTATTGTTTAAAAAATAATTGCAAAATATTTTAGATATACTAGAAGGAATACACAACATTAAAATAAATATGTATGTGCCTACCATTTAGTTTTAGAAGTAAAACATTACAAATGCTTTGGCGACTCCTGATGATCCAGCCTTCCCTCCTCTCCCACCAAACCCCCAAAAGTCTTCATTATATCAACTTTGGTTGTTACTAATTCTTTGCATTTCTCTAAGTATTTATGAAATAATCAGCTATCTTTAAATAATGAATGCAATATTTTGAAATTTTTCATATTTTGAAATTTATATACATGGTGTCATATTGTATGCATTTTTTGCCAACTTTTTGGTCTAATGACATCAGTTATTTGAGGTGTGTTGAGACTCTTTGTAGACTAGTATGTGGTCAGTTTTCTTGAAAGTCCCATGTGTGGTAATTTTTTAAAATGTGTAACTTTAATTTCTGGATAGTTAGTTTTTTTAATGTGTGTGGTAAGACAGGCTTATTAAGTTGTTAAATACCCTCTTTCCTCATTTTTTTATCTGTGCTGATTTATCACACATAAAAAACAGGTATGTTAGAAATCTTCCCCTCTGTGAGTGGGGAATTTGTAATTTCTTTTTTTGTGATTTTTTTTGGGTCAAATTTGCTTTACATATTGAGGGAGAGCAGAATATACCACCTCAGAACATATCAACTTTGGCATAGTGACTATTTTTGAATTAAAGTTATGATTAAGAAATGGTCAGTGCAAGAATACTGACCCACCTTTTGCCCTACTGAAAGCAGGAAATAAATCTCTCAACGTGAAAAAGTACTCTCCCTGGGACAGGAGGTAGAGAGCATCCTTATTACAGAGATTACGAATTTAGAGCTGAGAGACTGTGTGAACGAACCTGGTTACTTCCTCACTAATTTACTCCCCAAGCCCAAACTTCTTAGCTTGTCAGTTCTTCACAAATGTGTTTATTTGTCTAAAGTTTAAATTAAAAGCTGCTTGATTTAGTTACTTCCTTGAGTCTCACATTTCTATGAGATCCCACACATGTGGAATTATTTTTTTCTCCTGTTAATTTGTCTTAGGCAATTTAATTACTAGACCAGCCAAAGAACCTAGAAGAGAAAAAGTGAAGTTTTTCATTTCCTGCCATTGAGTAATTTGGTACTAAACGTTTGATAAACTAGGAGGCAGATCCATAGTGTAGTGATTAGTACATCTGCTTTACACGCAGAAGGTCCTGCCCCAGGTGGAGCCACGTACCATACCAAGGGTTGCCTGGCCCTGGGTGCATGCGACCAGCGCGTTTAGCACGTGGAATGCGTGGGAGGAGACGTCCTGCCTTCAGAGATACAGTTCTTAAGGGGGGCCGGCACCGTCTGCATGTCAGGGTGGTAGTGGGGGTGGGGGGTATTAAAGAGGGGGGAAAAACATTTTGATAAAACTAAACATTAAGTTTATGTAGTTATTGCAAAATCTGTATTACTATAGGTCCAGAAACGTTCTTTTGGTTAATGTTGGCTTAGAATAATTTTTACATCATTTAACTTTTGATATTTTTATGTTCACATGTTTTAGAGATGTCATATAATATATTTATATTCATTATCAGCCATTATCCTACGTTCTTTTACCTAGTCATATAGTATTTTGATTTGATAAATTCTGATTAATTATAAACCATATTTTCTTTTTTGTTCTACTGGCCAATGCTCTTTTGCCCTCTTCCCTATCTTTTTGTTTTTTAGGTGAGGCAATCCTTAGTTGACCTCACAGATTGCAAGCACCTAGTCAGCTTAAAATCCCTTATTTTTTATGCCGATAGCACCTGGTCTTCCTAGGTGGTTTCCTATCCAAGTACTAACCAGGCCCAACCTTGCTTAGCTTCTGAGATCAGACAGGATCGGGCTTGTTCAGGGTGGTATGGCTGTAACATCTTCCCTATCTTCTTTTTAAATAATCACTTAAAAAGAAGTATACACACACACACATACACACACAAATATTTATATATGCGTGTATATATATATATATATGTATTTTCTATGTCTTTAGAATTTGTACATTATCTTCTTTCTTGCCTTATGTCCTCTCTGCCTGTCTTCCTGCCTTTCTTTCCTTCTTTCCCTCCATCTCCATTCCTTCCTTCCTTCCTTCCTTCCTTCCCTCCTTCCTTCCTTCCTTCCTTCCTTCCTTCCTTCCTTTCCTTCCTTCCTTCCTTCCTTTCTTCCTTCCTTCTTTCCTCCTTTCCTTCCTTCCTTATGGTATTTCTACCTTCCTTCTTCCCTTCCTTCCATGGCTTGTATAAAGAATCACATGCTATATATAATTCCAAAGTATTGCCATATGGAAATCTATTGGCAGAGTCTCTTGCCTTATGTATGTTTTTTAAAACTTTTTATTTTGAAATAATTATATATTCCTAAAAGGTTGCAAAAATGTACAGCGAGATTTTATGCCCCCTTTACCAGCCTCCCAAGTAGTCACATCTTGCTTTACTAAAACCAGAGATTATTAAAACCAGAGATCAATGTTGGTATAATCCACAGAGTTTATTCAGATTTCACCAGTTTTACAAACACTCATCTGAGTATGTGTATAGCTTTATACAACTTGATTATATCTGTAGCTTTGTGTAACCATCACAGTTAAGGTGAAGAACTCTTCCATTATCACAGAGCTCCCTTGCGCTACCCCTTGATTTGTCTTATTTTAAAAAATAATCCATATATATACACACACATGATTGGATTATCTTATTTTTCCAATGTTAAAATTCAAAATATATTAGCTACTATCTTATCCAACACTATGCAGGCTTAGAAAAACATGTCTATTGCCCCAAACCAGCCTAGAGCTCCCTGCTTACCATCTGGTATACATTACAACTGAGCTAAATAGAACTATGTGTCTTATGATATATTATATGTCATCATCTAATATTTGGTTTTTGTTTATCTGGAGATGCAGATATTTGTATTCTACACTCATTCTTTACTATTTAAATATTTTAAAGAAAAGCTTAAGATTATTTATTTCTAAGACTGTTTATCAATTTACTGTGTAGAATATTTAGAGTTAAACACAGTAAAGCAAGGGTCATTTTTTTTTCCTTCTAGCACTCAACACATACCATCCATAAATCTCTTTCCTCATGTTCTGGACTCTTGTCAATGTGTCAATGTACATGAATTTCAACTGTGACTGGCCCACTAAGGACGTCCAATATTTATCACTCCCAATATAGTCAGAATGATTCCAGGCCTAAAAGTCTACCTTGGGCCTGTCTGTGTTTATTAACTTATAACCCGACATTCAATGTACTTCCTGGGGAAACAACATTTTGTTTCCTTTCCTGGCTCTCAATCTCTGAAGAACTATCATAATCCTTTGCAGAGGGATCTCACTTCACATTTCTAAGGTAATCATAACAGTGATGACAGAAATCATATTCTTAGCCCTTCTTGTATGTGTGGAGCTCTGCAACACGCTTACCGAGGATTTTTCCGCTTCATCCTCACAGCATCCCTGTGGGGAGATAGTATTAGTATCCCTGTTTTACCAATGAGAAAATTGAGGCTCTGGAGATTAGTGTACCTGGTAAAGGTCATGTAGAGAGGAAGGAACTGAATTTTAAGTGAGATGTGAATATAAATAGGCTCACACCCTGCTATGCTCTGGAGAACTAGTGTGTATTAAAAATGGGCCAAGTGATGAAATAAATGATAAAATAGTAAGATTCAGGCCATGTTGAGTCCGGAAGATGGATACTACACATTTTTTACTGATCAAATTCACACAGAGTTTTTTTTTTTTTTTTTACTTAAAAAAATAACAAAAATCTACAGACCAAATGGTTTTGAAGTATGACTATGTGGAAGAAGGAGCTATATGCAAAATATGCCTTCTTTGTTGAGGTCGAAGTGTAGAAACTGGTTAGTGTATCCTACTGCAGCTAAATCCAGGAACAGAGAAAGGTTAAGGATTGCTATAACACCATATCATTTGACTGGACAAAAGCTGTTAGAGATAAAGACCATTTCCTTTAATAGAATCAAAGCACGATAATTGATTTATATTTAACAGTGAATTAAACAAGGCAAATTCCATATTATATCCAACTAAGGTGTGAAAAAAGAACAGCTAGTGAACAACGTGATAGTTGGCTAATGGATTCTTTCATGAGATCAGAGATGAGGGCAGGCTCATTATGAGGTGTCTGTTTAGAGTCCATTTTAAAAGACGTGAGATTTGGCAGGAGATTTTCTTGCTAGAAGCATTCGTTGTTATTCCTGGTCACGTAGGAAGAATGGAGTGTCTGACAATGATGGACAGTGCAGCAGCCTTGCTGCTTGGAAATTAATTTGAAGTCCTCTTCTGGAGAACTGCTGTCTCCTGTTACTATACAGAAACTTGATTGTACTAATAATGTGTGCCCAACTCTGTAAGAGACACACCACAAGGCGGAAGCCTAGAATTTCTACGGAAAAACAAAAACATTGCAAAAAATAACCACAGAGAAATTTATTAGGGAAATATCTAAATTCTAATTATCAGGGTATTTAATTAATATTTTGTGGCCATACTTCAAATTACAGTAGTCAGCTTTAAATGACATAAGATGTACAATATAGGAACATATATTCTGTACCAGGAAATGCTTCATGTGTGCTTGATTAATACTAAAATCAAGACTAATACTAATCACAACAGATCAAATATTTATTAAAATTGGTCTAAGAATAATGAAAAATTAATAAAGATAATAAAAGTAACATAGTTATTGAGTTCTTAGTATAGGCTAGGTATTATGTCATATAGTTTATAGTTATCAGATTATTTAATCTTCATAATAACATTGTAAATAGTGATATCATCTCAGTTTTACAAGTGAGGTAGCAAAAGTCTTTTAAAGGTTGGATTAAACTGCCCAAAGCAATTTTACTTCAGAGTCTATACATTTAATTACTATATAATATGCTCCCTAGCTCTCCCTGTCTATGTTAGGAGCTCATTGACGGTGAAGGATAATGAACAAATAATAATACCAGAACCTACTTATTATTTATATGTGCATGCAAAGCATTCTTTAAGACATATATGTGTGTCTGCATATGTATCTTAAAGAATGTATATACATATATTTTTCAGTGAGTGTATACAATGAATATGTTACATATAATGTTAATATAATTTATAGATACATGTAACATGTAATAAATATATATATATTCATTTGATTCTCATGTGGCAGGAATATTATGACTTTATTATTATCATTATTATTAAACTGCACGCTACAGGTGAGAGCACTGAAGCACTGAAAGGTTGGATCACTCAAGGGCTTCTTCCAGACCAGGGCCAGCGGGGTCCAGTGCTGCATTTGTATCCACGAGACTCTACTTCCTACACTAGTGACAGAGATCTCAATACAGAATGAGACTGAGTCCAAGGCAGCAATGTTTTCTAAGAGATTTTTCAACCAAGGCCAATTGTTGCCCCAGGTTTTGATACCTTTCATGACTCCTTTCACCATATTTTCATAAAGAAAGCAACATCAGGTTCTATGAACTGAATATTTATGTTCTCACAAAGGAGGTGATTTGGGAGTGCTTAAGAAGGTGGAGCCCCCAACACTGAGATTAGTGCCTTTATTAGATAGTGCCCTAGCCCCTTCTACCATCTGAGGACAAGTGAGGAGGCTATAAACCAAAAAGGGGGCCCTCTCCAAAGTGCACCACATTGGCACCTTGATTTTGGATTTCCAGTCCAGTAAATGTCTATTCTTTATAAGCCACTCAGCCTGTGGTATTTTGTTAAAGCAGCCCAAACATAAGATTAACAGGAAAAAAGCTCATGGGACTGACATGTAATCAAGGCTCATAAAAGATCAATGAAACCTAGTAAGGCACGATGGAGAGAAAGTGAGCAGTGGTACCCTCCGGATAATGAGCACTGCCATCACAACCTTAGCTCACCGACTGGAGTTTTTAGGTTCTGTATGATTTATGGAAGCATAAATAGAATAATTTTAAAAAATAAGAGTTTACATTTATCTATAGAATGTATATGTAAGTGAATATATATGTTCTCTGTGTGTGATATGTATATGTATATCCATTCCTATCACACACACATTTGATTTTTTTGGAAAAAAACATTTTTTTAAAACACTCCAGCTCTTCTAGAGAAGGAAAGGTCTGGGATTTTTTTTTTTTTTAATATTGCATTCTTGGAATTTTTTTTCAATAATGGTTGGCATTCAGTATTATTTTTTATTAGTTTCAGGTGTACAGCAGAGTGGCTACACATGACATTCCTGGGATTTTTGAAAGTAATATTTTACTCCTACTTAAATTTTATTTATAGGAAAACAAGGATAGATTGAGGAGCTTAGGAAATACATTACAATTTGAGATATTTGGAAGATTATCCATTTAAGAGTAACAGCAATTCTGGATTAACATCAGCATCTGGCTTCCATTTGCTGCAGGTGAACGTGACCAAAGTAGAGTCCAGGGCCGAACTAGAATAGCTCACGCGGAAGCATTATATTTTACCAACATGGCATGATGAGCTTTGTCATTGGGACTCAATTGATTTTATTTTAAAAAGGCGAGCGAGGAAGGACTGTATTGTTGTGTCTGGTAGTAGTTGCTGATAGAATTTTGATTAAGAGTTAGGAAGCTGTCCTGACTCTACCACTTACCTGTTTTGTGGACCTTTATATACATAATTTATTTGTGATTCTGCTTCTTTGTTTGAGATGGAAATAATAGTTTCCACATAATAGAGTTGCTATAATAATTAAATTAGTTAATATCCATAACCTCTGAAAACATCCACGCTACAGAAAGGTAAGATATATGTTTTCTCACTAAAATTATTGAAAACCCCAGCTCTTTGGTATTTGAAAGCAAAAAGAACATTGGCAACATAGATATTAGGTGTTTGATCAGTCTCTCTTCTAGTACTGATGACAGGGTAATGGATAAATCCTTAGAGTTCCATCCATATGCAAAGCTGTAGGCAGGTTTGGCCTGTTTTTTACAAAAGATGATGAGGATGTGGGCAGATGTGTTATACTGTACCCCCAAAAGTTTGTTAGTATGAACTTATATCTAATAAATCACTGAAGCAAAACTTCCCTAGGAAATTGACCAACTAGGTAATAGGTACATTTTGTTTTCAGGATGTAGCTGAAAACCGACCACTGCAATCTGCATCCGTCTCCTCCCTCCTTTACCCCATCTTCCCGGAGCTATGATACTGGCAGCTACCCAGGGCTGCCCAACACAATGCTCCAAACCCCATCACCCGAATCTGTCTCCTGAGTGCATGGCAAATGTGTTGCTTCATCCTAAACCTCATCAAAGTCTAGTTTCCCTTAGAGTCCTATTTTAGTTGGCTGAGCAAAAACCGGATTTGCTTATATGATAAAGACTGCATCGACTTCGTGCATAAGTATTTGTATTTTCCCAAAACACTCCTAGAGACACTGCTTTTGCCCAGAGGTAAGTGTATAATACTTATTCTAGGAACAAAGGACTTAACTTCATTCAGAGGAGGATCTAAGTGGGAAGGAAGTGGTTTCTATCAAATCACACCACTGTTTTTTACTGATGGCTGCTGTATGAAGGTGGAGACCTGTGCTATCTTGTTTCCTCACAGGTACTAGAGCATAGTAATTAAAACAGTAGTTAATATTTCCTGTGTTCCAGGTCCTATGCTAACTGCTTACAGGCATGCCTTTCTTTCATTCTCACAGTTTAGCTCCCTGAGGTAGGAAGTAGAAGTTATCATTGTTTATAGATGTGGAAACTGAGGTTTGCAGAAAATAAGGATTCTGTCAAAGGAAAGCAGTTAAGAAATTACAGAGCCAGTAATCTAATCTAAACTGTTGGAGTAAAAAGCTGTTATTTGTAAGAACAGCATTGGTTCTGTTATTTCCTCGGTTGGAAGACAGGGTTTTCAAAAGCTATTTAATTCTTTTTTTTCTTTTTTAAGTGGTTGGGGTGACATTGGTTAATAAAATCAAATAAGTTTCAAGTGTACAGTTTAACAATATGTCATATGTATATTGCATGTGTGTTTACCATCCAAAGTTAAATTTCCTTCTGTCACCAAATATTTGACCCCCTTGTCCCCTATCTACTCCCCTACTTCCCACTTCTTTCTGGTAATCACTAATACTGCCTGTGTCCATGAGTCTCTGTTTGTTTGTCATGATTGTTTGTTACTTTCAGTTTTATATTCCACATGTAAGTGAAATCATATGGTTTTCAACTTTTTGTGTCTGACTTATGTTTCTTAGCCTGATTATCTCAAAATCCACCCATGTTGTCGCAAATAGTACTATTTTATCTTATTTACGGTTGAGTAATATTCCATTGTATATATGTACCACACCTTTATCCACTTAATTCTATTATTCAGAACATGTCCTTTACATATAGAATCTAACAGATGAATTGGATCACATTACTATAAATCACAATTGCTTCAGATGTTTTTAGGCTATACAATATAATCATTGCATTGCATTGTATTGTATTGTATTGTATTGTATTATTATATTATTGTATTGCCAAAAAGTCATGTTTACATATAGTCACATTCAGTTTTTATGTGTTTAACTTCCCAAATGAGAAGAAATAATACTATGTCTAAGGGACGCTCCTGAGCTACTTTTTTTGTTCCTTGTGCTCTGACCCTGGGTCTCCAATCTTCTCCAACCAGCCTTGCAGACTCTTCCCTGTATTTGCATCTGTCCCTTATTTCCCTTTGTTCAGCACCCACCTATTCTCCAAGGCTTACCTCCATGCAGATTTCTCTGCTTCCTTCATCTAGAAACAAACAAAGAGAACCTTCTCTCCCTCTTCCCTACCTCTCAAAGTCAGCTCTGTTCCTCTCTGATGATATCAGGTCTAACAGTCACCAAGAACTTCCATAACAGACAAACACAGACTGGGGAGCTTAAACAACAGAAACTCATTTTCTCTTAGTGTGGGGGCTGGAAGTCCAAGATCAAGGTACTGGCCAAGTTGGTATCTTCTGAGGCCTAGGAAGGTTGTTTTCTCGCTGTGTCTTCACATGGCCTTTCCTCTATGTGTGTACACTCCTAGTATCTCTGCTTATAAGGGCACAATTCCTATTGAGTACGGCCCCACCTTTATGACCTCCTTTAACCTTAATCACCTCCTAAAGGCCCTGTCTCCAAATACAGTCACATTAGGGGTTAGAGCTTCAAATATGAAAATTTGGAGGAGACACAATTTAGGCTTGACATTTAACTTGATATTCAGAATTACAGTTATTACAGCATTAGTTTAACTCACCAGTAGCCTGTGAGCATTGCAGAGAAAGTTACAGTCCATCTCTGTAACTCCTGCACATTTGGAACAGTGCTCAGTAAATAATACTAATAAGCTACCATTCACTGGGCATATTTATACCACTAGGCATTTCACATAAATCATTCAATCCCAGCCATAATATTTCAAGGTAAATTAGATTTCCCTCTATATTAGAGATAATGAAACTGAAATCCAGCTAGATTGGCCATCTTGATAAAGCTCTCATGATTGGCAAAGGACAGAACTAAAACAAACGTAAGTCTATTCTAAAGCAAACGTCAGACACTTTTCCCTCCAAATCTACCTCTCGTGACATTTGTTGATACAAATGTCACTGGGGTAGGGTACTGGTAGTGCCATTTTCTTTTTCTCACTCATCTATGATCAGGAGAATTAAAGGGATTTTCTTTGATCACTTTTGTTTGAACAGGAAGAAAAGGAAGGGATAGAAATTTTAGAAATTTAAGTATAGCAGCAGCAAAAGCCTTCCTTTTCAGACTTTTACAGGAAGCAATATTGAAGTAAATAATAAAGGTGAGAGAGGTGAATACGGTATAAAGAAGGTTGCCTGACATAATAATGACAGTAAATTTCAACCAAGAATAAAATGGAAGACATAAAACACTGGTAGGAATGAAAAGCATCCAGCTCCATGCATGGATGGCATCACAGGGGTGTGATTTATAGGCAGTAAGAGGTCCACTTGCTCCACAACATCCTTCATTATCCATCCATAGTACCTGAAATTACCACACTGTTGTAACTCCAGTGGTCTAAGATTTTAGAATACCAATCCTCATTGTCACTGAATCCCCATTTCACTCTGACCTGTAGGATAATGAGTTAACCCATTAAAGTACTAACATATCACATTGACCGCAAGCTGCAAACACACACATTTTTTTTTTAACGTGGCAGTGAATTATGCATCATGACAAAGCAAGTATATACCATAATTCACAGACCTAGAATCCAGCAAACGTCACGTCCTGTGAGGGCAGGAAAAGGCACATATCCTGGAAGTGGGAGTGAAAGGGGAGAAAGAAACCTGGATGAATGACAGAGAGGAAGACAATTAGAAGCTGAGTTTTGGAAGGTGATTGGGCCATGCGCCCTAATGAATGGAATTAGCATCTTATAAGAGGTTCCAGAGAGAGCCTCTTTTCTGTCATGTGATGACACAGTGAATAGACAGCTGTCAATGAACCAGAGGTCCTCACCAAACACCAAATGCTGGTGCCGTAATCATGGTCTTCTTAGCTTCCAGACTGTGAGAAATAAATGTTCGTTTTTTATAAGCTATGGTATTTTGTTACATTAGCTTATAAGTAATCTAAGACATACGGGGTTTAGGAGCATTCTGTAGCTCAGCAAAGCTTTAGTTGACAATCCATCCTGAGAAGCTTCACTTATAGATCTCCCCCCACCAAAAAAAAAAAAAAAAACATTAGTTTTCCATAATTTGGAGGAAAATCCATAGCGGTTTAAGTAAATAAAAGCATATCCATAAAATAACAAACATTAATTAAGGCATAATTGAAGAAAAATATTCCATATGATTCAAAGGTGTTTATATATTTTTGGTAAGTAAAATAGGCACATTATAAAGCAGATAATATGGTAAATTTTCTTGATTTAAAAATATATATGTTTACACACACACACAGGAAAAAGCTAAAATAATATAAATATAAACCAAAATGTTATCAATGACTTACTCCAGATAGTAGGACTACAGGATTTATTTTACTTTTTAAAAATTTATATGCATTTAAGCATATTTTACAGTAGAAATTTTGTCACATGATGTGAATTTATTTTTATATTATCTACTTTATGCTAAAATATATTACTCATTAAAAACATGCATTGGGCATTGGCTATGCAGTAAACACTGTTTGGGGTGAGGTTCACAGATAAATGCCAAAGTTATGCTAATTCCATTTGGTTTTTCAAGAGTAATTTCCATAGCTTCTCAAATCTGAAAAAATATATATTTAAATAGATACACCTCGGTTTGAGTATAAAATAATCTCACATAATGGAAAATAACCTGTTTGTGCCACAAATATGAGAAAGAATAATTGCAATCTATTTACATATTTTTAAGTCTGAGTATAATAATTACTAAGGTTTAGAAAAAGAATATTTGAAATCAGTTTGGACTTCAACTTAAATGGTTTCTATTTTTTTAAACATCAGTGTGATTTTAATTTTAATGAAAGTAACGCATGTGTGCTATAATAAATTCAAGCAATAATAAAAGTGGAAAAACACCTATAATCTTTTAATAGATAATTACAGAATGTTTTTCTAAAAATTTATGTGTGCTTATATAATTATTTGTAATATACATGAATATAAAAATAACTATAATGGGGTTATATTAAACTCCTCTTTGTGACTACTTTTACATATCAATATATCACAAATTCTTTTCATGGTAATAAATATAAATTTAAATTATAAATGTATTGACTGCTAGTGTCCAATTACATGGATACAAAAGAGCATAAATGATAAGAAAATTGAAAAGTGAATTACAGAGAAAAACTATATTCTCAACTTCGATGCCTCTATTCATAGCTAGATAATGTTGGGGAGTCATAGTAATTTTGACTACAGCATTAAGAAATTACTTTTATTTCTTTGTTTGCCTAAACTCTGCAGATAGCAATTCTAGTTCTTTGCCAGGGCAGATTCTACTTATACATAGAAATCACAGGAAGATATTTTAAATGTGTATATCCTAGTTTGCTAACCTATAAAAGAACTGGAATGTTTTTAGAGATGGTGAAGTACAAAGGGAATATGTGGGGGTGGAGGAAGCATTGAAACCCTGGAAAATAAAACAAAAGAAAAAAATAGGTGCCTCTCATTCTGAGCACTGTTCGATCAGAAGGCATCTTAGAAGGATGCACATTCAACCCAATATTTTGGGTCAAGAAATGGGGTTATAGAAGTCAGGTGGCTTATTATAGACACAACAGATAATAAAACAGAGTGTTCTAAGTATAGAACACCACACAGTCTCTTTCACCTTCCTTTTGCTGGTGCACTTTATTTTATGCTGTCCCTCATACTTGTAGCATATATTCAAAATAAAATTATTAAAAGATGATAACTATTTGCCCTTGACCTTAGAATATTTATTTGGACAAGAGCATTTATAAGAAGAGGTACATCGATCTCTCCGCAAGGCATTTATGGGCATTTTTAGCACATCTGTGTTTTTTCGCAATGCTACTCCAACATTCCCAGATTGAAAGCTTTCTCTCTATCAGGAGTCAGTAAATGCTGCTACCTGAATCTGTCTGCTTTGATTGAGGAGGTGATTTGTGTAACCATGGAGTAAGACACTGTGGTTTTCTGCAGCCTGAAACAAGCCTTATCAGAAAGCAAAATTGCCTGAGTGACTAGGATAGAATTGAGGGGAGACAGATATGGGTCTGTGGTACTTGGTGGCCAGCTGTGCTGGCACATGATGCAAGGCGGTGATTAAGATAATGAGAACCTTTAGGAACAGTGTTAAAGTGCTTGCTACAACTTGTAACAGGCATGGCAATGTACAGGAAAGCTTTTTATAATATTGCTCTTGCCAGAGGGGAAATGAATCCATAACTCACCACTGACTCCCACAAGGGTTAATCGCTAGGTTATTAGTGATACCAGAGAAATATCTTTGCAGCTTTGTAGTTTACTTACCTAAGACAATGGTTATCCAAATGGTGGACTTTTAGCATTATCTTTTTGTTTGTGAAATAAAATATTTAATTAAAATATTTTAATAAAATATGTAAAATTTTCTAATCAGTCTATTATATTAAATATGATAGGTAATTGGACACATAACACAGAGAGTTTAAATAATTCCATGAAATTAAATAAATTCAGTGATTGTTTTTTCAATATAAACCTTAATTTTTTTTATTGTCTTTGTTGGAAAATAAAATACGATTTATCCCGAGACTGTCCACAGTTCTGAAAGTTATTCTAAGGATATAATGAAGCATCATGGCAGTATTACGGCAGAATCTTCCTCAAGTTATTTTTCCCACCTTTATTGAGATATTATTGACATATAACATATGCAAGTTTAAGGTATATAATGTGATGATTTAGTACACATATATATTTCAAAATGATTACCAGAATAATATTAGTTAACACCTCCATCTCCTGACATAATTACCTTTTGTCTGAGTGTGGTGATGCCATTTAAGAACTACTCTCATAATAACTTTAGATTTTATAATACAATATTGTCAGTTATATTCACCATGCTATACATTAGATACCCTGACCTTTATTCATCTTATAACTGGAGGATTGTACTCTTTGACTAACATCTCCCCGATTCCCTCACCCACTAGCCCCTGGCAACTACCATTGTACTCTTTAAGAGTTTGGCTATTTTAAAAAATTATTCCACAAATAAGTTAGAATATATGGTTTTGTCTTTTTTTTTTTTTTTGGTCTGACTTACTTCATTTAGCATAAAACCTCAAGGTTCATCATATTGTTGCAAATGGGACAATTTCCTTCTTTCTCATGACTGAATAATTCCATTGCCAAGTATGGAAACAACATAAGCATCCATCGATGGAAGAATGGACAAAGAAAATGTGGAGATTATACATATGTCTCTGAGGATAAGTGAGGCCTGAGAGTGAGGAAAGAGATTTAAATGATATGATTTATGATTTTTTAAGTTTTGATAGTATACTATAGTTTTTATTACCTAAACAAAGGAGCCTATATATTTATTCATGGAAAGTGACTAAAAACCCTTTGAATCCTGCCAGAGATTACAGCCAGTTTTAGGAAATAATATCAAGAAAGTGGTTTTGAAAGGAAGTTTTGAGAAAATATTAAGATTTTAATGCCTGTACAATATGAATACAGCAGATTACCTGGCCTTTTGCATATTTACATATTAATTTCTGTCACTATTTAATTAATTTTGTTCTTCCTTGACTCCAAATCAGAGCAGGGACAGAATCTGATTTGCTGATAGCACTGTTCCTGGCATGTAGTAGGTCATCATAAATATTTTTAAGTGATTGTATAAGAAGGCCCAATTATCCATCCTTTTACTTCAGTACAAAAAATTGCCTTTGGTGAATTAAGCATTGCTGTCTAGTTTAAAATGTAATTATATGCCATTTCAAAAGTGTGGGGTTTTTTTCATGTTTTTTTTTTTATTGTGGCAAAGTACATATAACATTAAGCACATTTCAGTGGAATTAAGCCCATTGACATTACTATGCAACCATCACATTCTAGTTGTCAATTCACACATGGATTTACAGTTGGGTTGTTGCCATCTTTTGACTATATAAATAGTGCTGCTATGAAGATGGGTGTGCCAATACCTGTTTGAGTCCCTGCTTTCACTTCTTTTAGGCAACACCTAGAAGTGGAATTGCTCAATCACATGGTAAACCAAAGTTTAATTTTTTGAGCAATTGCCATATGTTCTCCACAGTGGTTTCACCATTTTATACTCTCACCTGCAATGTACAAAGATTCCAATTTATCCACACACTAATATTGTCATTATCCATTTTTTTAAAAAAATAAAAGCCATATGAATAGGTATGAAGTGGTGTTTCCTTGTGTTTTCAATTTGCATTTCCAAATGATTTGTGATGTCGAGTATCTTTTCATGCACTTATTGACATTTGATGTATTTTTCTTTAGAAAAATTACTAGTCAAATCTTTTTAGAATTGATAGTTTGGTTTTATGTTATTGACTTGTAGGAGTTCTTTATATATTCTAGATATTAATCATTTATCACAATATGATTTTCAAATACTTTCTCACAATCTGTGGTTTGCCTTTTCTCTTTTGTGATAATATCCTTTGATGCACAAAAGTTTTTAATATCGATGAAGTCCAGTTTATCATTTCTTTCTTTTCCTTTTGTTGGCTGTGTTTTTTATGTCATAGTCAGGAAATCACTGCCAAGTCCAATGCCATGAACATTTTCCCCTACGCTTTCTTGTAAGGGTTTTAGTTTTAGCTCTTACACTTAGCTCGTTGATTCGTATTGAGTTAATCTTTGAACATAGAGCATGGTAAGTGCTGATTTCATTTGTTTGCATGTGGGTATCCAGTTTTATGACTATCATTTGTCGAAAATACTGTCCTTTTCCCACGATGATCTTGGCACCTTGTAATTTGACCATATATGAGAAGCTTATTTCTGGGATCTCTATATTAATTTTACCAAAACATGTTTTTTAAGTTAGAGTTTATCTTCTTTTTAGAAGAAAAATAATCATCTAGGTTAAAGTGAAGGTGTTTATTTCACTTTGCCCTTTAATATGAAAAATAAAGAGAGCACCATTGAGATCCAGTTCCTGAGTAATGAGGAAGAAAAACTGATGAAAAATGAAAAAGCCACAAGTAGGAAAAGGATGATGCTTGGGTGGGTAGCACTCATCTAAAACTTGACTTTGGCCTACACAAAAAAAAAAGTTTATATTCTTATGTTTTCCCCACTACAAATTCTTCCTCTTCTCATTTTGTTATTGAGATGTCAGTGCTGAAGTTGGTACCAGGGACAGCTCCAAGCTAGCTAACAATGTGGATCGATTCAGTCTTTCAACTCTCCTGCTTCTTATTTTATTTATTTATTAGTTTATTTATTTATAAACAAATAAGATGGTCAAATCACATTGTTTATTAGACAATATACAACATACATAGAGTAGCAAGGGAAAAGAGATATGAGTAAGTTTACACACTTCAGATGCAGTGAAAGGACCACACTACTGAATCCTGTATTACATAACTGTTTCTGTGTCCTCTCTTTCCTTCTCCCCTCTCTCCTCCTCTTCTTTCCCGCCACTGCTTCTCCCCACTCTCTCCCTCCCTGTCTCTCATTTAATATACAATCATCCATCCTCTCCTTTCATTCCAAACTCATATACATACATTCTTATATGTGTAAACTAAACAACACATAATGGTACTCATGCTTTGAAGGAAAATTCAAAGTTCGTAAGGTATATTGGGCTTGGCATGAGTCATTTAGAGATACTTGTGTTGCTTTACATGCATGTGAATTTCTTTGAAATCTCCTGAAAGGGTAGGTGGCTGCTGTACGTGTAGGATTATGCTTCCCCTTTAGTCTACTTGTACAAGTCATGGTGTCACTCATGCCCTTGATCATAACAGTGAGCAGTGGTAGAGAATGACAAGAGAAAAGTAGTTGCGAGCTGAGGTAACTTAGGTTGGAACCGTGTCCCACATGATGACAGTGATGGAGTTCTAGCGGTCGGCAGGGTGTCACCACCCCCAGCAGGGGGATAGGTGGGAACATCTGAGGCAGGTGAACAAGGGAGCAGCAGAAAAGCATATGAGAAAGTTCAGGAAATAAAGCCTGACAATTTTTATAGTCTTTCACGTTAACTGAGTTTAATATTTGGTAATATGAATGACCATTAAAAGCTCTATATCTTGGGCTATTTTAAGGAATTTAAGAAATTCAAGATAAGTAGATTGAAAAAAAAAAGAATCTAGCTGAGTCCTGATTAAAATACATAGTAATATAATTGAGGAAAACAATCATATCTAGCTAATGAGGAAAAATTAGAATTTAAATACTTGAAACTTAAAGATATTTTATTTAAATATAAATAAATCTCACACTTTTGTTTCTAACAAGAACACAGATAAATCCATTTGACCATAAGAGGCAATATAAGGACAACTTTAGACAGTGTGTGGTAGTTTTTTTTTTTTTAAGATAGCAGTTATACATGTGCACTTACATCCCCTCTCTCTACAGTGCCCATCACCACCATACTAAAGGAGTGTAAATGTCGTAAATCCTCCTTACAAAGGTGTAAGACACATTGGGGTTTTTTGTTTTGTTTTGTTTGTTTTTTTTTGCATACTAGGAGCAGATAGAGAGCAGAATGAAGGAGACTGCAGCCTAGGACATGCAGAAGGCCTGCAGAGGAAATAAGCCCAGCGGAGGTCCTGAACCATTTCCGCTCTGAAAGGGCACAGAGGGCAGAGAAGCAAGAGGGCTTAATGGGGCTGAAAGCAAAGGATTCATTAAAGTCTACTTTTCGTTCCTCACTATGAAAAAAAAAAGAACTCAATCATCAAACTCATTGCCAAGAAAATCTGTCAAAAATATTGTAGTTCATATATGAGGTGTATTAATTAAGACATAATTTAGAGAAATTGTTGGGAGGAAGAATTATAAACAGAACTCCTTTCATTTCATAATGAAAGATCATGAAAATAAGAATTAAGAATTCCAGGGAGATTAAAGAATTTAAAGAATTAAATCTATGAAGGTAATAGAAAAAATTACAGGAGAATGTATTTAGGGATTTAAGGTAGGAAAGGCAATCCCCCCTAAACAATATATAAAACAAAAGCCAAAATTTCTAAATGAAACTAGGTTAGCTTGAAATAAAATGTTGAAAGAAGAAAGAATATGGAAAAGTCAGACAATAAGTGGTAGCTTAGCCAAAAACATCTGTAACATTTGTGAAACAGACAGTTAATATCTGAAATTTATTCACAGCTCCTGAAAAAATCAATAAGACAAATAACCAAGTAAAATCTGAACAAAGGATATAAACAGGCAAAAGATATAAACAGGCAACGCATTTCAAAATGCGTATGCAAGTCATTTCCAGTTTTTCCTAGTGCAAACAATGCCGCAGTAGGCACCCTCACAATTATCTCCACGATCGTGTGTGCCAGTGTTTTTTTAGGGTCCGATGGAGTGGAACACTGATAGCAGAGCATGCATGGGTTTTGCTTGTTCGTTTGTTTTGTTTTAGTAAATGCTACCAAATTTCCCTCCAAAGTGGCTGTGCTGATTTATACTTCTTCCCACAGAGCACATCCTTATTCCTGCATCCTAATATTATTACAGGTTTTTCCTTCTTTGAGTCTAATGGTTGAAAATGGAACCTCGCTAACAGGTTTTGCGTTTTCCTGATTCCTACTCGTGATCAGTGTATTTTCTGTGTTGAGTGGACAACTGTGTTTCCTCTTGTAAGAATAATTTTTTCTATTGGGTTATTTAATACATAGATTTATCTTGTCCTTCTTTTACAGTAATCTGTAATTTATTCTTTGCCCTTTTACTCTTGTTTTTGAAGAAGTATGGCTGTCTGTTGTTTATAATCCATAGAGAGTGGTATTTGCATATTATCTAGAGCTATGGAGCTAATTTTTAACATATAAAAAATCCTGGCTCTAACTTTTATTTCCTCTAAGAAATTAACCTTGTCTAAGCCTTAGCTTTCTCATGTATAAAATAAGAATAATCAGGCCCACCACATAGCTGTGTTCTGAGCATTATCTTTTTTTTTAAATGTCTGGCTATTATTGGCCTACTTTCCCTCCTTTCTCCATTAAGTAACTTTATCCTTTTTCAAATAATCTATTACACTGCTATCGAACTTTATTAAATCAAGTTTAAATAGTACATTTATTCATTACTACTAGGTATAAGTGAATAATTTTAAATGCTTTGCGTGATTTTCCATCAAGGATATTATAATGAGGTTAGAGATAAATGATATAACTGCATTACAGAATAAATCCAGCACTTTGAATCAACAGTAAGAAAAATGTTATAAGAAAAATGACAATATATTTATTAATCACTGGAAACTATAGGTACTGGTATTCAACATTAGAGAAGATTCTGAGATAATTAAGAATTGACGCATACCATCAAAGCACTTACAATTTAAAAAAATAAAAGGAAAAAAGGCAGATTTTGAAAAGTACTATTGATGATGAGCAAAAGGAAATGCTGAGGAAAAGAAGGAGACATTACTTGTCTGTAGGAATCTTGAAATGGTAATAAGAGCACTGTTTGGGCAGGGCCTATACAGATAGGCAGGCTTTTGTTAAATACAGACACAGGAGAAGCACAAGTTCCAGAAAACAGTGGCCTGAAAGACTTATAGCGTGCACGGAAAATGGTGAGAATTTCAGGGCTGCATGAATAGGAAGAGGCAGTCGGTGATGATAATGAAAAGGGCCGTGATTGAATTGGAGTGCTTGCATGCCCTGCATGTGGGCACCTTCCTATTATGCATGTGGATGCCTCTGCCCCCTTTTATAAGTAAGTCCAGAGTAGTTTTCTTTACAAGTGTTTCACTCATCTTATCTTGTGGTCCAGGTAGGATTATCAATAATATTCCTCTTCCTCCTTCTCCTCCCCCAATCTCTAGCAAGCAGTAAACATGTAACCCAATCTAGGCCAATCAATCCGTCACTTGGTAATTTGAGTTATAATCAAGGAGACACATGGAGGCTGCTGGAGCTGAGTCAGTTGATTACAGAATCTTCATGCAAAGGTTCTCAAATCCCACCATCAGAATCTACCCACTTTATGATCCTTCCCAAGGCCTTGCTTCTCTTTTACTTCAGGGAGCTCCTCAATATCCTGTCAATAAACCTGCGTGCATGCGCGTGTGTGTGTGTGTGTGTGTGTGTGTTTACGAAGTTTTGTTTTTCCATTTTGTTTTGCCTAACTTAATCAGAATCAGTTTCTACAGACAATAAGCAAAGAGCTCTAACTGTTGAATCTCTACATAATTTGTAAACATTGGGGAGCAGATAAAGATGTAATTTAAGAAAATCGAAGCAACAAAAAATCAGAGTCTGAATACAGGCAAGAACTGTAGTGTTATGTGGAATTAAGAGGATTAGGAAGGAATAGAGAGATGTAAGACATTCTGGAAATAAAAACATTATAGTCCAATGAAATGAAAAATGGGTTTGAATCACAGGTTCTGCCTAGCTTCTGACTTGCTTAGGTAAGTTACTTATACACTGAACCCTTATTTCCAAAATTTTATATAATATGGAGAGTAATATCCTTCATGTCATGTTTTGAGAGTTTAAGTCATAATATATGCAAAGTGCCAAAAGTTGTCTTCGTCACATTATAGGTGTCAAATTAATGTTCTTTACTAGTTCATAAATTTAATAGAACTCGGCAAGTTATTGACTCTTACATATGGTAAAAGCTAAAGTCAACACTGTCCTCAAGCTTTTGAAACTGGGAGATGGAGTGGTGGTAACATTCCGACAGGGAATAAAAGCTGATTTGCAAGTGGATGGGTGATAAAATGGACTCGTTAAAATACAACACTGAATTTTTGACATGTAGGTTTTGAGGTAACCAGGAAATAATTTGTTCAAGACCTAAGAGAATGCTGAGACTTAAAGAAATTTAGAGTCATCCTCATAACTTTGGAAAATTGAAAGATGTGATAACCAATGAGTGACTACAGAAAAAGAAAATATTGATGACAAATTCTAGTCCATATTTATATAAAGGGTGGGTGAAAAGGAGAGTAAGGAAAGGGGACAGAAAAGAACACATACAATAGTACAGAAGCCGAAAGAAGAGACTTCCAGACCCAAGATTTTTCTTACTTCACTGCCTCAAACATCTCATATGCTGCAGAAAGAACAGAAAGTTCAGGCATTAAAAGGAATCTATTAAATTGTCTCATTAGTGAGTCTTTTCAGAGATTTGTTTCAGCAAAGTCATGAAGGAACTGGATGTAAGGGACTATGATAATAATGCCTCATTTGTGTTTTAGAACAATTCTTATTTACGTTTTAGAAATGGTTTTGGGAGTGGCAAAGGGTATAGTCAAAAAAGAAAAACAAAGAAAAATTTCCCACAAATAAAATAGTCAGTACAAATATAATTAGAACTAATTTGAGATTATAACAGCAATTATACAGTTTTATGTAGCCGACCAAATTAATGTGTGAACAATAAAAGGTATTTATAAACCACACACTCCAAATGTCAATACAGTGATTCCATTATATCTCTGCCAATGGTCACAGTATCACAAATATTTACAATAGAAATATTTCATCTTAATAAACTCAAAAGAAGCCATGGAACCATAGTACTTAATACTGGCATTTTCATTCTTGGTAAACACTTGATAGAATTTCTAAGACAGTTAATTTCTTTCCCATGTCAACTTTCTCTAGAAACACATTTTATTTTTCCTTGCAAAGAACCAATCGGTATTTCTTTTCATCATGATGGCTCATTTTTTTCCATCTATATATCTTTAGCTCCCTGTATTGTAATCATGATATATAAGGGTCATTTCCAAAATTTATTAATGCACTTTACATTTAGCTCATTATAAACTCTCAAATAAGCTGAAATGTAAAGGAGAACACAGTGGCAATGGTCTATTCTGAACCCTGGAGGAACATCGATCAGTTTGATCAGCTCTTGCACAGGACTTCCTGGATCCGTGCTAGGAGAGCTTGAGCCAAACCCTGGAACTGGGGAAGAAGGTGCGCGGTTGACTTCTGTGTCTCCTCATGGATAGCCATGGACTGAATTCACAACTTGTGTTATAATACCTATATGCATCTATTATTTTCCTTGATAAATAGTCACAAGAGAAAAGGCAGCTAGACCAAAAACTGTAATTATTAACAATACATAGAAAATTTTCAATCCCCACTTAGCATCCCAGTCACATCTAGTTATTTGCATGAGAAGTTACTAATTTCTTCTGAGAGAAAAAAATGAGTGCTGGATTATGGATAAACTATTATGAGATTTCCTAGAAATAATTATTTTAAATGAAACTCTAAGTTAAGTATTTTCTGGATTTTTTTTTCTGCTTTCTTTTTTCTTCCCCTTCTTTCTCATGACTAAATCCAATAGTCTTATGAATTGAAATCTAAGGTATTTACAAGGAATGTGATGGTAAAGTTTAGTACTAAGTCAAATTTACCCTAACAAAACAAAAGACAGTTATTAGCTGATTAATGTCACACCACACACACACACACACACACACACACACACACACACAATGCTTTTGAATCTGTATCAAGGGCTAAAATAAAATGTATTAATGATATTCAACAAAATCAAGTTAACAGGAATACCGATCTGATTAATTTCATTGTTAACTTCATTTTCTTTCATTCACTTATCTATTCATTGGTTTAGCTAACATTTATTTTGCATTTAAGATATTCCAGACAACTGGGAGTGTACAGAGAAGAGAAATATATGACTCTCCCTTAAGAAGCATATCATTAGGAAATGTTTCACAGAAAAGAGCCTAATAAAACTGGGTCATGAATTAAAAAAAAAAAAAAGCATCTCCTTCTATTAAGACAGTAAAACAATTTTCTTCTCTGTCCGGCTCTATCTCCTAAATTCTGTTGGAAAAAAAAAAAAGTAACAAAAAAAGTAGCAAATTCTTCCTGAATACTTATGCCAATGTGTGCTTTGGTTACTTGGGTCTAATGTACTAAAGTTTTGTAATAAATGTGATTTATAAACAAGATTTTGTACGAGTAACTTTGGCAGAGGGCCTCTACCGTGAGTTCTACCAGCTAGTAGTGACACCATACTTTTTGATTGATCAGAAATTTTGATTCCATAAAGAATTATATAATTATATAATTTCATGTGTGTTTAACCTAGTGCCCAAGCAATAATCTTTAAACACTAAAAAGCTTAAAAGACTTGAAAATGTGAAATTAAGAACTTAGATTTTCCATAAATTTCTCTGTCCCTGCTTACCTACCTCCCATTTCTGTTTTTGTCATATTTTAGGACAGTGAAAATTAAAGAGCTCAAACTGGATACACAATGAAAAGAGAATAAAAGGAAGGAGAAAGCAGGTTGGGAGATTGGGGATGTCTAAGACAGGTACTGGTGGTGTGCAACTAAAGAAATGATTTTCAGGGAGAAACATGGTTCTCAGTTCTGTCAGTCTCCTTCCTCGTAGCAACATTTTAAAAGTGAGATGCACTTGGAGGCCATCTACCCAGACAGGGTCTGCAGCCTGCAAGGAGGCCCCTCACCAATTCCCATGTCTGTGCAGTATGATGATGGCAGCCTTGGGTTTCGATTTTCACAATCTGAGCTCTAGGCTCATCTCAGCTCACTAGTGAGTCCCCTTTGTTTTGACTTTTAGAAACATACCTGTACTCAGTTCTCATCCAAGTAGAACAAAAGCTGTGCCGGCAGGGAGACAGAGTTGAAAAAGTTGCAGGTAAATCTTTCTTGTGATACCTGGGTGGGAATATACACTGTGGGTTTTTGATGTTATCTTTTCTTCTAAGCCAGTGGGAGTGGATGTACTTTCTTTGAATTTTCTAGTTTGTCTCAATGGTATATGACTTTCATTTGTTTCTGTAATCCCAATATATATAAACGAATACAAAACAAACTTCATGATTTGATTTTTTTCAATTTAGGAGGTTTCACATAAGAAACATCTCCCTAGTATGAAGGCTAGTGAGCTACAGCCCAGATATTTAAGGAGTATGGGAGCGCATAGTATGTATGACACTCTCCCTTCCTATCCTTTGTTCTGCTTGTGTTTCAGGATCCTTGCCTGACATGGAAGTAAATCTGAAAGTAGTAAAGGCTTTAAAATATATATAACTCCATAAAATGGAATTACTTATTTCAAGAACATAAAATATTTTTAATGTAAACTTTATTTCATCTCCAGGTACATAAGAAGGACAAAGAAATTGATTTATCTTCCATAGGCTATCAGAGAAATAAAATAAAACCACCTGTAATAGCACAGAAAATTTTACTGTATGTTCAGATGGCTAACCAATAATGCAAAGGCTATAATTTCATAAATGTTAAATAATGTTCATATCACTTATGATTAAAGAAACTAATTCTTGGCAATTTATTAAAATTCCCAGAAAAACAGGAATGGTGGTATGCTACCACATACTCATTAAGCAGTTACCATTAAGAGCAAAGCATTAGGTTGATAATTGTCATTTTCCCTCTGTCACTTTATCCGATGCACTGAGTTCACTAACGAATTCAGCAGTGTGCCTGCAATGACTGAAAAATTTCACTTAGGTGCAAGTGCAGGAGGCTCTCATGCACAAAAATCTCAATCACAGGATCTTGTTTCCCTAAGTCCCTAATTCAATGTTTTTTTAGCTATAGTTTGCAACCCATTGGAAGATCTAGGCATACATTTAGTTGGGTGGCAAATGTTTCTTTTTAGAAAATAAAGTAGAATAGAAAGTAGTAGAGTATATTACATGTAGAAAGGAAAATACAGTGTCCAAAATCTGTTTTAGACATGCATGCCTGTGTGTGTGTGTGTGTGTGTGTGTGTGTGTGTGTGTGTGATGTCAGTTGTATATCTCACTGTGGGTTACCTCAAAAAAGTATGAAAGCTGTTGCCCTATACCACATATTAGCCCTTTAGTCAAGTAGCTAATTATGACATTTGATTTATTTTTGAGGGAACTGAATCTCAGCAAAGCAGCTGAATTGTTTATGACCTGCTAGTATCACAACATGGATGAACTGAGATTCTATTTGTATTGTTAAAATAAGAATAATCACTGTTTTCAAAATATAGACCTATCTTATTAGGCATGTCACAGCATGTGTGTGTGTGTGTGTGTGTGTGTGTGTGTGTGTGTGTGTGTCTCTAACTATAAAGAAAACCAGAACAGACCCTATGCATATCTACCATAATCAGCTCCTAATTATTTTATCTTATTCCTGAGGTTGATGTCCATTGTTTTTCATTGATTTTTTAAAATATATATTGCTGTCAGTCTGATGAATCCCCAGAAAGTCATATCTGTTACAATGATAAAGCTCTTAGTATCAATTGTTTTAAAATTAAGATGGGCTGTAAATATCAAGTTTGACTTCTATAATTTAGCTTTGGGTCTTCTACAAACTTGGCAAACACTATGATAAATATAGCTAAAGTTTATTGGGTTATTCATATAAAATCCATGAAGTTTAAAAAATTTCCCTTTTAATTCTCATCGCCCTTAAATGATTTCATGTTTTTGCTCACCCATTCCTAAGCATCCCTTCTCTGCAGCCTTTCATTCATTCACTTGAGTTGCAAAACTTCTATTAAGCATTATTCCCTGAAAGGCGTCATGCTAATTCTTAGACTGATACAAATAACTAAAACATGTTTTTATAGAATGTTTTTGTCTAATGGCCAGACTATTCAGTGTTTGATTATGAAAAGACAAAAATCTACAAATAACAGTTCTGTTGAAATTTTCTTTTCTGTTTCAGTAATATTTTCTATAAATCTCTTTTCTATTTATGCGTTGCTAGAATGCTAGTATAGCCAGTGTGTGCTCCTCATCATTCATTTTTTATTTTGTATGGTAGGACAATCTCCAAAAGCCAGTTTCTTAATTAAAATTGTTGAATCTTTATTAAGAACCTACTAAGCAACATGTGAAATATATTGCAAGAAAAAAATAAAACAGAATAAAAGACATAACAAAACTAGGATAAAATCAAGGACACTCCTAGAAATCATTTATGTCATTATTAATTTGAACTTCCAATGTGCCTCCACGACAGATCCAGAGTAGATAGAGGGCTCAAAGACTCATGAAGTTTTACTAACGACTTGATATTTAGAAAACTTGAAGCCATTTATTTAAGATCATTCCATGGCTTCATTCTCTCCTTCCACATGTGTAGCACCTAAAACCAAGAAAGAAGTGAGCTAGTTGCTAAGCAACAACTAAGGTATTAGGAGTGGATCCAGAGATGCATCTCTTGAATCACATAATTAATGAACAGGTTTTTAAAAACTAAAAAGTGAAGTAGTGAAGACAACCATTAAGTTATATATGTTTTAAGGGAAAGGTGAAAAGCTAAATTCTAGCTTAGATGTTTGATTTTGTATGCAGAACTTTGTTTTCTTTAAGGGCACATATTCATGAACTTTTGAGATTCATAAAAGAAAGTGCCAGATCATATACCTATATTAAGTCTTAAGCCTCATGAAGCCTCATGAATTCTACATGTATTAGAATAAATTTAAATGACCCAAATGGAAACAGATAATTTGGTTGCCGCCTGATACATCAGTGGTAAGAGGGCAAAGCAGGGGGAGAATTGGGAGGGGCTGGTTGGAACCTCAAGCCCAGGGTGCCTATGGCCAACACCAGAAGGTAAGAAACTTCTATGGTGGTAGAATAAGGAGAGTCCAGAAATCAGTGAGGGTTTGGAAGAGTTTCTGCGGAGGAGGCACCGACATGTTTTCGTGTAGGAGTGCAGGTGCATCAGGGCAGATGGCAGCGTGTTGATTAAGAAGATCACTGGGTTGGGGGGTCAGAGAGACCTGGGCCCAAACCCTGACTCTTATGTTCTCTAGTTTTGTGTTTTTGAACAAATTACCTAAGTTCTCTTTAAGTTTTAGCTATCTTTGCTGTGGCTATTTTATTATTATGTTGCTCTTATTATTAATATATTTTTAGATCACCAAAGAAAATGAAAGAAACATAAATCAACAAGGTTAGTGCTAGTGAGAAAGACAATGTCTCTGATGTAAAATAGAGATGGTTTTCTGCTCAGGGTAAAAATTCCCCAGAATTTTCCCCATATGAATAGGAATTTGTTGGTGTGATTTAAAGCTAAGAAAGGAAAAGGGACTGAGAATATTGGTAGAAATTATCAAACATATTGTCCTAAAAAGTGACAACGAAAACATAGCTCCAGGTGGGATTGCAAGCATTTTGATGCTGTTTTGACTTCAGACTGAAGAAGAATCAGTCAGAAGTCCTAGGAGCCAAATTCTGAAACACTATTAGAATATTTAAGGTTTCACCCCATCTTCATCCACACTGCAACAATATTCTCATGTCGGCTTTCACCACTTACTACTAGGATATTTTTATTGTTCTAAATTTATATTTAATTATAAAAGCAGTTTATCAATTCACCTCATTGTAAATTTTTAATAAAATCAGATTTTAAAAATGTCTGCCATGATGTTTCCTACTGTTTTCTATGTATATACATGCAAGCACATTTAGAAATAAATTTCGGGTGGGGAGGGAGACATGAATGTTATCTATAGAAAGTTTTACGGTGCAACTGTTTTTAAAAAAATAATTAATTATTTTTTTAATGGTGACATTGGTTAACAAAATCCAATAAGTTTTAGCTGTACATTTTAATAGTAAGGCATATGTATATATTTACATTTTGTGTTCTTTTCCCATAGTTAGATTTCTCTCTGTCACCACATATTTGACTGAGATAATTTGGTTGCCTTTTATCCCATCGAGCACCCGGCCTAACCTCTGGTAACCAGCACCTGGTTTTTATCATCAACAATATATCTCAAAATCTATCTATTTCTTCACACACACACAGAGAACTCTTTTAAGAGGCTATATAATATTATATACTATAGTATAATCATTTTCCATTTAATAAAACTTCAGGTTATATTCTTGATATCTATTGTTATACAACAAACTACCTTAAAACGAAGCAGCTTAACACAAGAATAATTACTTTGATTGCTCAAAGATTTGTAATTTGGAAAGGACTGGGTAGAAAGGGTTCTCTATACACCATGAGGTATTAGACAGAGTGATTTCACTAATGGCTGTTTAATCTGCTTCCAAGATTGATCATTCACATGGTTGTCAAGTTGGTGATGACTCTGCCTAAAACCTCTGTTCTTTTCCATGGTCATCTTTCCTTGTGGTCTGGGCTTTCTTAACATCATGGCGGCTGGGTTCCAAGGGTAAATTCCCAAGAAATAAGGCCAGCAAGAAATGGTTACCTAACCTAGGAAGTCAAGTAGGCTCATGTTCACAGGACTCTATTAGTTAGTGAACTCATGAACCCAGTGCAGGTTTAAGGGAAAAGCAATAGACTCTCTCCTGATGAAGGAGTGATAAATTTTGTGGAGATCTTGTGCAATGATACACATTATTACAGTCATCTTGAAAAAGTACAAATGTGTCCAGCTTGTTTCTAAATCCTTTAGTATTACAAAATATCAGAATACATACAATTGCATACCTCTTGGTGCACATGTTAAATAATTCTCTATGAATTGGAGTGGCCATACTCCCAGTATTTACTTATTTATTTATTTATTTACTTATTTATTTATTATCTATCTATCTATCTATCTATCTATCTATCTGTCTACCTACCTATCTATCTTTCTATCTATCTATCATCTATATATCTATCATCATCATGTATCATCTATTTATCCACTCATTCTAATAATCTATCAAATACACAATCACAGTATATGAGAGGTTCAATTTCCAACACAATTAACTCATGATAAATATTTTCATTATTATCATTAGATTCTGTTTGCCAGTCTTACAAGAGAAAATAATATCTCATTGGTTCTGTTTATATTTCCTTAATTACTATTTGTGGTAAGTAATTTTCATAGTTATTAATAACTTTAATTTTCCTTTCTGTACCATGTTTAATATTTTACACATCTCTCACTAGGTCTTCTTAATGACTATGTAAGATTTTATGTAGTGGTCTTTTTCTGCTATTATATATTTTATTTTATGGATTGCAAATAATACATGTTATTTGGATTTTGTTTTGTTTTGTCTTTTTTCTACATTTTTTACAGAGTTAGATTTTGAGGCTGTCAACTTCTATATTCTATTATGCCTTTTGTTTTTTATGACTTGCATAAAAAAGCTTTACATGCCCCTACCCATATACACATATTTACTATTTACCTTTATGTTAATCTGATGAGTGAAAAGTTGTTTTCAACTGTTTATCTTTTAATTGAATGTGAGTTTTATTTGGGGATGATGAGAGATAGGTAAACTGTTTTCTTTTTCCTGACAGTCAATTATCATAACATAATTTATTGATATTTTATATTTGACTCTACAGATTGACAATACCAATATTATTTTTTCATCTCTCTCTATATATAATACATAATTTCTACATAATAAATATGTAACATATAATATGCATGATATATTTTATATACATATGTATTATATGTATATATCAGTCATGTTTATTATATATGTAATATACATATGTATAATATATCTACATATAAGAGTTATAGATTATTGGACACATCCGATAATACATTTGTCCATTTCTACGCCAATTTCATGCTTTTAAAAAACAGCTTTATTGTGATGTAATGTATACAGCATAAAATTCACCTCTTCAAAGTGTGTAACTCAGTGTGTTTGATTGTATTCACAGAGTTCTGCAACCATCTATCATCACTATCTAATTTCAGACCATTTTCATCATCCCCATAAGAAACCTAAAACCCATTAGCAGTCAGTCTCCATTCCCTTCTATTCTCAGACTCTGGAACCACTGATCTATTTTCTATCTATCGATTCACCTCTTCTGGACATTTCATATGAATGAAACGATATAATGTGTGGACCTTTGGTGCTTGGCTTCTTCACTTAGCATGTTTACCAAAGTTCATCCACAGTGCAGCATGTAATGAAGCCAATTCCATGTTGATGTATTTATTATAGTTTTACGGAATATTTGACACACTGGCAGGGTAAATTAACCATCATTGTTCTTGTTTAAAATGTTCTTAGCTATAATTGTATGTTTTTCTTTTTTCCAGTATAATTTTTATAGGTGTATCAATAAATTTATTGGGCTTACTTTGAATTTATAGAATAATTTGAGTAGAACTGTTATCTTTACAGTATCAACTCTTCTCATCCATGACATAAAATATTCCTTTTCAATCAGATTTCCTTTATGTTAAGGATTTATTATTTTCATCACTGTGAAGATTTCTCTTCAAGTGAATAGCTATGCATTAGATAGTTTTTGTAACTATTAAGATTGTGGGGTTTTTTTTCTGTAATGTAATTTAATTGGCTTTATCAATTATATTATCTGAAAAGTTTTTAATCCTTTCCAATATTTTATACTTTGTATTTTTTATGCCTTGTCTTAATTCTGCAGTTGTAAACTGGGTACAGTTTATCTTCCCCAGGGGACATTTATAAATGCCCAGAGACATTTCTGATTGTCATAAATAGAAGAATTCTATTTACATCTGGTGATCAGAGGCCAGAGTTGCTGCTAAACATCCTACAATGCACAGAACACCATCCACATAAATAATCATTTGGTCTAAAACAGTAGGGCCAAAGTTAAGAAATCCTGAGTTGGAGAGAGCATTCAGTACAATGTCAAATAGTGGTAATAAAAGCATGCACCTTATATCACTCCTGGATTTAATAGGAATACTTATGATATCAGTAATGCTTGTATTAGGTTTCTCAGAGATGAGCTTTATGAAATTTGAAAAGTGTTCTTTTATTCCTGGTTTGCTAACATAAGCTTGTGTGTTTGTGTTTTGATAAAGAATGGATGTTAAATTTATCATTATTCCTGTAGCTGATGATATGGTAATATGATTTTTCTACCTTAATTTATTAACATAACATAATATTAACAGATTTTCTAATTTTCACCTAAACCCCTATCCCTGGGATAAATCTTACTTCTTTACAATTATTGCTGGATTCTATCTTTTAAGTCCAGGTTTATAAGCAAAAATGACCTGTAGTGTGTGTGTGTGTATGCATGTATGTGTTTGTGTGTATGTGCAAACTCTCACACATGTGTGTGTTCATATTCTATCTTAATTTGATTTAAAAGCTATTTGCACTTTGTGAAATGTGTCGTTAAACTAGATATAATATTCTATGCACTGAAAGATTTCTATAATGTGAACAACAAGTTCCTTAAGGATTGTTAGAATTTATTTATAAATGTTTGGTAATTGTGCCATTTTTAAGGACAGATTTTTAAATAAAATAACATAGTAGAAAATACATTACACAACTGTGCTCTCAGTGTTCCAATTAGATACTTCATATATATTAAGTCATTTGCTCCTCACAACCTTATGAGATAATTGCATTACTCCCATTATACAGATGAGAAACTGCTATACCTTGAACTTAAGTAAGTCTGTTTTTAAGTATCTTTGTCCATATTATTAACTGGCCTAATTATTCAAATTCTTGTTTATTGAATGACAAATAATTATTGGAATTTTCTTTCTGGAAACATGGCTTCACCAAGATATGTTACAAAAATATGACTTGAACTGGATATTAGTGAATTTAATCCTTCCAGAGTCCTGGATTCCAGATTTGGCTGTGTGGTGTGTTAGGTGTGATATCCTGGTCTAGGTGTTTCCCCTGTATGACCTCACCTTTCTCAGGTGTAATATGAGACAGCAAGAATAAATGATGTCTCGAGGGCCTTCTAGCTACAGATACATAAAATTTAATAGATTTTTGACCAGTACCTGGCAGTAAAAGTTATGCAACAAATACTTGATAGATAGACAAATATATGAGCCAGGCATCCAATGTAGTCAATTAAAGCAGTGATTTCACACTTAGCCAGAATTCCAGTGTGGTTTAAAAATCAGATGTTCTGTATTATTAGTGCAAGAATTCTCTTTTAATTCCCAGGCTAACTTTCGCTGGTGGTGTTTTTAGCCAGAAAACTGTTTTGTGAAAAAATCTGAAGTTACTTCTGGACTTGGGGGAAAGTAATGTCTGTCATGGGCATGGAATGTGAAATAAGCAGCACATTGTCATTAATCTGCCATCTCTACCCCAGATTTATATCTATATATAAATAAATATAAATAATATATATTTGATGCTTTGGTAATATAAATAGCAGGTCACATATTGCGAGTGATAATGAAATGCAAAGAGTCCTCCCTCTGTACCCTTGAAAAAATAAGAAATGAGCCAATCCTAGAGAGAGATTAGCCTTAATGTTTACATGTAAGTTAATGAGAGTCATGATGATTTATGATGCATTCACTTTTCATCAGAAACAACATTCTCTTTTAGAAGGAAGCTATAGAGTGCCTTATTCTATGACTGAGTTGAAAAGTAGTTCTCTCTTTCTAGTTGCTCAGCCAAACATAAATGTCATGTTAAAAAGAGCAGTCGATTTTTGAACAGGGAAATGCTCAAAGGGTTCTCCAGAGTCCACTCCTTTAATCAAATGTTTGATGAGGAGAATTTTTTTTCCTTCTTGGAGATTCAGACTCTTGCTAAAGTAGTAGAAGAATTTTCATGCCTTAAAATGATAAGCAGTGACCCTGTACTAAGAATATATTGATTGCTAGGGTTTGGTAAGGATTATCTTTTTCAATACCTATAATTAACCATCTTCTAAATGTAATACTAAAAAATATGAAATGTTCTTCACATTTGATTAGGGCATATTCTTTTCTTTCTTTCTTATTCTACATTAAATAGATGAACCTGGTTTACTATAAGCTTATAAGTATCATTTCGAAAGATAATTTATATGAGACACTAAAACCAGAAATAGTAAATACACATATATATGTACCAGTGTTGGGCTTCTTAATCCATACTTAAGTCCTATGGTCTATATTTAACTGTTTTGAGAAAGCAGAACAGGAAAAAAAAAGTTAACACAGTTTCAACCAATCATATAAATAGCTTTCCCATAAGAATAACACAATTTTGCTTCTTTATAAAGCCAAATTAATAATAAATTGCACTTTATCACAGCTGAAATTAATGTAGAAATCCCTGTTATAATCATTTTCAACATAGAATAAAATGTTCCTCTTACCTGAATAATGGTAACAAGTTAATGGTGGGAATCACTAATTAGGAATTAGAATCAAACATAGTTTTAATTATCTGTGAATAATAATTTGTCAAGAAAGGCTTGAAAATATGAGATTGTTGCATAGTATATATGCTCAAGTAGATTCCATATTATGAGGAGGAGCTGCCTAAAGCTGATTGGTAAAGTTAAGTTACGAGGTGAGGCCTTTTAAAAGTATTCACATAGGAAAGGAGAGGATCTCTTTGCTTCGAAACTTTTTCTTGCTCTTTGAATTTCCTGGTTTAAGTTTCAAATTATTTATCACTCCAAGTTCTCTAACATTTGATCTAACCATTGTCGTTTATCCATCATTAGTTTTCATTAGTTCTCTACTCAGATAGTTAATTAAGTCTAATCAAACTGTTCTGTTCTTTGTACCCTAACTAACGGGGGTATTAGTAGTTTAGTTTGAAATACCTTCCCATCTCTAGCTGATTTTCAAAACTGTATCCCTTCTTTAGGCCATTGCCAGGAACTGTAAAGGATCTAAGAATTTTCTCTACTTGAAAGGTAACAAGTTAGCCTACCCCAGTTTCATGGATGCTGGCAGGAGACACAAGACTCCTGGGTCAGAGATGAAGGATTTTATTACTCATGGCACAGCAAGCATCATTAGCTTCATGTTTGCACTGTTTTTCCTTGCCCCTAAGTCTCATAGAGGCAACATGAAGCAACTCAAGTAGATATTATGTATTCAGAGGGTTTGTGTCACAGCCAAGGAAGTTCAAGATTAGGAAACCTGAGTTATTTATAATGGATACAAGAAGCCTGCTCAAACTTTACCCCAGGAGGATGCATTATCTTTATCATATTGTTCAGCCTTCTGTTCTGCAAGAAGGGATACACTATTTCTGTCTTCCATGGCTGTTTAGTGTACAAACACCCTTGTAAAAATAGTCCAGAACAAAAGCTGTTTGTACAAACAGTGTTTGTGTTCATAAGACATGCCAAATGAATGGGACTCATGGAGAATTGCCTCCCAATATGCATTACTTTCATGAAGACTGTCATTACTACCAAAGTTCTATCCCCACTACCCTTTCTGGACTTCCACCAAACACTTAGTACAGACTCACACATTTGTCATTTATCATCAGTTAGAGTGTGCTTAGAACAATACCTAGCTAATCTTCAGTATACAGTAATATCAATGGTCATCATCGATTGTATTTGTTTCATTCTAGGTATAAGGCTACCTCACAAAAAAAAAAAAGAATAAATCTTTGATGTTAAGGGTAGTATCATTTTAGTAGTCTCAGTGACTAGTTTAGGAAGAACAAGTGTACATCAAAGTGCTTCTGACTCTCCCTCTAGCTAAAATTATTCCCAAGTTTCCCAGAATGTCTTTCTAAAAGTGTGAAGGTCTAAAAGGCAAATACTCCTCACTCCAGACTCTTCTAATAGCTGATGCCAGAACTTTAAACACCTTTACCTTCTGAATGATTGGATGCCTTCACTTTACCTGGCTCTTTTGGACACTGGATTGATGTCAGCTCTAACCTCTGAAACATGCCTAATCCTTTTGATTTGCCGAGATTTCCTAGATGTATGACCTTAGATACCTCAATATCTCACATATAGTCCTGAATTTGTCTAGAAATTCTACCCTCCCACTGCCCTCTGGAGTGTGTTAACATCCCTCTGGATGCCTTCTGACCTGTCTGTATTTACATATACCCAGGTTCAAACTCACCATTTAGGGAATTGAGTCAAATTCTCCAGGTCCTACCAACAACTGACCATCTTAATTTCCTACCATATTCAGCTTTTCCTTTCCAGCAGCATGTAAAATGGCCGTTGGCTCTGTGCTTGGAATCAGCCTGTTTCTGCTACTCATGGAGCTCTTGGAGAAGTAATCATGTTGTACTGTTTCCTCATGTATAAAATAGAGATAATATTTTCTACTTTATAGAGCTGTTGTGAGGTAATATATGTAAAGCCCTTGATAAAGTACCAACACATTGTAATTGGTCAATAAATGTTAAGTATTATTACTTATTACTGTTATTATTATTATTTTCCTGTGGAACTTAGATTGTAACTCATAGAAGCGGGTCAGTTACTATTCATATTACTAATCAAATAAAACAAGTCACAATCCTGCCATAGTTTCAATGTCCAGGAACCCTATTCAAGCCAGAGAGACTGACCAAGCCACTGAAGTATATTTCTGCCTCAAAGGTGTTAGAATCTCCTTTTGCTAAGTGGATTCTGTTCTTGAGCCTGGTCCAGCAGAACCTTGAGGATACATATGTCCTCCTGCTCATTCTTTATCCCTCTATCTGGAGCACATGCTTTTCTGAGAAATGGTTGCTGGGAAGAATCTAAAAAAGGACCAGAAGCAGCAATGGCTAAACCATCTCAAGAAGTAAAATAGAAATTAAACATATTTTTTCTAGGAAAGTTTAAAAGGAAGATTGTTTCATAACTTTCTCCATTATTGCAAATGGTAATAATCTTTCCTCAAGATAGAAAGAGAAAATAAGATTAAAATATTATTAGAGAATATACAATATAATAATAGGTTTTTTAATAATGTAGTTTGAAAGGAAACATGACCTGAATTCTGCAGTGTAGAAGGAGGGGGATAAGGAAGTATAAAGATGTCTGGTAATGTTTTAAGTTCTCTATATTATCCACTTCTTATTTACCTTCCAAAGGTCTCTTTGTTAAAGATAAGTATCATTATGTATGCAAATAAGAGAAAGTATGCCATGCAAAATAATTTTATGCTGCTCATAGTCTTTGGCTTTTAATAACTGAATCATTTGAAATATTCACATAGGCCTACTTAAAAGAAAAAAAATATGAAAACAATATAAGTAGAAAAAGTTACACACTTAGTAATTAAACTCTGAGCTTTTTATATTGCCCTTGATTGAAAGCAAAGCATTACTCAAGAATGATAAGGAGGTTAAATTTTTGAAATGCAAAATTGTATTTTCTATTCATTTTTCTCTTCTTGTTTTGTGTGAAAAATAATGCTACTGAATTAATGCATTGCTTGTGTCCAAAAACATGTTTGAAACAAGGCCTATTCTTGGATTACATCCCATTGAGAGAATTGTGGCCTTATTTTCTCCTTCACATTATTTAATATTTGGCTACAGCCACTCTTTGGCAGTAAGTAAGGTATTTGATGATTCTTCTGTGTTACATAAACATTTTTACTTCAAAGAGATTGCCTGTTCATATCCCACTGGATCAAGCCAGATGTCTAATTCTGTCCAACATCTTTAATGTTTTCAAAATCATCTGGGGTGTTGTTAATGGAGTATCATTAGGTACAATTTGAAACTTTGCAACGGGCAGTACACGCGTTCAGTCTATTTGTGCAACATAAACCCTTGCTTCTGAAGTCTGGGATATTTCCTTTTATAGACTATTCTAACATCGTATTTTCTTCTCCTGGTGACTTAATTATGTAGTCATGGTAAATGTTATTTTTCCAATTGACAGTTTTTTTATTAAAACTGTAATAGGATCCAAACATAGCACGAACCACTGGGATAAGGTATAATAATGTCCTGATCACCGAAGAAGCTGTGATCTAAATTAGGAGGAAAGGGGACACCACAGAAATAAACTCTAGTACAAAGGAGGCCAGACACAATGTGCCATGAAAATTCAGATGTGGGAGCTCTATATATTGTTGGGTGAGAGAAGAAACATTTTGGTCAAGGCCTCAAGGCCTCAGTTTCCCAGGAGCAAGAAGGAGGGTGTACTTAAGCAAAAGTACATAAAGATATGATTTGTTCCAAAAGAGAGAGAAATTCTGCATCAACTGAAGGCAGCTTGGGAAAGAACAATGTGTACTCTGCCAAGATAGCTGGCTTTATCCTATAGAACAAGAAAACTATTAAAATTTAAAACAGGATGTAGCATGGTCAGATTTATACTTAGCGATCGTGAATCTGAAGAGTTTTACCTCCTGTACAGATTGTATGGGAGATAAACTTAAGTTGCCATATCAGTTAGGAAATCTTGAGTCACTACACATGAGGAATTGAACTAGAAATGGAAAGAAGAGAAATAATTCAAAAATGAATACAGTAACCCCTTCCCCATTTATCCACAGTTTCACTTTTGTGCTTTGAGTTACCCACGGTCAACCGTAGTCTGAATACATTAAATGGAAAATTCCAGAAATAAACCATTCATAAGTCTTAAATTGCATGCCTTTCTGAGTAACGTGATGAAGTTTCACACCGTCCCACTCTGTCCCACCTGAGATGAGTCGTATCATATGCTACCTTCCTGTTAGTCTTGAGTAGCCATCTGGGTTATCGGATCAACTATCATGGTATCTTGGTGTTTGTGTTCAAGTAACCCTTATTTTATTTATTAATGGACCCAAAGCCCAAGATAGCGATGCTGGCAATTTGGATATGGCAAAGTGTTTCCTTTAAGTAAAAGGGTGTATAGGAAAATCATAGCATATAAAGAATTTGGTACTATATGAAATTTCGGGCATCTACTGGGGTCTTGGAATATATTTCTCTGAAGATAAGAGACAGGGGACTACTGTATTCAGAAGCTATTTCAGTTCAACATCTAACACAGAACCATAAGAAGGGCTTGATAAATACCACTTAAATGAAAGAATGAAAAATGAATGCATTAAAAATGGATTTCAAATGTAAAATTGCAGGAGCTTTGAAGATGATGGAGTCATATTTTATGCTCTTATGTATAATATTTTCACCTTTCTCCTGTGTATTGAAGCAGATATGTTTTAAACTACCTATGCTGCATTCATATTTGTAGATTAATAACAGGTTGGTGAGTTTTCTGTTTTAGAATGTCTGTGTTGTGATGGGGAAACATCCCTCAGAAGTCCTGAGATCACTCCGCTTAGCCTATCAGTGGGCACAGGTTTTACAGCCCTTTTGCTGATGAACTCAAACATGCCAATTCTGTGACATTCCTAAAACATTTTTGCATTACAGGTTTGAGTCATAATGGGAACAGAAAACTGGCTCTATTCCACAGCTAGCTCACATTACCAAACAAGAGGGTATCAAGAAACTGGTATAAACCAGAACTCCTAGGAATTCTGAGGGTGTATATTAAAGAGTGAGAATCTACCCACACCAATCCCAGTCACCTCCACCCTGCTCTCATTTTACTGTTTTTTGTAGTTCTTATTACCTTCAAAGATGCAATTTAACATTAATTTTCAATTTCAGGAAATTTAACTTTGATACGATACTTCTATCTAATCTACAGACCATTTCCTACTTATCCCGATAATATCTTTTATAGAATTTGTTTTCTAGTTCAAGAGAGGTCCAGGATCTCATATTGCATATAGTTGGTTCATCTTTTTAGCCTCTTTTAATCTAAAACAGTTACTTTTAGCCAGTATTTTTCATGACATTTATATATTTGAAAAATATAGAAGTTTATTTTATAAAATGTTTGTCTGATATCTTCTCAAAATTTGAATCAGGGTATGCATTTTGGGCTTGACTATGATACTAGACATTATATACTAAAATATCACATTCCAAGATACATGTACATTTGTACTACATTGGTGATATTGACTTTAATGGCTTCATTAAGGGATTATTCAGTTTCTGCACAGCATCGCTTGTATGCATTAATATAATTTTACTTATAGAATTAATATATAATTTAAAGGCTATGTAAATATCCTGTCCTCATTGAACTTGATCATCCCCAAAGATGCTAAACCTGATGAATGATTCTCGCCTAAATCAATTTTTACTATAATAATTATAAAAATTTCTACATTCATTATTTTTATATTTATTAATTGACATTTCATTGTAAGAGCTTTCCTTTACCTCCCCTACCTGCCTCTATTGTCTGTCTGTCTGTCTATCTATCTATCTATCATCTATCAATTATCTATCTATATATCTATCTGTCATCTATCTATCATCTAACATCTATCTCTATATCAATATAACCATCTAAATATATATCAGTGTGGACTCCTGGATTCTTGTCTTGCATAGATATGCATGACTGTTAAACATGCATTATATATTGTATCTTTTAGCATTAAAAAGGGTCCTTTATCTCGAGTGTTTGATAAAAACATGAGTGTTTTGTTTTACATCTACTCAATCTGACACCTGATTTCTTATTACTTTCAGTTACCCAGTATATATTTGCCCATCCCTTATTTCCAGCCTCCTTGAATCAATTGTTTTCAGGTATGTCATATACACATAGAATTAGGTTTTCTTTTATGAGGCCATTTGAAAATCCTTTTCTTTGCTAGGTGAGTTAAGTAAATGCATAATTATTGATATGACTGATATGCTGCATCTCAAGTCTACTGTATCATTTTATGTCACAATTACTGTGTATATTTTGTTATATTTACTGTGTTTCCCCTCATTGTTACACATTTTCTATGCCTTGGTATTTAGGAAGATTTATATTTAAGGTATTAATTTTCTTTGTATTTCTACTTTTAATAGTGCCCTTAATTCTCTCTTTTAAAATTAATCTCTTTTTTCTATCTGCATTGCCAATGTTCAATGGCATTCTTTGATGTTGACTCATTACTTAAATAACAATGTTCATATTTTACCTTTCCCTTTCTCTTTTCCTCCCATTTTTAGTTGCATTCTTTCTACTTTATCAGAAATATGTTTATATATTATTTTTACATAAAATCCTTGGTCCTGTTTTAGTCTTAGATCTAAAATTATATATATTTAATATTACCACTGTTGAGGTTTTCCAGGATGGAGCTTACCCTCTAACAGATTTCTTTAGAGGATTTCATACTTTTGATACTTGAAGAACAGGTAGCTAGATGTAAAACCTTTGGCCCACACTATATTTTCTTTGAGTTTCTTGAAAATCCACCGCCACCTTGCTATGGTTGATGTGCTCTTGATCTATCTCGTGTCCATGTTGCTTACTTATTTTTATGAATAATTTGGTCATTTTGCCTGTGGGTGCTAAGATTTTCTATTTGTCTTTAAAGTCTGATAATTTTACCTTAATGTCTCAGAGTGATAGCTCTGGCTTAATAGTTTCAGGTGCAATATGAGTTTGTTCAGTATGTTGATATAGGGATTTAATTCTTGCTGGAAATTTATTTTTTAATTCTTGTTATAAATATTAGTTTAGTCCCATTATTTTGTTTCTCTTAAGAGATTGCAGTTACCTGTATATAGATTTTATTTGCATGCCCTCCATTTCAACCACTTTTTCTCTGGCAGTTATTAATTTTCTTTTTTGTCATGTTTATATTCATCACTACTTTCCTGCTTTCTTTCAATATCCCTTATTATTTTTCATTAAATTTTATTCTCCCTTGTGTACCTTGAAATTTATTCTTTAATTCTACTGTTTTATATTTTTTCTTTAATTTCTTTTCTGAGTCTTATCGACTCTCATTGAACTTCACTTCTTTTGTGTTTGTTTACTTCTGTTCTTAATTCTTATATTTAGAGTCTATATTTTAAAAAAAATGTACCCAACTGATTGTGTAAGACTATTTAATTCATTTCAGATTGTCTTGTGATAGTTTTGTTCTCCTTTTGACTCGATACTTACAAAAATTCCTAACAGATGAAATGCCTTCTGTTTTCTTTTTTATGTAGCTTGGTACAGAATTGCTCTGATGTTTATTTTATTTTTTTTCTATTTTGAAGCATTTGTGGACCGGGTTCCTATCTCAAGAGTGCTCTCTTCTGCCAGTAGAGTGACATGTATTTTCATTGATGGTTGGCAATGATGATGGAGGAGGGGGGTGAATTGGCTTATTTTGTGGTACTGTGTTGTTTCTGTAGGACCTTTAAGTTTCCCCTCTTTTTCTATTTCCCCATCATTGCCACATCTTTAATGTGTACCTCTTCTCTCCCAGCAGCAATGCTCCTGAGGCTGCCATCTTCGATGCCACCTTTTAGGCTCCTTGATCCAGCCAGGGCTGCGAACTACCAAGTCCCTGACCTGTGTTCAATATTTTGGCATTTAGTGCTGGACTTTCTCTTTCTGGAATTGATTTTTTTTTTTCTCCCTGAGCTTTGTCTATGTTCGCATCTCCCTTTTTATCTTCACTACCTGTGGTCTATTTAAAGTTTTCCTTCTCTGCACTAATCTCTGCATTCATATGCTTGCAGCCCTGAAGTAAGTTGCAACAATAACTGTGAGAATTTTGTGTTTATTTCCCTAGTTAAAAGTAGCTTGAAATTCACAGTATTTTCGGACTCCTTTGCTGATAACATTTTTTTTGTGATTGTCTCTTTAAGCTTTTCCATATGTATATATTTATTTACATTTTTTATATTTGAAATAGCAATTAATGCATATTGAATTTTATTCTGCTTTTTTTTTTTGCATGGCCTTCTATCCTATCTCTTATCCCATATTTTCAGAATCTTTACACTGCCTTTTCAAGTTTTAAAACTTTTTAAATATAGGTTGATATTTATATTAGTAATACTGATTTAGAAATCTTATGAAGAACAAAAAATAGCAATGGAATGAGAAAAGAGTAATTCTATTTCCCAGAGGCAAATACCAATAACATTTAAATGTTTCCCTTCCAGGATGTTTTTCTATACATACTGACAGAGAAGACCCTGTACCTATAATTTGGCATGTTGCTTTTCCACTCAACTGTGTCTCTTAATTATTTTTCTATGTAATTTAAATTATTCATAAACATTATTTTCAATGTCTTCCTAGTATTCTGCCATATAGACATTCTCCTAACATTGACTGCAATTTTTATTATTAATGCATTCTATAATGAATATTTTTGTGCATAAATTTGCATCCATATTTCAGATGATTTTTTTTAGAATATATTTCTAGAAGGGGAGTATAAATCCACAACATCATTATTACTAAATACTAAATTCTGATTCATCTTAATTGCTTTGAAGCATGATTTTAATGGTCTTTTAACTCTAAGGGTGGTAGTTATACATTGCAGTCTGGGTTCTTATTTTTGCCTTACATCTGATAAATAATTTGGCAAATGATCAATTACTGCCCCACAATATATTTTTATTTCCATACTCTACAGCTATTGCTCCATTAGCTTCTGTCACTTATTAATGCAGAGACTCTTATTAGAGTAGCCTGTTTTACTGCCTTGTAGATTATGTATTTTTTCTGCCTGGATTTTATCTGCTAATAACTCACAAATTTATCTCTCTAGTCCAGAGCGCTCCTTTGAACACTAAGGCCATATGCAATAGTTAAATTACCCTTTTCACTCCGATATCTCACAGGCATCTCAATTCTAACATGGATTTCAAATTTAACCAACCTCTAAAACAGCATTCTTGGTTTGCTTCCCCACTAGAGACACATGCAAACCTCCAGCACACACATTTTACCATCATATATCTAGCAGCTCAAGACGAAACCCAAGATCCTCAGTTTCTTACTTTTCCTGACAGCTCACATCCAGTGTCTCAATAAATGTATGAATCATCCCTTCCGAGCATTCCCTAATGTGTCTACTTCTTTCTATCTCCACTGCTAATACACTAGTCTATTATAGCTATACCTAGAATACTTCAGTAACTTCTCAAAAGACCTCCTCGACATTCCTGTATGTTCCATTCTTCCACAGAAGCTAAGGTGATCTTTTGTTTTAAAGTCTTATTTTTGGTCAAGACCAATCTTAAGAATCTCCCAATAGCTTCCAGTAGTAATGACAATAGTAATGACAATTAAACCCCACATCATCACTGTGGTTTACAGAGCCCTAGATAATCTCCCTGTTTTCCTCTCTGATCTGTGACATTCCTCTTTCACTTGCTTAGTATATTCAAAATATCTGCGTCCTCTTTTAGATCATAGGATCTTTTAAACAACAATCGTTCTTTCCATATGTTCCTTCCTATACTTGTCCCAGACATTTTTCTGCTTATTGTTCTTGCTTTGGTTTTGAGACTGTCTTCTCAAGGGGCCTTCCCTGAACATCCCAATTTAAGTGATCTCTAATCACTTTCACATCACTTGTATTGTCTTCATTGTAGCACTTATTAATACTGATGATTTATTTATGTTCTTATCTTCTATTTTCTGTCCCTCATCATAAAAGCAAAAAACATTTCCATACTCTTTACTTCTGTCTCCCCAGAATGCAGATAGTACTCTATAAATAAATTTAAATACATGGAAGAATATTTTCTCTATGCTTCAATGTTATTATGTTGACGAAATTTATCTAAATGTGTGACCTCCACATTTCTTAGCTGTGCCATCAACATTTTATCTCCTTGATTTTTTCATCTTTCTTCTCAGGGACAATTCTGTCTTCTGTAATGCAGTGATTGTCTGTAATGCCAATTTTACTCTTTCCTACCTCCTATGCAGATCGTAATCTTGCAATTCTATTTTCAGGTTCCCTTCATCCTACTATTTCCTTTTCTTACCCCATCTCCCTTCTCCCTTTATCTTATTGAGTTTAATTTCAGTTTGCTCACTCAATGTTTATTTCTATTCCAGTGTCACTGAGATTATCAATTGTTTTTTACTCCTGAGAATGCAGAATTATTCTGACTATGGAAGAAGTATTATTTTTTTAATCTTTAGAATAACAGTAACTTTTTTACAGTATTTTTGGACATATGTGTATATGATTGTTTATTCATCCCTAAATTAGGGAGATATTTAATTAGACTCATTGCTTTCTGCCATCAAAAAAGTGGGTATATGGATGTTTCTTTGTTTTCTCTGAGTTATTAGTTGGGTCGCAGGATAGTATGTATAACTCCTTGTCCAATTCTCTCAGATGTATTGAGCTAAGCTCTGAACTGATGCTGAAGATGAAAAACGAAATGTCCCACTATTTATCGCTACCTGAATTCTTTCCTCTTTCCACTTCCATCCTCACTACCTGATTGTAAAGACTATTCTTCCCAAGATGCAACATATCACTGACCCAATTCCTTCCCTCACTTTTTGCTCAGTCATGTTACGGATATCAAAATGTAATTGTACAAAGTAAGAAACTGATTGGTATGGGAGTATATTGCCCTCTAGCTGACTCCGAGAGTAGCACACAATACGTGTACAATGGCTGCTCATATTTCTCATATGTAAAGACTTTTATTTATTATGGAAAAAAAGTAAGACGAGGGTAGAGGAGTAATAAAAATTGTTCATAATAATTTCAGATAAGTCAATCAGATGTGGACCACTGACAATGAACTCCATCCAGTTCTCCCCCCAGCCTATAGTTAGGGGAAATCATCCCAATTTTGCCAATAGGCTCCCTCTTTGTCCTGATTTTCAGAGTTGTAGGTTTGAATATTTTGTTTGTTTGTTTTCCCATGTATTTTAATAGGAAATTGAAAGAAACTGCTTTAGGGGCTGCCAGCCTAAGACAGTTTTAAACATGAAACCCTGTAGCTATTTCTTAGACAAATCAAAATTACCAATAGTTTGATTTGGAGAATGCTTTACTGTGTTGTAGGCTAGACATTTAAACAAGAAGAAACATCTTCAGGAAAAAAAAATATTTCTGTCTTAATGGAGAAATGGGAATTTCCAGTAGGTAGAACTGAAGTAAATCTGAAACAGTCTGGCTGAAAAAGAAAGAGAGGTTGGAGGGCTTAGGGAAAAGAAGACAGTGAAGCACCGGAGAGCACACTGAAGTCTCAGAGTATGTATAATGAGGATAAGAGAGTGAGACAACTCAAAAGTAAGGGATTGTGTTACAGAATGAACACAAAGCTAAATGCACAGAATGTCAGCTTCAGCTCTGTCAATTTTCTACTTCGTGACTCAGTCAGTGTTTAAAACTGATGTATATGTACAAGTTCCCATCTCAGTCCTCAGGTCCACCCCCTCCTGCTTCCTTTTGAAATAACCCTTAATTTATTGTATGTGGTTTTTTTTTTTTGTCTATATTGTCTCATTTTCTGAATCAGATAATCACGCTCTAATTTCCCATATCTTTTAAAAATACTTCATTTACCTATATTAACCTCTACTTACCATATGACAGCTTTCCCTTCAAAGTCTAAGCTCCTCTCACCATTCAAATGATATAGCTTTCACTTAGGTCATCAACCAATTTCAAATTTGTCAAATCCAAGCAACCGCTTTTCAGTTCACATCACCCTTGGCATAGCTCAGGAACTTGACAAAGAGATTTATGCGTCACCTTTTTGAGACTTGCCACTTCCCAGATTTCTCTAACTTCATCGTTCTCCATGTTTTCTTTTCACAATTCTAGTAACTTGCTTTCATTATCTTTTCAAGATTCATCTTTCTCTCTTCATACCTAATTACTGGAATAATTAAGTAATCCAAAGGGTTCTATTCTCGTGCTTTGTATTTCGTGCATCAAAATGGCAACCGTGGATTTTTTTCAGCCACATTCCTGTAGTCCAAAATATGTATTCCCAGCCCAGATCTCTCTCCTGAGCTTCAGGCTCATTCTAAATAGGAGCATTCTAAATAATTCCATTAGTTTGAACAATATGGAATTTCTGTTATTTGACTTTTTTGAGCTAAACATGACAATTTAACTTGATTCAATCCAAAACTTAGATGTCATATAGGCACCTCAAATTTAACAACTATAAAAAAATGTGTGCTTTCTCCAAATATCTGTCCTTACTCTATATATCTTGATGAATGTCACTACATGTACTTATTTCCCAAGCCAAAAAACAATAATTCACCTTAAAATAATTCATTTCCTTAATAGATCACATGCAATTACTTACTAAATTCTGACAATTTTCCTCCTAATGTTTCTTATTTATGGTTTCCCTTCTCCATTTCTACTGACACTTCCTTACTTCAGGCTCTCAGTACCTCCTGTCAAGGTCTCATTTCTCATAATGATCTTGCACTTTTGGTCATTTACAATGCTTTCTCATCACAGGTGTTTTGGTAATTTTTCTAAATCTGACTCTTCAATTACATTATGCAAAAATTATCCAGAATTCCATTGTTTGCAGATTAAATCTGAATTCCTTTGTTTGGCATCACTGCAGACTCTCCAAACTTATCTACTTGTTCTTTTGGTACAAAAAAAGGGAGCCTCTTTTCCCATCCTATGTATAACGTGCTCAGAGGTAACTCTACACCTTTGTATATTTTGTTCCTTCTCCTTGGAATACACTAGCTAGTACTATACAATAAAAACTTCTGCTTCAAGTATCCACTAAAGGGCTATCTCCTCTGAAAGTCATCTTTGATGTCTACTATCAGATTTAGGCTTCCTTTATCATGTTTCATCTTTCTCCGGAGTTTTTACATTATTCTACTGTGGCAATTAAAACATCACAGTATAATTGTTTAGTTGTTTCTCGACCCTCTTACTCCAATAGTTATTTGTATAAAAAGCGCCTGAAACCCCTTTTGACATATAATATGTCCTTAGTGAATACTAGTTAAAAGAACAAGTGAACAATTCTCAAAGATAATGCAGATAGAATCTAATTGGATTGGAGTAGTTCTTATTTTCTGTCATCTGTTAATATTATGTCACCTGTCCTGAGCCATGTGCCTCTCCTTTTCAAGTTCTATCTATAAATACAGATTGTAAATTATATTTGTATTTTTAGTAATTTATAAAGATTTAAGATTTTTAATGAATTAGTGTCCAGTAAAAACAGACAAATGGACAAAAATGTATAGAATAATACTTTTGAACACTTGGAAATGAAGAAGAGCACTTCTGTGAAATTACTCCTTAAGTTGGTTAGAGAATAAGGTGAAATAATTCATTTTTAATCACACAGTACATGGATACAAGATATATGACACATGTTAACACTGTTAACAATATAGGGTGATGAAAGTGGACAGATGCTTGTATCAACAAAAATAGGTAAACGGTTTTGCTTTTAAAGTCACTATTTCGGAGCAAAATTCAGTCAGAGAAAGGCAAAGCTATGACTAGTTTACTAAATTTAAAGGGCAGCTCCCTGCCCAAATGCAGGACCGCCTCAGGACTCCGCTTTGCCTTAAGGAAGGTGGCCAGGCTGTGGTGTGCAATTTGAAATGCCCGGGTTACAAAGCTTCAGCTGAAAGCAAAAGTGATTCTTTCCGAATAAACAATGTAGTTTGCTAGTATGTACCATAGAAACACGATGTTATTACTTTTACTTCCACAGCAATTTGTTTTCCAATGCAAGAGTGATCCTTCCCTCATGCTTACCAAAAGAGATGAGGCATAAAGATGGCTTCTGCTTTCTAGACAAAGAGTATTGATTGTTTAACAAACCAGTAAGAACGAGTAAGTACTAAATGGAAATCATAATAACACTGTGATGATCTCTGTGGACAAAAATCAATAGAAAGGGAATGGTTTTATAAGATGTAGACAATGTTATTATTCTAACACCTCAGGTCATAAAGCTGAGGCATTTGAGTGTGGCATGACATACTAGCTGAACTGGCTGGGAAACGATGGTGGTGACAAGATCCTAATCATTTCTGATAGTGCATAGCACCCCACCCACTCCCGCCCCCTCACCTACACACACACACAGGAATAAGCTCCAGCTACCTTTCCTTCAATTCCTCAATCTGTTGCAATTCCTGAACTTTGTTTTCACCTCAGGGCCTTTAACCTTGCTGTTTCTCCTGTCTGAAACATCAGTGACTGGTTCTTTCTCATCAGTCAGGTCTCTGCTCAAAAACCACTTCCTAGGAGAGGACTTGCCAAACCAGTGTATCTAAGAGAATACACACTTGACCCCGTGTCAGTGTCACGGTCCAACCCATTGCCTTCTTTGCATTTATTTCACAGCCTGTCCTCGCCTTGTAATTGTTTGTGTTTATTTTCTGTCTCCTGCCTCGGTAAAACGTCAGTTGTTTTCTATCTTGTTCAGTACTGTCTTCCCCAGACTCTAGAAATTTATTTAGAATCTAATGAGTGCAAATAAACAATTGTTAAATAAACAGACAGATACCTTTTAATAATTAATTTTTCCAGTATATGTCTATCACCTTTTCCCCATCAGACTACAAATTCCTTGGTGACAGAGCTAGAGCAATGTTCCCTTCCCTTCCTTTGTCCCTTCTCCCTACACAGAAAGCTGGAGAATCTAGTTAATCCCTTTAGACCTTTTCCATTTTTGATTCCTTGAACAAACATTAACTCTTTGAGACTTGCTGTTTAGAAGAGTTTGTTGCTGTTTATGTTTTTGTTTGCTTGGCCACTTCCCTGTAGGTATAATAAGGCATTGTTACTGATTTGTTTCTCTTGCTTATCTGCTGTTCCAGGAACAAGGTTACCATGTAAAAATCATCTCCCACCAAACAGAAAACATTCTATATAAGGAAAAGATTCTTTGCTCTTCAGCTGGACATAGAAACCATGAGAAAGTAGGGAAAAAGCAAGTCAGCATGTTTAGGGCTTTAGAGCTGCATGAAATTCAACTGACTAACTGATTCTTATATTTTAGTTACTGCCTCATTAACTATAAAAGAGAAATTATCTTTGGTTCAAAATGAAAGATAAACCATAGCTTTTATTCCATAAGGAAAAATCTAATTATAGCTGAAAGAGTCTCTGTGAGTAATATTGATATAAAATGTAGACGAGAACTATTAAATTGCCTTACTAAAGCATTAGTAATAGATGGATTTCTTGTAGGTCAGTAACTTTCCCCTATTTTCTCAGAGCATTAATTATTTATTCATTAGGTTGCTTTGGTAACTATGACATTAGTACTTTTTAGCTAAATCTATAGGTTTTCTATATTCTCTATTCCAGTTTCATTCCTAGAAGGATTTTCTAAAACAAAAACTTGCCATCTACTGCTTGAGTGTATTTGTGGGTTTAAGATTAAAGCTTAGATACTATAGATATACTCCTAAGAACTCAACATCTAAATTGCAAGAAAACTTGTTAACATTTTCAACAATTTCCCAAGTGTAAATTCAGAAAAAAATCAATTTACTTTCTCTTTTTCAATCTCAGGCTTATGTTGTAATTTTGCAGTACCCAATACCTCTCTGAAGCCCATGGTATATTCTTTTACTTCTTTTCTATCTATACATTTCATACTTAGACTTTGGAGGTGATCTCGAAAGAAAATTAATGGTCTCTGTATTCAGTATTGCAGTGTTTCAGGTAGCAAATGCATGACAGTTACTTAACCAATCCCTGAGTAGCCAACCAGTGAGTGTGGCAATAATGATTTTGGAGAAAGTTAACTAAGTACATCTATCACTTTGTCACATGTGTTAAAAGAATGCATCAATCAGAGCATAAGGGGGAGCTGTCTTTGCTTCTGTCTGTGGGTGCTTCTGAAATCCATTATAGAAATCAATAGAACAGGTATGATAAGCTGCATTTATGCTGATTAAATAAAACAAATGGAAAAACAGAAGGTAGGGGACTGGTAATATAGCTCCTAGAATAAAGCAGAGGTTAGTTTCCTGAGAGGAAACATCTTTATGAATTTGACATTCCTCGGAAGTTTTTTTTTTTTTTCCATTATCAGGGTCTTATAAGTATGATCTAAATGGTTGAACTATGAACTTCTATTTAAATGCTATTTAACCTAATACAAGGAGAAGCAAATTGACAATCCCATCATGGTGTTTTACTCTTTTTTAATTCCACTCTGTATGGAATTCATTTGGGAGATTCTCAATATACTTACATTCTAACACCAAACATAATGTCTGTCTTTGCAACAGTATCCCTCCTCTGCCTGTATCTTTTTATAATTGGACTCTCTCCTTCTCAGTATATCCTGTCATCTGGAATTTCATTAGCAGAAGCAGATGAGGAGAAAAGGATCTAAGAAGAGGTGAGGGGAAAAAAATAAGCATTAGCTGAGTGATTATTGTGAATGAAAAAACCGAAGGAGCGGATAAGAGGAGCAGAGAGATCTAACACATCAGTCTTTAAGACAGGCATGGAAATTACGTGAGCAAGGAAAGAATACAATTTTGAAATATAGTTGGACGTTATTAAAAACCAATGATGATGAAAGCAATAAGTTACCTTTCTTCAAATAAGAATAAAATGACGATTCAGTCGTGAGAGGAAGGGTTGAGGCCCACCTTCAAACAGTTCTAAAGTATATACAAGCTCCCCCTCCAAAACATGATCGGTTTACTCTCACGCACACCAAATAAAGTGCAAAGAGATGCAACATTTCTGAGAAGCAATTTAATAATATTTGTAAAGAGCCTTAATGTTGTTATGATCCTTTGGCTCAGAATTCCCACTTGATATTCTAAAATTAAGGAACTACACATGAAACTCCCTAACAATGTTATTTATAATAATCAAAATATTGAGCAAATAAAGCTTTCAACAGTAGAGAAATGTTTTAATAAATATGGTACAGTCATTCAATTATTTTTTTTTGGAGAAAATATGTAGAAAATAATTCATTTAAAATGTTAATAAAATAAAAACTATACATAATCCACTATAAATTATTATTATTACCATATGTTTATTTATTATCCATGAGGTGGTAGCATCTCAGTTTTCATTTGTTAAAGGAATTCTGAAAAATAATTGCATTATTGATTGAAATGGAAATTATTAAAGAAGCATAGTGTGGTGCTGTGGACAGAGCTTTGGAATTTTAATAAGCTGGATTTGACTTGTTTTATTATGTGGCAGAAATATTTAATGCTTATTGAAGTTTCCATGTGCCTGAACTCCCTTTGGCTTAGGTTGGAGCTACAGGAGTAGCTCAGTGTCCTGACTGAAGGACTATGCAATGCATTGTTTTCATTTTAAGACATTAAACACCATGTACTACCTCTCTCTTCCTTTGCAATGATGTATTTCAAGACTATGTTTTCCTTGTGTAGTGTAATCATAAGGTGGAGGAGAATGGTCCAACTTGGACTGTGACATGAGTGATAAATAGATTTACTGTTTCAAGTCAGTGAGGTTTCGGGATTGCCTGTTCCTTCAGCATAACCTAATCTACCCTGACTAATATGTATTGCTTAATAGCTCTTACGAACTTGAGATAGTTATTAAATCTTTCTAAATCTGTATTTTTTCACTTGTAAATCTAGTCTTATGGTTACTGAAACATACCTCATGGGGTTGTTTCAATGATACAGTTTTAGTTATGGAGATGAATAAGTCCTAGAAATCTACTACACAGCTTATAATACTTATAGTTAATACTGTATTATATACTTAAAAATTTGCTAAGAGGTTAGATCTTAAATTAAGTGTTCTTACCTTACACACACAATAATAATAAAAAAGGGGGCATGAGGAAACTTTGGAGGTGATGGATATGTGTATGGCATAGATTGTAGTGATGGTCTGTTTCACAGGTGTATTCTTAACTCCAAACTAATCATGCTGCATACATTAAATATGCATAGCTTTTTGTATGTCAATGATACTTGAATAGTGGGGGTTTAAAAATAATTTGGTGGAAAAATACATAGAGAATGATTATACAACAGTTTTAGTTGAGTTTGAATTTTAGGCAGATCATAAAATCTCATATTTTACCTACTTCTTACAGTATTTTATTCTCCCATGCACATGATCCTTTACAATGGAGAGACATCACTATATGTTCACTTATTTGTTAAAGAATTGGTCAAAATATGGAAAAAGAATAAAATGGGAATGTCTCAGATTTAGGAGCAGAATAAAATAAGAAAAAGAAGAAAAGGAAGATAAAGACATAGGAATAGAAGTGAAAGCTGTGTGACCTGTAAAAGCAGAGTTTAGTGAGCCGTATAATAACATAAAAAATAAAAATCTCAAAGTTTCATAAAAATAATCATCATTTACTTTAACTGAGTTAGAGACACGACCCTATACTTGTCAGTTACTAAATGAATCAACTCACGACATATTATAAGTAAAAAAAAAAAAACAAAAAACAAAAAAAAAAAACAACCATAGAATACTTCTTTTCCAAGGATAAAAGAGTAATTGTATGTGGTGGCAGTGAGAATTAGTAAAATTAGTTTAAAGAAAGCAAGGATGAAATGGAGAATTATATGGTTTATAGAGAAGAAAAATCACCACCACCACCATAGCCACAGAATGCATTTCCACACTCTTGCAAGCTGGCCCAAATAGTTTTTACAGTGTGTTTTTCTCTGGGGTTATAAGCTCCATTAATGGGAACTATAATGTAACTTTGAAACTATCTATATTAGCTCCAATAAATTATTTCCTTCCCCAAACCACACTACATAAAACAGCAAACCCCTAGTCGGTTAAGTAAGCACTAAAAATTTGGAGATGTAACAAATGCATCCGCAAGATTTTCAGGATCCCAACAATAATCCCAAAGAAAAAGCGTACTGATCCAATCATTTTGGTAGTGCATCACAAGGCACGGCACAGAAAAGTCAATAAAGGCATCTGAGCACAGAGAGGTAAGCTGTAGTCAGTATCTGATTTTGAAGGGAGCTGTCAGATAAAAAAAAAATCATTTAGTTTTAATAAAATTTACTTCCTCTGCGTGGAATTCAGAGCATATATCCAATATTATTTTAGTCTTTTTTTCTTTATCCTCTCCTTAACTCTTTCCATTCACTATTATAAACTATTGATATTAATCCATTTCAAGAAAAAAAAAGTTTGCCTAAGTTTCCATTGGCCACTTCATAATATACCAAAATTTATTTTTAGAGAAACATTATCACCAAATTTATACATTAACATCTAATCAGACTTAAAAGAAACTATTTTATAAGAAAAGACAGAAATTATTATTGTTTTTTGCTGTTGACTTTACATTTTGGGCTATAATCCTAACCTGAAAATTTAAGTGCTTCCTAATATCAGTCCAAAAAAGATAGACTAGTTAAGCCCACCACGTATAGAAGGCAGTGCTGTCTGAACCAGAGCACCCAGCCTTTCAGTCGAGGTAGGATGGTGATAGGCCAAGGCCTGTGGAATCAGATGGGGCTTTACATTGAGGCTTTACTGGGTTCCCGTGAGCAAGTCCTTTACCACTTGTGAAAGAGGAATAATGTTGTCTCTGACTGCTGTGAAGCACAGCTCTTGAGACACAGTTAATATGAATAACTTAGAGTAATTGTTATTATCAAGAGATGTGCAACCTTTTCTCTCAGTCATTCCCCCACAATATAGAATGTCACTTCTGTAGGGGTAGCTTTTTCTGCTCCCCAAATTTCAATGTTAGCTCAGATCTTCAATGCGTAAGTCATAGATTGAATTCAAGTAAAGACATGGGCCTTTTAATCTCTTTAGAGAGTCTCATATTCATTCAAAAATAATTTTTGAAATCATAACATTGTGGATGTGCAAACGTGCAAAAATATTCACAACACCTACCCCAAGGAGTTTACAGTCTTACAAGGTGACAAGCCAACAATGCACAGAATAGCTAAGAAAGGTAAAATCAATCCATTTTGAAAGGACAATTATAAGAATCAGGAGTCAGGTGCTGAGAGAGACTTCATAGGGAAGGTGAACCTTGAGTTTAGAAAAGCAATGGGTGAAAGAGAAAATAATGTGCCTTTCTTGCTAGAGCAATTCTTGCATACCTGTATTGCATTTCATATTACTATAAAATTACATATTGAATCTTATCCATTCCTGCAACTTCTGGGTACAAACAAAAATTATTATGTTGCACTGTTTGAGCTAACCCAATGACTCTAATTGCTCCCCACTAAACATAAATATCAAAGCAGAAATTAAATGTGGAGGTTATAAATCATCCTATCTTTTCCCCAAAATATAAGATAAGAAATATCAGAAATATTTAACAGAAACAATAAGACAGGAAATGTTAGCTGTGGTAAGATGCTTAGGTGAAAATAATCCTGAGAAATAAATGGCAAAAAGATAATAATCAGAAAGAAATTGATAAAATGTGTTCATAAAAATTCATCCATAAATAATGAGATGACATGTGACTGGT